>OX155903.1:7678451-9029403 GCA_944588485.1 Phosphuga atrata | reverse complement strand
AGAAGACAGATAAGGCTAGACAGCCTAGACCAGACAGGCAAGACTGGATAGAGAAATCTAGACAGACAAGACACGACAGACAAGCCTAGACAGACAAAAGTAGACTGAAGATAGTAGAAGATTGGATTAGATGGAAGAGATTAGATTGGCGAGACTAGATAGACGAGACTCGATAGAGGAGACTATACAAACGACACTAGACAGACAAGACTAGACAGACAAGACTAGACAGACAAGACTAGACAGACAAGACTAGACAGACAAGACTAGACAGACAAGACTAGACAGACAAGACTAGACAGACAAGACTAGACAGACAAGACTAGACAGACAAGACTAGACAGACAAGACTAGACAGACAAGACTAGACAGACAAGACTAGACAGACAAGACTAGACAGACAAGACTAGACAGACAAGACTAGACAGACAAGACTAGACAGACAAGACTAGACAGACAAGATTATACAGACAAGACTTAACAGACAAGACTAGACAGACAAGACTAGACAGACAAGCCTAGACAGACAAAACTAGACAGAGCGAGAAGACTATACAGGCAAGACTAAATAGACAAGACTAGACAGACAAAACTAGGCAGATAAGACTAGATAGACTAGACTAGACAGACAAGACTAGACAGTCGAAACTAAACTGACCAGTGTAGCACGACAAGACTAGATTAGACAGACAAGGATAGACTGGCCAGCCAAGACTTACAAGGTTAGACAGACATGACTAGAGAGTCAAGAGAAGACAGATAAGGCTAGACAGCCTAGACCAGACAGGCAAGACTGGATAGAGAAATCTAGACAGACAAGACACGACAGACAAGCCTAGACAGACAAAAGTAGACTGAAGATAGTAGAAGATTGGATTAGATGGAAGAGATTAGATTGGCGAGACTAGATAGACGAGACTCGATAGAGGAGACTATACAAACGACACTAGACAGACAAGACTAGACAGACAAGACTAGACAGACAAGACTAGACAGACAAGACTAGACAGACAAGACTAGACAGACAAGACTAGACAGACAAGACTAGACAGACAAGACTAGACAGACAAGACTAGACAGACAAGACTAGACAGACAAGACTAGACAGACAAGACTAGACAGACAAGACTAGACAGACAAGACTAGACAGACAAGACTAGACAGACAAGACTAGACAGACAAGACTAGACAGACAAGACTAGACAGACAAGACTAGACAGACAAGACTAGACAGACAAGACTAGACAGACAAGACTAGACAGACAAGACTAGACAGACAAGACTAGACAGACAAGACTAGACAGACAAGACTAGACAGACAAGACTAGACAGACAAGACTAGACAGACAAGACTAGACAGACAAGACTAGACAGACAAGACTAGACAGACAAGACTAGACAGACAAGACTAGACAGACAAGACTAGACAGACAAGACTAGACAGACAAGACTAGACAGACAAGACTAGACAGACAAGACTAGACAGACAAGACTAGACAGACAAGACTAGACAGACAAGACTAGACAGACAAGACTAGACAGACAAGACTAGACAGACAAGACTAGACAGACAAGACTAGACAGACAAGACTAGACAGACAAGACTAGACAGACAAGACTAGACAGACAAGACTAGACAGACAAGACTAGACAGACAAGACTAGACAGACAAGACTAGACAGACAAGACTAGACAGACAAGACTAGACAGACAAGACTAGACAGACAAGACTAGACAGACTAGACAGACAAGACTAGACAGACAAGACTAGACAGACAAGACTAGACAGACAAGACTAGACAGACAAGACTAGACAGACAAGACTAGACAGACAAGACTAGACAGACAAGACTAGACAGACAAGACTAGACAGACAAGACTAGACAGACAAGACTAGACAGACAAGACTAGACAGACAAGACTAGACAGACAAGACTAGACAGACAAGACTAGACAGACAAGACTAGACAGACAAGACTAGACAGACAAGACTAGACAGACAAGACTAGACAGACAAGACTAGACAGACAAGACTAGACAGACAAGACTAGACAGACAAGACTAGACAGACAAGACTAGACAGACAAGACTAGACAGACAAGACTAGACAGACAAGACTAGACAGACAAGACTAGACAGACAAGACTAGACAGACAAGACTAGACAGACAAGACTAGACAGACAAGACTAGACAGACAAGACTAGACAGACAAGACTAGACAGACAAGACTAGACAGACAAGACTAGACAGACAAGACTAGACAGACAAGACTAGACAGACAAGACTAGACAGACAAGACTAGACAGACAAGACTAGACAGACAAGACTAGACAGACAAGACTAGACAGACAAGACTAGACAGACAAGACTAGACAGACAAGACTAGACAGACAAGACTAGACAGACAAGACTAGACAGACAAGACTAGACAGACAAGACTAGACAGACAAGACTAGACAGACAAGACTAGACAGACAAGACTAGACAGACAAGACTAGACAGACAAGACTAGACAGACAAGACTAGACAGACAAGACTAGACAGACAAGACTAGACAGACAAGACTAGACAGACAAGACTAGACAGACAAGACTAGACAGACAAGACTAGACAGACAAGACTAGACAGACAAGACTAGACAGACAAGACTAGACAGACAAGACTAGACAGACAAGACTAGACAGACAAGACTAGACAGACAAGACTAGACAGACAAGACTAGACAGACAAGACTAGACAGACAAGACTAGACAGACAAGACTAGACAGACAAGACTAGACAGACAAGACTAGACAGACAAGACTAGACAGACAAGACTAGACAGACAAGACTAGACAGACAAGACTAGACAGACAAGACTAGACAGACAAGACTAGACAGACAAGACTAGACAGACAAGACTAGACAGACAAGACTAGACAGACAAGACTAGACAGACAAGACTAGACAGACAAGACTAGACAGACAAGACTAGACAGACAAGACTAGACAGACAAGACTAGACAGACAAGACTAGACAGACAAGACTAGACAGACAAGACTAGACAGACAAGACTAGACAGACAAGACTAGACAGACAAGACTAGACAGACAAGACTAGACAGACAAGACTAGACAGACAAGACTAGACAGACAAGACTAGACAGACAAGACTAGACAGACAAGACTAGACAGACAAGACTAGACAGACAAGACTAGACAGACAAGACTAGACAGACAAGACTAGACAGACAAGACTAGACAGACAAGACTAGACAGACAAGACTAGACAGACAAGACTAGACAGACAAGACTAGACAGACAAGACTAGACAGACAAGACTAGACAGACAAGACTAGACAGACAAGACTAGACAGACAAGACTAGACAGACAAGACTAGACAGACAAGACTAGACAGACAAGACTAGACAGACAAGACTAGACAGACAAGACTAGACAGACAAGACTAGACAGACAAGACTAGACAGACAAGACTAGACAGACAAGACTAGACAGACAAGACTAGACAGACAAGACTAGACAGACAAGACTAGACAGACAAGACTAGACAGACAAGACTAGACAGACAAGACTAGACAGACAAGACTAGACAGACAAGACTAGACAGACAAGACTAGACAGACAAGACTAGACAGACAAGACTAGACAGACAAGACTAGACAGACAAGACTAGACAGACAAGACTAGACAGACAAGACTAGACAGACAAGACTAGACAGACAAGACTAGACAGACAAGACTAGACAGACAAGACTAGACAGACAAGACTAGACAGACAAGACTAGACAGACAAGACTAGACAGACAAGACTAGACAGACAAGACTAGACAGACAAGACTAGACAGACAAGACTAGACAGACAAGACTAGACAGACAAGACTAGACAGACAAGACTAGACAGACAAGACTAGACAGACAAGACTAGACAGACAAGACTAGACAGACAAGACTAGACAGACAAGACTAGACAGACAAGACTAGACAGACAAGACTAGACAGACAAGACTAGACAGACAAGACTAGACAGACAAGACTAGACAGACAAGACTAGACAGACAAGACTAGACAGACAAGACTAGACAGACAAGACTAGACAGACAAGACTAGACAGACAAGACTAGACAGACAAGACTAGACAGACAAGACTAGACAGACAAGACTAGACAGACAAGACTAGACAGACAAGACTAGACAGACAAGACTAGACAGACAAGACTAGACAGACAAGACTAGACAGACAAGACTAGACAGACAAGACTAGACAGACAAGACTAGACAGACAAGACTAGACAGACAAGACTAGACAGACAAGACTAGACAGACAAGACTAGACAGACAAGACTAGACAGACAAGACTAGACAGACAAGACTAGACAGACAAGACTAGACAGACAAGACTAGACAGACAAGACTAGACAGACAAGACTAGACAGACAAGACTAGACAGACAAGACTAGACAGACAAGACTAGACAGACAAGACTAGACAGACAAGACTAGACAGACAAGACTAGACAGACAAGACTAGACAGACAAGACTAGACAGACAAGACTAGACAGACAAGACTAGACAGACAAGACTAGACAGACAAGACTAGACAGACAAGACTAGACAGACAAGTCTAGACAGACAAGACTAGACAGACAAGACTAGACAGACAAGACTAGACAGACAAGACTAGACAGACAAGACTAGACAGACAAGACTAGACAGACAAGACTAGACAGACAAGACTAGACAGACAAGACTAGACAGACAAGACTAGACAGACAAGACTAGACAGACAAGACTAGACAGACAAGACTAGACAGACAAGACTAGAGGTGTAGCGGGATCAGAGGTGTAGCTCTCAACTGGTTTAGATCATACCTAATGGGTAGAACCCAACAAACAAAATTAAAAGCAGAATGTGGTCACTCTAAATCAAGTATCACAAACACAACAATTGGGGTGCCGCAGGGGAGTATATTAGGGCCGTTATTGTTTCTAATATACCTCAATGATTTGCCGTTGGCTCTAAGTAACACATCATTTAATATTTTGAATTATGCGGATGACACGACGCTACTCATAGCAAACAAGAACTTAGCAGAAGTTAGTCGAAATGCAAATGATGCGTTAAATTTAATAAAAGATTGGTTAGTCAAAAATAAACTAATAATAAATGAACAAAAAACGAATATAATAATTTTTAGAACAAATAGATCCCTCCTAGACTTTCCAACACAAATAGAACTCAGTAGTGAGACAGTACATCTAAAACATAGTGTAAAACTCCTTGGAATACACTTTGATGATAACTTAAAATGGGAAACGCACATAGACGCATTAATTAACAAATTAAATAAATCAACATACTCATTAAGAATCCTACAAAGAGTTCTAAGTCCAAGGGTATTGAAAATGGTATATTATTCTAATTTTTATTCTCATATGCGATTTGGCATAATCTTCTGGGGGACTGGAAAGAACATTACCAATGTCTTCGTAGCACAAAAACAAGCTGTACGGATTATCCTGAATTTAGATTATAGACAATCTTGTCGAGGAAGTTTTAAAGAGGCTAATATATTAACTGTATATGGTCAATATATATATGAGGCATTGAATTTTATTTTTAAGCATAAAAATCTATTTGAAAATAGTAGAAACAACCACCATGTGGAAACAAGAAGGAAACATATTGAATATATGCCGCCAATCCACACATTGACAATGTCGGAAAAAGGGCCTTATTACAGCTGCATTAAATTGTACAATCATTTGCCAAAAAAGTTTAAAGACATAACAAACTTTAAAACATATAAAAAACAAGTATTTAATTATGTAAGAGACTTGGAACCTTACACATTAGAAGATTTTCTAAATAAAAAGTGAAACTTTAGTCTATTATTATTCTCATTATTATTATGTAAATTTCTATATGTATATATTGTTTTGACATATTTCTATTGGTTGTAAAACTGGATTATAGAAATAAATGATTTTGAATTTGAATTTGAATTTGACTAGACAGACAAGACTAGACAGACAAGACTAGACAGACAAGACTAGACAGACAAGACTAGACAGACAAGACTAGACAGACAAGACTAGACAGACAAGACTAGACAGACAAGACTAGACAGACAAGACTAGACAGACAAGACTAGACAGACAAGACTAGACAGACAAGACTAGACAGACAAGACTAGACAGACAAGACTAGACAGACAAGACTAGACAGACAAGACTAGACAGACAAGACTAGACAGACAAGACTAGACAGACAAGACTAGACAGACAAGACTAGACAGACAAGACTAGACAGACAAGACTAGACAGACAAGTCTAGACAGACAAGACTAGACAGACAAGACTAGACAGACAAGACTAGACAGACAAGACTAGACAGACAAGATTATACAGACAAGACTTAACAGACAAGACTAGACAGACAAGACTAGACAGACAAGCCTAGACAGACAAAACTAGACAGAGCGAGAAGACTATACAGGCAAGACTAAATAGACAAGACTAGACAGACAAAACTAGGCAGATAAGACTAGATAGACTAGACTAGACAGACAAGACTAGACAGTCGAAACAGTAAAACAGACAGTAAACTGACCAGTGTAGCACGACAAGACTAGATTAGACAGACAAGGATAGACTGGCCAGCCAAGACTTACAAGGTTAGACAGACATGACTAGAGAGTCAAGAGAAGACAGATAAGGCTAGACAGCCTAGACCAGACAGGCAAGACTGGATAGAGAAATCTAGACAGACAAGACACGACAGACAAGCCTAGACAGACAAAAGTAGACTGAAGATAGTAGAAGATTGGATTAGATGGAAGAGATTAGATTGGCGAGACTAGATAGACGAGACTCGATAGAGGAGACTATACAAACGACACTAGACAGACGAGACTAGACAAACGAGACTAGGCAGAATACTAAACAGAGCAGACTGGACAGACAGGACAGAGCAGAATAGACAGGCCAGACTAGCCAGACAAAGCTGGATAGTCAAGACTAGATTGACAGGACTAGACAGTCTGTCTAGCTATGTTTATCAACTATTATACAAGTAATTTGAACGGATAGCACAAAAAAAATATTTTCTGCCTTCAAATGAATTTTATTATGATTAAGTAATAATTTGAAACAGACTACAAATTATACATTTTTCCTTCACGCGTCGTGATTAATCAGCCGAAAACCTAACTCGGTTATTTACAACGTAAAACAGAAGAAAAAACAAGCGTACGGTTGTAAGTCACAGCCCGGCAATCAACTGCTTCTTTTTAATAACAAAGGATTTATACGTGAAGAAGTTGATGATGACGAGGAAAAAAAACTGGAACAATTTAAAAAAGACCGCGGAGGACTGGTTAGTTGGTGTGTAAGACAAGTAGTCGGTATTGCTTGAGTGAAGGCTGACTCATTTATGAGTAGATTATAGTGATTACAGTGCCCACGCGACAGGTAGCTTCCTCGCATGCAGTAGCTGTGGCTACCACGCCTCGTGTTAGAGGATCGTGCTATGTGTACACACAGATAACACTGGATGTATGAGTTATGATTTAATAGCTACCAAATTATGGATTAGGGGCACACGCACTCAACAATTAACCATTGTGCAACATTTTGTTACTGTTCAATTCACTTTTGCCGTTGCATTATGTATACGTTCGCCAAAATTCTGTTCCAATATCATTTAACATGTTTGTGCAACAATGTCGTATAATGTAACGATTTATTCTGATAGATTTTATGAACATGTTAATATTATAATTACTCAAATAATATTTATTGGATTAAACCAGACAATATAACTTTGCTATAGATTAATTTAAAACATAATGTATTGGTTAAATGTGTGCATTATTAAACCATTTATTCGGTAATTAAATTTTGCTAATTCACAAACTAATTATGTTTCTCAAATATATTGAATTATTAACTAGGAAACTATAAAAACAAAACCCAATCTTCAACCAAATCTTCATGCACTAGTTTGAGTTATACTACAGAGTAGATAGATTTATCAGACTCGATAAATTAGACAGGCATGAAGACCAGATATAGACATAATTAGTGACTAGACATTCTACATGAAATGGAAGGGACTTATTAAACAGATTATCTAGACTGTTTTTAGGTCGTCTTTTAGTTTCTTTAGTTTGTTTAGTCCGTTTATTCCCATCCATTATTTAAGCAAATCTTCATGCACTGGTTTAAATTGTTGTATAGAGTACACGGATTTTACAAACTCGGTAAATTAGACAGACATGACGCCTAGATAGATATATAGACAAAACTAGAGAAAATAGAACCAATAGACTAGACATTCAATATGAAGTAGACAGAAGGAACCAATTATCTCGTGCGTTTTTAGTTCTTCTAGTTTGTTTAGTTAGACGGACTAAACTAACTACAGAAACTAGAACTTCCGGCTAGTCTGTATAGTCAGTGTAGTTTGTTTACGTGGTCTGTAAGAAAAGTATCCGACCTTCAGCCGTTAAAAAAAAGCTGCCATACCTGGAGCGTTCGAAACCTAATCACCCTCAAAGTAGTCTCCTTGGGACTCTACACACTTTTCCCAGCGGTGCCGCCATTGTTGGAAGCATTCTGAAAAAGCCTCTTTCGGGATCGACTTTAGCTCGGCTGTCGTTACATCTATAATGTCCTCTCTTGTCTGAAATTGCGTTCCTTTTAATGGCCTCTTGACTTTGGGGAATAGCCAGAAGTCGCAGGGGGTCATATGAGGAGAGTAAGGAGCCTATCGAACCAGTCGAACTGTCCAGTCCTCCAGAGTCTGTTTTTTCGCCAAAAAATTGGTAACCAAGTGCGAAGAATGTGCTGGAGCATTGTCGTGATGGAGTCGCCAATTCCCTGATGACCACAACTCCAATCGCTTGCGCCGCACAGCATCACGTAGGCGACGTAGGACATCCCTCATTTCACTTGTCGTCACTTTACTTGAATTGAAATACCGTCGAGAGCTACACACTACGTCACTCGAACACTACTTGACAGCAACTGACGCTACAGGCTAGAAAAAATTCACGCATGCGCACGAAGGTTCAAGGTCGGCTCATGCAAGCGCGCTTGATTCAAATCCATCAGGTTTTTAAAAATAAAAAATAAGGTCGGATACTTTTCTAACAGACCACGTATTCCTCCAAACCTAATATACCTACAAACCCAACTCCATCTTCAACCAAATCTTCATGCACTGCTTTGAGTTATACTGCAGAGTACTGTAAAACATATTTAACATACTCGGTTTATTTTTTATTTGTCGGATGGCTTAGGAAGGGAACCCGCAATACAGGATACACAACAGTGAAGGAAAAGAACACACTTTAAAAGGTTACACACGAACATCTAAACTATTTATGTATTCTATCGACTCTGGGGTAGCTATCAGGAAGTCGTCGGGACTACCATTATATGATCGTAGCAGACACAGAGAGGAGATGTTTGCTTGCTCCATTTCTGTAGAGAGTATGCATATTTTCCATGTTGAGTTCATACTAGCATTTGTTCGTCGAAGTTTTGCGGTATGTGGCTCAGGATTGAAAGCCATTGCGTGGGAGTTGGTTTGATGATACCAGCAATCATTCTCATGGTGTTATGTACCTGCGTGTCTATTTTATGTACATTTATGGGCTGTTTAAACAAAACCAAACTAGAGCGCAGTTGAAAAGACAAGGCTTAGAGCAGAGGAGCGCTGAGTAGAAGCCGGTGCTCCCCAAGATGTACCGCAAATTGTATGTTAAGTTCTCTTCTCGCGAGTTTGTTCTTTAGGTGAAAACAGGTAACCTCTGTTTTGGTGGCATTGGGTTGGAGCCTCGATTTGCGAGAATATTTTCCCACTACTTCCAGGTCTGTCATTAGGGTCCTCTCTGACTGTCCAATAGAATTGCACCTTGTCGCAAGTACCCATTCATCAGCGTAGTCATACTTTCTTGATCTTGTTTCTGGTACGTCGGCAATATACGGGCTATATAGGAGCGGGGCAAGGGCCGAACCCTGTGGTAGCCCGTTCTCTAGTTTCCTTGGGGAGCTGATGTCGGATCCCATAGCCACCTGAAGCACTCGGTCGTTTAGCATGTTATCTATCAGTCTGGCTGTTAGTTTGCATGGGATTACAAGCAGGAGCTTATATATTATACCCTCTCTCCACACTGTGTCGATAAATATAGTTGAGGTTTTAAGTTTTCTCTGAAATCCTGCCTCGATGTAGGTAGTGAGTGATAGGACCTCATCTGCGTAGCTTCGTTTTGGCCGAAAGCCTGCCTGTTCGATCGGAATCGCTTCAAGTATTCTTGCGCTAATTCTGTTATAAATAAGCCGTAATAATTCTAGTAGCTTATAGTAGCTTATTATAGTTCTAGTAGCCGTTATAGTAGCACAGACAGTAGATCTATTGGTCTTTAATTCTTGGGGCTATTAGCTGGTTTTAATATAGCGATTATCTTCGATCGTTTAAACCCTTTTGGAATGTTGTCGGTTTGTATAATGTCTTTGAAGAGATGGGCCATCCAGACTTTTGCATACTTTCCGCAGTTTATTAAGAATTCAGGGTGGATATTGTCAAACCCTGGAGCATTTCCTGGCTGGATATCTTTAAGAACGTTCGAAATTTTTTCGCATGTGTAAGGGCGAGAGCGTTTTGTTTCTGTGGCTTGAACTTTTAAGGTTTTAAGTTCTCGTTTGGCCTCAAATTGTGTTCTTTGTCCTTGGGTGCTCTGGATGTCGCTACTATGCGTAAAGCTACTGAGTTTGAGCTGAAAGTTGTGTTTTGTCTTTGCATGGGGTTTTGTCTTTGCTCCGCTTCCTAGTTTCATTAGTAGGGCCCACGCTTGTTTGCTCGATGTCTGGAAGTTTAAGCTTTCCACAGTCTCCGTCCACTTTTCCCGCCTAGCCGCGTCCAGGCTGTGAAGAAGTTCATCTGCTACTTCCTGGTTACCAGTTTTAAGAAAATCTTGGTACAACTCGTCACTGTTTTTGGACCATCCAGGAATATATTCTTTACGGTAACCTCTTCATATTTTGCACTACTTATTACAGCGCCAACAAATCTGTTGTAGTTTCTGCTGGTAGGGGGTATCCAGCCTAGGGATTTTTCTAGTTCCGTGGAAAACTTTGTCCAGTTGGTTTTTTTTGAAATCCCACCTTGTGCGATAGATAGAGGTAATTAGAGGGATTTGTGTGTCCTACATCCATTATGATAGGGCTATATTGGCTGTGCAGGAAGTCGGGGAGAACGTTCCGTGAGGCTTGCATGGGTTGGCCTCTTTTTTCAGTCGAGATAAAACATATATCTGGGTTGTATTCGCTATTGAACGCTGCTGATTTAAATGTGAAACGGTCTTTAGCATCAAACACGAGGGTGGGGTGTTCTTCTTTTGCCAAATTTACTATTGTGCTGCCATTTGGGTCGCAGTCTCTGTACTTCAATTGCTCATGATGACTATTGTAATCCCCCATGTATATAGCAGGATGGGGGTGTGTTTGAATAACCTCGACTGGCCAGGTACGGCTGGCGGTTTATATGTGTTAGAGACGGTGACATTTTCTATTTTTATGATATAGCGATTATTTTCGATAGTTTAAACTCTTTTGGCATGTTTTCGGTTTGTATAATGTCTGTGAAGAGGTGGAACCATCCAAGAGATGGATTTGGTCGTCAGTGGATGTGGAGACAGGGGAAGCGTTTTATATATCTTGTTTAACGTACGTTGCCACGCCATATATGATGGGTAATAAACTGCTTGCGTAGCTCCCAGTAGTTCATAGCCCGGTATTTTTCCCCTTTTTCGTAGATGCTCTTATGTTTCACAATGAGTTTCCTGTACAGCGACCAGGTCGATATTGTCATCGTTCTATAGAAGATTTGATAGGTACTAGCTTTTTGAGTAACCTATACTTTCTATGTCTAAGTGGCAAATTTGACAGAGGGTCAGAGTTTTCTAGTCAATAGGTTCTGAGAAGAACCGTTAGCTTTGTCTGGTATCATGTTTGCTCTTATAAGCAATTTAGAAGTAAAGTAGAAATGTGTCTTTTGGTCAGGGGATCCTAAGATTATCTGACTGCCGGTTTTGCTAGTTCATTTAGCGTTAGCCAGGGTGCACTTGTAGTATTCTACTACGGACGCGAACTAGCCTTACACCCCAGCCAGCAGACTCGGTAAATTAGACAGACATGACGACTAGTTAGATATATAGACAAAACTAGAGAAATTAGATATATCCAATAGACTAGACATTCTAGATGAGATAGACAGAAGGAACTTATTAAACAGATTAGATATTTTGTTTTTAGTTCGTCTAGTTGCTCTAGTTTGTTTAGTCCGACTATTCTGGCTAGTCTGCCTAGTTGGTGTACTTTTTATATTCCACCCAGTCTGTCTACTGCATATAGTTTATCTAGTCTGTCGAGCTAGTGTTCTTTATCTATAATGTCTACTGTATCCAGCCGGACCCATATTGATAGTCTATTTTCGGTGACTTTTTTGTCTAGGCCAGGGGTCGGCAACCCGCGACTGGCGTGTTGTGTAGCTCTTCCACTTGTCCATAACATGTATTTTAAGTTTATTGGTACAAATCAAACCTTCATTTATGAAAATAGAAATAAATAGTTCGCGTACACAGCAGCCCCTCGATCAAGAGGTGCTACGTACGCAATCATTGCCTGTCAAGATTAAAATAGTAGTTTATGATACAAGTGTGTAAACGGTTTTTATGCATGAGTTGCGAGTGAGTAGCTTTAATCGCGATGAGCCTCCGTTCCAGAAATTGCTAACTAGTAAAAACGCACAGTTTTTCAAAAACTATTTGGTCGTTGTTGATGTAAAACACTATTTGGTCGTTGTTGCTGTATTCTTTTTTTTCGGGAGGAGGGGTAAAATACATGTACGTACAGCCCCCAGTGACCCAAGTTACTCTGGGGAGTGTGGGACTACTCGCCTTAGTGGATTGACTACCCGCTGAAAGTCTCTCAGGCAGACCCACTCTCCATTTCCGACCCCTTACGGGACTGCCTTCTCAGCATTACTTCGCTTGGGGTTTGTCTTCTGTTCATCTTATTCTCCTTTTTTACGGTCCGTTTCGCCTTTCTCTTTTGCTGTTATGACCGATCGCTAGCTTCTTCACTGCGTCCCAGCATTATCTGCTTTGTAGCATTGTCTCCTGTAGGTTTTCTGGCATCAGCTCCCCTTTATTTCAATTTCTAGCCGTTGTTTCGCCCATCCGGGGCAGTCGAATAATGTATGGTGGCAATCATCCACCAGGTCCGGGCAGTACATACAATTTTCGGTCTCCATCAGGTGTGTGCGATATAGGTATGTCATGAAGTACCATGTCCGAGCAGCATCTACAATAGAAAGTATTGCACTTCTCCGTATCCTCGTCTCACCCATGGTTCTACGCGTGGGATGAGTCGTTTTGTCCACACCGCATATCCAGTTTCCTGGTTCCATCTTGTCTGCTATTCGTGCATAGTGTCATCTCTAATCCAACTACTGCTCTCCTCCCCTTCAAGGTACCTTCTTAGCCTTTCTTTTGCCATCGGGTATATTGGCATCAGCCCGGCAACTAGCGACAGCGCTTTCGCCGAGGCCGTCCTGTAGGAACTACATATCTGTATTGCCAGCTGTCTCTGTACATTTCTCACTCTTTCATACATTTTTCTATATTTTTTTGTTTTCATCAACGATTCATAGCACGTAGGAGCACGTGCGCGTTTACGGCTCACCCTTGGTCCCTTAACGTTTGTCATTAGCCTTCTCAGCTGTTCTACCGTTTGGATTATGTTTTTTACGGTCTACTGCAGGTGCGTATACATGCGTCTTTATCTAGTCGTATGCCCAAATGTTTTATACTTTTTTTGTTTTAATTGTTGTATTTTTAAATACCTATGCTCATCTCAGATAGGGTCCTTGTCCCCACCAGTACCAACGCTTCTAATTTTTCTGGCGCAATTTCAAGACCCATTGCTTCCAGGTCCTGGTGTATGATATTAAGCGACCATTCCACTTTTCGTTTCAAGTATTCCGCATTGCCATCTATCACTACCAATGCCAAATCGTCCGCCTATGCCATGACGTGAGGCCCAGCCTGAGTATCCTATCGTAATATGCAATTCATAATGTGGGCACTACGCTGCTTACGTCGATTTTTTTACCTTTCCCTATTTCTATTTTCCTGTCTTCTCTAAGATAGTTTCCAGTCAGTCGTACTAAGTATGGCGATATCTTTTGTTCCTTCAGCGTTTTCAGAAACTAGAAAGGGGCGGAGACAACCCGTGCTAGCTCTTCTATTTTCCTGATAATTTCCTAACAGAACGCCTTTTTCTTCAAGTTGTTGATGCTGCCTGTTTCTTATGATGATCTCCCATAATTTCCCTGGTACATTTTGTAAGCATAGAGGTCGATAGCTGTCTTCCGAGTCTTTGTATTTTTTTGGTTTTTCTACTAGCACTCTCCTCTCTCAGTAGTCTATTTAGGCATGCTCTACACGTCTCTTCGTGATTTTTGAGCACTATTCTAAATATTTCCGGAGTTATCTCGTACGGCCCAGGTGCTTTTCCCTTTCTCATTTGGGTAGCCGCGGTTCTTAATTACTCTGCCGATATTTCCTGTAATATCTCGGTTTCCTTCTTCTTTTGTGGGGTACACCTTGGTGGCTAGTGCATTATTGACTCTCAGCATTTTGGTTTTCTTCATGACGATCTGGTACGCTAGTCCCCAGACGCCATCTTCCAGCTAGGGAATTCCCTGCACTTTCTATAGTCTACCCGTAATTGCTTGTCTGCATCCTTTTTGTTGGTGCTTACCTCTCGTGGCAAGGCGCCTTGTATACACTGTCGTCTGCTCTCTGCTATCCTCTCGTGTCACCAGTAAACAGCTGGCTTACTTCCCGTCTTTCCCTTATACTCGGTAAGTACTTCATTACAGGTTTTTTCTGTAAGATTTATCAAGAAGTTTTCGTCTTCTGGGTGCATGGCTCCCAGAAGACGATTATTTTGTAATTGCCTTTTTAGTGTCTCTTTGAACATGTCTAGATCACCCGCTTTTATTTTGCACTGCAACGGCTTTTGCACGGCTTGCTCTGCACCACAAGAAAATGGAGAAAATGCTGTTTTTCTTTTCGGAATTTTGTGCTATTTGTCAGTGTAAACTCTATGTATTTCTGATCCGACAGGGTCTCTACCCTATCTTTTAGTACTGCCCAGTCTAACATGTTTCATGTCATATGTTTCTTTCCCTGCCATGGTTTTATGGATAATTGAGCTTCGGTTCCTTTTTTCGGAGGTGTCCTCATTTCAGAAGCATTACAACTCATCAGCAATCTATTTGGCCTATCAAAGGTCAGTAGATCGG
This sequence comes from Phosphuga atrata, assembly GCA_944588485.1. Lineage (NCBI taxonomy): Eukaryota > Metazoa > Arthropoda > Insecta > Coleoptera > Silphidae > Phosphuga > Phosphuga atrata. The sequence continues at coordinate 9,014,025 of OX155903.1, read as the reverse complement.
GTTGTGCAGAAAGTTCAGTAGTAGGTTTCCTCTCTCATCATGTGCATCCGAAACCCACGTTCGAAAAAACCTACCAGGATCCGTTTCTGTTTTTCATGTTTGTCAATGTTCTCACCTAACTCGCTTAGGAAATTTTCAAATTCGCACCTCTGGCAGTTAGGCAATATGCAGCAACTGTAGTGTATACCGTATGCCATTTTGATCCAGACAAATCCTTTGCCCGCACCTTGGTTATTTATTCTTATTTTCCCCAGTACCCTAATTCCTATGCTTTGCAATCATCTGTGTACCAGTTTATTACATACCGTTTTTTATTTCGCTCGCTATCCATTATTACGTCTGCTTTTCTTTCAGCTCCTGTTTTAAATGCTAAATCCATTGCACCGTGGCTGCTGCTGATGTTTATTTGTAGAATTATTTTTTTTTTCTCTGTCCTCAGTGCGCCGTGTCGTATTCCGATATGTATTTTGCGTGTTCATTTGTTTGTTAGTTTGTTAGTTTGATGCTCTCAGTTTTCTTTCTTCTTTTCTGTTGATTTACTAGGGCCTAAATTTCCCCTCCCTAAATTTCTTATACCTGCCCCCTCCTGCTCGGTGGCCAGCTTCCTCGCACAGGGGACATTCGTTACAGGTTTTACACTTTAGACAGGTGTTATGTCCTTGTTTGCCACTATTATAGCAGGCTTCGGATCTATCTGCCTCACTCTAGCATTTCTTCGCCCGGTGGCTATAGCTCCAGCACTTATAGCATCGGAGGACGTCCACCCACTTGTACTTGGCATCTGCTCAGCCCTACCCTTAATGTCTCTTTTCTTATAAGCGTGTCGTGGTTATCTTTCCCTGCCATGACAGCCATCGCTTGTGTGTTTCCGTAGCTTGGTCGTAGCTTGTGTTTTTTGAACTAGACGAACTAAAAACAAACTATATAATCTGTTTAATAAGTTCGTTCTGTCTACTTCATCTAGAATGTCTAGTACATTGCATTTATCTAGTTTCTCTAGTTTTGTCTATATATCTATCTAGTCGTCATGTCTGTCTAAAGGGACTGGACGCGGTGGCAACAAAAAATGATGTGGCCGAGCCATTAGCCACAGAACTTGGCCTAACCGATTCGATAGACCCGATGAGATGGAAATGTTGATGTAATCTACATAAGCCTAACCTAATCTAGATTTAATCTAGATTAGGTTACGGTTAGGTTAATTTATAATAGTACCAGATAAATGCGGCCTGAGAAGCCAAGACTTTTTATTCAAAATAAGTAAAATTAATTCAATTTTAATATACATCAGAAAATTTATTTTCACTACGTCTGTGATTTTTGTTTATTATTAGTGACACCAGTTGTTACCCTAGTAACAACAAACAGAACTCCTTTAATAATGAAACTCCATTTGATTTATATTGGACTTTTACGCACGATTTGGATACTTTTACACAATAATGTAATAATTACAAAATATTGTAATAATGGCATAAGGATGCATATAGGACATACAATAATAACTTATTCTTGTATTTATTTTAGTGTGCAACTAGATAAAAGTTATAATGGACTTGGTACTAAAAATAAGTCAATCAAATCGTTACAAAAACATGAAATCATTGCGAAAATCAAACAAAAAATCAACAAAAACAAAAATCAACAAAGTCAACGTATCGAACATGATTTTTACATGACACATTTTCATTGTCTTCGAATGCTTGGTGGCTTCGCCAAAGACTTGCAATACCCAACCCCATTCATGGGGTTGAATTAGAATAGCATTAAAATATACTTACAATAATCTACTTCATTATTTAATTATTTGTATGTCAAATATAAGTAATATTTGATAACTATTTGATTTAAAAGAAATATTTATATAAGTTTAAGGTATTAAATTCTTATTTAATTAATAAAGTAATTAAGTAAAAACACGGTGTAATACATTGGGATTCAGGATTTACCTTGCGCTCAGATACGTATGGCTGCTCATCAGCGCTCCACACTCTGCTCCCTCTATCTCAAAAACAGATCGACGTATAAAAAAAGGTTTCAGATGAAATTTGTAGAGAATTTTATTCTCTACAACTTTCGTTATAAATGGAAATACGATAAGAGGCAGAGAAAACGACATATTCTCAAAAAACTGATTTTTGTGACCTTTGATTTTGAATATCTAAGGACGCTGACAAGTTGGCATATATGACTTTTGAGACATTATTTTTAATTCTAAAATAAAGGCCTATACTAAAATTCAGCTTCTTTCGTTAGATTCCGAGATTGACCCCTTTAGTGACTAAGATGACTGGACTATAGACGAACCAGACGGATCAGACGAACGACGTCTCTAGTAAGTCTAGATATCTATTTTCCTCAGATTTTTCAAACTAAGCAATTTTAATGAATTAGTATCTAATTGTAAAATCGTTTGTCTAGCTTCTAGGCCGGCAAGAAAGTTGGAATGAACTTGATGGTAAATGAACTTAACATTTATTTTCTTGGTTTGCAAATGAAAATAAAATAAGTTACTTTGTGTTTCGTCTTGTAAGTGACTGCCTTTCAACTTAATAAATGACTTTTCGGCTGATTAATCACGACATATGAACTGCAAGGTAAAAACAATTTAATTACTGGTTGTGTTAAATCAGTGGATAATTACGTTCGGTTTGGACACCTCGTTCTTGTAATTATTTCTGGAAAATATCGATTTATTTAATTAATTTGTTTGTAGAATTAAAAGTTGTTTCTAGACTGGACTATACCATGTCAAATTAACTAGGTAAAATTAAAATCGACGTAAATTATGCGAATTATGTAAATTTACTTTTTCTACAAAGTATATTAAATTTATAAAAAAGAGGAAAAAAATACGATGTGAATTTCTTATTACAAGCAAAAAATTAAAGAAAATATATTATGTTCTTTAATTCAATAATTCAGTGAATTAGAGAACATAGTATATTTTCCTTATTTTTCTTCTTGTATTTTAAATTTCAATATCCTATGTAAATTTTTGTAAATAAAATTGAATAATATTCTATATATTTTTATCTCCAATTGAATACACTTTTCATATCAGATTTACTAAAAACTCATTAAAATTCCAAAACGAAACTAATATTAAATTAATATCCAAAAGAGAGAAAAAAGCAAATTTATTTAAAAGATATTAATTGGAACAAAATTGTTTCTCCGTCTGTGTTTTATTCAATGTTCAAATTAGCCTTTAAAAAATAACTTTTTTGTTGCCCTTCGGCACTTTGTAGCTTGTTAAGAAAATTTGGTCCAGAGCAATTTATGTCAGTTGTACTTCCAGTTACTCGCCTGTAGCTCATACGAATTGTGTCCTTAATATGCTTTTTGTGGCTACGAATTTCATCATAAGTATTACATTAATATTTGTAATATTTATAAAAAAAATAATTTCTAATATTTTTACTAAAAATACAAGCACTATGATACACGTATATACAAGAAAAGGCTAGACAGTCAAGAAAAACTTGAGAGAAAATTAAGATCTAAACACACCAATGCGGCATTGCGTTAAAATTCAATCGATGCGGTTCGTGATTTCAAAATGGCATGATGGCTGCTTGCAAAAAGACGTAAGTCAAGAACATGCAACTTTACACAAGAGACAAACAACTGATTCTAATTAGTTGGCTAAATTGCACACATGTTTTTAATGCTTCTTAGACATGTGTTTCTTAAATAAATTTATCTAAGACCACTATTGTAAATGCCCATTATTGTACAGTTCGTAGACTGTATAAATACATCATAACACACACGTATGTCCGCGATTAATGATAAGTTATTATTGATAACACACACGTGCGTTTGGTCTACGATTCGTTGATTGGTTGAGAGCTGCTATTACGTGCTCATACGTTCAGCGCCCCTTTTGCCACAATTCAAACTAACGGAATTTGACATTGCGTACATTGGGTTCCCTATATCTATGAACACTAAATATAATTAGTACTAAATAAGTATAAAAATAAGTACTAAATAATAAGGTACGTAACCATTAAGAATTTATTTCTTTTCATTTCTTTCAAGTTAAATAATGTCGAGTAACAGTTATATACGAAAATACAACTGTTTCTTTATAATAATGTTAAAAAATGAAAATTAAATAAACTGAACCTAATAAGAAATAAATTTGTTACATCAAACATATTTTTCTTATTAAACAGAAACAAATTAGTCTGGTCGTATATTAAGTATAGTACATAAGTCGAGTTGTAAGGCAATTACGTACTCGCGGAATTACGCACTCCCCGCTACGCGGGTCGTGTGTAACTGATATATGGTTCTTACAACTCTCGTTGCGTAATATACTATTGATTATATAGTATAAATTGACATTAATGAGGCTACAATTAGTAATTGTAGACTTATGTTTTTCAATATAGGAAGTAAAACAGTCTATCAATATTTTGCGAGGCAATTAGGAATCCTCTTAAGAAAAGCACTTTAAAATTCCAGGTTTGTTTCAATACGTCCGGAGCAACAAGATTATCACAGATATACCAAAACCTCATTTTTTTCAAAAATCAGACCTACGCCCTTTTGCAAATCTTCTTCTTCTTCTTCTTCCTAGCGTTTGTCCGGCCTGGTGACAGGGTCCGCTGTGAGGATTCGTTGTCTCCATTTATTTCGGTCTTGAGCCATATCTGGGTGTAGATGTGCAGTCGTCGGGTCATTATGGATCGTATCAACCCACCTCTGCCTTGGTCGTCTTTGGGTCTCTTACAGAACGACTTCCAGGGTATATGCTGACTTAGCTATTATGTCTTCTTCTGCACGCAGCACATGGCCAAACCAGCGTAAACGGCCTTCCCTCAGTTTCTGACGGATCGACACCACTACGAAACGTTTCCGTATATCAACATTGATAACATGATCCATTCTAGTGACGCCGCCTGTCCACCTAAGCATCCTTGTCTCCATGACGCTTAGCCGACATTCCACCTCTTTTGTAGTGGGCCAACACTTGGTACTACAGAGTGCGACTGGACGTATAACAGTGCGGTAGATCTTGGATTTTAGGTGGTCTTTCATCCGGTGGTCGCAGGTGACACCTGTCGTCGCACGCCATTTCATCCAAGAGGCCTGCGTTCTTGCGTTGACCTCGTCAATGATTCTTCCATTGTCAGATACAGTAGATCCAAGATATTTGAATTTTGTTACACGAGGAAGATCTTCTCCATCAACGCTGATGGTCCCAACTTCTTGGGGATCTAAAGTCATATACTCCGTCTTCCTCTTATTGAGTCGCAGGCCATATTCAACTAATCGATCACTCCGCATGTCTGTTTGGTGCTGGAGTTCAAGTTTGCTTTTTACAGCTAACATGGCATCATCAGCATACAGAAGCGTCCATGTAATTGGCTTGTGCAGGTCTGATGTGACAGTATCCATTACAAGAATGAACAGCAGAGGCGACAAAATAGAGCCCTGGTGGACTTCTACCATGATGTTGAAATCATTGGTTGCTCCTGCGGCAGATTGGACATAACTCGTCGGTTCTTTGTAAAGAAGCTGCACCCAGTTAACAAGATATTCTGGAATTCCGTGCTCTCGGAGCGCCAAACAGATTACATCATGAGGCACCCGATCGAAGGTCTTCTCCAGGTCTAGAAAAGCGAGATGCAGTAGCTTATTCTTTTCACGATGCTTCTCGACCAGCAACCTTGCTGCGTAGATTGCATCCGTTGTACCGCAGTTTTTCACAAACCCAGCTTGGTTCTTTGTGAGTTTTGCTATCTTGGGAATCCTTTTGTCGAGAATGTGTTCGACGATCTTCATCGCGTGGCTCAGAAGTCTGATTGCACGATAGTTTGAACACTCAGCAGGGCTTTCATTCTTCTTGAAGATTGGAACAGTGATGCTCCGCTGCCAGTCTGTTGGTATCCGACCGTTTTTGGTGATCTGGTTGAAGAACTGCGTTAACCATCTTGCTGCATCGCATCGTTTAGAGCGCCGAAACTCTGCTGGAATTTCATCAGGGCCGGTGGCTTTCCCCAGTATCATCTCTTGCAGAGCAGCCTCAACTTCGGCGATCTCGAATCCTTTATTGGTCCTTCAACAGGAGAGGTGGGTGGAATTGGTGAATGGGAAATTGCTTGGTCGACATTTTCTCGAAGTAGCTCCGCCAGCGTTCTCTCGCTTTTTCCCAGTCCACCAGCAGTTTACCTGTTTCGTTATTGATGCCATAAAAGCGTTACTTGTCTTCCGTTTTGCGGTGCCTTGATTTGACCAGACGGTAGATGCCACGTTCGCCTTCAGGAGTGTCAAGCTTTGCGTAGAGGTCAGCCTACCGATCTGCTTTTGTTGCAGCAACTACTTTCTTTGCCTCACTACGGGCAACTTTATAGGCATTCCAACGAAATGGAGTTTTATCTTCAAGGATCTCATGGTATAGTTGTTTCTTTATGTACTGCCTCTTTAACGGCATCATTCCAAAGCCACGAGGATTTATCTATTTTTTGTCGACCTGGTTTCGTTGATCTGAGCACTGAACGTGTAGCTACATGAGTGGCATCTTTCAATCGAGTCCAGCTCTCTTTAACTGTGGTGACTGGATGTGCTGTGACTTTTGCAAGAACGATGCCCTCGTCTCCTTGAATCGCCACCATTTGATTCTTTTTGTTCCATTTCTGACTAAGTATCCGATTCTTGGAGGATTCATCCGCAGTTTACAGATGACTGATCGATGTTGTGCGGCAACAGTTTCATATGGAATTACTTTCGCATCTAACACATCTTGAAGATTCCGGCTTCTGACAAGGACATAGTCAATCTGGGTTGCATTTGAGGCACTCTAGAATGTGATTAGGTGGGTATCACTTACGCCCTTTTGCAAATAGACCATCGATAAGTAATTGGACATGCTAAAGCAGTGCTTCCCATGCGGTAACGCACGATGCTGTTGTTTTGTGCGTCATTTGGTTTTAGGCCCACGATCTTTAGGTATCTATTTATCGTATCCTGCCATCGCTGCTTCGGTCTTTCTCTAGGACGTTGGCCTTCAATCTCAAAACGGAGGGCAGAGTTGACAACACTACCAGAAGCTGCTCCCATGCCATCGGAGACGTTTCTCTCTCATTTTGTCCATAATTGGGGCGACATTTAATCTCGATTTGTGTCGTTTCTGACATGGTCAATAAGGGAGTTGCCCATTCCCCAATGAAGCATTCTCATTTCCATGGCATGTAGCTGACGTTCAGAAATCTTGTCAGATGGTCGACATTCGGCGCCATATATCGTAACAGGTCGTAACGTAACTGTCCGCTATATCTTGGATTTGAGGTGAAGTGGAATTTTCTTGTCGCAAAGTGCACCCGTGACCTCCTTCCACCGCATCCAGGTTGCATTTACTCTGGCTCTTACTTCATCACTGAAGCTGCCATCACTCTGTAGACAAGACCCAAGGAACCTAGACTGGTCTTGACTAGATTTTCTCCACCGACTTGAATGGTACAGTCACTTGGATTTAATTTCAGATATTCCGTCTTTTTCACGTTCAGACGTAGACCATAATACTGGGAGAGGCGGTTATTCCAGCTTCAACTTGACGTTGGAGTTTCTCGCGGGAGACATCTGCAATCATTACATCATTTGTATACAGTCATTTGTATATTACAATCATTTGTATACAGAAGGGTACAAGGGACATTTCTTTGTAGATCGCGAGTTTCTATAGTCGTGAGGATGGTGATAGTGCTGAACTTCGGTGGACCCCGACATTTACAGGAAAGTTATCTGAGGTTTGTTGTTAGCAACAAACTTTTGTTCTTTGTGTATAGCTTCTTGATAATATCAGCAAATGATTCTGGCACTCCATGGTCTCGGAGCGCATACCAAATTAACATATGAGGAACACGATCGAAGGCAATATCAGTGGTTTCCTTTTCTCGCGATACTTCTCCATGAGTAATCGTGCTGCAAATTTGGCGTCAGTAGCTTTCTTGACAAATCCACAAGTGGTTGGTGTTAATGTTGGCAATATCACGTAGTCGATGATCCAGAGTTCTCTCAAATATCTTCATTCTTACACTCACAAATCTGATTATGAAAAAAGAATAATGTGCAAATTTCAATTGCAAAGGCAATAATTGCTAAACAATGCTAAAAATCAGCAGTCATTACGATATCTTCGAAACTGTCAATAACTGGAATTACACTGATATCTTCTGTTATTCTTTGGCACACTTTGCTCAAGATGCATTGTGTGAGCCGTTCGCTACGTCAAGGCAAGTAAGAGGAACAGTCGAGACTAACTTTTGTTGGCTGAATGCGAACAGATATTATAAAATTTCCTAATCTTAGACTCTAAGGTAGTAATTACACAAATTCTAACTTTATATTCTTTACTCTTTATATAATACCATATAATATCTTATACTATCTAATATTATATAATATCTGCCTTCAGCCCCTGACAAAAGTTGGTTTTGACCTTTTCTCTTACTTGCTTTGACGTAGCGAACGGCGAACACAACGCATCTTGAGCAAAGTGTGCCAAAGAGTAACAGAAGATATCAGTGTAATTCCAGCTATTGGCAGATTCGAAGATATCGTAATGATAATCTCCTACTTTCAACTTTAACAATTACAATGTTTTACAAGTTTAATATTCTTGTTATAACCACTACATAAATACGTTCGTCTTTGTTTACCCGTTGCTACGCATATAAAAGATAAGCTTTCTTGATAAATCTAAGCTCGTATTAAATCTAAACTTCTTTATAAATCTTGATAAAGCTTGATAAATCTAAACTCATATTGAAGCATATTAAATTGTCTTTCAAACGGAATATTTCGTTATTACATCTCATAGTTTCTAAAAAAATGTTGTATTTGAAGTTTTCGCGGATGGAAACATGTGTTGCTTTGTTTCGAACAGTATGCGTCTAACGCTTAACCCGCACGGGCGCATATATCTCTTGAAAATGGGGGATGCTAGTTCGCCGAAACTACGAGAATCCGGATCTTTTCAGAGCCAACCCTCAACATCAACGCAGGGTCCCTGAGAAAACAAATCAACATATGAGGTTGAATACTTTTATAATCTATTGGTTAGATTCCTGTTACTGTTTGAGAATTAACACTTCTAATTAATCCGATTCTAAGAACCATATGTTTTAGAACTGTCTAATTAGTGTACTCTATGTTTTTAGGATTTAGAACAAGTTGGTATTAAATAATTAAGTCTACAACGATATTTCATGACGGCACAACTTTAATTAACACAGATTTAGCATAATAATAATAATAAATTCTAATGAGAACATAAATAATAATGGAAAAAGTATTGAGCGTTGAGTCTAGTGCCTGGCCTGTGGATTACATTAATGGCACCGGTCTTCCCGACACATGGAAGCATGAAGAAGCTTTGCGACGGATTGTAAGACCGCCGCCGTTGCGACGGGTTGTAAGGCCGCCGCCGTTGCGACGGATTGTCAGGCCGCCACCGTAGCGACGGGTTGTAAGGCCGCCGCCATTCTTCATGCTACCATGTGATGAGCGTTCCGATCTCCGGTCGCGACTCACAAGATCTCGTGACCCATAGAGAAGGGCCGAAATGAGTTATAATAGTTGAGGTTTGCGACGGGTTGTAAGGCCGCCGCCGAATGAGGACATGTGTTAAAACTTACATGAGGCGTTCGAAACAGCACCGAACTTTTGCTCGACTATAGCTTGCGACGGTTGAACTAAGAGGGCGAATTGGGATCTTCCACAGACCCGGGTTAAGGTACATGCGCGCTAGTGGCGGGTTTTTGCTGAAGCGGTTAATTTGCTTAAACTACAGTTGCCGCCACTCATTTTCCAGCAGTTACAAAATAGAAAAATACGTGTTTTACCATTTTCCAAGAATCTGGCCAAGCGGATGACAAAAAGGAATAATCAAATATCAGAAACTGGATATATTATATACGTGAAAATTGGTCTGCAAATAGAATATAATAAAATAATGTACTCGAAGTATAGTCTAATGAAGGCGATGGATCGTGCATATTTCTGATGCTTCTTACGTTATGTGCGGAAGTCAAAATGTAAATTATTATTCGTGTCACAAGCATCATACATAAAACAAATACATTATAAATATAGCTAAGTGAACAAAATAAAATATATAGTAAACTAGACTAGACATGTCTTGCCCAATAACGGGCAAGGTCAATTGCGTTTGGTTCAGCTGGCATTAAGTCTTCGAGGCTGCATTGGGTAGGGCACATAGGACAGTTGTACATATGTTGGGTCGTCTGTGGGTCGCCGCAGTCGCACAGGACAAAAGTAACCGAGTATCCCCATTTGTTGAGTGTGGCTCTGGATCTTGCAGTTTTCAGACCTCCCAGCTCTCCTCGCCTAAAGCAGCTAGTTTTTCCGATGGGACCATCAGTAGGGAAAGTTAGTTGTTTCTAGGATCTTTCTAGGATATAATGTGGATGGAAAGTGGGTGGAAAGTGTATGGAAAGTGGATGGAAAATGGATGGAAAGTGGATGGAAAATGGATGGAAAGTGGATGGAAAATGGATGGAAAGTGGATGGAAAGTAGACGGATTTAAGAGTTTGCCCAGGTTTTGATGAGTCATTGAACCCGTACAAGTATGTAATCTAGTGTGAGCGTAGATTTCATATATAACTTCAGAATCATAAGGTTCCATGTGAAGGGATGTGTGGATTCTCGTACAATGGCTGTTCAATTTACTAACAAAGTTATCTACATTAATCCTTTGAATCATCAATTCTATAGCTGACCACTCTGTTCTTAAACTGACACAAGCTTGGATGATGTTCTGCTGGACCGGCTTCACTATTGCTTGGAGGTATTTCGGTGATCGTAAATCTGATTGTAGATTGTTGATTTGCATATTTTACAGAAGTTATTTGACTGTCTCCGGTTCCAACTTTATCTTCTAGGAGGTGTAGGGTGAATATTCAGTATATAGACTCCTCTTCTTCCCACCATTATTTGTGGTTGGGGATGAGGAGGGAATAGAAACTACTATCTTTCCCTGCTGTCATCCTATGTTGCTCTGTTTTGTCTTTCCACATATCTACCCTAGATTTGGTGGTATATTCTTAAAAGTCTATGGTGGATGTTAGGAAGCTTTTCCTTGAGTTTAGCCTCTTGATGCACAGGATGTAAGCCGTAGAGGGGCTGTCGTTCGGAAACTGAAGATTTTAATCTTTCCTTATAGGCTGCTGCTTGCCTTCGGACTGCAGATGGAGCGATACCAGCTAGGTGGTAGACTCTATCTAAGGGGGTGGGTTTCAGGCACCCCGTGATCAGTCTACAAGACTCATTCAAGACCACATCCAATTGTCTGTCGTCTGCTGACTTGTACCACACTGGACAGGCGTATTCGCCAGCAAAATAGCAGAAACCTAAATCTGTTGTTGGCACCACTTGGTTTGGCACCCCAAGAACTGCTTGTTATTTTCCGTAGAATGTTGTCTCTCCCGCTTACTTTCAATTTAGTATTCCTGTAGTGCTGTTTGTAGGTAAGGGCCTTGTCCAGCGTAACTCCGAGGAATTTTGGGTTTGGGCAATGTTCCATGTTACCTGTAGCTTTCTGGAAGCCTGTTTGTTATATATATATATATATATATATATATATATATATATATATATATATATATATTAACAAGAGTGGGGGCCAGTACATTGCACTGTGGTAGCTCGTTCTTTTGACTCGCCACCTACTTTGCTTTCCCTGGAATTCTGCATAGAACATGCGGTTTTGGAGCAAGGTTCTTATTATATTTGCTAGCTGGAGGTCTTTAGTTATTTCGTAGACTTTTTGCATTAACATCCGAAGGTTAATAGTGTCATATGCCGCCGTTAGGTCTATAAATACAAGTCTTGTAATTTTGCGCATTTGGTACCGATCCTCAATTAACCTTTATTAACGCTATCGTTAATCCTTAATTAACGCGTTAGATTGAGTGTCTGCGTCGTACAGCATTTTCCGGTACGGAAACCCGGACTTAAAATTGTGGGGACACGACAGGAGCCTCTCTAAAGAATGTCACTAGATATACAGGATTATTACAAAAGAAATAGACACTTTCAATGTTTTATTAAACGAAAACTAATAACGTTATTATGAATTCGTTTAAACTATTTTACACAGTGTTTTTTAAAGTTTACGTTAGGAACTCATAGGTGCTCAATATGGGCTCCTCCTGTCACACGGCACACATCAAGGCGATAGTCTAGTTCATTCCAAACCCGGTGTAGCATATCGTTCGTTTGGATGAACAGGGTGTTAACTCATAATGTTCTTGGCTGCAGAATTTCTTTTTTTTTCCTCAGTAATAGCAAAATTGACAAAGTTAGGAAGTAAACAAAAACGTTATCAATAAACGTTAATCAATAGTTTAAAAGATATTATTAGAGAGGTTAACCAATTAATGACAGCAATGGAAATATATTGATTTGAAAACTTCTAATCGCGCTTCAGGCTTTTTTGAGTTAATACCCTGTTCATCTGGACCGACGGTATCTGCTTTTTGACACTTTCCACAGCTCTCGTGATACGATGTTTTAACTCATCTAAATTACTAGGAAGCGGAGGGACGTAAACCAGGCCTTACCAGACCTACATCCCCATAGAAAAAAATGGCACGGTGTAAGATCGGGGCTCCTTGGTGGCCACCGTACGAGAACGCCGTTGTCGGCTGTTGCACGGCCAATCCACCGCTGTGGAAGTGTTTCGTCCACATAATTTCTAACGAAACCGTACCAGTGAGGATGCGCTCCATCTTGTTGGAAGCTAAAGTTGCCCCCGTCCTCATGCAGTTGAGGCATCAACCGATTGATCATTTGTTGATATTTAGCTCACGTTACTGCGTTTTCTTCAAAGTAAGGGCCATACACCTTTGTGCGAGATACAGCGCAGAGCACATTCACTTTTGGAGAATCACGTAAATGCTCCACCAACACTCTCGAAGGTGCAGTCCCCCATATTCGGACGTTATGTTTATTCACCTTGCCACTTATGTGTTGACTCGTCACTGAAAATTATCCGCTCGCAAAACTCTTCTTCATTAAGTTGCAGAATTTTTTAAGCTTGTCATCTTCACGTAGATGCTGCACCAACTGCAATGTGCAAGGCGCCAGTTTTAGTCGTTTACGTAATTTTTCGTGAATTTAAAAAAAAAGTCGTTTACGTAATTTTTCACACAGGTTGGGGACGTGTTGCTGATTTTTTTTGAACTTCTTGGTAAACAGCACAAGCACGTTCCACTGTTTCTTCTGTCATTTCAAATTTATTGTACCAATTGTAGATCGACTGTTTAATATGTGGTGATTTTCAAAAACGTATTCGAAAAAGTCGTTCAAAGAGTTCGTTTAGGCAAATTCAAGCACACAATATGCTTTCTCAGTAGAGTTAGCTGCCATCCTGGCTATTATGCTTGCGCAGTACTACCAATTGTACTATTGAAACTTCTACAGTTCCTCAATCTGACAGCGCAAAATGCATGTTAATATCACAAATAATTTTTGTTTTATACTACACCAAAGGTTTTCTGCCTTGGGTCTTACTTAAGGTGCAGAGACTGAAACAGCCTCGCTGCCAAGATCCCCTGGCTGCAAATACCAAAGGACGAAATGGTATGCAAATACCACTTCGAGAAAAACTACACAGCAATGTGTAGCAGTAAAGCCGACTGGAGCGACGAATCCTCAGCATACCACATAGAGCAAAATACCATCAAGTGGTATACAGATGGTTCGAAGACAAAGGAAGGAACTGGTGCAGGAGTGTTTGTACCTCGTACCAGATACTCCGAATCCATGGGAACATCCCCAAGTATCTTCCAAATAGAGGTACACGCAATCGATAGATGTGCACAGTTTAACCTCGACAGGAATTACCGCAAAAAACGAATTGCTATCATGTCAGATAGCCAAGCAGTCATCAAGGCCATTAGCTCATACACCATCAGATCCAAACTGGTATGGGACTGTGTGGGGAAGCTGAACAAGCTTGGCAGGGATAATAAAGTAACGCTATACTGGGTACCAGGACACACTGGTATAGACGGAAACGAAGAAGCCGATCACCTAGCAAACAAGGGATCCAGTAGCCCCTTTATAGGTCCGGAACCCTTTTGCGGTATGAGCGTGAACACCATCCGCAAAAGTTTAGATGAAATAAGAGGGAAATGGATGAAAACCTGGGAAGAACTTCCAGGGCTAAGGCAATCCAAAGTGATGCTGGGATCTTTCAACCAGAAGAGAACTAAAGCTTGCCTGAAACTAAGCAGGAACAAGCTCAGAATTCTGACAGGAGCCCTGACGGGACACTGCAGACTTAGGAAACATCTCAAGGCCCTAGGCGTAGAGGAGGATGATGGATGCAGATTCTGTGGCTCAGCAGAGGAAACCCCCATACATCTGTTCAAAGACTGCGGAGCATTACTCCGCAAGAGACAGATGTACCTTGGGGCTCACTGCTTGAACACAGAGGAGCTGCAGGCCTTGAATCCCACCCAGATCCTGAGAGTCCTAAAGGAGTCAGGATTAGAGGAGGCGCTGTAAATGGGTAAGTACACCAACACTTGGAGGAGGAGGGTGGGGCACAATAGATCTATAAAGGTCGCAGTACAAGTCGTCACCACCATATCTACCATCTACAATCTAAGGTCTCTATTTCTTTTATAGTAACCATGTATAGTCAAATACACTTGGACTACTATAGCACACTAGGGCGTCCCCTGGGCAACGGCTCTAGCTGGCAAATCCTTTCAAACCAGAAGCATCTTAGCATCTAAGCAAAATGTAGATAAGCAAATTCCTGAACAAATAATTGATAATGTTGAAAACTGACATGAATCCTTTATAATGCCTTATTAATGTGACGGTAACAATATGTGAGTGTCGTTGCATATTTTATGGTGGTTTATATGAATTGAACTTTACGGAAAATTTGGAAACCAATTTAACCCTATTGACCGTTACTTTCTACAAAATCTCTGTAGTGACCGTTCTGATGCATATCTCTATGTAAAGAAGAAAATATCGTAATGACTGACTCATCAATACACGGGTTCAACATAGGTCTTAAATTAGGATTCTTTAATATGGAAGGTATATCGTTATAATAACGAGCAGTCGCTAAAAAAGGATATTGTTAATTTCCTTCCTTAAAGGGACTTGTACCCGATCAATATTTTAACGGTAATGTGTGGCCGGCAATAATGCTGCCAACATTGCTCAATGTTTCTCAACATTTCCGGCAATATGTACGTGTGGATCGTGTCTATATCCTTGATATCCGTGTATACTATATCTATGTTGCGAGAAAATATATCGGTGTTGCCTGCAATATGGCCCGTATTGCCACTGCTGGCCGGCATGATGCTTTCGATGATATCACCACCGGAATCACCAATAGTCAACATTGCCGTTTTCCGTCAATTTTTGAATGTCAGTGTCAGGCAAATAAGAACGAACATTGAGTTTTCCTGCTTTTGAAAATATATGGAATAATATATTGGAACTGATTGTAGTTCAGTTCCAATTTTAAGTTTCTCATTACGAAGCAACTAGAAAGATTTCAACTCCTACTTTTAATTGTGAATAATTGGACAAATTGGAAACAGTAGACTTCATAAATTAAATACACTTAAAACCTGTGTTTGGGACGTGGAGTCACCAAAATATAAAGATAGAAATCTTTAAAAGGATGCTTGGACCTCAGTGGCTAATAAATTTGATATAGCCAATGATTAAGCTTATACAAAATCAAATAAGACAGACAAATCAAACAACCCCACTCTGAATAAGTACCTACATTAGAGACTAGTAATAGTCTCCAGGTGCCAAACGTCTTAGGGTGATAGCCAATCTTAGTGGTTATTACTGCTCTTCTCATAACTATATCTTTTTTGGTGACATTCGGGCGGATTTTGTTAATTAAATACTGAAAGTCACCCTTTGAAATTCCAATAAAATTTTTAAATAAGTAATCATCAAGTATTAATTCATTACTTAAATTATGAAGTGTCTCTCGTCTATTTAAATAAAGTCGAATCTAAAGTTTTTTCTTTTTTTTTTCTTTCTTCTTATTTACAAATACTAAGTATGATGCACTAACAAGTACTTCTTCACTGTAAAACATAATTGTTCAGGGTGTACGCGCGAAGTCTCGGGCAATACTTTTGTCACAATATTGTTGAGACTCTCTGGGCTACACATTGCCTGGCAATATGTCGGCAACACTTTGTCCAGCAACATTGCTGGGCCATCATTTCAGAAACATTGCCCGGCAATGGGCATTTTTTGTTGCTCGTGTACAAGTGCCATAAGAGGACTTTTTGAGAAAATGGGGATTACAATTTTAATAAGGATACCTTTATTTCAAAAAATGTTTCGGACGTAAAAATTGGTACATTGTTTCTTCTTTAAAAATGAAACACATCAAAATCTAGTTAAGAAGAAACAAAAATGAGAGAAACTAAAAATGTTACGGATGTAAAACTTGGTATGTCGTTGATACGTTTTAAAAAATAAAAAAAAAAACGTGCTTTAGAATTCAATGGAAATATTTGACTTATTGGAGATGCTGAGCGAATTTTTGTATTTAGATACTTGCATTACAAAAAAACAAAAGTGTTAAAATAAAAATGTTGGTTATTTCTCATAAAGTAAGTTTACTTTGTCACTTTGCCACGATCATAAAAAACTTGCAAAATATAAAAAATACGAAAACAGAAATTTTAAAAAATATAGATAGGTAGTAATATAGAAGTAACATAATTGAAGAAGCAAAACGTGTTGACTTGACTTATTAAATCTATTTCTGCTGATATAATCAGATTTTAATAAAGCAATTTATAATAATAATTATTATCCAATGTGAAAATATCAAATCAAAATTGAGAATTTTGATTTGATATTTTTTAATTAATTTAGAATTACGCTTTGGGGAAAAACAATTGTTATTTTAATTTTGGAATATTCGGTGGGCTGACGTAAAATCGACTTTTATCACGTCGATGGACGACCGGCGGCGATTCTATGACACCAAAGCGACCACGATGTTTAGCTCGTGATCGACCGTCCATCATCGTGACCGGCAATCAGCCGCCGGGCGCAAAACTGAAAATGTTCCCAGCAGAAAAAGGATTCCTCTATGTACATGCATTCATCTATCAAGAGCCAATAGTGCATTGTGGGTGTACCGAAACGCAAGAATTATAGATTAAGGCGAGAGAAGGGCGAACACGTGAATTTTACATCTGATGCATTCACATCACGCGGACGTCCGATTCACGTGCCTCACTAATCGCCCACAACGAATCATTTCTCAACCGAATGCAATTTGTATTTTATTTCCATTTCAATATATATCGCATTTCAAACAACGTAAGATAATAAAACTTTAATTAAAAAATGTAAACTAAGACAGTATTATATAGACAGGTCAACTATACAAATAAACAGATACGACTTGTGCTGGCAATAAAATTAAATAAGAAAATGTAATTTGATTCTTGGTGCGGGAAATATTTTCTGTACGATACACAATGGGCAAAATTCGAAAAAGCTGAGTAGACAGTGAATTTTGTGAAATTTATAAGTTTTCTGTAGAGCAGTGGTTCTCAAACTTTTTTTTAGTATAACGGCCTATAATTTAGTAAAAGAAGAATACAATTCTATTACCAAGATTTCTTCTTGTTTCGAATAGGCCTACTTTGGACCACGCTTGTTCAACTGTTGGGCTTTGATCTTTGCCCAGTATTGTCTCATCTTCTGCCGGTGCAACTTCTTTCTCTCCTTCTTCAGCCCAGGGGCAAAAAACCTTTCCTTCGGGTTTTTTTCTGAAATCCACGGACTTCCTACAGGGTGAGTCTCACAGACTGTCTGTTTTGGATATCTGTTATTCCCAGTTCCTTCTCGGATTCTGCCAACCAAATGGTACAAACCTTCTTGTTTTGCCAGAAGGTAAACAGACGGTTGCTTAGTCGGTTTGGAGGCAATCTTGCAAGGTGGCCATAATAAGCTACCCTTCCTTTCCTTGCACAGTCGGAGAGCCTTGCAATAAGTTCGTAGAGCTCAGAGTTATGTCGTCTTCGGAATTCCCCATCTTCCTTTAGCGGGCCTAGGCTCTTCCTGAGGATTCTCCTCTCTCCGTTTTCCAATTTCTCTACTAGACCTCTTCGGTTCAAGGAAAGACACTCAATGGCATACAGGTCTTCTGGTCGTAAGACTGATGTGTAGTGCTTAAGTTTCAGGTTGCGTGACAGGCATTTCTTGTTGTAGGTGTTCTTAGTCTCGCATGGATAAAGATGCTCTTTCTGATAAGTTGGGTTCAATCCATTCGCCGAGATATTTAAATTTCTCAGTCCTCTTGATGTTTCCCTGCTCTAGTAACATCTCTCTGTTTGCTTCTTTGATGTTGGTGAAAAATTCTGTTTTCTCCAGCGACACTCGAAGACCCACTTTGGTAGTCGGTTTTCTGAGGCAACTCTCCCGCATTGTTGCAATCTGTGAATCAGTGAATCACATGAAAGTGAATCAGCAACCAGTGCCATGTCATTTGCAAAGACCGGGCAATCTACAACCAGTCCATCGTTCTTACGTCTCAGGTAGATACCACTCTGAACACCCTGAGAATTGGGATAAGTCCGTCTCCTTGTCTCACTCCAGTTTTTATTTCGAAGCTTTCTGAGATCTCGCTTCTAAATTTAACCTTGGAATGGATGTTGGTTAAGGTTTCTAGGATGAGTCTGCGGGTTTCGTTGTCAAGCGGATGAGCTTGCAAAGAACGGCACAAGCCTGCACTCAACCGAAGTATTACAGGATATTGGTATTCCATTTGCCTCGTGCAAGGAGACCATAGCCGAAATAACCTCGAACCTAGCGGAGCGAAGGTGGAGGGATGAAGACACCTGCGAGATAACCAGGCAAATATGGCCTCACCGAAACAGGAAAAGAAGCACCAACATCGTCTCTCTTAAAAGAAACGATATCAGACTAGCAGTGGGAGTCATCACGGGACACTGTCCCCATTGGCAAGCACGCTGAGAGACTGGGCATAGCGAGCGGGACTACTGCAGAGGCTGCCTGGACGAGGAGGAAGAGGAGAGTGTTCAGCATTACCTATGCCAATGCCCCTCTGTGACCGGTTCACGATTGCTCTTCTTAGGAAGGCCTTTCTTGGATGATCTCTCTGACCTCGCATCACTAGATGCGCAGACTCTCAGGAGGTTCATCCACGGCTCGAAATGGTTTGACAAAATCCCATGAGGAGGGTTGTACTCCAAGTACCGTGGTAACACAACGGGCCCATCTGAGGCCTATGTGAGCATTAGCTGCCACTTAAACCTAAACCTAAAAAATAAACTACGTGCAAAAATAACGCAAGACAATATCCTCTTAAAACACTTTTACAGACTTAAATCTTTTCTAACACATACATAACCGCAACGTCTACCGCTACGGCCTACCGGAGAGGTTACCTGTGCAGGTTTGCCTGCGCAGGTCAACCGCACGTCGGCAGCGTGTATGAGGACGTTCCGATATACCGGATCGGTCTTCAGTTCTTTTAGAACTTTCCCAGATTTAGAAAAATCTGGGAAATGCATAATCAATATAAGAATATTCAATATCATATCTAAGCCAACAACTTATATACCAATACATTCAAAACCGCTACATTCCAAAATACATTAGAAACAACTGACGCGGCCTGCACAGGTGCACCGTTGAAAGAATTGATTTTCGATCTTGCTCCGGTCGCCTGCGCAGGTAAACCTGCACAGGTAGACCTCTCCGGTGGAACGTTGTGTGTATGGCGTGCATTATGTGTGCAGTGTGGTGGCAGACATAAAATCGTGACTTAGTTATCTCTGGCTTATGTATTCATTTTCTTGTATGACATTTAAATTTTTAATTTGAGATAGGTGGCCTTCCAGTATATAAAAAAACCGGGATCTTCAGCTGGTTTAGTATGGGTTAAGAAGTGATTTATCCATTGTGTG
Organism: Phosphuga atrata; assembly: GCA_944588485.1. Taxonomy (NCBI): domain Eukaryota; kingdom Metazoa; phylum Arthropoda; class Insecta; order Coleoptera; family Silphidae; genus Phosphuga; species Phosphuga atrata. The sequence goes on along the minus strand of OX155903.1, from coordinate 8,994,030 downwards.
AACACTTCGATTTTTTGGTTCAGTAATTCAATTTTAATTCTTACTCTACGAAAGATGATCATGGGTGGTACGAAATATCCTCCAGCTGATCAGCAAATAAATCAGTAGTTGCTCCATTTCTTTCAGCTGAGATTATCATTGCAACCTGCTTTCGTTCCTTTTTGGCAAAAACTTGTTGTTGATGTTTTTAATCGGAACAGTATTGAGACTTGTTTCATTGATATTATAAATTTGATGGGGAGGAAATGTATGTTTCTCGTAAACGCTCTGTAATATGCTATAAAATTTGGCTTATTAAAGGGCTTATTACTAAGGGCTTAAACGGCTTATTAAAAGCGCGGGCAGCTGATGTAGACTTCGATGCGCGCATGGTGATGTCGGGATGTCGTTTTCAGAACCTCCTTAGCCAATCCTTACCTGCTTTGCCTGTCTCTGAAAATGGATGTTTTATGTTATTCGTTCAAGCTAATTGAGAAGAAAGCGTCAGGCTTGCTCCCAGTGTCGCCCAAATTTAAGACGGTTTTGGAAAAACATCAAATGTCCGAACCGATTTCTGAAAAAACAACGTATGTCCATTATCCTACCTGCTCCATTGTAACCTTTCTTCGTTTGTGTTTTCGTTCTTTACATTATATTACAATTGACTGTTTTTAATATTGTGAGTACCTATTTATTTTGGTATTTTTCGAGAATTATGAATCAATTTGGAGATGAAATATGTGAAATAGCTCCTACTAATAAGCCTAAAAAAAGGACAGTTATGGTTCTATGTATTTGGGATACATAATGTTGGAACAAGCGAGGCTGATATGTACACTTACTACGAAGGATGTGCCAAAAGGGGCCAGAACGAAGTTCATCATTGCTTCTTCATTATTTAAAAAAAAAAATGCCGGAAAATTGTCAGGACCTATGGCTATTTTGTGAATGGTTATCCTGGCCAAAACAAAAATTATCCACTTGCAACCACAGTTACACACGTGTTCCTGATGCGAGGACATTTTTACTTTTTACCGTGTGATAGCATTTATAGACTTATTTCTAGATTTAGAAAAGAAATAGTGGACATTTCTGAGCAGTGAGACAAGCTTGTTAAAAAGGCAAGAGTCCAACCCAGCCCTTTTGAAGTCGTTAATGCAGGGATGTTAATGCACATGTTAAGCTCAATACGCCCTTTTTACTGAAATCAGCTAAGCCTGCAATCAACTTAAAGGAAGCTAGAATGCATAGAGTGAGAATGAACAATGCAGAATTTGTACATACACGCCTAGCTAACCACGGATCGGGAACTTGCATAGAATAATAAAGAAAGGTAAATTATTGCCCACAGAAATTCAGTTTATTTCTGAAACTACAAGTGTGCCGATCAGCGAAGCCAAACTGAAAGATGTGAGAAATTTCAGCCGGTTTTTATCCTAGCCAAACCATGTTTCATTCTACCAAGATTTGAGTGCACGGAATGGTACTGCAACTGACGAACGGCCAGAAGTTGATAGCGAAGATAATAGCAGTGGCATACATAAATAGGCATTATTTCTATATTTTAATAATTTTTGTTTCTAAACGAGTTCCTTAACTTTTAACTTAAATATCACTTGTTTTTAACTTTTTTATTCTTTTAACATCAACTTTAAATCTTTCAACGACAACTTTACTGATTTAATCGTTTTACTACGTTTATACAATGAATTTTTATGTATGTAATATGTCTACATTTTGAAATAATAATGTTTTTATTGAATTTTAGGTATTATTCTTTTAAACCTAAAAGACCAAGTGGTGGACGTATGTTGTTTTTCAGAAGAATTTCGTGGACAAACGATGTTTTTACAAAATATTTTGGAACCTTTGTGAGCCAAAAGCAAATAAAGCATAAAATGCATAACTATTTACCAAAAAACGTTTTGGAACTAAATATATTGATTATAGGCATTGTAATAAATTCTTCAAAGTAGATATAGGACTGTCACATACAAAAAAGGAAGGTTTTTTTAATTTTCCCAAAATTTTAGTTTTCGGAGTTTAGTGTTGTTTTTCAAAAAACCGCCTCAATTACTTGAACTTAAACAACTTCATGTTGAATTAATGCTTTCCTTACATCAAAAACACTTTTTGTTTACAATAAAATCTTCCTTAATGCACACACTCCACTTTGATAGAATGCTAAAATCGTTGTGGCGAATAGGTCTTCACACGAGAGTCTCGTTGCTGATCTTCTCTTCAATCTTCTACTCTGACACGGGCAACTTTAACAGTTTCTTAATAAATATGAACTGCTCGTTCTGGGATCGGGCAAGGTCGGGTTGCTCGGGTTCAAATTTATGAAGAAAATATTATGCTCGTTCTGGCTCGGGCAAGTTCGGGTGGCTCGAGTTAAAATTTATGAAGCAAATGTTACGGCTGCCCGGAACGAAATCAGAAACAAGACTCTCGTGTAACGCACTAGTGACGAAGAATATTTTCACTCAAACAATTATAGCTACTAACTTCGGTAAAATAGGTGAACGATTATCACCCCAATATTCACCCCGAGGGATTGTCTTGTACCACTGTCTCCAAAATGATAGCAGTCATATCCCTAGCATCATTTGAGATCAGTAGTTAAGGCAGGTAGAGCCCGCTGAACACCCCTTTTTCGTTTTCATTTATAGGCGTTAAATATCTCAAAACGTGTGCACCTCTCGACCGAAAATGCGTAAGGTTTTGAAGAGTATACCCAGTAAATAAGTAAGTAAATATCCAGACCAACTTAAATATAAAAACATGGATTTTCCTCGTGAATATAAGTACTGTAATAAATAACTAATTGTAAATATATTTCACAACCGAGGAAATTATAAATTTATAGACAATGGACTGCGGTTTTTAGATACTTAAATGATTTCACGCTGATAAAAATAGAGTTTTAAAAAGTCCTGATAGGGTTCTATCAGGACTGTATCAGGACTATCAGTTCTTTCAGGTCCTGTTTTAATAATCCATGCTAGATTAATGTTTATACAATGTAACATATCTGTGATTATATCCATATTTTATCCATGTTTATGCAATGTAACGCATATGTAACATATGTGAAAATTAGCTGGAGAAAGTTTTAGGTTTGCCATATGCATCCCTCATTGTACAATGCGAAATAACTGTAACATTGTAAATTTTTATTCGATGTTATCAGTCCTAATCAACAACAAAAAAATAAACGAAACGTTTTGTTATTAACAAAATATTAAAACAATATACAGTACACTCTCGATTACCCGGTTGCGGATTATTCGGTTTTGCGGATTATTCGCGATTTTTTATCAGTTTTGGCCTACTAGGAACCACGGGGCTTGTCTTAACTCTCAGCTAGGGTTTTCTGCTTTTTCTTGGCCCAGTATGCCTTCATCCTCTGGCTGTGAGCTTGCTTCCTCTCATCCGTTCATTTGGGCCTGGTAGTGCCTGTACACTTCTTGCTTGTGAGAGACGGTGAGAAGACTCCCTGCAGGATGTCGGTATTGAGTTCGGTTCTCGGCAATAGGATCTGCAGTTCCTCTAAGTCTGATTTAACAGAGGTAAACCACTTAGCTTTGGACGCGTTTCCCCTACTTGTCACTGTGAGGATCCTCTTGGTGAGCCTGGAGTGATTCAGGCGGGTCATGTGCCATTAGAAGTTCAGTCATCTTTTCCTCATACATGTGATTATATCTTCCTGATGTTCGTTGAGCTCGTTATAGTGCCTGATTCTGTAGGTACCCATCTCCTCTCTTATGGGTCCTAGTATTATCTTCAGGATCTTCCCCTCTGTAAGTTCTAGTTTCTCGAGTGGGCCCTTTCGATTTATCTAGAGGCACTCAGAGGCATAGAGTACAGAGGGTCTTACTACCGAGTTGTAGTGCCACAGTTTTATATTCTTGGATAGGTACTTAAAGGAATAGATGCTCTTACAGGAATGATAGGCCCTCTCTAACTTGGTGCGCCTGGAATCTATGGCCAAGGTTTCTCTCTCGCTTGCTAAGATCCATTCTCCCAAGTACTTTATTGCAGGAACTTTACAGATACTATTGTTTCCTATTGGGATTGTAGAAGAAGCCTGCTTGACATTGGTGATGAACTCAGTCTACTGTTTGTTGACCCTCGCCGGTTTTTGCCGCAACATTGTAGAAGCTCTGTAGTTGACGAATAGCCTCCTCCATGCTGTTGACCAATAGGGTGAGATCATCATCAAAGGCTAGACATGGTACATTGGGGTTGTCTTTTTTGTACCCAAGCTTCAGTTCTACTTCTGGTGACAATTTGGAAGTCTATTCTCTGATGATTTTCTCCAGAACACAGTTAAAACAATATAAAGTATAAGAGGATGTATGACTCCTCTCTGGATGGGAAAGCTCACTGAGAATTAATCACTGAACTTGACTTTGGAGGTGGTGTTCTTCAGGGTAGCTTGGACCAGTTTAGTAGTCTTCTCATCTAGGCCTAGTTCCCACAAGGTAGAGAAGATGGTCTTTCGATCTATTGAGCCGTATCCCTTTTAGAAATCTACCATAATGGCTACGCAGGGGTATCCCCCTCGGCACCTATATATCTGTCTTGAGGTTTCGAATCTGTTATGTGCAGGACCTACTCGCACAGAAACCAGCCTGGTATTCACCTAGTTGGGAGTCTAGCTGTTTTGTGACTCTAGTTTGTAGGGCTTTAGAGAAGATCATGTAGGTTATAAGCAACAAGGGGATGCCTCTGTAGTTGTTGAGGTTAGCCTTACTTTATTTCTTGTGTAGGGGATGGATCACGGCTGAGGTTCATCCCTCTGGCACGACTTCTGTTCTATTTTTTTTCCTGAATGATCTGGGCGATGCTCTGCAAAAACTGGTCATCTACGTGCTTCCACATTTCTGCAACTATACCATCTTCACCCGGGGCCCTGTTGCGTTTAAAGTCTTTGATCTCTATTTCTTTCCTATTTGGCGGTACAGAATCCTGGTTCCCGACTGCGGGCTTGGCAAAAGCAAGTCTCTCTTTCGGTTCTCTTTATTAAAAAGTTTCTGGAAGTATTCTGAAAATGTGTTTGTGCAGTCACTGTTATTTATTTGGAGCGTTAATTTGACAATAATAGTATAAATATTTTTAAGCTTAATATCATAAACAAATTTAACCTAATCATAAACAACATAAATATATCCTATGCACTGTAAGGCCTGGAACACACTTGCAAATTTCAGTTTAGCAACTGTTTGGTTGCATATTTGTGTCGTATGGAGTGCTATTGACATGAACTTATTAGTTGCAGTGGCCAGTGTACACAGGGATATACGACACAAATACACAACCAACCAGTTGCTCAAGTTTAAAAGCGTGTTCCTGGCCTAAAAGTTTAGCTAATGAAAAAATATATGAAATATAACGATATATGAAATTTTCTATCAAATGGGTATTTAACACAAATATATTTCTCACACTTCGCGCGCCTCAGATAAATGTCGAAGTTGCCCACCGAGCTTTTTGGGATTTTTGCCAACTGTGCGATGTAATTTTGAGAGTTCTGGCTACTTTCTGGTTCTTTAGGTGAAAGGCACAAATCTGTGTTTTACTAGTATTTGGTCTCAGCTGATTTTCTTTGTAGTAGGCTGATAGTTCTATTAATGGTTTGGTAACTGAGTCGTAGGCAGCTGTTAGATCCATCAATACAGCTTCTGTGATATCTTTCCTTTCAAGCCCATCTTCAATATGCTGTGTGAGTTTCAGCACTTGAGATGTACAACTCTTCCCAGACCTGAAACTGGCTTTTTGTGGAATAAAGACTGTCTCCAACTTTCTTTCCCATTTTTCTATTGAGGATGAGTCTTTCAAGAACCTTATACAGATGGTATAAGAGAGATATGGGACGGTAACTTTGGGATCATCTTTATCCTTACCTACTTTATGCATTGCTATAACTTTGGCTTTCTTCCATATCTTGGAATTTTGCAGAATTTTATGCAGTTATTCCTCAGTTCTTGCAGCCAGCGCCTTGTTATTGGTTCAAAGTTCTTAATCTGCTCAGCTCTTATTTCATCGAAGCCCGCGGCTTTTGCAATTTTTGCATTTAGTCAGTACAAGATCTATCTAATCATGGGTGAAAGGTTGTTGTAAGAAGGTGGTTTCTTCATCTTTCATCAGGCTGCCTCTCAAGAGTTTTCTTGCCAGTCCTAGTTGTACTAAGTGTTTTTCCATTAAGCACAAGCTGGCGTGCAATATGATCAGCTCGGATATTTGCATGGGTGTTTGCCTGGGAAGGATCATTATTCAGGCGCCGAAGAAGTCTCCAAGCCTCTTGACTATTCCTGCCCATATCACAGTCTGACATTAGTTTTTTCCACTGCGTACACTTTGCCTCAGAGATTGAGGAGAGAACAGAGCTCCCTGCTTGGGAGGTTTTGTCACCGAAAGGGTTTTCTTCAATTCGTGTGTAATACTCCTCTAGTTAAATGGTTGTTTCTTAAGTCACACCTTGAAGATATACCGTCCTACATCCTCTTAGAATACAGGCTCGTGAGCAGAGTTTAACTAGGTCACCAAAAAGTTCATAGCTTTCCGACCCAGATGAAATTCAGACTGTTTCATTTAACATTCTGGAGAACTTAGGCCAATTAGCTTTTTTGAAGTTATACCTTCGCTTGAAGCCAGTTTTCGCTTGAAGCCAGTTTTGTCTTATGATGGGGAAGAGTTGACACATTATTGGTCAGTGTTTGGGTAAGGAGAACACACCGATTTTTGGCACAGTTGTGTTATGTTTTCACTGACGAAGAGCAGGTCAGGGTTGTACCCTCGTCGCCATCTCCCACTATTGAAGTTTAGAGGCAATTTGCTATCATGGATAATGGAGAGTTAGTTGGTTTCAGTCCAAGATAGAACAGTTTATCCGTTTTCATCCTCATGTGAATACCCCCAAATCTGGTTGTGGCTGTTAAAATCCCTTATTACTACATTTGTCTTCCTGCAATAAAAATTGCAAGGTGGGACAAAGGAGAACTTTCCTGAAGGATGTGCTTGTACACTGATGTGACCACCCAGTTGTTTAGCTCCAAGGTGATAATTTCGATGTTATTTTCCTGTGTATAATGGACGCTCTTGACTTGAATTTCTGGTCTGACAAAGATGGCACTTCCATAATGTGCATGAGGTATTTCTGCAACTAATCGTAGGCCGGGTACACTTGGTCGTCTCTGATGGCTATCTCTTGGATGTTTCTTGGATGCACAAAATATCACACTTTTCTTCATAGCAAATTTCATTCAGCAGCTGTTGTTTAGATGCTGAAAAGTCTTCGATATTAACTAAGATAACTTTCAGGGTTGGATCTTAAAAGAACCTTTTGTTTAATCGCATGGTGAGTGTTTCTGAATGGCCGATGTTCAATTCAGTACTGTAATTCAAATCCACGTACCAATGCAGGGGCACCACGAGCAGGAATCAGCATCATTTTTATTTGTGTCACCGTTGACACATATTAGGATAATTGAATTTACAATAGACCTTTTCATAGTTGAAATTTTATTGTGCGCATGCCTCAATTTCCGCCATGTTATGCGTCAAAACTGCCCGAACTTTTTGAAGTATAACTATATAGGAGCCCGAAACTTTCATATTCCTGCCTTTCAAACTTGTGGGATGCGCATGCGCTTAACTAACCTTAAAATGGTCTATTTTTAAAGTTTAATAATCTACACTCTAAAAACAACTATAAGAATGAATGTATTTAATTAATAAAGTTTAATTATTTCAATGTAAAATACGAACATATTATTTACATCAGAATCACAGTATTTGAAAACGATGATAAACTAGCAAATGATTTTTCATTTTATTTTGCAATAAACCTATAAATATTTATTATTCATTCATAGTTTGGTTTCATTGCATTCGAAAATTATTAACAATTTCACTATAATCGATGCAATTTCTTTGATTTTATTCCCATGTTTACAATTGTCGGCACGTTCCCACAATATTTACATAACTATTCACCAAAGAGGATTACATCATCCTTGCATAACAAACACGACCAAAAGCGCATTACAAAAATAGAAAACACACTTTAAAACTTCAAGTCTGAGGAATTATCCTAAAATAAACTTAATCATATTAACATCAAATAAACTTAATCAAATTAACATATTAATTTGAATAATTTAAAATAAAACAAAGCATTAATTCATTGGTTCCTTTATTTATCATTAAACAAGCTCAAGCTCGCATTTATGGCTATACTATCTATCTAACAATCTGTCAATATATATATATATATATATATATATATATATATATATATATATATATATATATATATATATATATATATAAGATCTGCCAAACCACCGACAAGAAACATCTCATACGAGGAATTCAAAGCCCTCAAGGCACTAAGAGAAAACAACAGCATTGTGGTCCTACCAGCTGACAAGGGAAGTTGCTCTGTAGTCATGAACAGTGATGACTATAAACAAAAAATGACCACAATCTTAGATAATCCAGCTTATCTACCCAGTACAACGGACCCCAAAACCTATCTTGAGAAAACTACCAGACAAAAGATCCTAAGCTCTAGCATTGACAAGGTAACAATGAATTATCTTATACCAAGAGAGAAATCTTCACGGTGTCCCAAGATATATGGTTTACCAAAGATCCACAAAGATGGAGCCCCACTACGACCAATAGTAAGCTCCGTTGGTTCACCGGTCCAACTTCTTGCGAATCATTTAGCAATATGTTTACAACCATACACCGAAGATTGTGATTCCTATGTCCGCAATGCTGAACACTTCATAGACATACTGAAGAATCACCAACTCCAGCCCGGCCACCTCCTTGTGAGCTTTGACATTGTATCTCCGTTTACAAAAGTACCGGTCCCTGAGGCCTTAAACATCATAAGATCAAAATTAAAACCAGAAAAGTATGTATCAGATCTGGCGGAACATTGTTTAAAGAATACATACTTTAGGTACGATGTTTAAAAATACAAACAAGTCCTAGGAGCACCAATGGGTTCACCGCTATCCCCAGTAATAGCCAACATATTTCTTACAGATTTTGAGGAAAAGGCAATCTCATCAGCCACACTTAAACCTACACTCTGGTTAAGATATGTTGACGACACATTTGTAATCTGGCCCCACGGCAGACCAGAGCTGGACAAATTCCTTAACCATCTTAACTCCCAACACGACCAAATTAAATTCACAATGGAGATAGAAAAGCATCAACAACTTCCTTTCTTGGATGTTTTGGTACAGAAGAAACCTGACGGCACTTTGAGCCACACTGTGTACCGGAAACCAACCCACAGAGACAGATATCTGAACGCTTCTTCGCACCATCATACCAAACAACTAGCAACTGTAGTCAACACTCTTACCACCCGATCCTAAAGACTAGCCGACCAGCTTAATTTACCGAAAGAATTGAGGAACTTACGAGAAGCTCTTTCTTCAAATGTATATCCAAACAGCTTAATATCCAGAGCTTTCCGTCGTACAGTAGCCAAAGAACTGAAGAACGCCAGAAACCCGTTAGCACAGCATACCTACCATATGTTCATGGATCAACTGACAAAATCGCAAGAATCCTTAAAAGACACAACATCGACACCATTTTCAAACCTAACCAGAAAATATCCTCTATGCTACGTAGCGTTAAAGACACCATCCCGTTAGAATCCCATGGAATTTACGAAATACCTTGCGGAACATGTGAACGAACCTACATTGGACGTACCAATAGAAAGATATCTGCTAGGATTCAAGAACATGTAGTTTCAGTCAGACACAGAGACAAAGTTTCATCGGCACTTGTCCAACACCATTCAAACATCGATCACTGGATGGACTTTAGAAATTCAAGGACTGTTGCACAGATTATCCACGAAATGTCAGCAGTATACAGAGAAGCCATAGAGATAGAAAAACGAGACTACTGCATGAACACGAGAGACGATTCCTTGAGACTGCCCCCAGCATGGCGACCGATCATATCCACCCTCAGAATGCAATCCCAGACACCCCAGACTCATGTACGACCAAGAAGACAAACAAACGACCGAACCGAAGCACCGCACACAACGCGCATGACCCGAAGCCAGACAGTTATAAGTAGTCGCATCGCACGAACGAGCTCTCCATAGTCTCAGCGACCGTCGCAGCCGCAAGATGATCACCGCTACAACGACAAACCCCATCGAAGCAGCCGCAAAAATGTACATCGACCCAGCCTACCTGGACACCCTGGAGGACAGCATAATAGAAGAAATGCTAACATACATCTTGCAAAGGAGAAAGCCCACCGAAACCGCCGCCGAAGAACCCACCGAAACCGCCGCCGAAGAACCCACCGAAACCGCCGCCGAAGAACCCACCGAAACCGCCGCCGAAGAACCCACCGAAACCGCCGCCGAAGAACCCACCGAAACCGCCGCAGAAGATTTCACCGAAACCGCCGCCAAAGTTTACACCGAAGCCGCCGAAGATTTCACCGAAGCCACCGAAACCGCCGAAAATACCACCGAAACCGCCGCCGAAGATTTCACCGAAGCCGCCGAAGATTCCACCGAAGCCGCCGAAGATTCCACCGAAGCCGCCGAAGATTCCACCGAAACCGCCGAAGATACCACCGAAACCGCCGCCGAATACCCCACTGAATCCGCCGCCAAGAAGACCACCGTAACCGCCACCGAAGATTCCACCGATGCCGCCCCCAAAAATTCAACCACCGACGCCGCCCCCAAAAATACGACTGAAGCCGCCGCCAAGAAAAGAACCGAAGCCCCCAAAAGAAACCGCCCGATGCGCAACCAAACCAAGAGGAAGAGAAAACAACCGACAATAAAATCAAGACAAAAAGACAAAGGACCAAGAATAAACTAAGGAAGCACGACCCACCCGCAGCCAAGCAGAACCTAACACAGACCACCGAAACAAGCCAAGGAGGAAACGAAATGAAAAACTAAAATTTAAAAAAAATAAAAAAAAAAATAAAAAAAAAAAAAAAACCGAAAGACAAACAAAAACCGACGACAACAACACACTAAATAACAAAACAACAACAGAAAAACAAAACTCACGACGGCGGAAGGACGGGCTCACGCCCAAAACCGCCTTTGAACAAAGGATCCCATACTAACGAGCTCTCAGTATGCGTCTAACGGTTGACCCGCACGGACGCATATATCTCTTGAGAATGGCGAATGTTAGTTCGCCGAAACGTCGAGAATCCGGTTCTTTTCACAGTCAACCCTCAGCATCAACGCGGAATCCCCGAGAAAACAATACTACACAGGTATCTATCAGCGAAAACCTCAAATACAACATATATATATATATATATATATATATATATATATATATATATATATATACATTTATATATCTATCTATCTAACTATTTATATACCTTATACCTATCTATTTAGCTATTTACGTACCTATCTATATACATATCTATTTTCTTCTTCTTCTTCTAAGCCTTCGTTTATCCACTCCTGGATGTAGGCCTCTTTAAAGGATTTCCACGTCTTCCTGTTTGTTGCAGTTTGGATCCAGTTTTTACCCGCAAACTTTTGTATACTGTCTTGCCAACGTGTCTGAGGTCTGCCCGCGCTCCGCTTGGTCTGTCTCGGGCGCTATGTTGAGATTCTCTTTGTCCATCTGTCCGGGTCTTCCCTCGCAATGTGACCGGCCCATCTCCGCTTAAGTTGCGCAACTCTCATTAGCACAACCGTCATACCAGTTCCTTTCCGGATTTCTTCGTTGCGAACTCTGTCCCTGAGGGTGATTGCAAGCATAGAATATAGCCTCTCCATAGCTCTCTGTGTGGTTTGTAGCCTATTCGATGTTTTCCACGAGCACGCCATTGTTTCGAGGCTATAGGTAAGGACCGGCAGTACACACGATTCGAATAATTTCCTTCGAGGGTTTATCGGAAACTCCCTGGACTTGAGAAAGTAGCTTAATTTTCCAAAAGCGGCCCAGGCGAAGCTTATTCTTCTTGACACCTCTAGAGTTTGGTTTGCTTTACCCAATTGAATGCTGTGGCCTATGTAAATGTAGTGGGATACTTTTTCGATTTGCTGGTTATTAATAGTTATGTCGATATTCTCTGGGCTCATTATCTTTGTAATTGTTAGGTTCATTTCAAGTACGACAATTACTGATTCTTGATGAAGTTCTCGCAGCATGCTTGTGAGGTCTTCTGCAGTAGTCCTGATGACTATAATATCGTCTGTAAATCGCAGATGATTAATGTATACTCTGTCTATGTTTATTCCCTTTTCATTCCAGTATAAGTTTTTGAAGACATCCTCCAAGGCGAATGTGAATAGTTTCGGCGAGATCGTGTCACCTTGTCTCACTCCTCTTTTGATTGGGATATACTCTGTTTTTGAATGTTCGTCAATTTTCACCTGGATGGTCGCGTTCTCGTAGATCAGCTTGATGCGGTTTGAGTACCTGGAGTCGATTCTCGCATTATCGACGGATCTTAATATTGCCCATGTTTCGACGCAGTCGAACGCCTTGTGGTAGTCTACAAAGGCTATATGATTTGATATGTTATACTCCGTATTTTTTTCGATGAGAGTGCGAAGTGTTTGCAAGTGGTCTGTGGTACCAAATCCTTTCCGAAATCCTGCTTGTTCGCATGGTTGATATGAGTCCATTTTGTGTGTTAGCCGGTCAGTTATAATCTTTGTTAGTTGCTTATATAAGTGCTATAACAAGCTTATAGGACGGTAATTTTCAATGTTGTTTTTGTCTCCTGTTTTGTACAGTAGTATAATTTCTGCATTTTCCCATTTGTTTTGGATTTTTCCTTCCATACGACACTTATTCAGTAGGAATCGTACACAGAAGGACGTCTTCTCCGCCCCTTTTGACCGTTTCGATGGTGATTTGATCTTCACCTGGGCTTTTCCTGTTTTTCAATTGTTTTAGTGCTGGTATCATTTCTTCCTTGTCTATCTCGGGAATTTCTTGCGATCCTACGTTTTGAATGTTATATCTCTGATATTGGTTACCTAGTGATATGGAAGTGTATAACTTTTTGTAGAATTCCTGGATAGCTTCTGTGATATCTTTTATATTGCTGACTATAATGCCTTATTTGTTCCATATTTTTGTTAAAAGTTTCGGCCATCCGTTCGATAATTTTGATCTAAGAACCCCCATATTTCTGTTATCTTCGATTGTATTCATAATCATCTTGGTTTTGTGATCTCTCAGGTTTGTCCGGGTGTTTTCATTTATAGTTCTATTGATTTCCTTATAGCCTTGTGCTTCCCGATTCATTCCCATCCTTATTTCTATTAGGTCACTTGTTCGTGCGCTGATCATCCTCTAGCTTTTTTTCTCGGAGCATATTTTCTTTGTTGCAACTTGAATGCTTTTTGCTATGTGTTCAGAGAGTTCGTCGATTCCTAGGTTTATTAGTGCTCTGGGTTCTCCTACTTTAGATTTTAGAGTGCTCTGGAATGCTTCTCTGTTGTTGCTCAGTACTTCTACCGTTGGGTATTTTTGTCTATGGATTAGTTTGGTTCCTCTCGAACGGTTCCTCTCCTTGTGTTGATTTGTATGGTTGCTCGGACTATACGGTGATCGCTGTTAGTATCGAATCGGTTGAGGACGGTTACATCCTGTCCTGTCCCACCCTGTCGGTTACATCCATATATTGTTTCTGCTGGTTAAGATATAGCCGATTGCATTTTTGGTGGTGCCGTTTGGACTTTTCCATGTCCATCGTCTTTGTGGAGGTTTCTGAAAAAAGGACTTCATACAGAAAAGGTTTTCGCTTCTGCAGTAGTTAGTTAACATTTCTCCTCAGCTGTTCTTTTATATCTATCTAGCTATTTATAAAACCTGTCTATGTACCTATCTATTTATATACATATCTATCTATCTATCTATGTGTGGCTAGGTAGTATCGACAATCTTCCTCCATTGCTTCCGATCCTTGTCGTATCCCAGTCAGTCATGACCATAGCTTTATATCTTTTCTTATGTTAATATTTTGCCAATAAATTCGTTAGTATGTCGCCATCGGAGTTGGGATTCTCCTGCAGGTATTTTGTTAGTTGGGGATTTCTAAAAAGCTCGCAGTACAAGTCACCACCAAAATCTACAATCTAGTTGGGGACTCTTCCCATTTCTTGTTGATGAGCCTCTGATATTACTGCTTCTAAAGACTTGTGCTAACTACTTAAACCTGCTTGATTTTTTTTTGTGATGTCGGGATTATTATACAGTTCATAGAATTCTCTCTACTATTCACATTAAAAAATTACGGATAGACCTATTCTAATTTGTCTCAATTTGTTTTTATTTCATCAGGTCGGCAAGCTCAAATCGAGCATCATTTCTATACGTTGCAACGCGTTGCCTTGAACTTTGCTCCGCTTGTTATTCAATTCTAATAACTGTTGTGCTATTAATGGTTGTGCACGAAGGTAATGTTTAGTGTATTATTGGGATTTATGATCGACAGATTTAACGAAACGTTCACGCTCAAACAGTTATTACGTGAATGTATCTGCGAGTGTCGCATTGGACACGCGTCTGTAAACTATAAAATGAGTCGTTATCTGCGATAAAATCGCGAAGCATGCCAAAACACACTTAGCACATTTATAGTTAATACTTTCTAAGCGTTTTATGGGAAACTCTTCGTCTGTTTTAAATATTTTTTTTAAAGGTCTACATAATAATTCTTGACATTATGCACAGATCTTTTTTAGACGGGTAACATTTTAAAGGTTTCAAAATACAATGGATTGTGTAAGATTGCGAATTCCTAATTTTTTGGAAATACATTTATTTAAGTTATATCTATTTTCACTTTCGAAATATTTTTTATTTGCTGCAGTTTATGCTAATAGCTTATATTTTGGGTATATTCACACTCACACTTTGGAAGCATTCAATTTATTATCTTTCTAAGAGTTGCATCGGACATCATATTTTTGTATTATGTAATTATTTGAACAAGGAATGTTACTTTGGAAGAGCATCATGGAAGACTAGACATACATAATTTAAAGGACAAAACCAGACAGATGTATGAACTTACAAAAAATAAACTAAACAGATATAACAAACGGAACTTAAAACAAACGGAACACAGCCTGAATATATAAATATATTCAGCCTTTCCGGAGCTCTATAACAATTATTGAGTTTTTTTAGGACTACCAAAACAAATCTCACATTTGTAATTTATTTTACAACATTCAGTCCACCTTCGTGGCACTCAACGAAAACCTTAAAAATATCATTGTTTTTAAGATCATGTCTTTCAGATACCTTAAGTGGACCTTAAGCCATCTGTGGACGCGTTTCGAGATAAACAGATATATAACGAGAGGTCAAGATTATACAACCTTGTCTCTCTAGTCTAAACTCTGGTGGTATATACAAGAGTAAACAAAAAGACCAAAACTGATATGTCAAAATATTACAGACAAAACTAGACATACATGTTAGATACATAAGAGTTAGATTTGTAGAACTAGGTAGATAAAACTAGATACGCAATACTTGAAATGGAAATTAAGATAGGTTGCAAATCAAAACTGAGCCCACAAGACAATACAGACAAATCCATATAGAAATGACAGACAAGAGAAGACAATATAAAACTGACCCAATTAGACAAATAGGATCAAGTTTTTCAAACAGATTCTTAATTTTTTGTGAAATAGTCATCAATTTTTCGAGACTTTAATTTGGTCTCATTCTCGTTATCAAATTTAGAGCATGTTGATAATTCAATTTGATGTTTTGCCTTCGTGTGGCTTATCAAACTTTTTGTACTTGAACCCGAAGCCTTCAGGATTGATGAACAAATATTGCATTTTGCTGTTTCTTGTGATTTGTTAAATAGAAAATGTTTCCATACACCAGCGTTGCGCTTCAAAATCACGTCTTCAAAAATATTCATTTTAGGGATTGTAAACTAAAAACAAAAGATATACACATATTAAACAAAAAGATATACACTTAATTATTATAATTAAAACTGCAATTTACTACAAACACTTGAACTAGGAAACTTTGATAAAAACTTTAATATTGGGAACTTTTGGACTGGTCTTTTGAACTGGTGTCTCGGACTGAACTTTGTCTCGGTGTCTCCACTTTGTTCGGGGGTGACAGTATTTATATCTCCTTTCGGGTATGAAAAATCGTTTGGTGGGTATTGTTTCTATAATCTGGTCATAAAACATTCAAGAAATTTCTAAATCGTAATAAACACTATAAAAAACGGGACTTACAAACAGTCAAACAGGGATTATAGAAACAAACCCCATCGTAATATATCCATTACCAATTCTAAACGGAATTTTGAATCACTATAGTAAAAGACCTTAAGTTTAATCAATGAAAATAACGACTGTTATAGCTTTATTACAGTTCTAGCTTAGATTATAAATAAATACAGTATTTACTTATAAACACTTTTTTTCATTTGTTCGTGAACAGAAGTAAGTTCTAAATTAAGGAATAAAATTGGTATTCTACCGTATTACTTAAACAACTAATTCCATTAAAAAAGGGTTTCCATTAAAAAAACCTCGGTTTTCTTAAAACCTTTAAAAAAACCGGGTTTTCGGGGAACGCGGGTCGGGAACCCTAGTCAGAACAGGTTGAATTTTGGCGATTGATATACAAAATTTCAAAACAGATTTTTTCCTGACTAGAGGAGGAAACATTCTTGACAATCCGGAAACAAGACATTGTCATATTAATGGGAGATTTCAATGCACAGCTGGGAAGCAACAACGTTGGTCTAGAAAATATCATGGGAACACATGGAATCGGAAACTGCTCGGACAATGGACAAGAGTTCATTGACTTGTGCAGCCAACAGAATTTGGTAGTAGGTGGAACACTTTTCCCGCATAAAGGATAGCACAAGGTCACATGGATATCTCCCGACGGCCACACCCAGGACCAGATCGACCATATTGCCATTGGTCGAACATGGCGAGGCTCGCTTCTTCAAGTAAGGAACAAGCGAGGAGCCGATATTGACAGCGACCACCACCTATTGCTGGGGGAAATAAGACTTAAAGTTGCAGTCCTTCCCAAACAATTAAACCGCACCAGCAAAAGGTACAACGTTAAAAAGCTAAAAGACCTGGAGATTAGAGCCCAATACACCGAGGAGCTAAGAACGATAACAGCTAAAACAAATTTGCAAAATCTGGGAATAGAAGAGACATGGCACCAACTTTACTGAAACCAACAACACTGTACTAGGTTTTACCGAGAAAGGCATGAAGGACTGGATGTCGCCAGAAACATGGAAGCTAATCACCAACAGAAAGCCATTAAAAAAGAGTATCTTAGAAACCCATTGCCCGTTGGATAAAGTTTTACTAAAAGAATTATATAAGCAGGCGACTTAACATCAAGCGGAGTGTAAGATCGGATAAAAGACCGTGGGTGGACAATATTGCAGAAACTGCTCAACGTGCCGCTAACCAAAATAACCTGAGAGAATTGTATAAATCCACCAAGCTGCTGTCGAACAAGAAAACTACAAAAACAAAGCCAATAAAATCAAAAGATGGGAAGCTAGTGGTTACAACAGAAGAACAACACAATAGATGGAAGGAACATTTCCAGGGGATACTCACAGGAATAACTCAAGAACAAAACAACAACGCAAACCATCATGCAACACGGGCACAACTAAACATAGACACAAAACCTCCAACCAGAGCAGAGATAAGCAAGGCCATT
Organism: Phosphuga atrata; assembly: GCA_944588485.1. NCBI lineage: Eukaryota > Metazoa > Arthropoda > Insecta > Coleoptera > Silphidae > Phosphuga > Phosphuga atrata. The sequence goes on along the minus strand of OX155903.1, from coordinate 8,976,283 downwards.
AAGGAACTAAAGGACGGGAAAAGTCCAGGCATCGACAACATCACATCTGAAATGATGAAAGCTAACTGCATGACCACGACCGAAATGCTAGCACCTCTAATAAATAAAATCTGGGAATCTGAAACACTACCGAAAGAATGGAACAATGGCCTTCTGATAAAGCTCCAAAAAAAGGAGACCTGAGCGATTGCAACAACTGGAGAGGCATAACACTATTAACAACTGCATCGAAAATACTCTGCCAAATAATACTCACCAGAATGAGCAAAGCAATTGAACCTACGTTGAGAGAAGAACAGGCTGGTTTCAGGCCGGAAAGATCCTGCGTAGACCAAATCAATACGTTGTGGATTATAACAGAGCAAGCAGTAGAATGGCAAACCACGGTATTTCTATTATTCGTAGACTTCCAAAAAGCTATTGATACTATTAAATGGGAAAGCATTTGGGCGGCTTTAGACCGGAGAGGCGTCCCACCCAAAATAGTAAACATCATAAAAGCATCGTATGCGGACTACTCTTGCAACGCGGTACATGAAGGGAATCTCTCGGAAGCGGTCAAAGTGTGTACTGGTGTCCGACAGGGTTGCTTGTTGTCCCCGCTTTTGTTCCTAATAGTACTGGACGAGGTCATGACGAGCGTTACAATACAGCCTCGAGGAATACGCTGGGGACTATCAAGCAGGCTAGAAGATCTCGACTACGCCGATGATATCTGCCTCATGTCCCATACACTCACCGACATGAAGGACAAAACAGCTAAGCTACAACAAGAAGCTGAAGAGATAGGCCTGCACATAAACACCAAAAATACAGAGGATATGCGGATTGCCGCTACCACTACCAGGGACATACAAGTAAACGGCGTAACAGTAAAAAGATGCGAACAGTTCTGTTACTTGGGCAACATCATGGCAGTGGATGGAGGGGCCGCCCTAGACATCGCCAGAAGAATCTACAAAGCGAAGGGAGCGTTCGCCCAACTGAATAACGTTTGGAGCTCTTCAATACTTTCCCGTAAAACGAAACTCAAACTATATAATAGTAACGTCAAATCCATCCTGTTCTACGGCAGTGAGACGTGGAAAGTAACTAAAAGCAGCACAAACAAACTGCAAGTTTTCGCAAACTGGTGTTTGAGACGGATCCTTAGAATCCGATGGCCTGAAGTGATATCGAACCACGATCTGCTTCGTTCTACAAACCAACTTCCAGTAGACGTTGAAATAAAGAGAAGAAAGTGGACGACGCACAATTGAAGCCTAAATCACCTCCACCGGCAAATCGTGGAATGAGTTGAAGGTCGTGGCTCGAAATAGTGTCAGATGGCGACAATTGGTAGAAGCCCTATGCCCCACTGGGGGAAACAGGAACTAAGAGAGAGAGAGAGAGGAGGGTGCGCAGATCAGTTCCACCGACAGGGTAAAATAGTGGGTAGTGTCAACTATAAGTTATAGCTTTATTACAAAGAGTTTAAAGTTTCAAGTTTCTACTACAGCGGGAAGGTAGTTTAAAATCGTTTGCCAAAATCCCTCCGAACAGAAAAGAAACGGACAAAATAATGGACGAGAGAACGGACAAGAGAATGGACGAGAAAACAAATAAGAGAACGGATTTACTGTCCATATTGGCGTGATTGCGTGTTAGTAAACCTCGTCGAAAATAGGCCGAACTCGGGAAAATTGTGTTAGAGCACGGCGTTCAAGCTAGTGGTAGAAGATTTAAAGATGAGAAAACTGTGTGCCAAACTTGTTCCCAAAGTTCTGACGGATGAACAGAAGGCACGGCGTCAGGCTGTTTAGAAAGAAATGCTTGAATTGAATTGAAGATCTTAACCTTTCTTTTTGTTCCCCGGAACCAAAAGAGACCTGAAAGGGAAGCGATTCGATACGATTCCAGATGATGAAATTTTCTGTTCTGAAGCCAGTCTTGATAGTTTGTTGATACATGCAAGGATGTAATGATAATTATCACTATTTATTATAATTTGTCAGTATAGTATTATCCGTCCATCCAATATTGTTTGTCTAGTTCTATATGTCTGATTGGATATCTAGCATCAGACTGATTTTGTCATGACAAGAGCATTCTTTGTATAAAGAAGTCTATTCTTATCTAAAGGAGAAATACCAAAACCATGGTTGACATCAACATTCATTACTCCCAAGGCTAAATACTGCAGTGACTATCGCACTATAAGTTTAATGAACTACTAAACTGCTAAAACACTTCTTAAAAATAATTCATGGAAGAATAACTAAGATTTGCGAAGAAAACATCAGCCGCACTTAGTTTGGTTTCAGAATCGCTATAGGAACGAACGAGGCACTTTTCAGTGCCCAGGTTTTGATACAGAGTTGTAGGGATATGGATTGTGATGTCCAAATATGTTTCATTGATTACTAGAATGGTAATGTTATGGACAAATGCAAAGGATTACTGGAGAAAGATATACCAAAATAGCATTCCAATATGTACCAAGAGCAAGGAGAAGAAGGGGCAGACCAGCAGTAAAATGGATAGATGGTATTGATGCGGCAAAGGCTGTAGGAACCTCGATGTATAAAAATTAGTAAAATTACTCTTTTGACAGAGTACAATATAATATTACTCATAGGTATCCGAAAAGAGATATGGTTAGAACACACCGACATCAAGATAATCAGCAACCTATACTGGAAACAAACTGCGTCAATACGCATTCAAGGAGAAAGATCGGACCACATCGAAATCAAGAGAGGCGTGCGACAGGGATGTATATTATCACCGACCTTGTTTAATACATACTCGTTCTGAGTGCATATTTCAGGAAGGGTTGGAAGAAATAAGATGTGGTATAAATAAATGGCAAATATATAAACAACCTGAGATACGCAGACGACACAGTACTATGCGCAGACAGCGTAGAAAACCTGCAAAAGCTGATAAACAGAATATCAGAAGTGAGTCAAAGGTATGGTCTCAAGCACAATGTCAAAAAAACAAAGTACCTGATAGTATCCAAAAACAACAACCATGTCGGACAGCTTCGACTTAACAACGAACTGATTGAGAAAGTCAAAGCATATCACCTGAATATACAAAGGAAGATCAGGCTTCTGAGATGCTGTATCTTTACAGTACTTCTATATGGAGTGGAGTCTTGGACTCTGACAGAGGCTACCGAACGGAGACTCGAGGCATTTGAGATTTGGCTATGACGCCGCATACTCAAAATTTTCTGGACGGCTCACGTCACCAACCAGCTGGTCCTATAGGCAATTGGAAAAGAACGAGAGGTCTTACTAACAATAAAGGCAAGGATGCTGGAATAAGCTGGCCATATAATGAGGAAAAGTCAACGGTACGGTCCATTGCAACTTATATTACAAGGAAGAGTAGATGGAAGAAGAGGGCCAGGAATAAGGAGAATATCGTGGCTAAAAACCTTCGAACCTGGTTCAACACAACAACAACAAATCTCTGCAGGGCCGCAACAAACAAATTCCGAATTTCCATGATGATCGCCAACATTCGAAGCGGATATGATTTTATCTATCTAATCGTCTGGTCTGGAATTTTATAATCTCGTGTGTCTTATCATTAGTTCATGATGAAAAATTAGTGTAGATGTTTTACTACGTTTTTATTAATACTTAATTTTATTAATACCTAATTTAACTTAATTTTCTGTTCGTTCTCTTGACCGTTCTCTTGATCGTTCTCTCGTCCATTCTCTTGTCCTCTCGTATTTTGTCTGTTTGTTGTCTGTTCGGATGGATTTTGTCAATGGCTGAATTAGAAACTTTAAACATAGCTCAGAACTAGATACTGGTTGACTGCATGTAATATTTTAATACGTTGGAGACTTAGTCTTACTTACTTTAAATATTCCATATCAAATATAGTCCATATTAAATGTATTTAAATATATCGGGGACAGCTCGAAATTGGAGCCTGTAGTTTTGTTTATAAGCATCTGGACACTCTCGAGGTAGAATTCATTCTCGAGGTAGAAAACAACAACCACATGAACTTCTTAGATCTAACCTTAATTGATAAAAACAACAAGATTGAATTCGATATATACAGTACTTCCATAACTCTAACTTCTGTAACTCTGATTTTTCTATAACTCGAATATTTTTAGAAATCCATACGTTTAGATAGCATTTTACATATAAATTAATTTCCATAACTCGAATTTTCCCGAACTCGAATTTTTCCATAACTCGTACTAAAAATTTGTACAATGGTAAATTTAACATAAAAAATAATCTCTATAACTTCGATTTTTTTACCGACACGTATTTTCCAAAACTTATGATGCCGGATATTGCCTACCATAAACCGTCGATAGTGTAATCCACTTGAAAATGACTGTAATCGAATATACGTTTTGAAAATTTGTTATGACTTTGAGTTTCCGTATTTCAGTATCATTAAGTGAAAAATCTCTATTTTATCAAACAAGCAAATTTTTCTATTAAATTTTTTTACTACCTCTCAAACGATTACACATTTAAAGACCGCTATTAAAATACGTACATATAGTTCAATATTTTTATATAGTTTATTTAATTATAGTAAAAATAGCGTGCGCAAGCTAACCGAGATCATCCAGAACATCTGGGAAACAGAGAAATTACCACCCGATTGGCAATATGCTCTGATCCATACGCTTCACAAAAAGGAAGATCTTACTGATCTAAACAACTACCGTGGAATTTCTCTCGCCCGGTAACATACAAGATTCTCTCCAAGGCGTTACAAATAAGGGCAGAAAATCAGCTGGATAGTTAACTGGGAGAATGCCAGGGGGCTTCAGGAAAACCTGATCCTGTGTTGAACAGATGCTCAATCTTAAAACTGTACTTGTATACTACAAGATGAGAAAGCGCAAGGTGGTCCTCACCTGTGTTGATTTTAGGTTTAAGGCCTACGATTCTTTTGATAGAGAAACGCTTAACAAAGTACTCCAGGAACTAGGACTAGACAACAAAAACCGCAGAAACTTTGATCAACACCCAGTCCAAACTTAAATTTAGAGGCGAGGTTTCAGAAAGCTTCGAAATAAAAACTGGAGTGAGACAAGGAGATGGACTTTCCCCACTTCTCTTCAACTGTGTCCTTGAAAATGTTATGAAAGATTTTCGCAAGGAACTGATAAATTTGGGTGCTTAGAGTGGTATCTACCCAGGACGTAAGAACGATGGACAGGTTGTAGAACCTGTGAAATCACCTCCACCGGCAAATCGTGGAATGAGTTGAAGGTCGTGGCTCGAAATAGTGTCAGATGGCGACAATTGGTAGAAGCCCTATGCCCCACTGGGGGAAACAAGAACTAAGAGAGAGAGAGAGAGGAGGGTGCGCAGATCAGTTCCACCGACAGGGTAAAATAGTGGGTAGTGTCAATAGTGGGTAGTGTACCCTGCCCCAAGAGTTGAATTCAGACACGGAACAGGAAATGAACAGAACAGTATAATATAAAGTATGTCTTCAGTATTAAATTTCAAAAAGTGTAAAAGTTTCTCACCGTGGACCCCCGCTCTGCAATTCTCTATATATGTAATAATATGCACTTGTAACTTTCAACTATTGATATTTAACTATCGATCGAAGAATAGATCGAAGAAGTGGGGGACTACCTACTTATTTAAATGGAAAAGAACGTGCGGACTGGGAGTCAAAAATTGGGAAAAAAAACTGGGAGACAAAAGTCAAATGATTGAGAGCAGGGATCTAGAACTAGATAGATCGAATTGCGATATAACGAAAACGTACACTGGGACTAAACTGTATAGATAAAATGAAATAATAATATGTTCCGCCCCATTCACAAATCATCTGTAATCTACTTGAAAATGACCGTCAAACGTCGAAACTCGAGTCGTGATATGTGTAGAAATTTATATAACTGTGAATAATAAGTTATATAACATTTTTACATAATATAAGTGTGGTAAAAAACAAAGTGAATTTTTCAATTCAATGTTACCAAACATTTTATTTTTCATATCTTGATGATCACCAAAAACTCGAATAAAGCAAAACTAAGAATTTACCAGCAGGTGTGTGTAGGAAGATTTCGGCAGAATATTATTCTCCAGAGAATCGGTAATCCAAAAAAAAAACGATAGAACCGAAGATCCACTCACGAGATATTACGAGTATATTAATGAAATTTTAAAGTTTAAACTCGAAGAAGTAAAAAAGACGAATTGTACCGCGCATTATCTACTTTGGAGAACTTTGTAGATAGAGAATTTTTTTAATGGCAAACAATTAAAAATTTCTAAATTTTTCAAAAAATATGAATAATATATTAATTTAAATTATTTTTAATTAATTATAATTATATAACATCGAGGCGCTAGTGGCCTAGTAGTCAAAGTGTCAAATCTGACACCTTGACCGCATACTAAGCCAGAAGTCCCGGGTTCAAATCCTGGGTATGGAAAAATAAGCTACGTTCCTTCTGCGCATGACTGGCAAAGTCATCGCAGTAAAAATCTGCCACGAAACCTCCCCTAATAATGGCTCGCCAACCACGTTAAAAACGGTAAGGGCTCCCTACACTTGTGTCTAAGATCAAGACACCAAGCACAAGTGTTGGCAGTGGGAAGAGGTCCAGTTCCTACTTAGGACTGTAGCACCCTTAGAGAGAATTATATAACATCATATTAATAATTATGTATATTACTCATTTTGTAGTTATGTATTTCTGTAACTCCAATTTTCTATAACTTCAGTTTTTTGCCATTGCCAAAGACAAAATCGACCCCCTCAAGAAATCTGGCGTTTATGAGATTCGGTGTTCGGAAGGCAATAGCGCCTAGGTAGGTCAGACAGGACGAAAAATAACAACTCGTTTTTTAGAACACTCCCGAGCCTTCCGTCTTAAAAAATACACAAGCTCATTCTTTAACCATTGTCTAGATTGTTATCACTAATTCCACGAAATAGCTAATCTGTCATAACTGAAACAAAGACCCAAAGCTTAATCTCCTAGTGTCATTAGAAATCTTCAAAAAACCCGTAATTCCTCGGTTAATCTCCTAAACGTGCAAACTGACCTAATCTTTTACCAACTCTTTAATATCACCCAATCTCCGGCAGATAAATCTCTCAACTACAGACACACCCCACCAAAATTATAGGGCTATATATTCAACTTCATCAATTTGTTCACTTGAAAATGACCGTCAAACGTCGAAACTTGAGTCGTGAATGTAAATGTAGAAATTTATATAACTGTGAATAATAAGTTATATAACATTTTTACATATTATAAGTGTGGCTAACACCTAGTGCATTATTCAATTCAATGTAAGTGTTTCTTAAACTTACTATCAGGGGTACACGTACACGTCCCCTTTCAAATACTTTTTAACACTTCGTACCTTTATACTATTAAAGATAAAAACTGTACCAATTCGTCTTTTCTAAGTAATATAAGACTCCAGATTGGGGTTTAAAAGTTAACAAAATAGTCATTCATTATACAAGCGGAGTAAATTAAGGTTTAACAAGAATTCGCAAGTTAAACCTTAATTTTATCCGGGAGTGTAATTCACAATTTTATTTAATTTTGCGTTTCAAGTTAAATTCAAAGAAAATAATTTTTTTTAAGAATTTTTTTGAATTTTCGGTGTTTTATAAGAGAACTATGCCGTCCGCCCATTATTGTTGTCATGACAATTGTATATTTGACAAGACGATTAGGTAATTGTTTTGTTGTCATGACAACGATAAACTTTTGGCCTACGAATCAACAATTTTGTTTAGAGTAATTTGTTTAATTAATTTGAATTTTATTAATCATAAATGGACACATCCGAAGAATTATTGTTAGATGGTGACTCAGTTGCAGAAAGATTACTCCCGCAAAAATCAATAGATTTATACAAAAAATGTATAATAAGTTTTCTGATTGTAGATCGAAAAAGAACATCAGCGAAGTCAACATATAGGGATTTGTTTGTAAGTGAGCTATTTTGATGCATTGCAATGGATACTTTTATTTTACTAGTAAAATAATTTTTTTATTTCATTAGTGAATAAACAACTTTTTTATTGATCCACATCTAAGGAATTAAAAATTGATAAGGCAAAATCGAATAAAAATTATTACAAATATTAGAAAAAAAATTATTCTTTATGAATTCTCTTTAAGATAGTTTCTGCTTGTCTTTATATACGTAAAAACAATTTGCAATCATTTTATCGTGAGCAGTTAGTAAAATATGGTTATTTAAAAGTGATAAATGTAACAAAATCATTTAAAAACGGAATTTATTACAAGTTTTGATTTGCATTGTATTAATAAATTTTCAAAGATTCACAGCTAATTCATAGGATTCAAACATTTTATAGAAAGTAATGTTGGATGAACTATTTTTCATGTAAGTTAAAAATTGTTATTTTTCTTAGTATATCCACTTTTTTATCCACAAAATTTTGGAACATCATTTCGCGCCCCTTTCAAACCATTCGTACCACACTTTGAAAATACTGCTCTAAACTAATTAAACAAGATACATAAAAAAAACTTTAAAAATCACGTTTTTATTAACCTTTTCGCTACGGCGCGCTTTTCTATAAATCGTGTCTGCTGTACGGCATGTCGAGGATAATGCGGATTAGTACGGTTCCCGCTATTTAGGTACTTACTATTTGCGTATAAACATGGTTCCCGTAGTTTGTTGCAGTTTTTTTGACGTCATCCAAGCACACCAGAACGAAACAGCGTATGACATCGGCATGCTGGTTATAATAAAATATTATTTAATATACACTATAATTGCTAGAGTTCATTTCTTGTGCCATTTTTTCTCGTCTTCTTTTTTTGTGCTGATAATGAATTTGACAAATTTGTGTATCTTGTCCCAGTTTTCCTTAATCTCTAACATGAAGTCTATTACACATCTGGGTCCGAAGCTTTTGTCCATATGTGAATTTTGGAGTTCCCTTTCTGTGGTCTATCTACAGCATTCAAATATTGTGTGGGTAACTGAGTCTTCTTCACCACAATATTCACACAGATTATCAGGTGTCCCTCCGAATCATGTGTCCTTTGCTTCTTGACGGTCGAGAGCCTTCCGCTCAGCTCTTCCGTCGTCTTGTTGTTTGTTTCTGTGTGCTTTTTTTTGTGTCGGTTTGCTTGTTTGTTTGTCGGTTTGTTTATTCTTCTGTTGTGTTCCACTCGTAAGCGGTTTTCTTTTTTTTTTGTTCTGTGTTTTTTTTTGTTCTGTTTTTTTTTTCTTTCTTTTCTTTCTTCTTCTTCTTCTCGCTGTTGGTCCTTGGTTCGTCCTGGTGTTGGTTCCTGGTTCGCCCTCCTGGCGGTTCCTGGTTCGTCCTTCGTTCTCGTGGTGGTTCTTTGCTCGTCTTCGTGGTGGGTGCTGTGTCTCTCTGGTTTGTTCGTGTTGTTCCTGCCTGTTTTTGTTCCTGGGTGCTCCGCTAAGTTCGGGGATGTGGGCTTTCCTGTGAAAAAGAAAGATCAGTGATTACCTATGTTGTTGAGGTTTTGGATGTTTCCATTTGACGTTGATGTTGTAGTTTGCTGCGTTGTTGATTGTTGGGTTGTCATGCGTTTTCATGCGTTCGAAGCTTTTCGTTGCTAGTTTTTCTATGTGTTGCTTGATTGTCTCCATGTTTAGATCGCTGTGCAGCTGCTCATTGGTCATGTACCATGGCGAATCTGTTATTTCTCTCAGAGTTTTGTTCTGGATATTTGATTCGGTTTTCCCATTTTATATCTGTGTTGTTGATTCTCAAGCAGCTACTGGGTTCGTGCTTAAATTTTTTCTTCGTGAAGATAATTGCCTGTGTTTTTTCTGCGTTTAGTTTGATCCTCCAGGTGTTACACCAGTCGTTAATCCTGTCCAGGTGATTTTGGAGCCGTTTTGTTATGGCCTCGGTCGAGTATCCTCTTGTGAAAATTGCTGTGTCGTCTGCGTATAGTGCAATTTCTGTGTCGTTTAGTTTTGGGATGTCTGCGGTGTAGATGCTGTAAAGAAGGGGGCCCAGGACAGATCCTTGTGGGACACCGGCTGTCATTGTCTGAGTTGTGGAGATGCTGTCGTTTATTTTGACTTGGAATGTTCTGTTACAGATAAAGGACGTCACTAGTCTGATCATTGCTGTTGGGATTTTAAATTGGTGCAGTTTGTATATTAAACCTAGGTGCCATACCTTGTCGAAAGCCTTAGAGACGTCCAGAAAGACGGCTCCCGTGGCTAACCCTTTGTTGAAAGCGTCGATTATTGCTTCGGTTATTCTTGTCGTCTGATAGGTGGTAGAGTGCTCTGTTATTGGTGCTTAGGGTGCTAGTGCTTATTGGTTTGTAACTGGAGGTGAGGTTTCGGGGTTTGTTCGGTTTCGGGATTAGAATCGTTGTTGCGTGTTTCCATTGGGTCGGAAACACTCCAAGTTTCAGTGCGGCGTTTATGATTTGTGTTATTCTGTCTATTGCGTTCGGTGTTAGGTTTTTTAGCGCGGCGTTGTTGATGTTATCGCAGCCTGGTGCTTTATTGGTTTTTAGGTTTTTAATTATAACTTTTATTTCTTCCGGTGTTGTTTCCTCTATTTCCGTGTTTTCTACGCTACTATTTAGTACTCTCAGTACGGTTTCGCGTATTTCTTGCCTTTTGCGGAGTGGGTGTGTGTCGGCGTTCGGTTTAAACTGCTGTGCAAGCGACTTTGTGAATTCCTCCGTTTTCTCCTCGTCCGTGCTTGCTACAGTGTCGTTTGTTGTTTTCAGTGGGGGAATTGTTCTCCTCTCCTTGTTTCTAAGATTCTTGGCTAATTTCCACGGTTCCTCTATTGTTTCGTTGATGCGTTCTAGTTTGTCTTCCCATTCGGCGTTGTGCTGTTCGCGCAGTGCCCATTTCAGTTGGTTTGTCAGTCTGTTTAAGACGTTCTTGTCCGTCGGTGCCAGCGTCCTTTGGAATACCTTGTTAGCTTTGCGCTTTTCTTTTAGTAGATTCCTGATTCCAGATTATCTTTGAATTTGTTCCAATTTGTGATAGTTTTCTCGATTATTTTCCTGGCCGTATTCGCTTGGAGATTTATGTGCACTGGGTTGTGATCTGAGCTCAAGTCCTTGATGCAGATTATTTCCACGTTTGCTGTGATGTTTTTCATAACGGCTATATCCAAAATATCCGGCATTCGCTGAACTCCTAGAAAGTGTGTTGGTTCGTTCGGTGCAATTACTTGTAACTTCCGGTTTTCCGTGTACCTCAGTAATTGTCGGCCCTTGGTGTTTGTTACTCTGCAATTCCATTGCGAGTTCTTTGCGTTGTAGTCTCCTGCGGCTATGGTACCTATATTTCTGTCGAATATTTTGTCCAGGTCGTCGGCGTTTATTTGTTTCTGTGGCGGCGAGTACAGTGCGTAGAGGGCTATGGGTCCGTCAGTTGTCTGTACTTCTACTCCTACCGTTTCCGTGTCCGTGGTTGTTTCTACTTCCGGCAGTTCGTGGTGTTTTATGTTTCTTTTGATGACGATGGCGACTCCACCTCCGGCTTTCTCGCTTCTGTCTTTTCTATAGACTTGGTAGTTTCCTATGTTCAGTTGGTTGCAACGTCTGAAGTGCGTCTCGTTGATCAGGGCCACGTCGACGCTGTGTTCGTTTAGGTGTGCTACTAGTTCCTGTGTCTTGTTTTGTATTCCGTTTGCGTTCCAGAATGTAAGTTTCAGATTGTCTCTAGTTCTTCTAGTGGTCATTGTTGAGTGTGAGCATGATGGTTGTGATTCTTCTAGTGAACTTTTCTGTTTCCTCTTTGCTGTGTCCCATTTCGGCAATGTCGAGCATCATTTCCGTCAGTTCAGATCTGATTACTTCGTTGCTATTCCTTTTGTTTCGGCTGGTTGAAGGTTTTGTCTCCGGGTTGGGGTTGTTGCTTCTTCTTATCGGTTTCGGTATTTGGCTCGTTGTCGGTGTTTGGGCTGTTTGTCTCTGTGTTTGGGCTGTTTGTCTCGGTGTTTGGGTTGTTTGTCTCGGTGGGGGTCTTGTTTCCTGCTGTCTTTGTTCCGTTTGTCTAGCTAATTATCAGGTGATCTTCGTATTTGCTGTAAATAATCTTTATAGCAGCTATGCCCTGTAAGAAATTGGGTTAGATGGTAATCAATTTCTCCATGTTTTCTGCTTATCCACGGAACTATTTTGGGTATTAGCAGCCTCGTCCATAGCCCTTTATCTGACGCCCACCAGTTTCTCTGCCATTCATCGTACAAATTATCTTAACAATTCTCCTGGCAGTTTTGCTAGGACCTGCTTCATATAGGTCCTTTCTCTCTTTAGCCAGTAACTCAAGAGGTGGTATACCAGCAATTACTAGGTCAGCGTCGCCAGACACTGTTTTATATGCGCAGCAAATCCCTAGTGCTAGTTTTCTCTGGACTATCGAGGGTTTATCGATAGCTAGCTTAGATGTAAGGTAATGTGCCCATATTGGGGACAATATAGCATCACTGACTAGACCACGCAACTGAGTGCTCTCCGTTTACAGCTCTTCGGCCCCCATACGTTAGGCATGAGTTTTTCCATTGCTGCCATTGCTCTCATACCTTTTGCTGCGGCTTCATTAAGATGGGGAATAAATCAGAGCCTCTTGTCTATGATAACACCTAGGTATTTTAACGACTCTTTGGGGCGATGCTAAAGTTGTTTACTTGGAAAGTTATGGGCGCAAGCTTCCTCAGTCCCGCTAGTTGGACTGCTTCTGTTTTCTCTGGTGCCAGATTTAATTTTCTTGATTGCATCCAACAGTTAATTTGGGATATTGCTTGGTTTGCAAATAGCATCACCGTCTGTTTCGACTTTGCTGTTATTCAAGAGCTAAATCGTCCTCAAAACCTCTTAGCCTAGCTCCCTCCGGAAGTTTTAACCTGAGGACTCCATCATAAAGTATGTTCCATAGAGTGGGGCCCATAACCGATCCCTGTGGTACACTTTTACTAACTATTATTTCCTCGGTTTCGTCATTTGTTTGCAAAATGATCGTTCTACTGGTGAAATAGCTTCGAACAATTCTTAGCAGATAGGGAGCTATATTTCTTGCTATTAGATCATCGATAATGAGTTTCCAATCGGCTGTGTTAAAAGCATTTCTAACGTCCAGTGTTATTAATGCACATATTCTTCGGGATCTTTGGGTGCCTGATTTAGCATTTTCTGCGATCTTCACGACGGCTTCTATGGCATGGTTGGTGAATCTGCCTTTTCTGAAGCCGTATTGGTTATTCGAGAATCCAGCTTCCAATTCAATATCTGTTTTCAGCCTATACAATCTTAGGTGTTCTAAGAGTTTCCCCGAAGTATCTAACAGGCATAATGGCCTGTATGATGTAGGCTCCCTTATTGGTTTATCGTTTTTTCGAAGTAGCACCAGTTCCGCCCGTTTCCATCTATTCGGGAAGTTTCCGGCAGCTAGGTGCTCGTTTATTACGTCTAGCAAGAACTGCGGATCTTGCTCAGCGGAGAGTTTTATTATTTCAGTAGGTATTCCGTCCGGGCCTGGGGCTTTTCCTTTACGCATACGCTTTATTGCGATTATTAGTTCTTCTTCCTTGAAAAGCGGTACCTCTTCTACTGTTTTTTGCTGCCATCTCACTAGCTCCTGACGTAGAAAGAGTACTTCGATTATGCGTTTGATATCCTTCATAGGCATGTTGACATTTGGTTGTTGGACTTTCAGCCTTTACCTGCAGATTTGGAAGGCATCTCCCCATGTGTCGTAGTCCAGTTCTTCGCACAGTTTTATCCAATGTTTTTGCTTGGCCGTGTTTATTTCATACCTTAGTTGTTTTTTGAGATATAGGTATTTCCTTAACAGTGTATTGCTCATTTCTTCTTCTCTCTTTCTTGTTTTTTGTCGCTGGCACTTTCTTCTCGCTGCGATACATGAAGTCTTGCAAAGCTGGCAATTTCTTCGCTCCAGCAGTATACCATTTTTTTCCTTGTGGGTCTCCCTCTTTTCTTGAGCGTTGCGTCACATTCTTTACTCAGAACATTTACAAGCCTTCGTCTTCGTCTGCATTTTGATATTTGAACGTGTTATTTCATCTGACAGTACTCGTTTAATTTTTACTTCATCTATGTGTTCAATATTCCAACCTGTGTTCCTGTATGGGGTTATTTGTTTGTGCTCCCTCATTTTTCCTATTTTGTACGATATGTATCGGTGATCGCTCATTGTTTCAATACTTTCCAATTACTACAATTTATACAATACTCTCCAGTCTAGTATCTTGCTAGAAATACCACTTGTAGAGAAGGTGAGGTCTATTATGGAACTTGAGTTTCCCCTTATGAATGTAGGTTGCACTCCTTGGTTTATTAGGACGACATCCATTTCTGCTGCCCGGTTCATTAGCGTGTCTCCTCTCTTATCGATATGTGGGCATCCCCAGTAGGGGGACTTTGCATTAAAGTCACCAGATATTATTTTTCAATTTTGGTCTTGTTCTCTTAGGCTTTGGCTGAGCGCCCCAAAAGCAGTCATCCATCTGGTCTATTTGGGCGTTAGGTGAGAGATAGTAGCTATATATGACATAGTCCTGGGTCTCTACCCATACTTAACTTGTCCCACTTCCAGATTTTCGGTAGGTTGCGATTTGTGACTAGTATTGCAGCATCTTTTCTCTGGTCAGTAAACCAGCCACCCGCGCTCACTATTTTTTTATTAGGTTCGCTAACTATCAGAATATCTGCCTTGGTTTCCATTGCCGTGACAGTCAGGAGATCGTGTGCAGCACGACATCTGATGAGGTTGATTTGGATGATTTTAGTCGTTTTTGCATACTTTTTGCCGTCTCAATCTCAGTGCCTTCGATAGCCCTTTTTTGTATATATTATAGTTGTAACTTATACAAGTTCCGGAATATGCCTGATGTCCTTTCAGCTTACAGATTGAGCAGTACAATTCTTCTTGGCAATCTTTTGCCTGATGTCCCTCTTGACCACACCTGAGGCACATCTTCTGCCTATCTGGTCCGGTACATGAGTTTGCAAATTGGCCCGTCTCCCAGCATTTATATCATCTCATTATGTCTATTCTCTCCCTAACTCTGCAGTATAACCACCCAATCTTAAGTTTTCCTTTCTCTAGGAGCTTATTTTCCTGTGTTTTGGGAAGAGCTATAGTTGCCGCTTGACTTTTACCATAGCCAGGTCTAACGTTTTTTATTTTAATGTCTCCGTCTATAATACCAAGTGCAGATTTTACCGCGTCTTTTGTCTCTTCCATTGTTGTAACGCCATCTATGTCCTTAATATTCAGTAGGGTATCTGTATTACTTGATCGGATATCTATATCTGGAAGTTTTTCTGAAATCAATTGTGTTAATTTTTCAGCATTCCCGTCATCCACTTCGAGAAGAAGCTCACCACTTTTCGTTTCTTTTATTCGCGTGACCCGTGTTCCTGATGCTTCTGGGTTGACTTCTTTTTTGACTGTCCTAAGTAGTTCAGCATATGATTTCCCTTTTGATTTTAGAAATACTACCTCTTTCGACTTTTTAGATTTTTGATTTATTACTTCTGTCCATTTTTTGCGCCCCGGGTATTATTTTACCATCTGATATTGATGGTTCTTGGTGAGTGTATATCATTTTTAGAATAGTAGGCTATTCTGCCACCTTAGGTTGGGCGAAAGCCAATTTCTTCGTGCGGTGAGTTACTGATAGATCTTTCAGCTTTTGCAAGCTATCAAACATCTGTTGGAAACTGGTGGTTTTGTCAACTGTTTCTTCGCCCGCTTTTTTAGCTTAACAGTTGATATATGTAGCGATCTGTCGAGCTAATATCTCCATTTTCGGTTGGAGATCCTATGGAATGTCTTACGTATACCACGTTGTCAGGCGTATTGATCTGTGATTCTAACTCAGTTGGTCTCCTGTTTATGTTACATAGTATTTGGGTTACTCCTTGCACGGGATTCATGTTGTCTGCCACATACCAGGCCAGGTCCCAATCGAGTGGAGCTAAAAACAGTTTGTTTGTGGTAGTTATATCAAATCAAATCAAAATCTAAACGTGCTATAGTTATAAATGGCTGTAATTATGTTATGCAAGCGGATTAGTACGGTTTCCGTAGTTTAGGCTTTTTTATTATATTGATTATATATATTGATGATATATATTGATTACGCTAGGATCAAGTTTTGATATATCTATAACATTTTTAGTAGTCTATATCATAATTATAATACCTCAGATGCGTTGATTTACAGCGATAAATAATTACATGCCATAATCCAGTTCCAGTACACAGGACATCAAAATATTTTACGGCTTTATCCGGTTCCCGCAGCGAAAGAGTTAAAATGCACTAAAAACATTTTCTCCCTTTTGGCTATAAATATGTTTTTAAATATGATTGCGATTTTCGTCGATTGATAGTTTTGTCTTTTGTTTTGTCAACGTGTTCAAATTTCCTAATTTACATTGCCTTCTGGTTGGTTGAACTTCGACCTTTAATTAGTAAGACAATTTAATCTATTAGTTATTCGGTTTAGTTTTTACAAAGTATAAAAATGAAAGGACAAAACGCAGCAATATTTTTTTGCACTATTTCCGAAAAGGCTGGAATTTTTTTTTTCACTAAAAAATGTGCAGCTATCTGGCCATCCAGCTAAAGTTGATGAGAGCCAATCACGGTCATTATAGATTCAGATCATCATAACACAACACGCGAGATTGAAGAAAAGCTCATGTATCGCATACTTGCATCCAAGAAAAATGAAACAGCTTGTCTATATTAAGAAACTCGATTTATGGGTCCCTCATTAGCATAAGGAAATGCATCTGATGCAATGCATTAGATCCATTGATCCATTTCTGAAACATCTGATTACTGGTGACGAAAGGTGGATATTTAAAAAAAAGTTCATTTAAAAAGATGTGTGATTATAAAGGAAATCTGCACTTTTCTGAACTTTTACCAAGAAACCATACTGTTAAACAACAAACAACTTTACGCCGAAACGTTTTCAACGTAAATGTGTTTCTGGATTTTTTGCAAAAATCGCCTATATCGAAGTTAGGAATTTTATTCCAGTTAAAGTTTTCACACTGTATACTTTTTACATAGTCATTTATGATAAAATCTGCATTTTCTATATATACCATGAATTATGTTAATTCTAAACAGGATAATTGCCATAATAAAAGGCAAATGTGTAAGCAGCATCATTACGCGTGATTTCAATAAATTATGATCGCTGCAAAACAGTTGCTTTGGCTCTAGAATTATTGCATTATGCATAGACATAATGAGATTTGTGTCATTGCTCACTACTTCGATATGCCTTTCAGTCAGACGCATCTGCATTATCTATTCACGTAGCATGTCTACTTAGCTAATACACATATCATTATTTACGAATAATAATATAAAATTATAGAAAATTAGGATGAGGAAATATCTTGAGAAATATAAGAACAGAGATTATAGAGAAAATGTTTCTGTTTGTTTGTAAATACCAAGCGTTAATTTAATTCTTCAATGTACACAATTCTTTAAAAGAATTTGAATTTGAAGAAATTGAAGTAAGATAATAGTTTACTTTTTCGTGTCCGGTAGTTTCTGGTGGTGGAAGGATTTGCCACTGTCTTGTGGGACAGTGTTACCAGGAGGCGCCTGCATGTTCTATGTCCCCATATTATCTTAAGATCATTTAGTCGATATAAAGGGTGATAAATTAAGAGTGTCCTGCTTTTAACGTCAACGTTCTAGAAGATTGAGATTCAGTTACTAAATTACCAAGTGATTGGTAGTTTCTCAAGATATTTTTAAATTATGGGATTAAGAAAATATTAAACGCTTTAATGAATTGAATTGGAAATCAACCTTTAAAACAAGATTCTCCAACGGTTCTAAATTGACCAGTGCTCTCAAACAAACAAAAAAACAATTTTGTTTACTGAATTTATTGGAGAAAAGTATATTGTGCAACTAGGGCGGCAAGTTGTCAATTGCACACGAAAGCAAAATTGGGCGCATAATCGCTCCAAAATAAAACGAAGTAAAAATGAAGAAATTGTTTTTTCAATTATCTCCCGTGGTGTGGATTCGTCATAAGAACTCTCATCAGTCTGCGGTATCACCATAGAATATATACACAAAAATTAAAACGTTTCCTTTAATTTTTATTTTGTAATGAAAAAATATTTCTGTCACTTTCACGTCACTTTTTTAATATTGAGGTTTTGATTTTGTTTATTTTATTTATTCAGTGGATTCTTATTGAATATTAGCTTGCGCTTAGCATAATTTGAATTTGAATTGACAAACAGATATTTGTCGCACGAAAAAACTGGCGCCAAAATAGTATTTTTCCCGCACGAGTATTAAAAAATTATATGACAATTTTAAATGTTCATGCAATAGCAGAAAATAAATTTGTAACTTTCCCAAAATCGAAAACAGTAGTAAATATAAATTAAAAAAGCAGTAATATACCTCACGACGCGACGCGACCCAGTTTATAGAAATATCAACAACAATGTGCACAACCGGAGGCGACTTGTACCTTTCAGGCGCATACGAGTTCGTTTACGCAACTGCATATATATAATATACATTGTGTATAAATTTAATAATAGATTATAAAATTGAATATATTTTGTAAACCTGCCCACACCGACAGCCCACATTCAGATTGCGCTTCGATGATTCCAGCTGATAAAAATCCTTTTCGACAAATCGAAAAATCTCCTTAAAAACGTTTTCGTGTTTTGGGTGAGTCCATCTACAGTTACATAAATTATCAACACTCGATAATTACAATAAATTTAAATTACATAATGGATTTCTATATTGTTCCCGGAGGATCTTTCGCTACACCCACTCGAAATTAACACAACATTTTTAACAAAGAAATTGTTCTAAAATCTGTTCTCCACAATTAACAAACATCAATTTGAACAAGTAGACTTTTATAAACTAATTTGCGTTAATGACTCCCTGTCAATACGTTTTTTCCTAATTATTATTTAAGTATTAATCAAAGCAACGTTTAATGTAGATCGAACTCAAGATAATAAGATCTCGAACTCGAATCATGATTGATTAATATTGAAATATTTTGTAATTTATATTTATACATGAGTCAGTTGATGTGGATAAAGCATATATTATTGTAGCACAATGATATTTACCTAAGTGTGTAAAATAACATAAATAGCGGCAGCCGGAGGTGGAAACGATTTTAATGATGTTTCTGAGGTTTTCGGACAACGGAACGAAACGTAACTCCACGTTGATATTTGTGCAAGCTAATTGAAAACCTAAATTAGAGATCTCCAACATTGTAATACCCATTCCCCTAGAAAAGCTAATATTTATTCTGCCAAAACGACTGAATACGTAATATTACATTTCTTTGTTTCGCCATCCTCTAGGACTGTTATAAAATACTCTTTGGCCCTCACTGGAAAGACCCATTGTAGATTCGTTTCAAATTGCAATTAGCCCACTATTTTACGCTCAATGAGCTCATTTACCAAATTATCTAAAGGCTTTATCCTCCTATTTGCATAAAAACTTATTGTACAGTTAAATTTATGTTAAAAAAATAGGCATTATAGACTATGTAATGGCATGTAGACAAAACCGAATAAGACCCCACTGGATAAGACCGGCCAAGACCGCACAAGACCGTACAAGATCGCACAAGTCCAGACAAGATCAGAGAAGACCAGACAAGACCAGACAAGACGAGACAAGACCAGGCAAGAAAAGATAAGACCAAATAGGATGAAATAATGCCAGACAAGACCATACAAGACAGTACCTATAATACTAGGCAGAATTGCAATGAAATGCACAAGACACATAAAACTAGTTGGAGAATACTAGTGAGACAATACTAGACAGGCATATCTAGATAGACAATACTTGACAAACTAGGTTTGGATTTTTAAGACTGGACATTAGACCAAGACCAGGTAAGAAAGGGCAAGATAAGGCAAGACCAGGCAATACCAGACAAGACCAGATCAGACAAGCTCAAACAAGACCAGATAAGACCAGACACGATCAGACAAGGTCAGACAAAACCAAACAAGACCAGACAGGACCATAAAAGACCAGACAAGATCAGACAAGATCAGACAAGACCGGACAAGACCAGGCAAGACCAGACAAGACCAGAAAAGACCAGACAAGACCAGACGAGGCCAGACAAGATCAGACAAAACCAGACAAGGCCATACAAGACTATACAAGACCAAACAAGACCAGACAAGACCAGACAAGACCGGACCAGGCAAGACCAGAGAAGACCAGACAAGACCAGACAAGACCAGACAAGACCAGGCAAGACCAGACAAGACCAGAAAAGACCAGACAAGACCAGGCAAGACCAGACAAGACCAGACAAGACCAGACAAGACCAGACAAGACCAGACAAGACCGGACAAGACCAGACAAGACCAGACAAGACCAGACAAGACCAGACAAGACCAGACAAGACCAGACAAGACCAGACAAGACCAGAGAAGACCAGACAAGACCAGACAAGACCAGACAAGGCCAGACAAGACCAGACAAGACCCGAGAAGACCAGACAAGACCAGACAAGACCAGACAAGACCAGACAAGACCAGACAAGACCAGACAAGACCAGACAAGATCAGACAAGACCAGACAAGACCAGACAAGACCAGACAAGACCAGACAAGACCAGACAAGACCAGACAAGACCAGACAAGACCAGACAAGACCATACAAGACCAGACAAGACCATACAAGACCAGACAAGACCAGACAAGGCCAGACAAGACCGGACAAGACGAGACAGGACCAATCAAGATCAGACAAGATGAGACAAGGTGAGACAAGACGAGACAAGAACTTATAAGACCATATAAGACCAGATAAGCCAGACAAAACCAGACAACACAAGAGAAGACCAGACAAGACCAGACAGGACCAGACAAGACAACACAAAACCAGACAAGGCCAGACAAGATAAGGCAATACGAGACAAGACCAGACAAGTCTAGACAAGATCAAACGAGTCCAGACAGGACAAGACCAGGCAAGACCAAGACGAGACAAGACCAGACCAGACCAGACAAGACCAGACAAGACCAGAAAAGACCAGACAAGACCAGGCAAGACCAGACAAGACCAGACAAGACCAGACAAGACCAGACAAGACCGGACAAGACCAGACAAGACCAGACAAGACCAGACAAGACCAGACAAGACCAGACAAGACCAGACAAGACCAGAGAAGACCAGACAAGACCAGACAAGACCAGACAAGACCAGACAAGACCAGACAAGACCGGACAAGACCATACAAGACCAGACAAGACCAGACAAGACCAGACAAGACCAGACAAGACCAGACAAGACCAGACAAGACCAGACAAGACCAGACAAGACCATACAAGACCAGACAAGACCATACAAGACCAGACAAGACCAGACAAGGCCAGACAAGACCGGACAAGACGAGACAGGACCAATCAAGATCAGACAAGATGAGACAAGGTGAGACAAGACGAGACAAGAACTTATAAGACCATATAAGACCAGATAAGCCAGACAAAACCAGACAACACAAGAGAAGACCAGACAAGACCAGACAGGACCAGACAAGACAACACAAAACCAGACAAGGCCAGACAAGATAAGGCAATACGAGACAAGACCAGACAAGTCTAGACAAGATCAAACGAGTCCAGACAGGACAAGACCAGGCAAGACCAAGACGAGACAAGACCAGACCAGACCAGACAAGACCAGACAAGACCAGAAAAGACCAGACAAGACCAGGCAAGACCAGACAAGACCAGACAAGACCAGACAAGACCAGACAAGACCGGACAAGACCAGACAAGACCAGACAAGACCAGACAAGACCAGACAAGACCAGACAAGACCAGACAAGACCAGAGAAGACCAGACAAGACCAGACAAGACCAGACAAGACCAGACAAGACCAGACAAGACCGGACAAGACCATACAAGACCAGACAAGACCAGAGAAGACCAGACAAGACCAGACAAGACCAGACAAGACCAGACAAGACCAGACAAGACCAGACAAGACCAGACAAGACCAGACAAGACCAGACAAGACCAGACAAGACCAGACAAGGCCTGACAAGACCGGACAAGACGAGACAGGACCAATCAAGATCAGACAAGATGAGACAAGGTGAGACAAGACGAGACAAGAACTTATAAGACCATATAAGACCAGATAAGCCAGACAAAACGAGACAACACAAGAGAAGACCAGACAAGACCAGACAGGACCAGACAAGACAACACAAAACCAGACAAGGCCAGACAAGATCAGGCAATACGAGACAAGACCAGACAAGATCAGGCAATACGAGACAAGACCAGACAAGTCTAGACAAGATCAAACGAGTCCAGACAGGACAAGACCAGGCAAGACCAAGACGAGACAAGACCAGACCAGACCAGACAAGACCAGACAAGACCCGACAAGACCAGAGCAGACAAGACCCGACAGACCAGACAAGACCAGACAAGTCCAAACAAGACCAGACAAGACCAGACAAGACCAGACAAGACCAGACAAGACCAAACAAGACTAGACAAGACCAGACAAGACCAGACAAGACCAGACAAGACCAGACAAGACCAGAGAAGACCAGAGAAGACCAGAGAAGACCAGACAAGACCAGACAAGACCAGACAAGACCAGACAAGACCAGACAAGACCAGACAAGACCAGACAAGACCAGACAAGACCAGACAAGACCAGACAAGACCAGACAAGACCAGACAAGACCAGACAAGACCAGACAAGACCAGACAAGACCAGACAAGACCAGACAAGACCAGACAAGACCAGACAAGACCAGACAAGACCAGACAAGACCAGACAAGACCGGACAAGACCAGAGAAGACCAGAGAAGACCAGAGAAGACCAGACAAGACCAGACAAGACCAGACAAGACCAGACAAGACCAGACAAGACCAGACAAGACCAGACAAGACCAGACAAGACCAGACAAGACCAGACAAGACCAGACAAGACCAGACAAGACCAGACAAGACCAGACAAGACCAGACAAGACCAGACAAGACCATACAAGACCAGACAAGACCAGACAAGACCAGAGAAGACCAGAGAAGACCAGAGAAGACCAGAGAAGACCAGAGAAGACCAGACAAGACCAGACAAGACCAGGCAAGACCAGACAAGACCAGACAAGACCAGACAAGACCAGACAAGACCAGACAAGACCAGACAAGACCAGACAAGACCAGACAAGACCAGACAAGACCAGACAAGACCAGACAAGACCAGACAAGACCAGACAAGACAACACAAAACCAGACAAGGCCAGACAAGATCAGGCAATACGAGACAAGACCAGACAAGTCTAGACAAGATCAAACGAGTCCAGACAGGACAAGACCAAGACGAGACAAGACCAGACCAGACCAGACAAGACCAGACAAGACCCGACAAGACCAGAGCAGACAAGACCCGACAGACCAGACAAGACCAGACAAGTCCAAACAAGACCAGACAAGACCAGACAAGACCAGACAAGACCAGACAAGACCAAACAAGACCAGACAAGACCAGACAAGACCAGACAAGACCAGACAAGACCAGACAAGACCAGAGAAGACCAGAGAAGACCAGAGAAGACCAGACAAGACCAGACAAGACCAGACAAGACCAGACAAGACCAGACAAGACCAGACAAGACCAGACAAGACCAGACAAGACCAGACAAGACCAGACAAGACCAGACAAGACCAGACAAGACCAGACAAGACCAGACAAGACCAGACAAGACCAGACAAGACCAGACAAAACCAGACAAGACCATACAAGACCAGACAAGACCAGACAAGACCAGACAAGACCAGACAAGACCAGACAAGACCAGACAAGACCAGACAAGACCAGACAAGACCAGACAAGACCAGACAAGATCAGACAAGACCAGACAAGACCAAACAAGACCAAACAAGACCGGACAAGTCCAGACAAGACCATACAAGACCAGAAATGACCAAACAAGACTAGACCAAGCAAGACTATACAACACCAGACAGGATCAAACAAGATCAGGCAGGATGAGACAATGCTAGACAAGACCAAACTATATCATACAAGACGAGACAAGGCCAGACAAGACCAGACAAGGCCAGGCAACACCATGCAAGACCAGACAAGACCAGACAAGAGAGACAAGACCAGATAAGACCAGACAAAACCAGACGGGACCAGACAAAAGCAGACAAGACCAGTCAAGATGAGACAAGATCATACAAGGCCAGACAAAACCAGATAAGACGAAACGAGATCAGGCAAGACTAGACAAGACCAGACAAGACCAGCCAAGACCAGACAAGACCAGACAAGACCAGACAAGACCAGACAAGACCAGACAAGACCAGACAAGACCAGACAAGACCAGACAAGACCAGACAAGACCATACAAGACCATACAATACCAGACAAGACCATACAAGGCCAGATAGGACCAGACAAGACCTGACAAGAACAGATGGACTCAATGAAGAGCTCGAATAAATAGGAGGTTTAGCCGGCATGCATTTCCGTTTTAGAAAGGGTGGCTCCACCATAGATGCAATGCAATTAGTTAAAAACAAGACAAGAGAGACGAAAAAGGATTTTTGTGTAATGGTTACGCTAGACGTCCAAAATGCCTTCAATAGCGCGTCTTGGAAAGGTATCTTAAATTATTTTAAAGCAAGAAACATGTCTACATACCTAATAGAATTTATATGCAGTTACAGCATCAACAGAATAATGCTGATTGGACATATACACTCAACCGAGGTGACATGCGGTGTACCACAGGGGTCCATAGTCGGTCCACTGCTGTGGAACGTTCACTACGATAGCGTAATGAAGGTGGGAGTGAACGCAGGGAATGACTCTAGTAGTATATGGGGAAGACTAGCTGTAGTCGGCTGCGTGCAAACTGTCACATCATTACAAGATAAAATAAATACCGCAATACTTGAAATCCAGAAGGAAATGAAGAAGAAAAAGCTTCAGTTTGTCCCCCAGAAAACGGAATGCGTACTGTTAGTGGTTCGAGGGAAGTTAGATAACCAAGGAGATAACCATACAGATCGACGGAATATTAATCAGCACCATTAGAGTCCTCAAGTATCCAGGAATCTACTTTGACCACAATATGAGAATGACCAAACATGTCGAAAACATCGCAATAAAGGCGGAAGAGTTATCGACTAAACTGTCTAGAATAATGCCATTTGGGGGGTGGGGGGTGCAGGTACCAGTAAAAGGAAAATACTTGAATCTGTAGTGTAGTCAGTAATGTTGTATGGGGCGCCAATCTGGAGCGAAACCATGAAATTGAGAAACATAATGGAAAGTGTTCAAAGGAAAACACTGATAAGAATTTGTAGCGCATACCGCACCATGTCAACTGCAGCACTTCAAGTGATCGCCGGATCAATAGAATTACTGGTGGACTAAAGATGCCGTATGCATAAAAAACAAAATGTTCAAACCACGGCACAAATAAAAGAAGAAACAAAAAGGAAATATCAGGAGAAATGGAATGAAGTGCAAAATAAGGGTGTCAAAATGGTGAGTGGTCAAAAAAACTGATCCCGGATTTTACAAAGTTGACAAACAGAAAACATGGAGAGGTGGGATACCACATTACACAAATTCTGGGTGGCCAAGGCTGTTAAGCAGCCTAACTCAAACGGTTCCATCTGCAGTAATCGGAAGACTGCACCTACTGTGGGGAGGCAGACACAGTGGAACATACCGCTTTCTATTGCCCCCGTTGGACAAGCGAAAGACTTGAGATGGAGGTAAACACAGGAGAGACTTTAACCAACAGGAACATGACGGCACTCATGCTCAAGAGTGATGAAGACTGGAAGTCAGTGGTCTACCTCTACTGCGTTTACCTAGTGGACCGCTCCACAGTGTCGTTCTAACAGTCCATCTCTAGTCGGTAAGTCTTGCTACGTGGCCTGCCCATTTCCATTTGAGTTTTTGGTCGTGCCCCAAAACGTTAGTTGCTTTTGTTATTTTCCTTATTTTGGCGTGTCTTATTTTGTCCAGTTTCTTTATGTTGAGCATGCTGCGTTCTATTCCTCGTTGACAGGTGTTGATTTTATGTTACGAAAACTAAAATAAATAAGGCTAAATAGAGAGGCCTCGAGAGACTGGTTTAGTCAGACACGGTCGAATAAACAATAATAAAATTAGTATTTCAAATAGTTGACAAAACAAAATATGATTTTCTAAAAGTGCTGTTGATTCATCAATTTTTCGGAAATGGTGTCTCGACGCCACAAAGTTTTCCCATTTTTTTGTTGTTTATTTTGGAGTGGTCTTAGTGTGGAATTTAAATTGTGGCGCTTCGGGCCAGACTTAAATAAATCTAATAGAGAAATTATTCGATTTCGTTAAAACGTTGCCGTAAAACCATTTTAACGGTTGTCCCAAATAGTTAATTCTAATTTGATTAAACGGCCTTTCCATTTCTAAATCAATTAATATTACATTTTGACAAACATTAAATAAATAATATTATGTGACTATAAATATAAGATAATATATAAGTCTAGATTATTGTTTACTGCTAAGATTATATTAGACAAACAAGCCGAAGTAATAATTCGGTCAACACATACAAGTTGGACTTGTTTTCCTTGGCTGATCTCTATTGTCTATTCTTCTTCTTTACGTGCCATTTCCTCCGAGAACGTCGGCGATCATCATAATGATTTTTATTTTATCAGCAGCGGCACGAAACAGGCTAGTAGAACTGACACCATACCACTCTCTCAGGTTTTTCAGCCAGGTAGATCGCCTTCTTGCTAGACCTCTTCCACTTTAACTTCAGCCCTCTTACTTCGCTTTTAGCCGCAACCCTGTCCAGTAGCGCTTGCAAATCATCAGCACTTCCTGCCAGCAGAACTGTATCGTCCGCATAACGCAAGTTATTTATTACTTCTCCGTTAACAACATTTCCTTCCCGTGCTTCGTCCAAGGCTTTGGCGAAGATTTGCTAAGAGTATATGTTAAGGAGCAGTGGAGAAAGGACACACCCTTGCCTCACACCGTGCTGAATGGTAACGTACTCAGTGGTCATGTCCTCAACTTTGACAGCAACGACTTGCTTGTAATACAAATTTTTTATAATGCTGACGTCTCTGTCATCTAAGTTCATATTCTGAAGGATGCTGACAAGTTTCCCGTGGTATTGTCTATTGGTATAATTAAATATAGTGTCCCAAAAAATGTATGCACACTTTAATATATTTTCACGTAGTGTGTCGCAAATATTTAGTCTTGCAGATACTAGTCATGCTATTGCGAATAACTTCTTTTCTTCAAGTGTCGTGACCGCTTCGATCGTTGACAATGCTGTTGGCTAATTAGTTCATGATTTTAAAATTGTCGACTGCTGCACGCAACAGCTGGACTGTTGTTTTGTCATACCATGTCCTTAGATTTTTTAACCATGATGTCGTCCTTCGTCCTACACTCGTTTTTCCCATTACCTTTCCCTGAATGATAACATGCAGTAGCCTATATTTTTCCGGATGCCGCATAACGTGTCCAAAATATTAGAGTTTCCTACTTTTGATGATGTTCCCTAGTTCCTTAGTTTTATTTAGTCTTTGTGGGATTTCTACGTTCGTCACTCTGTCTACCCAACTGACTTTTAATATCTTCCGATAGGCCCACATTTCAAATGCTTCGAATGCTTTTTTTCATTACTGTGTCTGTTATCGTTCAGGATTCAACCCCGCACAGTAACACTATGTAGCACTTGAGTATTTTAGTTCTTAGTTCTACTAATAAATCGTGGGTACATAATGCTCGTTTCATTTTGATAAGAGTTTTTCGCGCTATTGCTATTCTACGCTTAATTTCTTCGCTGGGATCTCATTTTTCGTTAATAAAGCTTCCCAAATTTATCAATTTATTTACTCTTTCAAGTTGATTACCGTTAACGAGTATGCCTGCATCTTACCTCCTGCTCTTACTTACTATCATATATTTCGTCTACTTGATGTTCAGTTTCGATCCATATCTCTCACTAAGGCTAAGGCTAAGCTACTCAGGTAAGTTCGGCCAAGTGCGAGTTTGAGCTCCAGGACTCAAGTATTATTTTAAATTTGGCGCTAAAGTGTTGCATTCGTAGATAATTTTCTTATTGTGGCGGCAACGTAATTGATTGGTACGCCTAAGGAAGAAAACAAAAAGTGCAGACATGAAAGGGGTACACAGTGTTTGAGGACCATCAGAACAGTTAGGGTATTTTTTATCCTAAATTATTTCCTCAGTCAGTTGTGTTTATTATGTAAATTTTGATTTACTATACCATAATTGTTTTAAAATTAGTGAGTCTAAACCTTTTTATGTCTAAGACCCTTTCTACTTTAATTTGAGAGGAAGGCTCGCACTTGCCCCGACATTTTCTGTCTGTGAGGTAAATTCGGGTTTGAGCTTTGGTAAGTGCACCTTCCGTTATGCACTTGCCCCAAAAATTCTAATGTGAGTACTCATGCTATGAGTTCTTAAGTATTGCTTTACATTCAGAGAAGGTTTATTGGCCGCCAAGCAGTATGACGGTGTGCGTCTGTGGAAGTTTAGAGATAATATCTCTTCCCAGAGTCTTCCCAGAATTTATCAGTTCTGTCTGGATTGCGTCTGTTGTCCTGGTTGATTGGGGCATCTACATTGACTATACTATAGCCCTTGTTTGCGCATTTAAGAGAGAGGATGGATACACAACTGCTCGGGTAAAGACGGTGACTGAATCCAGTATCCTGTGACTGATTATAAATCCTGTACCTATGTGGGGTACGTTATTCATTACCGGCTGACCCAGTTTGAGGATCCTGTAGCCTTGGGACTCGAAGGCCTTAAAGTTTATTACTGAAAACCGTACAGGGTGGAAAGCAAAAAGCGCTTAAAGGGAAAAAGAAATTGGTTAGTGGAGCTGAGGTGATTACGTCTCTAATGAAGCCAAATAGTCAGGTGCCTACAAATTCTAAGCAATCACTCGACAGTCAAAGGAAATTCAAAGGAAAAAACAAATTGAAGAGATTGTTTCATCTGGAGAAAGTGTCTTGCACGAATCTGATGAAAATGAAAGGGAGAACATAATTGGCAGTCGGTCCTAAAAATTGTCGACGAAAAACATCATCTTTAAATATAAGGATTCATTTTTACCCGGAAAAATAATTCAGACTAATGAAAAGGAAGTCACAATTTCCTCTATGGAGAAGAGCGGCCGCCTTTGGAAATGGCCAGACAAACCCAATGTGCTGAAATACCAATGAGAATCAGTGGTTTCCCATAGTAATGAACCAAAGGAGACAAGCAAAACTCGGAACATGTTTTCAGTGCCAGAATTGGACTTCCTCTATCTTTAAAAACGGCTACGGCCTCATACTTAGTTCTACACCTACACTAAGGTCCCACACCAACTATGGTTTTTAAGTATGATTGAATACAATAAAAAAAGAAACAATTTTTTTTTAATTTACTTAGTTGGCCAATCAATAGTGCAAAGGCTATGTCCTTTCCCAAGCTCATTTTAAGCCTATCCGTGCATCAAATTTTTTAATTTTTTGAAGATTTTCAGGATGAAATGCTGATTCTACGCACGTACCCCACCCGTATAAACATAATAGTATAAGGGGGAACTGAGCCGAACTCGCACTTACCCCACTTTGCCTTGGAAGTGCGCGCCCTGTACACATCTAACAAAAAAAAAATTATCGTTATTCCATTTATAATTTCATATTTTTGTTTCCCGATCCAAGAAGAACAATGTTTAAAGTCTTTACATTTAAAACTTTAAATCCAAATAATTGATAATAAGGGCTACAGCTTCATTCGAAAATGTACTATTCAAAAACGCGCGCGCAATTGGCCGAATATCTGATATTGTTTATAATTCTTCCGTTGATTAACACGCCATCATTAGAATTTTCTAAAGCCTCATTGCATATGTGTTCTGCATACAGGTTGAAAATCAACGGTGAGAGTATGTAGCCTTGACCTACCCCACGTTTTATTTCTATATAGTTTATCGTTTTTCTCCTATACGCACATTTGCTCGTTGTTACCAGTATAGTGCCGTTATTATCCTCAGGTCTTTCGCGTCTATTTCGGTGTCCTTTAGCATCGGTATCATCTTGTTGTGTTGGATCTTATCAAATGCCTTTGGTTGCCTCATGCCATTGAAATGCCTCTAAATCTATTGGTGCAACATACAACATGATTTACGTCTCGACATCTTTGCACCAGTACTTGGGTACTAAAAAGGGCTTCGCGCGTGACCATTCCATTTCTAAATCCGAATTGGGTTTCTCCGATTCTGCTGTCTAGTTTTTTATACAACCTACCATGGATTATTCACAGAAACACTTTGAGGGCGTGGCTCATCAAGCTTATAGTGCGATGATCCCCGCATGTGTTTGCATATGCCTTCTTCGGAATGGTGACATAGGTTGAGTGCAGTCTTTGGTATTACACCAGTATCCTAGATTGTATTGAATACTTTGGTTAAAGTTTTGATGCTAGACTCTCCCATTATTTTAAGCGTTTCTGCGTATATTTCATCTGACCCTGCCGCTTTCCTCGTTTTTGTCAGAGCGATCGGCCTTGAAACTGCTTGGCTTGTAATTGGTGGTCCAGTTTGTGCTTTTATTTCTATTAACTTTCCTCTGTCGTCACCAAACAATTCTGCTATATATTCCTGCCACCTCTCAAGTTATTTTTCAATGTCAAAGATCGTTTCTCTGTTTGTTCTTTATTACACTAGGCGTGCGGTTTTTGGTTATCCCTTTTACTTCTTTAATTTTCTTGTGTAGATGGATAATGTCATATTTTCGTTGGCACCCCTCTATTTCTGCGCATTCTTTTCTATTCCATTCAGCTTTTGCTTCCCTGATTTTTTGTCTTATTTTTGTATGGGAGTTTTTGTATCTGGTAGAGTTTACGCCTTTGTGTTTTCTTCTTTCTTCCATCATCTGTAAGATTTCAGCTGTCATCCATCTGTAGCGGCAACGAGCCGTTCCATTTTTATTTCTTAGTTTACGAGTTCATTATAATAATTACCCACATATTTTCGAACAATTTCCGAAAATATTTGATTAGGGTCGGTAATGTAATCCTCGAGCAGATTAAGAAATACTTGTACTTTTAGTTTTACGGGCGCATTACGTTGATTACATAAATATTTTCAAAAGAATTTCCGAAAATATTTTATTAGGGTCAATGGTGTAGTTTCCGGGGTAATTACGACAAGATGTTTTTCCCGAGAATCGGTAATCACCGAAGCGACAAATAGCCGAAAATCGAAAAATAATAACCCCCAGATGAGGGACATAACATAAATACCTGAATTCCCGAACAAGGAGGTCTGTTCCCTCTCGACAGTTAGGCGCAAACAATCAGCAAGTCGACTCCAGTTCAGTTCAACAGCCAGGCGCAACCAACCAAAGAGTCCAGTCCAGCTAGTGGACACGGTCAGCGAAGCGACTTAAGTTCAGTTCAACAGTCAGACGCAACCAACCAACGAGTCCAGTTCAGTCCAGCCAGTAGACTCAGACACACCAGGCATGCCAGTGGACACAGTCAGCTAAGTGACACCAGTCCAGCCAGCAGATCCAGTCAACCAGACTCAGCTAGAAGTTAAAACAGTCAGCGAGTGACACTAGTTCAGTTCAGTCCAGCCAGTTCAACCAGAATCAACCAGCAGTCAGTCAACCAGACCAGTCGAGTCCAGTTCAGAGAGTCCAGCTCCACTCATTCCCTCAACAGTGTTTGTATCTCTTGTACATTTGCATGTATATATATCGTCCATGTAAATAAATTCCTCTGCAAACCGTGGGAGATACATTATTCTACCGCGTATCACACCACACATGTTTGTCTAGGAAACTTAATAGAAATAAAAGCACAAACTGGACCACCAATTACAAGCCAAGCAGTTTCAAGGCCGATCGCTCTGACAAAAACGAGGAAAGCGGCAGGGTCAGATGAAATATACGCAGAAACGCTTAAAATAATGGGAGAGTCTAGCATCAAAACTTTAACCAAAGTATTCAATACAATCTAGGATACTGGTGTAATACCAAAGACTGCACTCAACCTATGTCACCATTCCGAAGAAGGCATATGCAAACACATGCGGGGATCATCGCACTATAAGCTTGATGAGCCACGCCCTCAAAGTGTTTCTGCGAATAATCCATGGTAGGTTGTATAAAAAACTAGACAGCAGAATCGGAGAAACCCAATTCGGATTTAGAAATGGAATGGTCACGCGCGAAGCAAAGAGTCCAGTCCAGCTAGTGGACACGGTCAGCGAAGCGACTACAGTTCAGTTCAACAGTCAGGCGCAACCAACCAACGAGTCCAGTTCAGTCCAGCCAGTAGACTCAGACACACCAGGCATGCCAGTGGACACAGTCAGCGAAGTGACACCAGTCCAGCCAGTAGATCCAGTCAACCAGACTCAGCTAGATGTTCAAACAGTCAGCGAGTGACACTAGTTCAGTTCAGTCCAGCCAGTTCAACCAGAATCAACCAGCAGTCAGTCAACCAGACCAGTCGAGTCCAGTTCAGAGAGTCCAGCTCCACTCATTCCCTCAACAGTGTTTGTATCTCTTGTAGATTTGCATGTATATATATATATATATATATATATATATATATATATATATATATATATATATATATATATATATCGTCCATGTAAATAAATTCCTCTGCAAACCGTGGGAGATACATTATTCTACCGCGTATCACACCACACATGTTTGTCTAGCCGTTTTTTTCATGTTGTCTGTCATTAGATTTTCTTCTTGTGTTTTTAATATTATGCCTTTGCAGTCCTGCCACATGTTTTCGCCTCGTATCATCTTCATTTTACACCTTTCGAATTGCTTTTTACGTGCTGGGTCAATTCCCTCTGTCTATTCTTGAGTTCTTTTTTGTTTTGGTTCTTCTTAAATCTTAAGCGCAATTTTCCCTCGAGCATGTTAAGGTCCGAGGGTGCTGCCTCCATAACCTTTCGAATTGCTTTTTACGTGCTGGGTCAATTCCCTCTGTCTATTCTTGAGTTCTTTTTTGTTTTGGTTCTTCTTAAAGCTTAAGCGCAATTTTCCCGCCAGCATGTTATTGTCCGAGGGTGCGTCTGCTCCTGGAAATGTTTTTACCGAAGTTATTGCGTTTCTGTATCGTTTGTTTATGCAGATGCAGTCAATTTGGTTTCTTATTATTCTGTTAATTGCGTGTGAGGACGAAGACCATGTGTATAATCTCCTTTAGGTAATTTGAAGAAAGTGTTTGTAATTATTAGTTGTTTTTCCAAACAAAAGCTAGCGAACCTACCTCCTCTTTCATTCCTTTCACCCAGTCCGTGTCTTCCGATGTACGCGCCCTCTCGTCCTTCACCCATTTTTGCGTTCATGTCTCCCATGATAATTGTAATTTCGTTACTTTTTGTCATGTTTAGGACTTCTTCTATTGCTTCATAGAATTTCTCTACTTCTTCTTCTTCGTAATCATATGTTGGGGCGTATACTTGTATAATGTTCAGATTTACCTTACTTGTTAATAGCTGTGCCAAGATAATTCTGTCAGAGTGGGAAACGGTGTTGTTTACAACTTTTGCAGATTCTTTGTTTAAAATAATTGCTACGCCATTTCTGTTTCCGCTTCCAATATCATCCGAATAGTATATAGTGCGTTCGTCTACTATAGATTTTTCGCATCCAGACCATCTCATTTCACTTCTTCTAAAGGTGCCTATCTTCTTCAAATGTTGGCGAGCCAACGTGGGCTCATCTTATCCTATTCACTGCAGCTCGGAATAAGTTAGTTGATGTTAGGACAATCCATTTTCTAAGATTTGCTAGCCAGGATTTACGCCTGCGTCCAGGGCCTCGGTTGCCATCTATCTTGCTTTGTAGGATTAATTGTAGAAGTTGGTACTTATCATTACGTATAATGTGGCAAACGTAGGCCAGTTTTCTGTTCGTCACGGTAGTAATAATTTCCTTGTCTTTTCTCGAGAATCGTGACGTTAGTTGAATGGTATGTGTATGAGACCCGTAGCATGCGTCAGTAGCACAACATTTCGAATGCCTCTAAGCGTTTGATGGCAGCCTTGGAAAGACTCCAGCTTTCTACTCCATAGAGGAGAACACTAAAGACGTAGCATCTGAGAATTCTTATGCGTATATTGATATTAAGAGAGAGGTTACCAAAGAACTTTCTTAAGGCGGTTAAAAGCGCTTCTGGCTTTTTCAAATCGAGTTCTTATATCATAACTATGATCCCATGTATCACTGATATTGCAGCCCAGGTAGCATATTTGTTCTATTCTTTCCAATGGTGTGTCGTTCCAAAGTGTGTTCCAATGTGTTTCCAAAGGCGTTCCCCTATCCGCCACCTGGAGAGGCGCCCGAAGGAGGACTAGCAATTCCACACGCGTTGCTTTGAACCCTAGTGACTCATTTAACTAATACCTAGAATTCCGATGTTTAGCCTTCTCATTTCCTTGATGGTGTTATGCACCTTCCTGCTTCATGCATACTCCTGATGTTTCAGCTAGCTATTGTGTGTAGGTTTCTAGTTTGATTCTAGCTGATCGGGAGATTCTTGGCAGCCCTGTTCCATTTAAGGGACACAACTAGGGATTACACATAGCGACACATTAACTAGGAATAAGTAATCAGGTGGTTTCCCGTGGCCTTCCTGATCCCCCTGTCGTTGGCCGTTCAAGTGGCTGTTCCGCCTTTGAGGCCGATTTCTCGACCTCAAGACCAGAGATGGCCCCACCTTAACCTGAATTAAGGTTCCTTGCTTATACCGGCGCGCATTCGGTCCCCGTTGTACTTAGCCATAATAATGTTTCCACCCTCTACTACGTAGAGGTGTGCAATAGGGTATATCACTTCATTGAGTTTGCGACCAGTCGGCGTTTCATCATACTCTCAGCTCATTCAGAGGTTTAGGGTTCAGAGGAACGTCAGAGGAACTTCTATTAGGACATCTTAACAAACGGAATTTTATTTTTTCTCAAAACAGACATAATACCTGAATAAATTTTGCATCAAATTTGTAATATATTGCTTCATTTTTCCCATAAGGCGGATTTTGTTAAAATTTAATCCGCGACAAGAAATTTAAAAATTCAAATTCAAAGATATCTTAAATAAGATCAAACTTTAAAACTTTTTTGTCGCGCCAATATTGCTTTTAATAGCGAGTTTAGTGTGTCATAGAAAATCTTGTAATTGCCAAACTTGGTTGTGCCATGCATTTGCATTAATATTCTAGGATCTGGAATCTAGACTATTAAGGTCGATTCCCATATGCGCGACACTCAGCTACGCGACGTCGTGCGACATCGCCTGTCAAATAATGATTACATTGTTTTAAATTGGGCACGTTTCGTAGCTGTCGCGTAACCATAGTGAGAACGTGCCCATAAACAATGTAATCAATATTTGACAGGCGATGTCGCGTGACGTGTCTGAGTGTCGCGTATATGAGAATCGGCCTTTTTTCATCAAAATTTCAATTTGACTTCAACGAAAGTTTTGTTTTATTTCCGATACGAGACATTTTAAAGTTTGTAATTTAAAATTGAATCGAGCTTAGTGTCGCGTATATGAAAATCGGCCTTTATTCATCAAAATTTCAATTTAATTTCAACTAAAATTTTGTTTTTTTTTCGAGCCGAGACATTTTTAAGTTTGTAATTTAAAATTGAAACAAGTCAACAACAATGAATTTGATGTCGAGATGACGATTTTGATCCATTTTATTATATATCAAGATAATGATTCCATACCTCATCAAATTTTGAGTTTTGGAGAATTAGATTTGTTATATCAATATTAAGACTAAGACCCGAGTTACATAGATGAATTTTGGGACGTGAAATAATCAACAAGATAATTTTTAAATTAGTCTGAAATTAAAAATTGCAACTACTATTGGTAAAACCATACTACATTATAGATAATCATATAAACTTAATAAAGTCATATTAGAGAAAAGACTCAATAATATTATAGAGCTCCGGAAAGGTTGAATATATTTATATATTCATGCTTTGTTTCGACTTTATTAAGTTTAAAATTGCCAACAACATTCTGAATTCAAATTTGAACTCAAGACTCTTTCCTTATCGTTTGAATTTTAAATTTTAGACTAGATAATATGAAATCGAGAAAGAAAATTAAAGCTAATATTTACATAAATGAACATAATAATACGAAAAATATCTTGAATATAAATAATTCAATCTGTTCGTTAAGCTACAAAATTAAGTCCTACTAGGACTTAGACAAATGTCATAATGAAACAACTACTTCTCTGGATAATACCACGCAGGATATTGAATTACACAATATACATTTGTATGTTATTAACTAGTACTACTAGTAATTAGCCAGGGAAATAGTTGTTTCAATATGACATTTGTCTAAGTCTTAGTAGGACTTTGTAGATTAACAAGCTATTATATATTCAAGCTATTTTTCGTATTATTACGTTTATTTAAATGTAACTACAAATAGTCTTTGATTGAGGCCCCTCAATGCCCCTTGATTGAGGCCCCTCAATTTTCAACTAATATTTACGGTTTTGGATTTGTTATTTCAATATTTGGACTAAAATCTTTGATACATATACAGATTGTGATTGTTTTAAATTAAAATCTGTAATTTGAAATTGAAGTCAACGACAACATAAATTTTGATTTAATTTGAGTTTAAAAACATTTTTACAGAATTTCAATTCCATTTTCTATACGCTCAATTTTCTCCGCAATGAGTTTTCTGACGCTGAATTTTCTGCGATCAATTTTCCGTGATCCGAGTATGTATAGTCCGTATACTCAATGAATATACTAGTTAGAATAGTAATTGTGAATTGTTCGAGTTCAAAACTCCATTAAATGTGGTAATTAGTTGCTTAAGTTATCCTTGGATCGTTTAACGGAAATGTTTATTCTACCTTTCAGTATTTTTTCCGTGTAATGGTGGTCTTAAAAATAAATGTATTGTATTCTTTTTTTTCCAATCGTGTCTTATAAGTGCATCAATCCATCTAATGCGGTGGCCCGCGGCGAGATCTGCGACTGAGAGAGGAATTCTGTCCTGTGAGAAAATGCCTTCAGCGGACGTCTCCAGCACGCACCAGCTCTGGGAAAAAGAAGAACCGCCGAAGAAATATATCAGAATCATCTGCTCGTCGATTTGTTGGAAAGAAAGGACGGCGGGCGCGTAGGTTTCGCGGTCTCGACTCCGGCCGGACATTTGAAAGTCAATTACTGAGTGTCGCCTCCAGCGATGGAAAGGGCGAGTAGGTCGGTTTGCGCCCGAGGGCGTCGCCTGTGCGGCGCCGGACCGGTCTTCTGTCGTACGGCTATCACCCGCTGGTCCTGCACGTGCAAACCGATAACATCTAGCACCTTCAAATCTCAACAATTGATTATAAAACTCAAATTATTTTCTAAATTATTACTGTATAAATTACACGGATTATAAGAAACCAAGAATAAAATCCTACGTTTTAGTTCTACAAGAAATTATAGAAATGGAAAAACCAGACTTGACAAATATTATTGTACTGACAAGACTAGGCAGACTAGTCTAGTCTAGTCTTGTCTGTCTAGTCTTGTCTATCTAGTCTTCCCTGTCTAGTCTTGCATGTGTAGTCTTGTTTGTCTAGTCTTGTCTGTCTAGTCTTGTCTGTCTGGCCTTGTCTCTCTGGTCTTGTCTGTCTGGTCTTGTCTGTCTGGTATTGTCTGTCTGATCTTGTCTGTCTGGTCTTGTCTGTCTGGTCTTGTCTGTCTGGTCTTGTTTGTCTGGTCTTGTCTGTCTCGTCTTGTCTGTCTGGTCTTGTCCGTTTGGTCTTGTCTGTCTGGTCTTGTCTGTCTGGTCTTGTCTGTCTGGTCTTGTCTGTCTAGTCTTGTCTGTCTAGTCTTGTCTGTCTAGTCTTGTCTGTCTAGTCTTGTCTGTCTAGTCTTGTCTGTCTAGTCTTGTCTGTCTAGTCTTGTCTGTCTAGTCTTGTCTGTCTAGTCTTGTCTGTCTAGTCTTGTCTGTCTAGTCTTGTCTGTCTAGTCTTGTCTGTCTAGTCTTGTCTGTCTAGTCTTGTCTGTCTAGTCTTGTCTGTCTAGTCTTGTCTGTCTAGTCTTGTCTGTCTAGTCTTGTCTGTCTAGTCTTGTCTGTCTAGTCTTGTCTGTCTAGTCTTGTCTGTCTAGTCTTGTCTGTCTAGTCTTGTCTGTCTAGTCTTGTCTGTCTAGTCTTGTCTGTCTAGTCTTGTCTGTCTAGTCTTGCCTGTCTAGTCTTGTCTGTCTAGTCTTGTCTGTCTAGTCTTGTCTGTCTAGTCTTGTCTGTCTAGTCTTGTCTGTCTAGTCTTGTCTGTCTAGTCTTGTCTGTCTAGTCTTGTCTGTCTAGTCTTGTCTGTCTAGTCTTGTCTGTCTAGTCATGTCTGTCTAGTCTTGTCTGTCTAGTCTTGTCTGTCTAGTCTTGTCTGTCTAGTCTCGTCTGTCTAGTCTTGTCTGTCTAGTCAAATCAAATCAAATCAAATCAAAATCAATTTTATTTCTCTAAAGATGTAAATGTTACATATGAGACAAGTCAAGATAGAATATACATAAAACAAGCATAAAAAATAAGATTAATAAAAAAAAAAACAATTAAAGAGAAACTATAATATACTATCAAAAAAATCATTAACGCTGTAGAAACAGTTGTCGATTAGGAACAATTTTAGACTGCTTCTGAACGATATATAGTTTGATTTATTTTTAATATCTCTAGGTATACGATTGAAGATCTGGATGCCGATACGATTGGGTGCTC
Source organism: Phosphuga atrata (assembly GCA_944588485.1). NCBI lineage: Eukaryota > Metazoa > Arthropoda > Insecta > Coleoptera > Silphidae > Phosphuga > Phosphuga atrata. Next base: position 8,937,409 of record OX155903.1, on the reverse strand, counting down.
CTTTTGAAATGGCTAGGTTGCTTTTCACAGTTCTAAGATTCTGGCAATTTCTAGTTTTGTACCCATGACTATCCTCGTTAGTGCTCATTGTATGTCGGTTTTTGTATATATGGCAAGCGGCTTCCCAGATATATATACAATGAACGGTAAGAATTTTAAACTTTTTGAAGTAGGGCTTGCAGGAAATGGTACTTTTGAGTCCGGCTAGTGATCTGAGCAGCCTTTTTTGAGCAAGAAATACTCCATGTGATGCAGTCGATATTCCCCACACCAAAATGCCATAGGACAAAACGGAGTGGATTTTGGCATAATAAACTTTGAGAAGATTTTTTTCTCCCACAGTTTGACGCACTTGACGTAGCAAATATGCCTTGCTGTGCAGTTGTTTGATTATCTTCTCAGTTGTTGCGTTCCATTTCATGTTCTCCTCTAAGTAGATACCTAAAAATTTCACTTTCTTCTCTCTTTCAATTTTGCAGTCTCCAATTTCAAGTAGAATATCATTTGAGGGCATCCTTCTACTACACTGAAACACTACGTAACTAGTTTTAGCGATGTTAAGGTATAAGTTGTTAGCGCAGAACCATTTGAAGAGTTTTTGTAGAATTGTGTTTGTTTGTATGGTAGTTTGTGCCAAGGATCGCTCCGAGATTATCAGACTTGCGTCATCAGCGTATAATGTGCAGTATTTTTGACCAATAAACTTTATCATATCTGCTGTATACAGAGAAAATAGCACAGGTGCTAAAATACTCCCTTGAGGGACACCCACGTTAACAACGCTAGCCTTTGACAATCCTATCTTCTCAGTTGAATTAATTTTGACGTACTGTTTCCTGTCGGCCAAATACGACCTGAACCAATTGCCTGTTTTACCTCTAAATCCATAAGAGTCCAATTTCTGCAATAGTATGTGGTGAGAGACGCAATCGAAGGCTCTAGAGAGGTCGCAGAAAACACCCACTGGGAATTTACCTTCATCCACCTCGCATACTATTTTGTTGTAGAGTTCGTTAATTGCTGTAGTGGTAGATTTGTTCCTGCAAGTCTTGTCTGTCTAGTCTTGTCTGTCTAGTCTTGTCTGTATAGTCTTGTCTGTCTAGTCTTGTCTGTCTAGTCTTGTCTGTCTAGTCTTGTCTGTCTAGTCTTGTCTGTCTAGTCTTGTCTGTCTAGTCTTGTCTGTCTAGTTTTGTCTGTCTAGTCTTGTCTGTCTAGTCTTGTCTGTCTAGTCTTGTCTGTCTAGTCTTGTCTGTCTAGTCTTGTCTGTCTAGTCTTGTCTGTCTAGTCTTGTCTGTCTAGTCTTGTCTGTCTAGTCTTGTCTGTCTAGTCTTGTCTGTCTAGTCTTGTCTGTCTAGTCTTGTCTGTATAGTCTTGCCTGTCTAGTCTTGTCTGTCTAGTCTTGTCTGTCTAGTCTTGTCTGTCTAGTCTTGTCTGTCTAGTCTTGTCTGTCTAGTCTTGTCTGTCTAGTCTTGTCTGTCTAGTCTTGTCTGCTAGTCTTGTCTGTCTAGTCTTGTCTGTCTAGTCTTGCCTGTCTAGTCTTGTCTGTCTAGTCTTGTCTGACTAGTCTTGTCTGTCTAGTCTTGTCTGTCTAGTCTTGTCTGTCTAGTCTTGTCTGTCTAGTCTTGTCTGTCTAGTCTTGTCTGTCTAGTCTTGTCTGTCTAGTCTTGTCTGTCTAGTCTTGTCTGTCTAGTCTTGTCTGTCTAGTCTTGTCTATCTAGTTTTGTCTGTCTAGTCTTGTCTGTCTAGTCTTGTCTGCCTAGTCTTGTCTGTCTAGTCTTGTCTGTCTAGTCTTGTCTGTCTAGTCTTGTCTGTCTAGTCTTGTCTGTCTAGTCTTGTCATTCTGGTCTTGTATGTCTGGCCTTGTCTCTCTGGTCTTGTCTGTCTGGTATTGTCTGTCTGATCTTGTCTGTCTGGTCTTGTCTGTCTGGTCTTGTCTGTCTAGTCTTGTCTGTCTAGTCTTGTCTGTCTAGTCTTGTCTGTCTAGTCTTGTCTGTCTAGTCTTGTCTGTCTAGTCTTGTCTGTCTAGTTTTGTCTGTCTAGTCTTGTCTGTCTAGTCTTGTCTGTCAAGTCTTGTCATTCTGGTCTTGTATGTCTGGCCTTGTCTCTCTGGTCTTGTCTGTCTGGTCTTGTCTGTCTGGTATTGTCTGTCTGATCTTGTCTGTCTGGTCTTGTTTGTCTAGTTTTGTCTGTCTAGTCTTGTCTCTCTAGTCTTGTCTGTCTAGTCTTGTCTGTCTAGTCTTGTCTGTCTAGTCTTGTCTGTCTCGTCTTGTCTGTCTAGTCTTGTCTGCCTAGTCTTGTCTGTCTAGTCTTGTCTGTCTAGTCTTGTCTGTCAAGTCTTGTCATTCTGGTCTTGTATGTCTGGCCTTGTCTCTCTGGTCTTATCTGTCTGGTCTTGTCTGTCTGGTATTGTCTGTCTGATCTTGTCTGTCTGGTCTTGTTTGTCTAGTTTTGTCTGTCTAGTCTTGTCTGTCTAGTCTTGTCTGTCTAGTCTTGTCTGTCTAGTCTTGTCTGTCTAGTCTTGTCTGTCTAGTCTTGTCTATCTAGTCTTGTCTGTCTAGTCTTGTCTGTCTAGTTTTGTCTGTCTAGACTTGTCTGTCTAGTCTTGTCTGTCTAGTCTTGTCATTCTGGTCTTGTATGTCTGGCCTTGTCTCTCTGGTCTTGTCTGTCTGGTATTGTCTGTCTGATCTTGTCTGTCTGGTCTTGTCTGTCTGGTCTTGTCTGTCTGGTCTTGTCTGTCTAGTCTTGTCTGTCTAGTCTTGTCTGTCTAGTCTTGTCTGTCTAGTCTTGTCTGTCTAGTCTTGTCTGTCTAGTCTTGTCTGTCTAGTTTTGTCTGTCTAGTCTTGTCTGTCTAGTCTTGTCTGTCTAGTCTTGTCATTCTGGTCTTGTATGTCTGGCCTTGTCTCTCTGGTCTTGTCTGTCTGGTCTTGTCTGTCTGGTATTGTCTGTCTGATCTTGTCTGTCTGGTCTTGTTTGTCTAGTTTTGTCTGTCTAGTCTTGTCTGTCTAGTCTTGTCTGTCTAGTCTTGTCTGTCTAGTCTTGTCTGTCTAGTCTTGTCTGTCTAGTCATGTCTGTCTAGTCTTGTCTGTCTAGTCTTGTCTGCCTAGTCTTGTCTGTCTAGTCTTGTCTGTCTAGTCTTGTCTGTCTAGTCTTGTCCTTCTGGTCTTGTATGTCTGGCCTTGTCTCTCTGGTCTTATCTGTCTGGTCTTGTCTGTCTGGTATTGTCTGTCTGATCTTGTCTGTCTGGTCTTGTTTGTCTAGTTTTGTCTGTCTAGTCTTGTCTGTCTAGTCTTGTCTGTCTAGTCTTGTCTGTCTAGTCTTGTCTGTCTAGTCTTGTCTGTCTAGTCTTGTCTGTCTAGTCTTGTCTGTCTAGTCTTGTCTGTCTAGTTTTGTCTGTCTAGTCTTGTCTGTCTAGTCTTGTCTGTCTAGTCTTGTCTGTCTAGTCTTGTCTGTCTAGTCTTGTCTGTCTAGTCTTGTCTGTCTAGTCTTGTCTGTCTAGTCTTGTCTGTCTAGTTTTGTCTGTCTAGTCTTGTCTGTCTAGTCTTGTCTGTCTAGTCTTGTCTGTCTAGTCTTGTCTGTCTAGTCTTGTCTGTCTAGTCTTGTCTGTCTAGTCTTGTCTGTGTAGTCTTGTCTGCCTAGTCTTGTCTGTCTAGTCTTGTCTGTCTAGTCTTGTCTGTCTAGTCTTGTCATTCTGGTCTTGTATGTCTGGCCTTGTCTCTCTGGTCTTGTCTGTCTGGTATTGTCTGTCTGATCTTGTCTGTCTGGTCTTGTTTGTCTAGTTTTGTCTGTCTAGTCTTGTCTGTCTAGTCTTGTCTGTCTAGTCTTGTCTGTCTAGTCTTGTCTGTCTAGTCTTGTCTGTCTAGTCTTGTCTGTCTAGTTTTGTCTGTCTAGTCTTGTCTGTCTAGTCTTGTCTGTCTAGTCTTGTCTGTCTAGTCTTGTCTGTCTAGTCTTGTCTGTCTAGTCTTGTCTGTCTAGTCTTGTCTGTCTAGTCTTGTCTGTCTAGTCTTGTCTGTCTAGTCTTGTCTGTCTAGTCTTGTCTGTCTAGTTTTGTCTGTCTAGTCTTGTCTGTCTCGTCTTGTCTGTCTAGTCTTGTCATTCTGGTCTTGTATGTCTGGCCTTGTCTCTCTGGTCTTGTCTGTCTGGTCTTGTCTGTCTGGTATTGTCTGTCTGATCTTGTCTGTCTGGTCTTGTTTGTCTAGTTTTGTCTGTCTAGTCTTGTCTGTCTAGTCTTGTCTGTCTAGTCTTGTCTGTCTAGTCTTGTCTGTCTAGTCTTGTCTGTCTAGTCTTGTCTGTCTAGTCTTGTCTGTCTAGTCTTGTCTGCCTAGTCTTGTCTGTCTAGTCTTGTCTGTCTAGTCTTGTCTGTCTAGTCTTGTCATTCTGGTCTTGTATGTCTGGCCTTGTCTCTCTGGTCTTATCTGTCTGGTCTTGTCTGTCTGGTATTGTCTGTCTGATCTTGTCTGTCTGGTCTTGTTTGTCTAGTTTTGTCTGTCTAGTCTTGTCTGTCTAGTCTTGTCTGTCTAGTCTTGTCTGTCTAGTCTTGTCTGTCTAGTCTTGTCTGCCTAGTCTTGTCTGTCTAGTCTTGTCTGTCTAGTCTTGTCTGTCTAGTCTTGTCATTCTGGTCTTGTATGTCTGGCCTTGTCTCTCTGGTCTTATCTGTCTGGTCTTGTCTGTCTGGTATTGTCTGTCTGATCTTGTCTGTCTGGTCTTGTTTGTCTAGTTTTGTCTGTCTAGTCTTGTCTGTCTAGTCTTGTCTGTCTAGTCTTGTCTGTCTAGTCTTGTCTGTCTAGTCTTGTCTGTCTAGTCTTGTCTATCTAGTCTTGTCTGTCTAGTCTTGTCTGTCTAGTTTTGTCTGTCTAGTCTTGTCTGTCTAGTCTTGTCTGTCTAGTCTTGTCATTCTGGTCTTGTATGTCTGGCCTTGTCTCTCTGGTCTTGTCTGTCTGGTATTGTCTGTCTGATCTTGTCTGTCTGGTCTTGTCTGTCTGGTCTTGTCTGTCTAGTCTTGTCTGTCTAGTCTTGTCTGTCTAGTCTTGTCTGTCTAGTCTTGTCTGTCTAGTCAAATTCAAATTCAAATTCAAATTCATTTATTGGCCAGTTGGATGCATACAGAATACATATAGGCAAGTCAGGAAATTGATTACATAAATTTGCATAATTCTAAAAATTCTTCCATTTTGTATGGACATTGGGCCACGAGAATATTTCTAATTTTTCTTCGAAAAATTCGGTATGATTGTTCTTGAGTTATTTCCAGTGGAAGCGAGTTATACAGATGGATCCCAAGAACGTCAGGAGCCTTGCTGCATAGGATAGTTCTAGTCTGAGGCGTACACAATTTGAGACGAGTTCTGGTGGGATAGTTATGTTTATCCTTATTTTTTTGTATTAGATGTCTGTTTCGGTGGATATAGCTGGTTGTTTCTAATATATGTAAGCTAGGGACAGTTAGGATGTTAAGTTCTACAAAATGGTGTCTACAGGAAGCAAATGTTGGCAGACCTAGCATGGAACGTACAACCCTTTTTTGGGCTTTCAGCAAAATTGTTAGTTCAGGGGATGCTCCCCATGTAGTAATGCCATATATCAAGACCGACTGAATTTCAGCGTAATAGAAGTTTTTCAGTTCCTGCATTGTTAAGAATGTTCGTAGGTGTCTAATACAATAAACTTTTTTGTTGATAGTCCGGCATATGCTGTTGATTGTAGTGTGCCATGATAGATGTTGCTCGAAATGGACTCCTAGGAATTTGGTGATAGTTGCTCTTTTAAGAGTAAGTGTTCCTAATTGAATGGAAACATTAGTGATGTAATCACTTCTCTGCGTCTGAAAGATGATAAATTCCGATTTGTCCAAATTCAGGTGGAGTCTATTCGCAGAGAACCAGCTTGTTATGTCTTGTATAAGTCTATTTGCTTCTATCTGTGATTCTTTTAAGCTATTTTTAGATATTAAAAAGCTGGCATCATCTGCATAAAGAGTACAGAATGCATTTGGAGAGTATGATACCAGGTCGGCCAAGTATAAGACAAATAAGGTAGGCGCTAACACGCTTCCCTGAGGAACCCCTGTATTGGATATTATTTTTGAAGACTCGGTTTGGGTAGTGCTAGAGCGAATTTGTACATATTGTGAGCGATTTTTTAGGTACGATTGCAACCACATACCCGCTTTCCCTCTTATTCCGTATTTATATAATTTATTGATTAGCTGGGTGTGATCAACGCAGTCAAATGCTTTACTCAGGTCGCAGAAAATGCCGATAGGAAATTTTCCAGTATCGACTTCTGCGAGTATTTTATTATATAATTCCAGCATAGCCGTGGTGGTAGACTTTCCGCTCTGAAACCCATGTTGTTCCTTAGGTATAATTTTGTGCTTGCAAATAAATGGTACTAAGCGGGATAGGAAACAGTATTCAAGAATTTTAGAGAACACTGAAATTAGGGCAATGGGCCTGTAGTTGTTGGGTTCCTTTTTATCCCCTTTCTTATAAATGGGCAGGATGGTAGTTACCTTTAAAATGTCTGGAAATTCCTCAGCCTCGAGTGAACAGTTTACAATATTCAATAAAGGTTTTATAAAGTGCTGAGAGTTCTCTTTTATCAGGCGGCAAGGCAATCCATCTGGTCCGTGGGAGTTTTTGTTTTTTAGTTTGTGATCCATTATGGACTTTAGTTCATTTTCCGAGATGTCATCCAGGAATATTGTTTCATCTATAAATTGTATGTGATTCTCCGTTATCGTTGTTGGAGTGATGTTTTTTATTATTTCTTCGGGTGCTTTAGCAAAGAATTCATTGAAAAATGATGCTATTTTGAAGGGATCTTGAACTTGAGAGTTGTTTATCTCAATTTCGATTGGGTTTTGTTTGTGAATTTTATTAGTTTCCTGCTTGATCAGATCCCAAGTTGCTTTTTGTTTGTTATCTGCATTGTTTATAAAATTTCTGTAAAATGTTTTTTTGCAGTTATCTATTAGTTTTATATGTATTTTTTTATTTTTTAAATACTGCGGACGCAGTTGTGGGTATTTTTTTTGCAGAAGAAATAAGTCTTTCAGTTTTCTGCTGGAGACTCTGACTTCCCTCGTGATCCAGTTCTTGGTGCGAATATTTATATCTAAAACAGGGAAACTGATATTATAATAAAATTGTAGTGTATTTATAAATGCTCTCGTTTTATCATTAATGTTGTCTGTATCGAGAACATCAGACCATGTTTCTTCCATAAGGTGGTTCTCAAAAATTATTTTGTTTTGTTTAGAAAAGTTCCTCACAGATCTCTTTTCATGTGTAGTATTAGTATTGCTATTTACACAATTTAAGGTAATTAGTCTATGGTCGGATATCGGGCAGTCTACTACAGTTGTCGACCACAGTGGTCTATTGAAATTTATAAAGATGTTGTCTATTAATGTGTTGGATGTGTGTGTAACACGGGTATGTTGATTGATTACTTGTTCAACTAGACCAAACGAGATCAGCAAATTTATTAGAGTGCTTTTATCATTGGAATTATCCATGAAATTGATATTAAAGTCTCCAGTAATGATAATAGCCGGAAATTTCGGATAGAAATTGGCTAGGAGACTCTCCAGATTTCGAAAAAATGTTTCTTTGCATCCCAAAGGTGGTCTGTACACATTAATTATAAGAGTCGACTGATTTTTATTTCTCCATACCATAGCACATAGTTCGATATGCTTCACTACCGTGTAGTTATCCACCAACAGATTTTCGGCTACCATTGAGTAAGAGTCGATAGTGATCCTAGCCCATATTGCTGTTCCCCCTCCACTGGTCTCAGATCTACAATAATATGAAATTAGATGGTAATTCGGAATGTGTAGGAGCGGGATTTTGTCGCTAGACATCCAAGTTTCGGTTAAGGATAAGAAATAGGGTTTTTGTTCTTCAAGTATCAGTTCTAGTTGGGGAATTTTACGCTGTAGTGATTGGATGTTTAGGTACAGGAGTAGAGTAGTGTATTCCGTTTCGCTAGATGTTGTCCGCCTTATTATTTCTTCAGCTAATCTGTCCGGATGTTTCTTATCGATTTCACAAAAAAACGATTGATGCACGTGTTAATAGGCCAAATTTCTGGGTTGCTGATTTTCCTCAGGTCATCAAATGGGACAGAAACTTTAAAGGAGGAATATTCCTCCGGATGGTTAGACTTCAGCTTTTCACAGAGAACTATATCAAATTTCTTCTTGTGCAGATGGTTTATAATGTCAACTTCCGTAAGTTTTGGCTCTAATTTGAATACGTGCAGGTGCGCATATCTAATTGCCGCCTTTATGTTTGTATCTTCTGTATTTGTTCCATATATAGTATTAGAATTCATAGTTAGTCTTCTTTTTTTATTAGAAAGGTTGTTAAAAGTTCGAGCTCCATTAGTTTCAGAATTTTGGGTACCCCCGGGTTTGTTTGGAGTATTATTTTTAACTTTATCAGCGTGCGAGCGAGAGCGTGCGTTTGGAATTGATTCGTTATCATAAATCGGGTCGGCAGGTACCAACGGTACATTATCAGTACGCTGCGGAGTTTTTATAATATCGAGCTCGGTTTCTAGATCAGTTTCTATATCAGTTTCCCTCGGTAAATTAATTAGTGCCTTATTTGTAATTATAGAATTAAATAAAGTCTCATAATTATCTCTTAAAACTTTAACTTCTTTATAAAGGTCACTTACCGATTTTTTCAGTGGTTCTAACTCATTCCTAATAATTCCACACATTAGGTCAGTAAACATGGGACCAGATAAGAAACGTGTTAGATCATCTTCGGATTTATTTTGCGAGGAATTAGAATTAGAACGTAAAGATCTTGCCATTATTGTGAGTTTAAGAATCGGAATATCGATAAATACAGTTCGTTGCCAGCCACACGTCTGCTCTCGTTGAACGCTGCGAGCGAACTAGTCTTGTCTGTCTAGTCTTGTCTGTCTAGTTTTGTCTGTCTAGTCTTGTCTGTCTAGTCTTGTCTGTCTAGTCTTGTCATTCTGGTCTTGTATGTCTGGCCTTGTCTCTCTGGTCTTGTCTGTCTGGTCTTGTCTGTCTGGTATTGTCTGTCTGATCTTGTCTGTCTGGTCTTGTTTGTCTAGTTTTGTCTGTCTAGTCTTGCCTGTCTAGTCTTGTCTGTCTAGTCTTGTCTGCCTAGTCTTGTCTGTCTAGTCTTGTCTGTCTAGTCTTGTCTGTCTAGTCTTGTCATTCTGGTCTTGTATGTCTGGCCTTGTCTCTCTGGTCTTATCTGTCTGGTCTTGTCTGTCTGGTATTGTCTGTCTGATCTTGTCTGTCTGGTCTTGTTTGTCTAGTTTTGTCTGTCTAGTCTTGTCTGTCTAGTCTTGTCTGTCTAGTCTTGTCTGTCTAGTCTTGTCTGTCTAGTCTTGTCTGTCTAGTCTTGTCTGTCTAGTCTTGTCTGTCTAGTCTTGTCTGTCTAGTCTTGTCTGTCTAGTTTTGTCTGTCTAGTCTTGTCTGTCTAGTCTTGTCTGTCTAGTCTTGTCATTCTGGTCTTGTATGTCTGGCCTTGTTTCTCTGGTCTTGTCTGTCTGGTCTTGTCTGTCTGGTATTGTCTATCTGATCTTGTCTGTCTGGTCTTGTTTGTCTAGTTTTGTCTGTCTAGTCTTGTCTGTCTAGTCTTGTCTGTCTAGTCTTGTCTGTCTAGTCTTGTCTGTCTAGTCTTGTCTGTCTAGTCTTGTCTGTCTAGTCTTGTCTGTCTAGTCTTGTCTGCCTAGTCTTGTCTGTCTAGTCTTGTCTGTCTAGTCTTGTCTGTCTAGTCTTGTCATTCTGGTCTTGTATGTCTGGCCTTGTCTCTCTGGTCTTGTCTGTCTGGTCTTGTCTGTCTGGTATTGTCTGTCTGATCTTGTCTGTCTGGTCTTGTTTGTCTAGTTTTGTCTGTCTAGTCTTGTCTGTCTAGTCTTGTCTGTCTAGTCTTGTCTGTCTAATCTTGTCTGTCTAGTCTTGTCTGTCTAGTCTTGTCTGTCTAGTTTTGTCTGTCTAGTCTTGTCTGTCTAGTCTTGTCTGCCTCGTCTTGTCTGTCTAGTCTTGTTTGTCTAGTTTTGTCTGTCTAGTCTTGTCTGTCTAGTTTTGTCTGTCTAGTCTTGTCTGTCTAGTCTTGTCTGTCTAGTCTTGTCTGTCTAGTCTTGTCTGTCTAGTCTTGTCTGTCTAGTCTTGTCTGTCTAGTTTTGTCTGTCTAGTCTTGTCTGTCTAGTCTTGTCTGCCTAGTCTTGTCTGTCTAGTCTTGTCTGTCTAGTTTTGTCTGTCTAGTCTTGTCATTCTGGTCTTGTATGTCTGGCCTTGTCTCTCTGGTCTTGTCTGTCTGGTCTTGTCAGTCTGGTATTGTCTGTCTGATCTTGTCTGTCTGGTCTTGTCTGTCTGGTCTTGTCTGTCTGGTCTTGTTTGCCTGGTCTTGTCTGTCTGGTCTTGTCTGTCTGGTCTTGTCTGTTTGGTCTTGTCTGTCTGGTCTTGTCTGTCTGGTCTTGTCTGTATGGTCTTGTCTGTCTGGTCTTGTCCGTCTGGTCTTGTCTGTTTGGTCTTGTCTGTCTGGTCTTGTCTGTCTGGTCTTGTCTGTCTGGTCTTGTCTGTCTGGTCTTGTATGTCTGGTCTTGTCTGTCTGGTCTTGTCTGTCTGGTCTTGTCTGTCTGGTCTTGTCTGTCTGGTCTTGTCTGTCTGGTCTTGTCTGTGTTGTATGTCTTGTCTTGTCTGCCTGGGCTAGTTTGTCTGGTCTTGCTGTCTGGTCTTGTCTGTCTAGTCTTGTCTGTCTAGTCTTGCCTGTCTAGTCTTGTCTGTCTAGTCTTGTCTGTCTAGTCTTGTCTGTCTAGTCTTGTCTGTCTAGTCTTGCCTGTCTAGTCTTGTTTGTCTAGTTTTGTCTGTCTAGTCTTGTCTGTCTAGTTTTGTCTGTCTAGTCTTGTCTGTCTAGTCTTGTCTGTCTAGTCTTGTCTGTCTAGTCTTGTCTGTCTAGTCTTGTCTGTCTAGTCTTGTCTGTCTAGTCTTGTCTGTCTAGTCTTGTCTGTCTAGTCTTGTCTGTCTAGTCTTGCCTGTCTAGTCTTGTCTGTCTAGTCTTGTCTGTCTAGTCTTGTCTGTCTAGTCTTGTCTGTCTAGTCTTGTCTGTCTAGTCTTGTCTGTCTAGTCTTGTCTGTCTAGTCTTGTCTGTCTAGCCTTGTCTGTCTAGTCTTGTCTGTCTAGTCTTGTCTGTCTAGTCTTGTCTGTCTAGTCTTGTCTGTCTAGTCTTGTCTGTCTAGTTTTGTCTGTCTAGTCTTGTCTGTCTAGTTTTGTCTGCCTAGTCTTGTCTGTCTAGTCTTGTCTGTCTAGTCTTGTCTGTCTAGTCTTGTCATTATGGTCTTGTATGTCTGGCCTTGTCTCTCTGGTCTTGTCTGTCTGGTCTTGTCTGTCTGGTATTGTCTGTCTGATCTTGTCTGTCTGGTCTTGTCTGTCTGGTCTTGTCTGTCTGGTCTTGTTTGTCTGGTCTTGTCTGTCTGGTCTTGTCTGTCTGGTCTTGTCTGTTTGGTCTTGTCTGTCTGGTCTTGTCTGTCTGGTCTTGTCTGTCTGGTCTTGTCTGTCTGGTCTTGTCTGTCTGGTCTTGTCCGTCTGGTCTTGTCTGTTTGGTCTTGTCTGTCTGGTCTTGTCTGTCTGGTCTTGTATGTCTGGTCTTGTCTGTCTGGTCTTGTATGTCTGGTCTTGTCTGTCTGGTCTTGTCTGTCTGGTCTTGTCTGTGTTGTATGTCTTGTCTTGTCTGCCTGGGCTAGTTTGTCTGGTCTTGCTGTCTGGTCTTGTCTGTGGGGTCTTGTCTTTGGGGTTTTGTCTATCTGGTCTTGTCTGTCTGGTCTTGCCTCTCTGGTCTTGTCTGTCTGGTCTTGTCTGAGGAGTCGTGTCTGTTTGATCTTGTCTGTCTGGTCTTTTCTGTCTGGTCTTGTCTGTCTGATCTTGTCTGTCTAATCTTGTCTGTCTAGTTATAATACAATTACATTAACTCTAGTCTAAGCTTAACATAAATCTTGTAGAGATTTAAAAATAATAAGATGACAAAGTTGTGTAGACTAGGTTCTCAAGAAACTTTCAAACGATATTTGGCCGACAATTACAAATAAATACAATTCAGTATTTGTGTTTTTTTGTTGTTGTTGTTAATTGTAAATATAAAAATATTTTTGCGTAAATATTTTTGTAGAAAACAGTTCACATTGTGAAAGCGAGTTTTGAAACATGACATTACCCCTGGGCAGGGCGCTGTGCCCATATAGAAAATCCAGTATTTCAACCTTGAGTCCCGTGTGCGCCCCAGGCCGTACCTTGAAGCGTTCAGGTGTGCTATGGCATTTTTATAAATCATCAAAAGACTTATCGTCCATCTCTAAGACAGAATATACAATTTATATTTCTTTTTGGTTTCGTTTTATTTTGAATTTGAAATGAGATACCCCTTATTCTTTTTGTTTCCAGTGAGAGGAATATTCCGCAGGGGTTGATGAGATTGTATAAATTCCTTTGTCCGAATGCTTAATTATTGATACTCAATGTCTAATTTATGTCTTTTTTAATGCACAAGAAAGCATTATTTAACAAACAAGATCCTGTTTTTATCTAAATCTACTTCACCATTAGTATAATTTTATCATTGCATTATATATTTCTTAATAAATCGTTATCCTAATATATCTGTAAAATCGTCAAGTTGATACTATGACCTTAATTGTCTAATTGTTTTTAATTAGCATAATTTTGTGTAACTAGCTTCTATTTTTCTAAAAAAAAAAGTCTTGTAAAGTAAAGTAAAAAGGTAAAGTCATATTAAGAAGGCAGCAATACAGAGATGGATGTATAACATCATAGTGATACTATCAATCAATTTATAATCATTAATTATTATCAATCAATTAATAATCATTAATTAATAATATCAATCAACGTGGGGAATAAGAGCCTAACATCTATAAGGAAACAGCTTGAGAGGAGTCAATTAGCCTCTATGAGGAAAGAGGTTAAGAGTTATCAAAAACTGACATACATCCGAACAACAACACCGACTAAGACTACTTCAATCATTTTGGAAATTACCATAAACTTGCAAGTACCACTCAAAACAATCGAGCAGTTAGAGAATGAAGTGCATCAATTCACTACGGCTATTCAAGACGAAGCTTGGAAAAGTACGCCTACCATAAAGCGAAAACTCAAGGGTCTCAACTTCCCTAAAGAAATAAGAAACCTGATCACCTTAAAACGCAGACTTAGAAGACGCATCGAACACGAGCACCGCAAGACAGAACCAACCTAAACAGAATATTGCAACAATTGACAAAAGAGATTAAGGTACATGAAAACAACTCTAGCAACAACTTCCTCTCGGGACTAACCACTGACAATACCACAGAGCATTCTCCATGGAAGGCAACAAAGTACCCGAAGCGGCAGATCACATCAAATGCTTCCGATACGCAAACCAAACTGCAAGTGCGCTCGCAACAGCAGTGATAAAGCAGACATTTTTTCAGAGCCTTTGGAAAGCAGATTCCTCCCCAACCCGAGATTGGATGAACTCCCAGTACTTATAACAAACAACTACGAAGATACAATTCCATAAGTAAAATCACAAATCTGAATACACTAATCTAAATCCAAAGAAAGCACCCAGATTCGATCTAATTACCGGTATAATCCTCAAAAAAATACGGAAAAAAGCCTTGCTCAAGCTCGCTGATTTATTCATTGCCGCAATTCGTCTAAAGCGTATACCAACCGCATGGAAGGTCTCGGAAGTAATTGTGCTACCAAAATCTGGCAAAAATCACAATGATGTGGAATCGTATCGGCCAATCGCCTTACTGCCGACGATGTCCAAACTCTTTGAGAGGCTGATCATGAAACATCTCAAGCTAATAATAAACAAATATGAGCTGGTGGCGGCCCATCACTTTGGATTTCGGACCAACCACTCAAAAATTGACCAACTTCACAGAATTACCAACGTCATAAAAAAATCGCAAAAAAACAAAAATGTTTGCTCTACTGTGTTTCTCGACGTCGCAGAAGCGTTTGGTCGGGTATGGCATGAAGGCCTACTGCACAAACTTAAATCCACCCTGTCTGACTCGTACTACAACCTACTAAAATCATACCTATCCGAAAGAAAATTTTACATTAAATATGAGGACGCGTTCTCCAATCTTCGGAACATCAGTGGTGGTGTTCCTCGGGGAAGTGTACTGGGCCCGGTGCTATATCTACTTTATACAAACGATACACCCAATACTGATAACACGATAACTGCCACCTTTGCGGATGACTTTGCACTGATGGCAACTGGAAAAAACTGTAGAGCAATCATTAGAAATACTCCAACTTACTGTAAATAATATGACCACCTGGATTCGTAATTGGCGAATCAAACTTAATGAAGCAAAGTCTACATATATCAACTTTACCAATAAAAAGATTAAAAACAGAATCCTTATTAATAATAGCATAATTATCCAGCCAGCAACAGCAACATACCTGGGCATTACGTTTGATGCAAAGCTCCGATTGAAGGAGCCCATCAAGAAAAAAAACCAGAGGAACTTCAATTGAATATACGAAACAAGCTAACCCTGTACAAACAGGTGTTGCGCCCAATCTGGAAATAGGGCATCCAATTATGGGGATGTGCTAAAAACAAAACATCAAAATAATCGCTATCAAAACAAAATGTTACGTGCCATCGCCAATGCCCCATGGTATGTGCGCAAAAGCGACTTACACCGTAAACTCGGTGTAGAAACAGTCGATGCCATCATTACAAGATATGCTATCTCGCACGAAACAAGACTCCAGCATCACATCAACGAGGAAGCATTCATGCTCCTAAACGTACAGATTGACATCAGACGACTTAAACGGATCAAACCACATGAGCTGTGTAGAATAGACCCACCAAATAACTGGGGATCCAGTGGGAGCAACTCATAGTAATTCTACATTAATAATTTGTTTGTTAAAGCAAAACAGATCATTAGTCTATAAGAACTAGTTTTTGTAAATATTTTAGATAAAAAAATGCTTCTAACAATCAAATTTCTGCTGTTCAATTATCTTAAATTTGTTGACAAGGTATGGCTCAAAAATAATTGTTATAACTTAGCATACAAGCTAATTGTGATTGCGTATAATAAGGAACATACAAACAGGGCTGTAGGGAAGCATTTCGGGCCACCCCCAACTGAGAAAATGTTAAGAAGTTGGCGGAATCAGGACGACGATCTTAAAAAGCAACTCACAATGGCCTGAATTTAGGGTTTCTGGTTCGGATATATCCGAACCGCAAAACCGCGGTTTTCTGTGCAAAAACCGAAACCGCATAACCGTCAGAGAAAACCGCGGTTTTCGGTTTTATTTAAAGATAAATAAAAATAAAGTACATTGAATTAGTGCTCTTTCAAACATTGCAAACTGTTGTTGCAAAAATGGCAACCATCGATGGTATATGTGTGTTCGAGCAATTTCGAAATCTGCATTTATTCAGAAAGCAATAGCTGGCCGGTTTCCCAACCAAATCTTGCCAAAATGTTCGGAATACGAAGGTTGAGGAATACGAAGAAAGAAAGAAAGCAATGATTTTAAAGTCTCAAGAATTAAAAGCAAATGGACAAAAAATAGTACTACGCTAGATTAGTGGACTAGTTTGAGACGCCGAAGATACTTATTCATAGAGAAAACAATTTTTATTGCAATTAAGGCTTTCTGCGAATTGAAGCAACTTGTTCTGCAAATAATATCATAATAAGTGTTGAAAAACATTTAGATTCATTTAGTATCAGTTTCAGAAATGATATTGTGGGTGACTAGATTAGCAAGTAGAAGTTCGCGGTGACGTCGCGACGCCGTTATCAAAAATTTCGCAATGCGGTTTTTAGCCACAAGCTTTCCCTTCACCAAAACATCAAATCTGTTTCGCTATCTGGAAAATTGCGAAAACTACAGCGGAAAAATCACCGCGAGTTCCCGAAATTCTACCTAGATTAGCAAGTTGAACTATGCGGCGACGTCGCGTCGCCGTTATCAAAGATTTTGCAACGCGGTTTTCACTACCGCATTAGGAATTTGAACTTTGCGATGGCGTCGCGACGCCGATGCCAAAGATTTCGATCATTTTCCCTTAGCGGCAACTTTTGTACAAAACTAAGATCTCGTATAAATATCAGGCACTACTACCAAAAGTTCTTAAAAACCGAACCCGAAACCGAAACCGCGGTTTTTAATTTTCAAAAACCGAAAACCGCGGTTTTCAAAAAGTGCGGATATTCAGAAACCCTACCTGAATTTGAGGCAGAGCTAAATATTGGGATTTTAGCAAACTAATGGAGAGATTGACGATTTTACTGGATCAATATTATGGTGTTCAAGATTCACATCAAGATGAACATCCACGGAAGATTCTCAAAACGGTCCACGGAAGATTCTCAACCTATCTCTCATTTCGACCGCCGTGTAATCGGTTTCTTGGAATTGCTCTGTGTTTATCCTAATAAGCATATTAAGAGTTTGATCTAGTTTTGATGATGCATTTGCATTTGCTTCAATTCCGACTCAAATTTCTCCATAAAACATCAACAAAACATTATTACACAAAAAAAAAGTTATTTTTAAATTACTTATATAATCTTGGTAAGTCCGGACACCAAATTCCCTCAGAATGTTCCTTCAATCAATTCCTCTATATTCTTTTGGATAGACATGGGAATCTTTAAATTAAGTTTATCATTAATTACAACTGAAAGTGTTTTTGGTATACCTCCAGATTTGCTCCTAGTATCGACTTAATCAGAAGAATCTAAAGAAGATGACATGCAAGGTTTGTTAGATCTATCATTGTTTGAGGCTTGATTACTTTTTTGGTGGGAAGGTTTCGGTAAAACAAACAATGGTTCTCCATGAATCCCATTTTGAGTACTTTGAGGAACTGCGGTAAAATTATTAGGATTAGGTGGTTGCAAGTCACCAAAGCTGTCCAGGGGTCTAACTAAATTTCCTCGTTTTTTATACTCAACCCAATGCGTGCCCGATCCTCGCAAAAAGAACATGATCTCTGAATTGAACCATATCCAATATTGGTTCTTTTATGCCATCACCATAGTAACTGTTTTGGAAAGTGGCATACATGTAATAGAGTTGCGCATAATCAACCGTTTGCAATTCAACCTTCATAAGAGAAGATAGCGGCATATGAGAATATATTATAAAATCAGCAATGATGGTGGGAAGAAGAGGGGTCTAAATACTGAATATTCACCCTACACCCCAAAAAAGATAAAGTTGGAGCCGCAGACAGCCAAATAATTTCTGTAAAATATGCAATCTCTAAGCTTAAAAAGCTTTAATCTCATTGGGTTAGGTTAGATTGTGGGGTTGGGTTGTGGTGGGGTTGGAGTTAGGTTGGCTTGTGATAATGGACCTAACCTAAGGAACCTTAGGAACGTTAACCTAACGTTCGATAATCTGTTCTGAAATCATCAGATGCTCTTAGCAAATTGAAACGTGCTCAATTTTCACCTTCCTCACTATTCTGAGTATAATATCAGGAAAAGTATCACCGCTACCAAAAAATACTATTTTTTAAATTTTTCGACATTTTTTAGAATACCGTATAAAAAATACGTTTAGCTACTCACACACCAAAATGAACACATTAATAAATACATTATTGTATTAATATATATATTTGTTTAAATATATTTTGTTGAGTTAGAAGATTTTGATTTTTCGATCAAATTAAACATTAGTGTTTGTATCTTATCTTCATAGATTATAATTTCTAGGAAATTGTTTTATACATATCGTTAACAAAGTTAACATCATTGCGTATAGAACGTATAATAATCTTTCTTTAACAAACTTTCTTAAAAACAACTACTTCACTGGCAAACACCTCGACTGACATTGAATTACATTAAGAAAGTTTTTTTGGGTTCTACATAACCCTGTGCAGTATTTGTTAACGATATGTTTAAAACAATTTCCTAGAAATTATAATCTATGAAGATAAGATACAAACATTATTGTATGTGAAGGAAGCCATTATTATAATCGTGGGTAAAAGAATCCAAATCGTGCGTAAGAGTCCAATGTAAATCAAATTGAGTTTCATTATTAAACGATTTCTGTTTGTTGTTACTATGGCAACAACTTGCGTCACTATACAAGAAACACAGACGTAGTGCAAATAAATTTTCTAACTTATATTAAAATTGAATTAATTTTTCTTACTTTGAATCAAAAGATCTTGCCCTCTCAGTCTGGCTTTATCTGGCTTTAATATAACTTAACATAAGCATAACCTAATCTAGGTTAAATCTAGATTAACCTAGATTACATCGACAACGACCAAACCGTCACTGTGTGCTTTTGCTAGTTAGCATTTTTTTTTTCACGGAGGCGCTGAATGTTCTAACCTTATAGTGTCAGTGATTTGAAGTATGTCTGTCAAAATTACAATTTTTACAATACTATCGGTAAGAAAGATTTAACATGTTTCGTAGATAAAATAATGTTAGACACACGTGTGTCAAAGGCTTTTGTGCATACTCGTATCATAAACTTTTATTTCTTATTAATAATAAGCAATAAATAACCATCATTATTCAAATGTATCGTTCAAATTTTTCGAAAATTTATTTGCCATTGTTTCCCTGTTAATAATCCGATTTAAAATTCAACAAATCGAAAACGTATCCTTCAAGAATTCCGTCGAGAGACATTCCATTCACACCTTAATTTCCATCCCAACCAACAAAACACATTCGACATAATTTAAATACATTTCCATCTTGCAAAATCCGACATTATTTCGCAACTTTACATACAACAAAGTTGCAACCATACAACCAAGTTGCATTTCATTTTGCAAATTTTGTGAATTTTCACCATTTTAGTTGCAAACTGCATTGCGAATTAACTCTGCAATCCAATCATAATTTCCATCTCAATTTCCGTTCCTGATTAGTAAAATCCAACGTTCGCTCTGGCATAATTCATTCGGTCCAGCTCGACCCGACCATACTAATTCTAATTAGATTTCAATTACTGAAGAGACCGACCGTATTTTCGTGAGGACTTTGCTCAATAATAATTTGTACAGTTTATTAGACAAAAAGAAACTGATTTATTGTTTTTTAGTTATTGATTATATATTGGGTTACTTAAATAATTATATTAATAGTAATAGTAAAATAATGTGTAGTCTTGACTGGCTTGTTTTGTATGTCTAGTTTTGTATGTCTAGTCTTGTCTGTTTAATTCTGTCTGTGTAGAATTATTTATAAAGCCTTGTCTGTCTAGTATTATATGTCTAGTGCTGTCTGTATATACTTGTTTGTCTAATCTTGCCTGTCTGCTATTGTATTTCTAATTGCTTCCTTTTCCTTCTTCTTGTTTTCCTTTCCTCGTCTCTATTTCGTCTTTCGTCTTCTGTCTTATTAGCTATGTAGTCGTGTGCTTTTTTCCATCTTATGTCGTTTAGTCATTTTCGTCAACGTCGTACATGTTAGCTTCCTTGTGTCTCGTGCGGTTCTATGGTCACCTTCCATTCCCTCTCCATTTGTTCTTTTGCCATCATGATTTCGGTTATGTAAGCTTGTACTTCATCCCAATTATGCTCACTTTCTAACATAACTTCCATGATGTTCTTCAAGTTTTGTACCGCCTAATGTCTCCACGAGTCGAGTTCTTTTATTCTCTGAGTCTGTACACATGAAGATAGTGTGTTGTGCGTCGTCTGGGATATGAGCGCAGTATAAGCACTCCGCAGTGTCCCTTCCTTTGAACCGTTCGAGGTATGCGTTGCAGCAACGATGGTCAGTGAACGCCTGTGTAAGATGGTAACTCCTATGTCCATGCGACCTGTCGTACCATGCTGTTACGTTAGGGATAAGGCTGCGTGTCCACCGTCCACTAGTGTCGCTATCCCATCTTGTCTGCCATCGGTACATGAGTCTCTTGCACACTCTCTCCTTGGCGGCCGCCCTCTCATGCCTTACTTCGTTTTTCGCTCGTGTTGTTGCAGCTCTTGGTACACTTCTTGTTTCTCGGAAATCAGTTAGTCTATTGGGGACATGCTTGCAAGTACCAGCGTCGTTCCTTCTCTGTACTCATGTAAGTTGTTTTCTCGCTCCTACCATTTTCGTTACGAATTTTTGAGTGTACCACATTGTTGAGAAGTTTCCGTTTCAATTCCTTCGGCCCTCCAATGTTCGGCATCAACCGTACCGGAGCTGTCACTGTAGACGCTGCCTTTTTCGCTCTTTTGGCAATGTGATCTGTGTACCGCAGACCGCTATCGAGTTGGACGGCAAGGTACCTCAATGATTCCGATAAGGGGATATTTTGCCTTTCCAGAACGGGTTTTGGTGGTGCGAATAGCCTCCTATCCGTGATAAGTATCTTTTCTATTTTATGAACTAGCATTGTTAGACCCTGCTCTTGCAACCAATTATTTGCCCGCCGGAGGGTTTCATTAGGTGCTAGCTCCAGTGTACTTATTTCCTTTGAAGTCTACACCACTGCGGCATCATATGCGAACCCAACTATTCTCTCTCTCTTCTAGGCAAGTCTAGGTTTAGCAAGCCATCGTACATAATGTTCCACAAGAATGGTGCCAGGACCGATTCTTGTGGGATGACCGCCGATATCTCATACGAAACTTCCCCTTCGTGTGTGTGGTATATCAACCGTTGGTTGCTCAAGTACCTGCTTAACCTCTTTCTCAGGTGTTTTGGTGTCTGTCTTGATGCTAATGCCTTCATGATTACATCCCACCTGGCTGAATTAAAGGCGCTTTTCACGTCAATGGTGACTAATGCACAGTAACCTTTCGATTGCTGTGTTCCAGTTTTGACCTTTTCTGCTGCCTTTATTACTTCAGCAATAGTGTCTATGGTTGATCCATCTTTTCGGAAACCATACTACCATTGTGACAATCCTGCGTTGTGTTCGATATATGTCTCGAGTCTCCTAAGTCATAGTCTTTCAAGAAGTTTCCATATGTTGTCCAGGAGGCATATCAAATCAAATCAAATCAAAAATAATTTATTCCCCTTCAAATCAAAACAAAACAAGTTACAATATGTTCGGGTTACGTCACATATGGTTTGGTATCTCATTTATATTGTAAATTTTTTTCCCTATCAAATATGTTCTTAATGCCCTTCTAAAAGTTTTCAGATTTTTTTTCTTCTTTGAATATCGTTGGAAGTTTGTTAAATATATTTATACCACAAGTGTATGGCCCTTCACACATAACGAGCTACTTCCTTGGCGGATAGATTAGGTGGTTTCTTCTTGTGGCATAGTCATGCAGCGATTTATGTTGTATAAGTTTGTGCCTTTCTTTAAATATGAGACACGCAATCTCAAGTATGAATAAACATGGTAGAGTAAGTATCCCCAATTCCTGAAAATAGGCTTTGCAGGAGGTAGCGACAGAGATCCCAGCTATGGCTCTTATTACTCGCTTTTGAGCTTTAAATAGCATCTCGACTTGAGGCGCTAAACCCCATACCGTTAGTCCATATGTGAGCGTGGCTTGCACCTCACTATAGTATATGTTTAAAAGGATTGTTCTTGTAACCATATTTCTAATACTTCTTAAGAGGTATGCTTTGGAGTGTAATTTCTTTATCTTTGCCTCGATAGCGGAATTCCATTTAAGTTTAGTAAGGTTTTCTTCTAGGTATATACCTAGAAATTTTACCTGCGTGGTTCTGACTAACTCTACATTATTTATTTTCAAGGTGGTACACTCACGTACTCGTCTATGCGTTTGGAATACCATGTAATTGGTCTTCTCCGAGTTTAGAAATAAATTATTTCCCATAAACCACTTGTATAGCATTTCTAACAAGGCATTTGCTTTAATCTCATTTTCATTTGTTGTGTTTTCCGAAATTAAGAAGCTGCAATCATCAGCATATAGGGTAGAATGACAGCAGCCGATATACTTAATTATGTCTGGTACGTATAGCGAAAATAATGTAGGTGACAGAATACTGCCTTGTGGTAGTCCTGTGGTCGGTCGATATGACGATGGTTCTTCCAATGGTTTGTCCTCTTTTCTCAATAGGACTATTTTTTGTCTTTTCCATTGCGTAGCGAAGATTCTCTTTCCAAGGCATGCATTGTAAGTTTCCAGCAACAACTCTGGCCACATTTCCACCACTTCTGCGATGATCTTATTTGGGATATTGTCTGGACCAGGTACTTTCCCTGACGGTAATCGTTTCCTAGCCCCAAAGATCTCCTCTACCCTGAAAGGTGTCACGAGAGTCTCAGTGGCTTGCCATTTTTCTGCCGGTCTTCGTTCCTGAACTGGAAATAGCGTGGTTACTATTTCTCTCATCTGTTGTGGGCACCATATCCCAGCTATCACCTGGGATATCAGTTGTCTAGTCTTGTCTGTATTGTCTTGTATGTCTAGTCTTGTCTGTCTAGTCTTGTCTGTCTAGTCTTGTCTGTCTAGTCTTGTCTGTCTAGTCTTGTCTGTCTAGTCTTGTCTGTCTAGTCTTGTCTGTCTAGTCTTGTCTGTCTAGTCTTGTCTGTCTAGTCTTGTCTGTCTAGTCTTGTCTGTCTAGTCTTGTCTGTCTAGTCTTGTCTGTCTAGTCTTGTCTGTCTAGTCTTGTCTGTCTAGTCTTGTCTGTCTAGTCTTGTCTGTCTAGTCTTGTCTGTCTAGTCTTGTCTGTCTAGTCTTGTCTGTCTAGTCTTGTCTGTCTAGTCTTGTCTGTCTAGTCTTGTCTGTCTAGTCTTGTCTGTCTAGTCTTGTCTGTCTAGTCTTGTCTGTCTAGTCTTGTCTGTCTAGTCTTGTCTGTCTAGTCTTGTCTGTCTAGTCTTGTCTGTCTAGTCTTGTCTGTCTAGTCTTGTCTGTCTAATCTTGTCTGTCTAGTCTTGTTTGCCGTGTCTTTTCTGTTTAGTCTTGTCTGTCTTGTTTGTCTAGTCTTGTCTGCCAAGTCTTCTCTGTCTAGTTTTGTCTGGACTGATCTTGATTGGACTAGTCTAGTCTAGACTAAACTGAGCAAATAAAACAGACAAGACCAGACAGACAGATCCAGTTACTATTAATCCGGATAGATCCAGTTGATTTAGACCGGATTTTCCTGAGGAAACAATTCTTGCTGAGTAATGATTTATGCTGTTCTCGCCGTCAAACTTTAAAAATGAATTTGGGTTGATTAAATAATTTTATTTATAATAGTAAAACACTGTCTAGTTTTGTCTGTCTACACTTGTCTGTCTCATATTGTCTGTCTAGTTTAGGCTAGTCTAGTTCAGTCAAAACAAGACACCAAACAAGATTAGACGAGCAAGGTTAGATGTTGTAGATAAGACTAAATAGGCAAGACTCGAGAGACCATACTAGATAGAGAAGACTAGACAATCAAGAGTAGATAGGTAAAGTTAGACAGACGAGACTAGACCCCAAAACTAGACAGACGAGACTGCACTGATCAGACTAGACAGATCATTCCCGGCAGATTAGTTGGAGAAGACTAAGTAAACGCAACAAGCTAAACTAAACTAACAAAAGTTGACAGTTCACCTTAATATTCAGGAATTCAGAAACTAATTGTGAAAGACTAGGCTGCCAAGACTAAATAGACTAGACTATACAGACAAGACTGGATTCTCTAGTCTAGACTAGGCTAGATTCTCTTAGTTCCTATAAATTCTTGGGATTACACTTACCGTAGTTTGGGAATTTCTAGACCTAATAAATTTTGCTTGAAGTTGGCATTAAAAGTTTTTGGTATTTTGTTAAAATAATTTGCTTCGTTGATAAATTTGTTTGACTTGAATAAGGAGTTGATATATGGGTGTTTTTAAAGAGGAGAGCTTAATGTTGCTTAAAACGTTTTTTGTGGGCAAAAAAAGGTCGAAATGAGATTTGAATGCATATGAGTCAGTGATCAGTAAAATATTTAAGTGGGTTTGATCCACCCGCACTACAGTCGACCCCGGCCCATCGCCCGAAGAGAAAACAGCCCACGCCGTGCCTCGCCCTCCGCCATCACGGTATTTTCTTTCTTCGTAGGCGCATAATACATTGCGGCTCGTGGCAAACCATATGCCAATGGTTCTCGACGCTTTTTTTCTCTCTTCACCAAACCAACTGACAATCTGGTAATCCGAAAAACGAGAGCAAAGGTTGCCCGAAGTACATCAACCTTCCAGTTTTATTGCGTCCACTCGCTGTGTATGTGTTCACTCGCGGACTATATGACCAAAAAGAAAAGTTGTTCGGGAAAAACAACGACTTGAACAAAAATAAAACTCTACTGTACACAAATTTACGACGGACTAAATATATCGCAATATTAAGATTAAGATAACTTTGTAATGGACTCGAGAAGAGGCCTGCGAGGAATACTAATCAGTTAGGTCATTTCAAAAAAGGAAGGTTTTACTGTATTGTTACTTGTTGACTCTTTTATAACTTCAGCTTTCCAATCATGGAAATTTTTCTTTTGATTTTCTCTTGAATAACACATCTTACATTATAAAAGACAATTTCTAGGTCTGCTAAGTCTGTACTATTTAAATCAGGCATTGAAAACGAATATTAAATATTTTTAAGAACTGGGTGGGGTAGATAGTTCCAGGCGTGTCCGAAGACCAAACTAGTAAATAGTCTATTAAACAGCCGTCGGCGGTAGTTCGTGGCTGAAACGAAACAGAAAATTAGTATCGAGTGATTGAAATTTATTGGAATTTAACAACGAATGTTTCTCTCTGGTAATGGTCGCTGCATTCGAGCAGAAATGGAATGTTTTTTTATGGCGATTGATGTATTCGATATAAGGGGCAGTTGCACGGAACACTTAATCACATCAAAAGGTAATTAACGTTCAAACATTATTTACATTGGCCGCGCCGCCTAAATGCACTAAATCTTCTATTAATTATAATCCATTATAAAAACTAATTATTTGACCATATTCATTAATTATCAAAACATTCAATAATCAATTTGTAGAAAAATTACGTCTATATTTTCCTATTTAGACAGACAAAACTAAACAGGCTTGTTTGTCTAGTTATATCTGTCTAGTCTCGTCAGTCTAGTCTTGTCTATATAATCTAGTAAATATAGTACAGTCTGTCTAGTCTTGTCTGCTTAGTCTTATCTGTCTAGTCGTGTCAGTTGTCTATCTAGTCTTGTGTGTTTTGCATTATCTATCCATCCTTGTCTGTCAACCTTCTCTTCTAGTCTGTCGAGTCTTCTCTATCGAGTCTTGTCCATCAGTCTTCTTTGCCCTATCTTATCTGTCCACTCTTCTCTGTCTAGTCTTGTCGGTCTTATCTAGTGTGAATAGTCTTACCAATCTAGTTTTGGCTGTTTCTAGTTTAGTCTTGTGAGTCTAGTATTGTCTGCATAGTCTTGTTCGTTTAGTCTTGCCTGTCCTGTCTTGTTAGTGTAGCCTACTCTATCTAGACTTGCCGTTATGTATGGCGTTATCTATTCAGCCTTGTGTGCCTGCTCGTATCTATTTACACTTGTATGTTTAGTTTCATCTAGTCTTGTCGGACTTATGTATTCTTATCTAGCTAGTCTATCCTGTCTATCTATCTCTAGTGTAGTATGTCTATCCAGTTTTATCTGTCTAATCTCATTTGTCTAATCTTATCTAGTCTATTTAGTCATTGTTTCCACTTATAAAATATATATCAGAAATCAAATTTGTTTATGTTAAAGTTTTCGTAGAATACCAGAGAAGTTATCAATAAAATACATGGATTGATGACGCGAGATAACAATGTAATATTTCCTCGGCAGCTATTTTATATTACACCGGATAATAAATAATTTTTAAATTAGAGCACAGCTCGGCCCGAGTGCGAAACAATTATTTCCAACTGATGATGCGAAACAAGGCAAATAATGAAAGACAACGAGCATTATATATCAATTTATCGTCACTGTGCAAATTACTATGCCTGTATCATTATCATTAATCAAAAGCCTTAACTAACCAGCCAGAATTATTTTTTTCCTCCGTATTAAATTTATAGTGGGTGTGTTAAGTAAAGCAGCCGATACAAATTAAATCCGCCTTTTGGTAGCACAACATTTCTGTTTAAGTAGCCTTGTCTCTGTAGTCTCGTTTGTCTAGTCTTGTCTGTCTTATCTGGTCTTGTATAGTCTTGTCTGTCTAGTCTTGTCTGTTTAACCCTTTCGCTGCTATAGACTGCTATAGCAGTTCAATTGATTTGACGCCCAGGTACTATAGACTGTTATAGTAGTTCAATTGATTGGACGGTCAGGCGCTATGGACTGGTATAGCAGCCTACCGACTTCATGAATTTATTGTGGCTTTTTAAACATAAGAAAGAAATTATTAAATAAATATAGTCTCATTGGAGAGTATACTCTCATTGATCTCGTTGCGTTTAGTGTTTCTGAATATCCGAACTTTTTAAAAACTGCGGTTTTCGGTTTTGAAAATTAAAAACCGGGGTTTCGGTTTCGAAAGAACTTTTGGTAGCAGTGCCTGATATTTAAACGATATCTTATATCGAGAAAAGATCTTAAACGAGTTTTGCACAAAAGTTGCCGCTAAGGGAAAATGATCTTTCGGAATAGGAGGATGTAGCTTTAATTGTAGAGAGTGCTTGAAACAAAAGTGCTAGCGAAACAAGTATGATATTTTGTTGAAGGGAAGGCTTGCCAGGAAGCGGTACAAAAAAACCGCGTTACAAAAATCTTTGATAACGGCGTCGCGACGTCGCCGCATAGTTCAACTTGCTAATCTAGGTCGAATTTCGGGAACTCCCGATGATTTTTCCGCTGTAGTTTTCGCAATTTTGCAGATAGCGAAACAAATTTGATGTTTTGGTGAAGAGAAAGCTTGTGGTAAAGCGCCACTAAACAGCGTCGCAACGTCACCGTGAACTTCTACTTGCTAATCCAAGTCACCCACAATATCATTTCTGAAACTGATACTAAATGAATGTTTTTCAACACTTATTACGATATTATTTGCAGAACAAGTTCCTTCAATTCGCAGAAAGCCTAAATTGCAATAATATTGTTTTCTCCATGAATATTAATGTTTAAGTATCTTCGGCGTCTCAAACTAGTCCACTAATCTAGCGTAGTACTATTTTTTTGTCCATTTGCTTTTAATTCTTGATACTTTAAAATCATTGCTTTATTTCTTACTTCGTCTTCCTTTTGAATTAAGGTCATAACACCTGAAGAACATTTTAGCAAGATTTGGTTGGGAAACCGGCCAAACCGGAAACCGGAAAGCAATATCTGCTTTCCGAATAAATGCAGATTTCGAAATTGCTCGAACACATATACCATCGATGGTTGCCATTTTTGCAACAACAGATTGCAATGTTTGAAAGAGCACTAATCCAATGTACTTTATTTTTATTTATCTTTAAATAAAACCGAAAACCGCGTTTTTTTATGACGGTTATTTCGGTTTTTGCACAGAAAACCGCGGTTTTACGGTTCGGATATATCCGAACCAGAAACCCTAGTTGCGTTACCCTGGGTGAAAGATTAGGAACTCGCCCCTGCACGTAGGGTCTTATCGTGGGAAATATGAAGATTTCACAAAATCCAAAATAATAATTGTAAACTATGCGGATATTTATATATGTATATATATATATATATATATATATATATATATATATATATATATATATATATATATATATATATATATATATTTATATTTTTAATTTATTATGTCTAGTCTTGTCCAGTCTTGTCCTGTGTTGTCCAGTCTTGTCCAGTCTTGTCCAATCTTGTCCAGTGTTGTCCAGTCTTGTCCAGTCTTGTCCAGTCTTGTCCAGTCTTTTCCAGTCTTGGACAGTCTTGTCCAGTCCTGTTCAGTCCTGTCCAGTCTTGTCCAGTCTTGTTCAGTCTTGTCCAGTCTTGTCCAGTCTTGTCCAGTGTTGTCCAGTATTGTCCAGACTTGTCCAGTCTTGTGCAGTCTTTTTTTTGGGGGGGGGGGGGGGTGGAGGGGGAAATACTTTACGTACGACCTCGAGGTTTCCCTGGAGAGTGTGGGACTCCCTATCCAGATGGTCGGGATAGGTTTACCCACTAAAAACCCCTCCTCGGTTACATGGAAATCAGTGGAATTGCCTTGAAGCATAACTACGCTGAGATCCACAAATTCTTTCATCATCTTTCATTCTTCATTTGCCTTTCTTCCTCCTCCTTCTTTCGGATTATTTCCTTGATTGCTCCTTCTACGGCATCCCATTTATCCTCGCTTTCTAACATTATCTTTATTATTTTGTTCTTTGCGAGTGGATCTCCTACTTTGTCCACAGCTTCTTTTCTTATAGTCTACTACCTATAACACCACAGGACCGTGTGCTCCGGCGTATCTCGTTGACCGCAGTATCTGCACTCTTCGCTTGGGACTAATTTGAATCTGAATAGGTTGCTATTAAAGCAGCCATGTCCGCTAAGGAACTGGGTATGGTGGTATCAAACTTCTCCGTGTTCCCTTTGAATCCATGTCTTTAGTTCAGGAATTAGTTCCTTCGTCCACTTAGCGGTAATACTATCCTGCGACCATTCTTCTTCCCACTTATTTAGAGTAGCCTCCTTAGTCTTTATTTTTTCTTCTTTTTTGTTTTCTGTTTTATCGTAGGTACGCTCTAGTACCAGCAGATGGATTGGTGTCGTGCATGCAATCACCTGTATGGCCTTTGTGGATACCGTCCTATAGGCACACGCAATCTTAAGGGTTGCCTTTCGTTGGGTCTTTTCTAGGATTCTTCTATATTTCGTTTTAGTGGCCCACTCACGCCACGCCGGTATTTCGTAGAGGAGTATACCACGCTGTATATCACTTTCCTAGATCCATGTCTTGCACCTCTTGTGTTTGGCATTATTCGTGCCAGTGCGGTTATAGTTCTATTTGCCTTCTCCGTTGCTCTTGTAATGTGGGCTCCCATATTCATGTTATGTCCAAAGGTGACACCTAGATATTGTAGCGTGGGTTTGTTGCTTATCGTTGTCTCGCCTACTTTTATGGAGATGGTCTTCAGTTTTTTCTTGTCGGCCATTACGGCTTCTGTCTTCTGCGGTGCCAGTTGTAGTTTCCTAACTTCCATCCAACTTTGTATCTTTTTTATAGCTAGCTCTGTATCTCTTTCCATATTTGCTTTGTTGTCTCCACTCACCACAAGTGCTAGGTCATCTGCGTAACCTATTAGTGTGGCTTCGTATGGCATTAGTCCTCTAAGTATATCATCGTAGAACAGTTTCCAGAGTGTGAGGCCCATTACTGAACCCTGTGGAACCCCGCATGTCATTTCCAGGCTATGCTGTTCACCTACAAGTATTCTCCGGTTACCGAAATAGCTACAGACTTGTTCAGTCTTGTCCAGCCTTGTCTAGTCTTGTCTAGTGTTGTCTCCTTCTTATCTTTACCTAGTCTTGTCTCTTTCTTGTCTTGTCTATGTAGAATACTAGTTTAAAATGTACTTATTTTAATGAATTCTCTATATGCTCTATGCATCTCTATACTAACTAAATTGTACTAGATGGATTAGATTGTGCTTTCCATGGTCCACTTAATTATTATTAGTTAGAAGTCTAATTCAAGTTCAATATGAAGTTGTTGCTACTTGAAGTTGTCGCAATACGAAGCCGCAACATGAAGTTGTCGCAACATGAAGTTGTTTCAACGTGAATTTGAAGATGAAATGTGGATTCGAGGTGAAAAAATCCCTTCTCGTAGTTGAAACTAGATAGATTGTTTCGATCTAGTCGGTTCAACATGAAGTTGTTGCAAGATGAAGTTGTCGCAATTCGAACGTTCAACTCGAATTTGTTACAGACAAGACAAGACTTTTTTATGGTGGTTTGGGGGAAGCTCCCAACCTGAGTGTGAGGCTCTCACTCACTAAACCCCTTATCCACTTGGCTTTAGTATGTTACACCCCGGTATCGCCCGGTATTCTTTCAGGGTGTGCAGCCCAGGGGATAAATGCCGCCCTAGTTGGGAATGAAGGTGTCTCTCACCGTCTTCGTCTTCTTCCTCGCCTTACTTTCAACGTCCAGCTGCTGGTTCTGGTTCGAGTTTACGCGTAGAATTTTTTTGCCTTCTGTCTGCTCCTCTCGTACTTCTCTTTGGAGCTCATTATGTCAGACATGACTTTCTGGATGCTGTTCCAGTTGTTTTCAGATTCCAGCATGAACTCGATAGTGTTTCGAGGTTCTATATCGTTTGGATTCGTTTCTCTCTATGTGCCACCTGTCGCAGTCGTAGATGGTGTGCGTCTCGCTGTCTTTTGCCCCGCAGTAGCTGTCGGGAGCTCTCCCGATCTTGTGGAGATAATCCCTAAAACAGCCATGTCCGCTGAGGACTTGGGTTAGATGGTAATTCAGCTCTCCATGCTTCCTCTCTACCCATTTTGCCACATTCCTTATCAGCAACCTTGTCCATTGACCCTTTTCGCTGGCTTCCCAGTCATTTTGCCACGCCCGGAGTAATTCCGCCCTTCCGATTTTCTTTATTTCTTTCTTGCTGATCGTAGTAGTTCAGTAGTAATTCCGTGTCTGGCTGCGTAGATCTTAGATCTGTCCTGAACTAATATTAATATATAATAATACATATTCTATTGGCGCTATCTGGCACTACTGGTTCTGATCGCGAGCATTCGTTGGATCGCTCCAAACTTACGTTTGTTGCCATCTGCGTCAATAGCCCTCGCCCAGACAGGGGCCGCTTAGAGCATAGCAGCGTGAGCCACCGTGCATAGCATTTTTCGTTTGCTGCTTCGCGATCCTCCCACGTTGGGCATAAGCCTTTGCAGCGCCGATAAGGATTTATGGGCTTTGTCCGCTGCTTTGTTGACTTGCTCTCTAAATGCCAAGTTCTTGTCAATCATGACGCCTAGATAGTTTATAGCACTCTTTGGCTTTATGACGTCTCTAAGTTTGAATACTACATCCCCTATTTTTCTCTTGCCTGTTAAGAGTACTGCCTCGGTCTTTTGAGCTGCTTGTCCCTCATCCATTTGTCTATTAGTTGCATGGCTTTGTTGGCCCTCCGCTTCAACCCCAGCTCAGTTTTGTCACATACCACCAGGGCGAGGTCATCTGCAAAGCCGACGGTCTCCACTCCTTCCAGCATCTTGAACTTAAGAACCCCATCATACACTATGTTCCACAGCGTTCGGCCCATGACTGAGCCCTGAGGTACACCACTGTGGACTTGCTTGGTAGTGCAGAGGCCATCTGAGACAAAGACGATTTCCCGCTGGGATAGGTAACTATCAATCATCGCTAGCAGATACGGTGGGAAGCTGCGTCGCGTGACTTCGTTCATAATGTCCTGCCAGCAGGCCGAATTAAACGCATTTCGTACATCAAGGGTAATTTGTGCACATAGCCTTCTGGTTTTCCAGGTACCCTTCCTGGCGGCATCTGCTATGGCCACAACTTTATTAAGAGCGTCGATTGTAGATCGCCCTTCCCTAAAACCATACTAATTGTCCGAGAGATTTTCACCGGCCTTAAGTTCCTTCTTTGTCGCTAGTAGCAGCAGCTGCTCCAACAGTTTGCCTGCAGTGTCCAGGAGACAGAGAGGCCTATAGGACGTTGTTTCGTTAAGCGGCTTGTCGCCTTTTCGGAGCAGAACTAGTTTTGCCTTTTTCCAGTTCTGTGGAAACACACTATCTCTTAGCGTTCTATTCATAGTATTTAGGACGTCCTGGGGTACAGCGCTGCATGCAGTTTTGACAATTTCCATTGGGATCATGTCCAGACCTGGTGCTCTGTCTTTTTTAAGCCGATTGCTGGCCACTAGAAAAGACAAGACTAGATAGACAACTTTAGACGGACACGACTGTCTTTACATTCCGCCCAGCATCACGATTTCGGGTTTTGAATCTTTTCTCGAGCAACTCGAAATCTTTCTGATGTCATGTTCTTATGACTGCTCTATTATGGTCGGAGACTTCGTCATCTCGCATCAGTAATTCATACCCTAGAAAATCATCTGCGATCGACAACTTTAGCTCTCTTTGTGGCCTCAGTCAGTGGAATATCCCACGAAAACAAACAACATGCTTGATCTAGTGCTTAGCGACTAAACGCCAGCATATCTAAAGAGATTTGTCCTCTCGTCCCCGAAGATGCCTATCATGCTGCACTCTCGGCATTGTTTACAATCCATGCCAGTAGGGACCTTCCTAAGTTTCTAAGCAATTATCAGACGCTCTCTACTTCCAAATCCTTCAACTTCCGTCGTGCCGATCTTCCAGCACTATTTCGGGCTCTTAATATTTCGGACTTTACTTTTCTAGACGATCCCACCCGGTCATCTAGTGATCTCTTAGTCTCATTTTACGCTGTTCTGTATTCCACCGTTGATGCCTCGTTCCTCTTCTTGCTCTACTTATCCCTCGTGGTATTCCCCATCGATTATTGCAGGACTTTGTAAGAAACGCTCTCTTCATCTTACCTATAAGAGATCTAAATCGACCCTCGACTATTTAAAGATTTAAAGCCATCAGATCCAAAGTGAAGTTGCAGATAAACTCTGTCTATTCAAACTTTATCAAGGCGGCAGGCAATAACATTTCTGCTGACCCAAAGTGTCTTTCATTCAATCAAAGAAGCGCCAGAGTCGTATACTTGCTCAAATGTTTTGTGGCCAAGTGTCTTTTGACACTCCTCAAATCATTGTTAACGGCTTTGCGAACTACTTCAAAGGAGTCTATATTCCTTCGTCTATAAGCACCTGTAAGTCGGATATTGCGGGTCTGAATCTCCCTTTGATTGGGCTTGCGAACATTTCCGAAGATGAAGTGTTAGCTACCCTCAAAAGTTCAAAATGTAATTTGACCAGCGATGCCGACATAGTCCCGGCGTTCTTACTTTGTGATTGTGCGCACATCTTTGCTCCTCATCTTACAAAAATGTTCAACTTTATTTTCCAGGAAGGCAAGTTTCCAGCGATCTATAAATCTACTAAAATTTGCCCCATCCACAAGTCTGGCTCTCATTCGGACATTAGGAACTATCACCCGATATGGATTCTCTCCAACTTTAAAAAACCTAACCTAACCTAACCCAACTTTTCTAAAATCTTTGTATCAATCGTTTACAACTCCATCTTTCCTCGCATTAAGCATCTGTTCTCCCCGAAACAATTCATTAAACTTTCAATTCATTAAAGAACGCTCCACGGTCACCAACTTAATAGCTTTCACGCAATACGCTTCATCAATTATAGGAAACAGGGGCCAGGTTGACTGCATTTATACTGACTTCTCGAAAGCTTTTGACAGCATTGATCATGCATTGATTATCGAAAAACTTCATTCTTTTGGCTTGGCTGACAACTTCTTAGCCTTATTGCCCTCGTATCTGGCTGAGAGAATGCTGTACGTTTCTCACTTCGGTTATGCATCAGCTGAATTTGTTGCCACCTCCGGGGTCCCTCACGGATCTAACTTTGGTCCCTTGTTATTTAACATCTTCCTTAACGACCTTCGACCCTTAACGACCCTTCCTTAACGAGTGCCTCTTTCTCCGTGCCACATTTATTTTTTTCAGACGTCCTTGAAGTCTTTTTGTCAATTGAGCAGTCTAATGACTGTGCACTCTTATAAGAGAACCTCGACATATTGGAAAGATGGTGCGATGTCAACAAGCTGGCTCTCAACCCTAACAAATGCAAGTTTGTCACATTTACTCGGCTTCAACACCCGTTGATCGAGTTTAGGTATACCTTGAAGAACTTTCACTTGGAGCGCTGTGGCACAGTCAAAGACATTGGCATTTGTTTTGACAGTAATCTCACGTTTGCTCAACACATATTCTCTTCAATCTCCAAAGCAGCGAGAGCACTCGGTTTCATAATCCGTAATGCTCGCGGTTTTAATAACAACTTGGCGCTAAGAGTCCTCTATAATAGCTTCGTGAGATCCATCCTCGAGTATGGCTCCATTATTTGGGACCCGCACTATAAAAAGCACATATTTGCTTTGGAGGTTGTTCAGAGGAAATTCTTAAAATTCCTCTGGTTTAAGAGGTCCTCCTCCTCTTCACATCGACCACTCATCGCTGCTGAATGAGTTGGGGTACCAATCGTTGAGCTCTCGTCGCTTTCTGGCCGGTTTAGTCTTTTTGCATAATGCCGCTCATGGCGTCATTGACTCTTCTGAGATTCTCGGACTCTTGAATTTCCATGTTCCTAGAGCTGCTAGTAGACAACTACTGGCTCCTTTTATAACCCACCATCTTGTGGTCCCCTCATGTTGGTGCCACCCCTATTCAACATGTGCTCGTTCTATAACTCCATCAGCTCTGAGTGTGACATCTTTGTGAAGCTTAGATGTTTCGAATTAAAGGCCCTTGTTATTGATTCTGTTTATATGAGAATTCTTTTTATATTTTTTATATTTTAATTTGGAACCTTCTAGTTTAAGTTAATTTAAGCTTTTGAGGTTGCTCTGTAATTGGTTTTCTCTATCTGTTGGGCAATCTTTAATAAAAAAAAGACTAGATGGACAAGATTAGACAGCCTATTTTCTTGTTTTTTCATGAGCAAGCATATGAAAGCCAGCATTCCGTCAAATACGCCACTATGCTGGCTGTAACGATTTCTACTGTATATTTACAGCAGCGTCTCTTGACCCACATTGTTAATACCTGAACTGACTGTCGTGGTCCAATCTGGACAATTTCTTGGCGTGTTTATCGAACATGTACCACCACTATTTGGGTTTATCTACTCTACATAAATCATCCTCATTGTCGGGCCACGTCAGTCCATGCTGTTGTATTTCTGTCACTAAGGATCGTCTCCATAGTGCTGTATCTGGACAGGAAAATATCACGTGTGCCGCATCATCGTTTTCCCCACACTCGCAGAGAGGAAAATCTCTTTCCCCAAATCTTTGGAGATATGCCTTGAAGTTGCCATGCCCTTATAATTTGAATTGCATGGTGGGATAGACTGACGTTTAAGCTGCACCAAGCCTTTATTGATGGTATAAACAGCTTAGTCCACAAGCCTGTTTTTGCCGGAAGCTTTTAGCTGCATTTCATCTGTCCTGCCAGAGTTTCTCGAAATGTCTCTTGGAACCAGATTTCAGCGCCTGTTTAGGCAATTTGTCGTATGCAATTGGCAGATTACCATTGCTTGCCGCGAGTTTTGCGAGACAATCCGCTCGATCATTGCCTTCGACTCCAGTATGGGATTTAATCCAATGCCATCGGATCATATTTCCTTGAGACTCTTGCAGCTGTCGTCAAGGCCTCCATCAACAGTTCAGTGGCTTCTTTCAAACTTTTCAGTGCATCGAGGACATATCGGCTGTTACATATTATCGAGCAGATGCTGTGATTTTCAACATATTGCAGAGCATGTAGTATGGCGATGAGCTCTGCTTGGAAGAGCTCTGCTTACAGAAACCACGTTGGACTTCCGGAAGCTCGGTTTTATTTCCAATAGACCAACTGATATACCGATGATCTGACAAACTAGTCTCATCCGGAATGTGCCAATCCGGAGGTGGCAAGGGTAAGATCGATGACGCTCTGTCCATTGCGTCCGATGAAGGTAGGTTCCGATCCAATGTTCAGTACAGTCAGGTTATTGTCCGAAAATAACTTTTCAAGAGATCTGCCCCTTTTGTCCTCCAAGGCGCTAACCCACGAAAAGGATGCTGCATTGAAGTCACCGGCGAGTAACACCTCAGACTTTAAACTAACCTCAATAATTATTTTATTGAGGGCGTCTACATTATCTACAACGACAAGACTAGACAAGACTTACGACAAGACTAGACAGACAAGACTGGCTAGACAAGACTAGACGGACAAGACTAGACGGACAAGACTATGCAGAGAAGACTCGGATATACAAGTGATTAGGACAGACAAGACTAGGACAGCCAACATTAGGACAGACAGGACTTGGATATACAAAACTAGGACAGACAAGACTAGGACATACAAGACTAGGACATACAAGATAAGGACATACAGGACTGGGATATACAAGACTAGAATAGGCAAGACTAGGACAGACAGGACTGAGATGTACAAGACTATGACAAACAACATTAGCATATACAAGACTAGGACAGACAAAACTAAGACATACAAGATTAGAACAGACAAGACTAGAATAGACAAGATTAGGACAGACAGGACAAGCACATACAAAAGTATGACAGACAAAACTTGGACATACAAGACTAGGACAGACAAGGCTAGGACATAAAAAACTATGACAAACAAGGTTAGGATATAGAAGACTATTACAGACAAAACTAAGGCATACAAGACTAGAACAGACAAGATTAGGACAGACAGGACTAGGGCATACAAAACTAAGACAAACAAGTTTATCATATACAAGACTGCTACAGACAAAACTAAGACATACAAGACTAGAACAGACAAGATTAGGATAGACAAGACTAGGACATACACGAGTAGGACAAGGAAACCTGGGACATACAAGTCTAGGACAGACAAGACTAGGACAGACAGTACTAGGACATACAAGTCTAGGACATACAAGACTAGGACAGACAAGGCTAGCACAGACAAGACTAGGACAGACAAGACTAGGACACACAAGACTAGGCCAGACAAAACTAGAACATACAAGACTAGGACAGACAAGACTGGGACATACAAGACTTGGACAGACAAGACTAAGACAGACAAGAATAGGACAGACAAGGCTTGGACAGAGAAGACTAGGACAGACAAGGCAAGGACAGACAAGACTTGGATATACAAGACTAGGACAGACAAGACTAGAACAGACAAGAATATTTCATACAAGACTAGGATTTACAAGACTAGGACAAATAAGATTAGAACAAATAAGACTAGAACATACAAGACTAGGACAGACAAAACTAGGACAAACAAGACTAGACAGACTAGACTAGACAGACTAGACTAGACAGACAAGACTAGACAGCCAAGGCTAGACAGACAATATTATACAGATATGACAAGGCTAGATGGACGAGACTACACAGTCAAGAATAGTCAAGAATAGACAGAGATGACTAAACTTGCAAATTATTTTGTCGTTTTCGTTCAATTTTGACATAAAACAAATGAATTTTTCAAAGTTTGTCGAGTCAAATAAACAAAAAAATAAAATTTGCTTCGAATAGAGACATTGGTTTTTGAAAATTTGGCAATTTTTGCAAATTATTGCAAATATAAAAGTATCACGCACGAGTGATAATGTAATGTTCAGAATATTAAACGCACAATCACATCAGTTCAAAGAAGTAATTTGCAGCGAAAGGGTTATTCTTCTCTGGCTAGTCTTGTCTGTTTGTTGCTGTATGTTTAGTCTTGTCTTCCAGTATTGTCTTTCTAGCCTTACTTTTCAAGTCTTATCTATTCTTGTCTGCCTCGACTTGTATGTTTAGTGTTGTCTGTGTAATCTTGTCTATCTAGTTTGGTCTGTCTAGTTTTGTCTTCTAGTCTTGTTTGCCTTACCTTGACTGTCGAGTCTTGTCTGTTTAGTTTTAATATGCCTAGTCTTGTCTGTTTTCGCTTTTTTGTCTTGTCTTACAATTAGCTTGTTAAATATAAACTAATTTTATACGTTATATCTAATACTATTTGCTTAAATTAATAAACGAAATTGAATAAGTATAATAGGAATATTTTATGGAGTATTAAATGTTATAAAGACAAAGCGTAATGTATATTGTAGTCAGGAGTCCATATATGGCATCGAGCGGGATTAATTAAAAAGCCATTAAATATGATTTATGTTTTACACCGTTCCTTAAGATAAATAATATAAAATATTGCGTTTGTTGTTTTCTTCATTTCAATGTTTTGTTGTTCTTTTGGTCAGAGGGGATTCAGAATAAATACCCGATAGAAATCTGAAATATTTCGAATGCAAATTGCTCGCGTAATTATTCCTATCTGCAATCTATGAAACGTTAATTTGCAACTCGAAGAAATTAAGAATCCCGAGTTATAATTGCCCTTACATATAATTCTGCTAGAGATTTTTTCCTCCTCTGTTTATCACAGAGAAAATATTTCAAAGAAAGGAACCTCTTGATAGACAAGAGAAAACTAAGCAGAAAAGAATAAACAGCTAATTGTGAAACGAGAAAGGCAAGATTAAATAGACAAGAGTCAAAAAACCTCCACAATAATGGCTCGCCAACCACATTAAAAACTTTAAGGGCTCCCTACACTTGTCTCTAAGATCAAGACGCCAAGCACAAGTGTTGGCTGTGGGAGAAGGTCCAGGTCCTACTTAGTATTACTTAGTACCACTTGGAAATTAGTACCACAAATTGTAGCACCATTAGATAGATAAATAAACTTAACTACAGAATAAACTTTAACTTATATACTACTTAGAAAAAATCTTGTCCTCTTTCTGACCCGGGCTGGTTCCTATTTCTTTGCCATCATGACATATCTTCTATTGGGCTTACTGTATAACCTCACCCTTGACGCATTATTATATCGCCTGGCCGCCCATTACTCCGTCCTGCCTTTATTTCCTACTTTCACCGTACCAAATCCACTTCTTTTCTCCGCCAGTTGTATCTTCCATCAGTCATCATTTGGTAGTTTGCTCCTGCCTGTGTGCTACTTACTCCTTTTCCTCTTTCCACGTCTCCACCAGACAATGAATTGCCACGTCACATTCCACAATAACATCTTAACAATTTCCATTCCGGTCCACTACTGCCTTCTTCCTTAAGATTTCTGTTACTAGTTTTTTGCCGCTTCAGACCTCGGCACCCATTTCCCATCAATTTCAATTGTTTAATTTCAAAATTTACACACAGTGGCCACTTTTTTTTAAGACCTTGGCCTTTCTGATAATTTGCTTTTCTTTAGGGGTGTAGGCATCCATTATAAAAACATTGGTTCCTGTTAGTTTGTATTTCTTACTCAAAATCTCCCTATTTTTCTCCCAAACTTGTAACTTTTTCCAGAATTGGTCCTTAGCTTGTGCTATATCATCCGCGAAGCCGATTATGGTAGCACCTAAAGGTAATTTAATTGTTAATTGTCCGTCGTATAGCACATTATACATGGTAGGTCCTAGAATTGAGCCCTAAGGGACACCGCTTGCGGCATCTCGCAATATTTATCTGAAGTATTTGTATCATTTTTGTGATCTTTCCCTTCTTGCCTCCGCTAGAACACTTCTGTATGCAGGACACGATGCATTGTTAGCTCGGTTACCCTTAATATTGCAAATGAAACATTGTGGTTCTTCCTCACAGTCCCTTGCCTTGTGTCTTTCCTGACCACATCTCAGGCACAATCTTTGACGATCTGGACTCTTGCAGTCAGTCGCGTGGTGGCCCGTTTCCCAACATCTATAGCATCTCTCCACTTCTATTCTTTCTTGGATTCTGCAGTATATCCATCCTATTTGGATTTTTCCTTCTCCTATTGGATACATGCCAAGTTTTTTGGAAGTACTACGGTGGCTATCTGTCTTTCGCCGTATGCTGCTCTGAGATTTTTGACTCTTGCTTTATAGGTCTGTGTGCTCAGGATG
This sequence comes from Phosphuga atrata, assembly GCA_944588485.1. Classification (NCBI taxonomy): domain Eukaryota; kingdom Metazoa; phylum Arthropoda; class Insecta; order Coleoptera; family Silphidae; genus Phosphuga; species Phosphuga atrata. Next base: position 8,897,872 of record OX155903.1, on the reverse strand, counting down.
TTATTTACGGATTGCTCGATTTCTTCTGAGGTCGTAATGGCATCCATGTCCTCGATGTGTTTTTGGGCTATTAGTTCCCTCAGGATTGATGCATTTCCCCCTTTGGTCTCCTATGTAAAAGATCTCTTGCTTTTGTTTGCTTCATTCCAACTATTTTCGAGCCTGAGTATTCGGGGTTTACTTCTTGTTTTACAGCTTTAAGTACTTCGGCGTAAGTTTTGTCTTTTGCTCTTATAAATACTGCTTCACTTCTTTTTTCTCTTTTATTTATTTTCTGGCCTATTTTCTTGTTGATCGCCTTTTCATTCCCTGCCTCTGCCGTCTATTTCAAGTTTCGTCCCTTCGGTTAGTACACCCTAATCTCTATGTCTGTGTCCGAAAAAATTAACTCTATTTGCTTTTTTAGCATTGGCCATTCGTCTACGAAAGGTTTAGCAAAAGCTAGTTTGTGTCGATCGTTTTGAGTGGTGAGTTTTTTAAGCTCTTCAAGATTGTCGAAGCTTTTTCATGGCTAAGGGTTGCGTCCTGTTTGTATCGCGCGACTACATAATGTAGCGGTCAGCATTTCTTATGCCTCCCTCCCTTGTTGGAACTCCAATAGAGTGTATTAAATAGACGACTTTTCCAGGTTATTTTTCTTGGGTTTCAAGCTCTTGAGGTCTTGTGTATGCCTGACTGAGCGACACATGCACTCCTTTCTTGGGACTGAGGTAGTCGGCTACACACCAAGCCAGATTCCAGTCTAGTAACGATGTCATGGGGTTTCCATGTCGTTCTCGTACCGTTCTGTTTGTAGCTTGTGGCCAGTCTGCGTTTCAGATTTCTTGACGTTACAGAAATCCTTGTAGTTTCTTCCTCTCTTCATGGCGTCCCAGAGTTTTTCGATGGCTATTCTTTCATCTTGTTGGATTTTTTCCTGTTCGGTATCGAATGGTTCTGTTGGGGATTATTGGTGTACCTTTATTTGGCCATGATTGATATTCCCAGGGAGATTTCTTCCCATTGATGCTATAAGAGGACATGCCTTTTTTAGAAGCTGCCTTTTTTATGTCTGGCTTGGTACCTGTGTTGGCTATAATTAGCCATTTCAATTTTTGGGCTCTTGCAGTCACCTTCCTTATTGTTCCTTCTAGGTATTTGTCACTCTCTGGTGGACGCTCGGTGTTGTGTAACCTTTTTCGTTCTGGGTTTTTTTAGGTAGGAGATGCCAGATATATTGCCGGCGGTTTCGGTGGAACCGGTGAAGGAAGCTAATCTTGTTCTGGTTGGTGTCTTTTGTTGGTCACCTTTCCGTTGGACGTCATTTGTTGGATCTCTCGCAGTTTTTGTTGGAGTTCTTTTCAGGGCTTCTCTTCTCTGGAAAGGGTTTTCCTCCTGTTTCTTCATTCCGGATGACCCGGGTGACCTGTATTAAAGATTTTACCGCTGTAATATTTGTGCTAGATTTTCAACGAAAAGATTTAAGCCGATTATAATAACAGCGGGTTAAAGAACCATCGAATTTGGACGATTTTACAAATATTTTAATATTAAAAAGCGATTCCGCCGGGTTGGACAAATAAGCCTATAGAGGCAAAACTAGACCGCCAAGTCTAGACTGATAATAACTTTAAAGTCAAGACTTTTTTTTTGCACGTGCTGGAGGTGAAAATCTGTAAAGAGACACCACCCGACCCGTGTCGAGTGTTAGGGTGGGGCTGCCCCCCAAAAGGGACGACCCACTAAAAAACTCCCACCATTCAGACCTCCCCCCCCCCCCCCCAGCGAAAACTGGAAAGAACGTGAAAGAATCCAATTGGCATAACCTCAACACGTTTTTCCCCCTTTCATGTCCAAAGCATTCATCCGCAATCACTCGGTGTGCCGGCTCGCGCACACCCTCTGCCCTCCTCACCAGTAAGGTTTCTGCCTTTCGGGTGCCTCAGACCCCTTCCACTCAACTCCTTATTTAATTTTCTCAACTCCTGTGCCATGCCACACGCATTCAGCCATCTTTCGTACCAGCCGCATATTAAGGTTACCAGCTACACCGATAGCGAACCTTTTTCTCTCAGTCTTCTCACAAAGACCTCTCATCCTTAATAAGGTCTCGAACGCCTTTTCTTCGGCGCCTTCGAACTTATCATATTAATCATCCAGCCGAGTGATGAAGTGATACTTTCTCTCGGAGTCCAACGACTCATCGCCTCTAGAGATTGTAGATTGTAGATTGTAGATATGGTGGTGACGACTTGTACTGCGACCTTTATAGATCTATTGTACCCCACCCTCCTCCTCCAAGTGTTGGTGTACTTACCCATTTAGAGCGCCTCCTCTAATCCTGATTCCTTTAGGAATCTCAGGATCTGGGTGGGATTCAAGGCCTGCAGCTCCTCTGTGTTCAAGCAGTGAGCCCCAAGGTACATCTGTCTCTTGCGGAGTAATGCTCCGCAGTCTTTGAACAGATGTATGGGGGTTTCCTCTGCTGAGTCACAGAATCTGCATCCATCATCCTCCTCTAGGCCTAGGGCCTTGAGATGTTTCCTAAGTCTGCAGTGTCCCATCAGGGCTCCTGTCAGAATTCTGAGCTTGTTCCTGCTTAGTTTCAGGCAAGCTTTAGTTCTCTTCTGGTTAAAAGATACCAGCATCACTTTGGATTGCCTTAGCCCTGGAAGTTCTTCCTAGGTTTTCATCCATTTTCCTCTTATTTCTTCATCTAAACTTTTGCGGACGGTGTTCACGCTCATACCGCAAAAGGGTTCCGGACCTATAAAGGGGATACTGGATCCCTTGTTTGCTAGGTGATCGGCTTCTTCGTTTCCGTCTATACCAGTGTGTCCTGGTACCCAGTATAGCGTTACTTTATTATCCCTGCCAAGCTTGTTCAGCTTCCCCACACAGTCCCATACCAGTTTGGATCTGATGGTGTATGAGCTAATGGCCTTGATGGCTGCTTGGCTATCTGACAGGATAGCAATTCGTTTTTTGCGGTAATTCCTGTCGAGGTTAAACTGTGCACATCTTTCGATTGCGTGTACCTCTGCTTGGAAGATACTTGGGGATGTTCCCATGGATTCGGAGTATCTGGTACGAGGTCCAAACACTCCTGCACCAGTGCCTTCCTTTGTCTTCGAACCATCTGTATACCACTTGATGGCATTTTGCTCTATGTGGTATGCTGGGGATTCGTCGCTCCAATCGGATTTACTACTACACATTGCTGTGTAGTTTTTCTCGAAGTGGTATTTGCATACCATTTCGTCCTTTGGTATTTCCAGCCAGGGGATCTTGGCAGCGAGGCTGTTTCGGTCTCTGCTCCCGATTATTTTACCTCTGCCCATTCCTTCCTTGCTGAACCTTACGATCGCCGATCTGGCGGCGCTCTCCACCACAAGGTGCAGCGGAGTCAGATCCAGCAGCAGCTCCAATGCTGCTGTCGGACACGCCCCATCGCTCCCGTGATGCAGACACACGCCAGTCTTTGAATCTTCTCAAGCTGTTTCCTCATAGAGGCCAGCTTGATTCTACTTCCCCACGCAACCGCCCCATAAGTGATTGCAGGTCTCACTATCATGGTGTACATCCATCGCAGGATAGTGGGGTTACAACTCCACGTTTTTCCTGCTAAATTTCTGCACACCATTAGGGCGCGTTTGGCTTTACCTACCACTGCCTCAGTGTGTCTATTCCATACGAGTTTGCTATCTAGTGTGATACCCAGATACCTTATCTCCTGTTGGTATTCTACTGCCTTCCCATCTATGAGTATGGGATGCAGGCAGTTTAGTTTTCTCCTTCTAGTAAATGGTATCACCGTGGTTTTGCTCGGGTTGAGTCTCAATCTCACTGTTTGACACCATTTACTAGTTACTTTGAGGCCTCTCTGAACAATTTCACAGAGCGTTCCCTCAAATTTTCCTCTGGCCATTATGACTATGTCATCGGCGTAACCTTGACATTTTATGTCTAGGTCGTTTAGCCAAACCAGTAGTTCATCAACTACCAGGCTCCACATTAGCGGTGATAGTACACCTCCCTGTGGGCACCCTCGAGTTGTGGAGATCTTAATGGTGTCTTTTCCCACTTGTGTCTCCGCCGTTCTAGTTCTCAGCATTTCTCCCATCCACTTTGAGATAGTGCTGTCGATATTCCTTCTTTCGAGGGCCGCCCTGACAGCCTCGTGTGAGGTGTTGTCAAAAGCTCATTCTATATCCAAGAAGGCACATATCGCTACTTCCTTTATCTCTAGTGCTGCTTCTATTTCGTTTGTCAGCTGATACAGGGCGGTTTCTGTGGATTTCCCTGCTCTGTAAGCATGCTGACTCCTGTGTAGTGGTGTACCTACCAGCACTATAGTCCTAAGGTAATTATCAATCACCTTCTCCATTGTCTTTAACATAAAAGATGTTAGACTAATGAGTATAAATGACTTCGGTTGAGTGGTGTCTTTCTTCCCCACCTTCGGTATAAATACCACCTTAGCCCTTCTCCATAGCTCCGGTATGTATCCGAGCGCTAAGCTACTTCTAAAGATATTTAGAAGATACGGCATTAGTTCTCTCTCTCCCTTTTGTAGGAAGGCAGGAACTAGTCCGTCCAAACCTGGGGCCTTAAAAGGCTGGAAAGTGCCGATAGCCCATCTGATTCGGTTTTCCGTACAGATGGACACTGCCCTCTTCCAGTCGGCCCGACTTGGTTTCCGTGGTTGCATAAAGCCCTGTATCCCTGTATCCTCTACATCCCGGAAAATGGGTTTCTAGTAGGAGGAGAGCTCTTTGCTCTTCCTCTAATACAGACAACATTCTCGCTCTTGATGTAGGCCACGGAGCCTACATTCAAGCCTTCAGCCACTCGCTTGACCTGGGGGAGCTGGTCGAGTATCCCCCAGCCTAGCTGTCCACAGTTATCTCCTTTCTCTCTTGCAACCAACAGCAGTACATCCTCGTCCCTGGCCAGAGGAGAGCCCTTTGCCATCTTTACCACGGTGAAGGCGTCCTCGGTCACACTACATTCAGCCTCCGTTTGGGTGCTTTGTCTATACCTTGGGTAGAGACAAGACTAGACTAATAAGTTTAGACATGCTACTAGTCAAGCAGTACTAGACGAATCAGAGTAGACAGGCAAGATTAGACTGTGAAGTCTAGATAAACAAACCTACAGAGTTCTGGGTCGTCCTGTTTATTCTTAAAAATTCCAGACTCCAGGTGCTATGTTTTATAAAAGTGAGCAGAATACGAATACCGTATGCACCCTTTTAAACAGGACATTCGATTTGTTTTAGTAATAGTCCCTTTTATTTTCAATTGTGTCCCGTTTCTTCCGTCAAGTAAATCATTACCGTGTTTCAAAATTTCCAACTGTTTTAAATCTTGTTCTGCTAACATAAACATAAACGGCCATATGTTTCTGAAATGAATTTTATTGTTTCTATGAAAATGTTTGTTGATAAATAGGTAAAATATAGTTTTTTTTTTAATAAAGAAGTTAATAATAGCGAAAATATAGAAAATGTAGTCGTTTGTAATTAAGTTAAGGTTTGTAGCAGATTAATTAGAGATGCATATTTTGTATCGTTATTTTTGATCGCACCATTCTATGGTCGCTCCCAGTATTACAGATAGATGTAGGCGATAGAGATATTGATTTCGTAGACAAATACACCTATTTAGGTCACGAAATACGCATAACTAGAGACAACCAAACATGCGAATTTAAAAGAAGAATAATCCTCTCTTGGGCCGCATATGGAAAACTTCGGGACGTATTCAAAAGCGATCTGCCAGTCTGCTTGAAAAGGAAAGTGTTTGATCAATGTGTATTGCCAGTTATGACCTACGGCACTGAAACCGCAACACTCACCGTCGCCACTGCAAAAAAGCTCCAAATTGCACAACGAAAGATGGAAAGATCGATGCTCGGCGTGTCGCTACGAGACCATATCACAAACGAAGACCTACGCCGAACAACAGGTGTCACAGATGTGGTTGTGCGTATGGCGAGGCTAAAGTGGAACTGGGCTGGACACGTGGCCCGAATGTCAGATGGAAGATGGACCAAGAGACTACTGGAGTGGAGGCCAAGAGCAGATATACGAAGCAGGGGGAGGCCTCCCACAAGATGGACAGACGATATAAAAAGAACAAGAGGAGCCTGGATGCGAGAGGCTCAGGATAGGAAGAAATGGGCGGAAATTGGGGAGGCCTATGTCCAGCAGTGGACGCAGTGGACGAAAGGGCTGTTTGATGATGATGATGATGATATTTTGTAATTTACATAAGTGTAAATTACCATATGTTTTGTTTCAGTTTTTATTATTATAAGTAATTATTGAAAACAATTATAGCTACTTGTGCAAAATTTAATATGAATTTTCGTAAAAATTTTTTTAGGATTTTAGAATTTAATTAATCTTTTTTAAATGACTTAAAGCCATGCAGATTATCTTTTGCCTCCCCCACTCATCAAAAATTGTTTTGTTATTAGCTCCCCTTGCTCATAAAATTTATTTTGATGGAAGCTGGGAATTGCCCTTGTTGCTCCTTTTTTAGGAAATTTATTTTAATTTTAGAAAAACATTTTTTTTCGTGTATCAACCTTTTTGCTTTACGTTATTTTATAACATTATATAGTCATTTGAAATCCGAACAACAACGATATATTAAATTATATCGAATATGTACATAGCCATTTATTTTTCATTAAAAGAATTTAATTTAAAAAAATATATATATTATTATTATTTAATTTAAATAAATTTTTGTAAAATCTTTTTGTAAAAAGTTTCTTTCATTTCAACCTGTTGTTTATAGTATTGCTTCGTTTTTTAACTCATTGAACTCAGAAAACAAATTTATATTTGTGAAATTATACTTATTTTTTCAAGTAAATGTTTTTTAACATGTCTGTATGTACATTTTCATATGAATTTCGTCGTTGGGTAAAAGAAACTCTCGAAAGGTGTCGGAACCTTTCGAGAGTTTCCGAAGAACTGGAGGTAATCGCCGAAACGTTGTGGTCCAACGTTGAAAAGGTTTTACTCACAATCAGTCGGTTTCTGTGTTAACTGTGAGGCAGACGCGTTCATATAGATTTATAAGCTCTTGAATACTCGTCGAAGCTAAGGAAAATAATAAGTTTCATAAAAATAAAAACGGCAAAGTAAAGTTTATATTTTCTAACAGTAATTTGATAAGATTGTGGTTTTTGTAAGATAAAAATATTAAAATAGTGATTTTTTGAGCGTTGTTCGAAGACTTTTTTGTTCCGAAGTGTTGCTGAATAAATTTCAGAATTCCAAAAATTGCCAAATTGGAGATAGTGAAGACGAACGATTTAGTGAAACTACACAGGTTTCGGATATATAATTACAATTTAAGGTATTTTTTAAATATCATTTATTTAGTCTTTATAATTAGTTGTTGGTATAATATATTTGCAGTTTTACCATTTTTTGTTTTTGTAAATTACTAGATAAATAACACGTAGAGATGATATAAATACACGTAGATAAATAACACGTATGAAGTAATTTACTTCTACTAAATAATATCGAAAATAATTTTTGCAATCGGACAAAAATTTAATAGTGAATCTTGTTATTTTTTTATATTTCAATAAATCGTGTTAATTGTGATAAATAATTTTATAAATCTAGGTAAAAAAATGACCAAAGAAAATTGGATTTTGAAACATTATTTTCATTTTATTTAATGAACAACGAATTCAATAATTTCTTCTAATCTTGTTAAGAAAATGAAATCAAAGAGAATTTTATTCTTAAACATTATTTTCATTTTGTTATTTCATTTCATTCTCAATTTGTTATTGAATAATTAATACTGGAAGTTTTAAATTTTAAATTATTTCACATTTCTGTGAATTCTTCCTTTATTCATTGGATCTTCGTACTAAAAACAAAATTTAAACATTTTAATCTGTTTTAAAAACTTAATTTATTGTTCCAAAAACAAACTTAAACTTTAATAGTTATTGAAAAGGATGGTTGCGACCGTTACTACGTGCTAATCCATACTTTGAATTGGCTAATTTATTATATTTTTACCACTAAGGGGTCGTCCATTAATCACGCGATGATTTTTAGCAACTTTTTAACCCCCCATCCCCCTCGGTGATACGTGGTGATGTTTTTTTAGGTTAGGTTAGGTTAGGTTTTTTTTGTATAAAAACATCTAAAAAAGTTTCAGAATATTATGAATAGGATGGTTGCGACAGTTACTACGTGGTAATCCATACTTACATTGAATTGAAAAATTCACTATGTTTTTTACCACACTTATATTATGTAAAAATGTTATATAACTTATTATTCACAGTTATATACATTTCTACACATATCACGACTCGAGTTTCGACGTTTGACGGTCATTTTTCAAGTTTCACTTGAAAATGACCGTCAAACGTATGTGTAGAAATTTATATAACTGTGAATAATAAGTTATATAACATTTTTATGAACAAAATTCGTAAATAAAAAAATTCGTAAATAATCTTAAGGTCTTTCTTAAGATTATTTACGAACGAATATATCAAAAACTAGAAGAAGACATTAGCGAGACGCAATTTGGGTTTAGGAGTGGATTGGGGACTAGAGATGCCCTTTTTGGTCTGAGTGTTCTAATTCAGAGAGCAAGAGACGTGAATTGCGATGTTTTCACGTGTTTTATCGACTTCGAAAAGGCATTCGATAGGGTTAACCATGATTTGCTAACAGAAACCATAAAGCAATCAGGAATAGATGACAGAGATGCACGAATAATCAACAATCTGTACAGACAACAAACAGCATGTGTTCGTGTGGAAAATATAATGTCAAAGGAATTTCCAGTAGAACAAGGTGTCAGACAGGGCTGCGTACTATCCACGCTACTGTTTAACCGATACGCAGAAAACCTTTTTAAGAATGCACTCGAAGAAGAACAGATTGGGATAAAGATAAACGGGGAAATAATTAATAACTTAAGGTATGCAGACGACTCTGTACTAATTGCCGACAGTGCCGAAGGACTACAGAGACTGATTGATAAAGTAGTAGAGGCATGCGAACCACTTAATATGCGATTGAATGTGGCAAAGACAAAAATTCTAATCGTCAGCAAAAATGCGTCTAATGCCCAATTCCTGGTAAATGGGGCCCAACTACAGAGAGTACCATCAATATCGTACTTGGGTGTAAACCTCAATGACCAATGGGATCATAGTCGTGAAGTAAAGATCGACATAGAGAAGGCACGTTCTACATTTAACCAAATGAAGAATGTTTTGTGTAACATGCGCTTGAACATCCATCTTCGAACACGCATACTTAGATGCTACGTCTTCTCTAAGCTTTTGTATGGAGTGGAGGCATGGACACTCTCCGAGGCAACTAGTAAGCGACTGGAGGCCTTCGAAGCATGGTGCTATCGTCGAATGCTTCGCGTTTCCTGAACCCACCATGTTAGCAACGAAACCATACTCCTACGCGTGCAAAAGGACAGAGAACTGCTCACAACAGTCAAACACAGAAAACTGTCATACTTTGGTCATATCATGAGAAACAGCAACAGATATAGGCTACTTCAACTCATCATGCAGGGAAAAATCGAGGGGAAGAGGTCACAGGGAAGACGACGGATCTCCTGGTTGAAGAATCTGCGACAATGGACCGGAAGAACATCGGTTGACTTGTTCAGATCGGCTGTGGATCGAATCCGATGGGCCATATTGATCGCCAACGTCCACTGAGGATATGGCACAATAAGAAGAAGAATAACATTTTTACATAATATAAGTGTGGTAAAAAAAGTGAATTTTTCAATTCAATGTAATAAAAGATCAAGAGAAACAAATCACATAAGTTGTTTAATTTAAAAAAAAAACTATTTAAATGTCGTTTCATATCGTAAAGGCAAAAACAATTAATGACATTAATAATGTTTTGGGTTTGAGAGTTTCAAACTTGCACAAGATATAATCAAGGAGTAGGAACTCAATTTCTCTTTAAATTAATAAATAGAAATAATATTGATTTAAACTTTATTGCCATATTGTAAATGGACGATACCCAAAAACTTAAAAATTGCTTAAAAATGCGTAAGTTCTTCACAAAATCCCAAAGCAGAATGCATGCGGTACTACCGGAGCCAGTGGTGCCAACCCAAAATAATGTTGCCAAATAAAACAACTACCAATCCACACATTTTAAAATAAAATAATACTACAAATATCATATTAAATAAACAAATGACAGGCAATGCTCAACAGGGTCTCAACATGCAGGCCCGCTTTGAACGATCCGTTCAAAAAGAAATAAGAAAACAAGGATAAAGTTTACATAGAACTGCTGGTACTTACGTATTAACGCCAGCACCGCTACATTTTTAAATGCCGCCAATCTACACCTAAAATTTTTATGATAAATCTGAAATAAAACATTTTATTCAAAATTAAAATATTTTTAAAACTCAAAATACTTACTCAAAACCCCGGTTAGATTAGGTTGCCCACCGCGAAGCGGACAGATAAATCAAGACAACATACGAACTCTCGATCCAATATATAGCGGTGGTGGCGTTAATATGTAAGTACCGAACTGCTTACTAACTAATTTGAACACTTCGGACACAATACATAGGTTCATTTTCAATTGTTTTATAAATTGTCTATAGGTAGAGGAGACAGCTTCTTTATACTTCGCTTGTATATACCACTTGAGGTTTTTACTGTCACGGTTCGAATTGTTCCATCTAGATCCGGATGCGTATCCGTAATCCTAGCCAGCCTCCATTGCATGGGTGCGATATTGTCCTCGTTCATAAGTACAATTTTCATATCAGTTGTGGTACCCTTGTGCCATTTCTTGCGAACAGTTAACTCGTGTAGATATTCCTTGCTCCAGCGTGTCCAGAAATGCTGCTTCACTTGTTGTACATGTTGCCAGGATGACAATCTACCCGAGGGTGTATCTAGAAAGTCGGCAGCAGGAATGTTCGTAATTGCGTCACTAATTAGGGAGTGACCTGGAGTGTGGACGTTTAAGTCATTGGGATCCGAGGACAGGGGGGTTAATGGTCTGGAATTTAAAATACCTTCAATTTCGATTACATATGGTAACCATTCTAGTAAATGTTAATAGCGTGTTAACGATAACACGAATGATATGATGCTTAAAGGACTTTACAGCTGCTTAAATATAATAAGTTATATATTATTTTATATTATAATAAGTTATATATTATAGTTATATATTATTTAGTTATATAATAAGTTATATAACATTTTTACATAATATAAGTGTGGTAAAAAACGAAGTGAATTTTTCATTTCAATGTTTCAGAATATTATCTTTAGATACAGGTATAATCTAATTTATTTCTGGAAAATTAATCACCGTGATAGAAATGTCCAGCAGGCATTATGATTACAGTTTGCTTCTGACTGGCATAAAAATAATTAAGGAAAGGTGAAAATGAATGAAAAGTAAAGTTGAAACATGTGAAAAATATATTTTTTTATTACTCATGCGGGATAAGTACTGTTTTGGCGCCCGTTTTTTAGTGCGAAAAATGGCCGTTCAATTATTTATGTTTACAATTACAAATTATGCTTGGCGCACGTAAATTTTCAATAAAAGTCGAATAGGTTTTTTAAAATAAAAACAAACACAATCAAAATCAATGTTTAAAAAGTGACGTGAAAGTTTTTTCATTAAAAAATTTAAATGAAATAAAATGTTTTAGAATGAGTGTATATTCTATGATGATACCGGAGACTGATGAGAGTTCTTATGACTAATCTACAAGACCGAAGATAATCGAAAAAGCAAAATCTTCGTTTTAAATTCTTTTTTTTGGATGGCCCCTGGACGCCAAAGTTTTAAGATACGTCCCCTCACATGAGTAATAAAAAATATTATCTCGTACGGTATTAACGGCACAGTACTGCATTTACCAACAGGCTGAGGCTGAGTAGGAGCCAAGGGCGGCAGATTTTAAGGGTGGCAAATTTGGGACCAACATTTGTTTTTATGTTTTACATAAATTAAAAAGATTCATATTTATATATATTTATATTAATGTAAATGTTATAACCTCCACACAAACAATTCAAGATGTATATGTTTCAACATTTATTGTTAAAAATGTTGTTGCTACAATTTGCGTAATCGCGTTTGGTCCGAGACAGAAAAAGCCGCCGAAAAGAAAAGCCGCCTGGCTTAAATGAATCCTGCAATTTCTTATACGTTAATTAATTTGTCTTCGGTTGTGTGCTATATAGGGACAAATTTTGGTGATCCGCATAACGCAAATTATTGTATGATTTTAGAACTGTTAGCTGAATTCGATACTTTAGAGAGTCATTTTGAACGATTTGGGAACAATGTATCTATTTTCAAATTTTCTTTCACGACAGCCCTAAATCGGTTCCAAATAAATTTAAAAAAAAAATCCTGCCAGTTATGGCTCTTAATATTAATATTAACCCGGCCCCCATGACAGTTAAAGTAAGTGGAAATTTCATGGGGAAAATTCTTTTCTTTCTAGGAATTTTTTTAGGGCGTTGACAAATAATACTATCCTAATAAACCATAAATATTCTTGTTGAAAACTTTTCCTTTCTTACACTCTGCAAATAGGTGAATTTACAGATCTCCTAGTTTAGACATTGTTTTGAGGCAAACATACGCGGCAACGATTTACGCATGTATTCGGCGTTTAAAATCACAGAAAATCAACGACGAGTCGCTCGCTGCTTTTCGGTTTAAAAATAGCGCGTTCAACGAAAAAATAAATACACGTGATATCTCACTACACCCCCCCCCCCCTTCCCCTCGTGATATTTCATGATTTTTACAAATCCCCTCCCGCCCTCGAGCCTCACGTGATTAATGGACAATCCCTAATTTTTGAGAAACTATTATATAACTAGTGAAGTTATATACTACACACTTTACACCACTCGAGTTTCGACTGTTTAAGGTCATTTTAAGGTCAAGTGAATAACAAATTGATGAGATTGAATTTATACTAAGCGTTTTGGCGAGGAGGTAGAAAACAACAACAAAATAAACTTTTTGGATCTAACTTTAATTCATAAATACAAGAAAATTTGATGAATATCATATACTTAGAATACCGAACTGTATTGTCAACTGTAAAATCCCCTTCACATCCCCCTCTCAACCCCTCAAAAACATCGGGCGTATATGAGATTCATTGTTCGAAATGCAACACGTGCAGCACGTAGGTCAGACAGGACGAAGTATTTCAACTCATTTTTCAGAACATTTTCGTGTATTTCGTCTTAAAAAAGACAAAAGGATGGTTGCGACCGTTATTACGTGGTAATCCATACTTACTCTGACCACTATGTTCTTACCACTAAAGTTGGTGAAAATATTATATAACTTGTGAAGTTATATAAATCTACACACTTAACACGACACGAGTTTGGACTGTTGAAGGTCATTTTCAAATGGATTATAAATTGATAAGATTGACTTTATACCAAGAGTTTTGATGGGGATTGAAGTTTTTCTGTAGTTAGAGACTTTGTAGTTGGGGGAGTTGGGTTTGTTCATTAAGCAGATTAACCGATGGATTACGGCTTTGTTTGAAAATATCTAATGACTCCACCAGATAAAAATTATTCCTTTGCTGCGATTCTGCAAGATTTTTGACTTCTTATGTAAATCTTCCGCCAGGAATTCTTCGATCGAGTAATAAACTAACTCTACCATAAATGATTTTAGTTTGTTTTTGAAGTTTCGGTTATTTCGCGATTTCATTTTGTCAGGGACATTTTGTTTCCAAGTTCAGGTACAACTTGGTTCCCCAATAAGTGTATGTATTTTGGATGCTTTACATCCGGGAGCGGAGTATGATTAAATTATATCTTGTCCGCGTTTCATAACAGTGATTATTTGAATGTATATTAAAGTTTCATATGTTTTTGTGGACAGAACATAAACATATGAGCATATAACGTGCCGGTATGGGAAGTATTTTCTGCAACTATCACACGGAAAAAAGTACACTCTAAAAATTACAGTTTAAATAGTAGCAGCGGCCTTACGAATACAAATTTGTAGAGATTGCAGTCGCACACTGTAATTTTTAAAACTTATTTACTAATTATACCGGAAACTGTAATTTAAAAAAAGCAATTGTTAGTTTTTACAGTTTTAAATTCGTAAGGCCGATGCTACTATTTAAACTGAGTTTTAAGTGTGTACTTTTTTCCCCAGCAGTTGGATGTGCTCCTTTTCTCGCTGGAACAGCTCGCTTTTGTAGAAGAAATATTCTTGATGCAGGAGGGCCCCCCGTTGCACAGCAAAAGTCCATATGTTGCTAGACTATGGAAATGTGCATAGTAGTAGAGCTTCGCAGCTGCTTCGTTCCAATCCTTCTAATGGATACTAAAACTAATCCTTCTAATGGAAAAATATATATGCCGAGAATTTATGGCTCATGTAATGTATGTGTTGTTTCAATGTCAGTGAGCGGTCTAAATGGAATCCCAGAAGAGTAACTCCATTTTGTTTGAACATATGTTAAGTTATAAATATTAAATTTTGCGTTTTTTTCAGTGTTGAGTACTAAGCCATTTTCATTTATCCATTTGTGAGCATCATCTAAGGCTGAATCTGATCGTTGTTTGAGGATGTTTCTATCATTATCGATATTGATAAATTATGTATCATCGGCGAAGATGCATCCCATGTGGGTGTTAACATTGACTGACAAGTCGTTTATATAGATAACGAACAATATGGGACCCAATATTGTCCCTTGGAAGAGCCCAAGTATTAGACTCTCTTCTTGTGACTGTGTTTTCCAATCGACTATTTGCTTGCGGTTCGCAAGGTATGATTTTAGATTACTTCTACTTCCCCTCTGATTCCGTAGAAGTACAATTTCTTTGTTAGTATCTGGAGGTTTAGGCAGTCAAAAGCTTTGCTTAAGTCTAGGCAGGAGATCATTGGTTCTTTTCTTTCTTCGAAGGTTTCAAGTATCGATTCCACGATTCTATAAGTTAGAACGATTCCACGATTCTTACTGCAGATTTATTTTCTCTAAAAGCCAAGCATAGAATATTGTTCTTTTCGAGGAAACTTACGAACCGATTTTTTAATACGGATTCAATAATTTTTGAGACAACTGTAGAATTGAAAGTTACGTTTTAGTTTTGTTGGAAAGATTCCGTGAAAGCAGCTATTTAGTTGTTTTACCCCGTTTGCGAGGTGTGTGTTCATCTCTTGTGCACTCAAGCAGATATTGACGGTTGTCTTTGGCTTTTTCGATTGGGTGTTGATTATATTCCATATCTCTTTACTTTTGTTTGTGGTATTATTTATGCGTTGCAGGTTACTAGTTCTGAAGTGGTTCTTTGTCTCTAGTTTGTATTTTCTTTTTAGGGTTAAATAGATACATATGTTGGGATGGTCTTGATTGGTCTTGATCGTCTTTTTTGATCTTTGCAACTCTATGTAACGCGTCCAAAAAAAATTCAGTCTATTTAAGCCCTCACTAGCTCTGCGTTTTGATCCGGATTTAGCGCTACTTTTCTTTATAGGGAATGCAGAGGCACATTGTACTGTAGTGTATTATGAAAATATTCGTAGCTACTTTCAGCGTCAAGTAGTGAGATAGGATTCCAGTTGATACCATTTATTTTTTGTTCAAAGAGGTGGATATTTCCTGCGGTTTTTATTTACTATTATTACTAGGTATTTTCTTGACAATCATTTGTTTTGGGTGCATTGAGTCTCTAAGGTTAGTTTTTGAGCCATATGATCTGCCATGTGACGATTGATAGTACATTTCTCGTAATTTAACCAATTTTTAAAGCCGTTGTCAATACAGATTGAGGAGAAGGTAGGGACCCAAGAAGGTTTCTGAAATTCATGTTGTAATTGAGTAGCAAGTCCATTAGCTTTTGCTTGTCACTTGTATTGTTAATATAAAATGAACTTGTGTCTTTTCTAGGACAAGAGGCACGAAAATGTTCTAAAAAACGAGTTGAAATGCTTCGTCCTCCCTGAGCTACGTAGACGCTATTGCATTCCGAATAATGAATCTCAAATACCCCAGATCTTTTGAGGGGTTCGATTTTGTCTTTAGCATTAAATAACATGTGGGATAATTTTGAAGAAGATTTTAATTAAATAATTTAAATTTTGTTTTCGCAAAACGTTTGCTATTTTCTCGCTTGTTTTGCCAAAATATGTGAGAGAGTTAAGTTTTAAATGAATTTGGCGTTTTCGCGTATATTTGGGTAACTGTGTGGTTCCGTTTCTTCTTTATTAAATTTTGGATGAGTGTAAGTGGGAAACCATTCTCTGTGGCTACTGACATTATAATGTTTAATGCTTTAGTTCTTTTGTCCGGGGTAACAGGGCTGGAAAGGGCTCGATGTATCATGCAATAATAAGCAGCTAATTCATGTGATATTGGATGGTTTGATGTGAAGGGGATTGTACAGATTAAATTAAATTTTGTTGTTTTTATGAATTAAAGTTAGGTCAAAAATGTTTATTTTATTGTTGATTTCTACCACGAGACTGGATTTAGTTTCAGGATGAATCTTATTGACTAAATTTAAAAATAGATCTAACTTACGTGCTGTACAACTGAAACACGCTATTTTATCATCGACATATCTTACTCACCTGTTGAAGCGCTACTGTCATTTTCCGTAATCTTCAGTTTAAAAATCTGATCATATTCACTCCTAGCTTGAAGTTTATGTTCTTATTTCTTGGTTATATTTACATTTGACCTTTATCGCTCTGTGACGCGTTCGAAGTTTAGCAACAGTGATTTTTGGCTATGTATTCTCAACAAATATTGTCTTTCCATTGGACAAAATGTGTTTAAGCATATATTATAAGAATGGATATTATAGACCATTTTCTATAATTAATGAAAGAAATGGAACCGACTTAAGGTTTTTAGGCTATTTGAAATATTCTTAAAAAAAAACTTTTGAATTCTAAATTGAGCAATTCAGTAATTTGTTTATAGGATTTCTTCTAATTTTGATTAATATCTGAAATTTTGTCAGCTAATTTAGCAGAAACTTTACTTTTTAGCAATGGTCCAAAGAGGTTGTAACATTTTATCAGGAAATAAAGAGAGTGAAGTTTTCATGGTACATATATCTTAAACTTAAATTTGGCAGTGTTGGATAAACAAACGGTTGTACCAGGTTTCAAAGTTCGGCTTCATTTCTTTGAGCTTCGAAATGTTTAGCCCTTTTTCACCTACTGAAATATATAAATCGTAATGTACCGATTGACAAAAACCTATTTATTAAACTACACTTATTGTAGAACACTTTGACAAGTTTATGCCTTGACGATCAATTCTTTTATATCTAGTCTTGTCTGTTTTTGTTTTGTATTGACACCGGCGCTAGTTTCCACGCTTCATTTGGGATTCCATCCGGACCTGTCGCTTTTCTTCTTTTCAGCCCACCCAGCACTTGCTCCATTTCCTCCCACATAATTTCTGGTCGATGGCCTTCTTCTTCTTTTCCGTCCTCTTCCACTGTCTCCTCTGCTCCCTTATCTTCTTTTCCGTCCAGCAACTGCATAAAATATGCTCTCCATCTTTCCATCTTAATTTCATTGACTTTCCGGGTTGCTTTTTCCACATTTTTGGCAATAAACTTCCATATTTCTCTTTCACTGTTGAGCTTCCTAGCCTCCTCCATTTGTTTTCTTTGCCACGTTCCTTTTTTGTTCTTCACAAGTTCTTTCATTTGATCCTTCATATTTTTTAATTTATCTGGAGTTCCTTCGCTCTGTCTCCATCTCTTGACATCCTCTCTCAACTGTTTTTTCTTGGAGATATATTCTTTATCAATCCATGCGCTGTTATAATGATCACTCCTGACATTTTTCCATACTATCGCCTCATGGACTTTAGATACCAGTTGTTCTAGGCTATTTATTGATTCTAGCTGACAGTCTTCCAGGTTGCGCTTAAATATTTGTACCGCCTCTTTATTCCATATCGCCACTGTTTTCTGCTTCTCCGTCTGTCCACTAACCACCGTTTTTCCTTTTACCGTTACTTCCAGCGGGAAATGATCCGACTCTATCCTGTTCCTTACTTCCATGCTGATTATATCACTTGTTGCTGCCTCGTTTTCTACTACATAGTCTGTCACTGACATCCCTCTTCCCCCTACATACGTTGTCTCTCCACTCCAATCTCCCTCCGTGCATCCATTTAATATGTTCCATTTTCTTTCCTTCATCCAGTCAAGCCATTTTCTACCATCCGCGTTGATTATTTTGTCTTTGGATTTTCTTGTTACATCATGTCCTCCTTCCCCGAGATTCCCAACCTGGCTCTCCCATATTCTTACGTTCCAGCCCCCGCAATTATAACTTTAGACAAGGTTTCCTCGTTTGCTTCCGTCTCTATTTCCGTTAATAATTCTTTTAGTCTTTTATTATTATAAACTGTAATACATTTCCATTTATCCCCGTTTAATTTTTTCTTTCTTATTTGAATCCCTTCGCCGTAATCTTCTCCCCTATAATTTTTCTCTTCCTCTATGTTCTTCTTTACTCCGGTTATTAAACCGCCTCTTGGTCGCCCCCTGTTGAAATCTCTTTTTGCCCATTGGCACTTCCACGCGAAGTTATCTGGCAGTTCGTTCTTCACCTCCTCCCAATCCTTTTCGTCAATCCATGTTTCCACTATTCCAATTATATCGAAGCTCTTCATGTAAACCAACAAGTCATCCTTATAATCCGCTTTTAATTTCCTCTTCAAACCTGCTACATTCCAACACAATATCTTCGTTTGCTCCGTGACCTGCTGGTTTTCCATCTCCCTATACTTTCTTACTGAAATTTTATATCCTTTATTCCTGTAACATCATTGTAGTGGTACGACCTCTGGTCTACTTCCATTTTTCGGTATCCTACTCTTACAAACTTGCCTCTTTCCCTCAATTCTTTAGCTTTCTGTCTTATCTCCCTCTGCACCTCTCTTTCCTTCTCTGTGAGATCATTGTCCACGTAGACCTGCGATCCTTTTAATTGGTTTTTCATTTTCATTATCCTTAGTTTTTCCTCCCAGTTTTTCATTTTAATTAATATTGCTCTAGTTTTTCCATTTGTCGGGCTTCCTATTCTGTGCATGTTTTGTACAGCATTTATTTGAAATTTGTCCCTTAGCAAGTCCTCTACTTTCTTTTCCCACGTAGCTTCTTCTTTAATTCCATTCATAACTATGTTTAACTTTCTTTCTTTCTTATCATTTTCTTCCCTAAAATTTTCAATTTTAGCCAATTTCTCTTCCATTTGCTTTCTATCTGCTTCTATCTTACATTCGCTGTCTGCACTTGCCTTCTTTAAGTCTCTAATCTCATTCTCCAAGCCTATAATTTTCTCTCTTGCTAATTTATTTTCTTCCCTCATTGCTTTTAGTTCCTCTGTTAATTCCGTTCTCCACTTTTCTCCTCTCTTTTATCTTCTTCTAATTTCTTCGTAAATCGCATCAGCTCGCGTTTTATCTCCGCCATTTCCTGGACCACTGAGAGATTTGCTTCAATCAGCGATCGATGCGATTTGTGGCCCTCCTTCGGGCTAGCCTCTTCTGGGCTGGTCTCCTTTTTTCTCTTAGAGCAGGGGGAACGGCCTAGCCATTTTTTAGATTGGAATAGGTTGGCCTGTTCACTATCGGAACTGCGTTCCTGCTCACTACACTCCATGTTATCCGTTATCTTTTTTTCTCTTTTTTTTCTTTCTTTTCTTGCTACCGTTATCTTTGCTTTTTTTCTTTTTCTTCTTTCTGTTTCCTTACACTCAGCCCCCTTTTCTCCTTCCTGTTCTCCTGGTATGATTTCTTGGCTTTTGGGGTTTTCGTGGCTTTCTTCTGTCGTAGGGCTGCGCTGGAAATTCGACTCTAGCGAACTACCAGCGGTTATACTCGCAACTAAACTTTTTGTCAAACACTCGCACGTCTTAATTACTCGAACTCTCGAACCGGAAAAAAAAAATGGATACATTATATAAGATATATGCAAAAGTAGTGGAGGAAAAGGAAGTGATTCCGGAAGTACAAGGGGGATTCAGAAAAGGGAGGGGAACAACGGACCAGCTGGTTACCTTAAAATACGTAATAGAGCAAGAGCTGGCACAGAAAGGTGGAAAGGTGTATGCTGTATTCATAGATCTTAAAGCGGCATATGACACAGTAAACCGAAACATGCTATGGGAAATGATGAGAGCAAAAGGAATTAGTGGGTGGCTAGTGAAGGCAGTTACAGATCTATATGGCAAGACAAGCTGCAGAGTTAAAACAAGTGAAAAAAAAAATCCGAAAGATTCTGGGTTAGGAAAGGATTGAAGCAAGGGTGTTCACTTAGCCCTGTCCTATTTAATGTTTTAATAAATGACTTAAAAAAGGTTTTAAAAAATGGGCAGGCAGGAGGAGTGGTAATAGGTAGGATGAAAGTGTGGTCTCTAGCTTACGCGGATGACATAGTTGCTTTAGCAAGAACAAAAGGGGAAATGAAAGAGATGATTGGAAGGATTAAAAGATATTTTGAGAAAAGAATGTTAAGTGTGAATGTAGAGAAGACTAAGTGGATGGTGTTTAGAAAGAAAGTTGGTAAGAAAGAGGAAAGCTTGATGTGGGGGGAAGAGGTTATAGAGCAGGTTAGCAGGTTCAAATACTTGGGATTTATGTTTGGTAGTAATGGGTCCAATAATGAGCACATTAAGTTCGTATGTAAGAAAGCATGGGTGGCTGCTAATAGGTTTTGGAATGCTTGGAAAGATAAATTTGAAGATAGTTTCGTGGCAAAAATGATAGTGTGGAAAGCGTGTGTTCGGAGTATTTTGTTGTATGGAGCGGAAATATGGGGTATGAACGAAATGGAACAAGTAGAAAAGGTACAACTCCAGTTTATAAAAAGGCGTTGAAATTAGACAGGAGTACGCCAGGGTACCTGGTGCTACAAGAAGCGAATGTGTATAAAGTTGCAGTAGAAGCATCAGTGAGAGTGGCAAGATACGAAAGGAAAGTGTATAGGTTAGGGAATGAAAGGATAGTGAAAGAGGTGTTCAATAGTTTAAGGAAGGAAGGTGTCGGAGGGATTAGACTAACAAAATGGGGAAATGAATGGAAAAAAATGTATGAACGAGTAGGGTTGTCGAAAGAGGAGGTAGAAAGGATGAAAAGGGAAGGCGTAAAGTGTGAAAAATTGTTGGGTGAAAGGAGTAGGGAGATAGAGCTGCAGATACGACAAAGCCGTATAGACGAAAGCAGGTACAATCGGGAGTACAACAAGGTACAAGTGTACGGCAGACTCCCTTTGTACCTAAGCAGAGGGTCCAGCGGTAGCCAAAATAGGATAGCCAGGTTTCGGTGCGGCAACGAAGAAAAGGGAAGAAGGTACTGGTTGAATGAAAGGGAGAATTTGTGTACCATGTGCGGAGAGGGTACTGACAGGTGGGCACATTGGATGGAAGAATGCAAAGGGCTAACATGGGAAGAAGGAAAGAAAAATAAATGTAAATACTGGGAAGCGTGCATGGACGAGTCAGGTAGCGGGTGGCCCATAATGCGGGAAATTTTAGAGCGGAAGGGAGTGATTGTGGAAAGAGTTTAGGGAGAGAGAAAAGTTAGTGCGGGCGAAGAATTATTGTTTTTTTTTGTTTCTTTAAAGTGTAGTTTTTTTTAAGTTTGAGTATTTGGGGTATTTTTGGGTCGGGTTATTTGTTATGTTCTGTTTTTTGTTCTTTTTTTTGTTTTGTTTTGTTTTTTTTGTTTTGATATGTTTTTTTAATATGCCAATAAAGGTAATAATAATAAAAATAGTCTTCTCTGTCAAGTTTTGTTTCTCGAGTCTTGTCGGTCTAGTATAGCCTTGTCTCCGTGGCATAGCTTCCTACGACACACCTCTGTTAAGTTGGCAGGACAAACGATGAAAAAAAATCCGCGACGGCACATAATCCGCTTTTTATCAGCAAACGATTAAAAAATCCTGCACTTCCCATTTCCTGGGAAAATTGGGTCCTGCAAACTTACCAGAGTTAGGTTTAGAGTGTAAAAATAATTATTTTGAGGAAATAAATACACCGAAATTTTCCGCATAGATTTCAAAATTTTTTATTTTTTATAAGCAAACAAATGCCGCGAGAAAAAAAAAAATTACGCGCTTTTCATTTCCTGGGAAAATTTTTGTTTTTGCGCGGCCGATTCGCCACAAAAGCCGCGCGCGTCTCCTGCTTTGTTATGCGCGTCTTTATTATTTCTATTGGCCAGTTCAAAGACGCTTCGGCGGCTAAATGCTAGCGCCTTTCAAAGATGCGGGCGGCATGTAGGGTTGCCAACTTTTTTGAGAAAAATAAAGTATAAAATTATTGGGATAGGAAAAAATAAAGTATATGGACGAAAAAATAAAGTATTTATCTACTCACACCAAAATGAACACATTAATAATTATTGTGTGTGAAGGATGCCATTATTATAATCGTGTGTAGAAGTAGAAATCGTGCGTAAAAATACAATGCCAATCAAATGGAATTTCATTAAAAACGATTTCTGTTTGTTTTTGCTATAGCAATATCTCGGGTCACTATACAAAAAACGTAGACGTAGTGAAAATAAATTTCCTGACTGAAACTAAATAACTTAACCTAACCATAACCTAATCTAGATTAAATCTAGGTTAACCTAGATTACATCGACAACGACCAAATAGTGTTCCCGTCCCTGTGCTTTTTTACTAGTTTAACGTTCTAACCTTATTGTGACGATGATTTGAAGTATGTTGTCACATGCATGTTGACATCCAGTATAGTTACAGCATATCCTTTCAAACGTTTTATTTTTTAAACTTGTTATAGACGAAATTTAGCTTGAATATATGAATATATCCAACCTGTCCGTAGCTCTATAATATTAAGTCTTATTTAGACGGAAGAAATGAACAAATCTCATGTTGAAACAAGTACTTCCTGGCTAATATCCCACAGAATATTGAATTATGCAACAGACTTTTCCATGTTATTAGTAGTCCCAGTACAATTTTCATGTCACTTAACGAGTAATAGATAAATAATATTGTTTTTATGATCATTTCTATCTATTTAACTTAAGTTAATAGCCATCTGCAGATGTCGAAATTTATCTCTCATCAGGTCAGCTTTGCTTTTTTTTAATTATAAATTGGAACATTTAGCTTGAACACCTTGTTTTATTAAATATATGCAGCATGTAGTTTGTAAAGTGTAGATAAATTTCAACAACTTCTTGATCCTGTTGGTCACTTTAATAATTTCTGTATAATTATAGGACAACCACTTATCCTAAAATCACCTAAATTTATAAAAGACTTCCGTCACTAAAGCTTCCATTTTCGTTCTATCCAAGCTAGAATCTCTATTGGCTATCTTGGAATCTGGATATAAAGTTTTACTTAATTTATTCGCGAAATCCATGCTCTTATAAAATAGATTATGTTTCACAGTGAAAAGTATATTTATTGAAAATAAAGTAGGATACGTTATTATAAAGTATGGTTGGCAACCCTAGCGGCATGCTAGGTCCTTTCAAAGGTACGAGCGGCATGTTAAGGCACTTTCAAAGACGCAAGCGACATGTTAGGTCTTTTTAAATATGAAGTGTTCTTATTGGTTGCCATTCTTCCACCTACGGTGGGGAGAGAGGGCAGTTGTAGAGTCCTGTGAAGTTAGCAACCGAATTTGCAAAAGTATAATATTACATCAGAGTTCCCGGCAGACATGAAATAGTTCTAGAGCAGCTATTCTCAACCGCTGGTCCGGCGGACCACCAGTGGTCCGCGGAGAAATTTTACAGGTCCGCAGACAATTTTTTCTATCCGCGAAAAAAATTTACTTATAAAAAAAAAATCATAACTAAATTTTAATTTATAAAATTACGAAATACAAATATCTTAAACTAATTTTAATTCTATGTAATTTATGATTAGTACGGCACTGAAGAAAAAAAAAAGAAAAATAATTACATATCTTTACATTTAAATATTATTGTAAGTAAATTATAATAAAAATGTTACAATTAACTTGTAGTAGTTCTACCAACAGGTACATTTTTGGTGATGGATATATATTTTTCCTTATTTTGGGGGATGATATCAATTTTTTCCTCGTCAGATCCAAATTCTTTAATAAATAAATGAACATCATAATTCGACATGTTATGGAAAAATACCGGGATCATTTTAGGTACTTTATAATTCAAATTACAATTTGAGTGGGCGGCTCCCCGAAATTTACCCGTTAAATGATCATGATCGGCGACTTTGTCTGTTACTTGTAATAATTTATTACATATGTGACAAGAAGTGGCCGTATCGTAGGAATTTTTCTTATCTGCAGTTAATTTAATCATCGGAAGTATTACGCTTAAATGTTCCCTGTATAATTCCTTAACTTAATCTGCATAGAGGTTCTGACAAAACAATTTCGGGCAATCTTCCTCGGTATCAGTGAAAAATTTACTCAATGAGTCATCGAATGAACATTTTATATTATAGGCGAAACTGTACGGTACATGGATATGTGTCTATAGCTATTGTCAGGGTTTGGTGAGCATGTATCAACAGGTTTTAAAATTGATTCAAAATCTGCGTATACAACAAAGGGTATACGCATTTTTCTATCGAAATTTTGAAATTTTAATATATTCCCCGGCATCATATCACCTCTCTTATATTTTACAAGGTCTTCCGTCGGCATAATAGTGTAAATTTTGCTGCAGTCATTCAATTTATGTTGATTA
Organism: Phosphuga atrata; assembly: GCA_944588485.1. Lineage (NCBI taxonomy): Eukaryota > Metazoa > Arthropoda > Insecta > Coleoptera > Silphidae > Phosphuga > Phosphuga atrata. The sequence goes on along the minus strand of OX155903.1, from coordinate 8,873,099 downwards.
AACTGCGAATTCATTTGAAAAAAAGGTTAAACAGCCGTCACATAAATATTTTTTTCTACAATCTACGGAGATTTGACCTTTTACAAGCCGTGAAATATTTTTAATATAAACATAATGACCCCACTTCCATTTAACCCCTTTTTCCAAATATAATAAATTTACATGTCTTTCCCTAGTCGCATTAGTATGGTAAATTGGTCCTACTACGTCATGTTGTTTAGATTTAAAATTAAACTCCAAACTATAAACGTTAATACTAATATTATTCATCTGTTCAAATTTAGAAATGTTATTGATTCTAAGCGCAAACTCTAATCTGTCATATTTTAAAATTGAAGAAGAGTGGGGATATGATGCCGGGCGATCAGAACTCACATTCGTGGGGTGTAATGCGGATACAATGCTCCATAAAAAACAAAATTCGTCTACATTCTGAACATTGATACAAGCTTTCGGATCCCTAATCTCCTTTGGCAGTTCAATAAATGACGACCCACGTATTGGTTTCTATTTATTGATATTAATTTAAATGGGAAATGGGAAAAAAATTAATATAAATGGGAAATCTCCCTTAGTGACCAACCCGAATCTTTCTCCTGAAACTCGCTACATTTGGTTTTAATTTTGGCACACATACTCATAAATTTCATCGAAGTTACTCATGCTACGTGTTATTTCGCGATATTTTGTATTAAATGACTTTAATTCACCTTTGTATAGTAGTTCTTTAATACCTAGTAAAATTTTGTTAAAAAAATATCACTGGTCCGCGTATCTTTTTTTTAAATTTTACTGGTCCGTGGGCCAAAAAAGGTTGAGAAACACTGTTCTAGAATACTTTGTGCAAAATTTCAATAGTTCTGCAGAATTTGCCGAATAAAATGGAAAATTCCAAAATTGAGCTAGCAACCACTTTTGAAAAAAACTGTGCGTTTTTTACATATTCCTGTACCTCGACCATAGTTCTGGAGTACTAGATCAATATTGCAAAAAGTTCTGCAGAAATTGACATTTTGCAAAAAAAATTAATTTTGAAACTTGCAAAAACAGTTCTATTCGTGGATCTGAATAGCACCCTAAGAGTTCTATCAAAGATCCCTTTGTCATTTTTTGATAAAAACCTTAGTTCAAAAGATATTTGCAATAATAAGGGACCCATTATTTTGAATGAAAATTTATAAAAATCGCAGAACAGTTCTGTTTCCAGTATCCGATAGAACTCTTAGAGTTCTATCGAAAATCCTTATAATTTTTTTCTGTAAAGTTAAAAATTAGAAAAATTAGAACAGTTTTCTGTAAAATTAAAATTAGAAAATTTTGCGAAAAATTGGACTTTACCAAATTTATTGGATTTTTGGATTTTTTACCTGTTTGCAGATCCCGGTAGAACTCTTAGAGTTCTATGGAAAGTCCTTACAAGATTTTTCTGTAAAATTAAAAATTAGAAAGAAATGCGAGAATTTCGACATCCCCGATGTTACGAAATGAAGAGAAAAAAATCGCACTACAGTTCTGTTTGCAGTTCCCGGTAGGAATCTTAGAGTTCTATCGAAAATCCTTATAACATTTTTCTGTAAAATTAAAAATAGAAAATTTTGCGAAAAATTGGACTTTGCCGACGCGACGAAGTGAAAAGAAAAAAATCAAGCAATATTTCTGTTTGCAGTTCCTGGTAGAACTCTTAGAGTTCTATCTAAAATTCTTATAACATATCTCGTCAAAGTTAAAAATTCGAAAGATAGGCGAAAAATTAGACTTCACCGATGCGACGAAGCAAAGAGAAAATAATCGCGTAATAGTTCTGTTTGCAGTTCCTGGTAGAACTCTTAGAGTTCTATCGAAAATCCTTATAACATTTTTCTTCAAAGTTAAAAATTGGAAAGATATACGAAAAATACAAGTGCACGATTGAATTTCGATTTCACCATTGAAGTGAAAATTTTTCCCATATCTCTCGAATTTTTAACTTTGGAGAAAAATGTTATAAGGATTTTCGATAGAACTCTAAGAGTTCTACTGGGAACTACAAACAGAACTGTCGCACGATTTTTTTTTTCATCTTCATTTCGTCGCATTGGTGAAGTCTAGTTTTTCACAAATCTTCCTAATTTTTAATTTTACAGAAAAAAGTTATAAGGATTTTCGATAGAACTCTAAGAGTTCTATCGGGAACTGCAAACAGAACTGTTCCGAGGTTTTTTTTAATTGTCATTCAAAATAACGGGTCCCTTATTATTGCAAATATCTTTTGAACTAAGGTTTTTATCAAAAAATGACAAAGGGATCTTTGATAGAACTCTTAGGGTGCTATTCAGATCAGCGAATAGAACTGTTTGTGCAAGTTTCAAAATTCAATTTTATTTTGCAAAATGTCAATTTTTGCAGAACTTTTTACAATATTGATCAAGTACTCCAGAACTATGGTCGAGGTACAGGAATATGTAAAAAACGCACAGTTTTTCTCAAAAGTGGTTGCTAGCTCAATTTTAGTATTTTCCATTTTTTTCGCGAAATTCTGCAGAACTATTGAAATTTTGCACAAAGTACTCTAGAACTATTTCATATCTGCCGGGAACTCCGATGTAATATTATATTTTTGCAAATTCGGTTGCTAACTTCACAGGACTCAGTTGTAGTTAGTGGAGGTATTGTAATCGAGCATGTAATGTATGCACATGTGTTGTTGTAAATGCCCATTATTGTACAGTTCGTGGACTATGTAAATACATCATAACACACACGTATGTAACAGTCAGCGATTAATGATAAGTAATGATTGATAACATACACGTGCGTTTGGTTTACGATTCGTTGATTGGTTGAGAGCTGCTACTACGGCTCAGACGTTCAGCGCCCCCCGTGCCACAATTCAAACTAACGGAAATTGACATTGCGTACATTTGCCTATATCTCTCAGTAATCTCATTCCAGTTTAACCCAAATAAGTACTAAATAATAAGGTATGTAACCATTAAGAATGTATTTATTTTCAGTTCTATCAAGTTTAATAATGTCGAGTAACAGTTATTAATGAAAATACAACTGTTTGTTTATTATAATGTTAAATAATGATAATTAAATAAACATAACCTAATAAGAAATAAATTTGTTGCATCAAACAAATTTTTCTTATTAAACAGAAACAAATTAGTGTGGTCGTAGATAAAGTATAGTACATAACTCGAGTTGTAAGGCAATTACGTACTCGTGGAATTACGCACTGCTCGCTGTGCGTAATAAAACTGTGCTTCTTATGCTTCTATGCTAATATTCTTCCAAAAACTCTTGTTGCGTATATACTATTTTCTCCTCGAATAGAAAATCATCCGATGATGTCGGAACCCATAAAAATTTATTAGATAGGGCGAAAGAGTGCGCCGCAAAACACAAAGCCGGTAAATTGACTTTTCCACCGTGGAAAAGCAGACCCTAAAAATAATTATTTAAAGAAAAAAATTCATGGAAATTGTCCGCTTTTTAACCATAAACAAATTCCGCGAAAAAAAAATTCTCGAATTTTCCCGGCAAATGAAAATTGCGGATTTTTTTTTTCTCGTGGCATTGGTTTGCGGATAAAAAGCGGATAATTCCGGTGCATTTATTTCTTCAAGATAATTATTTTTAGGTTGGGTTCCTTTCTTGGTAACTTTCTGGTAAGTTAGGTTAGGTTAGGTTGGGGACCCCATTTTTCAGGGAAATGGGAAGTACGGGACATTTATTTTTTTTAAATCATTTGAGGATAGAAAGCGGATTATTATGTGCTATCGCGAATTTTTTTTTTCATCGTTGGTCCTGCCAACTTAACAGAGGTCTACAACACCCCCCATCATAAATCTTGTGATAATGGTATCTTATCACTAAAAACTTTTGAAAAAAAAAAAATGAGCGGCACACCCGCTTGGACCCTATGTTCTAAGTTGCAAAGCTTTACACATATTTAATTTTTGAAAGGAAAAGAATATTTTCAAATACAGGGTGCGGCAGAGAGATATGATGTTTTGGAAGCGACTGCCACACATTTAATTTGTGATTTCTTCTGCAAGGGAGAAGTGTTGGACACCCAACAAGAGATGGAAAGACAGCTTCTGAATGTTATCGAACTAGAACAGGCAAAAAATTGCCCAAAACGAAGAAGAAGCAGACATTTAATTTCGAACCAATTTTGGTTTCGAAAAATCACATCAGTTAGGTGGCTTTCATTTTTGTCGAGGCATTCTTGTAAACGGGTGGCCAAACTGTCCATACTCCTTTCAAGCATGGCACGTAGAATCCTTCGATTTTCTCGCGTTTTGTTTTCGGAAAGCTCTTCAAGAGTACGTGGTTTGTTAATGTAAGCAGAATTTACGTAGCCCCATAAAAAGCAGCCACAAGGTGACAGGTCCGCTGACCGAGGTAGCCACTCCACGCAATGAATTAAGATAACATTTCCCAGAACGCCTGATGTTATGGGAAATGTTATCTTAAAAAAGCCAATGTTACTCTTGATGTAAGCAAATTGCCCTATCTTGATGAAACCAAACTGTTTGGAAGTTGATGCGCCGCGCCGTCTTTTCACTTTTGGCAGGAAATCACGCAATATGGTAACGTAGCGATCTGTGTAGAACAGTCACTGTTCGTCCGTTTTCACCTAAGAAATAAGGTCCAATAATGCAATTTCGAGATATGCTTCACCAAAGAGTTACTTTCTCGCTGTGCAGAGGATTCTGATGCAGTTATTGCGGGTTTTCACTTGCCTAGCACCGAAAGTTTGTTTACCATCCCCGATAAATGAAAGTGAGCCTCGTCACTCGTGATCAAAACGATATCATCCATCAGTAATTCCAACATCGCATCTATGTCATGTTGGTTGTCCTAATCATTGGCGTTCTGCGGGGAATCCGTTCTTCGCTGCTTTCGGAGTTGATGATCATTCCGGCATGCAAAAACTCCGCTTCAGTTTTGGCAGGCCGGATGCAAAAGGCTGTCGTCGTGGGGTCCCTTTATCTGCTGAGGGCACACGATTCTGGAACCTACAGTTGCACCGACCAGTGGGGAGGAGCAGTTTAAGAAACAACTTTTGGACACTGGCGCAGTTGCTGCCAAGGGTCAGAGCTCGCAACAGTCCCGACCAGAATTTTATTAAAAAAAAATCTTGTCATGAACCTGTGTCGTCTCATGAAGTCGTTTTGCAGCAGTTTTTGCACATCATAATCTTATGCGGATGGAAATGAAGGTCCAAGTGCAAGAATCTGCGAACTGACCTGTCTTGTCTGACATCTGCAGAGCGCATGCGTGACGTACCGCCTAACGACGAGTGCTGCCTTCCACCGCTTGTCGCACTCTTTCAATGTTTTCAGGGGACCCGTACAGTTTGATGACGTCCCCGTGCAGTCCATGGTCTCAAAAATCCTGTTGTTTGACGACTATACACCCATTTCATTTTCAATTGTATTCCGTTTTGGAACACGGCTATGTCTACCAACATTAAAATGGTTACGTAATTGTCGCTGACTGAGCATCACAGAACGGCCCGTTTCAATAAATGTATTGTAAATAAACACACGATGTGCTACAGACCAAGGTTCCATTGTTACTGAAATGGCATCTGTTGACGAGTAGATATCAACCATTCCGAAAACAGTGTGACGACACAAGCACGCGTAACAGTCACTTCAAAAACATCATATCTCTCTGCCGGACACTGTACCTGACAATGTGTGAGTAGGAGTAGGAGAAAGAGTGCTAAATAATAATTTACTTCTAATAATAATATACTTCTGGCTAAAAACACCATGACTTCTCTCAATGTGGCCCAGAGGATAAAAACGCTGAACACCCCTACTCTAGAGTATAATCTTGACTGTCTAATCTGTCTAATCTATGATAGTCTTGTCTCGGTATCGTACTTCACGGGGTTAGAGCTTTAATTTAATTGCGAGTGTCGGCCGATTTTGCACATTAAGACAAATGTGTAATTCATTTTACGCCAATTTAATTTACTATAAGATTTCAGGGCCTATGAAGTGACAACTGTGAGCAAAATACAATAGGCCCCTTGGCCGCAGTGTTTGAAGGGTTAATAACCCGTTATCTACTTATTATTAAAATAATCTTGTCTGTCTAATTTGGTCGGTCTAGTTATTTATTCAGACTAATCTGTTTAGTGTTGTCTTACTATTCTAGTCTATCCAGTCTTATCTATCTATCCTCGTGTCTATGTTTGTGGGTCTAGTCTTGTCTGTTCGCTCTTGTCTGTTTAGTCTTATCTCTTTAGTCCTGTTTTGTCTGTCTAGACTTGTTTGTGCAGATTTGTCTCTCTAGTCTCGTCTGTTTACTTTCATCTGTCTAGCCTTCTCTGTCTAATCTTGTCTATCTAGTATTGATTGTTTAGTCTTGTGTATCTACACTGGTCTGTCTAATCTTGTCTGTGTAGTCTTGTCTCTCTAGTCTGGTCCGTCTAAATTTATATGTCAAATCTGATCTATCTAGTGATGTTTCTTTAGTTTTGTCTATCTAGCCTTGTCTGTGTAACATTGTTTGCTTGGTCGTGTCTGTCTAAACTATCTAGATTTATCTGTCTAGTTTCACTTGTCTAATCTCATCTGGCTAGGCTGGTCTAAATCTACTCTTATAAGTCTATTTAATACTCTTGTTCGTCTAACCTTGTCGGTCTAATACTGCCTGTCTAATCTGTAGATAGTTTTATTTTATTATTTTATAGGAAAGAAAAAATTATCACGTATAAATAATTACAAGGAAATGAAAAATTTGATAATAATAGATTCAAAACTGAAGAGGAGGCGACAACTAGGACGCTTTTCAATAACCGTCCGGGCTGCCCACCCAAAATGAATGAATGAATGAAAGATATGCGATACCGGCTGGGCGCATACTAAAAGCCAAAGTGGCATACGGGGTTTTGTGAGGGTTTAGTGAGTCTTAGTCTTAGTAGGTCTAGTCTTGTCTGTCTAGCCTTGTTTGACTTGTTTTAGTGTCTATTAATATGTATCATATGGATAAATCCTAATTTAAATCTAAATGAAAATTCATTAACAAGAAACTTTCATTATCACGTATGTCGCACTAGTTTAGGGCCCCGACCAAGAAATTGACTTCTACTATTTCGCAGTAGTAAATACGAGGTTGTTAATTAGTATATACAGAGTTGCAGAACTCATTCTGACCAGCCGGCCGGAATGCACACAGGTTGATGAGGGCACAAAATTGCTTTCGCCCCATGCATTGAACAAGAAACGAATGCGCTAAATATTTGTTGACTAAATAATTCCTATAAATTTGGTTGGACGTTATTGCGAATTTAATTCATGTTGCGTTTGCTTTGCTTGCAGGAAGAAAGTGGATATCACACGAAATGAACTGGATAAAGAGCCAAAAGACTTAACTAATCGTACAATGTTCCCAAGCACACAAATTAAAATGAGGTAAGTTTTCGCATAAATCCTAATTAAAATGTGACTAATTGTAAGTTTAAATCTCAATGCCCGCAGAAGAAATGAATAACTTTCTGTCCAATTCATTACTAGAGAAACAAGACAAGACCGCACAAACTATTGTAGATAAATTGGACGCGACTAACAGATCCAATGCATATCGCATTTCTTGCTTTAATTCAGGGTAAGCGGTTAGTGAAAACAGCCGTAGTTGTCGCCTCGCTGAACAAGAATAGAACCCGCAGACAAGACTAGACAAACAAGTCTCCCTCTAGTCATGTCTGTCTACAAGATTAGACAAGAATACTAGAGCGATAAGACTAGAAAGATAAGACTAGGCAGATCTCAAAGACAAGAGTGTACTGGACGAAATGAGACAATCAAAAGTAAACTGTTAAGTTTTATGTGTTAAGTCATCCTTGTCCCTGGACTTGTTTGTATTGTCTTGTTTTTTAATCTTAAATGTATTTATTGTCCATTTTTGTATCTCCAATTTACATATTTATGGAACAAATTCTCTTCTATTGACAATTGTGTGATGTTTCATAATAGGTCTTACGTAAGGCAGAAAATTTAAAAATAAGCGGATGAAACTATAAACGATATCCTTTTTAAATATTCCCACGAACAATCCCAGACTGAGTTACCGAACCGGCGATTTCCCTAATTTGAGTTTAATATAGGAGATTAAAAATTAATATCCGCAAAAAAATAATTATGCGGTCAATTATTTTGTTGGAAACGGAAATAATGAAGCAATTGAATTGTTGTGAAAATCTTAAAACTATTTTTTCCTACGTCCATGTCGTTCAACAATAGCCTGCACGTACCCTTATGGTATTAATAACCAGTGTGGGCTCCACCAGAATTACCATAATGGTGTGTTAAACATAGCTGTGAGTCAAATTAGCATATGTTTACATATAAGTAGTATATAATTGACATCATTTTGAACAATAACGTTGTTAAGCTTATTATTCACGTGCTGTAATTATTCAAATAATTAGTATTTTAATAATCGTCGGGCATTGTGCGGCAATATCCTATCTAAATTCCATTATTCTCGACAGTTCTGCCCAATTTAAATACATTTCTATAATCCCACTAAATATTTCATGTTCAGGAATTTATTAGAATAAAATCATCACTGGTTTAGTGACCTGCATTATATTTCAAATGATATTTCACAAATCATATATTAATCTATAAAACAGCAGTAAATTGTACATATAATAAGCAGACGAGATTGACAAGACTATGCGAACAAGATAAGACGGAAAAGGCTGACTAAACCCCATATTCCACTTTGGCTTTTAGTATGCACCACCCCGGTATCGCGTTTATCGCATTCATTCAGGGTGGGCAGCCCGGATGTTTAGTGAAAACCGTCCTAGTTTTTTGCCTTCCTGACCAGTAATCGAACCCGCGTTTCCCGCATTACCAGGCCGAAGAAAAGACTAGACGGACAATTTTAAACGAACAATGTTAGACGGACAATGTTAAGGATAAGACTAGAAGGACCATGTTAGAAGGACAATATTAGAGATTTACTAGAAGGACAATATTAGAGATTTACTAGAAGGACAATATTAGACAGACAAGGCTGGACGGTCGGTATATAGACAAAACTATACCGACAAAACTAGACGGACAAGATTAGAGAGATAAAACTAGACGGACAAATCTAGGCAGATAAGACTAGACGTACAAAACTAGACAGATAAGACTAGATGGACAAGAGTAGTCAGATAAGACTACACAGTCAAGACTAGACAAACATATATCATGACTATGCAGACAAGACTAGACAGAAAAACTAGTCTTGATTTATATATTTATTTATGTGGTCTGCATAATAATTGTAGACACACCTTATATATTATTGTTAGCAACAGCATATGGCCGTGGAACCGTTTGGTTTAATAAAGTAAAAATAGAGACAGATGTGTGGTAAATTACAGAATACTAGCAACGTCAGGTTTAGATATGTGGAATTAAACACCTTGTTAACTGTGAAAAATACAATTGATGTGGACTTTACAAATCAAATGTTGTGGTTTAAGTTTTCTCCATATTAAATGCTCTAATTTCTAAAGAAATCATATTGCCGAGAAGTATTTTGCCAAAGCAAGTTTGTAATAGTTTGTTAATCTTGTTAATGCTAATGTTTTAATTTTGCATAGATTTTTGTATTCGTCTATCTCAACTGTTTCACTAATTTAATAATCAGTGAAAATTGAATTTAGTTAATTTATCTATTCACACACCAAAATGAACACATTAATAACTACAATTAATAACTACATTATTGTATGTGAAGGATGCCATTATTATAATCGTGTGTAAAAGTGTCCAAATCGTCCGTAAAAGTCCAATGTAAATCAAGTGGAGTTTCATTATTAAACGATTTCTGTTTGTTGTTACTATGGCAACAACTCGCGTCACTAAACAAAAAACATAGACGTAGTGAAAATAAATTTTCTGTCGTATGTTAAAATTGAATTAATTTATCTTATTTTGAATCAAGAAGCCTCGGCCTTTCAGTCTGGATTTATCTGGCTCTAATATAACATAACCTAACCATAATATAATCTGGATTAAACCTAGGTTAATCGAAGTACGGAAAGATGGTTCCTTCTAGGCCCTCCACCTCGATCGACCTTCACACTACCGGTTCCGACTTCCGGTTTCCGTTTCCGGCTTCGACTTTCGTTTCCGGTTTCCCACTTCCTGTTTTTCACTGATGATATTGTGAAGTCTATGTATCCCAACGTGCGAGGTCTATGTAAACCCACACTGGGTGTGGGGTCTATGTAGTCCCACGTGTGAGATCTATGTAACCCCACGCTGGGTGTGAGGTCTGGTTTCGACTTCCGCTTCCGGTGTCGACTTCAGTGTCCACTTCCGGTTTCCCACATCCAGTTTCACACTTCCGGTTTCTCACAATCGACCGCCTCATTTCCAGTTACTGCACTATGCGCGTGAAAATTCAAAATTCTGTGCTGGCGGAATAATTCAAAATTTGACGCCGGCGGGAAAATTCGAATTCGAAACAGGAAGTGTCAAGGTCACTGGAGGTGGAGGGCCTAGAAGAAAATATCGTTCCCTACTCATCGACAACGATCAAATAGTGTTCCCGTTACTGCGCGTTTTTACTAGTTGAAGCAATTGAAAACAAAAAATTAAAGCAATTTTTCCACGGAGGAGCTGAACGTTCTATGCTTATTGTGTCAGTGATTTGAAGTATGTTTATTATCGGTAAGAAACAATTATTTTTTTGTAGATTCAACAGTATTTTATTATACTTCGAAGATAAAACAATGTATGACACACGTGTGTGAAAGACTTTTGTGCAGTCATGGCGATTAAACCACTCGCCCGCCTTCGGCTCGTGCTTTAAACGTGTTTTTTTCGTAAAAGTTTAGTGCCTTTTTAAAAATTTTTTCGATGGCAATGAAAATTCTGAGTAAACCCCTCTTGTTGGCCTACAGCTTCGGGTGGAAGAGCTGACAAGAGTGAGGGCACCTTCTTGTCCTTGGAAGGAGAAATTCTTCCTAAAGGCGGATGAAACTATCTACAAGTTCAACGGCATGGAGATGCAGAAGGCAACGGGAAACCACTGCATTAAGGGTCCTCAGGACATCCCCAGGAAAATCTTTAGCATGATCGAGAAAAATCAAATCACGGCCCCCAGTCCCCGGCAGCCCTTTAGTGGGCAGAGGGTGCTAAGAATCCCCGGGTCGGCCATGAAAAGGATAGCAATGGAATGTTCGCAGTTTGTTTGAGAGCGGAAAAATGCATAACACAATCAGGGAGATGAAAAGACTCAAAATAGACGTTCTGGGTATCAGCGAGTTGCGTTGGCCAGAGACTGGGGAAGTGAGAATGGAAGATCATTGCATTTATTATTCCGGCAATGATGGTGCGCGACATTTGAATGGTGTAGGTTTCTTGGTGGGACGCAGTATGAGTGGATCCGTCAAGAGTTTTGTGCCCATCTCTAACAGAGTGTGTATGTTACTGCTTAATACTTCGCCGATAGCAAGTAATCTTATACAGGTTTATGCCCCCACGTGTGATGGCTCTGACGATGAAATGGAAGTTTTTTACGACGACGTTAAAAGAGCACTGAAATTGACCAAATCCTCGGAAGTTATTATAATCATGGGCGATCTTAATGCAAAAGTAGGTAAGGGCCGGAGAGAGGATATCGTGGGAGATTATGGCTTAGGTGAACCAAACGAGCGAGGAGATCGGTTAATACAATTCTGCCAAGAGAATGACTTAATTATAGCCAATACACACTTTAAACCACCTCCAAGGCTCTATATACGTGGATTTCCAATGCAGATAGAAATGTACGCAATCAAATAGATTTTATCAGATAATATTCATTATATTAACAGAAGATTCAGGAATACCATTCAAAATACTAAGACTTACCCTGGTGCGGATGTTTTCACGGACCACTCATTGTTGGCTGCTACACTGAAACTGAAACTGAAAAAGTACAAAAAGCGTCAGGCTCTACAGTGTATAGACACAAGAAAGCTTTTGGATTCAGCAATATGAACAGAAGTGCAAGAAGAATTATACTCCAGATTGGGTAGCATTAATCAAACAATTAACGAAGATAATATCGAAAACACGTGGAGACAGATTAAAGCATCCGTAGTAGAAGTCAGTCAAGCTAAGCTGAAAAGCAACAGAACCAAACAGAAAGCTTGGATTACCGATGACATCCTGAAATTAATGGACCGCCGCAGATCATATAAAAATAAAGACCCTGACAGATACAAGGAGGTGCAAAGAGAAATTAGGGCGAAGATTAGACAAGCGAAGGAAGAGTGGTTGACGGGGCAGTGCAATGAAATAGAGCAGTTAGAAGCCAAACACGACTCTTTTAATATGTAGAAGGAAATCAAACGGACATCTGGTCAGTATAAAAAGAACAATAACAGCACTCTCATGAACGAGCAACAGCAAATTCTTAGTAGCACAGAACAACAACTACAGGAATGGAAAAAAATATATTCAAGATTTCTTTGTAGATTATAGGAGTTTTTCGCATAATATTACTCTGGATGACGGGTTAGATATCACTAAGGCAGAACTCTCGCACGCTATATCAAGTGCAAAAAACGGAAAGGCACCAGGATCACATGGAACACAAATAGACGGAAGGCACCAGGATCACATGGAACACAAATAGAGGTTTTGAAAATATTGGAAGAAGACAGGCCTCTTGCACTTCTATTAAGCTTGCTCAACTGCATATACAAGACCAGAGTAATTCCTAAAGACTGGCTCAGTTCAACATTCGTTGCTATACCAAAGAAGGCTAACTGCAAGTATTGTAAAGATTACAGAACGATCAGCCTAATGAGCCAGATATTAAAGTTGTTCCTGAATATCGTTCATTCCAGAATATACACCAAATGCGAAGAAAATATTGGCAGGTATCAGTTTGGTTTTAGAAACGGTTTCGGTACAAGGGAGGAGCTGTTTAGTGTCCAGGTTCTAATACAACGATGTCGAGACGTAAAGGTCGATGTATATGCTTGCTTCGTAGATTACGAGAAGGCATTCGACACTGTTCAACACGATAAGTTAATAGCTATACTGGACGATATGGGCCTGGACGGACGAGACATTAGGATAATCGCCAACTTGTATTGGAATCAGACAGCTGACATTAGAATTAACGGCCAGACATCTGAAGAAGTGCCTATTATGGGAGGAGTCCGACAAGGTTGTGTGCTCTCGCCCCTGCTGTTTAATTTGTATGCAGAAAAAATTTTTTTCGCGAGACGCCGTCGAAGACAGAACAGAGGGTATAATTGCTAATGGAATGGTCATCAACAATCTAAGATATGCGGACGACACGGTCTTACTGGCAACAGATAAAGATGATTTACAGGCACTCTTAGCAGCGGTTACAGAACATAGCCAACGAATGGGTCTACGATTAAATATAAGGAAGACCAAATGGATAGTTGTCAGGAAAAACAAAAATATGGCCGACAACTTAACAGATATCAGCATAAATGGAGCAATAGTGGAGAGAGTACAAAAATATAAATATCTGGGCTGCTGGGTGAATGAAAAATGGGACTTAACTCAAGAAATCAAAAGCAAAATAGAATAGGCACTAACATCCTTCAGGAGCATGCAAAAACTGCTTACCAACAGAGCTCTAAAAATTCCCTTAAGAATACGCCTATTACGTTGCTATGTCTTTAGCATATTGTTCTATGGGATGGAAGCATGGACCCTCACTGACACAATATGCAAAAGGATCGAGGCCTTCGAAATGTGGACTTACCGAAGAATGCTGAGGATATCGTGGATGGACAGGGTGACGAATGAGGCGGTTCTACAGCGTATGAATAAACAAAGAGAGGTACTTATTATCATAAAAAGAAGAAAGCTGGAGTACTTTGCCCACGTAATGAGGAATCCGAAATATGAATTGCTCCACATTATTATTCAAGGAAAAATAGAGGGAAAGCGTGGCCCTGGGCGCCGAAGAACATCTTGGCTCAAGAATCTCCGCCAGTGGTATGGAGTAAACACCACGACACTCTTTAGATAGGCTGTGGACAAAGTGAGGATCAAGCGAATGATCGCCAATGTTCTGGGAGGACACGGCACTTGAAGAAGAAGAAGAATGAAAATTCTGAACACGATTTTCCCGTTTATTCCGTTCCAATGTATTCCAAAGTATTCAGGATATTTCCTATTTTCCAATTTTTAGCCATTTACTCTAACTCAGTGTAAGTTTTTCCGACAGAATAATTTAGCCGAATTCCTACCGCATCTTCTGAGACTAAATTTGTAGAAATCCTCCAGTGGTTCTCTAGTCCTCCAGTGGTTCGATGGTTGGTTCGGTGGTAGTAAAAGTGGTAGTCGGTGGTAGTCTACGAATATGATATACCTATGTTTTCCGACTAATTTCAAGATTTTGAATCGATTGGTAAAAACTGTAAGTCTCTGAGATAAGGCGTTCAAATGTTATGACATCGTGAAATCTGCGGCAAATGCGAGAAAAAGTATTTCCTTAAAATCTTTATAAGTTAATTAAATTAATAGAAAATTTCAAAATTCATAGAAAATAGAAAGTGTGTCTGAAAGTGTTTTCTCTGGTGGTTGTAAATATACAAATTGCATTTTTCTAGCCGCTTCCGTTCGCGAGATATGACTTGATATAATTGGCAAAATCGAGCGCAATTTCGCGAAATTTGGTCGCCCGAGCAGAGAACTGGGAAGCTAATTAAGGGTCCACTTTTAGACGGAGTGCTAGTAAATTACAGACAAATATCTGTTATGTTCCAACATGAGATTTGTTTTGTAGTTTTAAAAAGACTTAATAATATTATAGAGCTACGGAAAGGTTGAGTAAGTTTATATATTCAAGCTATGTTCCGCTTTAATAAGTTGGTATGATTGTATCTATAATTAGTTTAGAGTTTCACCACCATATTCAGTCTAAAATGATTTTTGGACATTGTATACTATTTCCTTCGGGATTAAGAAACGCATGTGATTTGAATTGCAACAATTTATCTCTAAGATACGAGACGCCTGACTAAGACGCTAGGAGAATATGCGTACAAGCGGTAATAATGTAGATATGTTTTATAAATTTAAATTTCATTGTATTATCAAAACGGACCCTACTCACAACTTGATATATTGCAGTGTTGTGCAAATCATCGCCAGCACTCCAGTACATAGCTTCTGCTGACAATTGTATCGAGAAACAATCATAACAGCAAGCAAGAAATGCTTCCAGTTCTCGTTTGGTTAAATTTATATACGATCAGTTTTTTTGGTAAATAGTCCGGTATTTTGGTAACTGGCATAAATACTCAAAATATTATCAAAAAGTCAACTTAAGTCAAAATATTATGCATCTGCAGACATTCATCGATTACCACCTCTTTTTTTAAATTTTATTAAAATTTAATATTACCTTTAATATATTTCTATAATTTGAAACAATTTGAACTTTTTGTCTGCTCTACTAGCCGGTCAGTGTTACAAATATCACCGACACTTCGTGAAAATTTATGTTTATTCCTTCTTCATCTGATTTTTGGTCAATTACTGCAGCATTAAAAAAATATACTGGATATTACCATTACATGTCTAATAGTTATACAGTATAATCTTGATAATCCGCCGGTTGGTTAATCGGGCATGTTCCGCAATCCGGCGCTCTGGGGAAACACGTGTCTTTTCTTTCCGTTGTCCCGCGTCGGATATAAACCTCGCGCACAGCTGAAATAAAGTAAAAACGGACCCTCAAACTCTGACAACTTTATTCGATATTCTGACCAAGCTAACTCTTCTACAATTGTTTTCGGAATTTTTACAAGAGCTTTGGTGTTACGCTGCCAAACGATGACATAGCTTGGCTTCAAGGCACAAGCGAAGAAAATTTTCTGACGAAGATATTCTCAGCCTAATTTGTTCCTAATTCATTGAAAATAAATTTGTCACTTAACGATGATTTTAATGTTTGAACTCGGCGAACTGACTTAAACGGTGACGCGTTTAAAATATATAAAATATGTAATATTGTTATTGCTTTATGTTAATCCTGATAATCCGGTCTGGTCCCATATGTGTCGGATTATCAAAATTATACTGTACTACATTTAAGCAACTAAAAATAAATGTACATGTAATCTCCTAGCGTTATTATATAAGGACAGTAAAAAAAGAACAATATTTCTCGAAATGTGGCGAAAATATACCGATCATAAAGTTATTTACTACAAACATAGAAATTTAATAATTCTATAGGTACTATTAGAGTTTTAGTAGATTTCTTTAATATACTCATCGTTTTGGGTCATTTAATTTGAATTATTCTAATATAAACAATTATTGTTGTATTATTGATTGAACCTAACAAATACTTTATTATAAACTACTACTATTAGTAGCTACAATAATAACAAATCACTCAAATAATTAAGGGTATACCAACACTGGCTAAAACATTTTGCAAACGTTACAACAGTGCGACTTCTCTTGTATGTATTGTAAATGTATGTAAATATATGTATGTAACCCAACACCACCTTTGCGACATTCGCTGATGACACAGCCATCCTAGCTGTCCACGAAAATCCGGATACAGCCTCGAGCATATGACACTTAAAAAAAAATCGGGTTTTTTGGTCTTATTTAACAGTTTATACCAGGGGTGGGGAACCTGCGGCCTTAAGGTCGCATGCGGCCTTTTTGATTTTCCTTGGCGGCCTTCTTAGATATTTTAATTTTAACCTATAATTTCGAGCTACCCAGAGAGAAGTACTAGTGAGACCGAACTGCCATATACCGTCTTTGTTTAACACAAAACTTGGGGGGAAATTAAATCACGTGATCTGATAGAACGGGCCAATGAACGTGCAGCAAATTTCCCTCCTTTCTAGGTGCTGCGTTGTGATTTATATTTCAATATTAATACTTATTTAAAACAATTGGTGTTGTTTCGACTGACATATCGTGCCGGATGCAAAATTTTCATTTTTTGTTTGTTGTTAGTGGCGTCTGTGTTTTATTTTTTATCAAAATCGTTTAAAGTTAGTTATTAGTTATTTGTTAATTTGTGTTTTATCCATTATGTCAGGAAAGAGAAAATTGAATGAAGAAAACAGAACTTTTAACGAAGATTGGGAGCTACAATATTTCCTCATTTCTGTGAAAGATAAAATGGTTTGTTTGATATGCAATTCTACAATAATCACATTAAAAAAATACAATGCAAACCAGCATTATGTTTCTCACAAAGACCATAAATATGCTAAACTAGAAGGAGAAGCGCGAAAAGCTGCTCTTCATAAGCTAAAAAAAGAAAAACAGCATCAAAAACAAGCTCTCAGTAATTTTATTAAGCAAAGTACTACTGCAACTGATGTTACCTATAAAATAGCATATATTCTTGGAAAACGGGGAAAACCATTTAGTGATGTGGAAATGATAAAGGATTGCATTGTTGAAGCAGTAGGATGTTTAGATCCAGAGAAAGTTGAGAAATACAAACAATTACCCCTTTCCAGAAGGACCATAACTGATAGACAGCACGACTTAGCGCAAAATATAACAGAACAGCTTCACTAAATTATACAAAATGAAGATATA
Organism: Phosphuga atrata; assembly: GCA_944588485.1. Classification (NCBI taxonomy): domain Eukaryota; kingdom Metazoa; phylum Arthropoda; class Insecta; order Coleoptera; family Silphidae; genus Phosphuga; species Phosphuga atrata. The sequence continues at coordinate 8,855,514 of OX155903.1, read as the reverse complement.
TATTTTTCGCTAGCATTAGATGAATCTACTGATGCAACGGACTCAGCTCAGGTTTTGTTTTTCATTCGTGCTGTCACTGAAGATTTTACTTGTTTCGAGGAACTACTGGCATTGGGTACTCTTACAGGAAGAACTCGTGGAGCTGATATTTACAACAGTTTTAAAGAAAAATGCCAAGAAGCAGGACTAAATATGGATAATTTAGTGAGTGTGTGCACTGATGGTGCACCTTCCATGAAAGGATCAAGAGAAGGCTTCGTTTCATTGCTGAAAAAAGACAATTCAAAATTAGAAAAGTTATTTCCGCTGCTTTAAGCAATACTATGGATAAAGTTATTAAAATTGTTAACTTTATACGTGCAAATGCGACTCGACATCGTCAATTTCGAAATATGCTTATGTCTGATGATGAAACATATAGTGTAGATTTGCCATATCATTCAAAAGTACGCTGGCTATCAAGAGGACAAGTTTTAGCCAGACATTTTGAGGTTTTATGAGGTACAACAACAGCAATGCGAATTGTTGGATGACGAATTTTGTAGAAATGCTGCATTTTTGTGTGATATTATGATAAAACAAAATGATTTAAATATTTCTTTGCAAGGCAGAACAAAACATATATATGATATGTGGCAAAAAATCCAGGCGTTTAGAAAAAAGTTAATAATTTTCAAAAGTCTCTTCTCTCAATCACAAATTTCTGAAGAACATTTCCCACAGTTAGCTAAAATGATAAATGAACAAGAATATGTATGTGAAACATTCCAAGATTACATAACTGTTTTGGACTTATTAATTGAAGAATATACTGAAAGGTTTTCTGATTTTGAAAAACATACTCTTACAATGAAATTAGCGTACGAACCACATTTAGTTGACATTTCGAAGGCACCTAGTGAACTACAAATGGAATTGTTTGAGTTATGTGAAGATACTATTATAAAAAATCTTTTTGATTAAAAAAAAAAGACGTAGTGGAAATATGGAAAAATGCAGTTGAATATCCAAAGTTACGTCAACATGCTCGTCGATTGCTTTCTTGCTTTAGAACTACATACTGCTGTGAATCAACTTTTTCATATTTAACACAAATTAAGAACGAATTAAGGAACCAGATAACTGATGCACATTTAGAAGACCAATTGAAGTTACGAGTTACAAAGTTGGAACCTAATATTCAATTTCTTTCCAATAAAAAACAAACTCAAAAATCCCATTAAATTACGAGGGTGAGTCAAAAGCTATTTGCAATGTTTGGCATAACTCTTACATTGTTCATACTGACGACTGACCTCGTTTATTTTGATCCCAATTCCTCAATTTGTCTTCCTTTTATAGCAGATAAATCGTGGCTGCTCCATTAGAATTGTTATTATTTAATTATTATACATTAGCATTAAAATAAACATCTCTGAGGACAGAGGTTCGTACTTGCAGACTATTCAGTTGAAAAAGTGATCGTAGTCTTTCTGTTAGTTCTGTATCTATTTTTTTCTAACAAAATGTTAATAAAGAGCCTTTTTTTAGCTTTGAAACCCCACACGCTCAAGAATTTTCATAATTTTATGCGGCCTCTGTATTATACCATTATAATTACCACCCATTGAAGTACAAAAGCTGGTGGAACACTGTATTAGGAGAAGGCTGCCACTCATCCTGGGATGTGACGCGAACGCACACAATGAGATGTGGGGCAGCACGGACACTAATAAGAGGGGTGAGTACCTTTTAGAATACCTCATTAAAGAGAACTTAATTGTGTACAATGTTGGGAACACACCAACATTTGTCACTAAAGTCAGAAATGAGGTACTGGATATTACGGTAGGTAGCGCTAACGTAAGTAAACTAATTTAAAAATGGAGGGTTTCAAGTGAGCCCTCAATGTCAGATCATAGGATCATAGAGTTTGAGCTGGAAGGAGCGAGTGAGAAAAACACCCCCATTCGAAACCCCAGACAAACTGTGTGACCTATGTTTAGTTCCCAACTAAAAGAAAACCTAGAGCAGGTGACAGTGCGGGGTAGTATCAAACACTACACCGTGCTGGAGCAGGCTGTAGGAGAAATAAATGTAGCAATCACCACGGCATTTGAATCCAGCTGCCCGGTAAAAACCGTGAAGGAGCATAAGGACGAAAAATGATGGAACAAAAATTTGTCTACATTAAGAGCAAAAGTACGTAGGCTTTTCAACAAAGCCAAGCAATACGGAAATTGGCTAGAATACTCTGAGGTGCTTACCACCTACAACAAAGAGATCAGAAGGGCAAAAAGGGAAAACTTTAGGACCTTCTGTGAAAACATAGAATCCACGCCGGTGGCAGCTAGACCGCACAAAGCACTAGCGAAGGATAGAGTGGAAATGACAACCACTCTCAAGAAACGGGATGGGACCTTCACGGAGGATGAAGAGCAAAGAGCTCTCCTCCTACTAGAAACCCATATTCCGGGATGTAGAGGATACAGGGAGACCGAGGGCTTGATGCAACCACGGAAACCAAGTCGGGCCGACTGGAAGAGGGCAGCGTCCATCTGTACGGAAAACCGAATCAGATGGGCTATCGGCACTTTCCAGCCTTTTAAGGCCCCAGGTGTGAACGGACTAGTTCCTGCCTTCCTACAAAAGGGAGACAGAGAACTAATGCCGTATCTTCTAAATATCTTTAGAAGTAGCTTAGCGCTCGGATATATACCGGAGCTATGGAGAAGGGCTAAGGTGGTATTTATACCGAAGGTGGGGAAGAAAGACACCACTCAACCGAAGTCATTTAGACCCATTAGTCTAACATCTTTTATGTTAAAGCCAATGGAGAAGGTGATTGATAATTACCTTAGGACTATAGTGCTGGTAGGTACACCACTACACAGGAGTCAGCATGCTTACAGAGCAGGGAAATCCACAGAAACCGCCCTGTATCAGCTGGCAAACGAAATAGAAGCAGCACTAGAGATAAAGGAAGTAGCGATATGTGCCTTCTTGGATATAGAGGGAGCTTTTGACAACACCTCACACTAGGCTGTCAGGGCGGCCCTCGAAAGAAGGAATATCGACAGCACTATCTCAAAGTGGATGGGAGAAATGCAGAGAACTAGAACGGCGGAGACACAAGTGGGAAAAGACACCATGAAGATCTCTACAACTCGAGGGTGCCCACAGGGAGGTGTACTATCACCGCTAATGTGGAGCCTGGTAGTTGATGAACTACTGGTTAGGCTAAACGACCTAGACATCAAATGTCAAGGTTACGCCGATGACATAGTCATAATGGCCAGAGGAAAATTTGAGGGAACGCTCTGTGAAATTGTTCAGAGAGGCCTCAAAGTAACTAGTAGATGGTGTCAAACAGTGGAATTGAGACTCAACCCGAGCAAAACCACGGTGATACCATTTACTAGAAGGAGAAAACTAAACTGCCTACATCCCATACTCATAGATGGGAAGCCAGTAGAATACCAACAGGAGATAAGGTATCTGGGTATCACACTAGATAGCAAACTCCTATGGAATAGACACGCTGAGGCAGTGGTAGGTAAAGCCAAACGCGCCCTAATGGTGTGCAGAAATCTGGCAGGAAAAACGTGGGGTTGTAACCCCACTATCCTGCGATGGATGTACACCATGATAGTGAGACCTGCAATCACTTATGGGGCGGTTGCGTGGGGAAGTAGAATCAAGCTGGCCTCTATGAGGAAACAGCTTGAGAAGATTCAAAGACTGGCGTGTGTCTGCATCACGGGGGCGATGGGGTCGTGTCCGACAGCAGCATTGCAGCTGCTGCTGGATCTGACTCCGCTGCACCTTGTGGTGGAGAGCGCCGCCAGATCGGCTATCGTAAGGTTCAGCAAGGAAGGAATGGGTAGAGGCAAAATAATCGGGAGCAGAGACCGAAACAGCCTCGCTGCCAAGATCCCCTGGCTGGTAGTACCAAAAGACGAAATGGTATGCAAATACCACTTCTAGAAAAACTACACAGCAATGTGTAGTAGTAAAGCCGATTGGAGCGACGAATCCTCAGCAGACGACATGGAGCAAAATGCCATCAAGTGGTATACAGATGGTTCGAAGACAAAGGAAGGCACTGGTGCAGGAGTGTTTGGACCTCGTACCAGATACTCCGAATCCATGGGAATATCCCCAAGTATCTTCCAAGCAGAGGTACACGCAATCGAAAGATGTGCACAGTTTAACCTCGACAGGAAGTACCGCAAAAAACGAATTGCTATCCTGTCAGATAGCCAAGCAGCCATCAAGGCCATTAGCTCATACACCATCAGATCCAAACTGGTATGGGACTGTGTGGGGAAGCTGAACAAGCTTGGCAGGGATAATAAAGTAACGCTATACTGGGTACCAGGACACACTGGTATAGACGGAAACGAAGAAGCCGATCACCTAGCAAACAAGGGATCCAGTAGCCCCTTTATAGGTCCGGAACCCTTTTGCGGTATGAGCGTGAACACCATCCGCAAAAGTTTAGATGAAGAAATAAGAGGAAAATGGATGAAAACCTGGGAAGAACTTCCAGGGCTAAGGCAATCCAAAGTGATGCTGGGATCTTTTAACCAGAAGAGAACTAAAGCTTGCCTGAAACTAAGCAGGAACATGCTCAGAAATCTGACAGGAGCCCTGACGGGACACTGCAGACTTAGGAAACATCTCAAGGCCCTAGGCCTAGAGGAGGAGGATGGATGCAGATTCTGTGGCTCAGCAGAGGAAACCCCCATACATCTGTTCAAAGACTGCGGAGCATTACTCCGCAAGAGACAGATGTACCTTGGGGCTCACTGCTTGAACACAGAGGAGCTACAGGCCTTGAATCCCACCCAGATCCTGAGATTCCTAAAGGAATCAGGATTAGAGGAGGCGCTCTAAATGGGTAAGTACACCAACACTTGGAGGAGGAGGGTGGGGTACAATAGATCTATAAAGGTCGCAGTGCAAGGCGTCACCACCATATCTACAATCTACAATCTGTATTATACCCGAAATTTAAAGTGGCCTTCCATGATAAAAAGGTTCCCCACCCCTGGTTTATACTTTCAAGAATATCCTGTGAAATTTTCAAGGCCCTATCTCTAATACTCCCCGAATGACGGCCATCTAAGGCGCAACCGCTCGCAGGAATAAAATTCTGCACCTGCCTCGAGGCGATAAATTGTTGAATTTGGAGGCAATAAATTTTTGGAAAACTTATTTTTTTATATTTTTCAGTGAGTTCATCGATTTTTCTGAATTGGTATGATTTTTTTCAGATTTTTCTTATGTTTTTGAAAAATATTTTGTCGATAAGTTTTAGAAATTGGAAAAAAGTCCAAAAGATAATAAAAATCTGGGAAAATTTAGGCGGATTCTGAAAAATCAATTCATTTATTTGAAACAAAAAAAAAAGAGTAGGTTTATCAAAAATCAGTTAAAAATCATTAATAACTAATAATTTGTTAATAACTTTTCAATATTATTATTATGTAAACGCAATGTTTCTGATATCTTCCGATATCTCGGATATATATCTATATATTTATATATATATATATATATATATATATATATATATATATATATATAAATAAATAAATATATATATAAAATAATAATAATATATATATAAAATAAATAAATAAATTTGGACTGTGTACTCCTGAATATATTTACTGTACCGTCAAGCAGGATATTTTTGATTCGATGAAAATTGACGATTTGGCATTGAAAAAACGACCATTTTTAGGCAAAAAATAGACTTTTTTTCATAACTACGCCATTTTGTTGGATTTTGATATTTTTCGCTAATCCTAGTTCATGGTATAGAAAATACCTTCCAGTTTAACGACAATTTTTTTTTCGGGTTCAGCTACTCAATCGGCTTCAAGGAGGCGGGCAGTAGAGGAACTTTTTTTTTGGCGCTTCCGAAGGCAGCCCATAAGTCGATTGGATGTTAATATTTTTCTATGAAAAAATTATGTAATGAAGGTCAAATATAGCCAAATATGTTCTTAATTTCCTGAAACATTTAATTGAGTACTTTTCTTCAAAAAAAAAATCGCGAAAATCACCAAAATTTTCAGCGGTCATAGTGGTAAAGCCCCTTAATATAAATGAACGGATGAATCCGAAAACGATGCCGCAATCTGTTTTTAATTATCTCCAACCGTTCTCGAGATGCGGACTTGTGAAGCCGAAATTTACGAAGATTTCAGAATTTCTCAGTAAAAAATTGAATCTTTCCAAACAATTTACACATCGATTTGCTCGTCCTGCTGAGTAGTTTCAGTGTGTCGGAAAAGGTTTTGCTGGGATTTGTAGTTTCCGAAAGGTTTGTAAAAAAAGGAAAACCCAATTTTTTTCTGATCAAAACGATTTTTTCGGAAAATTTTAGTGCCTTTTTTCATTTTTTTCTGAGATATTATAGTTTATTTTATTCAAATACTCAAAATATCCCTATTTTTCATTTCCTCTCACATTTTTAGCCATTTCCTCTCACTTATTGCACGTTTTTACTGCAAAATAAATTATCCGAATTCCTTACGCATCTTCTGAGACTATATTGCCTGAAAAGTGCAAAAGTTCAAGAAATGTTATTTGAGTTCCTGAACATCTAACTAAGGTTTCGCAATCTTTACAAATGAATCTGCTTGTTCCCAACATATCGACGTGTTATATTTTTTAAAGATATGCCTAATTTTTCTTATCTATTTTCCTCGGGTTCTACATTTAACACCCTTGCATTGTATTAGGTCTTTTTGCCGGTGGTTCTAGTGGCTTTTCAAGGGATATTTTTAAATTCTTCTCATGTCTTGTTTTGCAAATTAAGTGTTGTTAATACATAGTTAAGTTTTCAATTCAGTGTAAGTATGAATTACCACGTACTAACGGTCGCAACCATCTTATTCAAGAAATAAGACGAATATATAATAATAATAATAATAATAATAATAATAATAATAATAATAATAATAATAATAATAATAATAATAATAATAAAGGCCTTTATTCGTAATAAACAAAAAATATCAATAAAACATGCAATCCATTGGGCGAGGTTCAGTTCGCCCTGCCTACAATAATAGTAGACAAGACGTCTGTTCAACTAACCCAAATAATTAAACTAAAAATAGCCAAAATAATGAAAATGATAACATAATAATAACATAACATAGAAGTAATAACATAATAATAACATAACGAGAAAATTAAAAAAAAAAATTGTATGATATAATGAAAAGAGACGAATTTTTTTTTTGAAAGAAAATGCTAACCAAGCCAAATAATTACTACAACTTTCCTGAATATAGTCAATTTACAATTAGTTACTCACACAATTCTTATAAATGAGCTTCTTAAAGCTAGGTCCGGACAAGCTAAGGATATTATTAGAAAATTTATTTAACATATTAGCAATGCTATACGAGAAAGAGCGCTGAAATAATTGTGTTTTATGCTGTGGTATTGTAAGCTTACCCTTAAACCTAATATTAATGTTATGCACATCTGTACGAAATCTAATTTTCTTGTAGAGGTATATGGGAAATTTATTTTTTATTATTGCGTGGTAGTGGCAAATCGTGTGCATATAACGTCTTTGGCCCATGCTTAACCAATTGTTATCTTTAATTTTATACGTGATACGATCGTATCTTTGTATGCCAAATATGAAACGCAAGCAAGAATTTTGGACTTTTTGAATACGTTTTGAATCCGTCTCAGTTAAACATGGTCCATAAACGGCATCACAGTAATTAAAGTATGATAGTACAAGTGCATCACATAACAACGATTTAACATTTGTGTTAAGCACATGTCTATTTTGATAAATTAGCTTTAAACTGGAATAAGCTTTTTGAATACATTTGTTTACATGAGTTGAAAACCTTAATATAGTAATATTAAACTTAACAACATATACTAATGTATGCATTCTAAGAAATAGTATATTTTACAGCAAGAGATGAAAGTGGAGTTTTTTTGGTGAGGTAGTAGTTTGCTCACGAGCGCTAGCGAGTTAGCAATCACACCGAACCAAAAAAAAACACTTTCATCTCGAGTAGTAAATGCAATTTTTTCTACTGATTTCGGTTGTAGAATCCATAATTTGACTTAAATAAATCCAATTCGAAGCGAACTGTCAGAACTGTCAATACAAATTTAATTGTTGATTTGGTTTCTATGGTAACATATTGCATTCTCATAGAAGGTGATACTTTTCAAGTCAAATGTCCTATTTTAATTTCGGTTTTTTAAATAGTTTCAGGCTCGTTTTACGTTTGTACATAAAATATTTCATTAAAATTGATGTAATTAATAAGAATGTCCATGCAAATTTGGTTAGTTTAGTGTTTTAATCGAGAAAATCATAAATTTAAAATGCTCATTTTCGTCTCTAGATGTGAAAATATTTTCATTTCTAGAATGAAAAAATGTCACTTTCATATAGGGTAGGCCGTGGAAAAAATGCCATTTTCACATATATCAGTAGAAAAAATTCTTTTTTATGTTACGATTGAGTTTCTGTGTTCTTTGAATGAACGTAATTATTAGCATTGTAATGGAAATCGTATATAAGTGAGTAAACAATCTTCGCAAAGGTGATTTGAATGATGAATAATTCAGTGCGGCACACGCGAATTATTTACATTGAAAATATTTTTGCAAGAGCCGCACAAAGGCAAAATTCTTAAAATAACGATGCAATCGAATCACAGAAGGCGAGTGTGACAGAATAACTGGTGTAGTGTTAATGAGTCGGGAAAATATCGCCGAGGAAAAGTTAATCGAGCAATAAATAATAGTTGTATTGCAAAGACGAAATAAAACATAAGTGAATAGTAGATTCTTAATATAGTCTGGACTTAATATGGCCTTTCGTAAAATAGTTTTTTGAAAAAATGTCATGTTAATATTGTCGAAAGCGGAGCAATTTTAAACGATTATTGGCACTGTTATTTTTGTTACAGCATGTTATTAAACTATGCTCGTTGTGCACTTTTTAATATTTATATTTTTAACACATTTTATTATCCTCTTTTTCTTCAGTTCTAAATGGTTGTATTATTTTTTCTCAATAACGCATATTGTTGCGAACTGGTAATTTGGTATGGTGCTGCTCCAGGATCAGGACAATGGATGAATTAATTACACGCAAATATGTCCTTTATATGTAATTAAATACTACTTATCTGCTAATATCTTACAATATGTACAACTAATCGCTAACTTCTTACAATAATTACTAACTAACTTAAAAATAATAAATAATAAACAATACACTTAATTCTACGAAACTTATGGTCGAAACCCGGAATTTACTTCAACGAAAATACGGAGCTTCGTCTTCAAAACTCAAATTACTCTCTTGCTAGCTCAATTCTGACCGCCCCTTTTTAACTTCCCCTCTACCTCATCACCTCGGTCTTGGTGTGAGTCCTTCCCTAATCTTTATGGAAAATTTCCAAAACTCATAAAACAAAATCCTCTCGGCGTCTCGGCACGATCCCTAAGTTCGAGCGTCTGCCCGCATGATTTAGATAAAGCAGACTAATGGTCCTAAATAAACAAAAACTAATCGGGTGTCCACTTAGTTTTCTTTGCCGACTCGTGAGAAACTGAAATTCTTTGAAACCAAAATCGCGAGATCACAACAATATTACACGCAAAAACGCATGGACGTGCAGAAAATAACAAATTGTTTTGAAAATGTTTATGAAAGCTCAAGAGGGTCTATGTTGTAAAAAGTAGAAGAAGACCCTAATTACTAGAAATATGTTTCAGCACGAATTGGTTAATGTTGAAGATCAGTGATTCCCAACTTTTTTTAATCGCGACTCTTAATATTTAAAAAATGTTCGACCCCCCTTCTCACATCCGTCATATTTGATCAATAAAACAAGAAATAAAAGGTTTGACAATAGTTATTTACGTTAGAGTGCGGAATCATTGATTTTATAATGCAACAGCTCGTTTGGGGTACGAGCCCGAAGGGCGAGTTCCCCATTTGCTGGAGCATTGTAAAATCGTTTCCGCACGATATTTGTATAAGATTTTTTGGCCGACAATTATTATTTTTAGAAACAAATAGATTTAGATTAATTATAATATTGGAAATTATTTAATTTTTTAATGTTGGTACTCACAAACTTTGGCATTCAGGTCAAAGTTTGTGGTCAGACAGGTTGGTTATGTCATTTTTCTAAATGTCAGACGCACAGTAAAATTTAAAAAATCACTCTTATTTTCTACATTATCGTGACGAATGTGGTGTAAAGTAGCGTTTTTTTAATTAGATTTTATTGTCTTATACCTAATTTATTTTGTAAGTGTCCCTGAAAGGTTAAAATTTACTGGTCACTTTACCGCATCGTACTTTGCAACATTGTACGTAAAACTCTAGTTTAGCTGGACGTATACACGATGTCAAAGCTAGCTTTACAATTCAGGAGGCCAAAAAATATATTTTAGGGCTTAACAATAGTGATGATATTTTTTATTAAGAATTAATTATTAATGATTAATGTGATGATTGAGCCTGAAACTGCTGAATATGCGTTATGATTCTTCGTTTAGTTTTTGTCAAGGCCAATCTCATGTCATCTTGAACATGCAGATTATTTCTGGCTTATTCCAAGAGCAAATGGCACTAATATTTGAAAAGCATGGAGAAAGTTTAGTTTCAATGCTCTACAGATATTAGAGCCATTTGCTTTTGGAATATGTTTGGAATATGTTCAAGATGACATGAGATTGGCCTTGACAAAAACTAAACGAATGACGCATAGCACAAAAAAATTGAAGTAACGATTTTTCCGCAAAAATGTCACGTGCTGAAGAACTTCAGCGGGAATGTCGGTTACATCCAAAGATACACAAAATGTGTTTCGAACTAATGTAGCTTCTTGTTCAGAAAACTGCGGGAAATACCATTAAATTTCAGGTTCAAGAGCTTCAAAGTGCTTATTAATTCCTTCCCTTAGATTTTCTACAATTCCCGTCTTCGATTGTTCAGTCTTGGTGCAAAGATGTTCAAACATGGCAAAGTTTCCAAGATTTTCTTTACGGCGTCAGTTTTGCAGCTTTAATACAAACGCCTGAATATTGTCTCTGATTTGAATAATGTGCGTTTCTTTGCCCTGCAGTTTCAAATGTTTAGCAGATCTAATATATCAGATAAATAAGCGACTCTGAATCCAGGTCTCATCACTAAAGTGTTGCAAGAATTCATGTTTTCCTTTTAGTTCTAAGATATATTTTATATCGTTTTCAAATTCAAAAACTCGGCCAACAACATTTCCTTTTGATACGCAACGGGCAGAAGTGTAGAAAAAAAGAACTTCATGAGAGCACTGGATTTAATGTAATTGACAATTGTCAACAAAGAGTCGAGTACTTCTTGCTAAGGCTTTGGAAGAGTCTTGGTAGCAAGGGCAAATCGGTGAATCATGCAATGTAATCCCTTTGCTAGGGGCACAAGCTCCGTAACTTTTGACTGAATGCCCGACCTAGATTCAAGCATGGGCACCATCGGTACACACTTCACACAAGTTTTTCTATTATATACCATAACTATCAAAGAATGAATTTATCATCTACATGACGTCTTCTTCTACGGAAGAACATCGGTTGACTTGTTCAGATCGGCTGTGGATCGAATCCGATGGGCCATATTGATCGCCAACGTCCACTGAGGATATGGCACAATAAGAAGAAGAAGATGACGTCTTCACCTTTCGTAGCAGTATTTAGTGCTCTACAAAACAGACTCACAAACGAGACCAACTCTTCTTTGATATCTTCCAAGTGAATATATCTCACTAAAACGAGTAATTGGGAACATGAACTAACATCGGTTGATTTGTCAAGTTGAAAGGAAAAGACAGGTGATTAGGCCTTTATTTCAGATAAAATTTGTTTCATCACATCTAAAGACACGTCTGAAATGCGTCTCTGAATTATGATGTTGGACAAGGATATATTACGCATTTTAATCTCACTAGCTTCTCCAAGTGCTAGCGTAACTGACTTTAATAAACCTGGTTTGATGAGGGTTTCTGCAATTGTTTGGGGCTTTTTATTTTTTGCAGCTTCTAGAGCAATTTCATATGACGCCTGAACTACAGCTTGGGTTTGTTGTTGAAAGGTCTCTATATATATAATGCAATTTGTCCAAAGTGTCTGATCTCCCGATGACGATCAAAACCAATGGTATGCACTTGATAATCAGATTATTATAAATTCAAGAAGAAATTAAAATTTTGGAAAACAGAATATAATAATGATCTTTCCGAAAAATATTCTATAACTATGATAAATATTTCACAGCATTGACATTGATCAAATATGAGATGAATATTCTGAAATGAAATTTACAATACTGAAGAAGAGTAAACTTGCATTGTTCAAAACATTCGTCGATACGTTAACTTTGTTACTAACCCATTCATACTAACCTTTGTTACTAACCTATTCTTTACAATATTATGGGTACCTTCAAAGCATCCATTGCGGTGGCGAAGGGGGATTTTCAGTCATGAATTCCATTAAAAGAAAATATCGCAACAGACAGCAATATTAATACCTAGGTGATCTAATGAGAATAAAATAACATTTATCAAATGGGCAAATAATTAAAACTGAGTTTAAAAACAATTAGTACGAAAGACAGAAGACACCTAAATAATAAATTTTCATTGGAAATATTCAAAAAACAGTGGACCAAACCTGATACTGGCATATGCAGATGATATAGACCTTGTCAGTAAAACAATCATTAAAGCCAAAGAGTTGTTAGGAAAAAAAGAAAAGGAGGCAGACATAGTAGGATTACGTATTAATGAAGACAAAACAAAATATATGTATAACTCCCGGAGACAGGGAAGAGATCGACTAGGGCAAAACATAACCATTGGCACCTACAATTTCGAACGGGTCTCAGAATTCAAATACCTCGGCGCAGTCATCCCATCAGACAACAACATGAATAAATAAATGAAGGCCCGCATATAGAGCGGTACTATTACCTATAATAACATCTATATGTTATTATGCACTAAGAGAACTGTTCCAATCGAGAATAATGTCGCGAGCCTCAAAACTAAGATTGTACCATGCTACTATAATACCTTTAGTCACATATGGATGTGAAGCGTGGACCCTAACTAAAGCAAACGAAGACACCCTGCGAAGGTTCGAGCGAAAAATACTTAGAAAAATATATGAACCAACCCAGCATCCGAGGTCAGGGCAATATCGAATAAGAACAAACGCGGAGTTAGAACAATTGTACCAGGGAGATATTGTGAGAGAAGCAAAGTCACAAAGATTGAGATGAGCAGGACACATATGCAGAGCACCAGATGACAAAATAGCGTGGCAGAAGGCACCGACGGGCTGAAGACTACCCTGAAGACCTAGAATTAGATGGATAGACAATGTTCTAACGGATATGCGGAAGATGGACATCGAAAATGAACAAGAAGCAATGCTAGATAGAAGTCGTTGGAGGCAAATTGTGCTTGCAGAGACCACACATAGGGTTGTAGTACTACTTCAAGAAGAAGTTGAAGAATATTCAAAAGTATTACTTTGCTTTTTGATATTATAATTTGAATAATGAAAGTAAAAAAAAATTGCCCAATTTATTTTTAGTTTAATTTTTTTTGCTCACATTTGACTTTGTACCGCACACCTCTAACAAAAATTAGAGGGAACACTGCTGTTGGCGTTTGAACTTCGAGGGTTTCATAGATTCAACACTTAGAACAGCATAAAACACACTGTGGCTTCTTTATGCCGTTAGTAATAACAGTCGAAAATCCAAATTTTAATTAATTCTGCGAATATTGTCTTTTTTTCGACAAGGCGTTGATATCTGGAAAATAAAATACCTGTGAAAATTGGAATTAAATTATTTTATATTTTTTACTTACCCAAACGGTAAATAATGCTTCTAGGCGAGCGTATCGAAGGCGAATTTTGAAGAGCTATCTATAATATTGTAACGGATCTAAAAAGACACAAAGTGATACTGCAACAACACTATGTAACCGAAAGTTTACCGAGCGCGACAATCTTTTTGTTGAAGCTCTGTTCGTTCCTTGGTACAAAGATTTTTCTTTCGTATCAACTATTCTCAAGAGGCAATGGATTGTCGCGATTGCTTCGCACTATACTTGGCTAGTTTGCCACAGTTGAATTTCACCAGGCATAAGAAGAGATGCGGGCGCTGGCCGCCCACTGATTACGTCACATATCTCGCGTGCTGCCAAACATAAGTAAATTATTAACATTTTTACCCCCAAAAAAGCCAAGCCGACCCCTAAAAAAGCTAAGGCGACTCCCTTGGGGTCGCGACCCACCGGTTGGTAACCGCTGTTGTAGATGACAAGGCAAGTAGATGATAGTGGCAAATCAATAGAGCCATCAATGGACAGTCAATTCCATAAGTAAATTTCACACTCGAAATGTATGTACAGCTAGTTTTGGCGAATACAGCCAAATGTTATTTATATTATATGTCTAGACAAGTTGTTGTAATTTATTACGAAACTCTACAAAAAAAAAACCTTTGTCTGGGTTTATAATATCATGCATCAAAATGACGGAAGAGTATCCACATCTCCTTTAAAGTCCATTTATCTCCTTACACATCAAAATGAACACATTAATAAATACAGTATTGTATGTAAAGGATGACATTATTATAATCATGTGTAAACGTATACAAATCGTGCGTAAAAGTCCAATGTAAATCAAATGGAGTTTCATTATTAAACGATTTCTGTTTGTTGTTAATATGGCAACAACTTGCATCACTAAACAAAAAACGTAGACGTACTGAAAATAAATTATCTGACGTATATTAAAATTGAATTAATATTTCTTATTTTGAATCAAGAAGTCTCGGCCTCTCAGTCTAAATTTATCTGGCTCTAATATAACTTAACCTAACCATAATATAATCTAGATGAAAGCTAGATTTACCTAGATTACATTGACAACGACGAAATAGTGTTCCCGTCACTGTGCGTTTTTACTAGTTAGCAATATTTTCCACGGAGGCGCTGAACGTTCTAACCTTATTGTGTCAGTGATTTAAAGTATGTTGTATGTCAAAATTACAATTATTACAATTTTTCGGTAAGATTTTTTTTTTTGTAAATTCAACAATATTTTAACATGCTTCGTAGATAAATATATAACCAAATCTAACCATAATCTAACCATCCTTTTTTTGTTCAAATCTGTAGCTGCGGTGACATTTCTTACGCGCCACTGGAGGTTGATGTCAATCTCCGTTGTCAATTTCAAAAAGATGTCAATTTCCGTTTGTTTGAATTGTGGCACAGGAGGCGCTGAACGTATGATGTCTCATATCTCAGATTAACCACCTTCGCAACTCATGCACAAAAGCCCTTCTTCACACACTTTTACACCGGCTAGTAGACGATCGATGTAATTATTCATGTCTCGAATTTGTTGACAAACTCGATGAAGTCCATGTGCAAATCAAATCAGATGTTTCACTTCTGGGTAAATTATTTGTAGCTTGAGCTGCATTTACCATGCATGGGGTGGAATTTTATTTACCTAGAGAGTAAAATGGGCCAGATGGACCACTACAAGTCAACGCATTTAATTTCGAAGAAGTCAGAACCTTCTCTTACCTAGGGTCGAAAATAACTAACGACAACAGAATCAGCGAAGAAATCAGTGCGAGAATTGTAGCAGGAAAGAGAGCTTATTACGCGAATAAGGAGCTACTGGGAGAGAAGCTTCTAAGTGCCAAATCTAAGTTAAAGATCTATAACACACTCATTAGACCCATCATAACATACGCGTGTGAAACATGGACCATATCTACGATCAACGAAAAGGTACTACGAGTCTGCGAAAGAAGCATATTACGCAGAATCGTTGGCCCCGTACAGGAAAAAATGTGGTAGATGGAGATGCAGAATAAACCATGAACTGGACAGACTAATTGGAGGAGCGGACATCATAAGGCATGTAAAGGCACTACGGTTACAATGGTTTGGACATGTTATGCGTATGGAAAGCACCCGAGGACCGAAAATACTGACGAACTGAGTCCTCATGAAAGAAGAGCTCGGGGTAGACCACGTAAGAGATGGCGAGATGACTGCATCGACGACCTAAATATATTAGGTGTGAGAAACTGGCTGCAATTGGTTAACAGCAGGGAGAGATGGAAGGATGTTGTAACTGAAGCCAAGGCCCACCCAGGGCTGTAGAACTATAGAAGAAGAAGAAGAAGAGAGTACAATCGAATCTCGATTGAAACTTTCACCCAGAATTTTTATTAAATCATTAAAAAATCTTGCATAGTGCTATGATTTGCCTTGTCTAGCAGTACTGTATTTAATAAAAATGTTTGCTTTGGGATCAGTTCATCGTTGCCCAAAATTCCAATGATGATGTTTGATATGTATCTCCCAGTTATATCCGTCTCATCCGTAATATCCGTAATCAAATCCGTATCAAGTTTCATCGATTGAGATCCATAAAAAAATATTTTTGACGCAAGTTTTTATGTGATCGATAGTACTTTTGTAAATGTCTTTCACGCAATTGTTCCGAAGAATGGTTTCTGACTGCACTTTGTTTTCTGAATACTTTTCTAGGAAAAGTACAAAGTAGTATAGACACAAAGTTTGGTTATGCATTCTCTACAATGTATGTCGGCGTAAATAATGGCACTACATAAATCTTCTTCAAATTGAGTAGCTTCTGACTTGGCCAAATGTTATGTTAGGTTAAGATTCGCCAAAGAAAGGTTGTATAATGTTCCTGTTTACAAGTTCGATATGTTTTGCAGTTTTCTGCATTACCATGAATATATTTTCGGCCGTTATGGACTTGCACAAAAGCACTCTACCATCAGTCTTCTATACGGGATACTGTTATACGTATTGCGGCAATTTTTGTGAAAAAGACGTTTTTGTTTTTGGCATTAGCGTAAATTAATTTTAAATTATGTTCTTCTCGCCCATCATTAGCCCATCTCACTTTATCCACTGCAGCTCGGAACAATTCACCTGAAGTCATATTCGTCCATTGTCGCAAGTTTTTCAGCCATGAATTCCTTCTTCTGCCTGGCCCCCTTTTTTCTTCTATTTTTTCTTCAATTATGAGTTGAAGCGCTCGGTATTTGTCGCTTCTCATTATGTATCCAAAGTAGCTTGTTTTTCTCTGTTTGACAGTATTCATTATTTCTGTTTGTTTCTCCATGCAGTTCAGGACCTCGATGTGGGTAGTATGGCTTGTCCAAGGAATTCTCAGCATCCTGTGGTAGCACCACCTTTCAAAGGCCTCCACGCTCCTTTGCGTTGTTTCTGTTAGTGTCCACGTTTCCACACCATAAAACAGTGTGCTATAAACATAACATAACTCAGAACACGGAGCCTGGTTTTAGGTTGAGCCTGAGATTACACAGCATATTGCGCATGTTGTTAAGTACTGCTCTTGCCTTTTCCACTCTAGCCTTTATCTCAACGGAATGATCCCAGCTATCATTGAGCACGCAGCCCAGATATGTCATTTTCTTCACTCTTTCCAGGGTGTTCCAGTTTACAGTTATTTCAGCGCTAGCATCTGGGTTTTTACTGATTACCATTGTTTTAGTTTTATTTATATTAAGTTTCATGCCATATTCTTCGCAGACGGTAACTACTCGGTTCATTAGCCGCTGCAATCCTTCTTCGCTGTTGCTCATGATCACCGTATCATCCGCGTATCGCAGATTATTCAAACATTCGCCGTTGGTAATAACACCATCTGTTGCGTCCAGTCCAGTGCTTTTTTAAATATTTCCTCCGAATATACATTAAACAGTAGAGGTGACAGAATGCACCCTTGTCTTACTCCTTTCTTTATATTGATACTGTCTGTTGTATTGTTTTTTTATTCTTACTTTGGCAGTTTGCTTCAAATATAGGTTTGAGATGATACGAAGATCAGCAGCTTCTACACCCCCATACGCCAGCACCTCTACAAGTTTGTCGTGGTTCACGAGGTCAAACGCTCTGCTAAAGTCTATGAAACATAGGTATACATTTGTATTTACATCTTTCAATCTTTCAATAAGTACTTGTACAGCGAACAGAGCTTCTTTTGTACCTAGTCCCTTTCTAAAGCCGAATTGAGTGTCACATGTAAGTTCTTCTAATTGATTATATATTCGGCCATGAATTATCCGGAGGAATAGTTTTAGAGCGTGGATCATTAAGCTAATGGTTCTATATTCCTCGCATTTTTTGAGTTGGGCTTTTTTGGCAACGGAATAAAAATAGATGTTAACCAGTCCTGTGGTATTACTCCTGTATTGTATATAGTGTTAAACAAGTCTTGTATGTCGTCAATGTATTGATTAGCAAAGTTTTATAACCTCAGCTGCTATATAGTCTTCCCCGTTTGCTTTCTTGTTCTTTAGCTGCTTTGTTGCATGAAAAATTTCCTCCATTGTAATCGATAGACCTTCAATATCTGTCTTGGTTTTGCTGTTGTCGCCCCGTTGGTCCTCGTCAAACATTTCTTCCACGTATTCCTTCCATCTCTCAAGTTGTGCCCCTAGTCTGTTATTATCTTTCCATTCCCATCCTCTATGATTCCACGATGTTGCTTCTTTCGTGTTCCTGCTGCTTCTTTTATCTTTTTATGCAAGTTAAATGTGTCGTATTTCCTCTCCAGTTCTTCGATTTCGTCACATTTGTTGTTTCGCTTTCTTAATTTCCTTTTTGATCTTTCGGTGAATTTCCTTATATTGTTGCATTTTCTTATTTCGATACTTTTTTTCTTTCTTCCATTAATTCAATTATGTTGTCCGTCACCCATGCTTGTTTCTTTTGCCTTGTCTCTTCTGGTATGCAGTTGTCGATAGTACTCTTTAGAATTGTTTCCCCATTTTTATTCCGACTTTGTTGTGTCTCTAATTTTCACGGTTTTTCTTTGATTGTTTATCTCTGTTATTATACGTGACTTTGTTGGTTCTGCATTTACTGTGTCGGCCTACTATTCCATCTGCCGGACCTTTCCACGTATATATTCTTCTAGGCGGTAATTTAAAGCAGGTATTCATTATACAGTATACTTTTTCCTGGCAGAATTGGATTAACCGTTCACCTCTTTCATTACGTATCCCAAGGCCATGCTCTCCTGTTATATTTTCAGTTTTGCCTGGACCAACCTTAGCATTAAAATCTCCTAGTATAATGTTAACCTCTTCTTCTTTTCTTAGGAGGTTCATTGTTTTACTTACATCGTCGTAAAACTGTTCAATTTCTTCTTCACTGCTTTGCCTTGTTGGTGCGTATACTTGCATTATATTTAGATTGACAGGCTTGCAACTTATTTGCAATAGAACTATTCTATCTGAGACGGGGATGAAACCTCTTATTGGCTTAGCCATGCTGTTCGCCACTATAATAGCAACTCCGTTTCTGTTTTGTGTGGTGCTATCGCCAAAATAATAGACTGTGTGCTTTTCTATTACAGTTGTTCCTGTGTTGGGCCACCTGACTTCGCTGCATCCCAAGATGTCTATTTTCAGTACTTCCATTTCCCTTCTCAAGTTTGCTGCCTTTCCAGCTTCATACAGACTCCTTACGTTCCAAGTGCCGATTCTTTTTTCGGTTTTCTACCGGGGGATCCTTCGCATCCTCTCCTCACTAAAGGGGTGCCCGGGACTGAGGGCCGTTTCTTCTCTGTGTCTATCCATGAGCTTTGTAATTATACTAGGGAAATGTAATGAGGTGGTTTCCCCTTGCCTTCCTCCTCGCTGTGCTAACGCCGTTTCTGTGGTTGCCACTGCGCCGTTTGTTATCTGGACCACAACCAATTGAAATATCTTTATTTTTTCTTGTCTGAGGTCAGTTTTGAAAAGCCAGCTGCCACTGTCGAGTGCTAGTGCTAGTTTTGGTCCGCCCCGGCTATTTGATTTCATCGGTACCTCCCATATCTGGGAGGCATTCCCCTATCCGCCACCTGGGGAGGCGCCCGAATGGAGGACTAGCAACCCCACAGCGGGCTAAAAATTATAAATAAGCATAATCTTTTTCATTTTAATTGAATTGTTATATCCACTGTTACGAACTGGGATTGATTGTCGAACTGGAATGCCGGAGACTCGAAATAGAAAGGGTTAGAGAAAATTGAAAAGTTATTCGGAAAACTGACTAATTCTCGAAATTCTCCTAATAAAAAAAAATTAATTCTCTTTACTTAAACTAATTTAATACTATCTAATCTTAAACTAATTCTCCTTAATATACTTTACTTCCACCTCATCATCTCGGTTCTGAAGTGGGCCGTATGGTAAAACCCAACATAAAAAAAAAACAACAAATCACTAATATTTTAATTATATTTGACCACAATTTTCTGCACAAAGAAAAGATAACGTAGAGATTCCTTTATTTAGTAGTTAGTTTCCTTTATTTTTGAAAATTAACTGACGCTACTTTCAAAATAAAGGGCTCACATGGAAGACCTGAACTTAGTTTCAGTTATTGATTCAAGTCATAATTGAATATTGGGGATGAAACCAAACTAATTATAGATACAATCATACCATACAAAATAGATTTATATTCAATATTCAATTATAAATTAAATCAATAACTGAAACTAAGTTCAGGTGTTTCAGCACACACATTTTATAGCATAAGAGAAAAATTTAATTATTTTTCTTTATAAAGTTTCTGAACTACAAAGTTATGAATATTAAATGTATCAATAAGAAATTTCTTCTCAAATTATTGTTTTTTAGATATACTTATCTAGTCGCACACCAAAATGAACACTTTAATAAGTAAATTATTGTACGTGAAGGATGCCAACTATGCAATTCGTGCGTAAAAGTCCAATGTAAATCAAATGGAGTTTCATTATTAAACGATTTCTGTTTGTTGTTACTATAGCAACCCGCGTCACTAAACAAAAAACGCAGACGTAGTGAAAATAAATTTTCTGACGTATATTACAATTGAATTAATTTTACTTATTTTGACTAAAGAAGTTTCGGCCCGCCAGTCTGGCACTAACATAACTTAATCTAACTATAATCTAATATAGATTAAATCTAGGTTTACCGAGATTTCATCAACAACGACCAGATAATATTCCCGCCACCTTTACTAGTTACTAGTTAGCAATTTTTTTTATTAATTTTTAATTATTTTTTTTTAATTATTTTTTAATTATTTTAATAATTTTTAACATTTACTAGTTAGCAATTTTTGCCACAAACCTGAACGTTCTAATCTTATTGTGTCAGTCAATCTTATTGTGTCAGTAATTTGAAGTATTTTGTCCGGCAAAATTACAATTTTTACAATATCATCGGTAAGAAACATTAATTTATTTGTAGATTCAACAGTATTTTAATATGCTTCGTAGATAAAATAATGTAAGATACGCGTGTGTGAAAGGCTTTTGTGCACTCATTGCGATTAAATTTTGCAACTCATGCACGAAAGCCCTTCTTCACACACTTGTATCATAAACTAGCGTTTTAACTGTAATCCTGCCAACAAACAATAACAACAAATGATACAAATCCCAAATCATACCAAACAGAATGGTTTGATAAATTGTGTATGATTGAAGAGAATAAAAAGTCTGTGTGTGTAATTTGTAACGAAAACGTTACTTCACCTATATATAATGCAAAAAGACGTTGCATTCTAATTTCGCCTTTTCAATAGATAAAAAAAGAAAAACATATTTTCCACAAAAGGAAACAGAGATCATTTTGTGTTTTAAAAGCGTTTTTGATTCCAAAAACTAGAATTACGGTTGCGCTAGTTTTCAAGTTGCCCATTGCATTTCTTGCCACGAGAAATATCATTCAGAAAGAGAGTTTCTGAAACAAGCATTTTTAGAATGTACTTTATTTCCAGATTTTAAAGACAAAGACTTGGTTATGAAGCGCATAAGAGACATTTTCTCGTATATTCTTCTCAATCGTATCGCTCATCTCCGAGCATCATATCCGAGCACCGAGGATCATATTTGTTGTACTTGTTGTCTCCATTCTTCCCTGTTTTTAGCAGCTTTTGTGCAATCGTGTTTAGTTGCGCCTATGTGTTGCAGATTGTAGATATGGTGGTGACGACTTGTACTGCGACCTTTTTATAGATCTATTGTACCCCACCCTCCTCCTCCAAGTGTTGGTGTACTTACCCATTTAGAGCGCCTCCTCTAATCCTGATTCCTTTAGGAATCTCAGGATCTGGGTGGGATTCAAGGCCTGCAGCTCCTCTGTGTTCAAGCAGTGAGCCCCAAGGTACATCTGTCTCTTGCGGAGTAATGCTCCGCAGTCTTTGAACAGATGTATGGGGTTTCCTCTGCTGAGCCACAGAATCTGCATCCATCATCCTCCTCTAGGCCTAGGGCCTTGAGATGTTTCCAAGGTCTGCAGTGTCCCGTCAGGGCTCCTGTCAGAATTCTAAGCTTGTTCCTGCTTAGTTTCAGGCAAGCTTTAGTTCTTTTCTGGTTAAAAGATCTCAGCATCACTTTGGATTGCCTTAGCCCTGGAAGTTCTTCCCAGGTTTTCATCCATTTTCCTCCTATTTCTTCATCTAAACTTTTGCGGATGGTGTTCACGCTCATACCGCAAAAGGGTTCCGGACCTATAAAGGGGCTACTGGATCCCTTGTTTGCTAGGTGATCGGCTTCTTTGTTTCCGTCTATACCAGTGTGTCCTGGTACCCAGTATAGCGTTACTTTATTATCCCTGCCAAGCTTGTTCAGCTTCCCCACACAGTCCCATACCAGTTTGGATCTGATGGTGTATGACCTAATGGCCTTGATGGCTGCTTGGCTATCTGACAGGATAGCAATTCGTTTTTTGCGGTAATTCCTGTCGAGGTTAAACTGTGCACATCTTTCGATTGCGTGTACCTCTGCTTGGAAGATACTTGGGGATGTTGCCATGGATTCGGAGTATCTGGTACGAGGTCCAAACACTCCTGCACCAGTGCCTTCCTTCGTCTTCGAACCATCTGTGGTAGTTGCATACCATTTCGTCTTTTGGTACTTCCAGCCAGGGGATCTTGGCAGCGAGGCTGTTTCGGTCTCTGCTCCCGATTATTTTGCCTCTGCCCATTCCTTCCTTGCTGAACCTTACGATCACCGATCTGGCGGCGCTCTCCACCACAAGGTGCAGCGGAGTCAGATCCAGCAGCAGCTCCAATGCTGCTGTCGGACACGACCCCATCGCCCCCGTGATGCAGACACACGCCAGTCTTTGAATCTTCTCAAGCTGTTTCCTCATAGAGGCCAGCTTGATTCTACTTCCCCACGCAACCGCCCCATAAGTGATTGCAGGTCTCACTATCATGGTGTACATCCATCGCAGGATAGTGGCGTTACAACCCCACGTTTTTCCTGCCAGATTTCTGCACACCATTAGGGCGCGTTTGGCTTTACCTACCACTGCCTCAGCGTGTCTATTCCATAGGAGTTTGCTATCTAGTGTGATACCCAGATACCTTATCTCCTGTTGGTATTCTACTGCCTTCCCATCTATGAGTATGGGATGTAGGCAGTTTAGTTATCTTCTTCTAGTAAATGGTATCACCGTGGTTTTGCTCGGGTTGAGTCTCAATCTCACTGTTTGACACCATCTACTAGTTACTTTGAGGCCTCTCTGAACAATTTCACAGAGCGTTCCCTCAAATTTTCCTCTGGCCATTATGACTATGTCATCGGCGTAACCTTGACATTTGATGTCTAGGTCGTTTAGCCTAACCAGTAGTTCATCAACTACCAGGCTCCACATTAGCGGTGATAGTACACCTCCCTGTGGGCACCCTCGAGTTGTGGAGATCTTAATGGTGTCTTTTCCCACTTGTGTCTCCGCCGTTCTAGTTCTCAGCATTTCTCCCATCCACTTTGAGATAGTGCTGTCGATATTCCTTCTTTCGAGGGCCGCCCTGACAGCCTCGTGTGAGGTGTTGTCAAAAGCTCCCTCTATATCCAAGAAGGCACATATCGCTACTTCCTTTATCTCTAGTGCTGCTTCTATTTCGTTTGTCAGCTGATACAGGGCGGTTTCTGTGGATTTCCCTGCTCTGTAAGCATGCTGACTCCTGTGTAGTGGTGTACCTACCAGCACTATAGTCCTAAGGTAATTATCAATCACCTTCTCCATTGTCTTTAACATAAAAGATGTTAGACTAAAGGGTCTAAATGACTTCGGTTGAGTGGTGTCTTTCTTCCCCACCTTCGGTATAAATACCACCTTAGCCCTTCTCCATAGCTCCGGTATATATCCGAGCGCTAAGCTACTTCTAAAGATATTTAGAAGATACGGCATTAGTTCTCTCTCTCCCTTTTGTAGGAAGGCAGGAACTAGTTCGTCCACACCTGGGGCCTTAAAAGGCTGGAAAGTGCCGATAGCCCATCTGATTCGGTTTTCCGTACAGATGGACGCTGCCCTCTTCCAGTCGGCCCGACTTGGTTTCCGTGGTTGCATCAAGCCCTCGGTCTCCCTGTATCCTCAACATCCCGGAAAATGGGTTTCTAGTAGGAGGAGAGCTCTTTGCTCTTCATCCTCCGTGAAGGCCCCATCCGGTTTCTTGAGGGTGGTTGTCATTTCCACTCTATCCTTCGCTAGTGCTTTGTGCAGTCTAGCTGCCACCGGCGTGGATTCTATGTTTTCACAGAAGGTCCTAAAGTTTTCCCTTTCTGCCCTTCTGATCTCTTTGTTGTAGGTGGTAAGCACCCCAGAGTATTCTAGCCAATTTCCGTATTGCTTGGCTTTGTTGAAAAGCCTACGTACTTTTGCTCTTAATGTAGACAAATTTTTGTTCCACCATTTTTCGTCCTTATGCTCCTTCACGGTTTTTACCGGGCAGCTGGATTCAAACGCCGTGGTGATTGCTACATTTATTTCTCCTACAGCCTGCTCCAGCACGGTGTAGTGTTTGATACTACCCCGCACTGTCACCTGCTCTAGGTTTTCTTGTAGTTGGGAACTAAACATAGGCCACACAGTTTGTCTGGGGTTTCGAATGGGGGTGTTTTCCTCACTCGCTCCTTCCAGCTCAAACTTTATGATCCTATGATCTGACATTGAGGGCTCACTTGAATCCCTCCACTTTTTAATTAGTTTACTTACGTTAGCGCTACCTACCGTAATATCCAGTACCTCATTTCTGACTTTAGTGACAAATGTTGGTGTTGTCCGTGCTGCCCCACATCTCATTGTGTGCGTTCGCGTCACATCCCAGGATGAGTGGCAGCCTTCTCATAATACAGTGTTCCACCAGCTTTTGTACTTCAATGGGTGGTATGCTGTTACCATCGCCAGGGAAGTATGCTGATGCGATCACTACTTCGCGGTGGAGACCCTCGATCTTGATGAGGGCCTGAATCGGTACTAAATCCCGCGTTAAAAATTCTGAAAGACATAAGTAATTTATGCCATTTCTTACCATAATGCAAGTTCTAGGGGAGACCTCAAGGCTGTCCCATACCAACTTACATTCCCTATTGCTAACGCCTCTGATCTTACCTCCGTAGGTCCAGGGTTCTTGAAGCAGCGCTAGCCCTAGGTGCTGCTTGGTGAACATCCTAGCCATCACAGCTGAAGCTGCTTTGGCATGATGGATGTTCACTTGGGCTATTTTGGTGCGCCTGCTGGTCATTCTTGTTTTGTGACAGGAGGCGGCAAGTCCTCATCTGTCCCTACAAGAACATCTACCTCTGCCTCTGTAGACATGGCTGGACTGCTCATGTCTACGAGTGTGAGGTCAAGGTCGTCTTCCCGGGAATCCGGGCTGACTTCCTTGTTCTCTGTGTCGGTTAGGTCCCGTACACATGGATTATTTTTACTTTTGGAATTCATATAAATCCCACGAGTCGCAAGGAAACTAAAGGTCCACCACATCAGAGACCCGCTTGATAGTGGTAAGGCTGGATACCCTCTGAGGTCGCCAGGTATCAGAGGGGCTCCGTAAGCGATGGTCGGTTGCCCTTGGCCATCAACCAGTCCCTTTGGCACGGGTCGCATGACACCTTGGGATTAAGGGTTTGGAAGTTCTTGGTTGTTCGCCCTCCGCCGAACGCCCCGACCGGAGTTGTTAACGTCGTGACGTCCAACGGTATGTTGCGAAACTAAGCCCTCACTCCGCGACAAGGTGACTTCGACGTGAGGGGCCTATGTGTTTGTTCACATTGGAACGCGCGGTCGCGGTGGCGGGCCCGGTAGACGTGGCCAGTTCGTGTTCACATTGGCCGCCAAGCGTTTGCGCGGTGTGACCTGTTGTCAGGTTAGGTTAGGTTAGTATACTAACCTAAGTTTTGATTAGTATACTAAGCTGAATAACACTAATAAACTTTTCTGTATTGAAAGACCTGATGAAAACATGCTATCTTTTCTAGCCATAAGTTCGTACTGGTTGAACTTACAGACGTCGCGAGTGAATCGCGCGTTCCGCCGCTAGTTCGACGTGAACACACACAAACATATCACGCGTTTGATATTGCCGCGCGCGCCAGTCGTTAGCTTGCCCGCTACTTAGACCGCACGTGCGTTTCGTACGTGAACACTTGGATATTACGCCATATGTTTGATATTTCGTGACCTCGCCCGCCACCGCGCCCGCGAGTCAACGTGGATGAGCACCATGGCTTTGGATGTTTGATCCACATAGCGCGATGGTGATCTTCCTCGTGGTCTCTTACCCTCTACCTTTCTTTGGACTATCAATTTTTCAAGTGAGTCGTCCTTTTTTCGCATTATGTGACCGAAATATCTTGGGATGGACTTTTGGATAGTTTTCCTCAGTCGATCGACGATGTTAAGTTCTCTTAGAATGGATTTATTAGTACGTTTTTCTGTCCATGCGTCTCCATGTGTACATTTCAAACGCATCAATTTGTCTTCTGTCAGACGTTTTTTTAGTGTCCTGGATTCCGCAGCGTATGTGACCATAGGAAATATACATCTTTATGACTGCCATCTTGGTTCCTTTAGAAATGCTGCGATCCTTCCAAATACGTGGAAGTTTGGCAATTACGGTTTTGCCCATTGTTATTCTTCTCCTTATTTCCTTTTCACAGCTGCCTTTTCTTGAAATTTGTGAGCCCAGATACACGAACTCCTTTCCTACCTCGATTCCATCAATATGCGTTGGGCTTTGCAGTCTTTCTTGGGATCGGTCTATTAACTTTATTTTGGTTTTTGTTTTATTCATTTCAAGGCCCACCTCTCCGCTAATTTCTTTCATCTTCTGGAGCAGGTTCTTGATCTCTTCTTCCGTACTTTCCAGCAATGTTGTATCATCTGCGTACCGTAAATTTTATATTTTACTGCTTCCTATAGATATTCCTCCACCCCTATGGCTATGCTGGCTTGTAAATAGCAAAGAATAATAGTTAGTTATATTAGCAATTAAAAAGGCTTAATGATTTTATAGAGCTACGGAAAGGTTGAATATATTTATATATTCAAGCTATATGCACAAATATATGTTGTGTTTCAACATGAGATTTGTTTTGTAGTTTTAAAAAGACTTAATAATATTATAGAGCTACGGAAAGGTTGAATATATTTATATATTCCGCTTTAATACGTTGGTAAATCTATCGTAATTGTTGCGTATTTTAACGTCAGGCATACAATTCATGTTGACTTCTGTTCTTCACTATCAAACACACATACACTCTTTATATTATTTTTAATCAATATGTTATATACATAAATATATTTTATGTATAAACTTTTTAAATTTCATTATAATACACAAACTAATTTTAATAAACTTTGTCTGAATTATATTGAAATGGAGTAAACACATGTCACGAGTTATTTGAAAAGGGAAATATATTAAAGGATGTTTTCATACTGAATTTTAGGATGAATTTATTTACTAAATATAGAATATTAAACATATACCCTAAATATTCATATAGAAACGTTGATTAAACATAAAAATATTCATAACATAGATTGCTTTTAAAAATTGCTTTCACACAAAATCTATTAAAAATGACTGGTCTTATCCATTCTAATAAGCTTATACAATCAAGATATAGAAATGGAAAGACTTACCAGATAATACTTGAGAATATTTGACAGATATTGCTGGATAAATAAGACTATATACAACACTATTATTATAACCTTTTATTGGCATATATACAAAATATATGAAAATATATTACATACTATACATATATTACCTACACGTTATATACTAAAAGAATAGGTTCTTCCTTTTTGCCTATTTGCTCTTTCCACTTTTTCACCCTCCTTAACAATTCCAAACCAATTCCACTTTCATCCATACACTTCTTCCATTCTTGTCCTAGCCTTTTCTCCTGTTCCTTCCATTCATTCCTTGTACATTCTTCTATCCAATGTTCCCATCTATCCTCTCCAGCCCCACAAACTGTGCACTTCCGATATTCTTCACTCATACAGTATTTCCTACCACGCTCTTCACTTCCGCACCTAAACCTTGCCGGTATGACCTGCGTGTCTGCCCCTTTCGTTGAGTATAAATAGGTAGGTAAACGACCAAGCACCTGAATCTTTGCATATTCTTTGAAAAATCTACTGTTTGCAATTTGGTCTTGGCGTTCCTGTAACTCTACCTTTACTAATCGCTCACCTAGCATTTCCACCCAGTTTGCCCCTTCCCTCTTAAGTTTTTCTAGTCCCTCGCCAGATATCCCTGCTCTTTCATATAATTTCCTTTTATTCATTCCCCACGCATTCCCATTCTTCCCTCTTTCATCCTCCTGATTTGCCATTCTAAATACCTCTTTTATTATTCTTTAATCCCCCATTTCACTCACCTTGTATTCATATCTTATCACCCTGTTTGCCGCTAAAACGGCCACCTTGTGGGCATTCACCTCTTGCAGAACTATGTAGCCTGGTGTCGATTTGTCTAACTTTAGGAATTTCTTGTAGAAGTTTTGTAGAACCCTCTCTATCTTCTCTTCCTCTCTAATCCCCCATACTTCCGAACCATAGGTCAAAACACTTCTCACACACACTTTCCATATTACCTCCGCCGCCCTAAAGTTCCCTTCAAAACTAGATCTCCATCCCTTCCACATGCGTTCTGCCGCCACCCACGCTATTTTTGACACATAATCCACATGCTCCCTATTAGTGCACCCAGTTCCAAACACATATCCTAAATACCTAAACTTTTGCACCTCCTCAATTTCCTTTCCTAGCCATTCGAAACGTTCTTTCCTATATTTACCTCCCCTTTTAAAACGCATCCATTTAGTTTTTCCCACGTTTACATTTAGCTCTCTCTTTTTAAAATAACCTCTCAGCCTTTCAATCAACTCCTTCATTTCTCCTGCGGTTTTAGCACTACCATATCGTCCGCGTAGGCTAAGCTCCACACTTTCTTTCTCCCTATAATCACGCCTCCAGCTTGGCCATCTGTCAACACTTTCTCCATGTCAGCCACATAGAGATTAAAAAGTGTAGGACTCAACGGGCATCCCTGCGTCAGACCCTTTCTTACTTCGAAATACTCAAATTCACACCCATTCAGTCTAATCTTACATACTGTTTCCTTATATAACTCTCTTACATTCCTTATCACACTCTCTGAGATTCCCTTTTTTCCCAAGCACTCTACCAACTTCCCTCGATCTACCGAATCATACGCCGCCTTTAGGTCAATGAAAAGAGCAAACAGGCTCCCTCTGCTTATTTCTTGATCAATTATGTAGCGCAGAGTTACTAAATGCTCTATCGTACTCCGTCCCTCTCTGAAACCAGCTTGCACCTCTGGCACTAGATGCTTCTGCTCTATCTCTCTCCTCAACCGCTCGTCCAAGATTTTGGTGAAAATTTTATAAGCCGAATTCACTAGCGTAATCCCCCTGTAGTTTCCTACATTTTCCCTATCTCCACTCTTATATATTGGGTGAATTATTCCCTCCTTCCAGCTCGTTGGTGCACTCTTTGCTCCCCTCCATACCAAATTCAATTCTTGGGTGATTCTAGTCTTACACTCTTTCGGGATAGCTTTCCAGGCTTCGTTTCCTACGCCGTCAGGGCCTGCCGCTTTTTTTTGTTTTAGTGCTGCTATAACCTTTTCCACTTCATCAATCTTTATTTCTTCTTGGCCTAAATCTTCCAAAGCTTGTTCCTCCCTTACTCTTCTATTCCCTACTCTTTCCTGTGGCTCGACTCCTTCCAACAAAACCATAAAGTGACTTTTCCACTTTTCCATCGGAATGCTGTTTGGAAATCGTTCTCTCCTCGCTCCTCTTTCTTTTAAATACTTCCAGAGCTGTGCTTCTGTTTTGATGTCAAGTATGCGCTGACGTTCTCTTCTCTCCCAATCCTGTTTTTTCTTCGTCTCCAAATCCTTTAATTCGCCTTTAGTCTTTAACCAATCTTCTTTACTACTGGTGCCCTCTCGCCACTTTCTCATAACCTCTCTATACGTTTGTTTCTCCGTCATATATTCTTTGTCTGCCCATGATCTTCCCGGTGATGCTGTTGTGATTTTCTTCTTTACCATTCCTGCCTCCATATTCTCTATAATCTTGTCTATATCTTTTAATTCCTTCCAGTTTATTGCTTCCATTCTAGCCCTATACTTCTCAGTCGCTTCGTTGTCCCATCTGGTAACCCATTTCTCCTCCCTAGATGCAATTATTGTTTTCGTCATCAAGCTTATTGCCACTGGCATGTGGTCTGAATCAATTCTCCCTCCTATCTCCATCTCTTTAATTTCCTGCCTTGCCGGGTCATTTGCCACTACCAGATCTATAGTCGATAATCCTCCTGCCCCCACAAATGTGAAATCTCCCTCCCAGTCTCCTTCCACACACCCATTTACGACGTCCCATTGATTTTCCCTTACCCATTCCGCCCACCCTCTCCCTTCTGGATTTCTAACTTTACCCTTGGCTTTCCTTATTATTTTATTTCTAGCGCCTGTATTTTACTTTTCATTTGACTGCTTAGCACCCAGCTTTCACCACCGTATGTCAGAATTGGTTTGTATATACTATTGTACACTAATATTTTCGTTTTCTTCGATATATCTTTGTTTCCTTTAAACGTATTATTAAGTGCATAAAAGAGTTTTGTTGTATTTTTAATTCTGGTGTTGATTTCAGCCTCAGCCTCAGCCTTTCCTTCAGTATGTGTATTTACTCCTAAGTATCTAAATGTTTATGTTTGCTCTATATCTTTTCCATCTATTTTTATCATTAAGCTTGGTTCTCCTTTCCCAATGGTCATTACATTGGTTTTGCCAACGTTCATTTTAATATTTCTTTTTTCTAACGCCGTCTTCCAGATGTCTAAGTTTGTTAGTAAATGCTTTTCGTTCTTTGCATAAATTGGAAAATATTGCTGCAGTGAGTCTATTGCTGCAGATAAATGCTGAATCAAGGAATTGCATTTGAAACGAAAATTTGTTTGGTTCGGTATTTACCGATTGCTCATACAGCTATGTGAACATCGACACTTCGCCAACTTGCACTCTGCGTTGGTAAAGTTCCAATTTACGCACAAAACTTGCAACTTTATCCTGCGTTGTCAAAATTTTCATCATATTTCCTTGCAGTGAGATATTAAGACTGTTCATTTTACTGAAAAAATCAGCAAGATATGTCAGCTTTTCGAGAAATGTTTTATGGTGTATTTTTGAAAAAAAAATCTCCTTTTCCTTCTGTGTTCTCTGTTTTTCAAAAAATATTCATATTTCTTCAAGGAGCTTGTAAACTCTGTTCAGAAGCTCTGTTCTGTTCTTTTCCTGTTCTTTTCCTTTTCTCTGTTCTTTTCCTCCAGATAGCCTCTGTGTGATATTAAAGAGAATTAAATTTTGGCACCAACTTCATCGCATAAAACTTTGAATAATCTCGAGTTTGTAGCACTACCACGAATATGATTCACAATTTTCACAACGTCATACAATGTGCTTAGCAAATCTAGTGGAAGCGTTTTAACAGCCAAGGCCTAGACGTATATATCAGGCAATGATAAGACAAAACTTGAGGAGCAATTTGGTTCACGAGTGCTTGAAATCCAGAACGAATACCCATCACGGAAGGCACCCCGTCTGCACAAACACCAACCAACTTTGACCAGACCAGTCCGTTCTATAAAATAAACTGCTTTAGCGTTTCAAATACATCTTCACATGGGTGCTGGTGAGCAGAGACTTGCAGAACAAATATTCCTATTTTACATGTCATATTTAATATACCGAGTAGATAACACTAATTGTGAACACGAAGCTACATCCGTTGATTCATCTAATTGCACCGCAAATATAGGACTTTCATTAATTTCATAAATTACTTCTTAAGATGCCATACTAGTGTTCTAGCGTAGGCGACCTCTCGCGAATGCTTGTGGAACGTATCATCCACTAATATGCGGGACCTAGTGTTTATCGCCGGTTCCGAACGGTACTATTTGAGAGGTTTTACTAGGCAGAATTACGCGTGGTAGTTTGACATTGCTTTCCACGAGGTGGCCACAGCGTAGTTCCGTGAAAGTTTCACGGTTTGTCCGGGAATTGAACCCGGGATCTCAGGTATAGCGAGCGGATTCGTTCACCACTACACGATTGTGACCACAATTTCGTAAATAACAGTTGCCAAAATATCGCCACTCAAGTCTGAAATGCGACTTTGAACTGCTGTATTTGACAGTGATATTTGTTTAATTTTAGCCACATGTTGCTCACCAATAACGAGCGATACTGCATCACACAAATAAGGTTTGATGAGCTCCTCTCCTATAGTGTGCAGTTTTTAGTTCATTGCAATGCGATAAAAAATCTGATATGATATGAAGCTTCAAGACACGATTCATTTGCTTTTTGCATATTTCCTGTGGAATCCAACCAGACGGAACTCTTAGTGAACTTTCTCGAAATGTTCTTTTATTTCATGCTCTCTGGTTTAAGCACTTTATTACATAAAACACTCTGAGGCTTTTGTATATTCCTCTCTACAATATTCATGAAGCCCCATTGTAAAAATGCTTCTATATAGGAGCGTTTTTTTTTTCGGATGTGCCATGACACTGTTTAGACTCGCGATTGGCTTACGGCATATATCAAGTTACGTGCAAGACTAGCAATAAGTCTTGATCCAAAAAAATATTTAACACAGCGTGTTTTTAATAAATGTATTTATGTGACTGTACACTAAGACTTCTACAAAGAAACTAACTTAAATTAATTTTACAATATCAATGAAGTTGTGAATGAAAAGGTAACCAATTTCCGGGAATTCAGATAATTAGAGGGTGAGATAACTAGCGGACACGTGTTTTGGTTTTCTTGATACTGCGTGCGTTGTAAATACTACTGCGCGGTTTATCTGTATTTTTGTTTAAATTTTTTAATCTTGAAAATCTGATTTACCCCCGTGGGGGTAATTACCGCTTGGAACCCAGGTTTTAGTTACAGAATAGGTGCTATATACATTTTATCGCCTTTGGTGGCCTAATGTTAAAATATTATATGAGGTTTCTTCGACATTGGATCTTTATCCCCATTCTCCTCCAGATTTATTTTTCTTTGGTACATAGGAGACCAATGTTAAATTTTTTGGAATCGAAGTAATGAAGAACTAGGAGGTCTATTTTTATGTATCATTGTAAATTTTATTTTCTAGTAATTCTTTAGCTAGCGGATAGTTTGAATACCAGTTATCGCATGTCAAATTTCTGTTACTACCTTTCACTTCCTCGAGCAAACGGTGAATAATCGCAATATGTGTATTCAACACCCTAGAGCGTGCTCTAGGGTGCTGAAACCCTAGTTTTCATTTGGGCGCACTAGGGTACTAGCGTACCCTAGTGCGCCCATCTGGTTGCTTTCGGTAATAGAATTCCAAATTCGAGACATAAAATGTTTTCGCATCATATTTGTAATATAAACTTTGAACTCATATTTTGTATTGTTTTTTTGGTATATATTGTTCAAAAGCACAGCTTCCTCGAAAAGGTAACAACATTCCGTTAATTGTCATGAATTCGCCAACTGAGTTGTTGTTTTTGCAATGTTTTACGAATCCATTTACTATCCATCTTCTTGCTGCCAATTTTTTAATCTTCAAAAAGTACAAGCAACCAAATTAAGCTGGTTTCTTGTACTTTTTCGTCGAATCTAATTACAGCAAGCTAAAATAGAAATCATTTCTGAGCAAATTGCACAAGGTTATTTTACAAGGGTGTCTTGTGAACTTTACTGAATCTGCTTTCAGCGATTTTTTATGCCAACTAGTCATTTTATCTTCAGCAATAAAGTGATTGCTATTTTCATCTTCTTCTAAATCATCAAGTAATGAGTCCACCTTCAATTTCTGAGTCAGAGTCATATTCGTTTTCCTCTATGTATTCGTCAGTAGACGTATCATATAATCGTCCAGTATTGCTATTTCCAAATGGCTTGGGCCAGCTCCTCCAATTCCGTTGGTGTTTTTATTGAAAATGTTCAAATTGACAACGATTTATATAGTCACATAGACAATTCTTCTTCTTATGACGCCCTCTCCTTTCGAAGGTTGGCGATCCACATAGCTAACATTGTTCTGGACACAGCAGCTCGAAAGATTTCAATGGAAGTGCACCCAAACCATCTTCTGAGGTCTTTCAACCAGGAGTTCTGACGTCTACCAGCAGATCTTTTCCCTGGAATCTTTCCTTAAATAATTAGTCTCAGCAGTTCATACTTATTACCTCTGATAATGTGGCCTAAGAATGTAGTTCTGAATTCTTTAATGAGGGCCATTAGTTCTTTCGGCTTCTTCATTCGTCAAAGCACTTCTTCATTCGTAATTCGTTGGACCCATGAGATGCGGAGCATACGGCGATATAAGTACATTTCAAACGCGTCAATTTTCTTTTCAGTTGCAGGGTCCAGGGTCCAGCATTCGTATCCGTACAGCAACACACTTGAGACATAACATTTAATCATGCGAACCCTGAGCTCCAAACGCAGATCAGGACTAGTAAAAAATCTACTCATGTTTATAATAATAATAATAATAATAATAATAATAAGTTTTTAAACATTTAAACATTTTATGCAAATCCTTTATGAATGTTTTCCTGGCTTGTTCGATTCTGGAACGGATCTCTCGTTTCGGATCGCACCACGCGTTGACTTTGGTTCCCAGATATTTAAAACACTTGTTCAATATTGACTTGTTGATTCACTTGTTCAATCTGATTGCCGTTAATCAAAATTGTTTGGTGCAGTGGGTCTCTTGGAGAAGGCTAGCGGTTTGGTCTTTGATATATTTATGTCCAATTCATGATTCTCACTATATTCAGTTATTCTATTCATCATATTTTCTAAATCTGATATGTTATCGGCAAGGACTACGGTGTCGTCTGCGTATCTGATATTGGTGGTACTTACTCCATTTATTTTGATACCTCCCATGTCTTCCGCTAAAGCTTCTTTGGAAATTGCCTCCGAATAGATGTTGAATAGGATTGGTGACAATATACAGCCCTGTCGTACGCCTCTTCGGATTGACACAGTGTCAGATGTTCCTCCGTCTATTCTGCCAATCGGCAATACTTCGGCAATCTGGTTCCAGTAGAGATTCGTTATCAATGTAATATCTCTTTTGTCAATCCCGATTACGGATAATATTATAGGATTACGGATAATACATAGACAATGCCTACGCAAAATTGGAGTCTCCACAACACCCTTTATTCTATAAGCAATGGAAAACCGTAATATGCAGATCAATGATAAAACATTATCTTGATTATACTTAAATATATAATAAACCTTTATTGGCATAATTTATAAATATACATGCTACATATACACAAAATCATTCAACACTGTAATATTTATTTCTAGTTTCCAATACCCCACTTGGATAGCTCCCTTGCTCCTTCCATTCTTTTACCTTTTCTAGCATTTCCAGCCCACTGCCGTCCTCACTCATACACTGTTATAATTTTTTTCCCTAATATTCTTTCCTTTTCATTCCAACAACCTTTTTCACACTCTTCAAACCAGTGTTGCCACCTATCCTTCCCTTCTCCAGACACCACACACATTTTATACAAATCCTTTATCCAGTACTTACGTCCACATTCTTCGCATACGCAGCGAAATATGGCTAGGATTGATTTTAAGGTTAAACTTTTTGGCGTTTTTAAATATTTCGGGAGGCGTCCATCTACTTGAATTACCTCATACTGCCTATGGTATGTGCTCTTTGTTATTTTATTTTGCCGTTCCTGCAGCTCGACTTCCATCAGCCTCGCCACCCGCCTTTCCTCTACTCGAAACCTTTTCCCACATTGGTTCTCCACCTCTGTTATTGACATACCCGATCTTTAAAAAATTCCCCCTTTTTTTAGTCCCCAATTGATCTCTTTTCTTTCATTCCTTCCATCCCTACTTGCTTCTCTGAACACTTCTCTAATAATTCTTTCCTACTGCATTCCATTAACTTTCCGTTCATATCTTGCAACCAAGATACCACTTGATTGCCACTTGCTTCTACTGACACCTTAAACGTATTAAGCTCCTGTAAGACTATGTAGGAAGGACCTGTCTAATTACAGGGCCTTTTTAAGAAATTGCAGCTGAATTCTTTCAATCCTTTCTGCCTCCTTGACTGCTCACATTTCTGCTCCATGCATCAATATACTCCGTAGACAGGTCTTCCATATTATTTCTTTCGCTCGGTCGCTCGGTAATTCGATTTAAACTATTTTTCCCATACTTTCCAGAACGTTCCACCCGCTACTTACGCTTCACCACTTACTCAATGTGCTCCTTGTTACTACATCCACTCCCAAACACATACCCTAAGTACTTAAACGGATGCACTTGTTCTATCTCGCTTCCCTTCAATTCAAGACGCTTCTTCTTGCAGCTTCCGCTTTTCCTAAATCTTATACATTTTGTTTTTCCGACATTTACACTCAGTTCTCTTTTATGGAAGAATATATATGGAAGAATATATCAGCCGTGTAATCATGTCAGTCAGTTCACCAGTAGACTTTGCCAACACCACTACATCGTCTGCGTAGGCAAGGCTCCTTAATTTTTTCCTCCCTACTACAACTCCTCCAGCTTGAGCCGCCGCCAAAACTTTGAAAGTCCGCCACATACATGTTAAATAGTGCGGGGCTTAGTGGGCAGCCTTGCTTCAGACCCCTACGTACCTTAAATTCCTCCGATCTACACTCATTTACTCTCACTCTACACCACGTCTCTCTATACAATCGTTCTATACATTCTCTGAAATTCTTTGATACACCCTTTTGCTCCAAACATTCCCACAACATTCTCCTATTTACTGTATCAAACGCTGCCTTTAGGTCCAGGAACAGAGCAAGGAACTTTCCTTTCGGTTTTGCGACTTCTCGATTTACTATGTATCGCTTACTAAATGTTCGATCGTTCCCCTTCCCTCTCTAAACCCGGCCTGAACTTCCGGAAGCAGCTTTCTTCCCTCCATCTCATCCCTTAAACATTTCTCTAGTAGTTTTGCAAATATCTTACATGATGAGTTCATAAGTGTGATTCCCCTATAATTTTCTAATTTGTCTCTCTCGCCATTTTTTTTAAATTTTGACCTCAATGTGGTCCGATGTTACTGGAGTAATATCCTTTATTTTGAAGTGATTTGAAACGGCATAGTTATACTTACATAACTACTCGCGCGGTGTATTTTGTACACCAAATTGCAGCGCAAGAACGAAAGTACGAAAAAAGCAGTTCAACTAGCCATTACCAAAACAATACTGCGTGAGCATTTAGTAAACACATTGGGCTTAGGTTACGTAGAGGCAGGAACCACACCGTGATGCGAGCATTTCTTGAAATATTGGTGTACTTTTTACAGCATTCTGGGTACTTATAGGTTAAATGAGATGACTCAGTAAGTAAACTCAGTAAAAAAGACTCTAGATAACACTAGATAACACTAAACATTTTATTTATTATATATTTTTTCTTTGGCGTTACAACCCCGTGTGAGGTTTAGCCTGCTCGCCGATCTTTTTCCATTCCGCTCTATCATTTGCCGCTTCTTTCCAATTTCTCATTCCGACTGTTTTGAGATCTTCCTTCACTCCATCTATCCATCTTTTTCTAGGTCTTCCTTATACTCTGCTTTCCACTAGCTTCTAGTCTGTTATTATCTTCGTTACCCTTGTGTGTTCCATTCTCTCTACATGTCCCAGCCATCCGATTCTTTGTGCCTTCGTACAATATCATACAATATATACATTATTTATACAGATGTTCAGCTCATGGTTCATTCAAATTCTGAACCTTCCGTTTTCTTCCTGTATCGGGGCAAACACTTTCCTTAGAATTTTTCGTTCGAAAATTCTAAGATTGGTCCTCGTCGTTCTTCGATAAAGACCACGTTTCGCAGCCCTATGTAACCACAGGTCTAATTATTGTTTTATACATTCTTAGTTTAGATGCGTTGTTTAGCAGTCTTGACGTTAGTAGTTTTTTATACAAATAGTAACCTCCGTTTCCTGCTACTATCCTATTGTGCGCCAAGATAACAGAAGTTGTTGACACACTCAACAAGTGGTTGTGGCCTTCTATGTTTATGAGTTGTAGGTTGTTATCCTACTTCCTTACTTCCTCTTGCTAGTTTCATGTATTTCGTTTTTGCTTCGTTTATTTTCAGTCCGGATCTTGTAGTTTCTTTGTCCATTTCTGTCAATGTTTCTCTAATAGTTATTTCATTCCTCCCTATGATTACGATATCATCTGCGTATGCACATATTTGCCTTGTTCTGTACCTTATGCATCCGTGTATGTTAAGCTTATTAATTGCTCCATCAAGTACTAGGTTAAATAAAAGTGCTGAAAGTGCGTCGCCCTGTCTCACTCCTTTATTGAACTCGAAAGCTTCCGACAGTTCGTTTTGTACAGCTTCTATCGCTTTCGATTCAGGAATGGTGATCTTCACCATATTAACCAGTTTTCGTGGTATTCCCATAAGTACCAGGTTGTTCAGTAGCTTACGTCTCTTTACACTGTCGAAAGCCTGTTTGAAATCGATAAACAGTTTATGAATTGTGATATCCATTATCTGTCTCATCATTTGAAGTTGGTCTGTTGTTGAAAGGGTTTGGTCGGAATCCGCACTGGTACTCGCCCAAGATCTCCTCCGCATATCTTGTTATCCTTTGGTTGATTATACTTGAGTGTACTTTTTAGGTGACGCAGAGTAACGTTATCCCTCTATAGTTATTACATTTATTTTGATCGCCTTTTTTGTGAATGGGCTGTATAATTCCTAGCTTCCATTCCTCTGGCATCTTCTCTTCTTTCCATATCATCCTAATGAGCATATGTATTTTTGTCCACAGTAACTCGCCACCGTTCTTTAGGAGCTCTAAAGTTATGTCCCCAGGGCTTTGCTGTTTTTTAGGCATTTGATGACATCTACCACCTCATCGTATGTCGGTTCTATGTCCTGTGGTTCTGCTGACTGGTATTCTAAGTTGGTTTCATCTACTTCATCGTTTTCATCGCTCTTTAACAGGCTCTCAAAGTACTCTTTCGATATTTGTATTACTTCTTCGTTTTCTGTCAGTATTTTCCCATTTTTATCTCTGCAATTTGCAGTCTAAACTCTTGTTTTTGTTACAGGATTGCTTCATAGAATTTAAAATTCTCCTTTTTGTTGTTGGCCAGTACCATTTCCTCTATTTTTCTGTTGAGGATATCTCGTTTCTTTCTTCTGCACATTTTTGTCATTTCTTTTCATTTCGTTTTATAGTGCTCATCATTTGCTCTAGTATTTCTTTGGAGACATTTATTCCTTGCTATATTTTTCTCTTTCATAACTTCTTTACACTCGTCGTCGTACCAATCCTCATTTCGTTCTCTTTTGTAGGTGCGTAGTGTTTCTTCTGCGGTTTGCATTATTATATTTCTAATGTTTTTCCATTCCGTAGCTATTTGGCCGGCCAGCTGAAAGGTATTTAGTTTTAATTCTAGACTCTACTTGTACTCATCTCTTACTTTTTCTTCTTTTAATTTCCATGAATTCCATTTCTTTGGCTTAGTTGTTTTAGTTTTTGCTATATTGGAAATTCGTTGTCTCATATGCGTAACAACTAAATAATGTTCCGAATCGCAGTTTTCCCCTCCGTACAACCAAACATCTATGATTAAGGATGCGTATCTCTTGCATATTATCCTCCATGGGATCCTCCAAGTACCTATCTGTATACCCTTGTCCTCGAAGGAGGTGCTACTTATTACTAAGGTGTTTGCTGTTGCGAGGTTACAAAGTTTCATTCCACTTTCGCTTGTTTTTTGGTGCAGGCTGTGTTTTCCGGCTATACTCTGGTAGTAGTCCTCTCTTCCTATCTTGGCATTAAAGTCGCCTAGGACGATCATCATGCTTGGGTACATTTTCACATGTGTTTTGCACCATCTCGTAAAATCTTTCTATCGCTTCTTCATTTGCGTCTTCTGTGGGAGCGGATATGTTTATAAGAGTTGTATTGAAAAGTTTACCTTTCATACGCAATTTGCAGCCTTTCATTAATAGCCTCTAATCCAAGTACGGCTTTCTGTGTGTTTTTACTGACTATAAATTCAACACCATGTTCGCCTTGCCGGTGTTCTTTTCCACTGTAATATAGGGTATAGTTGGGTTTTCTTAGTGTTCCTTGTCCCCTCCACCTAATTTCTTGGACAGCTGTTATGTCCATTTTATATTTCGCTAGTTCGTCTGAGATAGCATTCATTTTACCAGCTTGCAGCATCGTACGTATATTCCATGTACCTATCATTAATTAAAATCTCGGCATTTTTCAGCAACTGGTATTCAGACCAATTTCTATCGTTCAGTTTTTCTGAACATCAATTTTTTTCACGAGGATGGATACTATCTGAGGATAGATAGGATGGATTGGTCCATCGCCCAACCCCCTTTTCGGAGGACCATTTCTTCCGCTCTCGTTTGCCCTGACCTAGCCTTCCATACGGGTTGTTTACCGCATTTCAGACCAGGTTACTCAGGTTTCCAGGGTTCACCACCTCTTTGAGGTTTCGTGGAGGTGAGAGTCGGGATTGGGTAGGAGAGGCTATGCAACAATCTCTTCCTGTTCGATTGTCGTGTGGTGCGCATGCACTCCATTTGAACCACAATTATTTATTATTTAGATCACACTAAAATTAGATAACACTAAAGAATATTTGACAGATATTGCTGGTTAAACAGGCCTAGATAAAAGACTAGATACATAACACATCTAGATAAGAGAATCTAAATAAAATTATAAAAAAATATAAAAGTCAAGACTAGTGGATTAGAGAATACAAAGCTAAACGAATATTTAATTTCCTCTTGTTGATTATTTTTTTTTAGAAAAATATATTTCCTGTTGGCTTCTTTGTATCTAAATACATCCTGTGATTTATTTAAAATTATCTCCAAGCTTACAAGGAAGAAAAAGCACAGTTCTAACAATTTCCAATTTGAAAAAGAAAATACCTGGAGAATTAGCTTTTAATCCGGGGCCGCAGTCGGCCAAAGACAAACCAGATTCTAATTTATTTTAGACAAGCGTCAAAGCGTAACAAATTTCTACATTACTTCCAGCAGAGAACACACACAAAGAATGAAAAAAACCCTACAAGATAATAATTAAATTCTTATAAGATTTCCTAAATAAACTCGATCAGCTAAAATGTGAATTTACATTGCTGGCTCTGCGCTTTCCCACTGAACCGGGTATCTTAAACTAATTTGCAACTAAAATTTAAACTAAATCTTAAACTATATTAATATTTATCTTAACTATATTATTTAATCTAAAAACTTATTTAACATGGTACTTAATCTTTCTTCTTCTTTGCGTGCCTTATCCCTTCGGATGTTGGCGATCAACATAGCAATTTCCGTTCTATCTACAGCCTGTCTGAAAAGTTGTGTAGAAGTGAGCGAGAACCACTGCTTCAGGTTTCCTAGCCACGAGTTTCTTCTTCTACCTGGTCCTCTGTGTCATCTACTCTTCCTTGCAGAACCCGCTGTAGTTAGCGGTATTTCTGGTTTCTCATTATATGGCCTAGATAGCCAGTTTTAATCTTCTTG
Organism: Phosphuga atrata; assembly: GCA_944588485.1. Lineage (NCBI taxonomy): Eukaryota > Metazoa > Arthropoda > Insecta > Coleoptera > Silphidae > Phosphuga > Phosphuga atrata. The sequence goes on along the minus strand of OX155903.1, from coordinate 8,813,424 downwards.
ATTGTGCTCAGAACTTGCCTCTGCGTGCCTATTCTTTGCATTACTACCTCACTCGTAATGTGATCCCGCCAGGATATGCGGAGCAGCTTTCTATATACCCAGAGCTCGAACGCCTCTATCTTTCTTTCCGTTGCTTCCGTTAGCGTACATGCTTCTGCGCCGTACAACAGAACAGAGAAAACGTAACACCTGACCATTCGGACCTTTAGTTAATGTCAGGTCGCTGCTGCATAGCATTGTTTTGAGTTTATTAAATGCCGCTCTAGCCTTCTCTATTCTGCAGTGCAACTCTACGGAGTGCTCCCAGTTGTCGTTGACAATAGTTACCAGGTAATGGTATTTCTCTACTCGTTCGATGATCTCTCATTCTAACATCAATGCGCTGGGATCAGAAGCATTTCGGCTTATTAGCATGTGTTTTGTTTTGCTTTTGTTCAGCTTGAGGCCATATTCCGAGCTAGTGGTGTGAATCATGGTCATTAGTTCTTGTAAGCCTTTCAAACTGCTAGCAAGTACGATGATATTATCGGCGTATCGGATGTTGTTTATAAGCTCCGCATTCATCTTGATGCCTTCGCTGGTGTCTTTGAGCGCTTCTTTGAAGATTTTCTCCGAATACAGGTTGAATAGAGTCGGAGATAATACGCATGCCTGTCGTACGCCTCTGCGGATGATAATCTTTGCGGAGTTGTTGTCATCTACTTTTACAGACGCTGTCTGATTCCAATACATGTTGGCTATTATTCTGATGTCTTTTGTATCTATGCCTGTTTCCTGTAATACCTTGATCATTTTATCGTGCTGTACATTATCGAAGGCTTTGGAGAAATCTATGAAACAGGCATGGACATCACGGCCCATATCTCTGCATCTCTGAATCAGAACCTGTACTGTAAAAATAGTCTCTCTTGTTCCCAGTGCGTTCCTGGAGCCGAATTGGCTTTCACCTAGATATTCTTCGCATTTTTGATAGATTCTAGCATGTTTGATTTTAAGAAAGGTTTTAACTATGTGGTTCATTAGGCTTATTAATCTGTGTTCGTCGCAGTTCTTTGGTTTCTTGGGTATCGTGACGAATATGGAGTGCAACCAGTGCTGTGGCATGTTTCCGGTGTTATAGATATTATTAAAGAGATCAGTTAGGTTGTCTAGATAATCGTTCCCAGTGTTCGCATTGCACATTACCTTTAACATTTCGGTGTTAATTAATTAATCTTTATAATGTTAATTAATCTTTAACTATCTAATTCTCACAACGGCATGCAACTAACTACATGCATGCAAAAATAAAATAAAATAACATGAAATATTAAAAAAGAATAAAAACAAATGGTAAATAACAAATGGTAACAATAAGTGGTAAGTAAAGTTAACCTAACTTCATCAGCATAGACATCAGATTTCGATAGTCTGGTTCAGCGTTCTTCAAACTAAGTTACGCGGAACCCTAGGATTCCAAGAATGTCTCAAGCGTTCTGTATAAAAATATTAATAAATGCCTAATATATTGAAAGTAATATAGTATATTTTGTAACTAGGGCGAAAGGTTATGTGCTCGAGAGGGAACAAACAATATTTTTTATTACTCATGCGAGGGCATGATTATCTTACAAGTTTGGGATCCAGGGGCCATCCAAACAAAATGGAATCAAAAATGAGGAATTTGCTTTTTCAATTGTCTCCGGTGGTGGTCATAAGAACTCTCCTCAGTCTCCCCTTCTTCTTCTTCTTCTTAATGGCACTACAACCGATTGCCGGTCTGGGCCTCCTTCAGCATGTTTCTCCAAGCGGACCTATCACTCGCCAACGTTCTCCAGTCCCGTACTTTAATTTTTTGTTGGTCAGTTGTTACCGCATTCTTCCATCTCCCTCTTGGCCTTCCGGCCCTTCTCCTTCCCTCTGGTTGGCCATTGAACAACTTTTTCGGAACCCTATGATCACCGAGCCATCTCAATCTTGCCACCTTGATGAAACTCACAATATCTGGTTGATTGTAGAGCTGATAGAGTTCGTGATTATATCTTCGGCGCCAGATTCCTCGTTCTTGGGTCGCTCCAAATATTGCACTTAGCATTCTTCTCTCAAATACACTTAAAGCCTGTTCTTCGCTCTGTGTTAAGCTCCATGCTTCTGCACCATAGGTTACCACCGGTCTTATCAGTGACCTGTACAGTGTGCACTTATGCTTGGGGTGGATTGTTTTGGACCTAGAAAGTTTAAGTAGCCCATAATAGCACCTGTTACCAAGAGTTATCCGCCTTCTAATCTCCTCGCCCATCCGGTTTACGCTGTTCAGTTGCGAGCCCAAGTACACAAATGTATCTACTGTGTCAAAGTGCTTTCCGTCTAGTTCTAGCGTTGATCCTACCTTCCGATGAGTTTCATTAGCCACCATGTATTTCGTTTTGTTTACGTTGACAGTGAGTCCTAGGTTATTTGCTTCCTTCTCCAGCAGCGAGTAAGTAGTTTTGGTCGCCTGTTCGCTTCTGAAAATTATATCAATGTCCTCTGCGTAAGCCAATAGTTGTGTTGACTTAAAGTACACAGTGCCGTTAGTATCCACTCCACTACTCCTAACGGCCTTTTCTAGTACGATGTTAAACAGTAAAGTTGCCAGTGGGTCTCCCTGTCGTAGTCCTTCCTCTGTTATAAAAGTCTCAGACAACTTGTTTCGTATTCTTACTACAAACGATACTTCAGACAGTGTTACTCTGGTTAGGGCTGTCAGTTTTTCAGGGAATCCGAAACTTGTCATTATCCCCCACAGTTTGTGTCTTATAACGCTGTGGTATGCTGCTCTGAAGTCCACGAATAGATGGTGTGTCGTAATATTGAACTCATTACATTTCTCCAGGATCTGCCTAATGCCAAACAGTTGGTCTGTGGTTGACCTGTTTGTGCGGAAACCGCACTGGTATTCACCGATATTCTCTTCTGCGTATGGTAGTAAGCGACGGTACAACACATTAGCGAAGACCTTGTATGCAATGTTTAGCAGCGTTATCCCCCTGTAGTTAGAACAATCTAACTTATCACCTTTCTTGTACAATGGGCATATTATCCCTAGCTTCCATTCATCCGGTAGCTTTTCCGTTCTCCATATGTTTAGTATGAGATCATGCATGCACGATATTAAGGCTCTACTTCCATACTTCAACAATTCTCCTGGAATGCCATCTGCACCTGGCGCCTTATTGTTCTTGATCCTGCTCACTGCAGTCTCTACTTCTTCTAAGGTGGGTTCCTCCACTTGTTCAGTCCCTAATATTGATGTTGATGTTGGCGTTATACTTTCCTCTTGGACTACGCGAGTGTTCTGGTTGAGCAGGTCCCTGAAGTACTGACCCCACCTCTTGATACACTTTTCTGTGTGTCCGATTACTCTGCCGTTCTTATCCTTACACAGAAGTGGCTGCTGTTTGTAGCCAAGTCTCGCATTTCTGACCTTTTGATAGAGTCCCCGAGTTTCGTTGGCATTACTCATTCTTTCTATTTCCGCGAAATCTTCTTCATCTTTTTCAGATTTCTTTCTTCGGAAGAGTTTTTTCTCAACTTCCCGTTTGTTTCGATAATCCTCTACATTCGCTCTAGTATTTCGTTGTAGTACTTTTTCTCTGGCTTTGTTCTTTTCTGTCAGAGCTTCCTTGCATTCTTCATCGAACCAGTTATTACGCCTTTGTCCCTTCTTCCACCCCACAACCTCTGATGCTGTATCTTCGATGTCCTGCTTGATCTTTTGCCACGCTTCGTTGACCTCTACTAGAGCGTTTTCTGGCCGTTTGGATATTCGTTCCTGCATTTGGTACTGAAATCTCTCTTTCATCTCATCGGTTTTGAATTTTTCCAGATCGTATCTCTTAACTGCCGGCTGTTGTGTGCGTTGACAATCAATTCTAGCCCTAAGCACCGCCCTTACCAAATAATGATCCGAATCTACATTGAGGCCTCGACAGGCTCCTAGATCCAGGATATTTAAACAGTGTCTCCCATCTATCATCACATGGTCTATCTGGTTCAATACTCTACCACCTGGTGATTTCCATGTGGCTTTGTGAATATTTTTGTGTGGGAAATATGTGCTACTGACTACCATGTTGTTTGTCGTCGCAAAGTCTATCATCCTACTTCCGTTTTCATTAGTCTCAGCATGAAGACTGTGCAGTCCGATTGTCGGTCGGTATATCTCCTCGCGTCCCACTTTAGCATTAAAATCACCAAGGATGATTTTGATATCTCCTTCTGGCGCATCACGATATGCTTTCTGCAGTTCCTCGTAAAATTGGTCCTTCACGTTTTCTTCCTTGTCCTCAGTTGGTGCGTGGACATTAATCAGGGTGACGTTTCTAAATTTCCCTCTTAGCCTTATGGAGCATAATCGTTCACTTATTGGGTTAAAACCAATTACTGCCTCTCTGGCCTTTCCTGTGACAGTAAAACCCACTCCAAATTCCTTTTTGCCGCCCGTTTTACCACTGTAGTAAAATGAGTACTCCGTACTGGTTAGTAAGTTCTTTCCAGGCCACCTTGTTTCTTGAACAGCAGTTATGTCCATTCCACCGATTTTTAGGGCATCCGTTAAAGTTCTCAACCCACCAGGCCTCGATAAAGTTACAACATTCCACGATGCAATTTTCCAATCGTTCTCCCTTTTCCGTTGTTCGTGTCGTTGCCGTATTTCCAGTCCATTCCGAGGCATTATTGAAGGTTTCATAACAGGTTTTGTTTTATGGTGCTGGTTGTTAACCACACGCCCAACCCCCTGATGATCGGAGGACCATTTCTCCCGCTCTCGCTAGCCCTGACCACCCTTACCATCCATGCGGGTTGGTTACCGCATCTCAGGCTAGAGTGGTCAGGTTACCAGGGTTCACCAGACGTGAAGGTGAGAGTCGGAATTGGGTAGGAGAGGCTATGCGACAATCTCTTTCAGTGCGAATGTCGTGTGGTACGTGGTCGTCCCCATTGAACCCCAGTCTCCCCTATCACCATATAATTTACACTCATTTTAAAACGGTTTAATTTAATTTTTTTATATTTAATTTTTATTATTATTTTGTAATGAAAAAATATCTGACATTTCACGTCACTTTTTTAATATTGCAGTCTTGATTGTATTCATTTTATTTCTATGTATTTGTTTATTTTAATGCAACCTAGCAATATTGAATATTTGCGTGCGTTACCCAGGTTAAGTGGAAATGCAACGAGATGTAACATTTTTCGTATTAAATAATCTACGCCAAGAAGTACTTTTCGGGCACGAGTAATAAAAAATATAGTAGAGTTATAGAATGCCAACTTATTATCAAAAATATGATTGTTATATATGTGATATATGATTGCCCAGTAATTTTGTTGTGGAGAATTTAAGATGAAGTAGCCAGCTGTGGCTCAGATATTGTAAATTTATTTGCTGAACACTTTGGTAGTGTATATAGCAATACTGTGTTTGGTGCTGATTATAAAAATTTAAATTCAACTAATACTGTATCGATTCCCCCATTGAAAATTATCCATCTGGAAGTTTTTAATGGGATTATGAAAATAAAGATAATTTGAGTCCCGGACCAGATGGGATTCCCTCATATGTATTGAAAAAGTGCGTTTATTCCTTGAGTAAACCATTGGAAATTTTATTTCATTTGTCCCTTAAAAATCAAATATTTCCCACCATCTGGCGAAATAGCTATATTACACCAATTTTCAAAAATGGTTCTAAGAAAAATATCGAGAACTATAGACCAATAAGTAAACTTTCCGCAATACCCAAATTATTTTAACAACTCTTAGTAAACCATATTTCCTTTGTAAAAGTTTAATAATTCAACAACAAAACGGTTTTGTTAGTGGTAGATCAACGCTAACAAACTTATTATTATATCAAAATGATATTATCCATGGACTGGAACAACATGGTCAAATAGACTAAGTTTATACCGACTTCAGCAAAGCTTTTGATAAAGTGCACCACAACTTATTGATCAGCAAGTTGTCCGCAGTTGGCTTTCCGCCATGGTTGACAAACTTACTACATAGCTATCTTTATAATAGACATCACTTTGTCAAAATTAAGGATTGTGTATCAAATTCAGTTCTTGTCACATCCGGTGTTCCACAGGGGTCACATTTGGGTGCCCTGATGTTTAACATTTTTATCAATGACATAGGACCGTTATTAAAAATTGTAAATATCCCCTTTTTGCAGACGATTTAAAATTATATATCGACATCTCAAATTCAACTGATGGTAATAAACCTCAGGAAGATCTAAATTCCCTGGTAAAAAGGTCTGAATCCAACGGAATGTTGTTAAATCCGGATAAATGCCAATGCATTACCTTCAGTAGAGCAAAAAATATGATCCAAAATGATTATCATATTGATAATAAGATCGTTAAAAGAGTATCCATTGTAAAAGACCTTGGTGCATTATTTGATAAGAAACTTACATTTATCCAGCATATAAATTCAACTATAAGCAATAGTTCTCGAACACTTGGATTTGTTCTGAGGAACACTCAGAAATTATCAATACTTTCCACAAAAACTGTATACATGTCACTAGTAAATTCTTGTCTTCATTATGCCTCTTCTGTATGGAGTCCTTATTATCATGTTCATATCCACCATCATCAGTGTATACAAAATAAGTTTTTGAGATGTATTGCTTATAAAATGGGCTTACACCAAGGTACTTACAATTATTCTCAAATTTTGCACTATCTTCGGATTTTCACCTTAGAAACCAGTCGGAATAGAGCGGACTTAATTTTATTATTCAGGTTGATTTGTGGTATATCATCATGCCCAGAATTGTTGTCACTAATCAAATTCAAGATTATTACAATACCAACTCGTGTTGTGAACTTTTTAGCATTCCCATACACCATACTAATTACGGCTACAATAGTAGCATATCTCGCATTATGAGACAGAGAAATCTAGTTAATGCAAATGGTGTATGCATAACTGGGGTGAGCATGCATACTTTTAAAAAATCTCTTAATGGGGTAGCTAATGTGTTAAATGTAGTGAAAAGGGTAGATATATTTGTCGTTGCATTATGTTATACTGTTTAGATTGTACTATTTTTTATAAAGAGGGGTTTGCCCGTTTCTATAAATAAAATAACAAAAAATAAAAATAAAAAAGATGTAAACACTGAATATTAATAATTTTCTAGACTGATGTCACCAAGTAGTTCCCCAGCGACGTCGCCAACAATGTCCAACTCGTCGTCGCCGACGCCTCCAGCGGTGAATTACAATAAAATGACAGGCATCCCGTGTGTGGCTGCAGCCTCGCGCTACACGGCGCCGGTACACATAGATGTCGGAGGCACCATATACACTTCCTCATTGGAAACGCTGACCAAGTAAGTCTTATATACACATAAATATACTCGCCGCCTATTCATTATTCAATTTATTCATGTTTCCGCACAATCCTTCTGAAATTTATATAATTCCGTCGCTACTGAATTGTAATATCGTTCTAATGATTTAATATACACATAATTCATTCACCTAGACAAAGTTTTAGTAAAATTAAATATATAGACTTGGCTAGACACGACTGGAGACCAGACAAGATTGGACAAAACTAGGCTATACTAGACACGACTAAAACAGAATAGACAAACTAAACAAGTCTATAAAAGACAAAACTAGAGAAGAGTGAACAAAACTAGGCAAGTCTAGACACGACTAGACAAGAACAGACAAGACCAGAGTAAACCAGACAAGACCAGGCAAGATCACATCAGAAAAGACGAGACAAGACAAGACCAGAAAAAAAAGCAGACAAAACTATACACGACCAGACAAGACCAGATGACATGGTCAGACAAAATCAGACAAGGCTAGAAAAGAGCAGACCACACAAGAGACGTTCAGATAAAGCCATACAAGATCAATCTAGACCAGACATGACCAGACAATAGAAGAGAAGACCAGAGAAGACCAGACAAGACCAGAGAAGACCAGACAATACCAGAGAAGACCAGACAAGACCAGACAAGACCAGAGAAGACAAGACCGGAGAGGACCAGAAAAGACTAGATACGATCAGACAGAACAAGACAAGACAAGACCAAACACTGACAAGACGAGACTTCTCTGGTCTCAAACAAGACCAGACAAGACGATACCAGACAAAACCATAGATCAGACAAGACCAAATAAGACCATATATCAGACAAGACCAAACAAGACCAGACAAGACAAGACCAGAGAAGACTAGACAAGACCGGACAAGATCAGACAAGACAAGACCAAACAAGACCAGACAAGATCGGGCAAGACCAGACGAGACCAGACAAGACTATACAGGATCGCACACGATCAGACAAGACCACACAATAACAGACAAAAACAGAAAATACTATATAAGACTAGACTAGACCAAGCAAGACCAGCAAGTACAGAAAAGATTATATAAGCCTAGTCTAGATAATACAAGTCCGCACAAGGCTACACTAGACCAGGCAAGGCCACATAAGACTAGACTAGACAAGATCAGATAACACTTTGCAAGAACACGGAAGGCTATTCAAGACGAGACAAAAGCAGACACAACCTGACAAGACGAGAAATTGCAAGACAATACCACACAAGACCATATAAGAGCAGCCAAGAACAAAGAAGACCAGACCAAACCAAACAAAGCCAGACAATACCAAATAAGGCTAGACAAAAGCAAATAAGACCGGACAAAACTAGAGTAGACTAAACAAGGCCAATCTTCAATATTATCTAATACATTTGTCTAGATTTTGATAATATTATTGACTGTACGTTACTGAGGCAGAAAATACTGAAGGCCCAGGTCCAAATGGGACTGTAGCGCCACGAAGAAGAATTTCGTTTCGGACTATTTTAGAAAATATTATAATAAAATGTTTTGGTCAAATATAATTTCTATAGAAATATATTTATAATATTAGACAAAACTCTTGGATGAAATTTAAATAATCTCGCCATCATCCTCTATAATCTAACATAATTTATTAGTTGAATATGCAGATATTGTGAGAGGAATTATCAATTTAACTTTTTATCAAATATAAACCAGTTACACAAGTATAATACATCTTTCTGTATGTATTATTACTACAGCTAAAGATAACATTTTAAGCCTAGACAACTAAAAATTGTTACGAGAAAATATAAAGCCAACCAGGCAAAGACAGGCAAGATCAGACAAGACCAGACCAGACTAGACAAAACCAGACAAGACCAGATGTGACCGAATAAGACTAGACAAGACGATATAAAAGCGTACAAGACTGGACGAAACTGGACAAGACCGGACAGAACCGGACTAGACCGGACAAGACCGAATAGGACTGGACAAAACTGCACAAGACCCAACAGGACCGGACAAGACCGGACAAGATCATATCACTCTAGACCAGACAAGACAAAGCAAGACCAGATAAGACCAGAGAAGATAGACGGGGTAGGCAAGCCTAGACCCTACTAGAGAATACTAAACTGGACTAGACCACACTAACCTAGATAATATTTTGAAATTGCTGTTTGAGCATCTAGAGCAGTGTTTCCCAACCTTTTTTGAGCCATGCCCCACCTAAGCCTTTCTAAAATTCTTTCTTAATTTGATTTCTGTTTCCTCACAATGCCATGCTATCGCTCCTTTTATATTAAATAAAGTTTTAACTGACTCGTCATTTTGCAATTCTGCTAGTTCTTCTTGATAATGCATGTTTGACAAATCAGTTTCTGTAAAAATAGTTAAGCGTAGCTCATGTCAGGTCTTGTCGTCAACAAGTTCTCGGTAGGGTTTGTTATCGACGAACTTCTTCTCACTGTTCGGTATCGGCATTGTTTTCATCGGCGTACGAATTGAATTGCAGTTTTCCATCTCAAAGCGTTTCAGCATTCTTCGTAGGTAATTCTTTTGATTCAAGCTAAAACCCTCGTCAGTCCGTTCGATGTTGATTCCGATAAACGATTTGAGCTCCCCCAAGTCTTTCATTCGAATTTTTTCTCTCAACTCTTCCTTGAAAAAATAATTTTTTCTTGAGTTTTTCCCTGGAAGAATAATATCAACATAAAGAAGCATGAATATGTAGGTGTTATCGTTCTTCCGATATGCTCAGATCTTTTGAAATCAGCGTTGGTTAAGAATTTGTCGATGGTTTGATTCCATGCTCTCGGTGCTTGCTTCAGTTCGTAAAGCGCTTTCTTCAGTTTGCAGACTAAATTGCCTTTGCCCTTGAAACCGTCGGGAATTTTCATATACAGCTCCTCCTGAATTTCACCGTGTAGGAATGCATTTTTAACATCCATGTGGATCATAGGATTCTCAGCGACGTAAGTCTTGCCAATGGGGCATATGTTTCTTCGTAGTCAAAACCATATTTCTGCGCACAACCCTTGATTACAAGTCTAGTCTTGTAGCGCTCGATGTTCGCGCGCTTAACCTTGACAACCCAGTTGCTGTTGAGTGTGTATTTTCCTTCTGGAAGTGGTGTGTATTTTCCTTCGGGAAGTGATGTTAATTCCCAGGTTTCGTTTTCCTCAAGTGCGCTGATTTCTTCGGCGAGTGCATCCATCCATTGATCTTTGTCTTCACGAGTGACGATTTCCTCGTACTTGCTCGGTACATCTTCCAAGAAAACTTTGGCGTGCAGCGCCAGGAGTAGCCTAGGTTTTTTAGCCTAAAGTAGCGAGTTTGTGGTTGGACCAGGCCAGCGGTTAATAAACTTTTTGCACCTACTGCCACCACTGGAGGCCTCAGATACCACTTGGAATATGCTAAACATAATTTGAGAAAAGTTGGTTCAGGCTGCGCCAGGCTAGACAAGGCCATAAATATCGAGAAGAGGAGATGCTGGCTAAACTTCTGCACGAGGATCGATAGAAATCTCTGGGAAGACGCGTACCAAATTGCCACTAGAGAGCTGAATATCCGAAATCTAGCTCTGACATGCTGGAAAGAATCTACAGAGAACTATTTCCACTCCATCCGGCACGGACTTCGAAAAAACGACATGTAGGGCAGTACTGGAATTCAGTGCAGATGAACTAGCAGTGGCCAGTAATCGGCTAAAAAAGGGCAAAGCAGCAGGCCCGGATATGAACCCATCGGAAATCATCAACATCGCATGCAGCACTGTACCCCCCTACGTTCTAAATATTATGAATAGAACGCTAAAGAAGGGTGTCTTTCCGCAGAACTGGAAAAGGGCTAGACTAATACTGCTACGAAAAGGCGATAAGCCGCTTAACGATACAACGTGCTACAAGCCCTTCTGTCTGCTGGACACTGTAGGCAAATTATTGGAACAGCTGCTGCTACTGAGGATAAAGGAAGAACTGAAAATGGGAAAAATCTCTCAGATAACCAATATGGTTTTAGAGAAGGGCGATCCACAATCGATGTGCTCAAATAAGTTGTGGCCATCGCAGATACCGCCAGGAAAGGTAGCTGGAGAATCAGAAAGATATGCGCATTAATTACTCTCGATTTTAGTTCGGCCTGTTGACAGGGCATTATGAACGAAGTCACGCGACGTAACTTCCCACCGTACCCGTTATCTATGATAGATTTTATGATAGATAGTTACCTATTCCAACGGGAAATTGTCCTTGTTTCAAATGGCTGCTGCACTATTAAGAAAGTACATAGCTGTGTTCCACAGGGCTCAGTTATGGGCCCAACGACATGCCAGAAGGGGTAGAAATTATCGGCTTTGCATATGATCTCGCCCTGTGGTGGTATGTGGCAGAACGGAACAGGGGTTGAAGCGAAGGGCAAATGCAGCCATGCATCAGAAGTGGATGGAGGAGAAGCAGCTGAAGCTGGTAACTGAAAAAAGGTAGGCAGTTCTCTTAACAGGTAAGAGAAAAATTCGGGACCTTATATTCAAGCTTAAAGAATCCACCATAAAACCAAAGATTTTATATGAATGTGGCATTTAGAGAGCACATCATAAAAGCTGCTGAAAAACCCAAAAAAATCCCTGTCTGCGCAGAAATGGCTTATGCCTAATGTAGGAGGACCATGAAGCAGCAAGAGAAAACTGCTATGCTCGGTGGCCCACACTGCAATGCTCTACGCGTCTCCCGTATGGGCGAGGGCTATGTACGTAGATGTTGACAAACGCAAAGCGATCCAAAGAATGCTGGCAAGCAGAACCATCCAACTGTCTCCAGAGAAGCGGTCCTAGTCATAGCTGGCATAGCACCAATAGAGCTGTTAGTACAAGAGAGATCAAACTCCGGGCGTGGCCAGATGAGTGGGAAGCCTGTGAAAAGGGGCAATGAACAAAATTGTTTATAAAGGACGTGGAAAAATGGGTAGAAGTACGGAGAGCTGAGTTATCAGTTAACTCAAATCCTCAGCTGACATGGCTGTTTCCGAGATTACCTCCACAAGATTTATAGAGCTCCCAACTGCTTGGGTGAATATTGCGGAGAAGAGGACAGCGTGGTGCACACCATTTACTACTGTAACAGGTGGGACGCTATGAGAAAGGATTTCCCAAACGATATAGGAGCCAATGAACACAATAGAGTTCATGTTAAAATCGAAAGCAATTGGAACAGCATCAACAAAGCCGTACCCGACATTATCAGCCGCAAAGAGAAGGACGAGAGAAGTAGACAGAAAGCTGAGAAACTACGCGAAACCCAAGCAGCAAGCAATAGCCGGATGACAGCAGTAAGTTACGATAAGCCAACGTCGTCTTCTGAATTAAGGGAAGAAGGCGATACTGATGCGCAGGAGTGAGGATCCATTTGAAGCATTTGTTAAACGATACCCAGTGGAGCCAGGCGGAGGGGTTTTAGTGGGTATGCCACTAAGAACTTCGATAGAGAGCCACAGGGAGCCATGGACACGACACAGAGATGTGCGTGCAATAATACATTTCCCCTCCTCCTCTGAGAAAAAGGCCAGGCAAGACAATACTGGACTGTACTGTATATAACTAGACAGAACTAATAGTTCGAAGTAAGTTTACACAAAACTAACTAGACAAGATTTTAGAAACTTAAGCATCATAGATTAAATTGTTTTAGACCAGATTACACAAAAGTAGACCAAACTAGACAAGACTAAACAAGTCTAGTTCTCATTAAAAATTATTGGTCTAGTGTGTTCGTGGCTGAATATAAAATGTTTTAGGATTGATTTATTTATTTAGCGTATTTAGTGAATAAGACATTATAATGTTTAGGAATGTTACGAGTTACAAATAGAAATCTAAGTAGATATAAAATTGCTATATTAAAAGATCTAGTTCAGCAATCCATTCAAGACTTGATTGTGAGGTGTGGAAGAAGTCCTTCAAATCCCCTTGATATGCCCTCAGTTCACACTCTGTCACTATGTGACCAATTATTTGGTTTGGGTCGCCGCAGTCGCAGCCTGGGTTGGGTCGTTTTCCCCATTTATAGAGGTTATGGGCACACAGAACGTGTCCTGTTCTAATACGGTTTAAGGTCTTCCATATATGTCGTGGTTGGTCGAAGCCATCGGGTTTTACGACTGAGTTAATGAGATTTCGTACATCGGGTGGGGCATTCAGTCAGTCCAATCCAGAGCCAATCCTGCCACTCGGAGTTGATGTTATTGGCTCCCATTTGTTGTGCTGATAACATTGGCGGTTTCCTAGATCGAAGCCGGTTAATTGTCAGACCTAGGATATCCTCATGGATAGGGAGTTGTGTGTTATTAATTATTTTCTTATATTGTTTTATTAGGGCGTCTTGTCTTCTTAGGGCAGGTGGAGGTATGTGGCTGAGTGTTGGGAGCTAATAAGACGGAGTAGTTCTATTGCAGCCACTAATCGTTCTCATTGCTATATTAAGCTGAGTGTCCACTTTCTTGGTATGTGCGCTGTTCATCCATACCGGTGCACAGTACGCGGCCGCAGAATACACCACACTAAGTGCAGATGTTTGTAATGTATTTGCCGATGCCCCCCAGCTAGTGTTACATAGTCTCTGGTTAGTATAATGTTATTTCGGGTTCTTATTTTTTGCGCTGCTGTTTCAAGATGTTTTTTGAATGATACAGTTCTATCTAAGATTACCCCGAGGTACTTTGGATACCGTTGATACGGTAACACTGTATTATCTATTTTGACTTCTAATTCATAATTTGCCTTATTGTTATTTAGGTGAAAGCAGCTGACTTCAGTTTTATTTAGGTTTGGCATTAGCCGCCACTTGGTAAAATATTTGTACAGTTTGTTGATGTCGTTGGTCAACGTGTTTTCGGTGGGTTCAAATTATTTATGTTGTGCAGCTAAGGATGCCATCGTCAGCGTACCCAAACTTTATGGCGTCGGTTTTAGGCAAATCTGAAATATAGAGATTGAAAAACATCGGGGCCAAAACTGAGTCTTGAGGTAATACATTGTTGAGTTTTCTCTGTTTGCTTAAGTTATTACCGTAGATTACTTCGAAGTGTCTGTCAGAAAGCACGTTGTTTATCAGTCGCAGCGTTGTATGACAAGGGACTTGTTCAGCCAGCTTTTATGGGAGCCCTTATTTCCATACTGTGTCGTAAGCAGCTGTTAGGTCCACAAAAGCAACAGCTGTCTTTTATTGTTTAAGGAAATCCGCTTCAATATGTGTAGTTAGACTGAGAACTTGATCTGCATAGCTTCGATTAGGTCTGAACCTGCCTGTTCGGGTGGAATATGTTCCAGAATTTGTGTGCCTAATCTGTTGAGGAGAAGTCGTTCGAAGAGTTTATAACAGCAGCTAAGAAGTGCTATGGGGCGGTAGCTTTATCTCGTGGTTTATTTTACTCATTTTAAAAGCTTCGGCAAGACTCCAGATGTTAATATGCGCGAGTAAAATACGGTCAGCCATTTCTTTGTCTTCTCTCCGCAGTGTACCAGGAACTCAGGGTGTATCCCATCAAACCCAGGTGCTTTTCCAGTTTTCACATCTTTAAAACCTGCAATTAATTCCTCAGTAGTGAACTCACGAGAGAATTCCGTGTTGTGTGGTACTGTTTGGCGTATATTACTAAGTTCTTTTTTAAGTAGTTTTGTATGCTGTTTATCACGTGGGGCTCTAGATAAAGTTACCATTCCGCTGGATATCTGATCTGATGAGATCAAGTGGGTTTCTCGAACGGGTGGGTTACTGCCTCCTAACTTTTTAAGTAGGCTCCATGATTTTCTACAGGATCTTTAGAAATTCATTTCCTCTGTTGTTTTTACCCATTCATCTTTTCGAGCTTCATCTAGTGCTTGTACAAGGTCGTTGGCTATATCTGGGTCGCCGCTCTCTATGTAGTTGTTATACAGTTCTTCACATTCAGCATTCCATCCCGGGTTGTATTCTTTACGATACCCTCTAGGCATGGACTGTTTTGCAGCTGAGACCACAGCATCTGCAAACCTATCATAATTCTCAGGCTCTGTCGGGATCCATCTCACAATTTTCTTCAATTCAAGAGAGAATTTTGTACAATTTGCCTTTTGAAAGTTCCACCTTGGTCTGGGTATAGATCGGATTATTGAGATCTGGGTGCCTATTTCATATATAATTGGGCGGTGTTGACTGTGTGGAAAGTTTTCCAAGACTTTTCAGGATATGTGGACTGGTTGATTTTAAGCATTTTGGGTCAAGAAGCACGAAGCACAAGTCCGGTTTGGACTCTCTGTTCCATGCTGCGGATCTAAACGTTCCCCTATCTTTTGTATTAGGCTTAAAAAAATTAGGCTTAAGCTGTTCTCGTTTGCCAATTCTACAAGTCTTTCACCGTTATAGTCATTGCTGTTATATTTCCACATTGTGTGTTGGCTGTTAAAATCTCCCACATAGACAGCTGGATGGAGGAGCTGCGGCAAGACTTCAGGAGGCCACTGGGCTAACGGAGGCTTATATATGTTTGCCACTGTAATTACTCGATCTTCACCGTGATAGTGTGAATGTTCTTGTTACTAATATTGGTGCCTAGCAGGCGAGCGTTTTCAATATTACTACGTAAATAGGTTGCGCATCTATACATGTGGTGATAGGTAGCACCAAGGATTTCTTATCCTGGTAGTTTGCCTCTTGTTTTGAGATCGGTTTCATTTCCTACATGATTTTCTTGAATGGTAGCTACGTCAACTTTATGTTCTCGTAAAATCTTTGACAAAACTTCGCATTTTGCTTTGCTTAGTCTTTCCACATTAAGTTGGCAAATTCGGAGACTCGGTCCGATATTTCGTGTCATACAGTTCTGAGAAGAACTGATTTGTTTTGTTTTTGTTTCCATGTGTATTAGGCTAGGAGATCTTTTAGAAAAGATAGGACTTGCCACCAACTATCGCTCCAGCTCATTTAGCATTTACCAGGGTGCACGTATAGATTTCTTCTACGGACGCGAGCTAGGCTGCACCCCAAGATTAATAGCAGGTTTTAGGATTAATAACAGGTTTTAGACAAGTCTAGAATTTACTAAACAAAACTTTTTGAGGAAATCTAACTAAACAATAAGACCTTTCTTATACCAGGCCTAGCAAATATTCATAATCTGACCGATTTTATTAGTTGAAAATGCAGATATTGTGAGAAGAATTATCTCTGTAACTTTTTATCAAACATAAACCAGTTTATTACCAGGCATGTTTTATGCATTTCAGCACAATCTTTATGTATTAATACTACAACTAGAGATTCTATTTTGAGAACTTAAACTTTAGGAAAAAAAATTCCCACGAGAAAGCCTAAAGGCAACCGGAATAATTGTTATGTCATATGTACGAAATCAATTTTCTATATACAGTAGCCTGTACGAATTCAATTATAATATAAATGCTTCGAAAACGACTCTCATAAATATTTACTTGTCTTAAAGTAACCGTTTATAATGATTCTAACTAGATGGATATTAAATGAGAATCATCTTCCTTGACTGTCTAGACGTGTTTGTTAAATTATAGACTCTTTTCACTTATCAATCTTGTTTTTCCTGTATATTTCAATCCAACGAATGATCTATCTAGTCCGTTCAATCATAGCTATTAAACCTAATTTACTTCCATCTCCCAGCATTTTTGTAATTAGGTTAATATATATTAGGTTAATTAGGTTAATAGTCTTTAGGTATTTGAAATTCTGGATTATGTCTGCTTTTCTGCATAAATACAATCTCTTGGCTCTGTTATATTGTGTGTTCTTAGTTTATTTGTGGAATCAATATTAAATAATTTATAGTGAATTACAAGTCACGTAGCGTAAGCGCAAGATATATTTAGTCCTTGGAGTATAAATTATTACCAGAATATAATTCACTATAAATTGTGTCATATCTGTATCAATTTGATAAAATAAATTCAACAACAAAAATATATTGGTATAAGAAAATAGCAGTAAATCAACATGCGACGTCAACAGCTCAGAGCATTCCACGGCAGGAATAAAAAAATATAAATGCGGAGCAGACAGACGTACATTTACGAAATTAATAATTATCGAACGTATTTTTTTGCGTCTACATTTGCATTAATATAGCTCATGGATATGAAATAGTGTGTAGTGAACATATTATCACGACACCAGCGCTAACAACCGAGTCTCCGCTGAATGGCTGATTTATGTCCTGGCCGATTGAGATATTTGATATTGTAAACACTTTAATACTATATGATTGTAACCTTTTACAGTTTTAGAGCGGTTTAATGAGATTTATGTGTGCATTCTTGAGATGGTGCGATCGGTGCCATGTGGGAGGCTTTTTTCCCATGGTGTTTTGAACCCTCTGGTTATCACGGTGTGGCGTCTCTTTACACATTCCACCCTTGCCCTTTGGCCATTCTTTTCAGAATATTTTTAAATATTCCTTGTTTTTTTTTCTTCTGTTCCATCAAAAACATTTTAATTTCCAGAAACTTCTTTGAATAATTCTACAAGAGTAAACACATAATAGATTAGTGAGACAAGATTAAACAACATTCAACAAACAAGACTAGTGATACTAGCTTACAAAGATAAGATGGACAGACAATTCCAGACAGACTAGTATTCTAATTCTAAACATTAATATTATACAGATAAGAAGGACTAGGCAAGATTGAATATGCAAGAATTGATAAGACAAGAAGAGAAACCAAGCACATGCCGGGTGAGCAAAACTATTATACTTTTGAAATCAACTGAAAATATTTGCAAACAAATGCAATAATTGAAAATGTTTTTTATTGTTTGTTATATGAAGTGTTGTGTATATAAGCTTCAGCATCTAGTCTCCTCCGTCTTGTCTTGTCTATCTAGTATTGTCTGTCTGGTGTTGCCTATTTAATATTGTCTGTTTAGTATTGATTGTCCAGTCTGGTATGCTTAGTCTTGTCCATTTAGTTTTGTTTATCTAGTCTTCTCTACCTAGTCTTGTCTGTCTAGCATTGTCTGGCTGGTCTTGTTTGCTTAGTATAGCCTGCCTAGTTTTGTCGGTCTAGTTTAGTCTGCCTAGTTATGGCTGTCTAGTCTTGTCTGTCTAGAACTGAACGCGGATATAGCAATAATTTGTGAACCAAACAAAAAACTGGCCACTAGTACTAAATGGTTCACAGACGAAGAAAAGGACTTAGCGATTTGGATCAAAAACCGAACAACATCAATAGTAAACACCGGCTGCGGACAAGGTTTCGTGTGGGTAGAGTTAGCTCAACTCACAATATTCAGTTGCTACTTCTCACCCAACAAAACAACTGACCAACTGTCCAAATCTTTAGAACTGCTAAGTCAGTGTATCAAGCTTCAAAGCAAAAGAGGGATAGTAGTAGCTGGTGACTTTAAGGCAAAATCCCCCTACTGGGGATCCCCATGCTTGGACAAAAGGGGAAACATCGACAGACTTGGCAGTGGATCTTGATTTGGTCATCCAGAATAAAGGAGATAGCTACACTTTTGTGAGGGGAAACTCGGGCTCCACCATAGATCTTACCTTTTCTACCAACTCCATAAGCGACAGGTTCCTAGGATGGAGGGTACTCGAAAAAGAATCTCTGAGTGACCACCGATAAATCTTCTACACCATAAGGCAACATGTAAGACCACAAAAAATTAAAAGTCACCAACAAGCGGCTGGAACTCACAACAACTGCAGGAGGAGAAAATTCGAGAATGCTTGACAGAGCAGTTTCAAAATGAAATTACCGAAAACGCTGAGACACTGACTCACGTGATGAGCAGAGCGTGTGACGTCAGCTTGCGAAAGTTTGGAAATCAAAAACCCCAGAGGCCAGTATACTGGTGGACCGATGAAATTGCTGACACGAGATTTAAATGCATAGTCGCCAAAAGAAAATACCAGCGCCAAAGAACCAAAAAAACTAACGAAGAAAATATTAAATTGTTTAAACACGAATATAAACGCTTAAAAAAGGAATTACGCCAGCTAATATACAATTCCAAACAAAGCCACTGGAAGAAACTGTGCATGGAACTGGACAAGGACACATGGGGAGACGCGTTCCAAATAATATGAAGGAACTTAAAGATTCGTCCTCAAAATCTCCTAATGTCGCTGGAAAGAGCGCGTCAAGTCGCGGACGTATTACTCCCAGAGCATGCTCCCTTTGACTGGCTACCACCAGAAGTCGTAAATACGCCGCACTTCACGAAAGAGAAACTTTCTATTGCGAGCAAGCGCATTAGAAACGGTAGAACACCAAGCCCCGACGGTGTACCACCTGAGATAGTGAAGATAACACCTGCACATCAATCCGACTTCGTCCTGAAAGTCATGAATAACTTGCTAACCGCCGGAATCTTTCCAACTAGATGGAAGCGTGCGAAGCTCGCCCTCATCAGGAAGGGGGATAAACCAATAGATGATCCCACATCCTACAGGCCTATCTGCTTACTCTACGTATGTGGGAAACTGTTAGAACAACTTTTACTTACGAGATTGAAGGAACAGCTCAAGACAGGAGTCGGATTGTCAAAGCGCCAGTATGGGTTCAGGGAAGGACGATTCACCATCACGGCCCTAAAAGCTGTACTGGAAATCGCAGAACAGGCCAAAAGTGGGTCCCAGAGAACCATGCAATTGTGTGCTCTCCTAACATTCGATGTTATAAATGCGTTTAACAGTGCATCGTGTAAGCATATTATGGACTGTTTAACAACTAGAGACATATCCCCGTATCTATTGCGGATGCTGCGAAGCTACCTCAGTGGGAGAAGCATCATACTGCAAGGAGATCGACGGACTGAAGAGAAAAAAATTAGTTGTGGTGTTCCACAGGGTTCGATATTGGGACCCACTTTGTGGAACATACTATACGACGGAATTCTGACAATGAGGCTTCCACTGGGGGCTACAATAATCGGTTTCGCAGATGATATAGCACTGGTAGCCAGAGCCAGGACAGAACAAGAGCTGATGCAAAAAGCAAACCATGTAACATCCCTAATCAGTGCGTGGTTGAAGGAAAAAAACCTGAGTGTAGCACCAGAAAAAAACCGAAGTTGTCCTCCTTACGGGACTGAGACAACTTTTCCTCATATTATTTAAAGTGGAAGAGGCAATAATAAGACCAAAAGAGACCATCAAGTACCTTGGAATAACCATCGACAAAAGGCTTTCGTTCGCTGCACACATAACCGAAGCAGCAGCAAGGGGTTTAAGAACACTGGCAGGCATAACAACTCATGCCAAATCTGGGGGGGGGGGGGGGCAATGAGTAGTTCGCGCAGAATTCTCAGCTCTGTAGTGCAGGCTACGGTGCCCCTATACGGGCCTCTGAACTAAAAAAAGAAATTAACCTGCATAAGCTCGCACAAATTCAGCGAAAAATGGCACTACGTATAAGCAGAGCTTACATAACAGTTTCAGGAGTGCCCGCGCAGGTTATTTCAGGTATCCCCCCAATAGACCTGATCGCAAACGAGAGGAAAAGAGTGTATGACTCAGAGGGCGACAAACAAAGTAAACGTGAGAAGTGACAAGATAGGTGGCAGTTAAGCGAACGAGGAGAGTGGACGAGACTGTTAATCCCGGACATACTTCCCTGGATCACCAGAAAACACGGGGAAATTAGCTACCATCTAGCCCAGTTCCTCTCCGGCCACGGATGTTTCCAGGACTAACTGCACAACATCGGCAAGGCAGCTGAAGACCTGTGTGTATACTGCGGGGAGACGGACAGCGTGATCCACACGATATTCGATTGCTGGAGGTGGGAAACAGACAGAGAAGAAGCGGAAAAAACCTGGGAGAATCATTCCATCCGAGAACTATAATCGAAAGTATGTTGAAAGATGAGTCACGGTGGAGGAACATCCAAGGGCTGATTCATAAAATAATGAGCGAGAAGGCATCGGCCTCCTTCTCAAATATCAAATCGAGAAACAAAATAAAGTAGATTAAATTTAAGCCATCCGCCACTCTGTGGTTATGTGACAAGCGGGTCCAGAGTGTACGGATGCGTTCCGGGGGGCCACTTGCCTGGTTAGGTTAAGTTACCGCCAGCTACGCTCAGAAACTCTGTTCTGAGCCAGACGCTTCACTTCGTCTTGCCTGGTCCTGAGCTCTTTAACTCGCTGTCTACTGTTCTCCTCTTTGTGCCACCAGGACGCCCCCTTCTACGTAATCCCTTCGGGTTACATTCTAGTGCTTGCCTGGAGATGTTTTGCATGTCTCTTCTCACCTGTGTACCTATCCACTTCCATGCGCGGGTCTTTATCTGTAGAAGATCTCCTGCTGGTTAGTGAGCTGCCATAGGTTTAATAATATTTAATAATATTTATTTACCCCATAGGGTTTCTTTATCCTTACAATAATATTTACATTATTTACAATATTTACAATTTTCTATCCAACCCTTCCCTCCTCGTCCATACTTTTTTCATCCACTGTATCTCTCTTTCATCTTCATTGAGTATTTCTTCTCTTTTTTTTCTTTCTCTTTCTTTCATCTCGACACATTCATGCCACACAGTGGAGCATCTGTCTCTCTCTCCTGATAGCACATCCTACAGAATACTTTTTCATCTTCCATCCTATTCTAATCTTCATCCTAATATCTATTCTCTCTCTCCTCGTTTTCACATCTGAACCTCGCCATTATCTTCGTTTCTCTCACCTCTTCCCAGGTACGTCGGGATCTCTTCTATTATACATCTCTCATACTACATATTGTACCTGGATTCCCTTATTCTTTCTCTTCTTAAGTGTCTGTCTACATCCCTGTCTCTTTTACTCGTTTCACCATTCATCCACCTGCCTTTTGCTCGTAACCTCTCTACTTCCTTACTCGCATATCCATTTCTCCGATTATATTCCTTTCTTACATTTTACTTTTTTTTACTTTTTCATTCGGCCAGTAACTTTTGCATCTTCCCTTCCATTCATTCTATCTTCGAATTTAGTGGCTTTCTTCCCTGCTTTCACTTTTAGTTTGCTTCTTTTACATTCCTCTCTCACTATGTAACCCAGCGTCTCTCTGTCTACCTCTAGCACCCATCTAAGATATTTCTCTTGGAATCTCTCCACCTCCTCATGTTTTTTCCAACCCCATATTTCTACTCCATACATTAATACACTTTCTATCAAACTTTCAAACATCCTCATTCTCCCCCTGAAGTCGTTTTCCCATTTTCTATCTCCTATCCCCCAGAAACACTCCCCATTGTTAACCACCCCCCCAAGAAACACCCCTCATGTTTGTCCGATGCCCTTTCATTCAGAGTATAGCCTAGATACTTAAACACACTTACTCGTTCTATTGCTTCTCCTTCCCACTTTCAGTAGCTGCCATAGGTCCTCGTCACTTTTTGTTTCTGGCCAGTAGATCTTGAGGATTCTGCGTGGGCAACGGTTTATAAAGACTAGATTTAAAAATCCGCAACTTGGTTTGAGTGAAGTAAATTCGTGATCGGTCATAGACCCGTCATATCGGTCTTAGCCTGCCGAAAGATTGCTTGTCCATTTTGATCCAGTTTGAGCCTCCGTCCTTTGTGATTTTACTTTTACTTTGTGTAGTTAGTGTTAGGTTAGGTTTTTTCTTCGTATATTGTTTTTTAGAACAATTTCAACAGAAGCTGTACAGGTAATAGCCGGGGTCATATTCATAGATATTTTAATACAGGAAAGGAATAAGAACTACAGAAATGGAAATAGGGGAAGAAAACTAGAGACAAGACCGAAGCCGGAAGATAAATGGTGCCAAAGTTGGAGTAGTAATAGAGGAAAAGCAAAGGACGAAGAGGTTGATTAACTATCTCGAACAATGGATTAAAATAACTGGGGAAGTGGGTTACTTCCTGATACAGGTTCTGGGTGGCCATGGGTGTTTCGGAGACTGCCTATAAAGATTTAAACCATGAGAAACTAATCAATGCATGTACTGTCATCGAATAGACACACTATATTTTACTGTGATCGGTTGTCAAATAAAAGAATGTTTGCAGAGGCGAAGATCTGGGAAGAAGTTAATGCTGACAGCATAATTGATATTATTTTATAATCAGAGGAAAACTGGAATAACATAAACGCAATGATTGGTGACATTATGAAAACTAAAACTGATGAGAGAACAGAAATGGCAGCCCAGCCCAACTGCAAAAAACGCATAGTACGACGATAAATTCAAAACCAACATTGCGAACCTATGACCCGGTGATCCCGAATTGATAAAGGCAGCAATATGGGAGTACAGGACACTCCTCGAGAATAACCGGAATCTTAGTAAACTGTTTCTTCTTTTGTCTTGGGTGTATATAGCCTTATCTGTCTAGTCTTACCTGTGTGGTCTTACATGTTTAGTCTTACCTATCTAGTCTTCTTTCTCTAGAATTGCCTATCTAGAATTATCTGTCTAGTCTTATCTTTCTAGCCTCCTCTGTCTAGTCTTGGAAGTCTTGTCTATCTAGTATTGTCTATCTAGTCTGTTTAGTGTTATCTGTATAGTCTTGACTGCATAGTCTTGTCGGTATAATCTTGTCTGCCTAGTCGTATCTAACTTCTCTGTCTAGTCTCGTCTTGTCTGTCTAGTTTTCCCTGTCTAGTCTTGTCTGTATATTCATGTCTGCCAGTTTTTTTTTGTTTACTTTTCTCTGTTTAGTCTTGTTGTCTAGTCTCGCCTGTCTGTCTAGTCTTGCCTGTCTGGCTAGTCTCGCCTGTCTATCTAAAGGTCTGTATATCCTGAAGGCCTATCTAAAGGCATGTATATCCTGATCTCGCCTGTTTGTCAAGTCTTGTTCACCTAGTCTTGTATGTCTAGCGTTGTTTGTCTAGTTTTGTCTGCATAGTCTTGTCTGTCTAGTCTCTTCTGTCTACTCTTCTCTGTCTAATCTGTACAAACTCCCAAATACCCCATGGCCTCAAGACGTACTACACCAACGCAATCGTCCAGCGGTCTACACTAACCAGCAGGGCCTAGGATCATCATTTACATTTATTATACGATGCGAAAGATCGAGGAACCTTTAAATCTGCTGCTGGGCGAAAACGAATGCAACCCCGACCTCTTCTGTTTTGTTTAGAAAAACAAAAATAATCTTCCACTAGCGGAAAAAAATGAAAACTGCTTCCTGTTTTTTCACATAGCCAGCTCCGACCCGTTCTCATCGAGATTGGTCTTCTTCTTCGTTTTCTCTCTTTTCAGAGAGGTCTTGATTATGGTTTACTCTTTTGCTGTCGCTCTTCGTATATTTCTTTGCCTGTTCCCGGATTCCCTTGTTGCTTGTAATATCGTGCTCTTGGTTGTTGCTTCGGTCCACCTCATCGGCGATCTTGCTCTTTTTTCTTTCATTTTCCCCTGTATCGCCAGTTTTTCTAGGTTGTTATCTTCTCTTCTATTGATGTGTCCAAAAAAAATCAGGATTCTAGTAAAGGCAATCTGTGACAGTCGCTGGGGTTCATTTATTTCTTTATTAATAGATACGTTAGTTCTGTGAGCTGTCCATGGGAGCTCACAGCTCATCGAGATTGGTACTCAATGCTAAAATAAGTCCCCCTTGTGTCATCTGTTCCCCGACCACGTTGGAACTTTAACAAAGAAAATTGGCCCGCTTTCACCACTAACCTTGAAAATTGCTTGAGATTTATACCACCAACGAGCGCAAACTACGAACGTTTTGTCGGCTTGGTTATAAGCACTGCCAGAAAGACCATCCCTACAGGCTACCGAAAGGAATATATCCTTGACGTGAGTAATACAAGTGAAACAAGTGAAAAACAAAAACAAGTGAAAGCGGATGAGCTTTTACATAGCCTAGACGCTGAGCGCAGACAAAATTGGCCCAAAACTGTTACGCTATGGACTTCAAACAATCCAGCAAGAAGGCATGGTTCCTCCTACGAAAACTAGGATGTGGAAACGTTCCGATCAGTGCCAACCCTGCCGTAACGCCAAATGCTGCCGCCTCACATATTGTCTCTACTTCTAGGGCACTGAGAGATTGAGTACACAATACCCAAGTTAAAAGGGAGTTTAAACGGCGAAAAGCGGCCACTGATTTACAATCAGAATACTCTCGGTCCTTATCGGATACAACAAAAGGTCGCCACCGACCTACAATCAGAATACTCTCGGCCCTTCATCCATGAAGACATTACAGAGTCACTAGAGAATGTCAAGCCAGGCAGAGCTCCAGGATTCGATGGTATACCTACATCTGGAGTTTCTATTAACTCTAGGAGACAGTGCCCATCTCTGGCTGGCTAAACTCCTCACTAACATTCTAAATACAGTATAATCCTCGTCTATTCAAACAAATAAAGATAATAGCGATACTAAAAGCAAGAAATGACCAGGCCAATTGACAAGCTATAGAACTAACGTCCCACCTCGCTTCTAAGTGATAGCTGCAAAATATTAGAGCGGCTTCTGTACAACAGAATAAGCACAAAGATCCTAGAAAGCATACCATTTGAGCTGGCTGAATTCAGGTCAAAGCGAAGCTGTGCCGACCAAGTCTTGTCACTTACGACTTATATAGAGACCGGGTACCAGAAGCAGCAAAAAACATCCGTCGCATTCATAGACCTAACAGCAGCATATGACACAGTTTTGAAACAAGGACTGCTCTACAAATTCCTTCGCCAAATACCCTGCAAAACAATAGTGGGATTAATCGATAACATGCTAAACAATAGATTATTTCGTGTTGCCATAGGAAATTCTCAATAACTCAATATACTTACATCATGGCTCAGTTCTGGCTGCAGTTCGACTGTTACATTGCTGATATGCTCCATGATAAATGCTAACAAGATCCAGAAAATTCGGCTACGCTGATGACAAGTATCTGGGCGCAAACATCAATATCAAAGGCCTGGAAAACGCGGAAATTAGTACCAGAGTGATTATGGCAAATAAAGCGTATTTCTCATTGGCGAATGTACTCAAGTCCAATGTGATACATACAGACACAAAAATTAAGGAGTATAAAACATTCATCCGACCAATACTCACGTATGGCTGCGAAGTGTGGATCCTCAGCGTAAAGAACGAAGAAAAAATCGAGAGGAAAATATTAATAAGGATCCTAGGACCAGTACGGAAAAATGAAAAATATAGGAGGCAAGGAAGTATATCAGGCCATTAAAGAGCAACCAATGTCGATATACGTGAAACTGCAGCGCCTCCGGTGGGCAGGCCACATTATAAGAATGCCAGATGGTTGAATGCCCAAAAGAATCCAGAACGGCCGAATGGAGGCGAAGAGGCCGGTAGGAAGACCGGAAGGCCGGTAGGAAGATGGGAGGATGAACTAGACCAGGACGCCAGACGAATCCTTAAACTAGGAAGATGGAAGGAAGTGGCCCGGGAAAGAGAGGAACGGAGGAGGAATCTAGGGGAAGCCAAGGCTCAAATTGGGCTGTAGCGCCAGAAGAAGAAGATAACTGAGCAATAGCAACCAGAAGCAAATCATCGGAAGAAATGGAGGAAACGTTTACAGATGACTAGAACGCCCTAGATAAATCCTTCCACAACTGGAGACTCCAACCCAATACAAACAAAATGAAGGTGGCATGCTTTCACCTAAACAACCGGCCAATATAGAACTCAGTGTGAACTTCGGTGACTGCTGCACCACAACCGGTATCCTAAATACCTGGGAGTCACTCTTGACAGAACTTTATCCTTCAAACAGCACCTAAAACTGCCTCAAAACTCAAAACAAGATATAACATCATACAAAAACTAAGCGGCACTTCTTGGGGATCGTCCGCTACCACGCTCCTTTGTTCCGCCTTAGGGCTCGTTCACTTTACGGCGGAATACTGTGCTAAACAGCCCACACGTTAAAATGGTCGACGTTCAATTGAACCATGCGATGAGTTTAATCTCGGGCATAATTAAATCTACACCAAGTCACTGGCTACCAGTACTAAGCTATATTCCAGCTCCAGCGATAAGGAGATCCATTGCACTTGTCAGCGAGTATAAAAAGGTTCTTAAAAACACACAACTACCAATAAACAGATATATCGATCACATAGGAAGGAATGGACTGCGCTCAAGAAAACCCCCTATCAGAACAGCTAAAAACCTAGCGACCGCTGAATTTTACCCAATAAATGAGTGGAGGCAGAAATGGACCCAAGCAAACCCAACCGGAACTTCACAACATGCTGTGCATAACAACTATGCCAGCCGGATTTGATCTACACGTAAGACATGGACATCAATTAATCAGATTACGACCAACCATGGTATGTGTGCCGATGTCTTCTACAAGTGGAACATAATACCCTCCCCACAGTGTGACTGCGTCGCTAAAGCAGACGATCCGTCACATGACGGAACACTGCAATGTGAGGGCATACCGAGGTCATCCAAACGATTTCCTAACAGCGACACCAAATTCGATTGAGTACATTAATAATTTAGACATCCAATTGTAAATTGTAGTATATTTCTTGTGTTTTACATTGTGCTACATATTGTATCGTAATATTACATATCGAGAGTTGTAAAAAGCATATTACGTGCTAGCGGAACAGTTACGCACGACCCGCGTAGCGGGGAGTGCGTAATTCCGCGAGTACTTAATTGCCTTACAACTAGAATTATGTACTATATTTTATCTACGACCACACTAATTTGTTTCTGTTTAATAAGAAAAATATGTTTGATTTTTTTTATTTATTTAACAAATTTATTTCTTATTAGATACATTAGGTATTTAACATTATAATAAACAAACAGTTGTATTTTCATATATAACTGTTACTCGACATAATTTAACTTGATAGATATAAAAAGAAATGCATTCTTAATGGTTACATACCTTATTACTTATTTAGGTTAAACTGGAAAAAGAGTGCTCATAGATATATGCAACCCAATGAACGCAATTTCAATTTCCGTTAGTTTGAATTTAGGCACCGGGGCGCTGAATGTATGAGCACGTAGTAGCAGCTCTCAACCAATCAACGAATCGTAAACCAAATGCACATGTGTGTTATCAATCATAACTTATCATTAATCGCGGACTCTTACATACGTGTGTGTTATGATGGATTAACATAGTCCACGAAGTGTACAATAATTGGCATTTACAATAGTGGTCGTATATAATTTTTTTTTCACCACATATTATGTGATGTGTGCCATATGATAAATAAATAAAATAAATGTCTGGTCTTGTCTGTATGTCGAGTCTTGTCTGTGTATACTCGAACCGGCGAGATAATGGAGTTGTACTGCGCAGAGGTATGAGGGGCAAGGGCATGCGCCGAGGTACGCGCAGCTTAGTTTGGGTTAAAAAATATCCGTCACTTTTTTAAACACGGACAACTAAACATCGCGCACTCGAAATAATGTGGGGGTATGCGCAGAACAATGCTAAACTCGTCGAGACGAGATGCATTCTCTCGCCGGTACGAGTACAGTTTTGTCTGTCTAGTCTTGTCTGTCTGGTTTTCTCTGTCTAGTCTTATCTGTCTAGTCTTGTCTGTCTAGTCTTATCTCTTTAGTTTTGTGTGGTTGTTTTCTCTGTCTAGTTTTGTCTGGTAAATTTTTGTTTGATGGGATTAATCTCTCTAATTCTATTAGTATTGTCAGTTTGTTTAGATTTTTCTTAGTTTTTTATTTTGAATGTTGTGTAAGGATTTGTTAACAAAATATTGCTTTATATTGTTTGTTAGTTTCGCAGCGCTCAAGCCCCAAAGTATAAAACAAATCTTCGTTTTCAATAGAAAACTCATTGCTCCTTATAGTCCATAGAAAATATTATTTTAAAACCGATGAGCCCGACAATGGCACCACAACTATCTCTGCAACATTGTATTCTACAAGCCCCCAACGAATTATAACAAACACGTATATTTAGCTAAGGTTATTTTACCTTTTACATAGTCAGCCGAGTCATCGTCCCACGACTCCAGGCCAAATATAGCCATTTCCTATTTGCCCTCGGGCCCACAATATTATTCTTACAAGAGATAGAAAGAGAGATTTAGTTTAATACTTCGAATTGGTACGCGACACACGTAAAAACCCTCGAGCCCAACCGCAACGATCACATATTACAGGAAATTATAAAATGTTGCTCGAAAGGTGTTTTTTGTTTGTAATTTGTGTTTTCTTAATTTGTGCAGGTATCCGGAGTCCAGGTTGGCGAAGCTGTTTAACGGAACAATTCCGATTGTTCTGGATTCGCTAAAGCAACATTACTTCATCGATAGGGACGGAGGGATGTTTAGGCACATATTGAACTTCATGAGGAACTCGCGACTTTTGATTCCGGAAAACTTCACCGATGTTGATCTCCTGCTAGAAGAAGCAAGATATTTTGATATTGGGCGTAAGTTTTAAATCTTTTTGTTTGTTAATTTATTTATTATTTTGGGAATTTTTTTTTTTTTTAGCTATGATTCGTCAATTAGAACAGTTAAAAAAGGATAAAATTAAAAACGGTGCTGTGTCCTCGACGGCTTCAACAAAATCCTTAATTGGTGGTCGTCCACAAAGCACATCGAATTCAGACTCGCGGATAGGAGTAGACACTTACGAATGCGTGGCTTTGCATGTTAGTCCTGACTTGGGGGAGCGGATTATGTTATCAGGAGACCGAGCTGTTCTAGATGAGTTTTTCCCTGAAACGACTCAGGCTTTGATGGACGCAAGGTCTGGCGTTTCATGGAACCAACAAGATGTGCACCAAGTCATTCGGTTTCCTCTAAATGGTTACTGCACACTGAACTCGGTGCAAGCTATCACTAGGCTCTTGAATTCTGGGTTTAGGATAGCGGCCAGTAACGGTGGAGGTGTTGAGGGCCAACAGTTTTCTGAATATCTGTTTATTAGGAAAGCACTGCCCGGCTGATCTCTGTAATTTTTGTTGCACGCGTCGACAATCACATTAAACAAGGGCATAATTCACCTATTATTATTATTATTTATATTTTGACGATAATTTTTATTTTTATTATTTAGTTTATTTCTTATTTTATATAGGTTTTTATATTATTATTTTTGTTTAATTTTTTTTGGGAAATCCGCTAGTCCTTCAATAAAACATGGCTTTGTTTCTCGAATGTTATCTGTTGTAACCTCAATTTGTTACTTCTTAAATTATTTGTTTAAGAAGTTTAAAAGCTTTTCGCTGTTCAAGAATTCTTTAATGTGTTTATTGTTTTAATCTTGATTGACTTATAAAATAGTTTTTATACATTTAACCAGACACTCAAGAAAGAAAGGACTAACAAGCCTAGGCAGACAAGACTAGACATACCAGACTAGACAGACAACACTGGATAGACTAGGCAGACAACACTGGATAGACTAGACAGACAGTAGGGAGTAGCTCTTCCATACTGGACATAACTCTTACTTCGGAGAAACTGGTAGGGAACATTAGAAACCGCCAGGTACTCACGCGGGAAACATTAAGTGACCACAAGTACATATTCTATCAAATAACTGTAGATATTTATCCCAAATTGGCAAGCTACATAAAAAAATCACAGGTGTTGGAATATAAAAAATATAAATGAAGAAAAATTTGTAAATAAACTGGAGGATCAAGTAAACATCACAAACGAACGATCCCCAGAAGAACTAATCTCAGCCTTGCAGAGAATATTTAATGCCACTCTTGTCCTGAGGAATAAATACAGGAAAGGTTTTTAACAAGTATATTGGTGGAGTACGTACCTACCAGCGGGCACTTAAAAGATGGGCAAACGCAGAGTCAGTAGAAATGCATAGAACTTGTATTCCACATCGGAAAAGGCGCTACGTACTGAGATCTACCAAGCCAAAAGGGAACACTGGCGACATTTTTTCAATAAAATTCACACAAATGTGGGGGGTGACGCGTATTCGATTGCTACACGTGAGCTCAAGGTAAGGCACCCGAACCTGCAACTAACGATGGAACAGATGATAGAAGTGGTGATGATCCTCTTTCCAACTCACTAAAAACTAGAATGGGAATTACCGGAAGTAAGCGAAGTATTGGAATTCTCTAGAGAAGAACTACTTAGCGCCACTAAACGACTTAGAAACGGCAGAACACTAGGCCCAGATAACCTTCCTCCAGAATTTATCAAAATTGTGGTAAACAGCCAGCCAAACTTCATTTTAGAAACAATGAACAGAATTCGAGAAAGCGGAATTTTCCCAGAAAAGTGGAAAAATGCCAGATTGCACCAGCACCAGATTGTGCTCCTAAGGAAGGGAGAAGAACCTATACAAGAGTCTACCTCCTATCGCCCCATTTGCTTGAAAGCTCATTGAACCGATGTTACTTGATAGAATCAAGACAGAGCTTGATAAAGGCAAACAGCTCTCGGACAGACAATATTTAGAAAAAGAAGGTCGACGGTAGATGCTATCATGAGAGTGTCTACATTTTGGTGTCATATTCCACGCTTCCTGTCACTCCCTAAGAGGTTATCGTTTGCCTTGTTTCTCGTTATGTCGTTTTTGGATGCATAATGTAAGTATTTTCTTAGCTTGATTTGCAGGTCAATTGGCCGAATGCCTGAGATAACTAACGCTGCAACTCTGGACACTGTCTGATAGGCACTACATACCCGCAGAGCCAGTTTTCTCTGATAAGCTGCTAGTTTTTCAATATTGTTTATATTATTGACCACCGCCCAGATAGGGGCACCGTATAATATCGCAGACTGGGCAACTACGCCCTCCAATATTGGGCATAAGATTTTCGAGGGCAGACGTGGTTTTAATTGCTCGCTCTGCTGCCATTTTAAACCACAAGTGACGGTGTAGGATAGCGTATCTTGTTCGGCTTGAAGTATAACACTGCGGCTCTCAAAGTAGCTGCGAACCATTCGCAGAAGGTACGGTGATATATTTCTTCTTATTATCTTTATAGAATCAAGACAGAGCTTGATAAAGGCAAACAGCTCTCGGACAGACAATATTTAGAAAAAGAAGGTCGACGGTAGATGCTATCATGAGAGTTGTTGGAATGCCAGAGAAAGCTTCAGCTGGTACGCGGACAACTCGGAAGATTAGCGCATTGATAACCCTCGATGTGAAAAACGCATTCAACTCGGTCGCATGGCGAAATATCATGGAAGAACTGACTAGGAGGAATTTTACCCATACCTGTTGCAATTACTTCGCAGCTATCTATCCAACAGGAGAATTTTATTCGAAGTTGGCACTGAAATCGCTGATTACGAAGTGTACAGTGGTGTTCCACAGGGCTCAGTCCTGGGTACTACATTGTGGAAACAAAACCTAGCCATTGTTGCAATAGGGAGACAGAGGAAGAGGTAATGAGTCGCGCAACCATGGCCATGAAACAAGTGGATGAATGGCTGAAAAAAAAGATTAAAATTAGCTCCCCGAAAAACAGAAGCTGTAATGTTAATAGGCAACAGAACCGTTGGACCTATTACTTTTAAAATTAAAGAGGTAGAAATCACTCTCAAAGAAGCAATTACATGCCTAGGACTAACCATTGACAGAAAGCTCGCCTTCAAGAAGCAAGTCTAAAGATTTACGGCAAAGGCCCTTATAACCACCTCAGCTTTGGAAAAACTAATGCCCAATACTAGCGGACCAAAAAGTAGTAAGAGAAGGCTGCTCCGCTCGGTGGTCCAATCAACTATGCTGTACGGAGTTCCGGTCTGGGCGTAAGAGCCGTTACGAAAACAAACATTAAAAACATGCTCGCTTCTGAACAAAGAAAAATGGCCATTCGACTATGGAGCGCATGCAGAAAAATATCTAGGGACGCCGTACTAGTCATCGCTGGAGCACCGATAGAATATCAAATACAGGAAAGAGTGGAATTGTACAAGACCAGAAACTCCACAAACAGAGAACACTACAGAAGAAGCGCGATGTTTGCACTATGGCAAAAGAACTGGGGCGCATCTGAAAAAGGACCCTGGACGAGACTCCTAATACGCTGTGTGAAATTATGGGCAACACCCCCGCATGGAGATGTTTCCTATTAGCTAACACAGGCTCTCAGCCGACACGGATGTTTCCGGGAGTACTTGCATAAGATCGGCAGGGCCTCCGACGACTATTGTGTGTACTGTGGGAACGCAGACACCGCACAACATCATTTTTGAATGCGAAAGGTGGACCCCAGAAAAAGAAAAGTGGACGAAACAGACAAACTCGACGCTCGAAGTACATACACTAGTAGACGTAATGCTTAAATCAGCACAATACTCTCACTACTAGCTCTCACTAAACACCATATTCCACGTTGGCTTTTAGTATACGCCACCTCGGTATTGCATATATCGCATTCATTCAGGGTGGGCTGTTATTGAAAACCGCCTAGCGGTCTTGTAGACAAGACTTTGTTTGTAGACAAGACTAAACAGACAATACTAGGCATACAAGACTAGACAGAAAATACCAGACGGGCAGGACTAGACAGACGATAATAAACAGCTAGAGAGAATCCAAAGAGACAAGACTAGAGACACCAGACCAGACCAACGAGATTATACAGTCCAGACTGAGCAGAAAGACCAGAGAGACTAAATAGAAAAGTCTAGACATACAAGCAGGGCCGGCGCTATATTTGCGGGGCCCTGTGCAAAATAGTGATGCGGGGCCCTGCTCAAAATAAGGAGAGGGACCCTTCTCTCATATGAAATATGTCTTTCGCGACTAGACATTCTGGGGTTATATCGAAATGAAGAGTATTTTCCTGTTAAGTTATCGTCCATTTCTGTGGAAAATTTCGAGGATTACCGGAATAAAAATTCTTTCCGTCGCGAAGTTGCGCTCGTCTTGATCCTCTCGCTAATCAAGTTCCTCTCTTGATCTAGTTCCTAGGATTCCTCCGGTCAATCCGTGTCTACTTCTATGGAAAACTTGAAGGATTATCTCGAAAAAAAGAACATTTTCCTGTTAAATCCTTGTCCGTTTCTGTGGAAAACTTCGAGGATTACCGAAATGAAATTCCTTTCCGTCGCGAAGTTGCGCTCGTCTTGATACTCTCGCTAATCAAATTCCTCTCTTGATCTAGTTCCTCGGATTCCTCCGGTCAATCCGTGTCTACTTCTATGGGAAACCTTAAGGATTATCTCGAAATGAAGAGCATTTTCCTGTTAAAATCCTTGTCCGTTTCTGTGGAAAACTTAGAGGATTACCGGAATGAAAGTCCTCTCCGTCGTGAAGTTGCGCTCGTCAAGTTGTGTCCGTCGCAGCAGACGCGGCGCAGGCGGCTACGCGTGCCAATAGATGCCGATCCCAGACCTACAGACATAATATCAACTCAACCCTCTGAATGCGCGGGGCCCCTGTCTAGCGCGGGGCCCTGTGCCGTCGCACAGTTCGCCTCCGCTTCACGCCGGCCCTGCATACAAGACTAGGTAGACAAGACTAGACAAGCTAGAATAGAAGGACAAAACTAGACGAATATAACTTTTTATTTTATTTATAACACTGAGCACCTTGGGACCGCTTGTAGCATTTATATTCAGGGTGCCACTTGTCATTACATTTAATAAAATTTGTTAGTGTCTGCTATTGCAGTACATGGTAGCTGGGATTAGGGGCTGTTTAGATTGTTTCCCTCTTTTTATAGAGACGTCCATCAGCTTCTTTTTGGGATAGGATCTTGTTGATCATTCCGTGTATAGTATCCCAGTATTCTTGAGATTGTAGTATTTATTCAATTGTATTCTTTGGATTTATGTTGTCTATTGCTACATCCTTGCGTTATTTGTCCCATCTCGGACAATCGTATAGCTTGTGGATTACGTCCATTTGTCCGTAGTATATACAGTCTGGATCTGATGCCCGCCTGATGTTGTGAACTCCTTAAAGCACCCATGGCTCGTGAGTATTTGGGTTAGGTAGTCGTTTATTTCCCCATGTTGTCGTCGGTACCAAGTCTCTATATTGGGGATGAGTATCCTTGTTCACTCGCTTTTTGGTGTCATATTCCACGCTTCCTGCTACTCCCTAAGAGGTTATCGTTTGCCTTGTTTACTGTTATGTCGTTTTTGGATGCATAATGAAAGTATTTTCTTAGCTTGATTTACAGGTCAATTGGCGGAATGCCCGAGATAACTAACGCTGCATCTCTGGACACTGTCTGATAGGCAATACATACCCGCAGATCCAGTTTTCTTTGATAAGCTGCTAGTTTTTCAATATTTTTTCAATTAGTGGCCACCGCCCAGATAGGGGCACCGTATAACATCGCAGACTGGGCAACTGCGCTGAGCAACCTGTGTTTGCTGTTCCTAGACCATCCAACATTGACCATAAGTTTTTCTAGGGCAGACGTGGTTTTTATTGCTCGCTGTGCCGCCATTTTAAAGTGCTCTTTAAAAAACAAACACTTGTCGGTTATAATTCCTAGGTATTTGATGTGTGGTTTAGGTATGATTTCTGAATCCAGTATTTGGAAGGAGATGTGTGCCAGTTTTCTGTATGCCGTCAACCGGACTGCTTCAGTATTTTCCGATGCTATGCGCAGTGATTTTGACTCCACCCAGCAGACAATTTGTTTGATTGCTTGATTGGCGCTTTGCATGATACCCTTTTCTGTTTTTCCGACGATGGTTAATGGTTAAGCCTGTTAGCTTAGTCCCTTCAGGTAGTTTCAGCCGAAGTACTTCATCGTAGAGTATGTTCAACAGTGTCGGTCCCAATACAGAGCCTTGGAGGGGAACCACAAGTGACGTTGTGGGGTAGCGTATCTTGTTCGGCTTGAAGTATGACACTGCGGCTCTCGAAGTAGCTGCGAACCATTCGCAGTAGGTACGGTAATATATTTCTTCTTGTTAGTTCTTCCAAGATGCCTTGCCAAACAGCGGAGTTAAAAGCGTTGCGAATACTAGGAAAAATATTTTCCTAGTTCTTTTGGTGCCCACTTTGGCCTTTTTGGCGATATCTATGACTGTTTTATGCCGTCTATAATTGATTTGCCTTCCCGGAAGCCGAATTGGTTCTCCGAGAGGTTTAATCCATTCTTTAGTTTTTTTTGCTCGACTTACGAGCAGTTGTTCTAGTAGTTTGCCAGCTACGTCTAATATATATAACGAGCGTTAGGAAAAAGGTTCGCCTATTGGCTTGTTCCCTTTTTTAATGAGAACTAGCTTCGCTTTTTCCATCTACTTGAAAACGTGCCAGTTAGTAGGATTTCATTTAAGACTTTCAGTACTAGTTCTGGGGATGTTTTTACCAATAGTTTGACGGCTTCGGGGTACAGACCATCTGGACCAGGCGCTCTTTTGTTTTTTAGGCGCTTGCTTGCCGCGATTAGTTCTTCTTCGGCGAATAGCGGAAATTCTATGACTTTCGGTTACTCCCAGCTTGGTTTAAGATGAGTAGGGAATAATTCATTGGCTATCTCGAGGATGGTATTCATTGGTAGTTGTTTGGTAATCTGCCGGATGCGCAGGTTCCTCGTGGCTATTTTGTAAGCATCGCCCCAAGTGTCTTCATCGATGTTTTTGCAGAGTTTTTCCCAGTGTATTTTTTTGGAAAGGTTTATTTCCCTACGTAGTTCCTTTTTAGCTTTGTGGTATAGTTGTTTTATCTCGTCTAGGCGTTCTACGCGTTCTGTCATCCAGGCACAGCGAAGATACCTTCTTCTTGTGTCTATGCAGATTTTTCTTTTGGTTGCGATGGTCTCATTCCACCAGTATACGCTATTTCTCCTGTGGTTTTTGTTTCTTCTCATGCTTCTCTTACTACTGCTATTAGTGTGTCGGCGGTGTGTGCTTGAGTCTGAATCTTGAATCTGAAATTTCTGAAAACTTTTTATTTGTGATTGTCACTATCTTTGTCTTCTGCCGGTTAGGCATCTTTTTTTTTTTTGGTTCGATGTGATTACCGGGTTTGCCGACCCTTCGAACACTGCGGCCTATTGGTAGCCTATTATATTCTATCACATTCACTTAGGCCCAGAAAACCTGTTGTTATAGTAAATTGCGCTAATTGCCATTTTTCACATTTGTCTTTCTGGAACAAATGCGGCCGGCGCTGGAAATAGAACTCGGACCTCTATACTCGTCAGTTAGAGCTCTAACATGAGGCCACGAGCGTCACCACTACGCCACTCGCGCCGGCCATTAGGCACCTTACTCTTGGGATGTTGTTCCATTTGAATTTCAATATGC
Organism: Phosphuga atrata; assembly: GCA_944588485.1. Taxonomy (NCBI): domain Eukaryota; kingdom Metazoa; phylum Arthropoda; class Insecta; order Coleoptera; family Silphidae; genus Phosphuga; species Phosphuga atrata. Next base: position 8,775,906 of record OX155903.1, on the reverse strand, counting down.
CGGTGATCGCCGGATGGCGAACGATTAATGGAGAACGATTTCCCTCTTTCAAATGTAGCTCTATTTCCATTGTTTTGCAGGTAGAGATCGAGTTCTGCAGCCCATTCCATTATAACATCACCTCGGCGATCCATGTTTGGGCAAACCCAGTATGGCGATTTTATATTACAATCCCCCCGATTATTTTCTCCTTTCCCTTTGTTCATATATGCCGACTTTGTATATGAAGTAAGTAACAGCTGTACAAGATACATTTTTGTAGTTCTACCCATGTATACCCAGGTCCACTACCTATGCCGACAATGTTTAACTCTGGGTTGATGATTCTTATGGCTGAGTCCATTTATGCGTTGGTGTACCAGTTTGGATCACTTACTAGTTTTTTGTTAGGTTCACTTATCAGTAATACATCTGTTTGTAGTTCTGTGGATGTGGCATGCAAGATGTCATGTGCTGCCCGGCATCTCATCAAATTAATTTGGAGGATTTAAAAGGCCATTTTGTAGAGTTCTTTGCCATCTCGTTCGCTTCGCCTCCACCGAAGCTTTCTTGAATTCCGAACACATTCCGGAATCCGACCTGTGACCCTTCATAATGCATATTGGGTAATAAGGCTCATTCTTGCAGTCGTTTGCCTTGTGGTCTTCTTGCCCACAATTTAAGCATACATTTTGTCTTGTCCGTTACATGTGCTGCCGTAATGTTCAGCTTTCCAGCATCTATGACACCTCTCCAGTTGGATTATTTCGCTTACTCTGCATTGTATCCAGCCAATTTTCGGCCTGCCTTTCTCTATTAGTTCTTTTGCCTGTTTCTGTGGAAGTGAAACAGTCGCTACTTGGGTCTCTCCATACGCTGGTCTAAGGTTTTTTATGTTCACTTGGCCCTTGCTAATTACAATTGTGTTTTGTAGTGCACTGAGTATTTCATCCATGAAGGTCACTGAGTCTAGATCCTTCCGTTTAGTTATGTTTGTGTTTTTGTATGGATATCAATATCTGGCAGTTTCTGTTTAATTGTTTCCTTGAGGTTTTTTTTTCAGCTTGTTCTTCCTTCACTTTCCAAAAATAAGACTCCTGCTATGTTGTCCTCCGAGTTTTCTGGACAAACCTGATATTTGGCCATCCTTAGGAGGTCGGAATATGTCTTCCCGTTCGCCTTTATCAGGACTGCTTTCTTTCTTTTTTCTTTTTGTTTTTATGACGTCTCACTTCAGTCCATTCCTTAGAAATTTCGTTTTCGACTTCTGAATTAATGAATGCAAATTCAATTTCCTTTTTTTATTATTGGCCATTCCGGAACCTGCGATTTTGCGAATGCTAGTGTGGTTCTGCCTTCAGGGTTAATGTAAGATTTTTGAGCTTTTGGAGGCTGTCAAAGATGTTTTCAGCACTGGTGTGGCCATCCGATTAACGAACATAACTAGACGAGCAAGACTAGACGAACAAGTCTAGACTTGCTGGCACTAATGCTGGCACTAAATACGCAAAACCTCCACTAATTAACAAATAACAACTAGTTTTATCGAATTTTGAGCCATTAACCATTAAATAATATGTTGCTACGTTACATAATATCCGACTGACCAGATTAGTGAAACTAGATATACTAGATTAGTCTTGAATTAATATAAGACTAGACAAGCAAGAATAGATAATCGTCATATAATGAAGGGGTCGTCCATTAATCAAGTGATGTTTTGTAGTAACTTTTTAAACCCCCCCCTTTCCCCCTGTTGATACGTGGTGGGGTTTTAGGATACCCCTCGGTTTTAGGAAAAACCTACCCCCGTATTTTTTTGGTACAAAGCTAAATTAAAAATAAATCTAAAAAAAATTCAGAATATTATCATTAACTTTTTAACGTTGTGTCGAATTTATAAAAATCTAACGATAGACTTGAAGAATGCTCTTAACTCGGCACTGTAGAAGATTATTGTCGAGGAGTTGGAACGCAGGAGGATATCCGAATACCTGATAGGCCTGACAATGAGCTACTTCAGCGACAGGCGGCTGTTTGGTGGAGGGCCAGGACGAGACAGATGTTACAGCCGGGGTCCCACAAGGGTCCGTGCTGAGTCCGCTTTTGTGAAACCTTCTATATGACGAAATACTGAATGTGGCCTTGCCGGACGGCGCGGAAGCTTTCGCCTACGCAGACGACCTGGCCCTAGTGGTCAAAGCAAGACGAGAAGACGAGCTCGAAGAAATAACCAACGCCGTCCTAGACACTATACAAGACTGGATGAACGCAAAGCAGCTGGTTATAGCACCGAACAAAACCGAAGCAGTGCTGCTAATTGGTAGGAAGAGATGTGGCCCGGTGGAGTTCGTTCTAGGAGGAAGAACGATTCGCCCGCAAAAGTTTCCTAATTCCACCTGGGAATAGTCTTCGATAAGAAGCTAACCTTCGGAAGGCACGTAGAGGAGGCATGTGCTAAAGCACACTGCCGGGTGAATAACCTCTTGAGGAAACTCCCGAGGATCGGAGGGGGGACTGAAAACAAGAGAAGAGTACTGTCATCCGTTGCGGTCCATCCACCGGTGTAGGCCAGCTGCACCAAAGTCAAGAGGCATAGGGAAGCCCTGAAAAGGGCTCAAAGGAAGATCGCTATTAGGATAGTCAGCGCGTACAGAACGGTCGGGACCGACGCGGTGCGGGTACTAGCAAGGCTTATGCCACTGGAGCTAGTGGTAGAAGAAAGAGCTAGAATCGTGGAGCGCACGCACGACAAGGAGGCGAATGATGCAAGGGCGGTGAAAGAAGAAGAATGGCGGGAAACCATCAAAAGTGGAAGGACTCGTGGGATAAGGATATGAGCAATTGGACCTAGAAGCTGATACCGGATGTTAAGCGCTGGCTGGATAGGAAGCATGGGCAGTTGAGCTACCACCTGACAATGGCGCTGACGGGCCATGGCAGTTTCCATGAGCTATAGGAAAAGAATCGTCAAGACGAACGCGGAGAACTGCCCGTACTGCGACACGGATCCGGAGACGGAACATACACTGTTCACCTGCGATAAGTGGGCAAGACAGAGGGCGAAGCTAGAAGTGTTAAGGGGCCGGGCAATCTATCCCCGGGCGCTAACAGAGTTGATGCTGGAGAGCGAGAACAGGTGGAACGACGTCGGCACCATGATCAAGGATATCATGCAGCAGAAGGAGAAAGAGAGGGAATGGCAGAAGGAAACAAACAGAGCAAACAAGTAAATCAGAAGCCCACAACTTGAAGTTATGCAAGATTGCAGTGCCGAGTTGTTTAGGGCTGGAAAATAGGGGGTAGGTGGTTTTAGTGGTAGGGTAAGGTTAGGTTAGGTTGTTATGTTATGTTATGTTAGGTTAGGTTGTTAGTAGCTCCATGTTATATGTTATGTTATGTTAGGTACGGTTAGGTTAAAAACGGTACGCCGCTTTTCGGTTTAAAAATCGCGCATTCAACGAAAGAATAAATACACGTGATATCTCACTACACCCCCCTTCCCCCTCGTGATGTTTGGTTTTTTCACAAACCCCCTCCCCCCACTTTCGAGTCTCACGTGATTAATGGACGATCCCTAACATATAAAGTAAACAACAAACTAAATAAAAATAAAATAACTGAATAAACAAATCTATGTGGTTCATGTTATATAAGGCAAGTAATAGTTATACGAGTTAAGTTTATTTGCAAGAATATTTAAGTTTTATTAAATATCTTGTAGAAATTAATTAAAATTTGTGTTAGAAAAATTTGTGAGAAGCTTATAATATAATAAGATATAAATTTCCTGAAGAAATTCTAGAAATTAGCTTCATGCCTCAGTAAAACATATGGTTTCAGATAAGTCTGTGGGCGTAGAGTTTCTGTGGGCTAGAAACTTATTGGTTTGGGAATTTCCGCCTTCTTAAATTAATCTTGAAACACTCAGATTTACTGAACATATTAATTTCCTACTTGTTCGGAACAAAAATTCGTTTCTTGAGCGATTTTCAAGAAAACGTGTTAACTTAGTTTCGCTTAAAAGGGAACATAATGCACATTCATTAAAATATGAATTATGGCATGCAAAGTGTTGCACTTTAGAAACCTCGTTTGTCTTGCTTTTTTTTAATATTATTTTGTTGGCCTGAATTATAAAAAACTTGACAATTTTTGAAGAACAATTGTGTTACATATTTTCGAAAGTAACACAACATTTTATATCAGCTTTCTGCACATAAATTAAAAGAGAAAAAGTTGGTTTATGCCTTGGGAGATAAATTGTAAGTAAATTGAATTGCCTCAGGAGTTCCTGCGGACGCCGCGCGAATGATAATTAGATCTGCAGCCAGCCATTTCCGACTCGAAAATAATTTTCAAATGGAAAACAATAAAATTTCAACAACCCGCATATATCGTATTGACCTGTTTTTAAATTGAAGTTTCATCAAATTGTTGTTTTATGAAAACTAGAAGGAAACAATTTTGATCTTACGATTAAAAATAATAAACCAAACAAGTTATGGAATATATAAGTAGAGGCGTAATCTAAACTGGCTTTATTACAGACTTCCTGTCTTGAACTACCTTGTTTGAGCATTAATATTAATTTCTAATTTATTATAATAAGAAACAATATAAAAAGCAGAAACAGTTTATAATAATCGTTAAATATACGATAAATATTTGCTTTTATTAAACTTAATTCTTCATTTTAATTAAAAACTAACCTCAGGTCAAACTGAGTGAAGTGTGGAGTAATTTTTTCAGCTAAAATAACATTTCTGGTCAATGACATATTTCATTTTTTTTTAATTCTCTTAAAAATATTAAGACAACATTATAGATAATCAGATAAACTTAATAAAGACGGAACAAAGCTTGAATATATAAATATACTCAACCTTTCCGGAGCTCTATAATTAGATTAGATTAGATTAGATTAGATTCCCGACTTCCTCTAAGGGTTTGGCGCACGTCAACCTTAAGGCTTATTGTGCTGTCGGTTGATATCAAACTTGCAGTCCGACGTCTGTGTCACTGACTAGTTTCCTTAGTTTTCCTACAAGTTTGGGTTCCCATGTGGTTTGTTGGTTCCAGTCGAGCTGGTGTCGCATTCGTTCTAGGGCAGGGCATTCGAAGAGTACGTGGTTTGCTGTTTCATCTTCCTCTCCGCAGAGTCTACATAAAGGTTCGTCTCGGTAGATTTTTACTTTATGCATGAATTCTCTAAATCCGCCAGTGCCTGTTAGTAAACTAACTATCTGCTTCGTGTGAACTTTGTTTAGTTTTAACAGGTCCTTTGCTATATTGGGATTAGGTGAGTCTATTAGCTTCCTGCAATGGGTTGCTTTATCATAGGAGTTCCATCTGAGTTTGTGTTTATTTTTCATCCAATCATTGATGGATGCTCTGGCGCAGGCTTTTTCTATACCTATGCTCGGTTCGGGACCAACTAGTTTCTTGCGGGCACCTTGTTTTGCTAGGTCGTCTGCATGTTCGTTTCCCTCTATACCACTATGCCCGCGAACCCAGATGATTTTTACTGTGTTCTGTTGGCCTAGTGTATGTAGTATTTCTTTGCATTCTTTTATGATTCTTGATTTTGTACTGCAGGCCTCTAGTGCTTTTAGCGCTGCTTGACTATCAGATATAAAATAAATGTTTCTGTTCCGATATTTTTGTCTGTGGCATTCAGTAGCACCCAATAGTAATGCGTGTACTTCTGCTTGGAATATCGTGCAGTGTTCGCCTAGGCTGGCTGATTCCCTAATTTTGGGATTTTTGCTGTACAGGCCCGATCCGGCCCTTCCTTCAAACATTGAACCATCCGTGTAAAAGATTATGTTCTTGTTCGTAGGGGTGGGAAGCTGGTCCGGTTTCCAGCTTGGATCTATGTGTACGGTGAATGATTTTTCGAAATGGAATGACTTGTTGGTACTGTCGGTTCTCATTTCCATCAACGGTATTCTGACTGCCGTCATGATTTTCGTATGCCCGATCCTACTGGCTGCGATCCATTGACCCGCGCATTGTAGTCGGTATGCCGCCATTCTTGCTTCTCCTTTTAGAAAGATGTCTAATGGCGGTGTATCTAGTATCACGTCTAATGCTAATCCAGAAGTAGTTCTAAAGGCTCCTGTGGTGCATAGATTCGCTAGATGTTGTATCCTGCTTAATTTTGCAACAGCAGTTGATTGTTGTAGTTTAGGCCACCAGGTTACTATGCTGTAGGTTAGTATTGGTCGAACTATAGTTTTGTATAGCCAGTGAGTCAGTTCCGGTTTGAGACCCCATGTGCTACCTATGGCTCGTTTACTTATCATCAGCGTTTGTTTGCATCTGGAGATTGTCTTGTTCATGTGGGGATTCCATGTTAGTTTGGAATCTAGTGTAAGTCCTAGGTATTTGACTTCGTTGCTCCATTGAACAGGTTTCCCAAATATTGAGATATTGGTTTGGTTTGTGATTTTCTTCCTATTTGTGAAAGGGATCAGGGTGGCTTTCGCAGGGTTGATTCTTAGGTCTCCTGTCGAACACCAGGTCTCTGTAATATTCAAGGCTGCCTTCATGATTTCTTCAACCGTTCTTTGGTGTTTACCTTGAATCAGTATGACGATATCATCGGCATATCCTTGAGTGAAGAACCCTCTTTTGTTAAGGGTGATTAGTAGCTCGTCGACTGTTAGGCACCACAAAAATGGTTTAACTTTTACAGTTCTGCTGTTAAGCATCGACATGGTCCATCTGGTCGTAGTGTTATCTACGTGGTGATTGACCATTGCGTTTTCTATTGAGATGTAAGATGTGTTATCGAGGGCTCCTTCTATATCTAAGAAAGCACCTAGGGCAACGCTGTTTCGCATGACTTTCCTGTTTGGTAAGCGTGTTGGTATGTATGAAGCGGAGATCTAATCAGCGCTTCTTCTCTCCAATGTCTGTCTATCAGTCTTTCTAAGGTTTTTGGAAAGAATGATGTCAGGCTGATTGGTCTATAGGATTTAGCTTCGGCATAGCTAGATTTGCCTGGTTTTGGGATAAATACCACTCTTGTCTCTCTCCAGGTTAATGGAACATGTCCTAGTGCTAGACTTGCTCTAAATAGGTCCTTAAGAGGGTGGAGCATGATATTCATGCCTTTCTGAAGCATTATTGGATATATGCTATCTGTTCCAGGAGATTTGTAGGGGCTGAAGAGTTTGATTGCCCATTTAATTCTCTCTGTTGTGATAATTCTTTTTGCCACATTCCAGTCCTCTCTGGTTGCCATATGGCTTGAGTGGAAAGGAGTGTGGTTTTCAGCAGCCCCTGGAAAATGCGTGCCTACAAGATGTAGCAGTGTTTCACGTTCATTTGCTGTGAAGTTCCCGTCTGCTTTTTTGAGGGTGCCGACGGGATTCGAAGCTTGCTTTGAGAGAATTTTATGGAGCCTCGCTGTGGAATGCGTCGTCTCTATCTCTTGGCAATATTTTTTCCAAGCTTCTGTTTTGGCAGTCTTGATTTTGTTACTATAGTCTGTGAGGGCTCTATGATAGCTGTCCCAGACTTTGGTTCTTCTAGATCTGTTGAAAAGGCTTCTGACTTCTCGCCTGGTCTTTTCGAGATCCTTGTTCCACCATTGTGGTTGTTTTTTACCTCTTTGCTCACTTGGCTTTGATTGAGGACAGCAGCTTTTATAAGAGTCAACCATTGCCTCTTTTAGCTTGTGGACATTTGTATCTAGATCTTTTACCTGAGAAGATTTGAATCGAACATGCTCTATCTTTTTATGTAGTTCTTGTTCGTATTTAGCCCAGTCCGTCTTTCTCGGGTTGTAATAGGGTTCAGGTATTACTTCCTTTTGAGACAGTTCAAAGCTAATGTATTTATGGTCGGAAAGCGATGGTTCGTTCAGGACTTGCCATCGTTTGACTGACCGCGATATTGCCATTGTCGTGGCAGTTATATCAATTACCTCTTTTCTTATAGCGTTTTCAAAGGTGGGAGAGTTATCTTCATTAACAACTATTAGATTGTTAGTAATAATGTATTCAAAAAGAGACTCACCTCTTGGATTGCAGTTGGTGCTTCCCCATGTGGTGTGGTGGGAGTTCGCATCGCAGCAGAGGATCAGCTCTAGATTTTCCTGTTGAGCGGAACTTACTAGGTCTGCCGTTTCTTTGCTGGGCGGAAGATCAATGGAGTCGTAGGGTAGGTAGACTGAGCTAAGAATATGGGCTCTATAATACTAATGAGTCTTTTTAGGACTACCAAAAAGAAATCTCGTGTGAAATTAAAGATTAGAAAAGGTTATACAAGACTAGATAAGACTGGAAAATACTAGACAATATATATAATATACTTTTATTGGCATAATTTATAAATATGCATTCTACATATGGGTCATTCTTTTACAAATCGTACACCTATTTTGACTCCACGATTTGGATTCGTCAGAAATGTTATTTGTCACTTGTTTACATGAAATAAGTCGACACCTATATCGGGATTTCGTTCGTATATGTGTATTTTCAGAAATATATACATTTTTAATATTGGTAGTTTGCTGGATTCAGTAACATTTAACATTCATTATCTCCAGTTTTACTAAATGGATCGTTCTCGATCTTCCACTATTTGACACCTTATTAGGTCAGCTTCTTAATCGCATGGTGGAATTTTATTATTGTTAATTAATATAAAATAAAAACAATTTAATTGTTCAAATGATGTTTTCATGTACATCCCCAAGTCGCATGAAATTGAAAATATACCATATATTTGCTAGGTCCTAATCTAAAAAACGCATGTTTCAAAAAGGCGGGGTCTCTATTCAATCAGAAGATATTAAATAATTTCAAGCGCGCGGATATAGTTCCAACGGATTCTTAATAACATTGACGCTCATTTCTTGTTAATACGTCACGGCTTGTGAATAGATTATACATTATTCGGAAAGATAACAAATAAAAAGTGATCCTCATTATTTTACTGAATATTCTTTAACATAATGATTCTATTTCTATGAAGAAAAAAATTTGAATATTAAGATAGATCAAGAGACGATATAATTATTGACATATTTATTTTCGATATACAAAATACTATTTAATCTTCAACGATATGTTACAAAGAAAGTAATTATTTCATAATTTTAATATTCGTTGAATATTCCTGCGAAGAAAAATGTTTTGCTTCTGCTTTTTTTTTCTGTAATCGGTATCATGCAATGGTATGTTAACGTTCCTTTCACCGTTAGAGCCATTTTGAATCTTGCCTCTAATATTTGCTCTTCTTCATTATATTCTTTATCCTCTACAAATTTCAATGAAATGTTAGGGAGTGACTCAGTTGCCCATTCGAATAATTCTTTCGGCGTTTGGATTGGATTGGTTATTCTTTGAAGACTAGTTCTAGCAGCTAACCTTTTCAAAGTCCCACCCAGGCCATCGCACGCATCTTTGCCTTGTGAAGTTGGAAAAAAATGCTCTGCAGCTAAACCAAAATCTTTTAGGTGATGAGTGAGATTGACAAAATTTATTCTGTTTTTGTACTGCGCACTTGCCCCATCAGAAAAATATGTAATTTTTTCAATTTTCTTAAAGTTTTTCTTTATAAAATCTACAATATGTTTTTGAAACACATGAAACGCAATTGTATCATGGTGCAAACATTCGGATATAATTACGAAACTTTTCATTCGACTTTCGCCGTCAGCGTGCCTGTAGTAGATTGCAAATGGGTGCACTGTTGCCTGGTTATTATTCCAGTGAATTCCTTCTACGGCATTTTGAACAACAAAAGTATAGTTCTCAGAAAAATCACAGAATACAATGCACTCGTTTTCTGTCAACTCGTTTTTTCGTATATTCTTCATAAAATCGTTTTGTTTTGTAACAAGGTATGAGTGCAGAAGTAATTTTTCTAAACCTGTCTTTAATTTTTGTAAATATTCGTCCACTGGGGATATCATAACTTGTTTTGTTTTCTAATTCGTTTAAAATAACTTTTCTTTTCTAATTCGTCGATCAAATCTGTTGCACCAGGACACTCAGAGCACGTTCGAAAATAACAATTTGTTGATGCTTCAACGCAAATCATACGGCTCAAACAGTAATGATAAGTTTGCATTGGGTTCGTTGTATCGGCTGTCAGGTTTGTAATATTCGACCCTTCGATTAATAATTTGACATTTTCATGGATAGCACAAACACAGACTGAATGGGTACCACTTGCACCGGCTAGCACGCAATGTTTTGGCCTCAAAGATGCGAATTTGGAAAAACTACTTTTGACTTCAGGATAATTTTAACTGATTTATAAGATAGATAAGTTAATAACTGATGAAGGTCTTTCAAATTCACTAACAATGATCGTTTTTGCACGTGAATGCGTTTATTGTCTGCTTTGACCGACACATAATCTTTTTGTCCTGGCATCATGCGGCTATTCTCATCCAGTTTATAAAAGCTGATTATTAAATCAATCCTTCTTTTTCTATGGACGGATGACTCTTCGGGCTAGGATCGGCTAAGATTACTTTTTCTTCGGCAGTTTTCTTTGCAATCGTTATCATGTGAATCGTAGCAGAAGGAAAATGATATAACATTTTTCGTAAAGACCATTCTTTAAAAATAGTCAAAATTTTAATTTGTATTGCACGTTCCGTGGGTAAGTTGAATCTGCCTTTTAAAATTTGCAAAATATCATTAGCATCATTTTCGTCAACGCTATCATTTACATTAATCGCAGTGTGGAAAATCCTTTCTGACATTGCTTCAGATATATTTTGCATTTTATCCTTTGAATACATCTTTTGAGAAACTTTCTTGTTTTTAATTGGTGAAATTCCAATCAAACCCAAACCCTTGTTGATTGCATCAATCGCTTCATCAATTACTTCTCTGTCTCTTTAGAACGATGCAGGACCTTCCGGGATATGATCCACGTCCCCATAATCTTCATCAAACACTTCATTATTTGGCGAGGTGTTAGAGCTAAAATCATCAACTTCTTTGTGCTAAAAATATATTTATACGCACATCAAACATATGATCGTAAAATATAGATAATAAATAGTAAAACATACCTCATTTTATTTTAATTACCATTCATTGTCTTTACGTACTTTCGACAAATTACCTCGGCACGTGTTGCAAATTTTTTGTCTCAGAGAGTCTTCTGTTATAGGTATATTCAATACCAATAAATGATGCCTCAAGACTTTCCTGAGGCTCTGGTAATTCCGTACTATGGAATGAGGAGACAAATTGCACGGGTTCAAGCATCTATCCGTTCGAATTTTTGACGATTTCGATAATTTGGAGGATAATTTTAGCATTATATGGTTCGAACTTTATGTAGTTTTCACTAAGTTTTTAGGTTATAAATACCACGCCAATGTATCACAGCGTGCCGAGGAAGGCAATAAAAACGTCGCTCGGAAGCGGCGCGCGCACTCGAAATTATTTAATCTTCTGATCGAATAGAGACCCCAACTTTTTGAAACATGGGTTTTTAGATTAGGACCTAGCAAATATATGGTATTTTTTTCAAGATCATACGTTTTGGGAATAAGCAGGAAAACATTATTTGAACAATTCAATCCCTATTATTTTATATTAATTAACAATAAAAAAATATTGTTAGCACGCGACTAAGAAGCTAACATAAAGTATTAAATAGTGAAAAAATGAAAATGATCCGTTCAGCAGCACCGGAGAAAATGAATTTAGAATTTTCGAGAATCCAGCTAATCAACATAATGCAAAATGTACATATTTTGAGAAATACACATTTCCGAGCAAAATACCGATATACGTGTTTTTTGGATGAATAAGAAGGTGCTGGAAAAAAATTTGTCATTCATCATTCAAAAATGTGATAATTTTTTTCATTTCAAATCCCTACGATTTGCAAAAGAATGACCTATATACACAAAATCATTTGACCCTGTAATATTTATTTCTCAATACCCCACTTGGATAGACCCATTGCTCCTTCCATTTTTTTAACCTTTTCCAGCATTTCCAGCCCACTGCCGTCCTCCCCCAGACACTGTTTCCATTTTTTCCCTAATATTCTTTCCTTTTCTTTCCAATGACCTTTTTCGCACTCTTCAAACCAGTGTTACCACCTATCCTTCCCTTCTCCACACACCACAAACCTTTTAAACAAATCCTTCATTCAGTACTTACGTCGTTCTTCGCATTTACAGCGAAATCTGGCTTGCGCTGATTGTCAGTTTAAACTCCTCGGCATTTTAAAATATTTCGGGAGGCTTCCATGTACTTGAATTGCCTCATACTGTCTATGGTATGTTATTTTGCCGCTCCTGCAGCTCGACTTCCATCAGCCTCGCCACTAGTCTTTCATCTACACGAAACCCTTCCCCCATTGGTTCTTAACCTCTGTTATTGACTTACCCCTCTTTAGGGGGGTACTCGCTCAAATTTTCAGAAGAAATTATACACTTTTGAACGGGTTCCAAAAGAAGAGGAAGGCAGATAGAGAATTGATTTTTTTTAAATTTTATTTACATATCCTTCGTCCATATGTCCATTTTTTCCCGACGCGCGCACAGCTGTCTGCATCTCAGGAGGCAATTAAAAAAAGTCTCTATATGGTGCGCACGATCAGCGGTTTCCAGAACCTCATAGAACAAAAAATGAAACTTATTATTAAAGTAGAAGAGTCAGATTCCCCATTGACGGATAGAAATTAAAAACAAATCGATTTCAGAGAATTGGCGCATCTACGAAAAAAAGCCTCGAAAACGCTAGAAAATTTCGAGAGAAAAACAGTCACTGAATCGCGAAAAAATTTTTAATCAAAATTTCAATCGCGATGTATCACGATCACTTGTAGCTCTCTCATAGTGAAATCGGACCAATTTCATTACTATGGGGGTATTCGTACCTTGAGGTATTGGGAATAAGAGGAAAAAAGAATTTTGAAAATATATTGAATACTTCTGAAATTATTTACTGCCCAGCAACGGGAAACGGGAATCGGTGAAAATCGGTCGGAAGCAGCAGAGAGGCATTTTCGACGGAAAATTAAACATTATTATGATTCTTTCTCGCCCAACTCTACGAATCGATTCCTGGACCATATAGCAATCCTTCCACGACTTTGTTGCGCTTCTCGATCTCAGATTGCTCTTCTCTCTAGGTTAATCGACGCCTTTTCGCTTCGTCCGTAGCGCGGCGATCAGCATTTGATCTACACTCGCCTCGTTGCATAATCCACGGCATGTTGACCGACGTCAATTCCGAGCCTTTTCATGACTTATAGCATTGTCGTGAAGCCCTCGTTGAAAATGGAAGCTGCCCACCTGGCAGAAATATCAACAATTTGTTTCCCGTTGAACAGATATTTCGGGACAAACTGCCAAATGGTGGCATTGAAGGTCTCATTGTTGTTTTAAGTGCTCTTGCCGAGACATCCTTTCAAGAGCTGTTCTTCTGTTAAATCCTCATAAATTTTCTTTACGTACTTTTGTATCGAGCGCAGGTTTGTGAATATGAGTAGTCCCGTTTTGCTGGGCCTCATTCAGTGGTAGGTCTCATTACACAGATGATGTTGAGGATTCGAATCCGTTGAGATCTTGTGATAGCTACTCCAAATTTTGAGCGGCGTGCCTTTCTCTTCTTCCGCAGGCTCGATGCAGCTGGCGGCGCGCTCATTAAAGCGCTGTACTCAGCATTATATCTGCATTTTCAAGAAAATATTTTACAGGGGCATTCTCAATACATGAAAGAACCCAAATACCAAAAAAACAATAAAACAATTTTTAAAAAAAATAATTGAGCGAGTACCCCTTTAATACATTTCCCATTTTTTCTTCCCCAATTTGTCTCTTTCCTTTAATTCCTTCCTTCCCTACTTGTTTCTCTGAGCACTGCTCTAACAATTCTTTCCTCCTGCATTCCATTAACCTTCCGGTTATATCTTGCCAGCCTCCTACTTGCTTCTACTGACACCTGAAATGTATTAAGAAGAAATTGCAGCTGAATTCTTTCAATCCTTCCTTCCTCCTCGACTCCCCACACTTCTGCTCCATACATCAATATACTCTGCAGACAGGCCTTCCATATAATTTTTTTCGCTCGGTAATTCGATTTAAACTCTTTTCCCCATACTTTCTACAACCTTTCACCCGCTACCCACGCTTTTTTCGCCACGTACTCAATGTGCACCTTGTTACTACATCCACTCACAAACACATACCCTAAGTACTTAAACTGATGCACTTATTCTTGCAGCTTCCAAATCTTTCTAAATCCTATCCATTTCGTTTTCCCGATATTTACACTCAGTTCTCTTTTATGGAAGAATCTTTCCAGTCGTTTAATCATTTCAGTCAGTTCCCCAGCGGACTTTGCCAGCACCACTACATCGTCTGATATATATTATATATACTAAATTATATATATACTAAAAATATTGTAGGAGTTGTTGGTGAGGGCAAACGGGAGCTTATTATATAGTTTAATCCCGACGTGAAGTGGACTTTTACTGCAGATCGTTAGATTGGTCTTAGGTGGTCTTATTTGTAGGAAACGTCGCGTTTCATAATCATAAAAATCCTTATTTTCATCTAAGTATTGTTTTTGGAGGTGTACTAAACACAGTACTTCTAATATATAAAGACATGGGAGTGTCAATATTTTATTATTGATAAAGTATGGTTTGCATGAAGTTGTAATTCTGATACTCTCAATTGCCCTTATGACTCGTTTTTGGGCCTTAAATAGGGCTTCGATTTGCGGAGCCATACCCCATACTGCAATGCCATACGTCAATCTTGACTGAACTTCTGCGTAGTAGAGTGTGCTTAAGGTCGCTTTTGTTACAAAACTACGTATGGTTCGAATTAAATATGATTTCCTGGCAATTTTTTTTACTAAAGTTTCTGTGTTGATGTTCCATTTTAAAGTATCTTGTAAAAAAAAACCAAGAAAGTTGATCTGATTGGTTCTAGCTAATTCTTTATCGCCGATTTTTAGTTTAATAGTTTCCGGGGCTCTCCTAGAAGTACCATAATTTGAAATACCATGTATTTTGTTTTATCCTTGTTTAGCAGTAGATTGTTAGCGGAGAACCATTTGTGTATTGTACTGAGCAGTTTGTTTGCCTGTGTTTCGTTTTCTTCTGACGTTTTGTAAGAGACAATGAAGGGAGTCATCTGCGTACAAAGTACAGTGTTCCCTTTCTATGTACTTGGTAATGCCAGCTATGTAGTGAAAATAGAGCTGGGGAGAGTACAGTGCCTTGTGGTACCCCAATATTTGTAGTTACAAGGGAAGATTGCTCATTCTCTGTACCGTTGTCTATTCTCACGAACTGTTTCCTGTTGGTTATAAATGATTCAAGCCATTTCGCTGCTTTGCCTCTAATGCCATATCTGTCTAACTTGTTTAGCAGCAGATTATGCGCCACGCAATCAAATGCTTTAGATAGATCGCAGAAAATACCTATCGGACATTTTCCACGATCTACTCCGTCTAGGATTTTGTTATATGTATGGATAATCGCGGTTGCAGTAGACCTTCTTTTGCGGAAACCATGTTGTTCGCTTGGTATAAGTTGGTATTTGTTAATGAATGGCATTAGTCTATTTAGCATGCTATATTCTAAAAAAGGATCTCAGGAATGTGTTGAAGGATCCCAAGGGTGGTCTATATAAAATAATGATACAAGTCCTATATTTTCCATTTTTCCAAGTCAGGCCGCATATTTCTATATGTTTTTCGACCGAATTCTCGCTAATTTGTAGAGGTAAAATCAGAAATTTCTCAGAAATCAATACATTTTTTGCCCATATCGCTACTCCCCCTCCTCTGAATTACATTCTACTGAAGTGACTTATTAAAAAATATCCTTTTATTTTGAATTGAGCTATATTATCGTTGTATGTCCATGTTTCTGCCATGCATAAAAAGTATGGTTGTAATAGGTCAAGAGTTACCACAATCTGCGGAAATTTATAGGTAATGCTTTGTATGTTGACAAATACCATTGTATTTGTTTTCTTGATGTTATGTGTATTTGTATTTGAGATTGTACTTATTTTGTCTACCAGTCTAAGTATTCGTGGGTGCTGGACGTGTGTGAGAGTGCTCGGTAAAATAATTGCTATTGCGGGTGTTTTAAGCGTGAGGGAAGTGAAAGGCTGCGGGTGGTTTGTCTATTTTGTTCAGGCAGTTATTGTCGTCGGGAAAACCTTCGTTGCAAGTAAGTCGTTATCGCAGCAAGCGTGTTAAAAACTTTACGCACGTGGTGATAAGTTGTGTTTGCGTGGTTGCGGCGCGACAGGGTAAGCGCCCAGGCAACGTTTCAAAGCGCATCTGGTGAGGGATAGCGGAATTTGTAGCTAAGACCGGCTTCAACAGCGTGTCTTCGCGGGAATGGACGAATGCGAGAGCAGACCGAGAGCGGGCAGTGAGTCGATGAACCCGTTTGAAAGATGTGCTAAACTAAACCGATCACCGATCCAGACGGCTAAGAGGTCGAAAAAAGAGGAGATGTCAGATAAAGGAAGAGGGGAGTGCAGTGCAGGTCAGAGTGAACATTTTGAGAGAATATTGCAGGAGTTAATAGAAATTAAAAAGGAGTTCACGACGGTAGACAGGAAGTTGGAGGAAATGAGACGGGAAAACAAAAGATTGGAGGAAAAATTGGAAAGGGTGGTGAAGAGACAAAAGGAGGAGGAAGAAGTAGAAAAGGACTGGAGAAAGGAATTGTTAGCAGAGTTGAGGTCAATAAGAGATGAGAATATGGAAATAAAGAATAAGTTATCGAAACTGGAGGAGGAAGCGGAGGCAGTCAAGGAGGAGAAGCAAAGAACCGAGAGTAAGTGGGAGGAGGAACGTCAGGCAATGAGAGAGGAGCTGGCTAAACTAAAAGACACGGAAGAGGGGAGACTAAGGAGGGAATTAAGAAATAACATTGTTATTTATGGAATTGAAGGAGAAGATTGGCGGGAAAAGGCAAAGAACATATTTCGGGAAAAGCTAGGTTTAAACGAAGGTTTCGGGAGTGCATACAGGCTTGGCTCGAATAGGGATAATAGAGAAAGTAAAGGCCCGATTATGTTAAAATTAGAAAGTTGGGAGGTAAAAAAGGACATAATGAGAAACAAACGCAAGCTTAGAGGTACAAAGGTATTCATTCAAGATGATTTCACCCCTAAGGAACAAGGAATCCAGAAAGAACTGTTAAGGAAGGCAAAGGTACTCAAGGAAAGGGGCCACCAGATTAAAGTAGGATACCAAAGAATGGAAATAGATGGGAATTGGGTACCATGGGACAAGGTAGCAAAAAACGAATAAACGACCAAAGAAAGAGGGGACAGTTACACAACGACGGAACGGAAAAGGAAAATGTAAAGCTAATGTTTTGGAATGTAGCAGGGCTCAGGAAGAAATTGGATAAGGTGGACGGGTCTTTTATAGAATTCTTGAGGAAATTCGAAATAGTTGGCTTAGTGGAGACCTGGGTTCAAGAGAAGGAATGGGAAGCCTGTAAAGAGAGACTCCCCAAGGAGTACAATTGGAGGATACAACCGGCACGGAGAGAGAGTAACTACGGAAGGGCAAAGGGGGGAATAATAACAGGGGTCAGAACAGGCATCAAGGAATCGGAGAGAATTCTAGAAGAGGTGGAGGGTCTAGTTTTTAGGGAGGTAGAACTGGAGGGGGAGTGGTGGCAGATAGCAACCGTTTATAATAATAAGGGTCTGGAAAAAATTAAAGAGGGTATAAAGAGGAATTTAGAAGATATGGTAACGACAAACCTGCTACTAGGAGGTGATTGGAATGTTAGGATAGGAGAAGAGCAGGTCAATACGGTGGATAAGACGGGTGATATGATAATAAGGAATTCTAAAGACAAAATTAAAAATGCAGAGGGAAATGTTTGGTTGGCGTGGGTGTTAGAGAACCAATGGGATATTTTGAATGGGTGTATTGAGGGCGACTGGGAGGGAGAATTTACGTTTGTGGGTGCAATGGGTACCTCAGTTATTGACCTAATAATACTGATGGAAATCGGAATAAGATGTCGGATCATATGCCGGTAGTGGTGTCGTTGAAGCAACAAAGGGAGAAAGATGTTAAGACGGAGAAATGGGTGGCCAGATGGGATAAGGAGGCGACAGAAGAATACAGAAGGAAATTAGAAGAGGTAGAGTGGAACGCCATAGAGGATATAGACATGATGGCAAAGAAAATGGAATCTGCACTTGTGAAAAAGAAAATCAAAGAAGCGTTTCCAGGCCGAGCATGGTACGACGGGGAAGTGCGGAACGCAAAGCAAAGGTTTCGATAAGCTATGAGAGAATGGAGAAAGGGAGAAGGGCTCAAAATGCACGTGCTGGAAGCGAAAACAGAATTGCAAAAAATGGAGAAGAAGAAAAAGGAGCTTTGGGAGGAGAAGGAGAAGCAGCGGGTACGAGAAATCAAGACGGAAGCTGAGCTGTGGAAATACGTGAGAGAGAATAGGAAAAGGAAGGAAAGATTACCCAAGAGCATTGCGATAGAAGAATGGCAAAACCACTTCATGAGGATGCTAGGAGGGGTGGAGATGCGGTCAGAATGAGATGATAGTTCAGGAGATCGACAGAGAAAGCAGGAAGAGCTCGACGAGGATATCACCGTGACAGAGGTGGAGGATGTTATTGATTCCCTAAAGCCAAGAAAAGCGGGAGGTTTGGATGGGCTCGGAAATGAAGCGTGGAAAGAAGCACCTGGAATCTGTAAGGAGAAGTTTACGGAGGAATTGAGAAGGATAGGGAGAGGAGAGAAAAGGATACCAGTCAGCTGGAAAGTGGGGATAATTCAACCGGTTTTTAAGAGTGGAACGAGGGACGCGCTAGAAAATTATAGAGGTATAACTTTGATGAACTCCTCATACAAAATATTTGCTAAAATCCTGGATTGTCGCTTGAGGAAGGAAATCAATGAAAGGAAGCTTTTGCCGGAAATACAAGCGGGGTTCAGAGAAGGAAGGAGCACGGTGGAACACCTGGTGACCTTGAGAGTCATCATAGACCAAGGAATAACAAAGGGATGCCTGTTTGCTCTTTTCATTGATTTGAAATCCGCATATGACTCGGTGAACAGAAGGAGACTTGACGAGTGTTTGGGCAAGCTAGGTATCTCAGAGAGTGTAAGAAGGAACATCAGGAATTTGTACGAGGAAACGGTCGGTAAGGTAGTAGCGAATGAATGGGAATCGGACTATTTTGAGGTGAGGAAGGGCCTGAGACAAGGCTGCCCTTTGAGTCCCACGCTTTTCAATCTGTATGTGGCGGATATGGAAAAGGTTCTACAGGCCGGGCAAGCTGGAGGAGTGGTGATTGGGAAAAAGAAGGTGTGGAGCTTGGCATATGCGGATGACATGGTGGTATTTGCAAAGTCGGCTAGTGAGATGAAGGACGTGATTGAAAGGCTCGGCAGGTATTTCGAAAAGAGGGATTTAAGGGTGAATGTTGGTAAAACAAAATGGATTCGGTTTAAAAGGGGTGGGCGATATAAGAAAGAAAGGTTTGAATGGCAGGGTACTGAAATAGAGGAAGTTAGTAAATTTAAGTATTTGGGGTATGTCTTTGGGACTGGATACAGTAATAAAGAACACATAGAGTATGTTACAAAGAAGGCATGGGTGGCGGCGGGTCGTATCTGGGAGGTTTGGAAAAGGAACTTTGATGGAAATTTTAGAGCAGCAGAGACCATATGGAAGGCATGTGTGCGAAGCGTGTTACTGTATGGATGCGAGGTCTGGGGAACGAAAGAGGAAGACAAGATCGAAAGGGTGCAGCTAAAGTTTTATAAGAAAGTGTTGAAACTTGATAGGTCGACGCCTGGTCACATTGTGCTTCAGGAAGTGAGTGCTTGTAAGGTGGCGGTAATAGCTGCGGAAAGAGTGATAAAGTTCGAGTATAGGGTGGATGGGTTAGGAGATGAAAGGATAATAAAGGAAATCTTTCGAGTAGTGAATAAAGAGGGGTTAAGTGGTAGAAGAGAGAGCGGTTGGGGGTTGAATAAAAGGAAACTGTATGAGAGAGGCGGTTTATCATCCGAGGGGTTGGAAACGGAAAAAAGTGCGGGTGCTCAGTGGAAACGGATGCTAAAAGAGAGGTTATTAGAAGTGGACTTCCAAGAGCGCCAATCGAAAATAGAGGCTAGTAAATATCACCAAGGCTACAGACAGATACAAGTGCACGGCCGTGTTCCTGGTTATTTGAGGACAAGTAAAGGGTCGGACGACCAGTCAGTGTTGGCGAGATTTAGGTGTGGCAATGAAGAGCGTGGAAGGAGACATTGGATGAAGGAGGAAAGTAGAAGGTGTTTGGTGTGTGGGTTGAATGAAGATATGTGGAGTCATTGGTTGGAAGAATGCACGATGGCGGAGTGGAATGACCAGGAGAGAAGGCGAGGAAAGGATTGGAGGGAGTGTATGGACGAGAGCGGGAAGGGACTGTCGTTTTTACACAGAGTGAAAGCATGGAAAGAGCGGATGCGACGGCGTAGTTTTTTGAGTGTTGCGGTTTAGTTTTTCTTTTTTTTTGTGAGCTTATGTCCGATGTACAGGTGTTGAAGTATAGGTTTATAGGGTGGTAAAATTTCTTTTTTCTTTTTAATGGGGTTTTAGTTTCACAACTTTTTTATTATTTTTTATTGTTTTATTTTGTATGTATATTTTGTATGGAAATTATTTTAATTATGCCAATAAAGGTTATTATTATTACTTATTTTGTCTTTATCTATGGATATTATACGTTTTCTAGATATCTCGTCTGTTGTGGAAAATTTTTGTTATGACCCGCCCTTGCCCCACGGAAATTATACCACTGTAAACGAATTCCCTCAGGCCAGAAGGAGGAATCATACTTTTTCTTTTAGGTCCAACTCAACTCCAATTTTAAAACTGACGTTATTGGGAATGCTACACTGGGAAATAATCTTTTCTACAATAAACTTAGAGTTTGGTTTACCTATCTACTTCTTCAGATGCTCCAGAACCATACATTCCGTTACGTGGTCCTTTGCACGCGATTTAATTACTTTTTCATCTTCCGATAACGGAGCAATTCCTATCGAGATTCTTTTCCTGCCCTGTATCTTCTTTTCCTCATTTACTGGCTGAAGATGTTCTTGGTTATGAGCGTCGTTGGACGTCTTCTTAGCGTCCCTAACTAATGCAGGTTTGGTTACAGATGTTTCTTCCTTATTTTTCTCCGTTGAGGGACAGGATCGTACTACATGTGAATACTCGGATGTAGTTGGGGTAGCCTGTGTATGATTGAACAGAGTTTTCTGATTATTTGCAGTTATGAGTTGTTGTTTAAGAGTTGCAACATATTCTTTAAAGATACAGTTTTTGTCCTCCATCTCAATAATCAGTTTTCTTAAAAGTTTGTTTTCCTCTTTAAGAGATTTATTTTCATCGTCTCTAACCTCAACAAATTCCGGGTCTTCATCAACTAGATTTTTAACTTCATGCTGACATGCTGGTGACTTTTTGTTTGCGTGGGTCAAGCATCCTGGATGAAATATGTGCTTGCATTTGATACAAAGCACATGATCTTTCACTTTTTTATTACAATGTTTACAAACGTTTTCACTGACTTGTTTACTGTCCGCCATTTTATAGGTCTGTACCAATTTACTCCCTCCTACAACTCCTCCAGCTTGATCCGCCGTCAAAACTTTTTCTAGTCCGTCACATACATGCTAAATAGTGCGGAGCTTAGTAGACAGCTTTACTTCAGACCCCTTCGTACCTTAAATTCCGCCGATCTACACTCATTTACTCACACTCTACACCGCGTCTCTCTATACAATCGTTCTATAGATTCTTTCAAATTCTTTGATACACCCTTTTGCTCAAAACATTCCCACAACATTCTCCTATTTACTGTATCATACGCTGCCTTTAAGTCCAGGAACAGAGAAAAGAGCTTTCCTTTAGGTTTTGCGACTTCTTGATATACTATGTATCACAGTGTCACTAGGTGTTCGATTGTTCCCCTTGCATCCCTAAACAGGCCGGGTTCCTTTCCCTCTTCCCTCTTTCTTCCCTCCATCTCATCCCTTAAACGTATCTCCAGTAGTTTCGAAAACATCTTAAACGACGAGTTCATATGTGTGATTCCCCTATAATTTTATAATTTGTCTCTGTCCCCATTTTTAATAATTGGGACCACCTCCGCCCTCCTCCAACTTTTTGGTTCGCCGGCCTTTCTACCCCATATTTTATTATATTCCTCCGTCAATCTTTGAAGACACTGCTGGTCCGCCAGTAGCCACGCCTCGTTCGGTATTCCGTCCGGTTTGGCAGGCTTTCCTTTCGTCAAGCTCTTTATTATAGTTGCTAAGTGTTGCCTCTCGTAATAATCCCGTTTATTACACCGTTTCGCCGTCAGAAATTTCGAATTTTTCCTCACTCTCTTCTTCCGTACCTGGCTCTTCTTCTCCTGCGGCATAACCCTCAATTAACTTGGCGAAGTAATGTTTCTAGTCATCTATGTGGAAATTATCCTCCTTCCCTTTTCTCCTCAATTTTTCTCAGTACCTTCCATAGCCTTGCCTCAGTCTTAATGTTTTTTATTTCTTCAAATCGTTTTTTCCCCAGTTTTCCCTCATGGTCTTCATACATACATTGAGCTTATTTTTTTCTTTCTTAACTTCCTCTTTACTACTCTTTCCCCATCTCCACTTCCTCATTACTTCCCGCAATTTTTTCTTTGAAAGCCCATCTTTTCCTTCAAACCATGTAGTTTTCATTCCTTACACCTTAATTTTCTTTGATATTAAGGAAGCTTTCATTTGCTCGTAAAGCTCTTCGAGGTCCTTAACCTTTAACCAGTCTACTTTCTGCATCCTATCTACGTATTTCTTCATTTCTTCAGAATGCCGATCGCATCGATATATTATCTTTTCTTTCACTGTCCTCAGTTTCGATTTCTCCTTCAGCGTGACGATTATAGGCATATGATCTGAGTCCCTTCTGCTGCCGACTACCATTTTCTCTATAGATTCCTTTGCTGTCTGGTTTGCACAACCAGGTCTATGACGGATTCCCCACACACCCCTACGAACGTAAACTCCCCTTCCCATTACTAAACAATACTAGACAAGAGTAGGCGTGTCTAGATAAGTCCAGACAAGACTAGATAAAACTAAATATGACTAGACAAGAGTAGACAAGACTATACAGGACTGAACAAGACTGCACACGACTGGACAAGACTAAACAAGACAGGGCAACACTCGACACGACCGGACACGAGTGGACAGGATTGAATACGACTGGACAGGACTAGATAAGACTGGACAGGACTGGCTGAACTGGACTGGACTGGACAGGACAAGACAGAACTGATCAAGGCTGGACAAGACTCGACAGATCTGCACGAGACTGAACAATACTAGACAAGACTGGACACCTGAACAGGACCGGACACATGTGGACCTGTCTGGACAAGATTTACAAAACAGGACAAGACTAGGCGGGACAGGACTAGACAAAGCTGGACAAGGCTGCACAAGACTCTAAAAAACCAGATATGTTCAGGCCTGACCAGAGGAGACCAGACGAGATGAGGAGAGACGAAACGTTACTAAACAGAGCTAGAAAACGGCTTGTTTGCCTTTGTCTGCTCAGGCAGATACCTACAAACAAGATGAGGCAAGGTTAAACAAGACTGGGCCAAAGTTCACAAGAGTACTCTGAACTGAACTGAACCAGCCTTTACAAGACTGGACAAAACTATATGTTACTACAAGACCGGATTACACAAGGCTAGATGCGAGCAGCAATGACCAACAGGACAATGCTAGAACAAATAGCATTATATTCATGGATATTTTAAGTAAAATATATTCCGTTGAAATGTTGTTTTGATAATTGAAAATAATATACAAAATAATATACACAACGTGTTTTTTGAGTGTGCAGTCTCATATACGTTCTCATTCGATTTATGAAGTCGATTGGAAACTTTGAATAGTAACAATTTGCTAAGGCAATAACAAATTCATATAGAGAACCACAGGCATAACAATGTCACAGTTTTGTAGCAACGTGAGTGCACCGTTTCATCTGCTACACCACCTATCTTATCTTGTTTTGCACTAAATGGAAAGCAAGATTTTGTCTTGAACGAATCAAATGCATGCGAAGTTATGTTCTCGATTGGTTTAAATAAAGTTTTATCTATTTCTTCTTTCTTCATTTTGCTCATGAAAAGAACAGTTCAACGTTTCAACTTGTTAGTTGTTTTGATGGTTTTCGCCTTCTTATGCTCCCAAAGTCTCTTTATGAATGCACTATGTTGTATCTTGCATTCTGTCGACCACTTCCCACCAGGTTTTTAGTTTTAGGTTTCTCCAGAAATTTACGTTTGGCTACTTTTGTCCTAAGTGATCCACGGTTTGCTATGATGTCGTCTGTGATATTCATTTCTTGGAGGTCCGCCTTAGTTTCTTCTAGCCATTTTATTTTGCCCTTCCCTGAGTTGATTAAATTGAGGAAGTAAACTGCTGACAAGTTTACCGATTCCTGTCAGCAAATCTGTCAGTGAAGGAATAGAGTTCCGCTGTTCTTCTTTTAATCCACATTCCATTTTCTGTTGTGGGACCAGAAATTTTTCGTAGAATTTTCCGCCCATGCTTTTCGATTTCTGTAGTTATAGAATGACAACCTAAGCATATGGTTTCTGAAGCATATTGAGCTTCTGGCAAAATAACTGGCTTGTAGTCGTAATTTTGCATTACGCGATATGACTCTTTTAAAACGGTAGTTAGTCCATCAATTAGGGTGATCTACGAGTGGATCATAAGATTCCATGTGAAAGGCTGTAGGATAAGACCAGACTAGATCAGATAAGATCAGACTAGACTGGACTATATCAGCTAAGACCAGACTAGACCATTATGCTAGATAGAGAAGACTGGACGAATAATCCTGTGACAAAACTAGGCAGACAGGATTAGAGAGGCAGATGAATTTAGAGTTCGACTCTATCAAGGTGCGCGTTACGTCATCATTTCCAGTCGTAGTAGTTGTAGTTAAATTTTCTCAGGCGAATGTTATGTTCTTATCACATATTTAAAAATCCGCAAGTTCCAATACAAGTTCAAACAACTAAACTGGGACGAGAAAGGCATGAAGATCGACGGGACATATTTAAGTCACTTAAGATTAGCGGACGACATAATTCTAATAAGCACTAATATCGAAGAATTAAAAACAATGGTAGAAGAACTAAACAACCTGTCCAAGCAAATAGGTTTAAAAATGAATCTAAACAAAACAAAAATTATAACTAGTAGCCCTCAGGAAATGTCGATTGATAACACCATAATAGAAAAAGTAGAGCAATATACATATCTGGGGCATACAATTAAAATTGGCAAAGAAAATCAAACTGCCGAAATCAAACGCAGAATCCAACTGACATGGGCCGCCTTTGGAAAGCTCAGCCAAATACTAAAAAGCCAAGACGTCTCAATTTACCTAAAACGTAAGGTTTACAACAGCTGCATCCTCCCCGTTGCCACCTATGGCCTGGAAACGATGGCTATTACTAAAAAATCAGCAGCAAAACTTAGATTAACTCAAAAAGCAATGGAACGTGCGATGCTGGGAATCACTCTAAGAGACAAAATGCGCAACACATATATCAGGACAAAAACAAAAATAATATATGTCATGGAGAGAACAGCGGATCTCAAATGGCAATGGGCAGGACACGTGGCCAGAAAGAATACAGAAGAATGGAGCCACAAAATTACCTTCTGGAGACCCCGGGAAACAAAAAGGAGCACGGGAAGACCCCAAACAAGATGGATAGATGACATAAAGACGATAGCAGGAAAACAGTGGATGAGAACAGCAAATGACAAAGAAGCATGGAAAAAATTGAAAGAGGCCTATATCCAACAATGGAAGTATGAAGGCTAATAAGAAGAAGAAGAAGAAGAAGTTCCAATACTAGACTGATTACGTAAACTGAAAAACAAACAATATGTTCCATTTCACACACAATTATACCTAATAGCAGAAGAACTTTTTTATATATTTTAAATATTTAAACAATTAATATGATCGAGGTGATATCCATAGACACGTTTAAACAAACTTACAATATTTCACTTGCTTCACATGTTCAATCTTCTTCTTGAAGTGCCATACTCTCTCCGAGAGTAACTTCTCGTAGGCAACCTCTCGCGCATACTTCTACAATGACTCATGACGAATACGTGTTTAATGACTCTCCAAATTTCTCAGAATAGATCAAACAAGTTTAAACTCGCAATATGCTTATCATCATAAGGAGAGCAATTCCAAAAATATGACTCATCCAGCTAGGATGAAACACGAAACGGATTACACAGCGTTTGTTATCTATTATTCCACAATTCAGACATCCCATACTCGCGCGCTAAATTCTAAATCCCCCCCCCCCATTTAATTCGCGAAAATGCCATCTACATATACGCGCTCGGCCACGTTCAGAACTACTGATAAGGGGTGTGTCGTGGTCAGTTTTGCTTATGCCAAATTACATGAAGGGATGGGATAATTACATGGATGGAGCCTATAAGGAGGCGGGAATAAAAGGAATCAACTTTCCCTACTGTCTTTTTTGAGATGGGCCTATGTGGGCCCTATGCTACACCCCTTTGTCGAACCCCTTTGTCTTGTAAACCCCCTTGTCTCTTGCTCTCGTTTGCCCTAACCTCACCTTCTGTTACTCTGGTTACCTGAGGTTACTCAGGTTACCGAGGTTCACCACGTGGAGGTGAGAGAGGGAATTGAGTCGAAAAGACTATGTGAGAATCTCTTCCTGCGCGATTATCCTTGAAACCTAAGCTTATAGGAACATCCAAATTAAAAAAAAACTCAAAAATATATTCAAATTATTTAATTTTGTACAGGGAGATCGAGAAAGAGCCATCGTGGTCGATAGGCTTTTGTTAAATATCATCATCATCATCAGCCTTTATGTCCCACTGCTGGGCACTTTTTTTCCGGGAGGAGGGGTAAAATACATTAACGTACGGCGCCAGTGCTCCAAATTGCTCTGGGGAGTGTGGGATTACTCGCCTTAGTGGCTTGACTGCCCACTTAAAAACCCACTCCTCAATTCTGACCCCATGCGGGATTGCATTCTCAGCATTACTTCGCTCGGGGATTGCTTTCTGTTTTCTTATCCCTTCCTAGATCTTATCTTCCTAGACCTTATCTTATTCCTCTTTTTTTGCGATCCATTTCGTCCTTCTCTTTTGCTATTATGACAGATGTCGCTAGCTGCTCCACCGCATCCCAGGATTCTCTGCTTTGTAGCATTGCCTCCTGTAGGTTTTCTGGGGTCAGCTTTCCTCCCACCTTTTTTTCCATTTCCATCCGTTTTTTCGCCCATCTGGGGCAGTTGAAAAATGTATGGAGGCAATCATCCACCAGGCCCGGGCAGTACACACAATTTTCGTTCTCCCACAGATGTCTGCGACAGAGGTATGCAATGAAGCTATAATGTCCGAGCAGCAGCTGCGAGAGAAAGTAATTTACTTCTCCGTATCCTCGTGTCACCCATGGTTCTATGAGTGGGATGATTCGTTTTGTCCACTCCGCATATCCGGTTTCCTGCTTCCATCTTGTCTGCCATTCGTGCATAGTGTCTTCTCTAATCCGACTACCGCTCTCCTCCCCTTCAAGGTACCTTCGTAGCCTTGCTTTTGCCATCAGGTCTATTGGCATCAGCCCGGCAACTACCGACAGCGCTTCCGCCGAGGCCGTCCTGTAGGAACTACATATCCGTATTGCCAGCTGTCTCTGTATTCTTTCATACATTTTTCTATATTTGTTTGTTCTTACCAACGATTCATACCACTTAGGAGCACCGTACAGCATTTTTGACAGTGCCACTGTGCCGAGTGTGCGTCTGCGGCTCGCCCTTGTTCTCCCTTAACGTTTGTCATTAGCCTTCTCAGCTGTTCTACCGTTTGGCTTACGTTTTTTTGCGGTTTACTGCAAGTGCGTATACATGTTTCGGTCTTTATCCAGTCGTAGGCCCAAATATTTTATTTTTGTTTTAATTGTCGTATTTTTAAAACCTATGCTCATCTCAGATAGGGTCCTTCTCCCCACAAGTACCAATGCTTCGGATTTTTCTGGCGCAATTTCAAGACCCATTTCTTCCAGCTCCTGGTCTATGATACTAAGCGACCATTCCACTTTTCGTTTCAGGTATTACGCATTGCCATCTATCACCATCACTGCCAAATCGTCCGCGTATGCGACGAGGTGAGTACTCTCCGGGAGGACCAGCCTGAGTATCCTGTCGTAATATGCAATCCATAATGTGGAACCCAAGACAGAGCCTTGTGGCACCTCGATTTTTTTGCTTTTCCCTATTTCTATTTTCCAGTCTCTAAAATAGTTTCCAATCAGACGTATTAAGTATGCCGATATCTTTTGTTCTTCCAGCGTTTCCAAAATCTCAGACCACGGTGCACTGTTAAAACATTTCGTATGTCTAGTGCCACCATTATCGCTAATTTCTTATGTCGGCAGGAAGGGGTGGAGGCAACCCTTGCTGGCTCTTGTATTTTCCTAACAGCATCGACTGTTGATCTGCCTTTGCGGAAGCCATATTGTTGTTTTGACAGGGCTCCTTTTTCTTCAAGCTCTTGTTGCAGTCTGTTTCTTATGATGCTCTCCTTAATTTCCCTGGTATATTTAGTAAGCATAGAGGTCGATAGCTGTCCTCCGAGTCTTTGTGTTTTTTCGGTTTTTCTATAAGCACTAAGCGAGTAGTTTTCCAGATTTGTGGGAATCTCTCCTCTCTCAGTAGTCTATTCAGGCATGCTTTACAGGCCTCTTCGTGATTTTCTAGCACTATTCTAAATATTTCCGGAGTTATCCCGTCCGGCCCAGGTGCTTTTCCATTTTTCATTTGGGTAGCCGCCCACTGCTGGGCACTGGCCTCTTCATATCCAATCTCAGCACTAGGATATGAATATGGGGACGACCTACAGTTTAACGTTGAATCCGAACGACAAACAACCCAACCTAGCCCACTGTTGCCTAAGCCGGATTGGGGAATTGAGTGTGATGGGTTTGCAGCCTTTAGTTTTTAATTTATGCTGCTTTTTTGGTTCTGTGGGGATTTGAACCCCAGCTGTCTGACGCAAAGGCCAAGTGCTGAGGCATTTGAGCCACCACCACGCATTAAATATCATATTTACAATAAATATTTCTGCTTTCTGTAAATCTTAATGATTTATGGTGATATAATTTATTTGAAAATTACAAAAACAAACTTTTATGAATTTAATCAAAATTACAGAGAAAACCCTCAAAATTGTAATTCGAGTATAAATTTGTTTAGTGTCAATTATAATCAATTGTTTATATTCATGGATGAAAATCAAGAAAAGGCGTACCATAGTCGATTCAGATATTAAATACGTTTAACGAAAATATAATTGAAATTTTAAACGAACAAACTTTGAAATCAAATCACGTAAAATTACATACATTTATAAATCTTCATAATCAAGATTGAAACAATTTAGTCTCCGTTTCGGATTCAAGTTCAATTAAGGCATAACCATCACTGCATTAATTGCTGAATCAAAAACAGTTTCAGAATATAATTTGAATTTTACCGACTTCACTTTTTCTTCTTTTGTACAGCTTCAAGGCTAAGTGGTTGATAATATAACAGGGGACAATACAACAAGGGGTCTTTTAATCAGACATTCGAGGACGAAGGGTTGTTTTTCAATAATCCCCAAACGGCTTTATCACCGAAATTCACGTGATTTCAATTCCATTTTTAGTTAAATGCTTTATTTTCTTTTATAAGCTCTAATATTAGCGGATTTTCCACGGTTCTTTATAAAATAATTATTCTTGGACTATATATTTTTTCCGTTGAGTTGATTGGTTAAGTTGCTCAATATTGTAAATAAAATGATAATTAAAGAAAACGATAATGAATTATTCTTGTTTCTATTGTAAATTATTTAACTGATCTCCGAAGTAGACGAGAGGTTTTTTTTAATATGAAATTATAGGAAAAAAATGTGTACGATCTGTTACACATTTTCTAAGACCAGAGATAATTCTGGAAATAATGAGTTAATC
This sequence comes from Phosphuga atrata, assembly GCA_944588485.1. Classification (NCBI taxonomy): domain Eukaryota; kingdom Metazoa; phylum Arthropoda; class Insecta; order Coleoptera; family Silphidae; genus Phosphuga; species Phosphuga atrata. The sequence goes on along the minus strand of OX155903.1, from coordinate 8,745,801 downwards.
AAAATAAATATTAGATTCGCTTTTTTTTTAAATTAACTCTGTTTTGTTGGATTTGTAATGAAACGGAGCTTTCACAAACAGGATTTTTGGTTTATTTATATGATGTTTAAAGAAGAGTTTTGTTGTATAAATTGTCTAAAATTTATGGGGTAAAAATTAAAATTGTAAATATTAAATGCTTATAAACACTCATTGTTCTTTTATTTATGTTATGTGAATTCTCTTGATTGAGAATTTGACTTTTATTTAATTATTAGTATTTATAGCCTTTGGCTGCTCGAGTGGATTTTTATATCAGTCATATTAATTCAGGTCAGCTATGTTTACTGTTTGTCTACTAAATCAAGATACACCGTAAGTAAGATTTGGAAATTGTTACGAGGGCTGTTGTCAAGTTCAAGTTGCAATAAAATATTTTCATATGGAACTTTGCACACTTATTTCTTATGAATCAAGTTAAAAATGTTTATAAGTCTGAATGCAATCGAGTGGTTGGTTTCAAAATGATTGCTTGTTGTAGACAATTTTTTTAAATTCTTACGTCGTTTTAAAACAGTATATAGTCTTATTGTTTGAAACAATATTAATAAATTATACTTTTTTTTAGGGTTTTTTGAGCTTTCAGAAAATCTAAACCTAATTCCGCTACTTTTATCCTTGTTTAAGATAACGCTGTAAATATAACAAGGTGGTTGTGCGATGTTTTGACTTACTGACTAATTATAAAAATTATAAAAACCAAAGTTTTACTTACTACAAGTTACTTATAGATTGACGATTCATGATGACTCCAGCTTGTTCTCCACCTAGAGCTTTTCTGCATATCTCTTCAGAGTACATGTTGAATAGCATTGAGAATAACATCCCTGTCGTACCCCTCTGGATATCCTTATTTCATCACATTGTCTACTTTTATCGTAGCAGTTTGGTTCCAATAGAGCGCTTCAATTATCTGTATGTCTCGTGGATCTATGTTTCGTTGTTTCAGTAGATCTATTAAAGTATTTTGACGTACCTTATCAAAAGCCTTTTCCTAGTCTATAAAACAAACGATATATATATATATCTTGGTTCATATTTTTCAAATAGTTTTCAAATCGATTCAAACCGTTTCTGAATCCAAATTTAGTGTTTCCTATGTCTTTTCCTAACTTGTATATTATTTTGTGGATAATTTTAAGAAATGCTTTTAGTTTGTGGCCCTTTTAGAGCCTAATTAGCAGAACTTGACCGTGCGTCTACCTCGAACTTATCGTGAAGCCTTCAATATCCATCCTTTGAACAATGACAATTTTCTCGTTACATGATACTTTGTTTGGAAAATAAGGCAAAGGCTACCAGCTCATCAGATAAATACCACAAGTTACGCTGTAAGACATTCTTTGGTGCTGCACTAATTTCGGAATCAATTGTTCCGTGTGATTTTAATCTTTCCAAAGTTGCAAGTCATTAATCAGTGTACCTGCGGTTAAAGACGCTTCGTTCCAAATCTTGGTGTAAATTAGAGCACCGAAACTAACAAATAGGATAATTTGTTTTTCTTCCCTTTTTGGTTAACTTAAATTCGCTTGAATTACCTCTGAAGAGAAAATTGCATAGAACAGTTCATTGCATACAGAATTTTCGCCATCCAAAGAGTATGATGTATTGGTCCCGGAGAAAATGAATCCTCGCATGCCAATGAATCCTCGCAGGTGTCTTGTTCAAAACTATCAAATCTATTAGCTCCTTGTAATCATCCCGGCCTGGATTCTGCAGGTAAAGCAGTTGTAAGACTCTAGAGAACACTTTCAGCAAACTGTTCGGCGCTAGAAGTAACATCAAGGCAATAGTAGTGTTCTCGAGAAAATGTATCCCGAGCAACCCATAATGTTTTGAACAATGGGATCTCTTGATGGACCAAAGTACAGTGTAAATACTTTTGAAAGCATTCTTTCAAACATGTGGTGACGACAAGCAAGCCACAACAGACCACAGCCGGTCATCGCTTCTACGCGAGCACATGCGCCTTCTTTGGCACCGGTGTTAGAAGCAGTAGTGTCAAAACTCATAGCTGGAACTTGATTTTACATTCCATAGTTATCCCTCGTTTCTGCAGTATGTTTGGCGTACGTCAACAATTTTTAGCAACCATTGCCGGAGACAAGAATTGCTAGGCGCTCCACTTTATTATTTCCTGTTATATCGGGCACAAATTTTCCATCCCAATGTATTACAAGTGGATAAGTGGGCTTAAAGGTTTCTTTAATATTCGCACTGAATTCCATCCTAGTTTTTTTTTCTGGCTCGTCGAATTGAACTCGTCGAAGTGCGGCAGACAACACAATAATCAGTCGCACTGCTTCTCGATCTGTTATTTTGTTACGGTCAAGAGCGCTGGTAACATGCTGTGTAACAATATCACAACTCACTGTCACTAGCACTCGGAGTGCTTCTCGTTTTATGGTAATGTTACTACAAAACCCTCTTCTACGCTAGCGTCACTGGAAGTGCTATTACAAGTGGAATCAATTACTAGCGCTTGACTTGACACAACTGAAGTCAAAGCATTATTTTCAATTGCCTTTTCTCTTAATTCTTCAGCTCTTCGTTATCTCTTTAGAGAACGTTCTTTGGTTTTTACTAGCTCTTTGTCAATTGAAGTCATAATCATCTTGCGTTCATCACTTTGGTCAATAAGAAAATCTCTATCTTCCGAGATTGTAATTGAATTTATGGCGCTTGAATGGGCAATATCAAAAAGTGTATCTATTTCTGTGGTGAACAAATTCTCTTTCTCTTCCTCTATGATTCTGAAGCTCTAGTTTTATTTTTCTTAAAAAGCAGCCAGTTCTTACGTGGTTTAATAAAGTTTTTCAATACAGAAACTCGGTTGTCTTGTCGTAATATTAGACTTGTTCCACGCCTCTATCTATTCTTCAATTATTATATGCATCTTTCACATTTTTTGAGATATATAGGGTAAGAATGGGTATTACCGGTCACTTAAGGAGAAATAATCACAAATCAGATAATAGTCAATATTTCTTTATTAATATTTTTGCTACTTAAACTTTAACTATTCTTCTAACAAAATCACAATCATTGAGAGCAATAAGTTGAACAAATTTGGCACAATCAATATTTAAAAAATAAACGATTTTGACCGATATTAGACACTATGGCAAGTAATACCAGTCACTTGGTTGGTAATACCAGTCAGGCTTTGTTGAGACATAAGTCGCAGATATAACCCTCAGGAGAATCATACCCTGAGCACTCAGCGTGAGCCCAGAGACCACAAATAACGCACCTATACCACATCTCGTAATTTTGCCCATAATCATCGCAGATTATACATTTACTTTCGAAGTTCTCATCAGTGTCAGTATCTTTATCTTCACGCAGGTCTGTCCTTTCTATTTCAGAGTTCGACGTACTATCATTTTCCTTGGTTATATCTTGAAGCACTCTCATCTTAACCTTTTTCACAATAATCGATTTTCCTTGTATTTTCTTTCTTTTTTTCAGTTTTGAGTTTGAGAGCTACTTTTTTTTCTCTTTAGTCAATTTTCTTTCTCAACCAGAGCTACTTTGTTGGGAGTTCCTGTTAGGATGACTGCATGCCGTTTGCGAGATAGTAAACATTTTTTCTTGTCCTTTAACTTAGTTGGCAGCGGCAGAAGATCCTTAGCAGTGGTAGTTTTATGAAGACCTGAAGTTGAAGGAATGGGGTTGTTATAAAAATTAGTCCATTGCTCGAGTTCGGAAATCGTTCGTGCCCTATTTTTCTGGGCTGGTTCAATTACATCAACAAGAAGTGATGGCGATTGAGGCGAGTTTGGCCGGGAATCTGTTAGTGGATCACTAGGTTTACCTAATATTATTTGGGTATCTGTGGTCTTATCCCGGCCTTTTATTTCTTCTGCCGAAGCTACCAATTCATTGCTGTTTAAAATGTCAGCAGCCACAACATCTTCGTCTGTAAACACGTCTGGGTTTAAAGGATATACTCCTGTAGCAGCAAAACCTGCTTCAGCCTTTGGGATGGTTGCTATTTTTTTAAAGCATTCCTGAACAGTGAAGCGAGATCGTTTTGTGTGATTTTTTTCCCAATTGATGCTTCATGAAAAGGTTGCATTCTTGTTTATACGCTGCTTTAAGGGGACCATAGATGGAAACATCCAGAGGCTGCATTATATGCGAGCCAGGAGGTGGCAATGATAACATCACTATATTGTAGCTTTTGCAAAATTCGTATTCTGTCATAGAGAAGTGACTGGAATGATTGTCAAGAACAAGCAACATGGGCTCATTTTCTGAAGGTTTTTTCCAATATTTCAGCCAATCTACAAAGAGATCTTAATTGATCCACCCATTTTTTGAGCACCGATAAACTGTTCCCCGAGGGCCATCTGCTGCTAAAGCAGATGAATGTCTCTGTCGTGAATAAGTTAACATTGGCGGGACGTATACTCCAGTAGCATTCACAGCAGACACAGCTGTGACGGTCTCTTTCTTCCTCTTTCTCCGCTGGTTATAGACCCCACACGCTGTTGTCCTTTCTCCGTAACAATTTTACCAGGGTCTTGCACTGAGGAAATTCCAGTTTCGTCTACATCCCATATGTTCCTTGGCAGAAATATATATTTATTCATTAGCTCTGTAAGAAGTTTGAAAAATATAGCAACTTCGTTCCTGTCAGTGGCTCTATTTAAGCTCGTGCTTTGAGCTTTCCTGATGGACAAATGATTCCTTCTTATGAATCCCTTAAGCCAGTCCTTGCCAGCTAATTCAAGAGTTTTATTAAAATTATGCTTAATGTTATTTTTTTACAGCATATTCATAAGCCATCTTTCTAATTTGAAACGAAGTGCAGCCATAAAATATTTTACCGAGGAACTTAATTTGCAAAGCCATTTCATCTTCTTCTTTCCTTGTGAAGACTGGATTTCTTCCTAGCTGTGGGCTATCACAATTTTTTTTCTTCAATCTTTCTTGAAGCATAGAAAACGGCACGCCAGTAGATTGAGCTGTTTCTCTAATAGGTTCCCCTTCATCCACTAGTTTAAAAGCTCTGTATAATTGATTCTGGCCTCATAAGGCCTTTGAACGTGGTTGGCTTCTTATTTTGGACATACTGAAATAATATACAAACATTGAAATAGACAAGAAAACTGACCACGTATTAATTTTACTCGCGGGTAATACCGGTCAGCGTGACCGGCATTGACCGCCTAGCAAAATTTCCGTAAAAACACTTTTAGGTTAAAAACTTGTCGAGACAAATTCAAAATATATTATCACTTGGAATGCTTGATAATTATGCTACAACAATTATTGATAACATTGTAAGAAATGTCAAACAACAAACAATCACCTCATATAGTTTGACCTCGAAAATTTAATTCAAGTAGGTGCAAAAATAATTGACGTGTGTTCATCCTAAATGTCAGTTGGGAAATGAGCGGGCGCCAGTGCGCCGGCGCGGGGTAAGGCAAGTCACACGCTTGTATGTGCGCCTGCGCGGGAACGCAGTAATATGGAAGAAATTGTAATAACCGGTATTACCTCCTGACCGGCATTGCCCGGTTCTACCCTAATATCTGGTGAGAACGTAATAAAACTTGCCGAAGTTGGTTCAGCTTTATAGCGTTATTAGCAGTAGTCATATATATATATATATATATATATATATATATATATATATATATATATATATATATATGTTGTATTTGAGGTTTTCGCGGATAGATACCTGTGTTGTATTGTTTTCTCGGGGATTCCGCGTTGATGCTGAGGGTTGGCTCTGAAAAGAACCGGATTCTCGACGTTTCGGCGAACTAACATTCGCCATTCTCAAGAGATATATGCGTCCGTGCGGGTCAACCGTTAGACGCATACTGTATGCGTCTAACGGTTGACCCGCACGGACGCATATATCTCTTGAGAATGGCGAATGTTAGTTCGCCGAAACGTCGAGAATCCGGTTCTTTTCAGAGCCAACCCTCAGCATCAACGCGGAATCCCCGAGAAAACAATACAACACATATATATATATATATATATATATATATATATATATATATATATATATATATATATATATATATATTGATTTATTAACAAAGAAGAGATTTTGCACTACTGAAGATAAATTATCGGCCGAGGGAACAAATGAGACAATTCAAAACTCAATGGAATTGGTCCTTGACTATCTGTAAGTCTAACATATTTTACAAAATATAGATTTAAAATGTACATGTTTTATAATTTGCATGAACATTTATTACACAATATTTTAATATTAGGAGAAACCATAAGTAATCAATCATTTCATACATCATATCGGAGATCTGCTAACAGCAGCTTCTTGCCAATTCCAAACTCTGATTGGAAATTGAGGATCTCTTCTAGTAGCAGCTTAATTGTTTGTGGAGAAAAGTAAGTCAAAGTTTCAAAACTAAAGTTGTCTACATTTGGAAAGCAAACTGCTTTTACACCAAAAACTGACTTTAATGCATCGTTAGCCAATGCATTAAGGGATTTTACCTTCAGTTTAATTCAACTTTTGATTCTAACTCAACTTTCAGGTCAACACTTTTGACGTTTGTGAAGAGACTTTGGAACAGGGAAAACAATATCCTCCACGTTTGGACAAAGAATGTCAAATGCACTGATACAAGATCTCTCTGTGAAACCAGATAATTTAGTATTTCAAACATTTTTGACCAGTTTGGCTCATCTTCAAAGAAAGAAAATGCAAGGAGCATAAGTAATATCAATATTTGCATGGCTCGTATAAATCTGAAGAAAAATTTTTGGAACTTTGTCGAATATGCCGTTTCCATAGATGGCATTCCAATCCAATTGAATCAAATCCAAGTTGAGGATTCCTAACATTTAATTAGGATCATCTACTCCGAAGTTAAGAAAAATCAGGTAGGTATATTATTTTGGAATTGAAAAACCAGGTGTTTGGATTTGGCAGATGATCATTTTCTTTGCATATTAGCATATTTTACTTTATTTCTCAAAATATTGTTATTCACGCCAATCAGGTCATTTCCAATCACAATTTTCGCAGTGGCAGTAGTTCAGGGGTGAGCAACCTGTTTTTGCAGCGGAGCAGATATAAGCTTAAAAATGCTGTGCGGGACTCAAGTAAGAAACGTATGGCAATACAAAAAATGAAGGTATTATGAAGGAACTCAATTTATCACATTTCTAACAAAATAAACCTATAGATTTTATAAACAAAATAGTATAAAAAATTACAGAAAAAAAACATTAATTAATTATTGAAAGAAATATTTAGAAAAAGATTATTTCAAGAAAAATTTGGAAATGAGAACCTTTGTTTTTGGAAACCTTTGAAGGGCCGTCCAAGAGAGTGAAGTGACCGCATGCGGTTTGCCACTTTGTGTACTGCTACCCTTATAGATCTATTATACTATACCGTATTCCTATCATAGCTGCTTACCCAGTTTATACTAACCCATTTATAGCGCATACTATATTTTTGAAGCCTTAGGTACATTTCATCAATTTTATTAATTACGTTTACATAATAAAATTTACTATATATCGACCAACTTTATATATCGACCAAGGAGGATAGCCTTATGAAAAGTTGTCAAGTTGCTTGAGTAGGTTTCAATTTTGCTTAGCAAAAATATCTCTGTGATGATTCAAAAATCCAAAATTCTGGTTAGTTTTGAATACAAGTTTCTGCTATTACTAAGGACGGCAGCCTTATGAAAACTTGTCAGGTTCAAAGGTTCAAAGTTCGTTTTACAAAAAGATTGGCGTTGATAAAAGACCACTCTCAAGATCATTCGTCAATCTATGATGAAAGTTTTAAAATCAGGTTTATCTACAAAGGGCAATAGCCTTATGAAAACTTAAACTGAAGCTTAAATGAAAACTTATAAAAAACCTAAGTTATTTTCGGTTAGGTTTTTTCGGTTAGGTAAGTTATTTTAGGTTCGGTAAGGTTCAAATTCTGTTTTGCAAAAAGGTTTTCAATGCAAAAATCCGTTAGTCTGTTTGTGATTAATATTTGGAAATCCAGTTTATAAATTCGCATCAAGCAAAAATTACAAAAGAAAATTCGGGTTACTTTTGAATACAAGTTTTTGCTATTAATACGGGGGTAGCCTAATGAAAACTTCTTATGTTGTTTTAGAAGGAACTGATTTAGTTTTGCAAAAAGACTTGCGTTTTGCAAAAATATTTGCGTTGATAAATCTATTCGTCTCTCTTTGATGAAAGTGAAGTTTATCGACCAAGAACAATAGCCTTAAACTTATTTTAAGTTATATTTTATACTTAAGTTATTTTAGCAAGTTCAAATACTGTTTTGAAAATAGTTTCCGTGCATAAATCCGTTAGTCTGTCTGTGCAGTTTGAAAATCAACTATATAAATTCTCTGCTTCAAGTAAAATTTACAAATGAAAATTCGGGTTAGTTTTGAATACAAGTTTCTACCATTAATAAGGACGATAGCTTTATGAACGCTTGTGTGATTTACAAGTTTTTTAGAAGTTTTAGAAGATAAATCCGCTCGTCAGTTTGTAATGAAAATTTCAAAATCAAGTTTATAAATTCGCTTCTTCAAGCAGGAATTACAAAACAATCTTAATGTGTGTTTTAAATACAAGTGTCTGTCATTGCCAAGAACGATAGCCTTTTGAAAACTTATGAAGTTATTTAGAAGCATTAAAAGCTGTTTTGCAAAAGGATTTGCATTGATACATCCATTCGTCCGTCTTCTTCTTCTTCTTTCAAATAGGCCTACTTTGGACCACGCTTGTACAACTGTTGGGCTTTGATCTTTGCCCAGTATTGTCCCATCTTCTGCCAATGTAACTCCTTTCTCAATTCTGTGCAAGGGGTACCTTTCCTACGGGATTTTTTCCAAAAATCCAACGACTTCCTTCAAAGTGCTTCTCACAGACTGTCTGTTTTGGAGAACTGTTATTCCCAGTTTTTTAATTTCCTTCTCGGTTTATGTCAACCAAGTGGTACGAATCTTCTTGTTTTGCCAGAAGGTAAACAGACGGTTGGTTAGTCAGCCTGGAGGCAACCTTGCAACGTGGCCATAGAAAGCTACCCTTCTTTTCCTTGCACAGTCATAGAGCCTCTCAATATGTTCGTAGAGCTCAGAGTTATGTCGCCTTGAAATGCCCCATCTTCCTTTACCGGGCCTAGGATCTTCCAGAGAATTCTCCTCTCTATGATTTCCAAATTCTCTACCAGACCTCTTCTGTTTAAGGAAAGGCACTCCATGGCATACAGGGCTTCTAGTCGTAAGACTCATGTGTAGTGCTTAAGTTTCAGGTTGCGTCACAGGCATTTCCTATTGTAAGTGTTCATGTTGTAAGTGTCAGTCGATAGGCTAGTTCTAACTTGTTGACTCTCATAGATAATGATGCTGTTTCTGATAAGTTGGGTTCAATCTATTCGCCCATTCTCACATAACCTTTTCAAGCACAGGGTTGAAATGAAGTGGGGAAGTCCATCTCCTTGTCTCACTCCAGTTTTTATTTCGAAGCTTTCTGAAATCTCGCCTCTAAATTTAACCTTGGAATGGGTGTTGGTCAAGATTTCTAGGATAATTGCATGTTACCGGGACGAAAGAAATTCCACGGTAGTTGTTTAGATCAGTAAAGGATCCCTTTTTGTGAAGCGGATCACAGTTGAGTAGATTTTAAAAGTACTGAGCTAAAAGTTGGCAGTTGTTCTTGTTAAAAGCCAGTTTGCTTTGTGAATCTCTGAAGTGGAGGCCTGGCGGAGCGTATTTTCGGAGTGTCTACTTGAAGGTTCCAAAGAAATCTCTGGAGTCATTCTTAGCGAAGCTCCCAGCGAATTGGGTTAGTTGGTTTTGTGTGAAGGTCCGTTTGGTTCCTCGAATTATCTTGGCTATAACCTTATATAAACTCTTTGATCCAAAAATTTATGCCAATTTTTAGAAATTCACTTCATTTAGAATTACACGACAGCCCAAAGACAGACAGCCTGTCTGTCTATGGGCTGTCACAGTTGCATTGTCACAGTCTTCAGTTCACCACGGATGCTTCCTTCTTCTAGCGAGGGGGGGGGGCGTGTTCATTGGCTTTGACAAGAGTCTGCATCAGTTAGTCCCAGCTGTATAAATCTGTATTGTTCAGTCTCTGACTTACTTCTTGACTGTTCTTAAGTCGCTCTACGTCAAATGTTACTATTTTGGAGGTTCTGTGAAATCTAGTGTTTCTAGGCTGGAGTCTTATTTTGATCTCTGAGAGGTGCTGGTCCAGGTAGAGTCCAGATTGGCGCTCCTTAGTACCTTTACGTTTTGTATTTCCTTTTGAGATTTTCTTGAAATGGCCACATGATCTATCTGGAATTCATCCAGGTTGGTATTAGGTGATATCCAAGTTTTCTGCTTCCTCGGTAAGTGTTTGAAGGCTGTAGACTTCCAAAAGTCCTACACAGATCCACCAATCGCTCTCCGTTGCGGTTGGTTCGCTTATGCGCCGGATAATTGCCCATTATGTTTCTGTATTTTTTCTCTCTTACCAATTTACCATTGAAGTCACCAAGCAGTATGACGGTGTGCCTTTCTGCCAGTTTAGAGATAATATCTTCTAAGTCTTCCCAGACTTTATCAGTTCTGTATAGATTGCGTCGGTTGTCCTGGTTGATTGGGGCATGTACATTTACTATACTGTAGCCATTGTTTGCACATTTGAGAGAGAGGATGGATACATGACTGCTTGGGGAGGTAAAGTCGGTGACTGAATCCAGTATCCTGTGACTGATTATAAATCCTATACCTAAGTGGGGTACGTTCTTCGTTACCCGCCGACCCAGTTCTCCTTTGAGGATTCTGTAACCTAGGGACTCGAAGGCATGTTCGTCCGTAAATGTGGTTTCTTGTAGTGCTGTCAGTATTATGTTGTGTCGTGTTAGTGAATCAGTCAGATGTTTCAGTTTACCCACTTTTAGCAGTGAGTTAGCATTAAAAGATTTTACTTTACATTATTCACCAAAAAAATGTTATAATTTTTTATAATTGCAGTTTAAAATCAGGACACTCTTAATTTGTCACCTTGTATATTGAATTGTGCAAATACCAATAAAGGTACGTTTACATTGCCACACATGTTTGAGAACTTGTATGAGAATTTGTGTGAGAAGAAAAGTATGAGGTTGCACCAACATTTATGCACATACAAGTCATAAAACATATTGATAAACGTGGTACCATTTACACTCCTTCAACAAGTTCATAAACAAGTCGAACTGTTCTAAGTTGTTTTACGTTATGCTAATAATATAAGCTATATTAATTGCATTTTTCAGATACAGTTTTTCGCGTAATTGATACAAGACGCCGAAGAAAAGAAACGTTTTGATACTATATCGTGGTTTGATATATTATGATATATAGTGAAAGATCTAATAGGAAAAACAGTTTTAATGCAAGTCTACCATCCGGAAGTGAAATCTATTCTAACATATGGTATTTTAGATTGATCATCTCCAGTCTCTAAAAGGCCGTTCTTAGCACAAAAAGAATTATTTGGATAACTACAGGAATAAACTCAAATGTATCATGTAAACTTAAATTTATAGAATTAAATATTTTAACCCTCCATCCATATACCTATAGGAGGCAGCGTGTCATATCTTCAAAAACAAATTTAAGTTCTCTACAAACAAAGATGTACATAACGTTAATACAAGAAACGTATCCAAAGTACGTAGTCAGAAGAATAACCTTACGCTTTGCAGTACAGCCCAATAGGCAGGGAGTCAAAATATTTATTAAGTTATTTACAGAAATCAAAAAAGAAAAATCATACAAAGCCTTTCGAAAGCCTTAACGAAAGAGTTCCTAATTAAAAAAATGTTTTTATTCAATAAATGAATTTCTTGTACAGACTTAAATCATACAACAACAATTTGTGTTTATTTAAATGTAATTTATTTATTTACTTTTTTTTCTTTGTTAAATTTGTTCCTTCTTTTGTATTATTACTTATAACTTTGTGTCTTATATGTATAACTATACATCCGAAGATTAATAAATAATTGATTTGATTTGATTATATTGAATAATTATATTTTTATTATTAATTAAATAAATACTTATAACATTAATATAAAGGCTATGAATCTTTTTAATGAGCTTCCTAATCATTTAAAAACGTTAAAGAATAATATTACAACGAAAGGTAAACTAAAGGAATGGGTTCAGATACATGGATTTAGTATACAGCGAACGTTATTGATAAGACAGTTCAGAGTCACTCTTGCCTGGGATACTCGGTAAAATAGTGTGCAAAAACCTTAATTTCAAGTTAGTTAGTTTGTTTAGTATATTTAGTTTGTAAGATCTATCAGTCCTGCTAACAGGTACCTGCGTGTACCTCTGCAGGATTTTACGGGTAATTAATTAATGTAATTTACTCATGTAAAATTATACGGTTAAATAAATAAATTAATCAATTAATTACAACAATTAAATATGTAAACAATTTAACATTCCTCAAACGACAAACTGATCATAATTTTTAAATTCCAATCTTTCTAGTTGATCTATTTTCTAGCTTATCAAAAAAATATAATTCACCTCATACAAGTCAAATGTGTGAACTTTTTTTTGCTCTCTCATAATATATTAGGAAATGTATGAGCTCATACAAAATGTTTTTGGTGATGTTTCAAATTGTGTGTATTGACTTGTTGCTCATACATATGTGCTAGTGTAAACGTACCGTAACCAAGATTCATTTGAAATCAGTTGGATTCTTTATTTAGAATTTTTATGTAATTTTCTGAATTTAAAATGCGTGTTTTAGAAGATATTACCAATGCTGCAAATCCAGAAATTTTATATCTCCTTGAATATGGAATATCACAGTATTCGCAACATCATTACGGCGCGGCGGGAAAATCTTGTTGAACTTTAATTAATTGAAATAAATCTATTGTTATTTAATGTTACCATTGCTTATGTATAAAATATTTTAAGAAATAAAAAAGGTGAAATCTGATTTTGATGGGATGAAATTTATTTTCAGAATTGAGAATTCTGTTTTCTTTATTGCAAAGTCAGAATTCAGTAATTTACCACTACCAATTGTTAATCTGAGTTTTGTTTGAATTTGTGTACAATGTTCTTTAATGTGAAACAGTTTTCGTTAATGTGAAAAAAAAATTTCAAAAGTTAATCATTCTATATAAAGTATGGAATTAAAATCAATTTTAATTTTATAAAAAATAAATGCATTTGACATAAATGTATGCATATCAAAGTTCTTATAAATATGTCAGTTCGTGTTTTATTCGTGTGGCTGCTGACAAGCACCCTCTACCCTCACTTCAAGTGCTCATATATGTATGAATATGAAAACCTCTCTAAAAAGACATAATGGAGAGGTATGTAAAATTTGCTTCTAGGACAAAGTGCCCCAAGGTAGTAACTATGGTTACTCTGAACTCAATATCCTCTACAAAGAACCAATTGGGGCTTCTAGCCCGAGGGCCAGAAACAGGCCTGGCTCTCCGAGCGCCGTGGGCTATCGGGCCGGGACACCTCCGGCGCTAGAGATGAACGCCCAAGGCTGGCCAGACAGTCGACGCCGCTGCATCCTCGGGCGATCCTCCGTCCTCTCCCTCGCTCTCTTTCTCTCCTTTTCGCTCGTTTCATTTATTTCCCGTGTTTACACTCATTACCAAACCAACATCAAATATTTATAATTTTTAATAAGCCTAGATATTTATAGAAATCTATTGGCAACTTTCGACCTTTTCTTTGGTTGTTTTATCGTATTGACAAAAAGTTTCGATTTGAATATATCGATAGCTTAGCTCAGTTATTCTCTACCTTTTTCTTTGTTGCGGTACACTTATAACAATTTCTTTGGAATTTCAATTCGACGGCACTCAACAATAATAGTAGTTTATGATACGAGTGTGTGTGAAAGTAAATCAATGACTGCACAAGTCTGTCACACACGAGTGTCATACATTATTCTATCTACGAAGCAAGAAAAACAAGAAATACAATTTATTAATTAGTCTTGTTTAAAGCTGTTGATATTAATTCGTGGATTGTTACAGTTTGTTAAATTAGTTAATATGATGTGATGATGCGTTTCTTAATTTTCTATTCCAATTTTTTTTTTATGTTTCCTTTTATTTGTAAATTTCTGCAACGGTGAAAGATTTCCATCCTCTATGCCTTTTAATCTACCAATAACGAAGCAGATGTTATCACCGTCTGAAACTACGTCCAGTATATGTTTCAGGATGTGGTAGATTAAAAAAGGAAGCTATTAGAGAAGGTATTTTGCCGAATTGGTTAATACCCACTAGCTGTTTTGTACATAGAAAACGAGAAATCGTGTATTATTCAAATTCAAATTCAATTTATTAATCTATAGATGTAATAATTATACATATTAGACAGGTCAAAGTTAAAATACATAAGCACATATAAAAAAATAATTATTAGACATCATTAAAAAAATCACTGACCGTATAATAGCATTTATCTAGGAGGTAAGCTTTAAGGCGTGTTCGGAAACTTCTATAACTGGTTAACTCCTTAATAGCCAACTGTAATTGGTTATAGATTTGAATACCTATTCGATTAGGAGCACCTTTACAAATGGTGAGATTACTTTTCACCGGTCTGAGGTTCAAATAATTTCTGGTATCATATCCATGGCGGTCATCTTTTACTCCAATTACATACCTAGTTTTAAAATTATGACATGCTAACTCCCAGATATAAATACATGGAACGGTGAGGATGTTAAGATTTTTAAAGTATGATCTGCAAGAGGTGGTTCTTGTGATGCCTGCTATTGTTCGTATTACATTTTTTTGCGCATGGAATACTCCTTGACTAAGTGAAGCAACTCCCCAGACTAAAATGTCATAAGCCAGAACCGAATGAATTTCGGCATGGTATACGGTGAGAAGAACCGTTTGTCTCACTCTTCTTAACAGATACGACTTACAGTTCAGCTTATGAATTATTGCATCAGTGGTTGCAGTCCATGTCAGGTGTTCCTCTAGGTATATACCTAGAAATTTTACTTTTTCCTGGCGAGTTAGCTTGCAGTTGCCAATTTTGAGAGGAATGTCATCAGTGGGATTTCTTCGATTGCATTGAAAAAAACACAGCTTGTTTTTCCCATATTGAGATGTAAGTTATTGGCACAGAACCATGTGTAGAGTTTTATCAGGACAATGTTCAGTTGTGTTGCCGTTGCTTCAAGTGAGCGTTCCGAAACTAGGATACTCGAATCATACAGAGTGCAGTGATAAGGGCCGATAAAATGTATCATGTCAGTCGTATAGGGAGAAAACAGAATCGGCGCTGAGATACTACCTTGCGGCAACCTGATTCTGAGAACTTTAGTATTGGAGTATCCTGTCCTCCCTCTTGAATTTATTCTGACGTATTGTCTTCTATTATTTAAGTAGGACTCGAACCAACGACCAGGCTTTCCTCTAATTCCATAGGTATATAGTTTGTCCAGGAGATTATCATGTGCGACGCAGTCAAAGGCTTTTCACAGGTCGCAAAAAATTCCCACCGGACATTTCCCTTAACGATTTTGTTGTAGAATTCACTGATTGCTGTGGAGGTGAATTTTTGATTGCAGAATCCATGTTGCTGGCGAGGAATTAGATGATGTCGCGTAATGAAAGGCATTAATCGCCTTTACATAGAATTTTCAAGGATCTTTGACAGAACCGATGCGAGCGAGATCGGTCTGTAATTGTTCCTATCAATTCTGTCTCCATTTTGGAAAATAGGTGAAACTACTGCAATTTTTAGCATCAGGTACCTTTTCAGATGCGAACGAGCAATTGATAATATCGGTAATAGGCTCTATCAGTTCATTTGCGAATTCCTTAATGATACTAGCAGGTTTATTTTTAATTTTTTTGAAGACTAAAGATATTTCGCTAGGAGAGAAATCTTCAAGATAAATGGATTTTTCGTTTGGGAGAATGTGGCGATTGTCTAAGTAGGTTGACGGCATGTTTTGTATAATCCTTTCAGGGGTTGAGGTAAAAAAGTCATTAAAAAGTGAAGCTACCTTCTGGGGCTTCTACAGGTCTTTCATTCTGTACTAGGTAAATGTCTTGTTCACTCCGTACTTTGTTGGACAGTTCATCGACTGTCTTCCAAAGAGTACGTTGTTTGTTAGATGATTTTCCAATTTTGTTTCTGAAGTAATTTCTTTTAGTAGACATAAGCAGATTCAGGTGCGTTTTCTTGTGTGCCAAGTAAATTTCTTTCAAGTCGGGGTGCTGCTTTTGTAAAATATACATGTCCTTTAACTTTCTACTTGGGATTTTAATTTCTTTGGTTATACAAGAAGTTTCATAGATTATCAAAAAGCATTCGATACAATACACCACGATAAACTTATCAACAAACTTCAGAAGATTGGACTAGATCAAAAAGATATTCTCGTAATAGCCAACTTATATTGGAACCAGTCTGCTGTGGTAAATGTAGAGGACCAGACCACCGACAATATTGAGATTAGGAGAGGAATAAAGCAGGGATGTGTTTTATCACCTCTGCTATTTAACATCTACTCTGAAGAAATATGTAAAGAAACACTCTTAAATATCAACGAGGGGGTCGTGGTTAATGGTGAAATAATTAATAACATCAGATATGCCGATGATACGGTAGTCTTCGCGGATAGTCTCGAGGGTCTTCAGCGGTTGATGTCGGAAGTAGTAGCCTCTAGTAAAGAATATGGTCTCTTAATGAATACCAACAAAACAAAATATATGGTAATAAGTAAGGTCCAAGCACCACCCGGCCAACTCTTTATTGACAGTACAGTGGTCGAACGTGTAGCAACAACTACATATATTGGTTGCATGGTAAATGACCAATGGGAGCACTCACTGGAGATAAGGAGAAGAATCGAAATAGCCAGAGCCGCATTTATACAAATGAAGAAACTATTTAGCAGTCATGATCTCTCACTGAACATCAAGATGAGACATATTAGATGCTATATTTTCTCCATACTTTTATATGGTGCTGAGTCGTGGATCTTAACTGAAGCATCCTGCAAGAAATTAGAAGCATTTGAAATATGGCTTTATAAACGTTTGCTAAATATTATTTGGACGGATAAAGTTGCGAACATCGAGGTATTAAGAAAAATGAAGAAGGAACCAGAGTTACTGTTTACTATCAAAAAACGTAAACTAGAATACCTCGTCCATATAATGAGAAACGGAGAACGATATCGACTGCTGCAACTCATACTGCAGGGCAAAGTAATAGGACTCAGAGGACCAAGCAGAAGAAGGATATCTTGGATGAAGAACCTGAGGCAATGGTTCATTTCAACAACAACGGAATTATTTAGAACAGCCGCAAATAAAATCCAGATTGCAATGAA
The DNA here is from genome assembly GCA_944588485.1 of Phosphuga atrata. Lineage (NCBI taxonomy): Eukaryota > Metazoa > Arthropoda > Insecta > Coleoptera > Silphidae > Phosphuga > Phosphuga atrata. The sequence continues at coordinate 8,728,377 of OX155903.1, read as the reverse complement.
GATCGCCAACATTCGAACCGGATAGACACCCGCAGAAGAAGATACAAGAAGTGTGAATAATTGTTATTTTCGTTAATGGACAATTGCATCAGTTGGATAAACGAGTTGACCTTTCTCTCACAGTCCTTAGTTGAGAAAATATCTGCCCAGGATTCTTTTTGAAGAGCTTGTTGTAGGCGAAGTTTGTTGGCTGCACAGAAGTTTCGAGCAAAATGAAAATCTTGTTTAGTTCTATTAGTAGATACTATATTGGCAACCAGTATGAATCTGTGATCAGAGAGAGTGTTGTTCCCAACAGTGATTGGAGCTGGGCGATGTAGTCTGACAAAAAGATTGTCAATTGTGCTCTGTGAGGTGTTAGTTACTATGGTGGGAAACTTTACTCTGTGATCTAGACCATATGATAGCAGTATGTTGATTAGATTGATTTTATCTTTGGAATGTTTATCAAAGTGTATATTAAAGTCACCTACAATAAAGATGTCATCATATTTAAGAAACACACAGTCAAATAGCTCTTCGAGAATTATCATGAAAGTGGTGACACACCCCATAGGAGGCCGATATACAGTTATTATAACCACAGAATTAGTACCCGACTTCCATACAACCCCACACAACTCAACTTGTTTTTCAATGGATTTACTGGATATTTTTAGAGTGTGGCAGTTATCGAATTATATGTGTTTAACCCAAATTGCAACCCCTACGCCAATAGACTGCGTTCGTGAATAGAAGGCAATCGATTTATAATTAGGTATCGGACATTAGGTATCGGTATAGGACACGTTTCCGCCAGACATAAAAAGTGTGGCGAGTGCTCAGATGTCAAAAGCTCCAGTTGAAGGAGTTTTTGTTTAATACTTTGAGTATTAATGAATAATATCAGATTGTTAATAGCTTTGGTACTATCTTTGCAGCTATTTTTCGATGGTGAGTGAAGTAAAATTGACCTTGAATTAGGAAGTTTTCCGGTTTTTCCACATCTTCAAGTTTATCATTAAGATGATTATTCTTTGGGAAACGTAGATGGAAGTTTAGTACACTGTATGTGGTCGAACTGTTTACTGTTAAGGTATTTGATTACAACATCCTAGTTGATTTCTGGATCCAGACGGTAGACATGAAGGTGAGCATAATTCTTCACCGCCCCAATTGCGGAATTCTCAGAGTTTGTGCCATTTATTATATTTGATCTTGTTGCGGGGATTGTTATATCTCAGGGGGAGATAGTCGGGTTCTGGCCCAGTAAAGCACAACAAATGGGTTTAACAACTATATTCAAACAATATGTACAATAAAATAACTTCTGTAAACTTCGGATGATTCTAGACTAAGGTCCGCAAGGGAGCGCATAGTTAGAGATCGGTCAAACGTCCAGGTAGTCCTCCACAAGGGAGCTGACTGGTCAGAGCGGATTGACTGAAGTGCCGATTAAGGGTATGTCTTCGGGTTTTATAGTAGTTCTTCTTGAGTAGGTGGGTGCGCTGAGGGTGGACTGGGTGGGGGTGCGGTCGATAGGAGGGGGTGTGGTTTCCGTGGAGGGGACGTGTAGACAGGGTAGCGACGGTGGCACTGCCCAAGCGGGTGCGCTGTTATGTTACAATCTTCTATTATTATTTATTTTTTTTAAATTACCACGTATCGTTGTTTATATTTTTTTCAAGTTGTGTTTTTTTAACACCGCACTCACGAGTATCGGTTTTATAGTGCACAATTAGCTTTTCCTTTATCGAAGGTCCTTGCTGCATCGTATCTTGGGAATTGGCCTTATCGGAACAGGATAAGACTTCACCTGTGTTTTTATCTTCTTCGCATTCTTTCGAAGGTTCGCAGAAATTTTTACCCGCAGAATTGGCCATTTTTTCTAAAAGCATGGAATTTTGGGTTTGTAGATTTCTTACTTGTTGCGTAAGTTGCTGTAGTTCCTTTTTCACACTATCCTGGATAGTATCCATGATGGATGATCTCATCGACTCTAATTCACTACTTATGGCTCCAGTATCATGCCCTTGAAATAGGGAATTTGAAGGTATAATTTCACAGGGTCACCAATTGCATCTAGATTAGCTTTAGAACGTAATTCTCTTGGCATATTGCAAACAAATATATTAAATTCACTTAGATTTGATTAAAGAGATAGTTATCTCTCGCGCTTGATTTGATGTTCACGTTATTTGTTACTGATGGTCGCAAGGAAGCATATTTTCGATAGATTTGCGAAAGGAATTTTATCGTTGTTGTCATTAAGAGCAAAAGTTCTCGGCATATTATTTTTGCATTACTGGATTGTTTCCAGTTAATAGTTAATTGGAATTTTTTATTTTATTTTCTTCATTCAGAAATTGGTTATGCAGAGCGTCATAGATACATTTTTCAAATTTGTATTTGTATTGTAATTTTTATTTTTTGGGTTTATAATTGTCAGGGTTATATCAGAACAACTATTATTACAGCTATTCAACTTAAAGTTTATTTATAACCAAAAAGAAAAATTATAAACTAGGTACACAGAAAAGAATTGACAGCAGTAAAAATAGACACACATGAAGTGAGACACGATAGAATTGAAACATGTCTCTGCCGAGAGAGGTCGGCACTCAAGGACACTCAATAAACTTGAACTCAAACTCAAAATTCCAACAATCCTTCTATCGAGAAAATGCCGACAAAAATAATAAAGTATATATATATATATATATATATATATATATATATATATATATATATATAATAAAAGTAACAAAATAAACAAAACAACTTAATTTAAATTTAACATTTTCACACAGCTTTCATGTTTATACTTACACTTAGTTAATGATTTTGTCAAAATATCTGCTGGCATAAAGTCAGTTCGCAAATACTGGACTATAATTTCCTTCCGTTCTACTAATTCTCTAGTGAAATGAAAACTTATATTTATATGTTTACTACGTTTATGGAACACAGCATTTTTTGATAGTTCTATCGCACTTTGATTTTGATTATCGCACTTTGATTTTGATTATCACAATATAAATCTATCGTTGACCTTACATACTTTTCTAAAACCATGTGGAGTAAAAGTTGCTTTATATAAATAATTTCTCGAGAAGCTTCCGACAGAGCAGCATATTCAGCTTCCATTCTGGACAATGTCATTGATGTTTGTTTTTTAGATTTCCAACTAATTGGACCAGATGCCAATATGAAAACGTTACCCGAACATGACCTGCGATCATCTATGTCTCCAGCCCAATCTGATTCTGAAAATACTTTTAAATTTTCATTATTTTTAACAAATGTCACACCGTAATTTATTGTCGCTTTTAAGTATCTCAAAACTCGTTTTGCAAAAACCAATGTTCTTTACCCGGATTGGAACAAAATCTACTTAATGTACTAGCAGCAAATGCAATGTCTGGACGAGTACAGTTCGCTAAGTAAATTAAACCCCCGATTAATTCCCTATATGGACAATTTTTCATTTCGTTTTGTTCATCTATGGATTCAGGGCATGTACCTTTTGAAATTTTATCGTTGGATTCTATCGGAGTTGAAACTGTTTTTGCCTGTTCCATGTTAAATTCTTCGAGTAGCTCTTGAATGTATTTCTTTTGAGAGAGATGAATCTTCTTGGTTGGAGCATTGCGCTCTACCTTAATGCCCAATATCTTGCTGATCGGCCCAAGATCTACCATCTTAAATATTGAATTCATATTTGACTTAACACACTGTAGTTGATTGATATTTTTCGATGTCAAGATCAAATCGTCTACGTAAATGATTAATATAACTCGATCTTCCCCTTCACCAATTACGTAGACGCATGGATCTGCTTGGGTTCGTTTGCCGGAAATTTTCGTGATAAATTCATCCAATTTTATGTACCACTCGCGGCCAGATTGTTTCAAGCCATATAATGGTGTGAGTAGTTTACATACTTTATCTTCGTTGCCAGGCTCAATAAATGTTTCAGGTTGTTCCATGTAAACTTCATCGTGCAATTCACCTTGTACATAGGCGGAGATGACATACATTTGATGTACATACATTTCTTCCCCCACTGATGCAACAAGTAAAGTACGGATAGTTTCATATCTTGCTACTGGTGCGAATACTTCTTCATAATCTATACCTAATTTGTGTATGTGTCCTCGTGCAACTATCCTCGCTTCATATTTTTCAATGTTTCCGTCTTGGTTTGTTTTTGTTTTGAAAACCCATCGATTAGTAAGTATTTTCTTTCTCGTTGGTCTAGCTACAAGGGTTCACGTTTCATTTTCTTGAAGGGTACTAAATTCTTTCTCCATGGCGGCTAGTCAATCTTCTTTGTCATTTCTTTCGAGAACTTGAGAAATTGATTCTGGATCTGTAAGTTGTTCTTGGCGGGTTTGTTGGCGTGTTTGATATATTTTTCGTGGTCTACCATGTTGACCAGTTCTTACAATTATCAGGCGACCTGGAATACGTTCTGTTTGAATATTTTCTTCTTCCTCGCTAAGACTTTCTTCTGAAGAAGATCTGCTTCTTTCTTCTACATCTTCAATTGGTGTTTCGATTATTGAGTCTTGCATGATGAATTTTTCTTTTAACTCGTCAGATGACGATCCAATCTTCTCAAAAAACCTCACATCGCGAGATTTAATCACACTTTCCGTTCCTCGTTTCCAAAGTCTGTAAGCTTTCGATTCCTCAGAGTAACCTACGACTACGTACTCCCTTACTCCCCTTTTGGTTGGAACTTTCCTCTTCCCTTAAACTTTTTCAAAGCAATCGTTTTACTGCCGATTGTCCTTAAGAATCCAACATACGGTTTTCGTTGTGTCCAGGCTTCAAACGGAGTTTTTCCTTGTAGGGTTTTTGTTGCGCATCTAGGAAATGTTGCAGTATTAATAGCCTCAGCCCACAATGAATTTGGAAGATTTGCCTCCAACATAATGCATCTGGCCATTTCAACTAAAGTACAATTTGCTCGTTCTGCAACACCATTTTGTTGAGGAGTGTATTCTACTGTCAGTTGACGCGAAATTCCTTTCTTTTCAAGAAGAGCTTGAAATTCGTTCGACAAGTATTCCGCTCCATTATCCGTTCGAAGCGTTTTGATGCGTTTTCCTGTTTGATTTTTGACTTTCCTCTTAAAGATTTTAAATGCTTGGAAGGCCAACTGTTTCAGAATATCTAGACGAGTCATCAATAAACGTGACAAAATATTTTGCCCCTTTAAGCGATTCTACTTTCATTTGGCCGCAAATATCAGAATGTATCAATGCCAATGTTTCTTTTTCTAGACAGTCAGATTTTTGAAAAGGCAAACCATGAATTTTACATTTCGCACAGACCTCACATTTCCATTCGCAAGAATTGGACTCAAATTTAATACCACAAACCATATTCTCATTCATCATTTTCTTCAAATCATTAATATTAACATGTCCATACCTTTGATGCCATTTGATCATGTCCAAGTTTTCTTTTTCATGCATGGTAAAAGCATTTTTGCTGTTTTTAAATTACCACATAAAGTTGACCTTGCTTGATTGCCGAAAGAGCTATCGAACCATCTTGTCTATTAACCGTGGCATGATCTTTGTAAAACTTTACTGAATAAATATTATCTGTAACACTTAATAAATAAATTGTTTCGAAGATCAGGAACGTACAAAGCATTTTTTAATTTCACTTTGTTTAAGAAACCATTTCTCAATTTGATATTTAAATTTACATCACCAGCGCTAGATGAATGGACGAAGTTTTCAGCAGCAGTATAAACTCTGAGATTGTCATTTTCATTCAAACACACAAATTTTTGTTCGTCATTGCACATATGTCGCGTCGCTCCGCTATCTAGGTACCAAGTGTTTGATTTTTTAATATGTTCAGAGTTATATGCAATTGTTGTCATTGCATCAGAGGCCTGGTTCGATTCATTATTTTTAGGTTTCGATCTGCAAAATTGACTTTTGTGCCCAAATTTTCCACAGGAGTAACAATTACCAGAAAATCTATAATGATTCTGACTTAGGTTCCATTGTTTAGGTTGTTCATCGCGCCCTTTTACTAATAATGCGTCACTTTTACACTCATTAACATCCCTTTTTATTATCCGGTCTTTTTGTCTCGCTTCCTCTTCAATAAGCTATATTTTTAAATTTTCTAGGGTTGGTATATCATCACGTGATTCTATTGCCACATACAAAATTTCAAATTCTGGTGGTAAGGAGCCTAATAACATTATTGATAATAACTCATTTGGAATCTTGATTCCCGTCTCTTCGAGCTGCTCCGCTATATGTGTGAAATGCATAAAATATTGCATCAGGCCAACTTCCGGTTTCTTCTCCATCCTCAGCAACTGCTTATACAACGCAGCTTTCCTTACCGGTCCCCGAGATTCGAATACCATTTTGAGACCATCCCACGCTTCTTTCGATGTGCTCGCCCTCTTGATGTGGTTTAACCGACTATGTGCGATGCTCAGCGCTAAAGCTTTCGAGTCTTTCTGCATCCATGCTTGTTTTTCTAAGATTTCCTCCAGCTTAACAATCGTTCCTTCAACATATTGCGACAAATCGTTGAACACAAGGACACTTTTCATTTGCACTTTCCATAATTCGTAATTTCCTTCAGTTAGTTTTTCAATACTTGTAAGACCCGTCGTTACAGACATTTTGTTCAACCACGTTTCACTTATTATATATTAACTGTTTATTTCTCAGCACTTTGGGACCATAACCTGTCAGGTTTATATCAGTTTATAACAACTATTATTACTACTATTCAGCTTAAAGTTTATTTATAACCAAAAAGAAAAATTATAAACTAGGTACACAGAAAAGAATAGACAGCACTAAAAATAAACAACATGAAGTGAGACACGATAGAATTGAAACATGTCTCTGTCGAGAAAGGTCGGCACTTTCTCAATAAACTTAAACTCAAAATTCCAACAATTTTTCTGATGTACGTTTTAACAATGTAGTATTCTTTAAAAACTTTTTCTCTATCTCTAAACTTTTCTGAATTTACTAATGTCGATGTTCTTATTTAGATAGAAAGTTGGCTTTAACATTGCTTTCTTTGCATTTAGTGGAATTCTCCGAAAAACTAAGCAATGAAGACATCACCAATCTAAGAAATCATTATATATATATACATATATATATATATATATATATATATATATATATATATATATATATATATATATATATATATATATATATATTCAAATATATTGTTTGATTTGCTCGGTGACAAGCTTGTCACTATATTATTTGCGGTTTGGTCAATTTCTGGAGATATAGAGGTAATTTCTTCGTCATCCATAATCATCTGTCTAAATACTGTTATGAATCTAGATACTAACTGCTGTTAAAATATTATTGACTCTACAAAAGTACTACAAAAAAAAATTGTTTCTTACCGATAATATTGAAAAATTTTAATTTTGACAGACAAATTAATTGAAGTCAAGGTTACAACGTTCAGTGCCTCCGTGGCAGAAATTGCTAACTAGTTCTCGATGTAATTTGAGTACAATGTTCTTTAATGTGAATAGTTGTAAACTTAGATTTAATCTAGATTGGGTTATGGTTAGTTTAAGTTATATTAGAGCTAGATAAATGCCGACCAAAACTTCTTGATTCAAAATAAGAAACATTAATTCACTTTTAAAATACGCCAGAAAATATATTTTCACTACGTCTATGTTTTTTGTTTTCATTTCGTTTCATTGCGCAAAAAGTGTACAAGTTTAGTGACGTGAGTTGTTGTCATAATAACAGCAAACAGAAATCATTTAAAAATCAAGCTCGATTTAGTTTACATTGGACTTTTACACACGATTTGGCTTTTATGCACGATTTGGATATTTTTAAGCACGATTTGGATACTTTTACACACGATTATAATACGCATAAAATTTATTCATTCATCCAATATTCGGTTAGAAGTATACAAAACTCAACATACAAGAAATGGATGAAGTTCTACAATAAATAGCTGGATAAATACAAAAATAAATTAAAATCAATCCAAAATTCGGTTACTTCGTACAAAATAAATTACTTCATCCAAAAAAGGTTATTTCATCCAAAATAAAATGTAATCATCCAATAATTGATTTTTTCTTACAAACTATGATTTTTCCTTACAATAATCGATTGAATCGTTCAACATATTCGAAATTCACCCAAAAAAGGTTTTTTATATTACTTAATAAGTGCAAAATGCAAATTTACGAGTGTATTTAATAATCTTCACACTTTTATTCTATGCATAAAAATACTGAAAGGAAAAAACTGTTCACCTTATTGATGAGTGGATTAGCTCGGAAATAAATTGCATTATTCTATCTGCTTATATATAGTATATATAGTGCTTCTTATATATAGTGCATCTATCATGTTCTTCTTCCTTTTGTTTCCAGTAGCCCTAGTTTGGACCACGCTTGTTCAACTATTGGGCTTTGATCTTTGCCCCGTATTGTCGAATCTTCTGCCGGTGTAGCTTCTTTCCCTCTTCTTTCCAGAGGGTACCTTTCCTTCGGGTTTTTTTCTGAAATCCACGGACTTCCTTCAGTGTTTTTCCTGAAATCCACGGACTTCCTTCAGGATGCATCTCACATAAGACTGTCTGTTTTGGAGATCTGTTATTCCCACTTCTTTAATATCCTTCTCGGTTTCTGTCAACCAAGTGGTACGAACCTTCTTGTTTTACCAAAATGTGAACAGACTGTTGGTTAGTCGGTTTGGAGTCAATCTTGCAACGTGGCCATAGAAAGATACCCTTCTTTTCCTTACACAGTCAGAGAGTCTCTCAATATGTTCGTAGAGCTCAGAGTTATGTCGTCTTCGGAATTCCCCATCTTCCTTTACCGGGAATGCCTAGAATCTTCCTGATGATTCTCCTCTCTCTGGTTTACAATTTCTCTACCAGACTTTTTCGGTTCAAGGAAAGACACTCCGTGGCATATAGTGCTTCTGGTCGTCAGACTGATGTGTTTGCGCTCTCTCTTTCGTTACACGCCCCGTTAGTTAGCAATAAAATTTGAAGGAATCAAGTCCTTGTTGTAAAATTCGTATATTGTGAAGATATAATTGTATTTTGTATAAAAAAATTGTTTGTAACGAGCAATCAAATTTTGGATGGATCAACCTTTTTCGTACAGTTAAACCTTTTTTTGGGTGAATTGATTTTATTTTGTACAAATCTATCAATTATTGTACTAAACCATTATTATTTGTAAGATTCAATCGATCATTGGCCGTTTATATTTTATTATGGACGAAGTAACCTTTTTTGAATGAAGTAATCGTTTTTTGTATGAAATAAAGCGAATTTTGTATTTTTCCAGATATTATTTGTAAAAAAGCATCTATTTATTGTACGCAAAAAAATCCAAGCCTTTTATTTTGGACGAAGTAACCTTTTTTGGATGAAGTAATCTCTTTTTGTATGAATAAACCGAATTTTGTATTTTTGCAACTATTTTTTGTAAAAAAACATCTATTTATTGTACGCAAAAAAACCAAGCCATTATAATACAGGCATCCTTCACACACACAAATTTACTTAAATCAAATCAAATCATTTATTCATGCATTAAATTTACAACAACAAAAATTACATACGTTAAACATAGATAGGTACAAGTATAATGTATATATTAGTACAAATTACAAAAACTTATCCTATAATAGAACTTACATTACTAGTGAAAAAGGCAGTCGTATTAAAGAAGGTCTCTCTAACAGGTACTGTTTTATCACAGACTTAAATTTTTTATTGCAAAACACGCACATTTTGAGGTAGTTTATTAAAAAATACCAGAGCTTGGCGAAGACTGAAGTTCCAAGATGTATTCAATCTAAGTTGAGTAGGCATTAGGTTATCTCTGTACCTGGTTTCATATTTGTGGATGTCACTAATAACCATATATCTATGCAAGTTTTCGTTCGCGAGAATCAGGGAATAGTACATATAGCATGATGATTAAGTCAGTATGCTGTGTTTGATAAAGGCGTTCTTTGCGTCAGCTCGGTAACTCAGATTAGACAGTATGCGTATGGCTCTTCTTTGTAAGCAAAATAGTCACGCAGAATGTGAAATCTCAGCTGAATGCTCCCAAGTGAGTATACCGTCTGTGAGTAAGGAATGCACAAGAGAGTGATAGGCTATGGTTAATATTTTACTGTCAATATATTCAGACAAACGTTTCAGAGCATAGATGCCAGATGCGACTTTTCCCACAATGTAGTCAATATGTCATTCAAAAGTCATCTTGGTATCAAATTTAATGCCCAGAAATTTTACAGTTGTGTGTTTTAGTGTGATTTAAACATAAGTGATTTGCCAGGAACCAATCCTCTAGGTCCAGAATAATGTTGTGCATACTTAGCACTAAATTATCGCGATGCTCACTAGTACATAATACCGTTGTATCGTCATTTTTTTTCTGACCCACCCGCACCCACAAAAGGTCTGCTGATATCTGTTACAAAGATAATCAGTCAAAAACCGCAGTCCTCTCTCACCGACCCCGTATATTTTGAGCTTATCAGCTAATATAATGTGGTTTACACAGTCAAAGGCTTTGGTGAGGTCACAGAAGACAGAGCCCACAAAATGACCCTTTTCAAAGCCTCCCACTATATAGTCCGACAAATTAAGGCATGATCTATCCTTACGAAATCCATATTGGTTCTTAATATATATGTCATTAAATTCAAAGTACTTGGTAAGCTGAACTTTAAGAATACTCTCTAAGATTTTGATATGACTGGGATCAGCGGAATTGGTCTATCGGTACCTACTATCGACCGGTCTCCTGTTTTGAAAACGGGATCACCTTATACAGTTTTAGACAGTCTGGGAAGATTCCCTCCTCTATGCACAAGTTAAATATTTGTGTTTTTAGTGGAAAAACTAGCTTATTTATTACCTTTTTTAGTAGTGGGGCGCTCAGACTATAGATGTCTTTACTATGTTTGCTTTTCAGCTTGTCGATTATATCCCTCTATGAAAGTAACCCGTCTGAAGGAAAAGCGACTATGTCCCCCACGATCAAGAGTATGTCTCCTTATATACTCATCGGCAGATACCCGAGATGCAGCCTGAGACTTTATGATGTCCTCTGCGACACTAACAAAATAATTATTGAAGTGGTTTGGGTCAACATCTGGACTTCTTGTTTGTTGTTTTGTAGAATTTCTGTTCATGTTGAAGACTTCCCATGCAGCCTTAGAAAAATTGTCTGGCTTCTTGATGTGGTCTGAGTTAGCTTGTTTTTTGCATGATAACAGCCTGCGTTTATACACTTTCTTGTATGATTTGAGTTCCATCTGGAGTTCTCTAGAAGGAACACTATCATAGAATTCTTGTAATAAATTTAAATGTTCCCTCATTGATTTTAGTTCATTATTGAACCATGAGATTTTTTTGTTATTGTGTATTTTTCTCTCAACTAAAGGAAAAGAAGAGGTTAAACTACCTAAAAAATTATGAATAAAACGAGAAAATTTGTTGTTTACATTAGCTTCTGTATTTACAAAGCTCCAGTCCTCTTTTTCGATCAGGTTCTGAAACATATTATATCCTCCTAATGTGAGTGGCCAGCAAAACACAACTTTATTATCACCGATTTTTACACAAAAATCAAATTCAACATTTATTGTTTTAGCACGATGATCAGGTAAAACAGGGTTTGTTCCTTGAGTTTTAAAATTTAGAATATTTTAGTGAATTAATTGAATAAATTTAGAATAAGTTTACAAATACGTTATCAATAGAGCTTTTCTGTCTTGTGCTTTTGAAAATTTCTTTGGAAAACCAAAATGATCTTATAAGATCCAGAAAATTTCTGCACATGTTATTTGGTAAGTTAATGTTAAAATCACCGTTTAAAATTATATATTCATCACACTTACATAAAAGTAATAAAATTTGTTCAATAACCTCCAAAAATACATTAAAATTACCATTGGGTGGTCGGTGGTCTATATACAGTCACAATTTCACAGTTAAAAGTAGTATTTCTTCAGCAGCTTACTTCACAGTTTGTTGTAATTTACAATAGCTGGGAAGTATTCAGGTATATGTGAGAGAAAATGCACAGTCGTTTTAAGTAATTTGACTTAATTTTAAATATAACATAAAATTAAAAATCAAACGAACTAACCTAAGTGAAGTTCGATTATAATTATATGAGAGTCTCGTTCGAGATGATTACATTGTAGTACCGCTACTTCCCACTAGATCCCACCAAAAGTTCAGAGTTAAAATTTTCGGGCTCCCGCCCGCACATGACGACCTTACACTACCGGTCACACTTCATATAGTTTAAAGCTTATTTTAATATTAAGGAATTTAGCTCGTATACACAATACTACTTAGTTCGGGTGGGAAAAACTTTTACGAGAGGAAAATAAGGGAGGGATGTAATCATCTCGAACGAGACTCTCATATAATTACAATCGAACTTCACTTAGTTCGTTTGATTTTTAATTATATTTCGATTCTTGTTCTTCGAGATTACATTGTAGATGTTTAGAGCAAGATGTTTATATGTAGTTTATATTAATTATAATCATTAACATTTAAATCCTTTAAATAACAACGAGCTTAATTGCCATATTTATATCCAATAGTGGTATAATTATCATTAATCTTTTACTTAGAAAAAATATAATTAATGAACGTCTCTTTTTCTGGTTCTAATTGCCGTTTGTAAAATTTTGCAAACATTTGCGAATTTTGCAACCAACCTGCAGTGCTTTTTAAGATGCTTACGTCTAAGCCTTTTAGTTCCGCAGCCGATGTCGCCGCATGTCTCATGCTGTGAGCTGTGTATCGCTGATCTATACCAGCTTCTACTAAACATCCTTTTATCCATCTGCTTATCGATTGTGAAGTCGCTCTACGATACGGTTTTTTAAAAGTTATCAACAAATAATCAACATCTCCTCTTAAATGTTTGTTTTTTTCCAAATAGACTAATAAGACCCTAGCAACGCAAGCACCTTTTCGGTCGTTGAAGAATGGTAGGACAAAAGATGGTTGCGGAGCTCCCACTCTCGAATTCTTTATTTGATCAGTTATTTTTATGGTAATATTATTTGTTAATGTTGCAATATTACTTACACGAATTAAAGATAATGTCTGTACTCTGTGTGCTGTAGCTAGTGCTAATAAACACACTAATTTTAACGTGAACGATTTCAGATCTAAAGTTTCAATAGGTTCAAGCCTCTCTGCCCAGTTTAAAACTGTTTCAGTATTCCAAAGTGAACTGTATTTGGGCCTTGTTGGTCGCTTTTTGAAGACACCTTTGAAAAAACGACTGATAGAAGTATCATTACCTAAATCAATCGAGCTAGTTAAATTGATGGCGGACCTTTCAGAATTAAGTGTGAGGCATATGAGGCATTTTGATTAAATCGAAAGGTTAAATATTTTAGCACCCAATACACCTCTAGTTGGAATGGGTCTCTATTCATACTCCGACAATAGCACCACCAGTTTGTCAAGGCCGAATTGTACTGTTTGATCGTAAACTCCGTTAACGATGAGATTAGGATGTCCACTGTTTCTTCTGCAACTAATTTTCGCTGGTATGAACGCCGGAGAGCCTCCCTGCAACCAGGGAAAGTTGCTTCGCTAATAGATGACTCAATGACCTACAAGGAGATAACTGTAAATCTGATATGGGAGAAAAGATTATGGGCTCTTCCATAAACATAGATTTAAATAAAGGAAACCAAGGCTGTGTAGGCCAATGAGGAACCACTACTATTCCCTGAGCTTTATCCAGTTTTACTTTTTGTAAAACTTTAGCAATTACAGCAAATGGTGGGAAGGTATAGAAGAAATATTTTTGCCATTTTACTGTAAGTGCATCTATATATGTAGCTTTTGGATCTCTTTTCTAGGAACAAAACCTTTGAGTTTTTGTATTATTTCTTGAGGCGAACAAATCAATACCTGGACCTTTCCATTTTGCAATTATTTTTTGGAAAAAACGATCTCCTAACTCCCATTCCGTGTCTATATTCACTTTTCTTGATTCTCTATCCGCATCTGTGTTTTCCCGCGAAGGAATGTAAGATGCAAATATCCAAATCTTCCTCTCTTCACGCCAGTTCCAGATGTTTCTAGCTAATTTATTAAGCTCTATAAACTGTACCCCGCCCATACGGTTGATGTACGAAATCGTTGTGGTGTTGTCAATCCTTAGTAGGATTTCACAATTTTCGCATTCTTTAGCAAAGCATTTTAATGCTAAGAATGCTGCTATGATTTCCAATTGGTTAATATGGCGTTTTTTCTCATTCTGAGACCAGAATCCATTAGCATTTTTCTCACTACAATGGGCGCCCCAACCAGTGAGCGAAGCATCAGAGAAAATTTCAAGTTTATAAATAAATAACCTAATTGGATTCTTTGTTAAGGAAATACTACCTAGCCACCAGTTTAGTTCTGTTTTCACGCTTGAATGAATCATCATTATTTTATCAAAATCCTGGTCATTTATTATTAATGCTTTTAATTTTTCCCTCTTTAAAAGTTTAGTGTATAACATACCATATGGTACACCCGGGCATGTTGCAATTAATACTCCAATTAAGCCAGCAAATATTGAGCATGAATTTTTGACTAAGTATTTTCGAATATAATTAGATAGTTTATGTTTCTTTTCCTCCGGTTGGGACAATGTCATATTGCTGGAATCTATTATAAAGCCCAAATATTTACACCTGAGTTGTGGCTCTTGTTTACTCTTCTTTTCATTTACAATAAAACCTAGTCTACTAAGGACTTTTCTTGTACAGGCTATATTTTTCCTACATTCAGTTTGTGATCGGGCAATGCACAGAATGTCATCTAAGTATGCAGTCGATAGAAAGCCCTCTTGTCTTAAAAGATTAAGAACTGGTTTTAATATTTTTGTAAATACAAAAGCGCTTGTACGAAGTCCAAAGGGTAAACATTTAAATTCGTAAATACGGTTCTTAAATTTTAGTCTTAAAAATTTTCGGCTAAGTGGACCAATTTTTACCAAGAAGTAGGCATCCTTAAAGTCTAAATTACATAACCAAAACTTTGGGTAAATTAGCTTTCTTCAAATCTTCAATTTTAAAATGCTGTGTTTCAATGAACTGGTTTAAACGTTTAAGATTTAATATAAATCTTTTTGAACCGTCAATTTTTGAAACAAGGAAGTATGGTGATAAAAATTGCCCTACTACCGGTTCACATTCATCTATTGCTTCCATAAATAATAGTTTGTCAAATTCTGATTCTAACAATTTTTCATCTTCCAATGAAAATTGCATGTCTTTGCTAAAGCTCAGAGATTGAGGAGGATAGGTATGAAAAGGAATTTCATATCCACGTATGCAAATTAAAATAAATGCATCGCTGGTGATCTTTTTCCATTCCTGGAAAAATTCACCCAGCCGCCCTGATAATAATCTCACCTCGTCAACTACTTCTTCTTGTCTGCATATGTTACCCGTGGTGTCTTGTTGGTTGGCCTGGCTAAATTGTTCCTGGTGTTGAACATATTTGCTTGGAGATGTCTCGGCTGGTAGAATTTCGGGCTCTGATACGAAGTCCCTTGTTTAGTATTCTGGCCAGCAGAAGATGAAGCAGAGGCAATAGTTGTGGAGGCATCTTTTATCTCTTTTCCCATCTTCTCAATCGATTTTGCTGTTTTAATTTTATCACACAAATTATCCCCATACAGTAATAATCCTGGTTTCGTTTTTTGTAGTAAGTCTTTCATGGACTTGGAAAGTACTGGAGAAATGAAAGCCCTTCTAGCTGATGAGATCTGATTATGTAGTTGTGACACAAGTTTACCTTTATCAGCCATCTTTTCTAATAATTCTAAACGATCTAACGGCTGTTATTCATCATTCAAAATCATTGTAATGCCTTGTCTCAAGGCAGACAAGGCTGAACCGGCTAGGTTTTGTTCAGCAACAAATCGTTCGTGTATCTTAATACCTGTTTCGTTAAGTGTTGACATAATTTCAGCATTCAACTCGGGTACTTCCAGGTAAATATCTCCACTACGTGGATATTTGTTTATTAAGTCCGCTTTTATCTCCTTGGATAAACCATCAGTCAACCAAGTAGACCATCTTGACACCAAACTTTGGTGTAAATTCAAAGATTTTGTACTAATTGCTCCGGGATCATCTCCCAAAACAAACTCTACCTCGTCATCTATTTTTTTCGAGTTAATTGCTTCATCATATGCAGGCTCTGTTGTCTGTTCGTCTTGAATAATGCTGGTACGGGAAGTGCCTGGCTCTTGGTTAATTTCTTCATTGAGAATAGCATTATTTTGTATCTCAATGTCTATATTTTCCTTGTTTGCTTGAACATTATCTACAAACGAAAAGGAAATGTTTTCCCTGATAATGCTAGATGAAAATTCACAGCACTAGTAGTTATTGCCTCCTACGTGCAAAAGTCACTAGCCTGAACCGCCCATCAAGACTCACACAAATTGAGTACAAGATGTCGTGTAAATATAAATGATATAAAATATCATATCCTTTAGATCTTAAATACCTGCAATTTTTGTTATTTTGTTTATGGTTTCTGCTAAGCATTCAACCATATTCTCCAACCTTCGCAGTCTCTTGTTAGTGCTTTCATCTTCCCTGTATCTGCTCCGTTTTTTACTCTTACCCATAATATCTTGGATTAGATGTTTTTTGTTTAAATTAAATTTTCACAAACAATTATTTTTAGGTTAAACACGTGGTTAAACACTTTCAGAACATGTGGTTTCGTCTAGCACAGGGGTCTCCAAACTTCCCAGCCTTAGGGCTATACTGATTACTCCAGTAAGTTCCGAGGGCCAAAACCATATTATCATTGTTGCCGGTGGTAAAAAGTGAAAAAAAAGTCCGAAAAAGTACGCAACGTTTAAAAAGGCTGCAAATCGGACTAAAGTCCGCAAAACGGCAACACTGCATATTATTAATTTTCCTGTCATTATCTGTATTTTACGAGCCATGAGGAGTAACGTGACACGACATCTGGTGGACACAAGCGGAAATAGGTAGTACCTTCTATCGCTAACAGATGGCGCTAATAGCACGTACAGAATAATCTCGTTGGTTCGAGGAAGTTCTGGTGTCTTCCACTCACTTCTAGATGGCAGTAATTGGAATATATAAGAAGGCTAGTGGCGCAACCACAAGTCAGTTCTTATGACACTGTTGTGAAATAAAATAGTGCGTACCTCCTTAAAACGTGTATGTGCGTGTTTAAGTTTAAGACATCTTTGTAATAGTATTTTGATTTGAATTGTTGCTTTTGTGTGTGATTTAGTAGTATGGGAAAGAAGCGAAAAATTGATAGTGAATGCAGAAAATTCAAAGATCAGTGGAACATTCAGTATTTCGTAATTGAGTCCAGTAACAAGGCGCTATGTTTGATTTGCAATGAAAGTATAGCCGTTCTCAAGGAATATAACATTAAACGTCATTATGAAACAAAACATTTTCAAAATTACTCAAAATATACAGGAAGTTTGCGGACAGAAAAATTCGAAGCTATGAAGTCTGGATATGGCCCCCGGGCCGTAGTTTGGAGACCCCTGGTCTAGCACAAAGAACGTTGTGAAGTGTGACCGGTTGTGTAAGGTCGTCATGCGCGGGCGGAAGCCCAAAAATTTTAAACTCTGAACTTGTGGTTGGATCTAGTGGGAAGTAGCGGTACTACAATGTAATCTCGAAGAACGAGACTCAAAATATAATATATATATATATATATATATATATATATATATATATATATATATATATATATATATATATATATGTATATATATATAGAGAGAGAGAGAGAGAGAGAAAATATAAGAAATGAAAATACAAGTGAAAAGGCGCATTTATGAATTTCCCAAACAACAAATAAATTATAAATTCTTCATATTAATATACATTCATAATTATAATTCTTCAACTACAAATCTAACTACAGACAATTATTACTGACTGACAAAACTGCTGACTCACACATAAAGGTTCTTCTTACTGTCAAAATAAAAATGTATTTTTGTGGCCTGTTCACATAATCAACGTTGCTAACTTAAAGTAATTAATTCTTAACACTCCTCCTTAATTACTTTACTTCGCAGATGTTTGAATATTGTGGACAATGGTTTTGTTAAGATATCTGCTATTTGTTCAGCACTCTTCACATGCTTTAGCGTTGTGGTTGATTCTAAATGTTCTTGAATGAACTTCCGTGGAATGTCTTCTTTCCTTTCGTGATTTTTCCCTCGTGAATATTTTGTAACAAGCAGATTTATTATCGACATATAGGGTTATAGGTTTACTTAAGTTCGCAAGACCTAACTCGCTTCCCAATCGTCTTAACCAGCAGATTTAATCGATAGAGGATACTGGTGCTCGATATTCAGCTTCAGCTGTAGAATTAGCTACATGACGTTGCTTTTGTGTATACCATACAATTGGACCTCCTCTGAAATAAGAACACCACTCGTTGGTTGTCCGGTTTTTGAGTCTCCTCCGTAATCAGAGTCTTTGTAAGCTATGAGTTCATTGTCTCCGTTAAAGAAGATTCCAAAACATTCAGTGCCTCTTATATATTGAAAAACACGTTTTACCATTGTCCAATGACTTATCATTGGTTTACTCATTTGTCGACTTAGATAATTTACGGCGAAACTAATGTCTGGGCGACTTATTGTTGCCAAGTAGAGTAAACTACCTATGGCTTTACGATACATATTTAGTTTTCGAGAGGTTGGTCATTTACAAACTTGCTTTCATCGGTTAGCATACCATGTTCCATCGGGGTTGACACAGGATTTGAATTCTCAAGTCTAAATCTTTTGAGAATTTTCTTAGCATACTCGGATTGGTTTAACTTTCCTTAAAAAATATCATTCTCGGAACTGAATAACATCGTTTTTCTCTTTCACGTAAATTCTATAACTCGGCGAGTCCAAGTCATAGCCAACGAAGATACCTTTTAATGACTTCTTACCCAGCTTTGTTCACTTATAATCTGGTAACAGAGCATAACAATCACACCCAAATGTTCTCAGCTTATTTATATCGATCTTGCGGTCGAACCATAGTTCAGATGGCGTTTTTTTTTCTTTTATTGAGCTATTACCTGTCAGGTTAATTGTAAAACCTGTATAGTTAATTACTTCAGCCCATAAATTTTCATTTAAATCTTTCGTTTGTATTGCAGTCCTAGCTGCCTCGACAATAGTACGCATTTCTCGCTCGATTCTGCCATTTTGTTCTGGCGTGTATGCATTAGATTTGCTGTGAAAAACTCATAGATTATTTAGTAATTGCTTAGTGTTTTTGCATTTTTTATTTCTGTGCCATTATCAGATCTTAGGTTTTTAATCTTTCTATTGAATTGATTTTCAACCAACTTATGGAATATCTCGAGTTTGTAGCTGCCTCGTCTTTCGTTTTAAGAAAATATACCGTTCGATAATCCGTAAAGTCGTCCTTTAGTAGCAGGAAATGCTTGGCTCCTGCTAAAGATCTGTTATCCATTTCACCCAAGTCTATATGTATTAAATCGATAGGTTGTGAAGCTACTTTAAGTATTTCTAGGATGAGAAACTCTATGTTGCTTTCCGTAAGCGCACCCTTGACAGATATAATTATTCCAGTCATCTATATATTTGATACCTTGCTTATCTAATATATTCTTAACATAATTGACATTTTGATGTGCCATTCGCTCATGCCACTGTCAAACAGAGACATTGACTAGACAACTTATTGATTCATTTTTATTACTGACTGACTCATCCTTGCGAAACATCATTGTAAATAGGTTTCCATCTCTATTTGCCATTGGTACAATTTCAATTTGATCTTTGGTCATGAAAATGGAACTTTTGAAAACTGTAGTCTGA
The DNA here is from genome assembly GCA_944588485.1 of Phosphuga atrata. NCBI lineage: Eukaryota > Metazoa > Arthropoda > Insecta > Coleoptera > Silphidae > Phosphuga > Phosphuga atrata. The sequence goes on along the minus strand of OX155903.1, from coordinate 8,708,459 downwards.
GTGTAACCCTTATCTAGTATTTTCGTGACAGAGAAAAGATTGAATGGCATCGTTGGTGTATGCAATACATTTTTAAGTTAAATTTTATACCACTTTTTACCATTAAATGCTTCCAACTGAACGTTACCCACACCAATTCCTTGAATCCTGGTTGCATCACCAATTACAACCATTACAGGTTCCTTGAGTTCCACATAATCACTCATCCATTCTACATGAGAAGTCATATGCTGCGTCGCAGCGCAGTCTTGATACCATAGTTCATTGCAATTTTGTTTTGAGTTTATATAATCTACATTCGCAGCTGATAATCCGATTGTTACGAACGCTCGTCGATCGCTTGTACCGTTACTTGAGTTGTTTTTATCAAACTTTTCATTCCTTTCTTTGTTATGCCAACAGTCTTTCGCGAAATGGCCCTTCTTCTTACATATATTGCAACCAACATTTTTCCTACAGTACTCTAAATATTTAGCACATGGCTTACTTTTACAGTCTTCCTTTATATTCCCTGTCTTTCCACACTTGTGGCATTCAACTTTCTGACTTAGTGGTCTACAGTATTTTATAATCTGTTTTTATATTAGAGCATTTTGAGAACTTTGACTATCACCTTTGCTTCCGTTTAACCTGTCTTCTTCCAAACGTAAGAATTCAAAAAGTTTATTTAAGTTTTTTTCTTGAATATTCATGCAATTCCAAGAAGTTCGAAAATGATGTAGCTATGGCGGTAGCATGTTTAGGATTCTGGACATGATCCAACTTTCTTTAATATCTTCGCCTTCAGACATCAGTTTATCTGAATATTGTTGAATTTGCATGCAATTTTCTATGACAGATTTATCTCATTGTATTCATAACTAAAAAATAGTCTTTGCAGACTTTCAATGATAATATCTGACTTTTTACCATATAACATTTCCAATTTCTCAAGCATCGAACATGCAGTCGTACAGTTACAAATTTTCTTTGCAATATTACCACTCACATTTAGTCCTATGAGTGTTTGAGCTTCGATGTCCTTCTTCAACCATGTTTTGACAATAGCATCCATCTCTGATCCATGCAGTCTAACCTCGACTCCTGTTGCGACTTGAAATAGATCCTTGGTTTTTAACGTTAGATTCAGCTTGAACCTCCATGACTCGTAGTTAACTTCGCCTTGGTTGTCTTCCGCAAGATTTTCCAATTGTGATCTCACTGTATCCATGTTTCAATTCTTATCTCTCTATATATTTATCAATTTACATTCAAATCTCTCACACAACCCGAACTGTGCCCTGGGACCATAACCTGTTTTATTTGTGAGAGAAAATGCACAGTCGTTTTAAATAATTTGATTTAATTTAAATATAACATAAAATATATATAGAGAGAAAATATAAGAAATGAAAATACAGGTGAAAAGGCGCCTTTATGAATTTCCCAAACAACAAATAAATATAATTCTTCAACTACAAATCTTACAGACAAATTATTACTGACTGACAAAACTGCTGACTCACACATAAAGGTTCTTATTACTGTCAAAATAAAAATGTATTTTTGTGGCCTGTTCACATAATCAATGTTGCCAACTTAAATTAATTAATTCTTAACATAGTTCATCTCATTTGATAGAGCCTCAATGTTAAAAATTGGTTTGGTAGAGAGTTTCTCGTCTTGGATAAATTGCCGATTTCCTTGTTGATTACGTAGAAAATTAAACTAGACGATTTATGACAAATATTAAGTTTTATTAATTTTAAACGACGAAGAAATTATTATGAAGATAAAAAAATTCTTTGTTTTGATTTACAGTGAATTTAGGAAAATTATTTATCAAATTGTTGGAAAAAAGCGCACGAACAATTGAATTAATAAACCACAACTAATGGGTCACGCGTCAACTTAGACATTTAATGTGGTAAATTCGGTTTTGAAACGCTGTATTGTTATTCAGCTACGTTTGTATTTTGCTATAACCCCCATTTAATCATGAAATCAAATCAAAAATACTTGCTTCAACAACGGAAACAAATTGTGAAAATTTGTTGTCAACATGTGCGCTCTGTAAGTAGGGTTGCCAAGCTTACTTTATAATAACTAGGGCTCGGATAAATATGCATTAAAAATTATAAAGTATGTACATATAATATGGACCAAAAAAACTAAAATATGGAAAATATGTGGAGTTTAAAATTACAATAACTTAAAGTATAATTTAATGAAAACACAGTTTAATGTGAAAAATAACTAAGAACAATTTTATTATTAAAAAACCTACTTTTTAAAATATCCAAAATTAAAACTCTTTCTGTTTGGTCGAAATAATGCTTTGTACTGACTGAATGATCTTTCAACATTACAGGATGCCACTGCAGCATAGTAAAATTTGCACAGTTCTGCAAGTAAGTTGGCACGTCTAGGTTGTCTTCTAATCTTCCTGCTGTTAATTTTGTTTAGGGTATCAAATTCTTTATTTTTTTCCAAAACATAACTTAATTTTTTTTTAATCCCGTCAGCAAAGAGGCCTTCTGTTTCAGACAGTGTTTTTTCTGTTGTATTAATAATCTTCAGGTTGTCAATCAGTGATGTGATAAAAAACAATAATTGCTTTTTATAGACCAAATCGTTAAGCAGAGTCTCCTTCAAGAATGTCTTTTGAGACCACAGTACTAGCAGCCTCGTCTTCTAATTAATAAATAATTGTTTTGATTTTATTAAAATGTTAAGTGTAGTATTCAACTGCTGTCAGCCATGTACCCCAACGTGTCAGCACTGGCTCTGGCGACAAAGGAAGGTCGGGATACATCTCTTTAAATTTGGAGATCCTGCTTGGTACTTTCAAAAAGATTTTCTTCACATTTGATACTAAACTATCAACCTTTTTAAACTAGGACCTTATGTATTCGGCTAATCTATTTATACCATGTGCTATGGACATGGATAGTTTTGTGATATAAAACTTTAAGAGCGTCTGCTTCTTTAACCATATAAGGAGCGGCATCCATAAGTAACAAGGAAACTTGTTCATGTTTAATTCCATTAGGCCACAAAACACCCACAGCATCATTAAAAAGCTTCGCTGATGTTTGGTAGTTGCATTTAGGAAGATCTTCACACGCTAATAAATAGGATTTACTGGATCTGTCTTCAATTAGAAGACCAATAATCACGTTCCAATAAGGACCTTAAGAATCTGAAGTTTCGTCATTTGCACCCAAAATGAGGCCATCTTGAATATCTCTACACGTATCAAAACTAGACAATCTTCATAAATGCCACTTACATATTTTTTCCTAAATGTGGATTCATCAGGTATACGTTTGCCCGTGTACTTTTCAAAGAAATTTTTATAAAGAGGATTGTTTATATTCCATAAAGGTATGTCTGTACTAGAGAAGAGCATGGGATCCCATCGACCCATCCCATCGTCCCACGGGATGGGATGAGTGGAATAAACGTCGCGTGGGATGGGATGGTATCGGATGGGACGACAATTTTGTATGGGACGGAGTGGGACGAGTTTTTATAATATAGTAAATCTAGTTTCTGCATAATTAATTGCTTGTGAAAATTTTCGTGCCAATACACAAATTTTCCATCATATCCCAGGATGGATATCCCATATGTCCAGCCCAGGAAATTTCTATGATAAAGATGTTGTTCCTGAAAAGTCTTACGATCCGTTTGCGACAACAAAGGATTACTCATTGTCAGATAAAGAAATTACGGAAAAATTAAATTCGATCGATTTATCGTTAAGAAAATCTGACCCTGAATCGGAAAATGGAATGAATCGAGATGGGATAAGATGGATGAATGAGATGGGATGAATGGGATGGGATGGGATGAATGCGATGGGATAAAAGGGATGGGATGATTGGGATTGGATGGAATGAATGGGATGGGATGAATGGGATGGAATGAATGGGATGAGATGAATGGGATGGGATTTAATAAATGGGATGGGATGGGATGGGATGAATGGGATGGTATGGGACGTAAAGTTTGTGGGGATGGGACAGTGGGACGAAAATGTGACGGGATGGGTCAGTGACAGAGATCCGTCCCTCGGGATGGGATTTGCAACGAGGAACTCGTCCCATGATCATTTCTAGTCTGCACATATCTTAGCATAACACAATTCTTTCGAAAAAGTATAACTGTGAGAGCAGCTTGCCATTGCATTAGGAAAAAAATTCTGCTTCAATTTATTCTTTGAAGAGGATATTTTAATTCTTCAGGAAGAGGAAGACGGAGCCGATATGGTTTCGGGAAGTCAGATTGGACTTGGATCGGATGGGGGTAAAAATAGAAGACATAATATACAGAGAGAGACTTAGCGATTAAAAGAACTGAAGAACTCCAGATGATAGCCAAGAAGACTGGGCTTCAAATTTCTTTTGAGAAGACTGTCTTCATGATCAACATCAAAGACGCTCCTCTCCACTTGGGTTTGAGAGAAGCCAGGATAAATCGAGTTAAGTGTTTTAAGCATTTGGGAGAAAAATTACAGGAGAATGGGTCGGATAAGGATACCATTAAAGAGCGGGCGAGAAGAATGGAAATGGCTTATCAACTTATGAGGGATAGATACAACAAATAGGGTATTTCCTTTAGGGCCAAATTCCGACAACTAGATACTGTTGTCAGACCTGAATGTCTCTATGCAGCAGAAACACTAGATTGGGTGGACCCAAAAATCAAGAATGGAGAGTGGAGACTAAAACCTAACAAAGAACTATACCTGAAGACAGAAGGAATTGTAGCCCTAATGAGAAAAAGGAGAATACAGTTTTATGGGCACATGATGAGGATGAACAGTACCACACTGACGAAGAGGATTTTTGAATTCTTCAGGAAGAGAAAGACGGAGCCGAAATGGTTTCGGGAAGTGAGATTGGACTTGGATCGGATGGGGGTAAAGAAAGAAGACATAATGGACAGAGAGACATTTAGGCGACTAATTAAGGAGTTTACAGGATTCCAGGAGACAGGGAATTGTCAGTGAGAAAAGGAAGATACTTACACAGAGGAACAGAAAAAGGAAGTGGGAGAGAGGATGAAGAGATATTGGCAGAGAATGAGGACAAAAAATAATGTAACAACTGTCAAACGTGGTCCATAGTTGCCCCTAGGTAGGTAGGTAGGTAGGTTTAAGTGGCAGCTAATGCTCACATAGGCCTCAGATGGGCCCGTTGTGTTACCACGGTACTTGGAGTACAACCCTCCTCAGGGGATTTTGTCAAACCATTTTAAGCCGTGGATGAACCTCATGAGAGTCTGCGCATCTAGTGATGCGAGGTCAGAGAGATCATCCAAGAAAGGTCGGCCTAAGAAGAGCAATCGTGTTGCGGTCAGAGAGGGGCATTGGCATAGGTAATGCTGAACACTCTCCTCTTCCTCCTCGTCCACGCAGCCTCTGCAGTAGTCCCGCTTCGCTATGCCCAGTCTCTCAGCGTACTTGCCAATGGGGCAGTGTCCCGTGATGACTTCCACTGCCAGTCTCATATCGTTTCTTTTTAGAGAGACGATTTTGGTGCTTCTTTTCCTGTTTCGGTGAGGCCATATTTGCCTGGTTACCTCGCAGGTGTCTTCATCCCTCCACCTTTGCTCCGCTAAGTTCGAGGTTATTTCGGCTATGGTCTCCTTGCACGAGGCAAATGGAATACCAATATCCTGTAATACTTCGGTTGAGTGCAGGCTTGTGCCGTTCTTTGCAAGCTCATCCGCTTTTGTGTTACCTGGGATCCCGCTGTGGCTTGGTACCCACATGAGTCTCACGTTTGTGTGTGCTGCGAGCTCATTCAGCTTACTCCGACAGTCAGAGACCACTGTTGAGTTGGTGTACACGCTAGTAATTGCCCGGAGAGCAGCTTGGCTATCGGTGTAAATGTGGATCTGTTCACCAGGGTCCCCATTTACCATCAGCCACTCTGCTGCCCCTTTTACGGCGGTTACCTCCGCCTGTAGAACGCTGCAGTAGTCTCGCGGGCGTAAGCTAATTCTGAGGTTGAGGTCGTTGGAGAAAACTCCGCTGCCCACTTTGTCCTCCCTCCGTGAGCCGTCTGTAAAGACCTGCGTGTGTCCTGCTGGTACCTCTTTCTTTTCCATCCACTCCTCTTTAGAGGGTATGTGGTATAAGAAGTTGTTGCCAAAAGCAGGTGTTGCTAGACATCGGTCTATGTTTTTGGGCACCCCTTTAAATTCATTGATTATTCCGGCGTGTCCACGATAGTCCGATGTCAACATTCGCACTGACTTTAGTCTAAGTGCTGTGGTAATGGCAAGTTGCTTGCCCATTAAATCCACCGGGGCTATGTCCAGGATTGTCTCCAAGGCTTTCGTAGGCGTCGTTCTCTTGGCTCCCGTTATCATGAGCGCCGCCATTGTCTGCACTTTTGTAAGCGCCATTTGATTGACTCTTTTATTAAGTGCCGGCCACCATATGAAGACGCCGTAGTAGAGTATTGGTGTAACTACGGCTCTGTATAGCCAGAAGGTAATCTTGGGGTTGAGGCCCCAAGATTTCCCCACCGCTCTCTTGCAAGAGTACAGCGCCACCATTGCTTTCCGTACTCTTTCGTTTATGTTGAGCTTCCATGATAACTTTCGGTCTAGTATGAGACCTAAGTACTTGGCGCTCTCCTTGATCGTCAGTTCAGTGCCCTTTAGCATTGGGAGCCTGCATTCTGGGATGTTGTGTTTCCTTGTGAAAACGACTAGCTCGGTTTTCGCCGGGTTGACATCTACGCCACACCTTTTGCACCATTGCGCTACTTTCGATAGGGCCCCTTCAACAAGTTGCGACATTTTATTGAGGTGATTCCCTGAGGCCGCTATTGCTACGTCATCCGCATAGGCGACGACCCTGCAGCCGGATTTCCTAAGTTGGAGGAGCAGCTCATTTAGCGTGATGTTTCAAAGCAATGGTGAGAGGACGCGTCCTTGTGGGGTTCCCCTACTCACCTTTGTTCTTATGTGGGATTCTCCCATTGTGGCCATAATGTTCCTTTCACGGAGCATTTTTCCGATCAGGTGACATAGAGCGTTGTCCATAGCTAGTCCAGTTAAAGCTGATTCTATGGCTTCAGGCTTCACGTTGTTAAATGCTTCTTCTATATCGAGGAATACAACCATCGTGAACTCCTTATGCCTCATCGAGCTCTCTATCTGGTTTACCAAGGAGTGGAGTGCTGTTTCCACGGATTTCCCCTTTGTGTATGCGTGCTGAGACATTGACAGCATTTCAGGGTGTAATGCCTCCTTCATGTGCAAGTCAATCAGTCTTTCAAGTGTCTTTAGCAGGAACCAAGATAAGCTGATTGGTCTCAGGTCTTTGGGGGAGGTGTGTGAGGCCTTTCCTCCTTTTGGGATGAAGACCGCTTCGACCTCTCTCCATATTTTTGGGATGTATGAGAGTTTTATACATGCCTTAAACATAGTCCCTAACCAAGGTGTAACTATATCTATGGCCTCTTGCAGCTCAACTGGACTGATCCTGTCAGGTCCAGGTGGCTTAAAGGGTTTGAAGCTTTTTATGCTCCAGGTTAACTTATCTCCACCTACAATTCTGTCGGCCAGGTACCGAGGTGGAGCAGTTATGGTTGAGTCCACTACACTTATTCCATTATTTGGAAAGTGTGTATCCATGAGTAGCTCCAGCTTTTCTGTACATGAGGTTGTCCAGTTTCCATCTTGCTTCTGTATGAAGCTTCGGACTGCCGGATCCTTAGATAAAATTTTCGCAGTCGGCTGGCTTCTGAGGTTTCCTTTATTTGCTTGCAGAGCCGAGCAAAGGATGACCTTTTGGCCTTCCTAACCTCCGTTTTGAAATTCCGTAGGCTGTTTTAATAGGCAGTCCACTTATTGGTGCTTTTTGCCTCGTTGAACAGCCTCCTGCATTCCTTTCTTAGGGAGCTTATTAACGGCGTCCACCACCGTGGTTTGCTCTTACCTATCCTTGCATGATGTGCGCATGGCCTTGTTACAGGCACCTGTGAACTGTTTTACAGTTCTGTCTAGCTCATCCCCTGTTTTTGGTGTTGGGGGCGGCTCTTCCGATAGAAGACCCGATAGGGTAGTTTTGTACTTACCCCAGTCAGTCTTCCGTTTGTCTACAAACTTAGGCTTTGTTTGCATCTGTATGCCTACCTTAAATTCAATATACCTGGGATCAGAAAAGGAGTGTTCTTATGACACTTTCCAATTGCTTACAAGGTTAGGCGTTTTAGTGGAAACGAGTGTAATAGCAAGTACCTCCTCTCTCACGGCTGTGGTGAAGGTGGGAGTGTTACCTATATTACATATTTCTAGGTCGGAGGTTAGTATAAATTCTAGTAAAGACTCACCTCTGTTGTTCGTGTCCGAGCTGCCCCATATGGTGTGGTGGGCATTGGCATCGGCTCCAAAAATCACTCTACTCGGTTGGCTTCTGTGATTATACCATGGAAACCCTCTGGGGGAGTTTCCTTCTCATGGGCGAAGTATCCTGAGATCATCCATAACCTACGGTTAAAAAGTCCCATTGATACAGTGACAGTGTCGCAATCGTTGTGGTTAGGCATCATAAAAGCGTTGATGCTTTTATCCGCCAGGACGCACGAGCGTGGCTTACCTGCGTTTTTTACGTACAGTAACCTGTACTTGTCAGAGCCCAGTCCACAGATCTTGGTACCCACGACCCAGGGTTCTTGGATTAGCAGAGCAGCCGAGGCTGCTTTGGAGTGGTGGAGGTTACATTGTATTACCCCCACCATCGCTGAGAGAGTTTTCTGGCACCGCGACGATCGTTTCGTCGTTGTCGTCTTCGGTGTCAGAGATTAGCGCCAGATTCTCCTCTGCTTCGCTAATCTCATCTAGATGGAGAGGTACGAACGTATTAGTCACCCCCATATCTGACATCTCACTGTCTGAATGTGACCGAGGCTCCCCTTCCCTCGAGAGGATTGGGGTTCTCTGGTCACTCTTGTAAACATTCAGGGTAGTGGAGCCGAAGCCGTAGCTGATCACTCCCTTACTTTCTGCCAGTGGCGCTAGAGATGCTTCGTTTAAGATGACAATTACTTGCCTTCTCATACCCGCTGCCTCGCTAACTTTGATAACGCTCCAATCCTCAGTTGGAAGCGTGGGGTTGCTGGTCTGAATTATCTTCAGAATTGTCCTTGGGTCAGAGGGTTCCGTCGGGATCCAGGCTCTCGATCTCGGTCTGCTCGGGATCTTGTCCCTTGAGACAGCCTCGATTCGGGCGCCTGGCCAGACTTCCCCCACTTCCCCGATGGCTTGCTTGTACAGGTCCGCTGATCGTTGATCTGCACAAGCCACCAGATTGATATGTCCTTGATGCCAACCTGCGTCTCTGCAGCAAGGAGCTGGGCCTGGATTCTTCTGGAGAATGTCCAGGTATTTGCCCAAGAGAGCCGCTTCCACCAGTCCCCATTTGGCTGGCGCGATACTCCCATCCCGGTGACCTCTGTCAATGACCGCCCATACCAGATGATCTTTCATGATCTCACTGTATGGGCGCTTCGGGAGTCCCTTATTGTTGGACTGTGGCAAAGGACCCAGTCGTGCCCTTTTTTTCGCTTTGAGCGGGGATTCATCCATCGATCTGTCCTTTCTTTTGAACGATCCCTGGGTTTCCGCCGACTCATGCTCTTTCGTAACTTTAAGGGCCCACTCGAGTTTCGCCTTGTCTTGATCAGACCATTTTTCCTCCGAGATGCCCTTAAATTTGTCGAGGAGTTTGTAAGCCGCCCTTCTATCCCTGTAGGCTCTGACGGACGGTTTCACCTCTTTTTTGCTAGATGTCGCTTTATTCAGCTCTGCATCATTACTAGTGGTAGGCCGGCAGTCTCCCTTTACGGGTGGACTTTTTGGGGAACTCACGTTCCGGGAATGGATTGTTGCCCACACCAGATGCGATTGGGCAGGCGCAGGGTGGGATTCCGAGCTGTTGCCCGTACCCACCTGGTGGTTGTTACTTCAATTTACACTATCCAAATAGGGGGGGGGGGGGGGTGCAATTTGTACCTTTTGCCAAGTTTCCTTTCCTTAGGGACCAGACTGACCTCCTTCTGGCCATGCATTCTCTTGGCACGGGTAAGGTCCACCACCGTAGGATGGTGTGGAGACGGAAGTTATAGACGGAGATGGAGTTATAGACGGAAGAAGAAAGAAGTTTAACTCCTTAGCCCTCGATACCAACCAGCTTCAGGAGTTGAAAGGTGGTCAAGAGTAGACCGAAGAGTTGACCAAGGGAGGTCAAAAGATCAAAGAAGGAAAGAGGAAATTGGTAATCTCGTGCCGAAGCATGGTTACCGTGCAATGGTGTTGGTCCGCGTGTGCAATCCCCTATCCGCCACCCGGGGACGCGCCTGGTAGGGGTTACACCTTCCCCCGCAGGCATAGTTGCCCGTAACGAATAAAAAAAAAATTCACTGTCATGCTGGGGAATTGTCAACAAAATGTAGCCAACCTAAATTTGTTGTTGAAATGGGGTATTTTTAAGTTTAAATTTCTTATGTTTCTCAATTATGCCGTAATATTGACTACTTAAAATAAAATCGTCGAAACGTTGCATTAACAACATTTTTTTAATAACTCATTCCCCATACCTCATGAACCTTATATAAATATTTATCATATTGGGATATAAATAAGTTGATTAATTATTTTTATTTTACGTAATAAATAAACTGTTAAAAATGTAAAAAAGGTAAACTGTTAAAAATGCATCTTGGCTACGTCACTGAATAAAGGGGTGTTTAGAGTACTACCTGCTTTTAACTAATGATCTCAAATGATGCTACGGGTCACCATCTGAGATCATTAGTTAAGTCATGACTGCAATCATTTAAATCTTAAAATACGGAATATATATATATATATATATATATATATATATATATATATATATACATTGAATTTTAAGCATGTGGAAACAAGCAACAAGTGATATAGACAAAATAAATAGGACCTGATTTATAAAATTTTCTAATTCGTTTTTGCTTCTCAGATTGTGTGATCTATTTTGCTTTCTAATTTAAAGAAACGAACGAAGCTGAAAATAATATAAGTATTATCATTCAATTGCAATAAAGCTAATGTTCTTTCATTGTATTTAACACGTACTTTTAACTCATTTTATATCGTATTCTAAGTTTCTTTCCTATCACACACTAGTTAAAGTACATAAAAATGTAACTCAAATGGGACCGAACTAAATAAATATCCAATGATATTAATAACATATCATATATTATTACAGAATAAATCAGTTATATTATTCTCAGCATTCAAATACGAAAAAAGAAAAATACTACACATTGTATTTATTTCACGAATCTGATGTAACATGACATCCGGAGGAAAGAAAGGAAAGTGCTCCGAAAAATCCTAGGCCCAAAAATCAAGGATGGAGAGAAGAGACTAAAACCTAACAAAGAACTATACCTGAAGACAGAAGGAATTGTAGCCCTAATGAGAAAAAGGTAAATACAGTTTCATGGGCACTTGGTGAGGATGAACAGTACCACACTGAAGAAGAGGATTTTTGAATTTTTCAGGAAGAGGAACACGGAGCCGTAAGTACATAAAAAGTAACTCCAATGGGACCGAACTAAATAAATATCCAATGATATTAATAACACATCATATATTATTACAGAATAAATCAGTTATATTATTCTCAGCATTCAAATACGAAAAAAGAAAAATACTACACATTGTATTTATTTCACGAATCTGATGTAACATGACATCCGGAGGAAAGAAAGGAAAGTGCTCCGAAAAATCCTAGGCCCAAAAATCAAGGATGGAGAGAAGAGACTAAAACCTAACAAAGAACTATACCTGAAGACAGAAGGAATTGTAGCCCTAATGAGAAAAAGGTAAATACAGTTTCATGGGCACTTGGTGAGGATGAACAGTACCACACTGAAGAAGAGGATTTTTGAATTTTTCAGGAAGAGGAACACGGAGCCGTAAGTACATAAAAAGTAACTCCAATGGGACCGAACTAAATAAATATCCAATGATATTAATAACACATCATATATTATTACAGAATAAATCAGTTATATTATTCTCAGCGTTCCAATACGAAAAAAGAAAAATACTACACATTGCATTTATTTCACGAATCTGATGACACCGTTGAATCTGATACCGTTTATTATATATATATATATATATATATATATATATATATATATATATATATATATATATATATATATATAAATATATATATATATATATATATATATATATATATATATATATATATATATATATATATATATATATGTAAATTAGCTAATCATATCCTATTCCTAATTTAGCGCCCTTTATATAACATCAAGGGATTTGTAAATGTAACTAACATTATGTTGGCACTAGATGCTAACATGAACCATATGTTCGGACAAAGACAAACATGCTATTTAGGTCTTATAATCTTTTCATTTATAGGTAAGATTATCTTTTAATAATTTATTGTATATATTTCTTAATAAAACCATTTATAGTTACAGCTAAAGTGAATTATTTATAACCTGATCTATTTAAAGATTACAAAACGATTATAAGAAAATACCAATATGACTCAACCAAAATTACACTTAGGTACACCTGATGAAGATTAATGGAAAGGAGTACGGACTAATTGGAATATCATTGAACAAAGTAGTATGGTATCAAATCCCAGAAGAATTTAGGAACATTCAAAACCATGCAGAACTACTAGCTTTGAAAACGTTTAGTAATACTTTACAATGCATTACAAAAATTGGAGGTCTCAGAAAAATAGCAGTAACATTCAAACTGGTATTAAAAAATATAAATCTAGATAAAGAAGAAATTTTTTTTGTAAAGGATTTTATTTTGGAGGAATATAGAGAAACTGATTGTATAATACAGCAAAAGGGTGAGTTAACCTCAAATTGTTGAATGTGTTGAATGTACAACGATATTAGAATAAGTAAAAGGAATGGCGGCATCTGACGAGAAAAGGGTGAACGAAATAGAAAACAGTTACAGTTTGTTCTAATATATGTAATCGATAGAATGTTGAGTTAAGGTTTCTTGTTTAGTTTAGTTTCATTTTGTAATGTTTATGTTTTTTCTAAATAAATGTAGTGTTTAATTATTTCACAAACAGTTATTTACCACTGTGATTATTAAGCAACTTTGCAACACAAATGAATATTTCCTATTTCAACAGATCAATGAATTAAAAACCCAACTAAAATCGCATCACCACGTAAATTTGAATGATATAGAAAATAAATTTTTAATTGTAAAATTTAATGGAAGACAAGAGGCAGCAATTTGGATGGCTTCATTTGAAAAGGAGTGCATTAAATGTGAAATAACAGAAAACAATACAAAAATAGAAGTACTAAAAATCTTTGTTGATGGTAATGTAAAAGAATGGCATAGTTTAAATTTTATAAAATTATCTGCTTCTGATTGGGATAGATGGAAAAAAAAAATTGTTTGACTTATGAAAAAAGAAATTGGGATCCCATTTGCGCTGCATTTGGATATAAATATATTTCTGGATCATTAATCGAATTACGTAATTAAGAAAGAACGATTATTACTTGAAGCGGATAAAAGTATATCAGAATTATTTAGGATATATCAAATTGTGTTTAATTTGCCGGCTGAAATACAAAATAAATTTAAAAGGGAAAAAATTAAGACTATTGATGATTTAATAAACGAACTAAAGAAGATTAATGATTACCATCATACAACGAAGTATTGGGAAGTGAAGAAAACTGAAGAAAAAAAAATTGATTCTGATAAAGATAAATTATTGAAAAATTCAAAAATTAAGAAGACCATGCACATAATGTGAATCGTTAAGTCTTAAAAATCGTTTTCATCCAATACAGGCATGTTGGAATAAAAGAACCACAAAAAATGAAATAAATATAACTAAAGAAGATGAAGGCGATGAAAATGAGGTATGTGTACAAGATAACTATGTGAAAACAAAACTAATTGGCCCGGTGAATTCCACACCACTTTCATTAATAAAGATTAAAGTAATTTTAAATATAGCGAAAGCAATTCAAGCAGTATATGATAATGGCTCTACATGTTCACTAATTAATGAAAAAGTAATAAAAGAACTAAAAACAAAATTAATAAAGATAAAAGTATATTGAAAACGATAAATGGTGTGAAATTTACTAAAAACCGGGTTAACCTACATATGAAAATTGGAGAAATAGAAGACAAATTAAATTTAATAGTTGTAAAAAATGATAATTTTAACTATGATCTATTGATTGGATTGGATACAATACAAAAGTGGATGGAAAGGTTATGTGTAGCGTGGGGTCACATAGACCTCACACCCTGTTTAGCGTGGGGTAACATAGACCTCACACCCTGTTTAGCGTGGGGTCACATAGACCTCATAGTTGGGGTAGGTTACAGATGTTAGGAATGAAGCGCCATTAGGGTAGGTTAGCATTAGATTAGTTGGATTAGGTTAGGGTAGGTTGTAGGTTAGTTGAGTTAATATTAGGGTAGGTTAGCATTAGATTAGTTGGGATAGGTTAGGAATGAAGCGCGCTTCATTCCTAACCTATCCCAACTAATCTAATGCTAACCTACCCTAATCCACTTCCCGTCCACTCCGTCCACTTTCCATCCACTTGCATCCACTTTCCATCCACTTGCATCCACTTGCATCCACTTTCCATCCACTTGCATCCACTTGAATCCACTTTCCATCCACTTACATCCACTTTCCATCCACTTTTTATTCTTCTCTATCTATTGAATTGTATAACTTGATTGTTAATCATTCTTCCATTGTAATACTGGACGTTGGTGTGAATACATCATGTTTAAATGTAACGAGTGTACCAAGCGATATTCATTGATTCAAAATTTACGCAGACATGAAAGAGGTCACAACCAAAACTTTGTATGCGAGTATTGCGCAAAAATATTTTCTCGTCGTGATATATATATATATATATATATATATATATATATATATATATATATATATATATATATATATATATATATAATCGTCATTTGTCGGCTAAACATTATGCAACTAAGATGAGTAAACAGGTGAATCTCGAAGAACAATCGCAAGACACTCTTAATGAAGCCGCACTTAGAAATTTGCGAGATGACGAGATAATCCAAAAAGAAAAACGTATCAAAATACTTGATAATGATGATCTAGTAATTGAAAATGAAAAATCGAAAGAATTTAGAGATATAATATTAAAGAAAGTACAGCGAGCGAAACAATCGGAAAACGATGACAGCTTGATTGCAAGTAAAGAAAAGAAAGTGGAGGCGAAACTGCCTGAAAATGTTATAGACAATGGCTTAATGGAAGAAAGCAGTTTGGATAAAAGTGTGGTTGAAGATATTGAAGCAGATGTATCTAAAGACCATGCTACAGATATTGAAGCAGATATATCTAAAGATCATGATATATACAATGACTTAATGGTGGGGATGACAGAAAACAGAATAAACGTCTCAATGTTAGGTGACTCCTTTAAAGAGTTGTTAAATTACCTGGATTTATTGGAACATCGATTTGATATTAGTAATTCTCAAACATCCAAACAGAATACCCCTGCAGGATTTCCAAGAAATTGCATTAACAAGAGAGAAGAAGATTAAGAAAGTGTTTTCACAGACTATGATTTCGAAGGGAACATACCTTACCTCAATGAAAAAATTGCAAACGGGAAGTCGTTTAATCCGTTTATTGAATGGAATGATCCCAACGAGTTGGTTGAACGATTATGGTTGTTAAAAAAGTCTCAACAATTTGGGACTATCGAAAACGCTTTAAGAGAAGCCGACATAATCGAGTAATATTTGACGATGATCTTCTTAATTAACATTAGCTGTCGTAGAGGATCGAAGGTGTTATTTTAAAAAATATGTACTTATTGTAAAATAGTGATTCTATTTGTAATTGTAAATAATATTATATAATAATATATTGTAAATAATAAATAATTTTATTCTACTAATAACTTGGTTTTATTTTTACCCATAATCCTGAAACTGAATAAAATGGTTAAGAAAAACGGTATACATTGTTAAATTATTATTTGTATTATAATTAGTAAAAAATCATTGCAGATTACAAAATCTTTTTTCATCAATACATTTATAACATTTATATCGGGGTGGTGGGGGTCCATCAATATGAATACCATCAGTTGGTAGATTGTAGTGTTTCTAACATGGGAGACAGGCGGCTATATCTTCATCTTCTTGAAAATGTGATGGAAGTGCCAGAAGTTTGATTGTTAATTTTAATCGTTGAATTTTTTTAATGTGTTGTTCCAAGCATGCTTTTCTTTATACTAACCGTTCTACTGCATTGTCGACATCGATCTTAATCATTACACTGCTGAATTGATTCTATATCTTTAAATAAATTACATTTGTTGTGCGCCAATATCTCATACATATATTCTACGCTTTCAAACTGCTGGCTAGCTGAAGATGTTTGTAGTAGGTTTTCAAGCGTTGATGTGGTGTCACAATCTTTTGGTAGGTTTATAAAATGTAGCAGTCACTCGTTGTAATTATCGGCAAAGTTTAAGGTTTTAAAACGTACCAAACGATAGTCAATTAATTTAAATAAAACAACCAACTTGCATACTGCCTTTTGATCTAGATCGAATTGAACCCCTCTACTTTGTAATGTGATATATCTGCGTCTATTCCGTTTAGCTGATGGGTGGAAAGTTATGGTGAAGCTGTCGCAAGCGGATACTACGAGAAAATTGCAAGCGAGTGGTTTAATTCGTTTATTGAATGGAATGATCCTAATGAGTTGGTTGAACGATTATGTCTGTTAAAAAAGTCACAACAATTTGGAAGCACATCTAAGGATTATGAGATTCAAACTATAGAAAACGCTTTAAGAGAAGCCATCATAATCGAGTAATATTTACGATTACCCTCAATTTAATAAAGGAATTATTTATATCGGATATAATTTGATGTGGATATACGTTTTTCAATATAAGATTCATAAAGTTTTGAGGAAATTATTTATACCTTACATAATTTAATATGAATGTGAATATACGTTTTCAATGTAAGATTAAAGTCTTAACGAGAATTCTGGTTTGATAAACAAACTGATTAAATTCCACGTGTGACCGTTGATTAGTAGTGGTTTTACTCCTGAACTATAGAAAAATATTTGTTTAGGATGTTGAGGTTTTCATTTAGATCGATAAATCCGTTTGATACTCGTAAATATATTCTGCAGTTAGTCGTCACTTACATCGCTAACAAAGCAGTCCTAAAAATTATCATGGACCTATACAATAAAATAAATAATTCTGTGGATTTTCCTGAGACGCCCGTGAAAAGGGTGTGTGACTTAACCATAGACATCCCATATAAACTGGTTGAATTAAAAAACGTTGAAACAAAGTATGGGAAGAGTCTACTAGCAAGCATTAAATTTGGAGGCGAAGACGTTTATGTTTTTCTACCAAAACGATATGCTGAGAAGATATCAGTTGAAGACGCGCGACAGCTCGTCAACAACGGTAGTGCATTGGTATACCGAGGGCTGCAGACCTTCCCCGGGAAATGTAACCGAGCGTACAAGATTGAATTTTTACCTGTAAGTATTTTTGATGTTTTCATAGAATTTATTAGAGTTTGGCTTTTTCTCAATATTAAAGTCTAATAGTTTTTTTTATTTTTTAGTTGGTTTAAATACTGACGGAATGGATACAGTAATATGTACTCACACAGATGTTTCCAACATCGATATCTGATGGAAATGTAGATAACTATAATACCAGCAATACCGTTAGAAAATCCTAATTTTCATAGTTATAAATATGTTTTAATGAAATTAAAAATATGAATGTGTAGATGCTTAAATATATAATTTTCTTATGGCACATCCTTTTATTTAAAATAAAAAACATTAATTACCCAGGGGTTGAGTGATAATAATTAACAAGGGGTAGTAAGAAATAACACATAATTAATTTTTAGTTTGAACTTGTTTCATGTAAACATGAAAATTGATTAGGAATGATATAAGCGGGTTTTATCGATGTTCAATTTATAATTCTAAACGCTAAATTTTAGTTCAGTCTTATCTAGTTTCATGTATTTAGCTTCGTCTGTCTAGTCTCATGTATTTAGTCCCGTCTATCTAGCCTCATGTATCTAGTCCCGTCTGTCTAGCCTCATGTATCTAGCCCCGTCTGTCTAGTCTTGTCTCTCTAGTCTTGGTTGTTTAGTCCTGTCCGGTCTAAATCCCACAATCTCATTGAATCAAGCCGTAATATGTTTGCAGCAAATTTTGTATACTCGTTTCCCCGCTACCCCCACAACTCATTTTGAATTTATTAGCATCGAGATAATTAGTTTAGCAATATCTGCCACGGCGGATGACGTCACCTACTGAGGGGTAGGCGGTCGGGCGGCTAGGACAGTAGATTGAAATAAACACAAATACGAAAAACAAAACGAAGAAATTGATTACACTGACATACACAAACATCCGGCTATGCTTAACCGAATACTGAAACTTTGTTTAAATTAAAATCTTATTACGTTTATCAAATTAAATACGGGATAATTTCAAGAAATTAATTAGACCGCACATCATAATTTAATTGTTTCACATACGTTTACAGACAGGTTGAGACAGGATTGTTATCAGTGCTAGACGTTCGGTCCTATCTAGACGTGTGGTTACATACACATTTTCTATCGTGGAAGTTGTAATAAAAATTATTGGATGTTATTTCATTCTCATACATTTAAAAGCTTCAAATACTAAACTGATTACGTAAACTGAAAAAGAAATAATCTATTCCATTTCTCACTCAAAATTAAACCTAATTGCTGAAATACTTTTTTATATATATTGAATAATTAATACGATCTAAATCACAGACAAGTTTAAGAAATGTTACATATATTTTAGTTGAATTAAACAATCCCTTATATATTCTAGTTCAGTTTCTCTAGTCTCTTTCTAACTAGTCTCATGTATCTAGTCTCATGTATCTAGCCCCATGTATCTAGTCCCATCTATCTAGTCTCATGTATTTAGTCCCATGGATCTAACCCCGTCTGTCTAGTATCATGTATCTAGCTCCATGTATCTAGTCTCATGTATTTAGTCCCGTCTATCTAGTCTCATGTATTTAGTCTCGTCTATCTAGTCCCATGTATCTAGCCTCCATGTATCTAATCCCGTCTATCTAGTCTCATGTATCTAGCCCCGTCTGTCTAGTCTCATGTATCTAGTTTCATGTATCTAGTCTCAAGTATCTAGCTTCGTCTATCTAGCCTCATGTATCTAGCCCTCCCGTCCGTCTAGTCTCATGTATTTAGTCCCGTTGATGTATGCAACCAACTTCACACCTCATTTGTCTCAACAGGATCTAATTTTGAATTTCCCCGCCTCGCGTCTATATTTTGAATTTTCCCGCGCATCTGGAAGTTCCGAAAATGGCGGCCAGAAGTCGAAACCGGAAACAGGAAATCGAAACCGGAAACCGGAAGTCAAAACTGGAAACCGGAAGTCGAAACCGGAAGTTCCAAGGTTAAGGTTAGGGGTCAAGGTCGAGGTTAGGTTAGGGGTCAAAGGTCATCGCGCATGCGCATGTCAGAGGTGGAGGTGGATCTAGAACATACTATCTTTCCCTACTGGCATCTTCATTTAGCGTCGATTCATCGTAGTTTGAGGTTATATTTATATGAGAATGTTCTGGACAAATTACTAGAACATCACTGATATATTTTATGCTATTTAATTTATTGAAGTCACTTATGTGATACACATTTTCACAAATTAGGCAAATTACCGTGCCAACTCTTGTGCCTGGATGACATTTATATGTTTTTTCTCGCACTTTATCTGGCGGAAAACCACCACCCGTTGACATTTTTCTGAATGTGGAGGCCGTGAATTTATTTGTTCATATTTACCCTGAAGATGGCTAATTTTTAATACAGCCGAAACTAGTTGGTAATAATAGTTTATAATACTAGTTGGTAATAATAGTAATAATAATTTTTATTTCTCTAAAAAAAAAAAAATAGCTTTAATTTGTTTACCATTTTATATGTTTTTTTTTTAGATTCGTCGCATGATGAATGTACGCATTTAACAATGACATTAAGCGAATATGTTTTTTTCCACTTATAAATGTAGAAAAATCAATGATCATTTGATAGAAATAATGTTAAATAAAAGACACTAGTTGTAACTTTCACAAATGAGTTTTATTAAATACTTTATCCATATCGGCTTCTTAGGCTTTCGTCCGAAGATTGCACACAATGCAACAATTGTGTATTGTACATGTTTTTATATACTATTTACCATCTTTGAGGAATAATGAGATTATTTAGGAAGTTCCCTAATTATGGAATGCCAAATATTGGAATGAATTAAATCTACCAAGTCATTTAGGATGTTTGAACCGTCCGTAATGGCTTTTTTATTTCATAAGCTTCTAGGAACCCATCATCGTGCCTTTATCTATGATACGTAATTTTTTTAGATTTGTCTTATCGCAGGTATGATTCTTCTAATTCAAATGTTTGGCTAAATTTGAGTCAAATTTCTTATTTTTGTAGGATCTCATATAATCATTGAACCTTATATTATTTGTCCTGCCTATGTTTGACCTATATAAGAGTTTCTTGACAGAAGGGCGAAGTTGCGTCATCTGATTTTAAAGCTGTACGAGAATATCCGAGAATATACGCATCAGACCATTACACTATTACATAATTACTAGTACATGTGGATCGTATTTCTTGGGATGCAATAGTTGATAAAAAAGGAATAGTTAATGAGGGTAGAATTGCTTAATGAATTTTTCAAGTGCGCGACACTTATGGTACTACCAACGCCACATAAGGTATGTCGAACGTTAAGTTGAATATGAAAGAGTAAGCAGAGTTGTAAGATGCGCGATTCTTGTAGCGCTTTCATCGTCAGTTTAGGTTGTGTGCTGTGTGTAAAAAATAAGGGGAGTTGGCAAATGCACAATTCCTGCTGCACAAAATATATACTAATAATTCATTTGTCTCAAATCATTTTAATGCTGTCCGGTTACAAACCGGATGATATGATGATATAATGGATGATAATATAATGATAATATAAACCGAATGATAATATAATGAAACACTTTAGAAATGTAGTTAATTATATAGAGTTGCCAAAGGTGTGAGATCAAAATTATTGTAATTAAAGCAGTGATATAAGAAATTAAAACTTCCCAACGTTCCTAAAAAAAATTTACTATATCTAACGATGTGATATTGGTTTCTAAGGCTTACATAGAAAATTCAGACTTGTTTCGGCGTATGTATACTGGTGGTACCCACAAAGTAGTATTCTTTGCGAATTTTGTAGAATCGTTCTGTTTAGTCACAAAAGTAGAAAATATGTATAAAAGTGATTTTTTTTTCAATTGGTAATGAATATGAATATGGGTCCCTTCTCTGAATATGAATTTTTAATTTACATGGGTTTAAATGGAGAATGCGGTCGGAGGTTTGGGAAAAAAATTCCTACGCAAAAACGATTCGCTTTGGAAAGATGAAAATGAGACACTTTTTAGAAAAAAACACTGCTCTATTCAATAATGTTAAACGCATGTTTGGTAAAATACGGAAAGTTGAACAAAAATAACATATAAAGAATTTCAACATAATATATTGCTTTTAAGAAAAAATCCTGTATCGCGCCTATAGACTGAGAAAATGTCAAAATATCAATTTCTATAGAAAAAAGTATGGTCTAAATAGAACTCAAAGCATTTTACAAAAATCTGTTACAGTTATCAAGCTATAGATTTTATTACGTTTTCTTCCGATTTGGCTTTGGGAGGGGGCTGCCGTCGCTATATAAAATATTTTGCAAAACTGATACGGTTATTTTATTCTTTGATTCCTTGAGTACAAATGTGTACAATTTTATTGTTCTAAGTAGGGTGGAACCGATAAAGGCATTTTATTAAGGAAACCAAACTTGTCAATCATGAATTTTAACCAAAACCAAACACGGAAATTTCAAAATATTGAATACTTGCGAAAAGATGCATTAACCCTCGAAGGCTTGCAATGAAATTTTTAGTTTACATGGATGCCCATAAGAAGTACACTCAGACAAACGTTTTGCCGGTACCGGGGACGGCGTGGGAAATTATTTTAGTTCTCGAGTTTTTTTCTCGAGGACAGTCTCGAAGAAGAAAATACGCACCGCACCGTATGTGGAATGCTTGTACCTACAAATAAATATTCTTTGAAAGTTTTATAAAGTCGTTCAGTTTTGTCACAAATGTGTAAAGTGAATTTATTTTTCAATGGAACCCCTTCTCTGAATTTGGTTTTCCAATTTACGTGGGTTTAAATGGAGAATGTGTTAAAATCCTATGTTTGGTTATAAATTTAGTAAATGAATACGTTTGTTAAAAGAATGTGCGCTCTATAGATCTGTGCTGAAATTATTTCTTGCAAACCCAAGGAAATGAGGCAGAACGGGGTAGAACTGACCGTTTTTTCAACCATAACTCTGTTGTTATACGTGCGAGTAAGACATGGATTATATCGTTAGATTCTAAATTAAATATGTAACATGTAATTATTCTTTCAGATAACTCGTAAATGTCATCGTTTGGAAAATAAGAGATGAGATGTAAATTTTGCCATATTTCAAAAATACCCGATAAAATGTTTGAAAAACTAACGTTTTCTTTGAGAAAATCGAAAAAATTCTAATCAAATGTGGCCCGGCTAACGAAATACTTGAGATAATTTGCAAGAATGTTTAATTGTTTCTAAAATAGAACTTTTCAACTTTATCGAATGAATCTGCATTCCCCGTAAAATGGAAGGAAGATTCTGTGTGGCGCTGAATCCTGGTAGATGACTTGCATTAACAATAATCCCCATTGTAAAACGGTTTGCAATGGAATGATAAAATTTTCAACCGCTGCAAGTGGTCTGAATTTCAAAAATGTTGGCCAAGAATAGAAAGAAGATTTAAACGCGAATTGGTACATACGAGTTTTCCAGGCTGCTGATTACGAATTTCAAAGTATAATATTAAAATTGAAAATGGCGGATCCAATATGGCCGACCACTTCATTAAAATTTGATCGACATTTCATGTAAATTGGTATATTAGGGTTTTCGAGTTCACTGAATACGAATTTTGTAATATAATATTCAAATTCAAAATGGCGGAACCAATATGGCCGACCACTTCATTAAATTTAATCGGAATTTCATATAAATTGGCCCATGAGGGTTTTCGAGGTCACTGATAACGAATTTCATGGTATAATTTTAAAATTCGAAAGGGCGGATCCAATATGGCCGACTACTTCAATAAAAATTTATCAAAATTTCATATAAATCAGTATATAAGTGTTTTCGAGTTCACTGATTATGAATTTCATTGTTTATTTAAAAAATTCGCTCTCTAACGCCCTTTTTAGAAACTGAAGTTGTACCTCTTCTACTTGATCTCATTCATACCCCATATTTCCGCTCCATACAACAAAATACTCCGAACACACGCTTTCCACACTATCATTTTTGCCACGAAACTCTCTTCAAATTTCTCTTTCCAAGCATTCCAAAACCTGTTAGCAGCCACCCATACTTTCTTACAAATGAACTTAATGTGCTCATTATTGGACCCATTACTACCAAACATAAATCCCAAGTATTTGAACCTGCTAACCTGCTCTATAACATCTTCCCCCCACATCAAGCTTTCCTCTTTCTTACCAACTTTCTTTCTAAACAGCATCCACTTAGTCTTCTCTCTACATTCACACTTAATATTCTTTTCTCAAAATATCTTTTAATCCTTCCAATCATCTCTTTCATTTCCCCTTTTCTTCTTGCTAAAGCAACTATGTTATCCGCATATGCTAGAGACCACACTTTCATCTTACCTATTACCACTCCTCCTGCTTGCCCATTTTTTAAAACCTTTTCTAAGTCAGATATAAAAACATTAAATAGAACAGGGCTAAGTGGACACCCTTGCTTTAACCCTTTCCTGACCCAGAATCTTTCGGATTTTTTTCCCACTTATTCTTACTCTGCAGCTTGTCTTACCGTATAGGTCTGTAACTGCCTTCACTAGCCACCCGCTAATCCCTTTTGCTCTCATGAGTTCCCATAGCATCTTTCGGTTTACTGTGTCATTTTTACTGTGTCAGAATGTCAAAATCCAATATGGCCGAGCAATTTATTAAAATTTGATCTAAATTTCATATAAATTGGTATATGAGGTTTTTTGAGATCACTGATTACGAATTTATTAATGGGATTTTAAAATACAATATGGCAGATCCAATATGACCGAGCACTTCTAGAAAAATATGTTCGGAATTTCATATAGATAGGTATGCAAGGGTATTCAATATTGGTAATAACGATAAAAATATTACAATTGCGAAATAATGATCGGTTTTTATAGCAGTTATTATGGAAAAATAATTATAAATGAAAAAAATAGGGAAAAAATTGTACTAATCAGTCCTTATCACTGTCGGGATAATTATCATGTTCGAAATCAAAATCAATATCACGCATCAAAAATTTCTAGGAAACTTTCAGACTCATCTCATTCCCTGCAGGAAAAGAAAAAGCTCTAGGGCCTCTGATGACAAATGTTTACCTATTTTTGGTTTCATTTTTCTCAAGCTCAAAATAAGTGCATCCAAAGATACAAGGAGCCAATGAAACACATCATTCATTATATTTATGCGTGATTTTTTTCTGGAAAATCCTTTACGATATTTTTTTATTTCCTTATTTCTGGCTTCCCTATAAAATGTTCCTCTAAACGCTTACATTTAGTTTACAAGTTTACAAGTCTAACATAGTTTCCAAGTCTAAGTTCAAATCGTTCCTTATGATCACGTACTGTTCTCGACGAGATACATGTATACGACGAGATAAAGCGATGTAATATTAAGAAAATTATTCACAATAATATATATATATATATATATATATATATATATATATATATATATATATATATAATGAAATTTATGAAAATTATCAAACAAATTTTGCAATAGCACATAGTCCCGCACCACAACTGTGTCGGCGTAAATCCTGAACTAAAAAAAAAAAAAATGTCCGGCGCGTCGCCATGCCGGCCGGCGCTTCGCATTTCTAATCTCCTATGTACAGAGGCAGGCAGGGGCAAGATTTTCTTCTAGATTCTATTACAAAACATAGTAATCTATATGTTCTATATCTCAACTTCATAAGCCCCGCTGCGGTGATAACTTTTTTGCTATTTTGCTAATTAACGGAAATTTTATTACTAGAAAAACCATTATGTACACACATCTTTTACATGATTTCTAGCACACGCGAGTATAAATTAATGAAAACGTAATATATTTAAAAATTCTACGTACCTTCCTTAACATCCTCCATAAAACGAAAATGAAAAAGGACACTCTAGTAAAAAGTTACACGCACTTGAATTAAGAATTATATTCCAGAATCGCTACACGTGCTCGCGCTATGCCGACAAGGGTAACTTTGAAGGAGTGTAGCGTCTCAGAGAAAAAGATATCCCACTTTTCTTTTAGAATAATACACAGCAAAGTATTGTTTACAAGATTCTTTAGAAATAAACCCATTGACTATCATTTTTCAGATTCAGACCACTCTGCGCTGGTAGAGGAAAGTGCTCTATCGATGCATGCTAAAAGAATTTCTTAGAAATGTAGGAAAATGAGAATCGCAAATTTTTGAAAATCAATTAAACAATTGCAGGGAGGTTTCAACGTCGACCACGCCTGAACCGTCAGCCGCAGAAAACTCTAACAACACATTTTAAGAGAAGTCGATGAGTTTTATTCGAAGTGTATGAGTTGTATTCAAGATGCGAGTGGGTAACGCTGGAATCTGAATTCAATTTAAAAGTTTCATTATTCTTAAAAAAATTACTCGTAAATATTGCAGTTTACGAAATAAATTTTAGAATTCAAATGTGAACGGAAACAACTGTTTCTTGTGTAAAATTGTTTGAAAATGGAAATTTTTTGTTTTCTTGCAGAAAACCGCCGGGTATGCACTACTAAGACGGAAAATGCAAATTTTCCTTTCACCGTTTCCGTTTAAGGTGAAGAGGTGGAAAAAAGTGACTTAGCGGTTTATTGCCTGCGGTACCTCCCCGGAGGTGTAATGCGCCGAGAGAAGTGTCTTTCGAAAGCAAACACGTGGGGCTATAATCCTTGAAAAGAGAAACACAATTCTAATACAATTCACCGAATAGTGAAAATTTCAATTTGCTCAATTTTGAAAAAAATGTTTGGAGTTTGGTCGGGCGTCACGACCCCAAGATGCGATGGACTAGTGCGAGGACCCTTTTGTTATCGCCATATAGATCCTTTTGTAGTCCATTTGGAAACAGCCACCGCGACACCCTGCTTTTTATTTTAGCGAATCCCGGAGGATTCTCGCGGACGTCTACAAACATGGATTTTACTGGCGTCCCGGCGCCATCCGGCACGCAATCGCAATTAAACTCTCAAAAAAAACTAAAATGCACTATGCCGAATCCATTGGTGTTGGTGCTGTCCCGATCCGACTGTTGGTTATCCTAGGAAAGGGATCCTCGCAAATTAGGTGAAAAAAGTTTCGCGTTTTGACAATTTTTCGAGAAAAACTTCACAGCAATGTGTAGTAGTAAAGCCGATTGGAGCGACGAATTTTCAGCATACCACATAGAGCAAAGTTCTATCAAGTCGTACACGTATGGTTCGAAGTTTTTGGACCTCGTACCAAATATCCAAGTATCTTCCAAGATACTTCCAATCAACCAAGGGAATCAACCAAGTATCTTCCAAGCAGAGGTACATGCAATCGTGAGATATGCATAGTTTAGCCTCAACTGGAACTATCGCAAAAAAACGAATTGCTATACTCTCAGATAGCCATGCAGCCATCAAGGCCAATCATTACATCATACACCATCAGGTTCAACCTGGTATGGAGGGTGGATGTGTGGGAAAGCTAAACAAGCTCGGCAGAGTACATAAAATACCGCTATACTGGGTACGAAGACACTCTGGTATAGATGTAAACGAAGCAGCCGATCCCCTAGCAAATAAACCCTTTTGCGGTATGAGTATGAACACCATCCATAAAAGCTTAGATGAAGAAATAAGAGGAAAAACCTGGAAAATACTTCCAAGGCTAAGACAATACAAGGTAATGCTGGAATCTTTTAACCAGAAAAGAGCAAAAACTTGCCTAAAACTAAACAGGAACAAACTTAGAATTCTGACAGGAGTCCTGACGGGACACTGCATACCTCAAGGCCCCATACATCTTCTCAAAGATTGCGGAGCACGGTTCCGCAACAGATAAATGTACCATGGAGTTGCACCAGAGGAGTTGCAGTTCTTGAATCCTATCCAGATTCTGAGATTCCTAAAGGAATCAGGGTTAGAGCAGGCGCTCTAAACTAATTACAAGTAAAGTAAACCCTGCTTCCGTCACAAATGAAAGGTTCGATTTCATACTGTATGAAGTACGAGTCGATATCAATTGCGTCTTCGAATGCATATCTTACTGAAAACGGACAAATAGTATAAGCATGTATCAAATCTCCCTTGGCATCTATTTAATTTTGAAGCTTTTGGAAAAAACAAGGCGTTAATGTATCCCGCAGATTATTATTTCCATGTCTTATATTTTTTTACATTCCATAGCTGTATATTAAAATATTTTACTTCACAGACTTTAAACTCCATGCAACACCGCCAACATTGAATTTGCTATAGCAATTTTGTAAGGAGTGTTGAAGAGTTCTGAAATTGAACCTCTCCACTCCAGGTATTCTTGTCAAGACACTGGTTAAAGAACATTGAAAAATGATTGTTACTAAAAATAAAAAAATAAATTAAGGGTGAGGAGCAATGAGCAAGCATGAAAATTAAGTCGCTTTAGTATAGTTAAATCTTGACTATTAAGTATGCGTGCTCGCATGCTCTCATTGAGCTTGCGTGCTTTTTAAACCAGCAAGTGGTGACATAGAGAATATAAATGGGAGCAATTTTATAAAATGTTTAAATTTGTTTTTCATATTTTGTGATATATTTTGCTTTCAATATAAATCGTGAAGTGAAACGAAAAAATAATAGAAATGAACGACGCTCCGCGGAAAATAATATATTTTCTTTCGATTGAAATAAAGTTAATGTTACTTCGTTGGTTATTTTCCACGTAATTATTTAACGTTTAACAATCCGAACGTGATAGTTTGAAAAATATTAATAAATAAAAATAGTGAAATAGTGAAATAAATATATTTATTATTTATTCGGACTAACCGCCTCTACAAACAAACAAGAATTTCTATGAAAAACTGATTTTATCTTATTTCAAGTATGTTTTCATCGCAAAAGAAATTACATAGGAGCTAACATTAATACTCAATCATTCAAATAACACCTATTATATTGTAATTATCCGTACGTACAGAATAAATTCCTTTTATTATTTGCTGCTTTCAAATAAGTAAAAGGAAAATACAAGTTGTATTTATTTCACGAAACTGGTGACAATATGAAGCTTAGCACAATATTAATAGGAATATTTATGATTCAAGTTGAAGCTTTAATAAAATATGCGGAAAATACAAACATAGACATTTTCAAGAACTTTCTAGCCAAGATTGTTTTATTCCCTGTTAAACATTATGCAACTATTGGTATAATAGGCACTCATACAGCGACAGCTGAATGGTTTATAAGAGAACGGATACATCTGGAATGTACTGTGATGCTTTGGCATAACCAACATGCCAACATAAGCTTAGTAACTTATCGCACCAAAGACCTTTACGGTTTCATAGAAGATTTGAACGATTTCGACAACTATGTAGAATATGTAAACGAATGTCCTTTCTTGCATCGCCGAGGACGATTCACTATAATTATCAGTCGAGAATTTAGTGATACCGAATGGTTGGACGATGTTATGAAAAAGATTTGGTTGGAAAATATATTAAACTTTAATATTATATTTAATTTATTGGGAGAGTTAAAAATTGCTGGTTATAATCCTTTCAATAAGACTATTTATTATTTAGAAGAAATTGACGAAATGTTCCCGATCAAATTAACCAACGTTTATCAGTATCCAATTAATGCAGTGGTGCCTGGAGATAATTTCATACACATGAAACGTAATGCATCGATAGTAGATGTGAAATACAATGAAATTCTTATAATAAAGGAGATTACAAGAGAAATGAACGCGTCGTTGAATATTGAAAATACTGAGTATATAAACCTTCAGGGTATGGTCTCGGATGAATTTGTTGATTTTAGCGGTATCAGAGTCATAAATTTGGAGATAGGAACGATCGTGGCATACACCTACCCTTTTAATAGAGACGATATAATTGTGTTAGTACCAAAAGGCAAACTAATTCCTTTGTACTTGTACATTTTTTATACGTTCGATTTACAATCGTGGAAATATATTGCAATTACCTCATCAACATTTCTAGTCCTTATAAAAATCTTGCATCTGATAAATATCAAGTTTGCCAACAAAATTATTAATATTTGCTTAATATGTTTTATTGGAATTATGTTAAATATATTTCAATGTTCCCTAACTGGAGCACTAACGAAACCGAAATTCGACAAAGACATAGACGGGCTTCGAGAATTGAGAGAGAGCAATTTAAAAATTCCTGTTCCACATTTTACATATGAAGCGTTTTTGAATGTTTTACCAGAGTTTAAATACAAATTTATAAATACCACTGAAGCTAATATAATATATAATGCTCAAAGAAGTAACAGCGGTATGGCATTTACAATCCAGCAAACTTTCTCCAAAAATTTCATGGATCTAAGAGATTCAGATGGGGAACGTCTTTATCACATGGCTTCTGAATCCTTTATACCCTCATTCTCTGGATATATTTTCCCATCTAAGTCTCCATATCTTGGTTTCTTTAATGAGAAACTGATTTTATTCGAAGAATATGGAATAAGTACCATGTTGGAAACATTCGAATTTAAACATTTTAAACTAGCCGATGTGAGAAGAGATACCGAAACTGCACCCATATTGAAGATTGCTCATTTACAATCGGCTTTTCTAATTTTGCTAATCGGTAACATTGCTGGCTTTTTAATTTTCCTTTTGGAAATTTTGAAAAGTTTTTATATCAAATAAATATTATAAATAATTATTCTAATTTCACAGCAATAATAAAATATGTTAAGATATTGAATTTATCACGTTTCTCTCTAGATACAATACATTATTTAATATAGAACATATAATTGTATAAATGTATTCTTAATAAAAAATAAAAAGGGTATAGTTAATAGTTATTGTTACAATATCTGTCACTGTCCCATAAAAAAAAACTGTGAATTTTTCAATTCAACGTAAGTAAGAATTACCACGTAGTAACTATCACAACCATCCTATTCATAAAAAGAGTTTAGTTTAGGGGTGAGCAACCTTTTATTTATCAATGGGCAAATCGAAATTTTGAAATTTGTTGGCGGGCCGCAAACAAAATAACACAAATTTATTAATATAAATTATGAAACCTTATATATTTAATAAACATAACACAAAATACACATAATACATTTAATAGAAATTTTGAAGAAAAATAAAACACTCCAATAAATGTAATAAAAAAAAACATTGGAATTAACATGAATTTTATTGCGAAATTTTGCACTGTTTTTTCGCTACAAGCTGGTCAATATTATCCGGTATTTCTTACACGGCTACACGAACGCAGCTCTCCAATCAGGCATCGCTCAGTCTTGATCGATTGTCGTTCTTAATTATCTTCATCGTGGAAAATAATTGTTCGCAAACATATGTAGGTACTTCCAAACAGATACATAAGTTGCTTTGAATTTACCGTCAAAAAAATGGAATTTTTTTTAGGTCTCACATAAAATTTATACTGATGATTTATTTTACATAACTAACATAAACTAGTTCTTATAAACTAACGATCTGTTTTTCTTTAACAAAAAAATTATGAATGTAGTAGTATACTGAGTTGCTCCCACTGGTTCCGTCCGTTGTTTGCCAGGTCAGGTTGGGTCCGTTTAAGTCGTCTGGTGCCATTCTCTACGTTTAGGAGCATTTAGGAGCATGATGGTATCGACTGTTTCTACACCGAGTTTGCGGTGTAAGGTTTTTTGCGCACATACCATGGTGCATTGACGATGATACGTAACATTTTGTTTTGGTAGCGTTGGATTACATTGATATTTTGTTTTTTAGCACATCCCCATAATTGGATACCATATGTCCAGATTGGGTGCAACACCTGTTTGTATAGGGTTAACTTGTTGTGCATTGTTAGTTCGGAGCGATGTCCTGGTAGCCAATACATTTTACGTGATTTTAATTGCAGTTCCTCTTGTTTTTTCTTGATGTGCTCCTTCCATCGGAGTTTTGTGTCAAGCGTCATGCCCAGGTACTTTGCTATGTTGGCAGGCTGGATAGTTATGCCATTAATATTGAGGGGTCTATTTTCAATCTTTTTATTGGTAAAGTTGATGTATGCTTTATTAAGTTTGATTCGCCATTTACGAGTCCAGGTGGCCACGTTATTTACTGCTAGTTGCAATATCTCTAATGATTGCTCTACAGTTTTTCCAGTTGCCATCAGTGCAGTGTCATGCGCAAAGGTGGCAGTTATCGTTTTATCAGCATTAGGTGTATCGTTTGTATAAAGTAGATATAACAGCGGGTCCAATACGCTTCCCTGAGGGACACCAGCACCGATGTTCCGAAGATCGGAGAACGCCTCCTCGTGTTTAATGCGAAATTTTCTTTCGGATAATTATGATTTTAATAGTTTGTAGTATGGGTCAGGCAGAATGGATTATGAGTTTGTGCAATAGGCCTTCATGCCATACCCGATTAAACGCCTGTGAGACGTCGAGGAACACTGTAGACCAAAAATTTTATCTTCTAACGATTTTTCGATGACGTTGGTAATTCTATGAACTTGATCAATTGTTAAGTGGTTGGTTCGAAATCAAAACTAATGGGCCGGCACCAGCTCATATTTGTCTATAATTAGCTTGAGACGTTTCAGCTCCTCAAAGAGTTTGGACATGATCGGAAGTAATGCGATTGGCCGCTACGACTCCACATCATTGTGATTCTTGCCAGGTTTTGGTAGCACAATTATTTCCGACACCTTCCACGCGGTTGGTATATGCTTTAGGCGAATTGCGGCATTGAATGTATTAGTGAGCTTGACCAAGGCTTTTCTCTGTATTTTTTTGAGGATTGCACCGGTAATTATGTCGGGTGCTCTCTTCTTTGGATTTAGATTCGTGCGAATCTCTTTGGCTACCTTTTTGGGTGTTACTAGTGGGATTGTATCTTCGTAGTTGTTTGTTGGGAGTGTTGGAAGTTCATCCGATCCCGGGTTGGGAAGAAATTTGCTTTCCAAAAACTCTGCAAAAGTGTCTGCTTTATCTCTGCTGTTACGAGCCGATTTGCCGTTTGGTTTGCGAATCGGGGGTATTTGGATGATCGGTCGCTTCAGGAACGTTGTTGCCTTCCATAGAGAATATTCTGTGGTAATGTCAGTGGTTAGTCCCGAGAGGAAGTTGTTGCTAGAGTTGTTTTTTGTGTTTTAATCTCCCTTGTCAATTGTTTAGTCATTTTATTTAGGTTGGTTTTGTCTTGCGGTGCTCGTGTTTGCTGCCAACGTCTTCTAAGTCTGCGTTTTAAGGTAATCAGGTCTTTTATTTCTTTAGGGAAGTTGAGACCCTTGAGTTTTCGCTTTATGGTAGGCGTACTTTTCCAAGCTGAGTCTTGAATAACTGTACTGAATTCATGCACTTCTTTCTCTAACTGTTCGATCGTTTTAAGTGGTACATGCAAGTTTATGGTTCTTTCCAAAAGTTGGTTGAAGTAGTACCAGTCGGTGTGGGTGGTCGCAAGCACTAGATTCTGATTAATAGTTATAATGGTGTTACTGATTGTTAGCACGATTGGAGAGTGATCTGAGTTGAGATCAAAGCCTTCGTCAACCTTAATGTAATTTGCTGCGACGTTTTTGATTATGAAGAAATCTATCAGGTCTGGTGTTTTATTATAGTCCATTGGCCAGTACGTAGGTTTGCCAGTGGAGGCAAACTCGCATCCATAGTCCTTAGCAGCCTGGTACAGTTGGCGGCCTTTTGGTGTGATTAGTCTTGATAACCAGTGCGTGTGCTTCGCATTGAAGTCGCCGCTAATGATGAATCTACCGTTTAGCTTCTCGAAGAAGTCAGTATATTTATCCGTGTATATGTTATACCGCGGGGGACAGTAGATTGCGCTCACAGTGAGTGTGTGTTCTGTTGTCATTAATGTAATTATTGTTGCTTGAATATCACAAGTTGGATATTTCTCTTCTTCGTGATGTTTTAGACAATCTTTGATTAAGATCGCGCTGCCACCAAGTCCCGTGTTTGCAGGATGGCCTTTGTTACAGGTTGTATAACTTCGGAATTTGATGTGAGATTCAATTGTTAAGTGGGTTTCTGCTATCAGGCATATGTCGACGTTCTCGGTGCTTAACCCTTAACCACCTGCCATACGTCTCAGGTGAGAAAATTACTGCTACTTTGGGTCTGAGAGACGTATGACAGGTGGTTAGGTTTTAAAATTACTTGCAGTTCGTCCTTATGTTGCAGCAATCCATTAGCATTCCATTCGATAATGCGTATAAAGTTGCACATTATGATCTTCTTTTTTCTAGATTGTCGAGTCGCTGCAAAATTTGCTGCAACATCGATTCTATCGAATTCGGCTGGTTTATCGTTTGATTCCTAGCCAAGCCGTAGTTGGCTATAAGTTGGCTGTGGGGCTTGGTCGTCATCTGTTCCTTGTTCCGTTCGTTTGTTGTACTGCAAGTTAGTTTCTTGAATTGCTTGCTCTCTATTTACATTTGTTGTTTGTTGAGTTCGAGTCTTTCGTTTTTTCTGGGTGGAATGGAGTTTTAATAACTCTTTTAATACGAGGCAGCCTCGGATCTTTTGTGCAGTCTTGTGTGGCGTGTCCTTTGGCGCGCTTTATTGCAATAATTTTAAGTGTGACACTAGTTTTGACAGCGTTTACACTGGGGTATGATTTTGTTGGTTCTCAGTGGTTCTACTTGTACTTTGCAGTTAAGGATAGTATCAATGTTATAAATTTTATCAGCCGCTGTTTCTCGGTCGAACGACACAATAAACATGTCCAACGGAAATTCAGCTTGGAGTCCTTTTTATAATCGATCTTGCTGTGTTCTGCCGCGAGCCACTTTCGTTTGTTTGTGACATTTTTTGTTTTAAAACATCGTTGGTTTAGGTGATGTATGATATCGATTAGGTTAATAGAATGATGAAGGTCTTTGATCATTACCTTTATGTCTCTTGTCTGTTTATCTTCAAACGAGTGCCATTGAGCGTTTTTTTTGGTTCATTATGTCCGAGATGGGCGGTATGTATATAAATAGGTTGGATTTACTTTAAAGTTGTAATTTTTTAAAGTCTTGATCTGGTAGCATTCTGTATTAATTCATGCAAATATAAATGGGATTATATTCTTTTTTTTTTACTTTTTATGATATCTGTATATTCAACATATTTTTGACAAGTACGCGCTTTTTCTTTCCCTAAATATTGGAAATGGGACATATTATTTTCCAAAAGATGTTTTCTCCACAATTTCAATTTGCTTTCAAAGCATTTAATTTTATCATACAAATTGTGCATAAATTCCTGTCCTTTGACCTGAAGTTCTACATTAAGGTCATTGAAATGCTGAGTTATCAGCTTGAGATGCTGTATTATATCGACAAGAAACCCAAAATCGCTCATCCAATCTTCTTAAAATCATCGAACTGAGGAAAGAGATATCCCTTCATATCCACAAATAATTGTATTTCACATTTTAAGTTGTATACTCTTTTTAGCATTGCACTTCTACTAAGCCACCTTACTTCGGTATTGAAAATCACGTCGCCATATGCAGTTTCTAAATCTGAAATTCTTTAAATTCACGGTGATTTAATGCCCGGGACTTTATAAAAGTAACTAATTTTAATATAGGTGAAATGACATTTGGCAAACTCAAACTTTTCGCACACAAATTTTCGTGGTGAATTACGTAGTGATTAATGAATATTTCCCAGATTTTGAATGTCTTTAAATAGCCTTCCTGAGACTTCTACCTCCATGGTGGACATTGCTCGTGCTCCATCTGTTGATATGCCAATAATCTTTTGCAATGGAATTGAAAAATTTTCCAATACTGACTTTAGTTCACCGTAAAGATCTTCACCGGTCGTGGTCCCGTTCATTGGAATCAGTGAACACAATTCTGCGGTAATATTAAATTGGGAGTCAATTCCTCGTATAAATATAGCTAGTTGTGCCGTATGGCTAATGTCACAACTCTCATCAAGGGCTACATAACAATACTCAAATTTTTCAATGCGTTCGCATAAAGTTGTTGCTATGTTTTCCGACAAGTCTTCAATTCTTCTGGCAACTGTACTTGACAAACTATTGTTCTTCTTGGCAAACTAATATTTGAACTCCCCATCCGCAAAGGGTTTAATTTTTTTTGCCAATATTTGACTTACAACGAAACTAGTCTTTACTGCCGTGTCCGAAAAAGTAGTAATTTTTTTTTAAATTATCTGTTGCTTTAGTAAGCTTTTGTGCATTTTATTAAATTTATCTTTCCGCATTTGTCCTTGTAAGACTTTATATTGTGGTTCGTGTTTTGTTTCGTAATGTTTCAAGTTAATTTGAAAACATTATAAATCACTAAATAATGTATCTATCTAATTAGTAATGAAGTTTTATAAACACCTCTATATGAAGTATGTACATCATAATGTATATTCGGTCCTAGTTGGTAGGAAGAAATGCACCAAGTTTTGTCGCCGTTCGGCGACATTGTCTTTATTTATGCGTCCACACGCTGATGCGGCTTCCCTCCTCAAATTATTCCATTGAATGCATTGGAAGATTGTGTGTTCTGGTGAATCCGTTTCATCGCAATACAAGCAGCTTTCATTTTCTTGTTTGCCTATTCTATGTAGGTACATGCCAAATACGTGAGAGTAAGAGGCGTAAGAGTCCACCTCGACCCACTTCCTTTCGTGCCATTTTGCTACGTCGGGTATGAATTTTTTTGCCGAGCCTTGATATCTTACCCATTGAGTCTGCCACTTTTCGAGCGTCGTGCCCCTGATCTCAGTTTTGTGTTTAACTCCTTTGATGTACAGCTCTATTCTTTCCTCTACCTGTAGTCTGATTGGGGGTAGCGCGGCGATAGCAAGTGCCGCCTCCGTTGCGATGGTTCTGTACCCTGAGATAATGCGCAGGGCCATGGTTCTATTTATCCTCTCCATCATATTATGGTATCTTTTGTATCTTAACGCTGTCGCCCATACCGGTGCTGCATACAGTATTATTGACCTAACTGCTGTGGTTAGGATCCTTCTCTTGTTTGTAATCGGTCCTCCCACGTTGGGGGTTATGCGCGTTAAGAGCATGAAGGCCTTGTGTGCCTTTGCGCAGGTTTGGCGGATGTGCTTGGTCATTCTGAGGTCCTTATCTAGGTACACCCGCATGTATTTGGCGGCTGGTTTACTGTCGATAATAGTGCCTTCTACTTGAACCTGCATATTTTTTATTTTTCTTCTTCCTGCCAGGAGGACGATCTCTGTCTTTGCTGGAGCTATCTTGATCTCCATTTTCTTCAGCTGGTTTATAACTCTATTTGCTGCATACTATGAGGCTTCCTCTAATAACGTTTGGGTCCTGGCCTTGATGACAATGACGAGGTCATCTGCGAAGGCTACAAGCTTGGCTTCAGCTCCTATGTTCAGACGTAATATCTCATCATAGTAGATATTCCACAGTGTTGGTTCCAGGACTGAACCCTGCGGAACCCCTCTTGTGAATTCGATTTTATCCCCCTGTGGCGTCACTATGTATCTACCACTGAGATGCGATTTTATTATCTGTGTAAGATATGCGCTTATTTTGATCTTTTCCAGTGCTTGTATTATATTTTTCCTCGGAGCCGAGTTAAATGCGTTTTCTATGTCTATAAATATTACTACTATATAATATTACTATATAATATTACTATATAATATTACTATAAATATTATATATTCTTTGTTTTTGTGTGCCTTTTTTGCTATGTTGTTAGGTGTTTCCATGACTTTCTTTATGGCATCTAGCGTGGATCTCCCTTTTCGGGAGCCAAACTGGTTCTCATGTATCACCCTTTTGTCTTCTAATTCGATTTCCAGCCGATTTTTTACTAGGGCTTCTAGTAATTTTGCTCCTGAGTCTAAAAGGCATATTGGCCTGTATGCCACCGGTTTGGTTGTAACTTTTCTCGCTTTCTCTATCAAGATTAATCGTGCGATTTTACATTTAGCTGGGAACGTGCCAGATGTCAGGCATTTATTTATTACTGTAGCTGCGATATCCGGGCAGGCGATTGCTACGTATTTCACGACCTCCGGTGGGATCTGGTCCATCCCTGGTGCCTTTTTAGGGTTCTGTACCGAAAACGGAACCCTTATAGGATCACTTTGTTGTCCGTCTGTCTGTCTGTCTGTCTGTCTGTCTGTCTGTCCGTCTGTCTGTCAGTCAAAACCATTTTTCACAGGAACGCGTAGAGGTAACAAGTTGAAATTTGTATCAAATACTCGGGTCTGCGGGCTCTTTCAGCTGTGAAAAAATCAAACTTGTAAGTCAACGCGATCAAAAGATATGACAGTTTATGTCGCATATTTTGCGATTTCACAAGGGAATCAAAACCTATAGGGTACTTCCCGTTGACCTAGAATCATGAAATTTGGCAAGAAGCGGTGCCTTACAGCACATATAAAGGGAAAAATCTGAAAACCGTAAATATGTAGTTTAATTACAAGAAAAATGCGAATTTACTATTAGAAACTTATGAAAATACACTAATATTGTCGTAGTGGTATTGTCAGGCTCCAGAAGCATATGGGTTGCATACAGTTAGGTCCTCCTCGGTTAGGTCCGAAGGTTAAAAAGTATGTGTTGGCACCAAGCTGTTTATTCTGAATTTTCTTTGTTTATATTCGTTATGCATTTCATCACGTACGCTCTATATACATAATATATACAGGGTATATATTATGTCTAAATTTTGCTTGTTTATAACCGACATGCGACGTACTAAAGTCCCGTAACATCCTGTATATATTATATTTTGTCTAATTTTTCTTTATAATCTACATAATATGTTTATAATCTACATAATAATACTAGACTATAATCTACATAATCTACATAATATGTTGTAGATAATATGATTTAAGTATATTATACTTAAATCACGTTCGCCCTATATTTTTTGGTAGTCAATTGCCCAAAAAGCAGTCAATTGAACAACTGAATGTTAAGAGTATCGAAATAGATCTAGAAATAGTTAATATATTAGTTTATATTAGATATAGATATAGTTAGGTCTTAATATAAGTTAGTGAATAAGTGTAATACTAAAATAAAGTTTTCTTTTTATAGGTTTAAAAATATTCGCGTTATTAAAAAAAAATACCCTGTATACCTTTATACAGCGTATATAGGTATACAGGCAAAATTGAGCAGTAAAAACAAATAGTGAAGTTCCAGGACCCCTAAACACTCATAGTGAATGGGGGATGTATGGTAATGAAATAAAGAGTAGAATTCCATCGTACGACAGCGACATCTTGAGGTTATGCTTGCAGCGGTACTAAGATGGTCGTGATTTCATTAGGGCCACTTGTCAAGTTAACTGAATGTGCTTGTTACGTCCTCCACAAAAAAAGATACCTTCCTTACAAGTTTGTACGAAACCCTCGGTGCGCGAATCACAACTCGCACTTGGCCGTTTTTTTTTTCTTTCATTTTCTTGGCAATTGCCACTATTTCTTCTTCTGTGGCTTTTGGTACGTTTTCTAGTTTATTGGTAGGCCATATGATTTTTTTCGCTCTCCGGGAATAGTTTTTTTATTTGCTTTAGTGTGTCCTCTTTGGTAAGATTCATCTGGGATTTTGACTTGAGTTTACTCGTAACAATTTTATACGCTCGGCCCAATATATCATTGTCGAGTTCCGTGCATAGTCCTTCCCAGGCTTTGTTTTTTATGCCGAGATTGCTCCTTGGAGAGCCTTTTTTTATTTTATATATTCTTCGTGCGTCTCTTTTTTGCTCGTCACTGGCTATATTCTTTTTATTGATTCTTACCATTGCCCTTCTATTTTTGTTACACTCGTTTCTCATGCGCAATTTCTTTTGTCCACCAGTAGTTGGGGGTATGCCTTGGTCTTGAACTTGTTCTTTGGTCGAGACATTTATTGCACAATGTTATGAGGCTCTTGGTGAATCTGTCTACTATGTTACCTTGTTGTTCATTATAGGCGCTTTCCATTACACTTTTGCCGCTTTCCTACACTTCCTTCCAGCCTTTTTTAGTTATTCGCCATCCCTTGCTCGAGTGTTGAGTGTATAAGTTGTATGAATTATTTTTGTGACCAATAAGCTCGAAGTATATGTTGTTGTGATCGCTGGAACTTTCCTCATGTTCATCTACCCTCCAATTGATTATATTTCCGCCCATTTCTTCCGAGGCTAGTGTGATGTCTATCATCGATGTGTCTCCTCGAGCTGCGTATGTCGGTTTGGTGCCCACGTTTATGGCAACTATTTGCCCTCACCCAGTCTTCCAGGATTTGTCCTCTTTTGTCTGTCCTCGCCGAGCCGAGCATCTGCGATTTCGCATTCATGTACCCCCCTATGATAATTTGTTTGCTTCCAGAACATTTTATGTGATTTTGTAATCTATCAAGGAATTCCTCAAATTCACTCAGTGTCTTGTTGGGCGAGAAGTAGCAAGAGTACACCGCAAAGGTCTCAAGGTCCGCCCTAACAAATCCATGAGCTTCGTATTTGCCATTATATTGCGTTTCGTTGCCTAGTCTGATGAACGCATCTCCATTTTTGTCGCATATATGTTTTGTCGCTAGCTTTTTGTTGGGTTCTTGGCCCAGGGTAGTATCCAGGTTTCTCTCTCTGTACGCTTGCTCTAGCAGATCGTGTGCCATCCTACTCCTGTTCATGTTGATTTGTAGGAACTTCAGTCGGTTTGGTTGTAATATGTTTGTTTTAACTTGCATGTTGAGCGTCAGTTTCTAGCGTCCTCCGCCACCGCGTCGTGCCCCATTTGTGTCGCCCCTTCTGCTTTTTTCTTGCCTTTGTCAGAGCATTATTAAAGGCCACACATTTCATGGATCCTGCTTTATGCCCGGTCTTATTACATAAAGGGCATGCCTCTTCGTTTGTGCAGTCTTTGGAACTATGGTCCGGTTTTCCACATTTGAAGCATAGTGTAGTTCTGTTTGGGCCTTCGCATTCTGATGCGTTGTGGTCATATGCCCAGCATTTGTGCCATTTGTTTATTTTGATTCGTTTTTCCATTTTGCATCTAACCATTCCTATCACTAGGTGGTCTTTTTCTAGCAGTTTTTCAGCTTCTTCTTTGTCTACAGTTAGTATTGCGGCAAGCGTATTAAATGCGTTCGGTCTTAGCTCGGAGAGTTTACATCTATTTTCGTCCCATTTTATGTGATTTACTAATGTCAACAGCACTTCCTCTCTTGTTGTGTCCTCGTCCATCCCTCGTATGTGGATGGTTTCTGTTCTTGAGGATGCCCTCCAGTTGGTTGAGTGCTTCTTTGTTGTTATCCATTCTTATAAGGAGCTTCCCATTTCTTGTACTCCTCAGACTTTGAATAGAGCTGCTTGCCGGGGTATTCCGGACGAGTGCCTTGACCGAGCTTAGAGTCTCACTGTACGATTTATTTTGACCTTCTACCACTAGCCCGTAGGTGTTTCTTTCCTTGGGGGACTTTTTCACTAGCTCATTTTCTAGGCGTGTGCTCTGAGCTCTTGTCGTCGTGTATATATAAACTGTGGTATTAGTGTCGTGGAAGATAGCTTCGATCATTTTTTGGAGCCTGATTATTGTCATGCCGGCTATGTGATGGATTGCAATCCCATTGCTGTCCCCTGTTTCCTCCTTTAGCTTGCAAAATTTATCCCAGAGATCCTCTTCTGTTCCATCGTACGTAATTTTTACAACCTTTGTATGGGTCACTTGGTCTGGGTGGTTTTTAGTCCTGATTTTTGTAAACAATTCCGCCCTCCACTTTTTCCCCTCTGCAGCGTTGCGTCATCTTTCTAGATTGTCTACTCCCTCCAGGGTTTTCAAGTTATTTTCTGCCGGTGCCATCCGAGTAAGGAGGGGATCGTACCTCATGGTCTCGGTGGTCTTCGTGCTAGCGCAGCATGTTTGTTTTCGTCCCTTTTGCTCCATGTCCACTTGTATATCAACATCGTAGGTGGGGGTTTCAATCTTTTCCCACCTATGTGCTTCAACCCATTCTTGAGCGGGACCCTTTTCCTGTTTGTTTTTTCATTTTTTCCACTATGGTCTTGATTTCCCTTTTGGTGTTGGGGTTTTCCTCGACTAGCTTAGCAAGCTGGGCTGCATGGTACGCAGCATTTGGATGGCTTCGAGAATGTTGAACACAGTAGGACACTCCTTCTTTTTTACAATGTCTAGTATATCAGAGGCTTCAATAGAGTACTGCACACTAATTCTACGGGTTGATATTTCTTTAGAAACGCTACGCTCTGACAACACTGCCAAAAACTTTGACTATTAAGTTTGACGTTCAGAGCCAACTTCAAACATATGCGTATAGATTTGTTCTTTTAAACACATCTTTGTGTAATAGAAATTTTTTCTATAGATCGCAGCTATTGATGACGATGACGCAAATGTATCAGTTTACCCCCTACCCAAATGTCATTCAGCGCGGCTATAGAAGTTTTCACTTCAAAAATATGCATTTAAAGAAATATAATGACAAGCATCTCATTTAAGTTCTCGAAGAAATTTATTCGTGTTTGATCGTAGGACATTTTTGTACATTGAAAAATTCGTTCCACATCAACCGCTTTTTAAACACCTGCTTTTTATTCGAACGTGTATTCGCGTGTGAGATTTACTGACCATGATGAACGCGGATGAACAAAGCAGTGTAGTCTGCGTCTACAGTCATAAGTTATAAACGAACGCATATGTTTGCATGTTGCATTTACGATGCTCGTCTAAATTTAACGGAGTAATGTAAGTTTAAAAAGCGAATGCATAATATAAGTTTACATATTATAAGAAACATTTTAAATTTAGAAAATGGATAAGTGGCTAGGACTGAGTAAGCAGAAACCTGAAAATGCACAGGAAATAGATTCACAGAAACAAACTACTACTAGCAGTAGTAATAATTCTTAAAAGAAACGAAAAGTTACCAGAAAGTATGATTCAAGTTATGTAGCATTTGGCTTCACTTGGAATGAAAATGAAATGGACCCTCAACCTCAGTGCATTATTTGTTGCGAATTGTTCTCGAATAAAAGTATGAAACCATCTATACTTAAGAGATATTTTGAATCCAAGCATCTACATTTGAAAAATAAATCTGTTCAGTATTTTAAGGCGAAAATAATGGAACTAAAATCTCGTAAACAGGTAATGAAAGGTTTTTTTAGCGTTAATGATAAGTGCTTGCATGCAAGTTATCTTGTAAGTTTAAGAATTGCCAAAACTGGTAGTGCTCATACTATTGGAGAAAATTTAATATCACCAGCTGCTAAAGATATTATTTTAACATTAATTGATGAAAAGACAGCTAGTAAACCAAATTCCCTATTTTGCACTACAATTAGATGAAAGTACAGACAAAACATGAACTTTGCTCAATTGTTAGTGTACATTCGATTCGTGGCGGAAGAAAAAAATAAATGAGGATATTTTATTTTGCGAACCTCTTTCTGGGAGAACTGCTGCCCAAAAAATATTCAGGTTAATTGATAACTTTAAGTCAAAGTAAAAGTAAAATAATATTTCTTGGAAAAAATGTATTGGTGTGTGTACTGATGGAGCTCGAGTTTTAACTGGCAAACATTCTGGTGTTTTATCTCAAATAAAAACAGTTGCCCCTAAAGCTAAATTTATTCAATGCAGTATTCATCGTGAAACTTTAGTCACAAAAGAAAGCCCCGAAAAATTGAAGACTGTTTTGGATCAATCTGTCAAGAATGTAAATTTTATTAAGAATCAAGCTTTAAACACCGAATTGCAATTTTGTGTTAAGACGTGGGAAGTGATCATAAAAGCCTATTTTGACATTCTCAAGTTAGATGACTGTCCAGAGGCAAGGTTTTAAATTGCCTTTTGAACTTCCTTTAGAAGTGCAAGCTTTTTTATTGACTTTTTAGTTTTTTAAATGAAATGTGGTTGGCCCGTTTATCATATTTAGCTGATATTTTTGGAAGGTTGAACGATTCAAATTTAGGCTTACAAGAACCACACGTCATTTTTTTTACCGGTAATTATAAAATAACTGCAACAGTAAAAAAACTCGAACCCATTATCAGTGAAATAGATAAGAATACTTTCAGCCTTTTAGCAACCCTTGAAATTTTTCTTACAGAAAACAATATGAACAATAATGAGGAATTGGCATCAGATATAAAACATCATTGTTCCTTATTGGTTAATAAATTTAAATTTTATTTCCAAGAAGATTTGGAAAATCAAAATTGGATCAGAAACCCTCTTCCTTCAAATATTCCAGAACATTTTTCATGTGAACAAATAATATGTCAAGTAATTCCACTGTAATGGAAAACTTAAACAAATAAACACTGATTGAATTTTGGCTTCAACAAAGAACAGATTTTAAAGGCATAGCAAACATTGCTATTCTGTTTTAATGCCCTTCTGTACGACGTATTTATGTGAAAAAGGTTTTTCACAAATGTTATATCTTAAGAGTAAATACAGAACAAAATTAAAAATTGAATCAAATTTAAGTTTAACATTAATTGACATAGAACCAGAAATAGAAAAAATTGTATCTGCAAAACAAACGCAAGGATCGCATTGATTATTTTATTTTTACTGTTTTTACGTTTTTTTTTTACTGTATACTTTTAAATATATTTCATTTTAAATTTTAAGAATATATTTTTGTTGAAAATAAGCAAACATTTTTTTTTTCAAATGCTGATGGTACTATAGTTTATGTGATTTCCTTATGGTGGTACGCGATAAACAAAAGATTGAGAACCTGAATAATATAAATATATTCAGAATTTCCGGAGCTCTATAACAATTATTGACTCTTTTTAGGACTACCAAAACAAATCTCAAATGAAATTTAATTCATAGCTTTGAGCTTATAGCTCAACAAAAACCATAAAAATAACATTGTTTTTAAGATCATTTCTTTCCGATACCTTAAGTGGATAGCCATCTGTGGACGCGTTTCGAGATTTATCTCTCATTCACAGATGGCTATCTCGCGTCCACAGATGGCTATCCACTTGAGGTTATTTGTTGATTTTCGTTATATGGTGATTTTCTGTCTGGACTAGGTTTTGACGGTTTTTTCAAAACCGGTTTTTAAAATAAATTTATCACATTTGAAAACCGGTTTTTAAATCAAGAAAACCGGTTTCAAAGAATTAAAATTATTTATAAATTTACTTTACATAAAAATTGATTACATATTACATAACTTATTTGATTGGCTATTCGTTCTGAAAAACGGGCAGCAGACACATTCTTACAATGTTGCAAGTTATGTTTTGCCCAGTGCTTGTGCAAAAAACCGACTTA
This sequence comes from Phosphuga atrata, assembly GCA_944588485.1. Lineage (NCBI taxonomy): Eukaryota > Metazoa > Arthropoda > Insecta > Coleoptera > Silphidae > Phosphuga > Phosphuga atrata. The sequence goes on along the minus strand of OX155903.1, from coordinate 8,663,620 downwards.
TTTTGTTAGTACATATGTGCAATGTGTTGTTTTAGCATTGAATATTGTTTCTCTTATATGTGGAACGAAGCTCAATATCCTAAACTTTTGAAACTTCATATAATTCACATAAGTCTTGGGACCGATTCGCGTAGCAGCTGAAGGCTTAGGGCGACGAAATGCCAATTTATTAACACGCGAAGGTATATTTATATTTCTGTTAAATGAACTAAAAAATTTAAACACTGAAATAAGTTTGAAATTATTATATGCTTTGGAAGAACGAATTCAAGAAAGAAGACAAATAGAATTAGCAACTCTTTTGCCCTATTTACAAAATCACCATTTCCAGTTCAGCAAAGAAATTTAGTGTACTTTCTTTAACTTCAAAAACCGAAATTATTGATGAATAGGATTGTTGCGACAGTTACTACGTGGTAATTAATACTTACATTGAATTGAAAAATTCACTATGTTTATACCACACTTATATATGACGGTCATTTTCAAGACTTGAAAATGATCGTCAAACGTCGAAACTTAAGTCGTGATGTAGAAATTTATATAACTGTGAATTACAAGTTGTATAACATTTTTACATAGTATAAATGTGGTAAAACATAGCGAATTTTTCAATTCAATGATGAAGATATTGAGTTATCTGGATAGATATTGCCAGAATATTTCCAAATTCTTATGTGGAAACAGATTGGAACAGATCAGCGTAATGCTTTCTTAAACGAAGCCATGGAAAAATCAATTCATATGTTTCTTGAAGACACCGAAGAAAAACTTACCAATCCAAAGATACTGAAGGCTGAATTTTCATTATATGAGGCTACGAATAAAATAACTAAAAACTCTTGATGCCCTGAAAACTACAAAACCAAGCTCAGTAGCTAGTGAACGAGTATTTTTAATTTCAGGCAATATTGTGTCCAAAATAAGAACCAGACTTAGCCACCGTTGAGTGGATAATTTAAGTTTTTTTATATCCTATTTTCTTGAGCGAAATTAAAGTTAGTGAAATAAAGATAAATACTATTTGAAATTTTCGTTGGAATTTTAGTTATTTTGTAAGTGCACAGTAATGTGTAATCCTTTGTTTCCACAGTAATGTTTAATCCCTTTTTTGTTATTTTATTTAAATTAAACTAGAGTATATTTTACAGCAAGAGATAAAAGTGGTGTTTTTTTGGTGAGGTGAGATTGCTCACGAGCGCCAGCGAGTTATCAATCACACCGAACTAAAAAAACGCTTTCATCTCGAGTAGTAAATGCAATTTTTTCTACTGATTTCGGTTGCAGAATCCATAATTCGACTTTAATAAATGCAATTCGAAGCGAACTGTCACTACAAATTTAATTGTTGGTTTGGTCATTTCCATGGTAACATATTGCATTCTCATAGAAGGTGATACTTTTCAAGTCAAATGTTCTAATTTTATTTCGGTTTTTGTAAATAGTTTCAGGCTCCTTTTACGTTTGTACATAAAATATTCCATTGAAAATGATGTAATTAATAAGAGTCCATGCGAATTTGGTTAGTTTAGTGTTTTAATCGAGAAAACCATAAATTTAAAATGCTCATTTTCATCTCTAGATGTGAAAATATTTTCATTTCTAGAATGAAAAAATGTCACTTTCATGTAGGCTAAGCCGTGGAAAAATGCCATTTTCACATATATCAGTAGAAAAATTATATTTATCACCAATATACAATAAATGTAGGTGTAGATTTGGATTTTACCAAATCTATAATCTTCAAAGTCTCAGTTATTCACTTTTACACATTTTTTTCTTTCAATAAATTCACTGATTTTTATAATTTTTCTGGAGCAATAAAAATAATACGTATTTAGCTACTCGTTACTAAGGATGATATGATATGATGTATCCTATTATAATTTGTTCTAAGCCTCCAACCAATGTTCTTTTAATTAGAACGTTTCTTGGTTTAAGTTTATAAATTTTCCAAGAAAATGTTCTTAATTTTATTTTAAATGTATAAATTTCTTTACAGAAAAGATTATGTTCAAATTGATAACGACTTATATAGTCAGATAGTTGAAGCTAATTCAAAAATGAAAAGTAATAATAACATCCACTATGGGAGTACGGAACTGCTTTACTAATTAAATCAAGGGAAGAACACGTAAATCTTCTGTTACTCTCTAGCATTCGGCTCGAGATGCATTGTCAGAGGCTTTCGCTACGTCAAAGCTAGTAACGAGAAAGGTCCTGTGAAATGAATATCTTTCCTCGTTGCATTAGTAGTTTAAAGGTAGATGGTGAACATTCTCCAAAAACTGTTGACTGGTTATTTTTACATTTTTTGATAAATGTAATTTTAATTTCATCAATGCCTTCGTTTTGTTGTAAATTAGTAAAATTTCTTCTTTTGATAGATTTTGTTGAAACATTAGTGTTTTAATCCTGGGTTTCTTCATTTTTGATGTTTCTATATTATACATATTTTCCATTTTATTTCTTATTTCCTTTTCTAGAACTTGGAATTCTGTTTTGTTTTTGCATTTAATGATGACTGATCCAGATTTCGTAGATTTCAAACTTCTAATGCCAATTTTTAATTTGGATGGATTAACAGTATTTATAATTTCGTTCTTAGCTGTTTCCACATCTTGCAAAGTCTTCGATTTTATTATTACATCAGGAGTATTTTGAAGATCTATATTAGAACATTTGTTTGAGCTCTGTTTTACAGCCTGAGAGTAGATAGGCACTGCTATATAATTATTTTGACACATAGTTGCTAAGTTTATCTTACAGCATTTTTATAATGTCGTTCTTATTATTTATTATTTCTTCCTTATCTTTTATAATGTATTGCAAACTTTCAATATATTCGTTGTTTTTGCATTTTTTACAATTAAATTTCAATGTACGTGTATGTGTAGTGGCATGCATTTTATTTCAAATGCTGTTAGTTCAGAACAATCTGTACAAATGAGATTTCGGCAATTATCGCAAGAGAAACAAGGAGATTCTGCCTTTTTTGTTGGTTGTTTAATTACCTTGCATAAAAAACACTGCATGATTTTATTTCATTATCATCCAGACACCACACAAAAGGATAGTTGTTTAAGCAACACTTGTGAAAATATTTAATGGATTTGAGGCAATTTTAGGTGATATTTTTAAAATGTGGTAGATAACTCTCGGCGTTTATTGACGTTTTTTGAAATTATATGATTTATTTATTTATAAATTTAGTTGCAAATGACAAATAAATTTGTGAAAGATTTGATTAAAAATTAATCTAGGTCTAACAATTCCTTCACGCAATTTCTATCACCTCCCTGTCCCAAATGTTCCTCCTCACGTTCCTCGCTCTTTAACACTTTTTTAAATTCACTATTTCTTCTATTTTTATCTATTTTAATGGAGCACTATTTTGAACATTCTTGATATATCCTCTTATAATTTGTTCTAAGCCTCCAGCCAATGTTCATTTAATTAAAACGTTTCTAGGTTTAAGTTTATAAATTTTACTAGAAAATGTTGTGTCTTAATTTTATTTTAAATGTATAAATTTCTTTACAAAAAGGATTATCTTCAAATTGATAACGACTTATATTCACATAGTTGAAGCTAATTAAAAAATGAAAAGTAATAATAACATCCACTATGAAAGTACGGAACAGCTTTACTAATTAAATCAAGGGAAGAGCACGGAAATCTTCTGTTACTCTTTAGCATTCGGCTCGAGATGCATTGTGTGAGTCTTTCGCTACGGTAAAGCAAGTAACGAGAAAGGTCAAGACCTAATATGTCAGGGGCTGAAAGCCAGAGGTTTATGTACTAGTAAAGTAACACAAGATAGATATAATTTGTGTAACCTCACTCCTTAGGTAAAATGACCAAATGTGAGGGTTACATTTGTTCGTGAGTTTCCTAACCTAACTCACGAACATGCCACTTGCTTTGACGTAGCGAAAGGCTCACACAATACATCTCGAGCACGGTGTGCTTAAAGAGTAACAGAATATTTCCGTCTTCTTCCCTTGATTTAATTAGTAAAGCTATCCCGTAGTGGATATTATTATTACTTTTCATTTAAGAAAGGATTATATTCAGCAATTGTTAATTCATCTCACCACAGCACGTCACCAAGTGTTAATTCACAGCAATTTTTAATTCACCCATCAAGTACCCATCAAACACCCATCAAGTACCCATCAAAACGAGAACATAATGTAAACTTTTAATTTTGCAAATGTTTTCTAAAGTTGTTTTAATCCATCCAATATCATTTACATATTTTTTTATGATAGTGCGAATTTTTCCTCATGGATGCAAATGTATACTTTCATCCACATAAATTAATAAACCAGTACAGTTCTTAACGCCTTCATAAAAAGCAAAAATGATTCTTTGTCAAACAGTTTATGATATCTAACACCTATATAAAGAAAAGGACTACCTTTAGATATACCAAAAAATTTGCAAAATTTGTTTCAACATGAGTGTTCTTATCATTCCAAACAATTATGGAATGTATGCTAAGCTTATTGGTGTTCAGTTTGAGCCACTGTAGTTGGCACAGTCAATTATTCGAAATAGGATCTATATAAAATGCAGTTATAAATAGGATCTACATATATAAAGTTTAAAATGATTTATAATTGGCAAAAATTAAAAGCAACCGTGTTTATGTGTAAGGCAACGGAAAACCGGTGCAGTAATTTGACTAATAAAACATACTCTAAAAACAGTGGTATATAATATTATATACAATAGTATCGCCGTCTATAATTGTCTAAAAAGAACAAGAGACCAGACATTTAAAGGCAAAGAAAGTTTTAGAAGGAGAAGCACCGATATCCAAAGAGGATAAAAACTTCTAGAAGATGAAGATTAAAAACATATATTATGAAAACTAATGTAATTATAACATATTTGTCTTACTTATTGTTTTTGAGTTTCTTGTGAATATCAATTTCAATCATACAAATTACACTAGAAACTAGGTAATTAATTACAAGTAAAGTAAAAGCTAATTGAAAAGGAGAAAATCACAATATATTCATTTTAACCAATTCTTCACCAGCCACCCTGCTTCCTTCACAAATTAAAAGCTAGATTTCATATTGAAAGAAATACGAGTCTTTAATTTAGGCCTACGATTCCGTTGATAGAGAAACGCTTAACAAAGTACTACAGGAATTAGGGCCAGACAACAAAACCCGCAGGCTCATCCTAGAAACTTTGCCCAACACCCATTCCAGGTTAAATCTAGAGGCGAGATTTCAGAAAACTTCGAAATAAAAACTGGAGTGAGACAAGGAGATAGACTTTCCCCATTTCTCTTTAACTGTGTCCTTGAAAAAGTTATGAAAGAATGGCGCAAGGAACTCAATCAACGTGGGTGCTCAGAGTAGTATCTATCTAGGACGTAGGAACGATGCACTGGTTGTAGATTGCCGGGCCTTTGCAGATGATATGGCATTGTTTGCTGATTCTGTTGAGATGGCAACAAAGCAAGTAAATTGCCTGAGAAAACATGCTGCCAAAGTGGGTCTTCAAGTGTCGCTGGAGAAAACAGATTTATTCACCAACATCAGAGAAGCAAACAGAGAGATCTTACTAGAGCAGGGAAACATCAAGAGGACTGAGAAATTCAAGTATCTCGGCGAATGGATTGAACGCAACTTATCAGAAAGAGCATCATTATCCAAGAGAGTCAACAAGTTAGAACTAGCCTATCGACTGAGTAAAAACACTTACCACAAGAAATGCCTGTCACGCAATTTGAAACTTAAGCACTACACATCAGTCTTAAGACCGGAAGCCCTGTATGCCATGAAGTGCCTTTCCTTGAAGCGAAGAGGTCTGGTAGAGAAATTGGAAATCAGAGACAGGAGAATCCTCAGGAAATCCCTAGGCCTGTTAAAGGAAGATTGGGAATTCTGAAGGCGGCATAACTCTGAGCTCTACGAACATATTGAGATGCTCTCTGACTGTGCAAGGAAAAGAAGGGTAGCTTCCTATGGCCGCGTTGCTGGATTACCTCTAAACCGACTAACCAACCGTCTGTTCACCTTCTGGCAAAACAAGAAGGTTTGTACCACTTGGTTGACATAAACCGCGAAGGATATTAAAGAACTGGGAATAACAGATCTCCAAAACAGACAGTCTGTGAGGCGAACCCTGAAGGAAATCCGTGAATTTCAGGAAAAACACCGGAGGAAAGGTACCCCTGGACAGAAGAGAGAAAGGAGTTACACCGGCAGAAGATGCGACAATACTGGGCAAAGATCAAAGCCGAACAGTTGTACAAGCGAGGTCCAAAGTAGGCCTATTCCAAAGAAGTAGAAGAAATACGAGTCGATATCAATTGCGTCTTCAAATGCATATCTTACTGGAAAGGGACAAATAGTATAAGAAGGTACTAAATCTCCCTTGGCGTCTATTTTATTTTGAAGTTTTTGGAAGAAAGTACCTCGCGTTAATATATCTCGCAAATTCATTTCCATTTCTTATATTTGTTAGCATTTCATAGCTTGTTATAAATAGAAATATTTTTTTCCATAGACTTAAACTTCATGCAACACCGCCAAGGTTGAAATTGTTTAGCAGTATTGTAAGGATTGTTAAAGAGTTCTAAAATTGAATCTCTCCACACCAGGTATTGTTGTCAAGATACTAAAAAAATAACTTGATTTATCTAGTAATGCCCTTTTAATTTAATTAAATATAGACTATTTAGTAGGCGTGCTCACACGCTTTTATTAAGCATGCGTGATTCCTAAACAAGCAACTAATGGCATAGAAAATATAAATAGAAACAATTTCATTTTGTTTTCATTTATCGTGAAATTCAACGATACAATAAAAGAAACGAAGTTCGTAAAAAATAATATATGTAAATTATGTTCCTTCATTAAGTATTTACTACGCAATTCTTTTACGATTAATAATCCGTGGGAGTTTGTGACATATCGTTCTATGCCTTGAAAGAGAAACTGGTGATAATATGAAACTTAGTGCAATGTTAATAGGAATATTTATATCTGAAGTTAAAGCTTCAATAAAATTGGCGGAAAATGCAAACATAGATATTTTCAAAAACTTTCTGGCCAAGATGGTTTTATTCCCTGCGGAGAATTATGCAACTATTGGTATAATAGGCACTCATACAGCAATAGCTGATTGGTTTATAAAAGAAAGGATAAACTTGGAATGTCCTGTGATGCTTTAGCACAACCAACGTGCCAACACAACCTCAGTAACTTATCGCACCAAAGACCTTTACGGTTTTATAGAAGACTTGAACGATTTCGACAAGTATATGGACTGTGTAAACGAATGTCCTTTCTTGCATCGCCGGGGCCGATTCAATATAATTATCAGTCGAGAATTTAGTGATACCGATTGGTTGGACGAGGTTATGAATAAAATTTGGTTCGAAAATATATTAAACTTTAATGTTGTATTTAATTTATTGGGAGAGTTAAAAATTGCTGGTTATAATCCCTTCAATAAGACTACTTATTATTTACAAGAAACTGATGAAATGTTCCCGAACAAATTAACCAACGTTTATCAGTCTCCAATTAATGTAATGGTGCCTGAAGGTTTTGTCAACGAAATTATGAAAAAAGTTGAAATTGATTTCATTGAATTAAAGGAGACTATAAGACAAATGAACGCGTCGTTGAATATTAGAAGAACTAGAGACTTTACAATGATTACGAATATGGTATCGCACGGATTTGTAGATGTTTTCTCTTTAAAATGGACAATTTTGGAAATAGAAACGACCTTGGGGTGCACCTACCCCTACAACAGAGACGATCTAGTTGCGCTAGTACCAAAAGGCAAACTAATTCCTTTGTACATGTACATTTTTTATACGTTCGATCTGGAATCGTGGAAATATATTGCAATTACCTTATCAACATTTCTAGTCCTTAACAAATTCTTTCATCTGGTAAATATAAAGTTTGGCAACAAAATGATAAATATTTGCTTAATATGTTTTATTGGAATCATTTTAAATATATTTCAATGTTCTCTAACTGGAGCACTAACGCGACCGAAATACGACAAAGACATAGACAATGTTCGAGAATTGAGAGAGAGCAATTTAAAAATTCCGATTTCAAATGAAATGTATACAACAATGTGGAATGTTCTACCAGATTTAAGACACAAATTTACAAACACCACTGCTTCTAAATTAGTGGAAAGTACTCTAAGAGGTGATAGTGGTAACGTATATATCTCCCAGCATGCTCAGGCCAAGATTTTTGGAGATTTAAGAGATTTAGATGGGAAACGCTTTTATCACATGGTTTCTGAATCCTTAGTGCCTTCAAGCTCTGGATATCTTTTCTCTTCCAGGTCTCCATATTTTGGATTCTTTAATGAAAAACTGATTTTATTCGAACAATATAGGATAAGTACCTTATTGGAAACGTTCGAATTGAAACGTTTGAAAAAAACTGATGTGAAAAGCGATACCGAAACAACTCCCATATTGAAGATTGCTCATTTACAATCGGCATTTCTGATTTTGCTAATCGGTAACATTGTCGGATTTTTAATTTTTCTTTTGGAAATTTTCAAAAGTTTTTATAATAAATATAAAAATTAAATATAGTTATTCTATTTAACACAGCAATAAACAATAAAATAAACAATAAAAACAAGCTATGATATTGAATGTACCACATTTTTCTCTAAATACATTATTTTTTTGGATATAATATTCTGATGTTAGTTAACTTATCAAACAATTTGTAATATCAAGCACTCACTAACAACAAATTGACTAATTATTATCAGTGGAATTTGATATTATATGTACTTAACACCTAACCACCTGACATACGTCTCTCAGACCCAAAGTAGCTGTAATTTTCTCACCTGAGGCGGATGGCAGGTGGTTAAGGGTTAATGGGACACTTATCTGGATAAACCAAAAAAAATGGAAAATTTGTTTCATATAAAAGAATAGCAGATATGTCACTACATCTGTAAGTATAAAGTGTTCTTAACAATGCAAACAATTATGGGATATCTGAATTCTAAGCTTATTGGTGTACAATTTTTGCCACTTTGCAGTTGAAATAATCGATTATGCAAAATAGAATCTATGTAAAATGGAGTTATAAATAGGATACGAAATAGGATCTGTATACTGTTTAATAATGATTTATAATTGGCAGTCACAGTCCTCAAGTCAATGGCAAAGGCAAACCAGCAGTGAAATTTGCCTAATAAAACATCCCATAAAAGCAGTAGCATAGGTTAAAAACTGCAAGGACCCCTATGCTTGTATCAAAAGAACTAGACACCACCAGGCACAAGTTTAGGAAGGTGAAGCGGCGAAATCCAAAGATTAAAAACATATATTATACAAATTAATGTAACTATAAAATAAGTCTCACTTACTCTTACTCTTACAATTAGTTTGAAACGTTGAGTTTCTCATGAAAAGCAAAGCAAACATTCAAATGAAACTAGAACTGCCCTGGCCAACCCAAATGGTTTCACGGGCCACTTTGGTGAAGCGTAACGTTTCAACACTTGCTTTTAAAAATTGTAATACTATAAATGTACTTAGTGTATTTTTCTGGATATAAATAAATATTGTTGTACAACTAATGGTCCTTGCCACATTCTCCTATATTGGATCGAGACTTCGTGCTGACGCGCGTATATGGTTTTGATTTATCTGCCGCTTCTCGCTGGGCAACCTAATCTAACCTGGGTTAAACCAACAGTCATTGCCACATTATCCAATTTTGGATCGAGAGTTCGCGCTGCCACGCGTATGTGGTCTTGATATATCTGCCGCTTCGCGGTGTGCAACCTAACGTAACCTGGGTTAAACCAACAGTCATATCACCCGGCAACGCGGCATGTCACCCAATCTATTATACATTAAAGCAACAGACCTTGCCACTGTGTCTTATCTGCGATCAAAAGGTCGCGTACTTTTAGATCTGTCGAAAATGAAAAGTTAATACTGTCAGAAATTTAAAACAATATACATTAAAAATTGACGAACCTTTGACCATTGATGGTATTGAACTGTAATATTCTATGGGCAAGAATGAAATCATTGAGGGGCTTCAGTGGAAAACTGAAAAGTTATTCCTGTCAGTACTAAATAAAAGTTAATTTCCACAGTAATTTCTGGTCCTCCAAGCATCTCATTGTCCCTTCTGCATATTTCTGTGCAAACCTCCCTGCAGAAGTGTCAACCGTTCGAAATGAATTTCGGACAAACCTTAACATTGTTGCCAACATTTTTTAAGGGCACCCTCTCTACCCAGCTCTTTGTTACCATCAGAATTTGTGTAAAGGAGAGATGGCTCAACTCGAACCAACTTCCCTTCCGCAGGCTTCTTGAAACGTCATGTTTCTCTGCTGCAACTACTTTTTTACACCTCCACCGATAACCATCGGTTTTTTGTCGCTTTGTCCCACACACAGGGAAAATATAATGGTTTGCAATGAAGCCAACATGCATAAGCCATTTAACCGCCGGTTCCTGAGTGGTTGTCGCATTTCTAATACTATCAATATGAAAATTGAAAGCCATTTTTTTCTTTAAAAAGGAAAATAAACAAAAACAAATTATGGAACGCCAACAAAAAAAAATGTCCTAAAACATTATTCGCGCACATAGATCATGGTGATTACACAAGACATTGATGACATTCTATATATGACACGCAAACTAATTGAAGAGTATGACAGGTGGGGTCTAGACGTGAACATACAGAAAACAGAATACATGTGTATAGAGGAGAACAACAAGATCTGCCTATCTCAGACAAAAAGAATATTGAACACTGCAGCTCATACAAGTACCTAGGCGTAAAAATATCAAAAGAAGGAAGACTGGACGAAGCAATAGCCGAAAGAAACCTTCTAGGCAGGCGGGCTGTGTCCATGTTATACGGCATACTATAAATAAACACATTACAAAGGAAAACAAACAACGCAATAATTAAAAGTACAATAACCTACAATAGTAAAGTGTGACCTATACAGGATAGAGCAGAGAAATCACTAAAAGCCACAGAGATGGACTACTGGAGAAGAGCGGCAGGAAAGTCTAGATTGGAAAGGATCAGAAATGAAAGGATAAGGGAAATAATAGAAGTAAAGCACGACATCGTAGATGACATAAGAACTGGACAACTAAGATGGTACGGTCATCTACAGAGAATGGACCAAGACCGACTCCCGAAGAAAGTAATACACTGGACACCGCAGGGAAGAAGAAGGAGAGCAAGACCCCGGAAAAGCTGGAGAGAGAGTATAGTCGGAGAGATCGTGACGATAGGATTGAAAGAAAAGGCATATATATATATATATATATATACATATATATATATATATATATACATATATATATATATATATATATATATATATATATATATATATATATATATATATATAGTTTATATCCATCCTAGTCTTAAAACTTTTTTTAATCAATGGTTTCTTTACATATTCACTGTCAAAATGTTTTTGCACTGGCGCTGTAGTGCGTGTGACCTAAAAGCAAAATCAACTGAGAAGTCTAATATATAGTAGCAAGGTATTGTTTTGAGCAATTCGTGAATGTGTTTTATTTTGGCAACGACCATTTCTTTAACCCAGGTTGGATTAGGTTAGGTTGGTTTAAGCTCCCTAGGCAAACTCCACGAGCACCTGTTGCTGGCACGAATAAACATGGCGCTGGAAGCCGGAGAGGGGCTATCTGACCACCAGTACGGCTTCCGAAAGAAAAGGAGCACGGTGGATGCGTTACTTGTGGTTAAAAGACTGGCCCATGAGGCCAACACCGGAACCTACCACACCAGAAAACTTAGTGCGCTGGTGACCCTAGACGTCCAAAATGCCATCAACTCGGCAACATTGCACGGCATAGTGAAGGCAATCAAAAAAAGGGAAAAATTCCTGAAAGTAATCCAGAACTACTTCTCAGACTGGAAAATCATCCTTGACTACAACGGGGAGTATTAGGTGACGTGCTTAGTACCCCGGGAATCAGTATTGGGCCCCACTCTATAGAACATCCTTTACGACGGGGTTCTAGACATCCCAATGCCACAAGGGATCATGCTGGTTGGATCCGCAGACGACCTGGGAATGGTGGCCATGGCCGTAACTAAAGTGGCACGTGAAATGAACATAAACGAGGCACAGGACAAGGTTCATCGCTGGATGGAGTCAAAAAAAAACTGAAATTGGCGCCCCACAAGACAGAACTGGTCATCCTTGTCGGACAGCACAAACTGACTCAATTGACCATAGAGATCATGGAAGCGAGAATCCCATCACAGGGATCCGTGAAATACCTCGGAGTCCAACTGGGCAGAAACATGAACATGACGGCGCACGTTAACTGGGTCGCCGAGAAAGCAGATTCCGCAGCCACTGCCCTCACAAGGCTAATGCCCAGCATAAGAGGTCCTAGAGCTAGCAAGCGCCGGATACTAAGCTCTGTTCTGAATTCAATACTGCTTTACGCACCCCCTTTCTGGTAAGACGCCGTTAAAATACAGAGAAACAAGAACATTCTCGAGAAGGTGGCAAGGCGGAACATGCTCCAGATTATCAGTGCATACCGTACCGCGTCCACAGAAGCTGCCTGGGTGATATCCAGCTGCCCCACCCATCGACCTCTTCGTCAATGAGCGAGCTCTCATACACGAAGGAGGCAAGGTAGAGAAAGCAGAAGCCCGCAATGCAGATGGCAGGAAAGGTGGGAAACCAAAATAGGGACAAAGCTACATGGACCAAGCGCTTGATTCCTGACCTGCGTCCGTGGGTCAACAGAAAGCACGCCGAAACATACTACCACGTAACCCATATGGTTAGCATACACAGATTCAAGGTCACTGAGACAGAGGAGTGCTGCTACTGTGGCCAGCCAAACACCGCTGAACACACTTTCTTCTCCTGCGAGAGATGGGGAAAAGACACGGCGCCTGGAAACTTCAGAAATAGGAGAACTAACTCCTGATAAATGCGTTAGGAAAATGCTAATAGACCAACCCTACTGGAAAGCAATCTCCAATTTCATCATTAGCATTATCACCCAGAAAGAGGCTGAAGAACGCGCTGCCCAGACAGTCACCTAGCTAAATCTCAAGAGCAGAAGCAAAATCAAAACTATCAAAATAGGGCGGCGCAATAAAAAAAAATAGGGCGGCGCACCTATATAACAACAGTCCGGGCTGCCCACCCTGTAGGAATGCGCAAGCGATACCGGGGTGCTGGTCTCTATAGCGAAGTGGAAGAAGGGGTTTAGTGAGGTTTGACCCAGGTTAGATTAGGTTGCCCACCGCGAAGCGGCAGATAAATCAAAACCACATATGCGCGGCAGCGCGATCTCTCGATCCAAAATAGGAAAATGAGGCAAGGACCGTTGGTTTAACCCAGGTTAGATTAGATTGCACACCACGAAGCGGCAGATAAATCAAGATAAGATACAGTGGCAAGGACTGTTGATCTCTTGAATGTGCTAGTATAGGGAAATGTGTTGTATCATGTTTTAAAAATATAACCAAATTACCTATATCAGCGATATACCTCCCCTTGCCCTGTATACAAATATTTGACTCGGAGACACTTGATACTTCAAAAAAACATGGCTAAAATTGAATCTGTTATAGCAATTTTTGAAGAACTGTTGTAGAGTTCCATAATATATCAAACTCTTCAATCCAGGCATTTAGGTTTTGTCAAGGCATTAGATAAAGACCGCTGAAAGCGCTTTGTATTAAAAATTAAAAATGCAAGAGGGCTAAGGGGTGTAAGCATGAGAATCTTTCGTCTTATTTATCTAGTACTGTCGTTTTAGTATAATTAAATCTTGACTATTAATTATGGCCGCTTGCGAGCTCTTATTAAATACGAACAATTTTACAAAACGTTCTAATTTGTCAGATTGTGTTATAAATTTTGTTTTGAATTTAAAACATGAAGTGAAATGAAACAATAAAAGAAACGAATGAAGCTCTAAATATTAAGTCTTATTTATCTTGTAATGTCGTTTAACAATTAGTATAATTGAATCTTAACTATTAAATATACATGCTTGCATGCTCCCAGTAAGCTTGCGTGCTTTTTAAACAAGCAACCAATGGCATAGACGTTTCAAATACGAACAATTTTATGAAAACAATCTAATTTGTTTTTGCTTGTCAGATTTTGTGATATATTTTGTTTACAATTTAAAGCGCGAAGGGAGACGAAACAATAAAAGAAACGAAGGAACTCCGCGGAACATAATATATTTTCTTTCCGATTGGAACAAAGTTAGTCCATCACTATGTATTTTCCAGGTATTTCTTTATGCGTATTAACGTGACCGTTGTTCTTTCGTTTAATTTTCATTCAATTGCAAAATATTTTATATTCCGTCATTATGTATACCACGCGTAATTCTGTAACGTGAAAGATTCAGTGATAGTTTGTGACCTATTGATCTGTACCTTAGGCAAATGCAGTGTACTTCCCGCGAACGTAGACAAGTGGTGCCGAGTTCCAATCCCAAGGGCGCTTTTACATAGATAATGATATTACCCTGGGCTAACCACTTCCACAAGCCAACATAAATCTGCAAAATATAGAAAACTCATTTTATCTCGTATTTCAAATTTGTTTCTCGTCACCCACAACGAGATAAAATTAGGAAATATTTAAATACAAACAAAGAAAACATGAATAAATTATTTTCACGGATTTAAAATACTTAAAGAAGTAACTAAAATGGAACAACATTAATATACAAGAATCGTGGTATATGAATTACAAGTACGTTGGGATTACTCTCCAGTACTAACAAGGGGAATTTTAGACGTCTCGATCACGGATTTTCTTCAAACTTTGTACACTTTTAGTAGTCCATTAGGACAACATAATGTGTAAGTAGTAGTAGTAGTAATGTGTAAGTCAATTTTCTCTCTTCGAAATTTTCTTTTGCGAAAATATACATTTGCGTTGCATCAACGTTTATAAGATAGCGGTAGCCGAGTGATAACGTTGAAGCTTCGTAATTGTTGGATCGGTGGATCGAGTTCCATACTTTGTTTTTTTTTCAACGCTGGTTATATTTTTTCTTATAAATAGCAATTAAAAGGTAATATAATGAATAAATGCGTGTATGTGTATGCATTTTGATTGAATTTCTAATGTTATTTGGCTGTTAAATTTGGCGGATAAAACAAAATTGGGAAATTTTGTTGGTATTGAAGGAATTATGTTAATTAAAAAAGTTTTTTAATTCACTAATCTTTTTCTTCAAAGTAGACAATACCTCAAAATTAGATACGATAACTAGCTAAGTGACTTTTGGCACACAGCGCTCTAGATGCACTGTGTGAGCCGTTTCGCTGCGTCAAAGCAAGTGACATGAAACGGTCAAGACCGAATGTGTCAGGGGCTGAAGGCCAAAGGTGAACTGGTGTTAGTTGCTAGTGTATTCCGGACGTTCTGTACGTTCTGCACTCATTGAAGTAGAGGGACTGTGTATAGGGCAATGTTGAGATAAACCAGAGAGGTGAGAAACGTATGTGTTGTCCTGTGTTTGAAACATACAGTCAATGTATGCTAAATAATCACCTGGTAGACCTTGTTTAGTACAATAGCGAAAGATCACGGTGGGGAGTTCAGCTTGAGATTTTGTCTGCATTCTGGTCGTAAGAGGCATTGTGTAACCAACTCTCGCAAAAGAGTTATTACCTGGCCAATCTTGAAGACGTACAACAGAATCTGCAGTGGAAGTACACTGAGTACCGTCTCCAGTTTCCTGGATGGTTACAAACAGTGGGTGTCTATTCATTTACCATATTCTAATTCTCAAAACTCGCATAACTACTGTGTTAACAGTAAAGCCTGTTTGTTTTTGGAAGGCTTTGATCAGAGCGCCGACCGTGAAACATTCAACTTTATCTACTTCTGTTCTTAATAGAGTACTTACAGTGATAGGCCACCAGGGAGCTGCCACAAAGGATGGAGGATCAGCTGATATACGTAACTTTTTACCTTTCTCGTGGTTTACAATCTGGCGATGTACTGCCTTTCTTGCTTTGCCCGGTCGGTTATACGACTTGAGCAATTAAGCCGAGAAACTAGTCATATAAACAATATAAATTGGAACAATTTTATAAAACGATTTTAATTTGTTTTTGCTTTAACGATTTTAATTTGTTTTTGCTTAATTTGTTATTGTGATATATTTTGTTTTCAATTTAAAGCGTGAAGTGAAACGAAACAGTAAAAGAAACGTAAAAAACCAAAATATAATGTATTTTCTTTCGATTGTAATAAAGCTAATGTTCCTTCATTAATTATTTTCCATGAAAAATATTTTTCCGTGTTTAAGAATCCGTGATAATTTGTGTCATATTGTTCTGTGCCTTGAGAGTAATAATATTACCTCGGGCTAACTACCTCTACAAACAAACATAAATATGTACGACATAAAAAACTGATTTTATCTCATAATTCTAGTTTGTTTTTATCGCACAGGAAATAACACCATAGGACCTAACATCAATACCAATTATTCAAATAACACGTATAATAATATACTAATTTATTCATACATAGGTACCTACAGAATAAATCACTTTTTTCATTGCTTTCAAATAAGTAAAAAAGAAAATATTACAACTTGTATTTATTTCACGAAACTGAAGATAATATGAAGCTTAGCATAATATTAATAGGGATATTTATATTTCAAGTTAAAGCTTTAATAAAATGTGCGGAAAATGCAAACATAGATATTTTCAAATACTTTCTAGCCAATATGGTATTATTCCCTGCGGAACATTATGCAACTATAGGTATAATAGGCACCCATACATAGCTGAATGGTTTATAAAAGAACGGATACATTTGGAATGTCCTGTGATGTTTTGGCACAACCAACGTGCCAACACAACCTCATTAACTTATCGCACCAAAGACCTTCACGGTTTTATAGAAGATTTGAACGATTTCGACAAGTATTTGGACTGTGTAAACGAATGCCCTTTCTTACATCGCCGTGGACGATTTACTTTAATTATCAGTCGAGAATTTAATGATACCGAATGGTTGGATGATGTTATGAAAAAGATTTGATTCGAAAATATATTAAACTTTAATGTTATATTTAATTCATTGGGAGCCTTGAACATTGTTGGTTATAATCCCTTTAATAAAACTATTTATTATTTAGAGCAGGGGTCTCCAAACTACGGCCCGAGGACCACGTCCGGCCCGCGGACAGATTTTGTCCGGCCCGCGGAGAGCTAGCATACTTGAAAACTCCTTTTAGAAAACATATTTTTTATAGCAAATTAAATTTAGTTTACTGAAGTATTCTAATTTTATGTTGAATAATTATTAATATGAATTATTAATATTAATAATTATAATTTATTATGAAATTAAACTGTACTAACAACAAATTCTGTCTATTGAAATTTATACCAAAAATTAAGTTTAATATGATTACCGAATAAAATAGTTTACTGTTTACCATGAAGTTTCTTGTAAAATCTCATTCCAAATCTTTATTTCCAAATATATATAAATTTCCCATTATTTTCCCTCCAATTTGTTTTCTTTATATACAAAAAATTACTTGGTGTCAAATATATAGTTAAATTTAAAATAAGAAGAAAATATATTTCAATAATTTTAATAAAAATTAAGAAACTATTATTTTCCCTTAGCCATTAGGTCCATCCTTGAACGTAGGCCTGCCCCAAATGTTTCCATTTCTCCCTATTATGTGCTATTTGTATCCATGCTAGTCCGGCTGTTCCTTTGAGGTCATCATACCATCTCATAGATGGTCTTCCCCTTTTGTGTTTATACGGTCTCCATTCTATGATTCTCAAATGAAAGAAACAATATCTTGTAAAAATAAAATATATTTCAATGAAAAGCTTAGCTTAGCTTCTTTGGAATTTATGAGAACGAGTTAAAAGCATAATATATCTATTGGAAGTTTTCTAGTATATTTCGCAGATTTTTTTTTTAATTCTATTACAGAGAAAACAATTTAATTTTCATTCTTTAATAAGTGATTCGCGAAACCTATTAAATTCTTATATTGAATCAACACCGTAAAAGAATTTTTAATAAATTCAAATGAAAAGCCTTATTAAAAACTGTGTGCGAGGATTTATCCGCACTAACTGGGCTATTAAACTAGCTAAATTTGCATATTATTATTATTACATAATTTATTACATTATATTTATTACATAATTAAATTAATTGAGCTTAAATAAAGCTTTGAACGTTGAGAGCAAGACAGACACTTGAAACAATTTTAGGTTCAAACAAAATTACATTGGATTTTGGAATTAGCCAAATAAAGTTCATTCAATTAAAACAGTTAACAAAATTACGATGTATGAATCAAATTTTAGAGATCATTTATTTATTTGTATTATTAGAAACAAACAGCTGCTATATTTAGAATGTATAGGATTATAGGCTTATTGTTTTTGTGATAAGTTGGATAAAGAAACACAGAATTGTAATGAGTAAAGACATGTATAATATGCAGAAAATTTAACTTTAGTATATAATAACTAACAAATTATTGAAATGAATCCATCTAACATTTTATACATTTTAAATAAAAACATAACTTAAAACAACCATAAAGACATATGAAATACTAATGAGATTTATGTAATTGAGATTTTCCACTGACAATAGTTTGTAGTTGTGGACTAATTTTACTTGTACCAATTATTAAAAGAGATTTAAGATGCTCATTTCAAATTACCTAGATTGTTGCAATTTCAAGAGAATCAACAAAGAGTGCCATGTCATCTGCAAAGGCCAGGCAATCTACAACCAGTCCATCGTTCTTACGTCCCTGGTAGATACCACAGTGAGCACCCAAATTGATCAGTTCCTTTGCGGCATTCTCTTAAAACCTTTTCAGGGACACAGTTGAAGACAAGTGGTGAAAGTCCATCTCCTTGTGTCAATCCTGTTAATTTAGATCTGTAAACATTTTTTGTGTACTTCATTTTGGAGAAGGTCTTCTCACACAAATAAGTAGTACCAAAAACAGAAAACAGCCCACGAGCAAATTTATGCAAATTATCAAATTGTGTCAGTGGAAGACTCTTATAAAATTCCAACAAAGATGAGTTTTGATATTTGTTCTTAATTATATCACTGCACTGTAGATCAATCATTTCCATTTGAAGTTCCGGGGCTAGGGTTTCAATGTCAGTATCAAAAGGATTCTAAAAAATCTTAATTTGATTCGCAATGGCATCAAAGTCCGAGAAACGAGTATCAAAATTTATTTTCAAAGCACTCAAAGTTTCGATTGCAAAATCGATAGGAAACTCAGTCTCAGTGGTGTGGCTGAATATTTCACATGTTTTAAAATGTGAAAAACATTTACTTCGTAGTTGTGATTGAAACAGTATCAATTTCTTTCGGAATGATTTGATATTAGTGTATAAATCAGGAAGATGCTGGTTTTCTCCTTGCAATCTCAAATTCAGTTCGTTCACATGTTTTGTCAAATCAACAAAGAATGCTAACTCCACAGCTATGTGCTGTTTTGTAATTCAGCAAGAGGGCGATGCTTTTCATTCAAAAAAATTCGATCACTGCTCGAAGTTCAAAAAAAGCGCTGAAGGCCTTTCCCACAACTAAGCCAACGTACGGCAGTATGATAAGGTAAGTCATTTTCTCCAATCTCTTCAATAAATTGTCAGAATTGTGATTCAGCCCAAAAGATCTGATAAAATTAACAGTTGATATGACTGGTTTCAGAACTTCAGACAAATCCAAACATTTTCCACACAAAGACTGTTGATGAATGATACAATGTAAGACTAATGGTTTTGAACCACCGTCATTTTCTACAGCCTTTGACACAAGAGCGACCACTCCTTTATCTTTCCCACTCATGTTTTTGCCTCCATCAGTTGTAATACATTTCAAGTTATTCCATCGAAGGTTCTTTTGATTAATGGCCATTTCAACTCGTTTAAAAATATCTGTACCAGTAGTTGTGCCATGAATACTATACATATCAAGAAGTTCTTCATGCACTTCATAGCTTTTATCTACTCCTCGAATATAAATCAACACCTGAGCAGTATCTGACACATCCGTTGACTCATCCAAGGCCAAAGAAATCCACTCAACATGTCCATTTTTATCGAACAGTTGAGTGGATATATTTTCAGCGATGTTTTCTACCCTTCGAGCCACAGTGTTTGCTGACATACTGGCAGTTTTTAATAAATTTACCTTTTCAGGGCACATTTCTTCGGCTACTGCAATTATGCATTCTTTGATCATTTCTCCATCGGTGAATGGTTTTCCACGTTTTGCAATTTCAAGAGCCACACGAAAGCTGGCACGAGTTGTAGCCTCTTGTTCAGTTTTGAGTTTTGTAAATGAAGATTGCTGCGATTTCAATCCGCGCTTCATAGCTTCGAATTTTGCTGTCCGCAAACTTCCTGTATATTTTGAGTAATTTTGAAAATGTTTTGTTTCATAATGACGTTTAATGTTATATTCCTTGAGAACGGCTATGCTTTCATTGCAAATCAAACATAGCGCCTTGTTAGTAGACTCAATTACGAAATACTGAATGTTCCACTGATCTTTGAATTTTCTGCATTCACTATCAATTTTTCGCATCTTTTCTGTACTACTAAATCACACACAAAAGCAACAATTCAAATCAAAATACTGTTACAAATATGTCTTAAACTTAAAAACGCACAAACACGTTTTAATGAGGTACGCACTATTTTATTTCACAACAGTGTCATAGGAACTGACTTGTGGTTGCGCCAGTAGCCATCTTATATATTCCAATTACTGTCATCTAGAAGTGAGTGGAAGACACCAGAACTTTCTCGAACCAACGAGATTATTCTGTACGTGCTATTAGCGCCATCTGTGAGCGATAGAAGGTACTACCTATTTCCGCTTGTGTCCACTAGATGTTGTGTCACGTTACTCCTCATGGCTCGTATTCTACGACTAATCTAGAAATTACAAACGACAGGAAAATTAATAATATGCAGTGTTGCCGTATTGCAGACTTTAGTCCGATTTTCAGCCTTTTTTAAACGTTGCGTACTTTTTCGGGTTTTTTTTTTCATCAGTGGACTATTTCACTTTTTACCACCGGCAACAATGATAATATGGTTTTGGCCCTCGGAACTTACTGGAGTAATCAGTATGGCCCTAAGGTTGGAAAGTTTGGAGACCCCTGGTTTATAGCATTAATACAATATATCACATGAACATTAGGTTCATGTGAATAGCAATTTCAATTGTACAAATTTCTCTATACACTACGTATCTAATTACAAGTAAAGTAAAGGCTGATTAAAAAGGAGAAAATTCCAATATATTTACTACAACCAATTCTTCATCAGCCACTCTGCTTCCGTCACAAATGAAAGGCTTCAATTCATACTGTATGAAACAAGGGTCTATATCAATTGCGTCTTCGAATGCATATCTTACTGGAAACGGAGAAGTAGTATAAGCAGGTACCAATTCTCCCTTGGCGTCTATAATATTTTGAAGGTTTTTAGAAGAAACTAAGCGTTTGTGTATACCGCAGATTTATTTTCATTTCTTATATTTTTTAGCATTTCATAGCTTGTTGTATATACAAATATTTTACTTCACAGACTTTATACTGCATGGAACTCTGCCAACATTGAATTTGCTATAGCACTTATGTAAGAACTGTTGAAGAGTTCTGAAATTGTCAAGACACTGGTTAAAGAACATTGAAAAGCGCTAGGTGCTAAAAATAAAATAAATAAATGAAGGGTGAGGAGCATTGAGTAGGGCCTTCAATACCGGAGCAAAAATGAAAACCGGTATTTTGGTATTATTCGTTTTCAAATCCGGAATACCGGTATTGATACCGGTATTACCAGAAAAAATATTTTCGACAGATTTTTATAAATATTAATGATAATGGTGATTTATTAAAAAGAAAACAAAGGAAAAACTTAAAAAAACTTAAAATATATTTATTTTGTTATAAACTATACAAAAAAATATTTAAATGAAATAAGTATAAAAACTAAACATTTGTTTACTCCTTCTGTATATAAAAAAACAAATTATTTATAGCAAACATTCGTAACAAAGTTATCATAAAGATTACTACATTCCGCAATTTGAGTTTGTTTTATTAAAATATGTCCGAAAAAACATAAACAATCAATTGTTTTGTCGTTCAGACTGGAGCGAATCTTTGTGTATAAGTAACTTGCTGCAGAAAACGCCTTTTCCGATTCTACACTTGTTGGTGCAATTGTACTTAATTGGTCGTACGTCAGGGGCAAATATTTTCATCTTACTCCTGTTTTTCCAAAAATAGCAATTTCGTCTTTTATAATTGGTTCTACCCCTTGCTTGCACTTTTGTAATTTTAGGCTGAACTGAAAGTTTTTGTTGGATTGCTGATTGAAGTTCCAGTTTTAATTTGTCATGGCCATGAAAAGTTGGAGCCAGTCCTTAATGTATTGGTCAGATTTATTTCCAAGGATTCGTTGGAATTTTCGTCTTTATCTGAATCTGATCCAACATGTTCTTCTGCGGTTTCGGGCGAAAGTCGTTTAATCTATCGAATTATTTGACGTATTAAGTGACTGTAGAAATATAGTTTGAACTAAATGGCTATTATGTTGTTCTCCACTATGTAAGTACTGAAGTACCTGCGATGAATTATTTCGTCTTTTTAATATGCGAATTTTTAAAGCGTCATAAACTTCTTTAGCAATTTCAAAATTTTGATTCGGAAGAGGTTCCATCATAAATTTTATTGTTTCATCTGCTGTAAGAAGATTAGAATCTTGGTGACATAATGCATCAACTGCTAATTTTATAGGAGTAAGGGAAAAGATAATTTCAGATAATAAATTAAAGTCTCTGTCATAAAAATGAATTCCGGAATTTATGTCATTAAGGGCTTTTTGAACACAATATCTCAATTGGTAAAATTTCTAAGATAAGTAACATGCTATTCAATCTTGTTTTACAGTCTAATTTTAAAGCAATTTCTCTACCAAAATCTTCTTTTACATATTTCTGTAAAAAGTTATCATTTTTAGTAGGTGCATTTATAAATATTTTGACTACCTTTCTTATTTTTTGTTACAAGAGGAGAAATAGTAGCATGACTAATACTGACCGTAGTATCTACTAAATTAGATTCTATAACGACGCCGTCAACATATTCTCCATTCTCATCATTTTCTACTTCAACATTTATGCCGTTTCATCGTTTGGTTCTGAGTCAGAACCAAACGATGAAATTGTCAGAACTTCTGACCATGACTTATAAAGTATATCGGTTATAGCTACACCAAGCAGATATGATGCTCAGCATCGATAAGTTTGCCTAGTTTAACCACAACCGATGCCCCATCAGTGGTTATGCTGACTATATTTTTAGAAATACAGAAGCCAAATTCTTCTAACTTTTCTCTATCCAGCATTAAACACCTTTCTGCTGGCAGACTTCCAAATGCTCGTACTAGTCCAATATTAAAAAAAAATCCTCCAGCAGTATGTATATTTATATTTAGATATCGTCGATTGCGAATCGATGTCCATTCATCAAATGTTAGACTGAATCCTTTGCCTTTAGATTTAAGCTGAGCTATTTCATCTTTCATGGTAATTCGAATAGTTTTATTATATTCGAGTATAATATTTCTTATTGTACTTGCTGATTTTGGAACATCTTTAAAACCACGAGCAATTAATCCTTCTCTATAGATATAATATCTATAATATATATATATATATATATATATATATATATATATATATATATATATATATATATATATATGTATATATATATAAATAATCTCTATAATATCAATAGATGTTTTCAAAATATTAAATAATAAGCCGTCTCGAGCCGCCATTCGAGTTAGTTCTTTAGCTAGGCTTCCGTTTTTATTGTTTTTTAAATAACTTGTTATTAAATTAGGTTTTTTAGACTGACTTGGTTGATCTTGATCATAGTTATCATTAGAGATCGGATTTTAGGCAAGACACCTATCGTCAGTTTTTCAGGCATCGACTTTCTAATAATACACAAATTTGTTTTAGTAAATTCTGAATCATTAGAGCCCTATTTGATTTTGCCTTTTTTTGCCTTTTTTGAACAATTTTTTTTTATCACCTATTTTACTAGGTATTTTGCCTATTTTCGTTAATTTTTACCTATATTTGCCTATTTCTGTGTGTATTTTGTATTCTTGGCATTTTCTTATGCAATTTAGGTTTTTTTCATCATAATTCATCATAAATTAGATTTGTGACCAGTCTTTGAGAAGCCATCCTACCTTCACCAGACGAAATTGTTTTTTTTTTGCTTTTAGCGGTGTCACAGACCGATTTGTTTCATCCCCTTTCTTTTGTTAAAATACCGCGAAACTTACGCAACCAACTATTCCCTCCACTCTTTAATTTTCTCAGCCAATCCTTGAAAACCTAAATCATAGGATACTTACATAAATCTTGATTTCTACTTTAATGAAGTTAAATTATCTGCTGTTAGGGACAATTCTGTGTTTTTTAACTGTAGGTACCTTTAAAGTTTAAAAAAGTCAAAATTGCTCCGAATATAAAAAAAATATAAATATTCTAAATTTTAGTCTATGGAAAACATACGAACTGCTATTGGTCTCCATGATATATACATATGCGTAGACGAAGCAACTGAATCCATGGGACGATATGTTGCAAATTTGATAGTAGGAAAACCGATGAAGGCCCTTCAAAAGCTCATTTATTGGCCTTATTGGCAATTTTAGAAAAAGCAAATCATGCTACAATATCACGTTTTATTAACGATAATTTAAGTAGGTACGAGTCTAAATTTTGTCTACAGGTAGTTACCTACATTTTTTTTAGCATTATTATGGCCAAATGGTATCCAGCATGATAAAGTTAAATTATATTATTCAGATGCAGCTGCATATATGGTGAAATCTGCTGTAAGTTTTAAGATTTTTTACCCAAATCTTATACATGTCACTTGCTTAGCTCACGCATTGCATTTTGTATGTAATTTGCATTTGGTAAGTAATACGTAACGAATATGAAAACGTAAACGGACTAATTGCCAGCATAAAAAAGGTATTTCTCAAATCTCCGTTAAGAATTCAAGTATATAGAGACCATTTACATATGGGCATTTACCATTGGGCACTTGGCTGAAAGCTGCCTTCTTTTATTGCGACAATTTTGAATCAATTAAACAGGTAAAGACTTGATTCTCTATTTGTTGAAAATATTCCTACTAGTAAATTTCAAATGTTTAAGGTAATACAAGATTTTGATTTCTGATGCGGCTAGGGCTATAAAAGATGCAAAAATGTACTTTGCGAGACCGAACATCAAAAACGATTTAATTTATATCAAGAGTAATTTCAAAATTCTTGTTGATGGTATAAAGCTACTTGAAACAAATACCTCAACTTTGGTGGAAACAATTGGCATTATCAATAATGTAGCGGAGTCCCTGATGTCAACCCCAGGACAAGTGGGTCGAAAAGCATACGAAAAATTGACAAAAGTAATAAATAAAAACACTGGATTTGCTTTTCTGAATAAAATTTCAAAATTATTGGCTGGCGAAAATGCTGAAATGCCAGAAAAATTGACCATATCACACATCTCAAATTATAAATTTGCACCACTACAACACCATATTATCTGACCGTCGTCAACGGCTGACGGAAGATAATTTAGAAAAACTGATGGTGTGCTACACAGATAACAATTAATGAAAATTAAAATTTATAATGTTTTCAGGTTCTCGTTCCATTTTTTTTTTAAATCTAGGTCAGTTCTTGGGTATTTGAAACAATGATTAATACTCTTAGTCTTTTTTCCGACGTTTCGTCCTTTATTTTCGGACTTCTTCAAGGAAGCTACAATATTACATATTTACAATAAATGACTTATTTAAATGTCACCGTCATAAAATTCAAAATTTAATAATTTTAATTTTATGACGGTGAATTTAATTTTATAGAAATAATTCGGTAAGTGGAAGATAATGTAACGTTGTAGCTTCTTAATGTTGTAGCTTTTTTGGAGAAGTTCGAAAATAATGGACGAAACCTTGTAAAAAAGACTAAGAGTATTAATCATTGTTCCAAATACCCAAGAACTGACCTAGATTCCAACAAAAATTAAAATTTATAAATAAAATTTTGAGCAAGTAATGGCCTTTTTAGCGACCTAAAACTGTAGCTTTAAAGCCTTTTTTCATTAATTTATTTGCCTTTTTGCCTACCTTTTCTGATAGTTTTTGCGACCTTAAAGTCCGACCTCTAGTTATCATTCAAAGTTACCTCACTGCTTTTTCTTAGTTTTATTCCATGCATTGTCTTTAATGAGCATGTAGTCCACTAGTAGAGCCTCCACCACATTTTATTTCCTTTGAACACTCTTTACACCTGGCTAGATGAACATTTGTTTCATATAAAAAATAGTGCTAAACCGAAGATGCATCGTTGCCCTTTTGTGTTTGAAGAACTCTTTTTGTGTGGACGTAGACATGGCGTACGATACGCCGCGTATCGTATATGTATATCCAAAACTTAATAAAATCATTATAAAAATTTGATGTTGTATAATAAAAAACTTACGGTTTCAAACAACAAACATTACAGCAATTTACAGCAAATAAATAAATAATAAATTATATAATAATAAATTATATTAAAATAATAAATTCAGAAATATAGCTTATATCGTTAAATGTATGTGTTGTTAATCGTGTGCGTGTGAGATGAGAGATGGCGCGTAAACAGGAAAGCAAGTTTCTTTTTAACGAAATTCAGTGACTAACTTCACTATGCATTTAAGAGGTATAAATACGAATTTATTATTCTTGTTCTTATTCTGTTCTGCTAATTGAAATAACTAATATAAATAAAAAGTAAGATATTTTACACAAATACCGAAATACCGGTATTTTTCTTGTAATACCGATTTTCTAATACCGGAAAAAATAGACTAAAATCCCGGTTTTCGGGATCCCGGGATTCCGGTATTGAAAGCCCTAGCATTGAGTAAGCATGAGAAACTTTTGTTTTATTTATCTAGTAAAATCGTTTTAGTATAATTAAATCTTGATTATTAAGTATGCGTGTTCGCGTGCTCTTATTAAGCATGCGTGATTTTTAAACAAACAACAAGTGACATAGACAATATAAATTGGAACAATTTTACAATTTAACGTTTTAATTTGTTATTGTTTTTCATTTCATATTTTTCTGTGATATATTTTGTTTTCGATATAAAACGCCAAGTTAAACGAAACAATAACAGAAACGAATGAAGCTCCGCGGAAAATAATATATTTTCTTTCGATTGCAATAAATCTGATGTTCCTACATTAAGTATTTTCCACGTAATTCTTTAACGTATAAGAATACGTAATCGTTTGTGACCTATTGTTCAGTACCTTGAGAAATAACCACCTAGAACTAACTACCTCTACAAATAAACAAAAATATGTACAATTTAAAAAACTAATTTTATCACATATTACTAGTTTGCTTTTATCGCAAAAGATATAATATACGACCTATACGAATAAACATTAAAATGCAGTTATTCATATAAAACCTATTGTGCTGTAATTACATATCCGTACGTACATAATAGATTACGTTTATTATCTTTTCCCTTCAAATAAGTAAAAAGGAAAATACAACTTGTATTTATTCCACAAAACTGTTGATAATATGAAGCTCAGCACAATATTAATAGGAATATTTATATTTCAAGTTAAAGCTATAATAAAATTTGCGGAAATTGCAAACATGGAAATTTTCAAAAACTTTCTAGCCAAGATTGTTTTATTACCTGCGGAACAGTATGCAACTATTGGTATAATAGGCACCCATACAGCAATAGCAGAATGGTTTATATGAGAACGAATAAATTTAGAATGTCCTGTGATGCTTTGGCACAACCAACGTGCCAACACAACCTCATTAACTTATCGCACCAAATACCTTTATGGTTTTATAGAAGACTTGAACGGTTTCGACAACTATATGGACTATGTAAACGAATGTCCTTTCTTGCATCGCCGAGGACGATACACTTTAATTATCAGTCGAGAATTTAGTGATACCGATTGGTTGGACGAGGTTATGAATAAAATTTGGTTCGAAAATATATTAAACTTTAATGTTATATTTAATTTACTAGGAGAGTTGAAAATTGCTAGCTATAATCCTTTCAATAGGACTATTTATTACTTACAGGAAACTGATGAAGTGTTCCCGAACAAATTATCCAACGTTTATCAGTCTCCAATTAATGTAATGGTGCCTGAAGTTATTATCGAAAAAGGGATGCATAATGTATCGTTAGCAGGGATTGATTTCATTGAATTAAAGGAGATTATAAGAGTAATGAACGCATCGTTGAATATTAGAATACTTAGTGACTTTAAAATGATTACTAATATGGTATCGCACGAATTTGTAGATGTTTTTTCTATAAAAATGATAATTTTTGAGATGGAAACGACCTTAGCATACACCTACTCTTTCAATAGAGACGATCTAGTTGCGCTAGTACCAAAAGGCAAACTAATTCCTTTGTACATGTACATTTTTTATACGTTTGACCTGGAATCGTGGAAATATATTGCAATTACCTTATCAACATTTTTAGTCCTTAAGAGATTCTTGCATCTGGTAA
The DNA here is from genome assembly GCA_944588485.1 of Phosphuga atrata. Lineage (NCBI taxonomy): Eukaryota > Metazoa > Arthropoda > Insecta > Coleoptera > Silphidae > Phosphuga > Phosphuga atrata. The sequence continues at coordinate 8,634,868 of OX155903.1, read as the reverse complement.
ATATAAAGTGGTAACGCTTATATCGGCCAGCATAGTCAGGTCAAGCTTTTTGCAGATTTAAGAGATTCAGATGGGAAACACTTTTTCCACATTGCTTCTGAATCCATAATGCCCTCATGCTCTGGATATATTTTCTCTTCCAGGTCTCCATATTTTGGATTCTTTAATGAGAAACTGATTTTATTCGAACAATATGGGATAAGTACCTTGTTGGAAACTTTCGACTTGAAGCGTTTTAAACAAACTGATGCAAAAAGAGATACCGAAACAACTCCCATATTGAAGATTGCTCATATACAATCGGCATATCTGATTTTGCTAATCGGTAACATTGTCGGCTTTTTAATTTTTCTTTTGGAAATTTTCAAAAGTTTTTATATTAAATATAAATATTAAATATAGTTATTCTGTTAACACAGCAATAATAAAACATGTATCACAATTTTCTCTAAATATATTATTTAGTATAGAACATATAGTTTTATTTTTCTTAATAAATAATAAAAACGGTTACTTCAATTTAGCTAATAAAATAGAAAATACAATTATTTCAAATATTCCCATTTTGTTTATTACAAGATATAATATTTTGATTTTTGGATATATGTAATATTTTGATATAAGTTAACTTATCAAACTGTTTGTAATATCAAACACCTGGTAACAACAAGCTGATTTATTATTATCAACCGAATTTGTTCCTGTATGTACATAACAGAACACTTATCCGGATAACCCAAAAATTTTTGATAATTTGTTTCATTTTTAAAAGCCGATATGTCACTACATCTGTAAGTATAAAGTGTTCTTAACAATTCAAACAATCATGGGATGTCAGAATTCTAAGCTTATTGGTGTACAATTTGAGACAATTTGTAGTTGGAATAGTTGATTATGCGATCCTATCTATGTAAAATGGAGTTATAAATAGGATACGAAATAGGATCTCTATAATGTTTAATTATGATTTATAATTCATGGCAGTCACCTTGGCAGCCACAGTCCTCAAATCAATGGAAAAGGCAAACCAGCGGAATACTTTGCCTAATAAAATTTCCCATAAGAATAGTAAATGAATGTGTCATAATTTTGACACATTGAAAATTGGCAAATAATGCAGCTCTGAAATCACCTTACCCAATAGAATGTGTCATAATTTTGACACATTGAAAATTGGCAAATAATGCAGCTCTGAAATCACCTTACCCACCCTCGGAAAAAAGAAACTAGTTATGAAAACTGCAACTTTGCCTCGGAACCGGACAGACAAACACAAAAAACGACAAATGCAATGTAAAAGGACCATGAATATTGGAACTTGGAATGTCCAGAGTTAGTACAGACCTGGAGCTGCTATAAATGCTGTGGAACAACTGGAAAACATAGGAATGGATATAACAGCCGTCCAAGAAATAAGATGGCCAGACGATGGAAATATAAAAATAAGTAAATCCACCATCTTCTTCAGCGGTAACAAAAACGGAAGACATGAATTTGGAACGGGCTTTGTGATTAGACAACCTAGTACAGAATATACTAAATTTTAAACCTATAAATGAAAGGATATGCTACATACGAATGAAGGGAGAGCGATACAACATTTCGATTATCTCAGCGCATGCACCAACGGAAGAGAAGGATGAAGATATCAAGGATGACTTCTACGATGCCCTAGAAAGAGAGATAGATACGATGCCCAAACAGGATATGCGCATACTCTGCGGGGACTTTAATGCTAAAATAGGCAAGGAGCCCAGCCTATACCCCACAATAGATAAACACAGCCTACACAATATATCCAACGACAATGGCTTAAGACTCACAGAAACTGCAGCAGCTAATAATATGCTAATAAAGTCAACCATGTTTCCGCATAAAGACATCCATAAGCAAACCTGGGTCTCAAACGACCATATTACACGCAACCAAATTGACCACATCATTGTAGATGCCCGTCATGGCAACAATATTATAGACGTAAGAAGCCTGAGAGGAATAGACGGAGACACAGATCATTACTTAGTCAGAGCAAAAGTCAAGTCCAGAATATCTAGCCACAAATACAATAAAACAACAATAAACCCACAATGGAACATGGACGAAATACACAATGCAGAGTAACAACAAAACTATAGAGAACAACTTGAACAAACCTTGAACTCTGAAAGAGAAGACAATGATATAGAACAGCTATGGGAAGCGACTGCCGAAATAATAACCAAGACAGCTGACAAGATATTTGGAAGGAGTAAGCAGAAGAGGGCAAAAACATGGTATGACGAGGAATGTCGGAAACAACTGGAAAAAAGACAAACAGTAAGAAAGACTTGGATACAACTGCAAACAGACCAAAGTAAAAAGGAATATGACGACTGTCGAAAAGAAACAAGAAAAATAATACGCACAAAGAAAAGAAACTACGAACAACAAAAATATGAAACTATGGAGAGAGACCGGCCCAAACCAGGCTCCAGAGAATTCTACAAAGCAATTTCCTCTGAGAAAAGAGGGCATAGAGCCAATTCCATCCACACACTGAGAGACAACCAAGGCCGTATGATAATCGACGATAAAGAAATAACTGAAGAATGGAAAAAGTATTTTAGAGACCTTCTAAACCTCATACAGGAAGAACAACACAAAGAAGAGATCTATATCACAGTGGACATGCCCGTCAAAAATCCTTCCTTTGAAGAAACCCAAAAGGCCTTAAATAAGCTGAAAAATCACAAAGCGCCGGGTACGGACGAGATACCAGCAGAACTTCTGAAATATGGGGGAGACGCACTACATCGCCAAATCCACCAGCTAATAACACACATATGGTTAGAAGAAAGGATACCAGCACGATGGAAGGAAAACATAATAGTGCCCATCCACAAAAAAGGGGACAAAACAAAATGCGCGAATTATAGAGGAATCTCACTCCTAAACAAGGCATATAAAACCCTCTCAAACATCATTCTTAGTAGACTAATCCCTTATGCTGAAAAATCTTAGGCGAATATCAAGCCTGGTTTAGGGCAAACAGATCAACAATAGATCAACTATTCACGCTGAGACAACTTCTAGAAAAGGGATGGGAGTATAACAAACCCATACACAATCTTTTCATAGACTTTCGACAGGCATATGATAGCGTAGAAAGAAGCCAAGTATGGAATGCCATGGCGGAGTTCTCAATACCAAAGAAACTCATTCGGATGACCAAAGTCTGTATGGAGGGTGGAATATCTAAAGTACGTGTAAATAATAAACTGTCTGGCAACTTTGAAAGCAACAGTGGACTTAAACAGGGTGATGCGTTATCTCCACTACTATTCAACCTTGTATTAGAGAAAGCCATGAGATCGGCCGAAATAAAAACAGAATTTCTATCGGGTCAAGGTCCCAAAGTGTTACTCGCATATGCAGATGACATAGATCTCGTTGGAGACTCCATTCTATCCTCGAAAGACATTTTCAACAAGGTGGAAGGAGCAACAAGTGAAGTAGGGCTGAAGATTAATGAAGAGAAAACGAAATATATGTGTATAAATAGAACGACACGAAGAGACAGAATAGGACAAAATATGACGATCAACACCTTTAATTTCGAAAGAGTACAACGTTTTAAGTATCTGGGGGCCGTAATCACAGCGGACAACGATGTTACCGAAGAAATAAAAGACAGAATCCAATCTGCAAACCGCTGTCTATTTGCACTGAATAAGCTCATAAAATCAAAAAATCTCACAAGAAGTTCAAAGATCAAAATCTATAAATCCATCGTCAGACCTGTAATAACATACGGATGCGAAACGTGGACCATGACCAAAGCAGACGAAGAAAAGCTCAGACGCTTTGAACGAAAAATACTTAGAAAAATTTTCGGACCTCACCATGACATCACCACAGACCAGTATAAGATCAGAACCAATATCGAATTAAAAGCACTCTACAACGACACCGATATTGTCCAAGAAATTAAATCACAGCGACTAAGATGGGCAGGCCACGTGCACAGACTGCATAACGAAAGACTTGTAAAACTGGTATGGGAGGAGATTCCCACAGGCAAAAGACCGCTCGGACGTCCCAGAATGCGATGGAGAGATAACATCCAAGCAGATCTCCGGAAAATGAACATTCCATTTGACCATAGGTTGATGGAAGACCGAACAAATTGGAAAAAAGTTGCACAGTCAGCCAAGACCCACCCAGGGTTGTAGCGCTACGTGATGATGATGATAAGAATAGTAAACCAGGTTAAAAACTTTAAGGGCCCCTATGCTTGTATCAAAAGAACTAGACAACAACACGCACAAGTTTTAGGAAGGGGAAGCCTCGAAATCCAGATATTAAAAACATATATTGAAAATTAACCATCTGCACATTTATTGACTTCAGGAAAGCTTATGACTCCATCGACCGACAATCCCTGTTTAATCTACTTGAAGAAAACAATCTGGATCCGAAAACACAACGGCTCGTCCAACAAACTCTAACAAACACAACTTCCAAAATAAAATTCAACGAAGAAATCTCAAAACCTTTCCCCATCAAGACTTTAGTCCGGCAGGGCGATAGCCTCTCTCCGTTACTCTTCAACATTGTTTTAGATAAAGCTATCAAAGCATGGGAACATGAACTGGAAAATCGAAAAATTAGACCAATAAGACTAGGAAAACAACAGGATAACATCAACGTCACATGCCTAGCCTTGGCTGATGATCTCGCGATCCTTTCCGAAAATGAACAAACAGCAATTCATCAGATCGAAGTCCTAAAAGAATGTTCTAAGAAATCTGAACTACAAATTTCCTTTTCGAAAGCCGAATTCATGGCCACAAAACACATCAAAACAGAAAATTTAATTACAAAATACGGTACGATAAACAAGGCTAGTCACTTCAAATACTTAGGCGAAATTATTGAACCTACAGGAACAGAAATATTAGCACAAAAAGCACGGGAACTCAAAATGCGGAAAGCATATGGAAAAGTTGGTAGCATCTATAATAAAAAATGCATTAATAATAACACCAAAATCCGACACTACACGACTGTTATCAAACCTGAAATACTCTAGGCCAGCGAGACATTCAACCTTAATTACAAAGGTGACATATAGAACATCAAGAAGGCTGAAAGAAAAATTATCCGAAAAATTCTTGGCCCAAAACTAACAGACGAAGGATATCGTCTACAATCACACACTGTCAGAAAAATACTCCAACAACGAAACCGATTTCCGCAAACGAGGAATGAAATTCTACGGGCACGTTATGAGACTAGATGACAACCGACAAACAAGAAGAGTTATGAAGTACATACAGAAAATGAAAACGACAACAGTCTGGGTAAAACAGGTCCAAATTGATCTAAAAACGCCTACATCTCACCGACAGACATCGAAAGTCGAAAAACCTAAAAATAAGGTCTACAGCTGGGAAATTATATCAGTGGAAAAACCCAAAATAACAAGAGCTAAATGGACAAATGAACGTCGAGCTAAGCATAGCGAGATGATGAAAGAATTCTGGAAGAAGAAGAAAAATAATAGCAACAGGTCATAGTTTGATTTATATGATCCCCTGTGGGTCTAAACAATGTAAATAAATTAATAAAAAATAATGTAACTATAAAATATATGTCTCACTTACTGAAAGTTTATAACATTTAGTTTGTTCTGAACAGCAATCATTCATGAGAAGGATGGTTGTGACTGTTACTACGTGGCATAGTTGGGCAAAAATTAATTGTGAAAACAATTAACAACTCACAATTAAATTACCAGATTTAATTGCAACTAATAATTATAATAATTAATTGTAATTGCAAGATAACACAATTAACAATTAATTAATTGTTAATTGTAAAATTTTGCAATTACAATTAATTAATTGTTATTTGATTGATGCATTTTTACAATTACAGTTAACAATTAATAAACGTCGGTTAGAAGATGTTTATTATACTCCATAGTATCACTTGCCACAATGCTTAACAGAAATAGTTATTTACATTAGAGTGCGGAAAGTTTCATTTTACAACGAGACAGCTCGTTTGGTAATTCACCCCCTCCTCCACTTCCGGTCATTCACCCCCGAGTGCTCATCCCACTTTCGGTTCCCACCCCCACTTCTGGTTGAAAAAAATCTCCAACTTCCTGTTCCGGAACCGGAAGTGAGGGTGGAAACCGGAAATTGGCGTAGAAAATGGAAATGGGGTGGGAACCGGCAGTGGGGGTGGTAACCGGGCGGGGGGTGGAAACCGGACGTGGAGTGGGAACCGAAAGTGGGTTGGAAACCGGAAGTGGGGTTGAAACCGGAAGTGGGGCGTTGTGGGGACCGGAAGTGGAGGTGGAGGGTACAGAACGACCATCTTTCCCTACTGTTTAATTTTTTACATTCATCAAATAGTTTTAATTGTTATAACAATTGATGCTTAAGTTTTAATTGCAATCAAATATTTTAATTGCAATTAAATAAATTGTAAACAACAATTAATGGATTTAATTGCAATCGATTTCAATTGCATCTCACAATTAAACAATTGAAATAAATTAATTGCAATTGATTTAATTGCAATTAAAATTGTAATTGTTTGATTCTACAATTAAAAAATTAATTGAATTATGCCCAACACTGCTACGTGGTAATTCATACTTTATATAATTTACAGTTATATAAATTTCTTCACATATCACGACTCGAGTTTCGACTGTTAAAGGTCAATTTCAAGTTCATTTTCTAGGTTTCACTTGAAAATGACCTTTAACAGTCGAAACTCGAGTCATGATATGTGTAGAATTTTATATAACTGGGAATTATAAGTTATATAACATTTTTACATATTATAAGTTTGTTAAAAGTGAATTTTTCAATTCAAAGCAACCATTCAAATGACACTGGAACTGTACCGGTTAACCCAAATGGTTTCACAGGCCACTTTGATGAAGCATAACGTTTAAGCACTTGCTTTCTAAAATTGTAAAAATACAAATATACTTTGTGTATTTTGCTGGATATGAATAAATAAATAAATAAATAAAAATACAAAATAAAGAAAACCTTATTCTTCTTCTTGTTTCGAAAAGGCCTACTTTGGACAACGCTTGTTCAACTGTTGGGATCTGTGCCCAGAATTGTCGCATCTTCTGCCGATGCAATTCCTTTCTCTCTTCTGTCCAGGGGGTACCTTTCCTTCGGGGTTTTTCCTGAAATCCACGGACTTCCTTCAGGGTGCGTCTCACCGACTGTCCGTTTTGGACATCTGTTATTCCCAGTTTCTGTCAACCAAGTGGTAAGAACCCTCTTGTTTTGCCAAACGGTGAACAGACGGTTGGTTAGTCGGTTTGGAGGCAATCTTGCAACGTGGCCATAGAAAGCTACCCTTATTTCCCTTGCACAGCTTATTTGTTTATTTAAATAAGAGTGACTTATGTGACCAGCACTCCGTCCAGATGGACACTATGCTGGTTTCATAACTATTTGCATTGCATTTACATTAGCTTTTTACATTACATTTACATTAGCTATTTATCTTACATTTACATATATTATTGTTTACAATTTAAAGGAAAGGTTAAGTTTGAATTAAGGTCGTGATCAAATCAATTGTCATAATCGAGTCTCTGTAGTAGTTTGGTTCTTTGATCAAAAACTCCTCACCATTTTTTGTTTTTCGCGGACCTTGTTACGGTTTCTTCATTTTGTGGCCACGTAAATCCTGCCCAAATCATTATTCTTTCGGTCTGAGTTATCCATTGGTTAGTGAAAGGGCACTTGAATAAGACAAGTGCAGCTTTGTCTTCTTTTCCACATGGGCATAATGGTTAATCTCTTCTTCCGAATCTGTGAAGATAAGCTTGGAGAATGCCGTGCCCTGTAATTAATTGGAGAGCCCTATGAGATAAGCTGATATATTTATTTTATGCCAGTTATGAACTGAGGGAATGAATATTTTGGTCCATATGCCTGTTTTAGATGCCTCCAATCTGGTTTTCCATTCTTTTGGAAATATGAACTCAGTCTGGACTTGATCGATTGGCTGGGTATCCTGTTGAATGAGATGGGTTTGTTACTTATATTTTCTGACTCCTGATTTGCCAAGCTATCACCTCACTCGTTTCCAGCGACTCCAGCATATCATTTTTCCCAATGCCATTGTTGCTTTACACTCTCAGAAATTTCTCTTACCGTTTCCCATGTCTCTACGACTAGTTCCGTAGGCCTAGTCATGTTTTTCAGTGCGTCAAGCACTGAACGACTATTACAAATTGTTGAAAAACCAACTACGTTGTCGGTATTGGTTAGGATGTACTGTAGGCATCTCTTTAGCGCGAGAAGTTCCGCTTGGAATGTTGTGCAGTAGCTCTCGAGTCGGAATGTTTCGTAGTATGTTTCATTCCCTTCCTTTTAAACCACAAAAGCTGATCCCTTTCCATTTTTAGCTATTGAGGAATTTGTGAAAAGTTGGATTTGAAGGGCGTTGGACAACGTGGTGAGGTATTTTAGGTGTCCAAAATCTAAGGGGTGAAAAAGTTCCTGAAAGTTTACTCTACGCTCGATCTGGTTTGGAGAGGCACTTAAACCCGTTAATTCACTAAACCTTGCTTCGTCCAGGTCATGCATACTGAGGTTTAGTGCAACTTGCTTTGCACGGATGTCGATTGGAAGATAAAATATCCTCAAATAATACAGGCTGCCTCTGTTGATACGGTGCGATAGGCTTTGGCAGCAGGAATCGTATATAGACGTTGTACGCTCAGAAGTTTCATATTCTATATGGTTTTACAGGACTTGTGCCAAATTGGGCTCAAGTAATCAACAACTCAGATAAATCTCTGGAAGTTTTTTTCCAAAAATGGGGTCGCACAAGATTCTCCAAAATCCTGGACCTGACTTAGAGCCTTGCGGACAGCCTTTGATAACACTCTGTTTTGGATATATTCCTGGTTCGAAAATAATGGCCTTTTCTTGCACAGTCAGAGCCTCTCAATATGTTCGTAGAGCTCAGAGTTATGTCGCCTTCGGAATTACCCATCTTCCTTTACCGCGCCGAGGATATTCCTGAGGATTCTTCTCTCTCGGATTTCCAATTTCTCTACCAGCCCTCAAGGAAAGACACTCCATGGCATACAGGGCTGCTGGTCGTAAGACTGATGTGTAGTGCTTAAGCTTCAGGTTGCGTGAGAGGCATTCCATGTTGTAGGTGTTCTTAGTCAGTCGATAGGCTAGTTCTAACTGTTTGACTCTCATGGATAATGATGCTCTTTCTGATAAGTTGGGTTCAATCTATTCGTCGAGATACATAAATTTCTCAGTCTTCCCTGCTCTAGTAACTCTAGTTTCCCTGCTATAGTAACATCTCTCTGTTTGCTTTTTTGATGTTGATGAAAAAATCTGTTTTCTCCAGCGACACTTTGGCAGCCTGTTTCTGAGGCAATTTACCTGCACTGTTGCTATATCAAAAGTATCAGGAATCAGTGCCATGTCATCTACAAAGGACAGGCAATCTACAAGCAGTCCATCATTCTCACGTCCCAAGCATATACTACTCCGAACACCCAAGTTGATTAGTTCCTTGCGCCCATTCTCTCAAAACCTTTTCAAGGACACAGTTAAGAAGTGGGGAAAGTCCATCTTGTCTCACTTGAGTTTTTATTTCGAAGCTTTCTGAGATCTCGCCTCCAAATTAACCTAGGAATGGGTGTTGGTCGAGGTTTCTAGGATGAGTCTGCGGGTTTTGTTGTCTAGCCCTAGTTCCTGTAGTACTTTGATAAGCGTTTCTCTTTCAATGGAATTGTTGGCCTTCTTAAAACCAACAAAGTTGACGACCACCTTGCGGTTTCTTATCTTGGAGTATGCAAGTACAGTTTTAAGATTGAGGATCTGTTCAACCCAGGATCGGGTCTTCCTGAAGCCTCCCTGGTATTCTTCCAGTTGACTATCCATCTGATTTCCTGCCCTTATTTGTAAAGCATTGGAGAGAATCTTGCATGTTACCGGGGGCGAGAGAAATTCCACGGTAGTTGTTTAGATCAGTAAAATCTCCCTTTTTGCCGATTTCCAATCGGATGGTAATTTCTCTGTTTCCCAGATGTTCTAGATGATCTCCGTTAGCTTGCGCATAGCATTGCTTGCAACACCTTTCCACAGTTCAGCAACCGTAGAGTCCTCTCTAGCTGTCTTATTATTCTTAAGAATTTGAATGATCTGACCAACTTCTTCCAATGACGGGGGCAGCTAGTCCGGGTTTGGTGTGGTTTGTTAATAGTCGAAGTCTTGGCTGGGTGGATCACAGTAGAGTACATTTTTAAAGTACTGAACTAAAAGATGGCAGTTCAATCTCAAAAAACAAGACCTAAAAGCTCACGCCATATTTTTTTATGGCTCTGCACCATCAGTCCAACTGAATGGAAAAGAGAAATTCGAAGTAGAAACCTTTCTTCCTATAATTTATACCGTGAGCTTTCATCTAGAACAGCGATTAAGTTCGTATAAGAACATTAGTCAACGTTTTGTTTTTTTTTTCACTTGAAAACTCTAATTTCCGAAGGGTTGAGACAAAGTTGTAAAGAATTTCCTGTAATCTATTATGAAGATGTTATGAAGTTATGTTATGAAGACGAGAAAGAATTAGAAATTTGTTACTAATAATAAAATGATAAGGAAATTGGTTACTAATGGTATATCACTTTTGAAAACTGTTGATTCACTTTTTGAAAGAAACCAATATTGAAGACACATTTCCAAATGTAAAAATCGCTTTGAGAATCTATTTAAGCATGATGGTAACTCACTGCAGTTGGGAAGTCTCCTGCAAATTGAAAATGATAAAAAATGAATTAAAAAGTACAATACTTCAAGAAGGATTAACTGGTTTATAGCTGATGTTCATAGAATATGATATGCCCAAAAACATAGATTTTAAAGAGATGATAAACGACTTTGCCCACCTCAAATCTAGAGGGGTAACTCTTCAATCAACATAGATTTTTAAGCACTAACCTGTGAATGCTAAAAGAGTTACTTTTATTAATCATTACTTTCATTGTCTATAACAAAATAGTGCTCTGTGGACCCTCATTATCCCAATGTGCCCAAGGCCTTCAATAGGTTCAAGACGGCCCTGAGTACACTGCGTATTTCTATAGTGCGAGTGAGACAGGGGGTTTAAAAAATTATAAGATACCTTCATTGAAAATCCAAATAAGAAGTTTATAGCCCGTTAAATTTTGATTTTTTTTCTGTTGTTTTTTCAATTTTATTATGAAGATTAAAAAATTTGGAAAGATTGTATATTTTGCATACGATTTCAAATAATAATAATAATAATTATTATTTCATGTTCAAATTACACAAATTTACATAAGTCAATAAAATCTATGAAAAGGCAAAATAAAAGTCCTCCATGGAGTAAAATGCTTTATGTGTGAGAATTTTTTTTATGTATTTACTAGTACATGCGCATCGTATTGCTTTGGACGGAAGAGTTGTTCTGGATGGAATAGTTATTTAGGGTGGAAAAGTTGATGAGGGTGAAACGATTGTAGTAGATGGAATAGTTGTAATACTAACAACAATATTAAAGGAGTAACAACAATATATAAAATAGTAACAAACAAATAATAATATTTTTGAAGTGCCTGTCACATGATTTTTCATGAGTATTTTTCATATGTGGCTAAAGCAGATTTGAAGGATGTGCGACTGTTGTGGCGCTTTTAGTGCCACCTGGGTTGTGTATGTGTGAAAATAAGAGAAATTGCAAATTGGACGATTCCAAATGTACACAAATATTTTTAACACCAAAAACAACAAAATCAGTTTTAAATGAATTTATTCATACAATGTTACTAACTGTCTGGAATCAAAGTTACTATATTTAAAGAGGTGATATTAGAAATGAAAAGCTGCCAGCATTGATAAGAGAAAGTTACTGTAAATAACGATGTGATATTAGTTACTAAATCTTACAACACGAGAAAAACAGCTGTGGTGTAAAAGTTACTAATATCTAACTGTAAACTCCATAACCAATGAATTAATTAACTGACAATGATATTGTTTACTTTGACGATCAATATAACCATATTTTGTTTTATTCCAGTTGTTGTTGTTGTGTCAAATGTGACAAATAACATAACCAAGTTAAAAAAATTCAGCTCTGCGACACACATTTTTTTTCATCAAAGTTGTATGCCAACACCAACAATCCTTGCCACAGTATCCTATTTTTCATCGAGAGTATAAGCTGCACAGAACTGAATTTTGAATACATCTGTTCAAGTTTTTAAGCTATAGTAATTTGAATGTATTACATTGTGTGCCGCTTAGAGTTTGAGGGGCGGCGGCCGCCGCCAGATAATATATTTTTCAAAATTCCTAAGATGACTTGATAGAATGATCCTTTCTCTACATATTTGTAAAATTTTATTCTTCCACGTACTGTGAAACTTATTAAAATATTTTTTTTAACAGATCACATGTCACAATCACATCAGCATGAATTGCAACCAATACCGAATACGAAAATTTCAAAATATTGAAAAATTGACAAAATATGCATTAACACTTCAAGGATTTCCATGAAACTTTTTCTGAATCTAGGTGGCCACATGAAGTTCCCACAGGCCAAATTTGAACGTTCCGCTTTCAATGGAGGCGGTGTGAGGGATTATTTTTGCTTATGAGGATTTTTTGCAAATATCTCGTCAACGCCTAGAAATAGAGAATGTTGATATACGGGATCTCCATATGGCGGTGTCTACAAAAAGTATTCTTTGCAAATTTTGTAAAATTGTTCGGTTTAGTCACAAAAGTAAAAAATATAAAAGCATTTTTTTTTCAAGGGGTACAGAAATAATCATGTGTCAAGGCTATCGGCCACGAAGATACCAAAACCTAAAAGTCAATAGAAAAATGTATAATTTATGTAGATCTGAAAGAAATTTGAATATATCTGTAGCAGTTTTCCATTTATTGTTATTTGAATTTATTACTTTTTGTTAAAGTCCGAGTTTGTGGAGCGGCGACCGCCGCCAGATAAAGTATTTTGCAAAACGAACTGAAGAAAATCATAGACTGACTAATTCTCTACAAACGTGTCAAATTTTAATGTTCCACGTTGTGTGAAACTTACTAAAATATATTTTTTTAAATCCAGACGTGTCAATAACGAATTTCAATCAAAACCGAAGACGAAAATTTTAAAATATTCAAAAATTGCGAAAAAAATTTATTAAACTTGTAAGGATTTCAATGAAACTTTTACTGAATGTGAGTATCCACCAGAAGTATCAGCTGACAAAACTTGAACGCTCCCCGTCCAATGGGTACGGCGTGGAAAATTATTAAGTCTTCAGAGTTTTTTTGCAAATATCTCGTCACCGCCTCAAAATAGAAAATCATAACCGAGATATCCCTATGTAGGACGTCGGTGTCTACAAAAAAGTATTCTTTGGAAATTTTGTAAAAACCTTTGGCTTAGTCACAAAAGTAAAAAATATAAAATACAAAAAAAACAGTTTTTAGGAGAAAATCTGCTTTATCGAACAGTGTAAAATACATTTATCTATCGAAATTGTAATTTTGAAATATTCGTGGCCGATAGCCTTGGCACAGGATGTGCTGCGTTCAGAAAGTTTGACAGCAAAAATACTTGTAGAATTTCAACACAAATGTATGAATTTAAAAAAAATCGTGTGTCAAGGCTATCGGCCACAAAGATTGCAAAATGACAATTTCTATAGGTAAATGTATGCGCTATTTAGAATTGGAACAATTTTCTGGATTTATAAAAGATCCTGTGCCAAGGCTATCGGCCACGAAGATTTCAAAATAATAATTTAAATAGATAAATGTATGCGCTATGTAGAATTGAAAGATTTTTGAATACATCTGTTGCAGTTTTTAAAATACAGTAATTTGAATGGGTTGCCTTCTGTGCTGCGTTGACTTTGAGAGGCGGCGGTCCCCGCCGGAGAAAATGTTTTGTAAAAATAACTGAGGGATATCATAGAATTACTAATTCTCTACAAATGTGTGCAATGTTATTGTTCCACGTGGTGTGAAACTTACTAAAATATTTTTTTAAATGAATCCAGACGTCAATAAAGAATTCCAATATGTTACGGCAGCCGCCGTATATTAATATTTTTCGAAAATGATTAGATATTGAAGTATTAGACAGATAGATTTTTTCTCTAGAGACGTGTTCAATTTCATTGTTTCACATGGTGTAGAACCTATTAATTTTTTTTTAATGAAACCAGCCATCAATTTAAATGCAGAGAAACGTGGTCAAAGATTTAGATTTTGCACCCAGGATAAATAAAATTCTTAATTTGTTTGTCACAAAAAAAAAAACGTTTATTACGAAACTAAATACATTTAAAACTCGGAATAGAAAAACAGTTTAAATAACCACAAATATTTTGGCACATAATTCCACTAATATCACATGTTCCAAAATGATTTTCACTGATTTCAAGAACCACGTTTTCTGTGCGAAATTTGCTTGGGGGTCTCTTCTCGGTCAGAATTGTTCGAAAAGTCTGAGTTTTGTCCGAAAACAAATTTTTCAGCGGTCGCAGAAGATTTCAACTGACTGACATTTGGCTTGACGTTTGTGTTTGCGTCTCGGCAGTAGCGCCGATTTGTTTTCTTGGTGAATTCTTGATTCAGAAAATGCGGAAAATAAATAGAAAATTCGAATCATCGTGCGATGGGACTTGCAGACGAAAGTGCGGAAATGTGTTACCACCGATTGGTGTTCTTCGTTGCAGCGAAAAAGTCGTGGCAAGAAAATTCCGATTTTGACGTACCCGAAATTTAAGGAATTTTGGAAAATTCACCCGCACCGAACCGCAGGCGGCGAAGAAGCTAAATTTACAACCCTTGCAGAAAAGAGTTGAAATTTGCGAATTGCCGCGGTAAAAGTTGCTAAAGTTGAAAGACGGATGAAATATGACCCGCGAAAAATGGGCGACGATTTCTAGGGCTCTGGGGGGCGCACCGTGCAAGCAAAACTTGAAAATTTGGTTTCAGAATGTCGGCATTTCCGGCGGAAGGACACCGTTCAAAAATTTCTGAAAAATTCGCATGCGCCTCTCAGCTAGGACACAAAATAAGAATTTAGTTTTTTTGCAATAACTTTGCCAGTTGCAAACTTTTTGCAACTTTTTATAGCCTTCGGCACGGTCCAGTCTTTTCTTGATCTGCCACAGTAGGCCAGGAAGTTGTGCCATTTGTACTTTTGTAGATCTCGATTGCGGATTGACATCCTACCGGTTTACTACTATCGGCCGTGGCGATCTCGTGGTTTCTGAGAGTCGGCAAATCGGCACATCGTTCGCAAGATACCGTCAACCTCCATCGAACGGTGTAGAAGAAATTGCAAAATTCCACCCACTTCCGGTTCGGCAGCCGATAAAGTCCTGTTTTGCAAAAACATCTACCGCACGACCATTTTTGCAAAAAATCGCACGGCCGCTTCGAAGACCCAGAGAGGAAAACCCTACGAAACCGGACCTGCAAACGAGAAGGAGTTCCGTTCAGCGGTCGGCTCGCAATAGAAAGTCAAAGAAGGTCGTTTTTTGCGATATTTTTTTTCGGATTTTTGCACTTTTCTCCAAATTTTCAGCAAAGACTCGAAAATTCGAGATGATAGTTTTGTGTGGAAAAAATCGGCGCTCTCGATAGCACGACTCGCGTCGTGATCGGTCCAAATTCGGCCGTTCGGCGACCGAGAAACGGAAATTAAATTTCGTTTTCGCGCCGCACCCCCGCCGCTTTCGGCGGCACCACAATTTCTCAAAGATTAGTCAATTGTCTGGAGTTTTATAAACATTTTACCACTGTTCCCCGGCAAAATTTCTTTCGAAAATCACTCAACACGTCCGTTTTTATTCTTCAAACCCGATTTGACGCATTTATCCCGCCCCCTCCCGGAAAGGCGTACCAAACTATTTTAGTATATGTAACTAGTACATATTAATCGTTTTTGTTAAGTGAAATAGTGATGAAGATGGAATAGTTGTTGTGGGTGGAATAGTTGTGGAGGGTAAAATAGTTGATGAGTATGGAATAATGTGGAGAATTTAGAGGTGCACGCCACTGTTGACGATGAAGGAATCATGTGGTGTTTTTTATCTGGCAATAGACTTTTTCATAGTTGAAATTTTTTTGTGCGCATGCGTCAATTTCCGCCATGTTATACGTCAAAATTGCCCGAACTTTTTGACGTATAACCTTATTATTTGCCCGAAACTTTCATATTCCCGCCTTTCAACCTTTGACAGATGCGCACCCGCTTAACTAACCGTAAAAAGGTCTATTGTTCTGCCGCTTGGCGGTATGCAACCCTTTATGCAACCCTATATGGAAAATTTCGTAAAAGTGCCACTGGCGCTTTCATCGCCACCTGGTGCGGCGTGTAGTAGACTATAGTTTATTGTAAATATACTGCCAGACTGTGCCAATTTACCAATAGGGTTTTTGAAAGAATATGCCATTCAAAACCCGCTTTATTTTTTAATTTCACGAATACTGTACAAATAAATGGATGCGGTAGAGTTTTTTAATATTTCGATAAAAAATGTATTGTGCCACATTGCCTTAAGCTTTTGGATCTTGATTTATCTGATCTTTTGTTATCTTGATTTATCTGGTTTACCACATAGTCTTGATTTATCTGATCAAGACTATACGCGCGGCGCTGTGGCGCGTATGTGGTCTTTATTTATCTGCTGCTTCGCGGTGTGCAACCTAATCTTTTTTTATGAAAATCTGCACTATCGCTAAGAATCTATTGTTAAGTGTTAAACGCATGTTCGGCAGATTTTGGAAAAATGGACATAAAAAGATTTGACAAATTTTTTTTTTTTCAAAATTTCTGTATTTACAAAAATTCTGTGTCAAGGCTATCGGCCACGAAGATACCAAAACGTCAATTTGAATAGAAAAATTTATAATCTATATAGATCTGAAAGCAATTTCAATATATCTGTTTCAGTTTTCAATTTATAGTTATTTGTATTTATTATTTTTTGTTATGTCCGAGTTTGAGGGGCGGCGGCGGCCGCCAGATAAAATATTTTGGAAAAGTAACTGAGGGATATCATAGACTGACTAATTCTCTACAAATGTGTGAAATTTTATTATTCTACGTGGTGTGAAACTTACTAAAATAATTTTTTAATTGAATCCAGACGTCAATAAAGAATTCCAACATGTTACGGCAGCCACCGCCAGACCAAATATTTTTCGAAAATGATGTGTTAGATATTGAGGTGTTAGACAGATCGACTTTTTCTTTAGAGCGTGTACAATTTTATTGTTCCACATGCTGTAGAATCTATTAAAACATTTTTTTAATGAAACCATTCATCAATTTAAATGAGAAACGTGATCATAGATTTAGATTTTTCACCCAGGATAAATAAAATACTTGTCAATTTGTTTGTTACAAAAAAAAACGTTTATTACCAAATTAAATACATTTAAAACTCGGAATAGAAAAACAGTTAAAATAACCACAAATACTTTGGCACATAATTCCACTAATATCACATGTTCCAAAACGATTTCTCTAATTTCAAGAACAAACTTTTCTGGGCGAAACTTGCTTGGGGGTCCCTTCTCGGTCAGAATTGTTCGAAAAGCTTGAGTTTTGTTCGAAAACAAATTTTTCAGCGGTCGCAGTAGATTTCAACTAACTGACGTTTGGATTAATGTTTGTGTTTGCGTCCCGCCAGTAGCGTCGATGTGTTTTCTTGGTGAATTCTTGGTTCAGAAAATGTGGAAAAAAAATTATAATAAAAAAAAATAAAATTCGAATCATCTTGCGACGGGACTTGCAGGTGAAAGTGCGGAAATGCGGTTACCACTGATTGGTGTTCTTCGTTGCAGCGTAAATGTGGTGGTAAGAAAATTCCGATTTTGACGTACCCTAAAATTGAAAATTGGAAAATTCGCCCACGCCGAACCGCAGCCAGCGAAGAAGCGAAATTTACAACCCTTGCAGAAAAGAGTTAAAATTTGCGAATTGCGCGATAAAAGTTGCTAAAGTTGAAAGACGGATGAAATATGACGTGCGAAAAATGGGTGACGATTCCCAGGGCTCTGAAGTGCGCACCGTGAAAGCAAAACGTGCAAACTTAGTTTCAGAATGTCGGTAATTTCCGGCGGAAGAAAACCGTTCAAAAATTTCTGAAAAATTCGCATGCGCCTCTTAGCTAGGACTCAAAATGCGAATTTCGTTTTTGCAATAACTTTGCCTGTTGCGAAATTTTTGCAACTTTTAATAGCCTATGGCACGGTCCAGTCTGTTCTCGATCTGCCACTGTAGGGCAGGAAGTTGTGCCTTTTGTACTTTTGTAGATCTCGATTGCGGTTTGACATCCTACCGGTTTGCTACTATCGGCCGTGGCGACCTCGTGGTTTCTGCGAATCGGCAAATCGGCACATCGTACGCAAGATACCGTCGACCTCCATCGAACGGTTTAGAAGAAATTGCAAAATTC
Source organism: Phosphuga atrata (assembly GCA_944588485.1). Lineage (NCBI taxonomy): Eukaryota > Metazoa > Arthropoda > Insecta > Coleoptera > Silphidae > Phosphuga > Phosphuga atrata. The sequence goes on along the minus strand of OX155903.1, from coordinate 8,616,354 downwards.
CACCCACTTCCGGTTCGGCAGCCGATAACGTCCGGTTTTGCAAAAACATCTACCGCAGGGCAATTTTTGCAAAAAATCTCACAGAGAAGACTCAGAGAGAAAGAACCTACGAAACCGGACCCGCAAACGGTAAGGCGTTCTGTTGAGCGGTCGGCTCGCAATAGAACGTCAAAGAAGTTTTTTGCGATATTTTTTTTTCTATTTTTCGCACTTTTCTCCAAATTTTCAGCAAAGACAAAAATTTGAGATGACAGTTTTGTGCGGAAAAAATCGGCGCTCCAGATAGCAGCATTCGCGTCGCGATCGGTCCAAATTCGGCCGCTCGGCGGCCGAGAAACGGAAATTTCATTTTCGCGCCGCACCCCCGCCGCCTTTGGCGGCACCACAATTTCTCAAAGATTAGTCAATTGTCTGGGGTTTTCTAAACATTTTACCACTGTCTGCCGGCAAGATTTCTTTCGGAAATCACTCAAAACGTCCGTTTTCATTCTCCAAACCCGATTTGACGCATTTCTCCCGTCCCCTCCTGGAAAGGCGTACCAAACTATTTTAGTATATGTAATTATTTAAATTTTTTTATGTATTTATTATTTAATTTTTTTTTATGTATTATGGATTTAAAGTCTGTCCTTTTTACATTTCTCGCTAGCGAATTATATAGCTTGTTACAGTGGTAGCCTGTTCTGCTTCTAAACTGGGCTTAACTAGCTGTTTGTATCGTGTGCAGTAGTTGTGATCAAATTGGTCATACTCGCCGACGTGCACGTACATATACAGTAAGCAATGCAAGATGAAGACACAATGAACTTTGAAAATTTTATACTTTTTGAATAATTCTCGGCAATCATCACTGAATGGCAATCCCGCCATAATTCTTATGCATTTACGTTGTAGTTTAAAAACTTTTATCACATGGGGAGAGTGATCCCATACTAAAATTGCATATGAGAGGGCACTATGAATCAATGCTTGATAGGCCGTCAGTAAAGTTTGAATGGACATTGTATATTTTGCCTATATGATGTTCTATATGTGTTTTCCAGGTCATGTTCGGGTCTAAATGTATTCCAAGCAACTTTAATGGCTCCGTACGATCATCTATCCTCCTGAGTGAGAATACACATGTTTGTGTTTTGGATTCATTAATAATTAGTTTATTTTCATTGAACCATTGTTTAACTTTGTTGGTGGTATCCAGTATGTCAGAGCTTAGAGAAACTAGAGATGTATTAGCGCCTGAAATTGCAGTATCATCCGCAAATAGTGCACATATCTTTGTTTGCATGTAGTCCGGAAATAATACAGATCCCTGAGGCACCCGATATAACATCTGTCCATTATCTGATTTATTGTTGTTTAGCTCCACAAATTGCTCTCAATTAGTAAGGTAGGAAATCAAAAGTGCAATGCCATTCGAATCAAAAGAGTAGTAGATCAGTTTCTTCATGAGAATCTCATGCGATACACAGTCGAATGCTTTTGGAAGTTCAAAGCAACTTGTATAAGCATATTCCTTAGCCTCAAAGGCCTTTAGTATGTATTCCGATAATGGGCTTATTGCTAGGGTTGTTGATTTGTTTGAGCGGAAACCAAACTGACACGGTGAATAGAGATTGTAGTGTTCAAAATTGGTTCAAGAGATATTATTGGTCTATAGTTGTTCAGTTCAGCGCTGTTGCCTTTTTTCAAAATAGGGATAACCTTGGACAGTTTTAATGTTGACGGGAAGTATGATTCACGAATACATTTGTTCTAAGATTTTAGTCTTAGGCTTGTCGATGATGTTTGCTAATGTTTTCATTATGATTGAATTTATTCCAAATGCATCGCTACTTGTAGAGTTTCTTAAATTGAATATGGCCTCTCTCACTTGATTAAATGATACTTCATTCGCATTTGCATTAATCAGAGTGATTGCAATGCGCGAGAAGTATTGATTGAAGTCATCTGCCGATATGTCTGTTGGTGGTTTACTATGCTGCTTTTTTTTCCCATTTATAATTTTCCATATACCTCTTTGTTTATTATCTGATTTAGCAATATACGCATAATTTTCATTTCTTTTTGCTCTCTGAATATCTTTTCGATACGATTTCTTGAAAAATAGTAATGTTTTGTCGTGAATAGCTTGTTGCTTTTTTAGATTATAGAGAAGTGTCAGAGTTTCTCTCAACTTTTTTTAAATTGGTGTTGAACCAATTGTTGCTGTTTATATTTTGGGTACGAGAGTTTGTATTGTTAACAGTTTTGTGTTTAATGGGAAAGTTAATTGAGACAGCGTCTTTAATAATGCAATGAAATTTATTAAACACTTGCTCAGCGTCTAAGTTTCAATTGATAAAATCCCAGTTGATTTTCTCAGTGTAATCGTGTAAGTTATATAAACCTAAGGGTGAGTTAGTTCTAACCTTGATAATGGTTGTCTGATGTTCGTCACTTACCTCTTTGGAAGTTAGACAAGTCATGCACACCCCTGCATGATCTGATAAGAGAGGATCGTAAACAGTGGCAATAAAGCTGCTATTGGATAAATTGGTAAAAATATTATCCAGACATGCATTGTTTCTAGTATTCTCTTTTATTAATATACGGAGTCCATAGGACATAAATGTGTTGATCAAGAGACAGGTATCTTTATGCGATGAGTTAAATTTTGTGTTGAAGTCCCCAGTGATTATTAGTTGTTTCCCTTTGTTCCAGATTTTATCAAGTAATTGTTCCATTTTTTTAATAAAAGTGTCAAGGTTACCATTAGGCGACGTATATACAGTGATGATTATTCATCTTTGCAGCCTCAAAATCTAGTTCTTGACAATATGAAGAGATATCAAGAGGTTCCCAATCTTGCATTGAATCATGTATGGGTATATAATCGCATCCATGTATATGTTAGGATTTACAAAAACCCGCCGCAAGTATATAGTGTTCTAGTCGAAGACAGTTCATCTCATTAGAGGAACTCCAATCTTCATTTAGACATAAAATTTATATTGGTTGATCACAAATTAAAAATGCTTATAAATCACTGATTTTAATTTTTAATGATTGTATGTTTAAGTAAAAAATATTGTATATATTTACAGTCTGCTAGGTTATCCTGTTGGTGGCTGTGGCACCCCGTTGGTAAAATTCCGCTGGGTTTTAAGTTGAATCTTCTTATAACCGCGACCTCGGGCCAGAAATCGTTGGACATGATCGCTTCCTTATATTCGAACTTAATACCAATTTCAAATGAATCGTTGTGTCCTTTCGATTGCAGTTTTTCAATGACGACCTTCTCTGATTCCGGATGGTGTGTGGTGATATAATCCTTAATTTCGTCTTCTTTTACGCCCTTCTTAATATTGCCTAGGAGCATCCACGCTTTATGAGTCTTTTCTGGATTTGCTAAGAAGCTAGAAGTAGGGTCGGTTTTAGCTGTTCCTGTGATGGTGTTTTTCTTGTGTACTGTTTTCTTGTAAATAACTTTTTTAGATTCATCTTCAGGTCTTGAATCTTTATTTGGTGGACTTATCTCCTCTTCCAATACAGGAGATAAAATTTTCTTTTTTGCTCCGGTACGTTCACCGTTGCTGTCGTTTTTTCGATTTTTTATCTGGTATATTGAATTGATTATAATCTGTATTCGGTAGATTTCTTTCTATATTTGTAGACGAGGTACTTGGTGAGATTAAAATATTAACTTGCTCGGAAGCGTGTTGCTTTTCTTCGTGTAATGTTTTTTATTCATTAATGAGCTCCTTAATCCTCTCCAATAAGGGTTCTGTCTCTTTTCTTATCAATACCGATATTAGATCACTGAATTCGGTACTGTAGAAATACACCGGTATGTTATCTTCTCAGGCTCCTGTGGTGGTGTGTGAGTGTAGTTCCATCGGCATGTTTAGGTTTTTTGTACTTTGTAAATTTATTGTACTACTATCTTTCGAAATTCAACTTAATTTAAACATAATATGTTCGTGTTAAGACTTTTATAATTGCATGAACTCGGTCTTGTACAACCCTACGCGACTAGAGTCCGTACGGGAATGAATAAATAAATGGTCGTACATAGTATCAGCTCCAAAAAGGTCATATAAATACGATTTAACCCCTTCGCGCCGGAAGCATTCGCGGACGCAGGGAAGTCGCAGTACGTAGTCGGGCATGATGGAACCTTGTGCATCACCGGCACGGAAGGGTTTAATTGCACAGTTAGCCTCATTGCTCGAGAGCGTCCCAAGCCACTTGGAACGCAACAGACATCTTTTTCTTGCTGCTACCTTTTTTTATTATTTTTTTTTTTAATTACTAATTATCTCAAACAAAGAAGAAGTGAGAAGAAATATATTTTTCAGGAGAGCGATTTGAAGTTTTCAATTCAATATATTTCCATTTCTGTAAATAATGGGTTAACCTGACCTATAATATTTTTTAAACTAACTTTATGGATAAAGTTTTTGGTCACTTCATGACTGTCAATTTTCATATTACTGAGAAAAAAATGGAAATTCTATAGGCAAGAACATAATAATACCCTTTTACACAAAAAATACTTAAAAACCAAAAATGTTCCAAAAATATTAGAAATAAGTTTTCAAAAAAAAAAATACAAAATAAAAAACCACGGTCGTTAGAAAGATCGCATGATTTTTATTAGGACTGTATTTTTAGGTTAACAATCGTAAATTTTGAGTTAATTTAATATTTTGAGGTATAGTAATCAGAAGTGAACTCATCAAAGTCGTTGTAGTTCAGATAATAAGTTTTAAATGGCTGGCCAGGTAGTGCTGATGGAAAAATTGAAATGTAGTGTGCAGGAAGGATCACTTGGTTTCGATGCTTAAGCTTTGTTTCAAATGCGGAATGGCACCCGTCTACTTCCAAATGGGTGTGGCCCACCTCAAGATACTTTTGATCAATAATTAACCCGTACTTCATGCTTAAGTCTAACAGGGCATTAAGCAGTTTTTGTTTTGATATCCGCACACGTCACTCCATATCATTATTTTTTTTGGAATCGGCTGGGCCTGGGCTCATTCATTTGAGATAAATTTAGTTGCTATAGAAGCAAAGACATTGCTATCCAACCCACCGTGTCCTTCGTGCCAAAGATAGCACGAAAAGTCTTTTGATGCTTAGTTATAATATACCGGATTGTGGACTTTTAATTTCGTTTTGTAATCATTCGCCGCTGCTTTTAAATGAGGGGCCAGAAGCACAGCTTGTAAGTTAACAGTGTAAGATTTGACTTCGTCACAATTTTTAGCTTTGCTTTTATCGGCGTCTTTTACAGCAAATGACTCTTCTTTTTTTTTAATATGATTTGCATATGATTCGTCATCAAGAGTTCCATTTTTATGCATTGTGCATTCATTGCATTGATCCTTTCTTGGCGTGTAAAAAGCCAACTTCATCTTGTCCAAAACTTTTTTGAGTTAAGTTGTCCTCGATACCTTAGTTTTTCGTAAAGACTCAAATATTGCAACATATTTTCGAAAGAAGTCTCTTATACTACCCCACACTGGTTCTAGATATAGTTTGTCAGAAGAGGCGAGGCAGTAATGCGATTCAACCTTTGCAAGGGAGTTCAACCACTCCTGTAATTCTGTTATTGTGTTGTCTGATGCAGATCCATTTTCTGTAGAAATGCTTGCCTGAGATGTATGGTTTCAGAAGGTTTCAACCAAACACGTAATGGTCTTTCCCCAATGCTTATTGTCGGGGAAGGTCACTTTTTTTGTCGAGACTATACTCTCATTTTTTTTTTGTATTCTGGTTCAGAAATCAAGACATTTTGTTTAATATAAGTTTTTTTAGAATTCCAGTTGGGTAAAGCCCAGAATTCCGAGTATCATTTGTCTTGGTCCCTCCTTTTTTATTCGAGTTTGCCCTCTACAACGAGGGCCAATTTTATTTTCATCTTTTTGTTTGTTTTGTTTATATTTTCTAGAGGCGCCCTTTTCAAAACCAACATAAGGCATTCCAAATAAGCGAATATTCGAGTTTTTCTGTCTTTTATACTTGTTGCATTCATCTGTCCCGTACGTTTCCTTTTTTTTCAGTAGCTGATTGTTCATTATTTTCAGTTTGTTGGACGCTGGTCACTCTTAATGAATCTTCCGATTAAATTGATGCAGTTAAATAGGAACTAGAAGGTTGGTACTGCTCATCCGAATCCCTGCTGAGATCAGAGTCGCTGGGATATACTGAAGAAATGTCATGTTCTGGTACTTCCAATTCTTGGTACTGCAATGTTTCAACATTCCCATTAATTTTTGGTGCTTGATCTCCTGTTATTTGTATTTCCATAGGTTGACCCAAAAACAATTCAGCTTCCTGTTCCAAAACGTCTTTAAGCAAAATTTAAGTTTTCATCTATACCAAGTAACTGTAATGGACCAACATTTTTATTGTCGCCCGTTCAGCGTGAACTGAATTTTCAACCACTGGTCCGTCTTGATTATGACTTGGCCCCGAGACAACAGTAGCTTCACAGTTTTCTATAAAAAATAATTATTCAGAAAATTAATGGAAGGTTGACTTGATTGAAGCGCAATAAGTTCTACTTTAGTGAATTTTGATGATAACAATAAAAATTAACAACTGTACTTACCCAAATCATCTCTAGTTCTTTTCTTTTGCAATGCAAGATCTATGAAGTATTTGCCACGACTACGTCGCAACATCTTGTTTATTAATTTTGTTTTCTAATCTGCAAAAAATAAGAATATGTCGTATGTCAAATTGGTGTCCAAAATTATAGAAGCAAAATGTTGTATGTCAAAATTTCAAAATAAAAATTATATAATAAGCCAATGAGAATATAAAAATATTAACATATTACTTGTTAAAAGTATCAACATTTGTAATTTTACTACAATTGAGTACTAACTCCATCGATAAAATAATCAGTTTGACTAAATTTTATGAGTTAGGTTAGGTCATGTGGGCATCTAATCAAAATAAACATGCATTTTTATCAGAAAAAAACCAAAAATTGCAGTAAAAGTGAATAATTAAAGTAAACTGATATAAGTGAGTATAAAATTACTTACTTTTCATGTTTTTATTGAACAACAATCATAAATAATTTAACAATAACAACATTACTTATAAAACGAAGTGACATACGATAACTTGCACTATCCAAAATTGAAAAAAACAAATCAAACTCACCACCGACTGTGACATTCGACTATTTGTCGTGACCAAATATCAAGCTGATATTCGATCAACTTATTGTAAAGTGGGGATACTTATGTTCTGATTGGTTTACTGACATAGCACCTATTGTATGCAATAAAAAAAAATCTTTTTTTTTTGAAATACGACATATTGCGGTTTACATGACGATATATTTACTGGAGCCAATTCTTCATCAGCCACTCTGCTTCCGTCACAAGTGAAAGGCTTCATTTCATATTGTATGAAACAAGAGCGACTTCATGTACATTAATTGCGTCTTCGAATGTATATCTTACTGCAGCGGTTTCCAAACTTGATGGTACTACGCCTCCCTTAAAAATATTTAATCATTTGGCGCCTCAACTTCGATTAAACAATTAAATTATTATTAAAATAATAAAAACACAAAAGTATTTACTCCTAAAAATTATATTAATACAAACTTTTTTTTTATTATAAGATTACCGGTTCTACAGAATTAATCTGTCATTCACAGTAGTGTTAACAATTAATTATTTTGACTATTGGTAGTTAGCGTAAGCCGGCTTTTTCCGCTGAGTTCTAATTTTGGTAATTTGCCACTATTTATATAACTATCACTGTTTAATCACTTTCGCTGTTTTTTGAGTCGGGATCGGTGATGTCCAGTGGGAGTTTTCTTTTGAGTCTGATGTGGATGTTATATGTGGATGTTGTCCGAATTGGTAGAAGAAGGCACTGGGGCATTAGTGGATTTTTTCAAAAAATTTTACTGTTGTTTTTGTAATATACTGCTTGGCGGTGGGTGCATTTAATTCCTGATGTATTTGCATGTCTCTGATAAACTAAGGGGCATTTAGGATTATTCGTAGTTTTATTCTGAACTGTCCGCAGTTTTTTGAAATTGGTTTTTGATGTGAAGCACTAAATGGGGCATGCGTATGTTATTAAGGGTCTTATAAGAGATTTGTAGAGGAGTAAAGAAGATTTTTGTTGTATTTTCTATTTATAAGAGAGTATACGCATGGCTAAAGAAAGTATAATATAAACATATGTATAGGCATGGCTGAAGCGGCAATGACTCAACTCAGTAAGATATGGAAAGACAATAACATAACTAATAGGAGAAAGCTACACCTAGTCCGTACCCTCGTGTTTTCCATTTTTCTTTATGGGGCAGAGACGTGGACGCTGAAAGTGGCGGACAGACAGAGGATAGACGCCTTTGAGATGTGGTGTTGACGCCGCTTGCTAAGGATACCCTGGACAACTCGCCGCCCGAACGTCTCTGTCTTGAAAGAACGGAACATTCAGGGGGCGCAACGTCTGTCTCAAGTTTTCCGGCACAAGGTCTTGAAATACTTTGGCCATATTTCTCGCGGGGGAAATGACACTCTTGAACGACTGATGGTGACAAGGAAGGTTGAGGGCAAGATACCTAGAGGCCGTAGTGTCAATGGTCCGATGGTCCGATCAAATATCCGAACAGCTGGAGATACCTGTGAACGTTGCACTGCATCGGGACTCTTACCGCAACCGACGGAGGCGTACGGTTGAATGTCTACGGAGTCATGATTCTCAGCAGTGAAGGAACGACGAAGAAGAAAGTATAATTGAGACAGTCTGGCGTATGCTTGGTTGATCTTTTTATTTACAAGAAGGCTCCATGTTAGGCGAGTATCTAGGTGCACACCTAGGTAATTTACGGCTTCTTGGTTATATCTTATTACATTTCCTCCTAATTCGATTGGCGGTAGGTTTTTTATCCGTCGTAGTGTGAATACTTTTATCTCACTTTTAGTACAGTTTATTTTTACGCGCCATTGAGAAAACCAGTCGTTGAGTTCATGAAGTTCAAAGCTGAATAGGATGGTTGCGACTGTTACTACGTGGTAATTCATACTTACATTGAATTGAAAAATTCACTGTTTTTACCACACTTACTCCATAATATGTAAAATGTTATATAACTTATTATTCATAGTTATATAAATTTCAACATTTATCTTCACGACTCAAGTTTCGACGTTTGACGGTCATTTACAATTTCATTTGACGGTCATTTTCACTTGAAAATGACCGTCAAACGTCGAAACTTGAGTTTAATAAAACTTGAGTTTTATTATTTTGTAACGAGATGAAGGTGTTTGTCTATTAGCACAGAGTTTGTAAAATCTTAGTGTTAGTAACGAGATAGCTACTCGTAGTTATTTTTCTACAACTAAACGAGCTCGATATTTTGATTTCATTGCAGCTAAGGCAGAAAATCATGTTTGTCAAAAATATGAAGATTATATGTATGAAGATTTAACCAAAATTGAACCAGAGATACAGTATGTGCTACAGTTATGTTTTAATGTAGTATCACAAGATAATCCAATCAAATTTTTCCTTTCAATACTTGTTAATTCTTCGTCTTCTTCGTTGATAAATGGATTCTGTATCCACGCAAACTTTGTAAAATCAAGATCATCAAATTGCTTCGAAAATTTAATCAAAAAACCATCCATGTCAATTATTTGAAAAAAACTAAATAATGTGATTTGTTTCATGTGATAATTTATTTATAACTGTAATAATATATAATCCCATAACTAGGAGTGGTAATTGGTAGATGAATTCTGTTTGTTCATTGAGGCAATTATTTGAACTGTTATTGATGGTTTTCCCGATTTCTAAGGGTCCAAAAGGTCCAATTTTAATGCTTTTTCTTGGATGTGTGATATTGTCGGCTGGTTCTTTGCTGAAATTTGGTGTCCAGTTCTTATTATGTGATTAGAAAAAGTAGAATGATTATTTTCCAGGCGTAGCGATCGTTTATGTTGGCTCACTCTATTATGATCGTTTATGTTCGTTATGAAAATGTTTGTAGTTGATCTAAAGATGCCATTGTATTGATAAAACTATAGTTATAAATAAATGATCACATGAAATCACATGCATAACTGGCGTTTATAGAAGGAAATACAGTTTTTGAGCATTGGGGTTGGCAGGCATACCTGAAGATTAAAAGATATTGTTTTTTTTTTGGGGGGGTCGTTTTTAGAAATTTATCTATCGTTAGCTTTTGAAGTGTATGCTTGAAGTGTATGTTTTTCATTATCCGTATTGCTCATTTTAATTTCTATTTGTAGAAGATCACAGGTCTGACAAGTATCTTTATTAGGTTTTTTAATAGAAAAATTTAACTTATGGAACACTGAGGAGTAAATTTATAATGATACTGCTTTACTGCCTTTGTATTCATTATATATATATACACATATATATATATATATATATATATATATATATATATATATATATATATATATATATATATATATATATATATTACTATATGAGGAGGCAAATACTTTTTTTTGTGTCTCTTCTTGTATAGTGGCTCTCGTAGGCAGGAATGCAGATTAGATGCTGACGAACTGCGGCCAATCTATCGTCAGATGTCTTGTTCCATGAAACTGAACTTCCTCTATTATCTCTATGTACTATATCGCTTCCCAATGAACGTTTTTTAGCTACAATGATTTCAACAAACTTGTTTCTTATTACAAAACATTTTAACAAATCTGCGTTACAAATTGGATAAGAGATACCATTTATATGTACGTTATATCGTAAAGAAAGTTATCTATGGTGAAATCTATTAGGGTCCTGAACTCTTGAACGGGAAGCGACTTTCTCAGATATCTCCATTAATCCTGATATGTACAAGCGTTTATCATGAGAATCTAAAGCATAGTACTCATTGAATAAGATTTCTGCGTCTTCAGCTGTAATTATTTCTGCACATTTCATTCTGCATGGCCCAGGCTTAGATAATTTCTTTCCTTTTATTGTCTTTCCCTTCTTGGTGATGTATTCCTTACCATTACACCTTGCGTCTTTTCTATTCGTCCTACTTTCCCAGGTGTCTCTCTTTAAAACACGTTTGCTATACCGAAAAGCTCTGGTTTATATCACAGTATTTTGTATCACCTCCACAACTGCAGTTTTCGCCTCTTGGTCTGCATTTTTAAATGCTATAATCTGGTTCATAGCTATTGAGGACACCTCCATTACCGCATCTTCTACCTCCATGGCTACACTTTCTAAAACAGTATGATTCATATGTGTTTCCATAACTGCAACATCTCACCAACTGCTCAGGACAGTCCAATAATAAAAATCGAAATTGGAAAGATTAAATTTTTGTACAAAAAATATATACAATAAAAAGAGCTTGTCTATCAATGCAAAATTACGACATTTTAATACAGCTGTTAGACCAGTCATCTTGTACGGCATGGAAACTACAAATATAACCGGAATGGAGAATTTGTTGAAGATAGAAAGAAGAATTTTAAGAAGAATTAATGGACCTAGGAAAACACAGAAAGGTTATAGATTGAGATCCAATTCAGAAATTTATAGTAAAATTGACAACCTTAAAGTAATGATCAGAAAACGGCGACTTCAGTTCTACGGACATATGGTCCGCATAGATTGCTCAAGGTTAAATAAACAAATTTTTGATAAAATCTGGAACTATAAAGGGCAAGGGTTCTATGTAAAACAAATGAAGGAAGAACTTCAATAATTCAAAATTACTGAAGAAGATTGTCTAAACCGAATAGCGTACAGAAAAAGAATTTTTGACCTAAAAATTCTTGTCGGGGAGAAGAGGAACCTCAACAGGGGAGAGTGGACTGCTCAAAGAAGAGCTGCGCAGTCGACCAGGATGAAAGACTTCTGGAAGAAAAAGAAGGAAACTAGACTACAAAGAAATGATATTTGCGTGGTCCTTGTTGGCCTGTCCGCGGGTAAAAAAAAACAAAATAAATCACTAATTCCGTAACTTTCTTTATCCCCTCAACTTTCTTCATCCAATCGATCCCTCTTCCATCCTCGTTCAAAATTGCTTCTCAACACTTATCTCTCTCCCTCATTTCTTCACATTCGTTCAACAAGTGCTCCATCGTTTCCTACTGCTCTCCACACATCCTGCATACTCTATTCCTATCCTTCATCCAATATTTATTCTTTCTCTGTCTTCATCTCCACATCTAAAGGTGAGAATTGCCATTATCAGCCTTTATACCCGTTTCTTTCGAGATGTGCCTCCCTATCTTTCCACACCCCTTCCCATTTTTTCCCTTTTTTTCTTTGAGACACTCTGCACTCTCCTTTCTCCATCACTCTCTCCTCAAAACTTATTGCTCTTATCCCTGCTTCTATTCTTATTCCATCTCTCTTTGTTTCCTCCATCACTATATACCCCTGGTGTCTCTCTACCTACTCCTAGCATCCATTTCAAATATTTTTCTTGCACCGTTTTCCAGCCGTTCTTGCTCTCTCTCTCTCCCCATATTTCCGCTCCATACATCATCATGCTTTCACCAGGCTATCAAACATCATTACTCTCCTTCTATAGTAATATCCAAACCCTCCTATTCCCCATACTGCTCCTATTATTTTATTAGCTTTTTTAACTAGCGCTCTCACGTGTGCTGTTTCTGTGTTTCTTTCAATAAACACATATCCTAGGTACTTAAATTCTTTCACTTCTTAAATTTTTCTTTCTCCCATCTCCACTCATTTACTCTTCTCCTACCACCCCCTTTTCTAAGGACCATCATCTTGGACTTCTCTACATTCACCGCCAGCTTTTTCCTCCTCATATATTTCACCATGCTTCTTATCATTTCTTTCATACCTTTCTCCTCTCTCGCTAGCACCACCAAATCGATCGCGTATGCTAGGGACCAACCACACTTTTTCTCTGTCCTTAGTTGATTTGTCTCTTTTCCAATTTCTTAGTCTCTTTCTTACTGCTTGCTTTTCTTCTCTGTATTCTTTATCCCACCACTCGTTTCTCCAAGACCCCACCTTCTCACTTGTCTCTATCACTTTTTTTCTGTTGCGTTTTTACGTAACCACACAGTTCCTCCACTTTTTCGTTTATCCCTTCTTCTTCGTATCTTGCCTCTGTAAGTCTTGTTCTATAATTTTATATTCGTTCTTCCGTCCAGATAATCTTCACAATTTTTCTTCTTACAACCATCACACTTCTTCTATCCTTCTATCTTCCTTTTGTCTTCACTTCCAATAGCATATGATCCGACTCGACTCTTTCCGCAACCTTGAATTCTTTTATTTCATCACATGCTTCTTCATTCACCATAACATAGTCAATAACTGTCTCCCTTCTTGGTTCAATATACGTGTACTCCCCTTTCTCACCTCCTATGCCGTCTCCATTAAGCATGTCCCAATCTCTTCATTCTAGACTAATCAGTAGTATCCCTTCTGCGTTCTCTGTTGCATGTTTTGTTGGTCTTCTTTCTACTGTTGTTTGTTCTTCTTCTATCCGTCTTCGTTTTCCCCGAATTCTTGCGTTAAAATCCCTTGAGATTACAAGAGTTCCCTCTTCTTGCTGTTTTACTCGCTCTTTTATCATTCTCTTCGTTTCTTTCATACTTCTACTGTACATTGTTACAATTCTCCATTTTCTCTGTCTACTTTACACCGTAATTTCCATAATCCCACTATCTTCTTTTGCTTCGGTTCCGTTTTCTTCTTCCAATCCATTTTTCACTTCCATTATTATCCCACCTTTAGCTCTCCCTTTCCTGCTTACCCTCCCTGCAAATTGACACTTCCATTTAACCTCTTTCGGCATTTTTTTCCAATTTTTACCACCCCTTCTCTTCCACCCACGTTTCTACCATTCACACTACGTCAAATTTTCCCAAATACTCCCAAAACTCTTTGTTTTTTATCCCCGCTGTATTCCAGAATACTATTCTTATTTGATCCGATTCTTGCTTATTCCTCTCCGTGTTCATTTTCCTTTTTCTGCCCTGTCGTCTTTTTCTTGTGCTCTTATTAAAAAATTTGCTGCATTTAGCTTTCCTTTTTCTTTGTCCCACTTAAACCCTTTTCCCTCTATGCATATCTTTTTATATCCGAATTTAATCCGCAGTTCTTTTTGTCGCTATTCTTTGGCTAGCGCTCTTAATTCCTTCTGTATGTCTCTTTCTTTCTTTGTCATCATCAGAGATCATCTTTTATGTATGCTCTCTTTTCTTTTTTTCTTCTTAGTTTCCTTTTATTTTCCATAACTTTCCGCTTTTCACTCCAACTCCCAAGTTCCGCCACCAACATTTTTCCTCCACTTACTTTATACAAAGTGGCCCAAAAGTAGGTATACAGCAATACTTTCGTTATTATTTTTTTTAATTTCTGGTTAAATTACATATTTAATTCCGAAGGTGCTCTAAGTGTCCAACTACGGCATTGATGTATTCCTGCAACCTATTCAACTTCAAAATAACCATTCAAGTTGGAATGAATGTCCTCAAACGCATATAGTCTGTATACTTACTGTATACCTACTTTTGGGCCACTCTGTACATCTCTTTCAACGTCAATTCTACTTCTAATTTTGCCTTTATCCATGTTTCCAGTTTCTTCTCGTTCTCACATTCCTCTTCGTCCAGTCCCGTTACTACAATATTATTTTTTCTCATTCTTTTTTCCTTCTCTTCCATTTTCTTCTCCAGTCTTTTCATTTTTTCTTTTAGTTCAATCTCTCATTTCTCTTTCCCATTTTTCTTCCTATCCACGCATCCCGTTTTTTCAGCTTTCATCTTTTTCATCTCTTTCATTTAGTCGCCCATTTGCTTTTTAGCCGGCGATCTATCCAGTTTTTTACTTTTTCGAGAGGGATTAATTGAACCCGTCATTTCGAAAAAGGCACGAGACACTTTTATGAAATATCACTTTTTTGTGCCATTTTATCCATTGAAGCGTCTTACATATTCCATGGGAAAAGTGTACATGTGTATTCACCACAAGTCAACTTAAAAAGCAATGAAAAGGGCACGAGTCTTGGACTTATGCCCCTTTCAAGTGAAACGAAATGCATATATCAGATATGACATCACTTTACCGTGAGCTTGTCGAAAATGCTTTTAGGAATAGTGAAAACTAAAAACATAATAAAATGAAATAAGCTAAAATTGCTGGAAATTGATGATTTAGGAAAACTAAAATTTTTGGAAAAATGTCTTTTTCGAAATGATCTCTTGAACATTTCGAAACAGGCATAAGTCCAAAAATTTGAATTCAAAATATCTTGATGAAAATTGATCTTTTTTAATAAATAAATATTCCAAAAAGCGTGTATGTTTTTTATTTAACAACCTCTATATTCAGTTTCTTCAGCATCAAATGACTTTTTTAACAAAAAATATAATTTTATTGATTCTGAGAAGTTTTAAGTCAATGACTCATGTCCTTTTCGAAACGACGGGTTCAATTCTTTTCTCCGATTCTCGTCCTTCTTCTCTTTTTTTTTATAATCTTCGTCTCTCTCGCTCTCAGTATCCCTTTTTTATTCTTATCGAGCGCTGCAAAAAAAACACACACGTCACAAAAAACGAAGGCCACAGAATCCGCTCCACAAAACACGTCCGCTCGGTTCAATTGCTCGATTTGAAATCGCATTGATTTATTAAAAACACTCAATTGTCCAAAACATACCTCAGTCTTCATTATGATTTTCATCGAGAAAAATTGCAATTCCTTCCTTAAGTTAAAATACCCTTTGCCTCATTTGCACGAGATAGACAGCATACTTGTTTAGAAGTGAGGTGTATTTAGATTCTATATCTTCACACAGTCTTGCGAACAATTTAGCTTTTGATGGACTGTTTTTTATGTAATTTATAACTTCAAAATATTATAGACGCCAAGGGTGAATTGGTACCTTTATACTATTTGTCCGTTTCCAGTAAAACAGCATTTGCCAAACTGGGAGGTGCAAACTAGTCTAGGGGAGACGCTAATATTAGTCACAGTGAGAAACGTTTTTGCAAAAGTAACGGAACTTAATAACGTTTTTTACTTTTTACAAAAGTAACGAATTTTGTAAAAAGTAAAAAACGTTATTAAGTTCCGTTACTTTTGCAAAAACGTTACTTTTACAAATCACCCTTGGCGTCTATAATATTTTGAAGTCTTTGGAAGAAACTAAGCGTTGATGTATCCCGCAGATTTAATTCCATTTCTTGGACAGTTCTTGGTTTCCCGTTAACGTTGAATCTCCTCTAGCAATTTTGTAATAACTGTTGAAGAGTTCTGAAACTGAATCTCTTCACTCCAGGTATTCTTGTAAAGACACAAAGAACATTGATTAAAGAACAATGAAAAGCGCTGGATACTAAAAATTAAAATAAAAATTAAGGGCGAGGAACAATGAGTATGCATGAGAAATTTTAGTTTTATTTATCTATTAAAATCGTTGTAGTGTAATTAAATCTTGACAGTTAGGTATGCGTGCTCGCATGCTCTTATTAAGCATGTAGGATTTTTAAACAAACAACTAGTGACATGGATAATATAATTAGGAACAATTTTATGTAAAATTTTAATTTGTTATTGTTTTTCATATTTTGTGATATATTTTCAATATAACACGGGAAGTTAAACGAAACAATAACAGAAACGAACGATACTCCGCGGAAAATAATTATTATTATTTTCTTTCGAGAGCAAAAAAACTAATGTTCCTACATTAAGTATTTTTCAAGTAATTATTTAACATATAAGAATCCGTAATAGTTTGTGACCTATTGTTCTGCACCTTGAGAAATAACCACCTCGAACTAACTACCTCTACAAACAAACAAATATGTGCAACATATAAAACTGATTTTATCACATATTTCAAGTTTGTTTTATCGCAAAGGAAATTACACAGGACCTAACATTAATATCCAATTATTCATACCAAACCTATTATACTGTAATTATATATCCGTACGTAATAATAAATTGCTCTAATTATTTTTAAAAGGAAAATATTACAACTTGTATTTATTCCACAAAACTGCTAGTAATATGAAGCTCAGCACAATATTAATAGGAATATTTATATCTCAAGTTAAAGCTTTAATAAAATTTGCGGAAAATGCAAACATAGAAATTTTCAAAAACTTTCTAGCCAAGATTGTTTTATTCCCTGCAGAACAGTATGCAACTATTGGTATAATAGGCACTAATACAGCAATAGGCGAATGGTTTATAAGAGAACGGATACATTTGGAATGCCCTGTGATGCTTTGGCACAACCAACGTGCCAGCACAAGCTCACTAACTTATCGCACCAAAGACCTTTACGGTTTTATAGAAGAATTGAACGATTTCGACAACTATATGGACTACGTAAACGAATGTCCTTTCTTGCATCGACGAGGACGATTCAATTTAATTATCAGCCGAGAATTTAGTGATACCGAATGGTTGGACGATGTTATGAAAAAAATTTGGTTCGAAAATTTATTAAACTTTAATGTTATATTTAATTTACTGGGAGAGATAAAAATTACTGGTTATAATCCATTTAATAAGACTATTTATTATTTAGAGGAAACTGATGAAATGTTCCCGAACAAACTAACCAACGTTTATCAGTCTCCAATTAATGTTATGGCACCTGTAGATGTAAACAAAAGACGGTTGCATAATATAACAGTTCCAGGGGCTGATTTGACTGAATTAGAGGGGATTATAAGAGAAATGAACGCGTCGTTGAATATTACTTTATTTACTGACTTTAATAAGATTAAAAATATGGTATGGGATGAATCTGTTGATATTTCCTCTCTGAAAGTGATGATGTTCGAGCTAGAACCGTCGTCAGCTTATACCTACCCTTACGTTAGAGACGACATAGTTGCGCTAGTACCAAAAAGCAAACTAATTCCATTGTACTTGTACATTTTTTATACGTTCGATCTGGAATCGTGGAAATACATTGCAATTACCTTGTCGACATTTCTAGTCCTTAAGAAATTCTTGCAACTGGTAAATATCAACTTTGGCAACAAAATTATAAATATTTGCTTAATATGTTTTATTGGATTTATATTAAATATATTTCAATGTTCTCTAACTGGAGCACTAACGAAACCGAAATACGACAAAGACATAGACGGGGTTCGAGAACTGAAAGACAGCAATTTAAAAATGTTGGTTTTTAGTGAATTGCTTAACCTAATTTGGCATGGTCTACCAGAGTTTAGACATAAATTTATAAACATCAGCTTTCCTCAATATGTGGACAGGATTCAAACAGGTAATAGTGGTAACGCTTATGTCGCCTTGCAAAATCAGGCGGTGATTTTGTTAGATCTGGGATATTTAGATGGGAAACCCTTTTATCACCTTGTTTCTGAACCCTTAATACCCTCACGCTCTGCATATCTTTTCTCGTCCAGGTCTCCATATTTTGGATTCTTTAATGAGAAACTGGCTTTATTCGAACAATATAGGAAAAGTGCCGTCTTGGAATCTTTCGATCTTAGATATTTGAAAGAAACTGACAAGAAGAGAAGAGATACCAAATCTACTCCCATATTGAAGATTGCTCATTTACAATCGGCATTTATAATTTTGTTAAGCGGTAACATTGTTGCCTTTTTAATTTTTCTTTTTGAAATTTTCAAAAGTTTTTATATTAAATATAAATACGAAATATAGTTATTCTATTAACACAGCACTAATAAAACATGTTATGATATTGAATTAATCACGGTTTCCTCAAAATGTAATACATTATTTAATATAGAACATATAATTGTATTTTTCTTAAGTAAGAATAAAAGCGGATACTATAATTTAGATTGTAAGCACTCTTTAGCTAAAAAATGGAAAGTCTAATTATTTCAATTATTCCCATATTTTCCTATAGGAGCAGTGGAGGAGTTTGCAGTCTTGGCTGTCCTAGGCCGTGTAGTACCAGCCACCCATTTTTCGCTCTCACCATTTAGGTACTAGGTACAACTGCTACTAATAGAAAATTTAGGTTTCAAATAAGAAAACTGCCGTATTTATTCTAATAAACCGCCGTTTATTTTTGCAAAGGCAAATTTGATGCGCCGTTTATTAGAGGACTCTTTATTAGAGTTTATTTTTTCATTAATGAACTTTTAATTATATAGTTTATACAAATACAGTTGATAAGTTAAAATTTTAAAGTATTACTTCTAAACAAAATTCAGAAAATAATTTCTATTATGAACAGAAAATATTTCTTCGTCCATGTTTTCAAAGAAATTCAAATCGAGAACATTTCCAAGTCTTTTTCTAAAATTATATCTTCAGAAGGATTTAAATCGTTTTTAATGCCAACATTTTTCAATTTATAATATTCAAACCAGCCCACAGTGGTATGAATCTGAAAAAAGTTGGCCAAAAATCGAAAAAAATATAGTCACCGAATGAGTTTATTCCAAAAGAATATTCCTTCAGTGTATGTGATTCTAAAATAAAAGTGGGATATCTTTTATGGTCGAGACGCTACGGCAGTTCAAAGTTACCCTTGTCAGCTCAGCGCGCACACGTGTAGCGGCTTCGAAATATATTTGTTTATTCAGATGCGTGTAATTTTTTCCTCGAGTGTCCTTTTTGGTTTTTGTTTGATGGAGGGTCTTAAGGAAGGTAAGTAAAATATTTACATATATAACCTTTTCGTTAATTTGTACTCGCAACACATGCACATGCACATACACATGCGTGTGTTAGAAATCAAGTTAAAAATGTGTCTACATAATTGTATTTCTCAAGAAATTGAGATATATATTGCGATGTTTTGTAATAGAATCTAGAAGAAAATCTAGCCCGTCTGCCTCTGTACTAGGGATGTTACGAATATTTGCATCCGCAACCACAATTGCGGAGCTTCCGCATCGATTTGGACATTTGCATAGGCATCCGCATCCGCAATAATCATTGCGGATGTTCATGTGGATTTTATTTTTGTTGTGGTCTTAAACGTAATAATTTTAATAGGAAAAAATGTAAGAAAATTTCGACTCATTTCAATCATTCCACTATAAAGCCCGCCATTTACGATCAGTTTAAACTGATCAGTTGAACTGCTATTTAGAACTGATCAGTTAAAACTGATCAGTTCAAAATGATTTCCCCACCCACTGCCTTAAAACCGGCCTTTAGTTCTCGATTGTCGCGAGCTGTATCTGGCTAGCAAATTTCTCCCCGCGTAACTTAAAAAAATGATTCGGATTCTGAAGAGGGTAGTCTACATATGACAATTAGTTTAATCAATAAAAAACAAAAAAACAAAAAATAACGGAATGAAAAAATGGTTAAAAAAGAAATAACAGTTATCTCATATTAATTTGTTAAATGAGCTGTCACTGAAACCGAGTGACTGGCATAACTATTTTAGAATGGACGAATGTACATATTTCAAGCTATTTTTCTATAAATGCTTCAGTTATTGCACGCCCGGACGCCGTGCCGGTTAAACTACGACTGACTAAGCGCATGCGCGGTCAGTTTGGCGTGTTGAAAACGAACTGAAGCCAGCGAATTTATGGTGCGCCCGGTAAATCCATGAGTTGCCGTCAGTTCAAAATTTTACGTTAGGATTTCACACTCACGGTCAGTTTTTGGATGTACGTCAGTTCAACTGATCAGTTTAACTGATCGTGAATCGTAACTCAGAAGTAATTGTGGACAGACTCAATCAACTTCATCTTAAAGTGTTCCTAGATTGTATAACGCAATGGAACAGTACATTTTACAAGATCCAGCGTTTTTTAAAGGTAAAGGATGACTAAGTCTTTACATCAATAACAATGAGATTAATCCTATTTTGACAGAAGAGTGGAAAACCATTGAAAGTTGTTTGGAATTATTGAAACCTTTTGTGGAATCCCGTGTGGCTTCTAAGCATCTCTCAAGCCCATATTTCATCTGTAATTCCAATAATTCAAATGCTTGAAAAAAAAGTTGATGACTGTTTAATAAAATCACAAGATTTTGATCCAATTCGACAGGTCACGATTCTGAAAAGTGAACTTTCACCAAAGTTTTCCAATTTGGTATAGAGCAATTTATCAACACCACCTACTTACACCCTCGCTATAAACACAGTTTTTTTACACCAGTGACTGCGGAAAAGGTTAAAGAAGACAGTTTTATGATGAGAATGAGAAATAATGAAAATTGCGGTTCCTTTAATTCTGTAGGGGCTAAAAGAATGAGAATGACATATTCCTCTGAAAAAGACACGGAACAACTAGGACCAGGTTTGGTCAGAAAACCATCCTTAATGGCTTAATGGGCGCTCTTGCTATGATGTTGGATTCGTCAAGTGAAGTTGAGAGTCAGGAAACACAAGGAAATGGTAACGTTGAAGCTGTGCTAAAAAAGGAAACAACCGTATTAAAAAAAGGACCAATATAGACGAGAATCCTCTTAAATGGAGTTTAAGTGGGGCGTTCATCGACAAGAATTCAAACTATTATAACTAATAGCACGCAAATTTTTATCGACACCACCAGCCAATGTTCCTAGGACTAATGCGCATTAGTCCGCGCTATTGAACAATTGTCCAGTAGCGCGGGTTTAATTCATGAACCTCTACGTAACAGACTTGACAGAAAAAAGGCGGCAATATTAATTTTTATTAAATATAATGCTTTTTTTAACTTTAATTACTAATAACATTTTAAAAATATTACAAAATGACTATTTTTATGACTATATGATCTAGTTCAGTTCAGTTGTATTGGGGGTCCAAAACCACCAACCACCGAGGGAGAGCCCTTATGGATGCGCTTGCGGCGCTCGACGTGGTGCTTTCCAAGGAGGGAAACGTCTCAACGTTCTCTGGGGAGGGCGCGGGGTCCATCGTGGACCTTACCTTTGTCTCCCCCACTCTATACAAGGGGGGCGGGAACCGTAGAGTGGGACAGGGGTACACTGCTAGCGATCATCGGGCGATCTTTTTCGAAGTGCGTCCCTTCAAGAGGCTTACCAAAAGAGGCGAACACAGGCTTGGCTCCAGCCGGAATGCCCGTAATTTCCACGAAAACACATTTATTGAAGCACAGGGGCTGTGGCAGCTCGATGATACCTCCCCCACCAGCACCGAAAGTGCCATAGAATGCGCCAGCCAGGCGCTAAATTGGGTCACCAGAGCGTGCGACGCCTCCATGCGTACCAGCGAAACGTGTGCGAGTGGCCTACCCGTGTACTGCTGGAGCGACATCATTGAAGAACTGCGGAAACGATGCCTCTCACTCCGACGCCAATACTCCAGGGCAAAAAAGAGAGCTCCGGATGCCACTGGAGAGCTCCGACTACAATATGCCTCTGCCAGGCTGCAACGAGAGGAGTGGCAATAGCAATACACAGAAAAATACATTAAAGACCATGAAGAAATTGACGAACAAATAATTTAAATGGAAATTACAAAAAAATGGACAGAATATAGTTATAATAGGAGTATACGCTCCTAGTGAGGATGCAGACCTTGCCACTAAAGATATGTTCCACGAAAAACTATTCTGAATAATATCTGACAATGATATTAAAGGAAATCGAGAAATACTTATCATGGGAGACCTAAACGCCCATACAGGGAGAGAAGGAAGCAACCCGGTAATAGGTAGATATGGAGAATAAACTAAAAACGATAACGGCAGACGTCTAAAACAACTATGTCAGAATATGTCTCTCAACATAATGGATGGTTTCTTCTCCCACAAATATATACATAAATGCACGTGGACCCAACCCACAAAAGGACTAAGATCGATTACATTATACAAAAACAAAACACAAAAATAACAACCACTGACGTAAGGGTGTATCTAGGAGCGGAATGCGGATCGCACCACCTTTGGTAGCAACAGTCCTAATAAATTATAGGAAAACTAATACGGACAAAACTAGTAAAAACGACATCTTAGGAAAAAACACGAATAAAATCGGATACAATCTAGAGAGTTTCGGCAACGAATCTACTAAATTTTTGTACAAACTAAGATTAACTACTATGCTGGTTAAAGTGCAATTCGGAAACGCAACAGAGAATCAACTATATCAACACCTAAGGAAATGTATGCACCAAGCAGCGAACGAAGCTATAGGACCACAAGAAAGGGATTTTAAACATGAAGAGTGGTGGTGTGAAGAAATACAAAGACAATCAGAAATTAAAAAGAAAGCTCATAAAACTTGGCTACAATCTAAAAATATAGAAGATAAACCGATCTATGCACACTGGAATAGAGAAGTTAAAAAACTTGTAACAAAAAAGAAAAATGAGATCTGGGAAAAAAGATGCGAGGAGATAGAGAGGTGCATGGGAGGAACAAAGGTTTCGGAAGCGTGGAAGGCAATCAAACATATTAGAAAAGAAAGGCGAGTAAATAAAATTGAGCTAATAAGTATGGAAGAGAGGGAAACATAATGCAAAGAACTGCTAACAGAAAAGAGAAAAGAGTTCCACAATGATAACCTGGATATAGAGACACCCACAAATGAAGAAATAAATGCGATAACGATAAAAGAAATAAAGGAAGCCCTAAAAGAATCTAAAAATGAAAAGGCTGCAGGGCCAGGAAATATCCCAATTGAACTAGTAAAAAATGAACCTGAATTATTACTAGAGCTGATAGCCAAGATCTTCAACAAATGTCTAATAGAAGGTGACAACATTCCAGAAGATTGGAATAATGCTCATATGAGCTCAATATATAAAAAAGGAGACAAAATACAATGTAATAACTATAGAGGGATCAGAGTAACTAGTGCGCTTGGGAGGTTGTACGGCCGGATACTAAAAAAAAAGAATTGAAAGCAGCATCAAAGAAGTATAGGAGCAAAGTGGCTTCCGAGCCGGGAGATCATGCATTGACAATATTTTAGCAATAAACATTTTTTTTAGAATACAAATTATAGAAAAGCGGAAAGATAGAAATCTACCCAGACACCTATTATTTATCGACTTGGAGAAAGCTTTCGATACGGTACCCTAGAAAAAGCTTTTTGAAACATTGACGAGGATTGGGATAAATAGTGTATACTGTCGGGCAATCAGAAATATATATATATATATATATATATATATATATATATATATATATATATATATATATATAAGATATGAAAGTTACTAAAAAGTAAAATTCGGATAACGTGCGTAGCACAAACGCATAACCATGCTAAGGAATTGAAAGAAAAACAGAAAGTAACATCCAACCAAAAGGACAGGAACAACCCTAAACCAGGAACCTAACCTGCGTACAGTGAATAAATACAACATCTTCACTCTTTGGCACACCCCGCTCGAAGATGTGCATATATATAAATGCATCCGAGTCATCAGATATTTAATAACTAGAATAATTATCGATAGATTCAGATGTTTCAGTTATAGTCAGTGAATAATGCTCTTCAACTAGTTTTCAGTCGCTTTTATTAAGAACTGCCGGCCTTCAGCCCCTGACATTTTTAGGTCTTGACCGTTTATGGTCACTTGCTTTGACGCAGCGAAACGGCTCACACAACGCATCTTCGAGCGGGATGTGCCATAGAGTGACAGAAGATGTTGTATTATTCACTGTACACAGGTTAGGTTCCTGGTTTAGGGTTGTTCGTGTCCTTTTGGTTGGATGTTATATTCTGTTTTTCTATATATATATATATATATATATATATATATATATATATATATATATATATATATATATGGAGTGAAAAAGTGCAGTCAAGATAGGAAACGTTATATCGCGGCCTTTTCGTACAACGAAAGGATTATGACAAGGCTGCAGCCTGTCTCTTACATTATTTAAAATATACATACAAGAAGCACTAACAAACAGGAGAAGGAAAACCGCAGGAATGGGAATAAGAACAGGTGAACATTGTTTGACAAGCCTGCTATTTTGAGGACCAAGTGATAATAGCAGAAAGTGATAAAAGTGAGTGATAATAGTGATGAAAGAGATATAGATTATATGTTAAGAAATTTGATATGAGAATATTCGGAATGGGGCTTAAACATGAATATGTCAAAAACAGAATATCTGCGTGTCGGGGAAGAAGGAGAAGACCCAACTGGGGTTAAGAAAGATTAAAAAATGTAGGGCATACAAATACTTAGGAACTACCATCTGAGAAGAAGGAACAACAAAAAAGGATATAGAAAATAGACTTGGCCAAGGGAAAAAGGCTATCTGCTTGTTAAATTCAATGCAATGGTCAAATGAATTTAAAATTAAAAATATAAATGAGGGTATACAAATCTATCGTAGAACCAATAACAACTTATGGTTCAGAATGTTCGCAAATTTCACAAAGGGATAAAAAGAGTATAGAAGTAATAGAAATAGACTTTCTACGAAGAGCATGTCAAACGTCCAAACTAGATCGTGCAAGAAATGAACATATAAGAAGACAGACGAGGAGAGTCTATGGCACTACAGACGTCATAGAAACACGGCAATTAAAGTAGTATGGACACATGCAAAGGATGACTGGAGAAAGATGGCCTAAAATAGCATTCAAATATATAGCAAGCGCAAGGAGAAGAAGAGGCAGACCAGCAATAAAATGGATAGATGGTATAAAGGTAGACTTCCGAGCAACGCGACACTATCGCAACGATCGTAGCGTCAAAGCCGGAGCGTCAGTGTTGCAGCGATTCTATCGCGAGATCGACTTCCGAGCATCGCGGCTTCGACGTCAGCCGTGACGTTTGAAACTGTCAGTTGCTCAATACACACTCAGTAGAACGCTTGTGTCGGTCGAGAAATGAACCAGATAATTGAAAATTTATTAGAAGAAGAGGATGCTGATCTTTTGTTTCGTCACTATCTCAGTCTTGAGAGAAACTTACCAGACCCCATTTTCACAAGTCGAAATATTGCGGGTACTTCATCTAAAAAACATTTAAATTATAATGACGAAAAGTTCAGGAGTTTCTGTCGGTTCAATAAAAAACAATTTAATTTTATTTTATCACTGATAAATGAAGAACTTGTTCCAAAAACATCAAGAAAATGTATCGGGCCCGAAGAAAAACTATTTTTAACAATGCGGTAAGTATGTATTTATTATTCACACTTTACAAAATAAAGTATTTTCATTATTATTTACTATAACAGGAAGCTTTTGAGGAATTTGTGAAGAATATGGGAATGGCCATTTTTTTTGGAGTTGGCGGATTTTTACCTTGAATAACTGTTACTAATCGTCCTCCGTAGTGTATTTGCAAACTTAGAGAGCCAAAACGAAGCTTCTACGTCGATTTATTAAAAAAATATACGGGTTTTTATGAAAAAAATGACATTTTTTTGACGCAACAGTTAATATTTTCCTTCACTACCTAACCTCTCTAATTACTTGTCAAACAAAAAGTGCAGGAGAAGCCCAACCGACGTTGCCAATTTTATCTTTTTATTTTACCTTGTTCTGGTAAACATTCAATATACAATTTCTTCACATGCACTTACAACAACATTGAAATATAAATTTAATTTTTAATTCTAATTTCATTCTAATTGGTTTAACTCAGGTTAACTCAATACTTCTTGCAACTTTATCTTATTTTAGACCATATAGGCGCAGCAGTGCGTTTAAATTTATGGCCCTTGACGGTATTATTAAAAAAATAGGTACCGAAGGAGACACAGACCACATTGGACCGAGAGTTCGCGCTGCCGCGCGTATATTGTCTTGATTTATCTTCCCGCTTCGCGGCGGACAACCTAATCTAACCAAGGTAAAACCACCGGTCGTTGCCACTTTGTTCTACATTGGACCGAGAGTACCATAAAAGTTTGGATCTACGAAGTTAAAGTTTAAACCACATGCGTGCGGCAGCGCGAACTCTCGATCAAACCACATGCGCGCTGCGCGCGCATGTGATCGAGAGTTCGCGCTGCCGCGCGTATGTTGTCTTGATTTATCTTCCCGCTTCGCGGCGGACAACCTAATCTAACCAAGGTGAAACCACCGGTCGTTGCAACTTTGTCGTGCGGCAGCGCGAACTCTCGATCAAACCACATGCGCGCTGCGCGCGCATGTGATCGAGAGTTCGCGCTGCCGCGCGTATGTTGTCTTGATTTATCTTCCCGCTTCGCGGCGGACAACCTAATCTAACCAAGGTGAAACCACCGGTCGTTGCAACTTTGTCGTGCGGCAGCGCGAACTCTCGATCAAACCACATGCGCGCTGCGCGCGCATGTGATCGAGAGTTCGCGCTGCCGCGCGTATGTTGTCTTGATTTATCTTCCCGCTTCGCGGCGGACAACCTAATCTAACCAAGGTGAAACCACCGGTCGTTGCAACTTTGTCGTGCGGCAGCGCGAACTCTCGATCAAACCACATGCGCGCTGCGCGCGCATGTGATCGAGAGTTCGCGCTGCCGCGCGTATGTTGTCTTGATTTATCTTCCCGCTTCGCGGCGGACAACCTAATCTAACCAAGGTGAAACCAAGGGTGCTTGCCACTTTGTCCTATATTGGACCGAGAGTTCGCGCTGCCGCGCGTATATTGTCTTGATTTATCTTCCCGCTTCGCGGCGGACAACCTAATCTAACCAAGGTAAAACCACCGGTCGTTGCCACTTTGTTCTACATTGGACCGAGAGTACCATAAAAGTTTGGATCTACGAAGTTAAAGTTTAAACCACATGCGTGCGGCAGCGCGAACTCTCGATCAAACCACATGCGCGCTGCGCGCGCATGTGATCGAGAGTTTGCGCTGCCGTGCTATATGCGGTCTTGATCTATTCTCTCTCGGACAACCTAATCTAATTTATACCCATGGTAATTTCATACCCATGGAGGAAGATAACGGGAAATCACCTCCATTATACTTCCCAAGAGAACCACATGATGACGACATTCAAGTCATTATCGTGGTCGCAAACATTCATTAGTGAATATGCATAAGAATAAGAAGAATACATAGAAGATTAACATGACCCCTGCGCAAGAATTAAAATAAAATTAAATATATTTAATACATATAATACTTAAATTGTAGCGACACAGAAAAAAAGTATAATCTCTGCAAAAGAATTGAACTTGGCAACAGCGTATCTGCTGTATAAACATATTTTCTGTCAAATAACCGGACAGAAGTTGCAGTTATATTTGTTGTTGTATTAAAAAATGTCAGTTTTTTGGATTACAAAAGCCCGTATATTTCTTGAACCAGCCGACGTAGAAGATTCATTTTTACTTTCCACGTTTAGAAATACAGTTTGGAAGACGATTAGCAACAGTTAGTGAAGGTAACTCCACCATTCCCATATTCTTCATAATAGCCGCTTTTGACTTAGGTCTGTAATAAAATCACTATAATTCATGGAAACGAATCAAAGATAAATCAATAGCTTCCTGTTCTTGTACGAACATGTCTGTGTTTGATTCTGAAATAGTAGCTTCCGGCTCATCTTGTACAAGAGAGTACAAGGGTGGTTCCGGTTGTATATTTGCTGTTGAGTATGGATATGAATCCGATGTACTAGTAGAAATTGTATATGACGGAGAATATTGTGACTCAAGACTTAAAAATTCATATTTGCTAAGCACATCATAAAGTTCCTTCTTTGCTTTTATTTTGAGAATTGGTGGAAGCTTTTTCAACATGCTTCTTACGTGGTCTGAAAATGATGCCAGGTCTTGATCTTCTCTATATGTGGACATATTTTCTAAAATTTTTTCTCGAGATTCTTTTTTGAAGGTAATCTAATATGTCCATTTTCTTCTGCCTTTTATTAGATTTCGGAAACGTAGCAGATCTCTTTGAACTTGAGGGTGTGCCCGTTAGTGGAGTGATATTAGTTTGGCTGTCTTCCGTAACATTCTTTGTCTGTTCGTCATTCTGCAAAGAAGAAGATTCATGGAGCTGACCAGACATTTGGGTATCCTGAGTAGTAAAATAATCATATTCGATATTGCTTATCGGTAACCGTTCCCTTGTTGCTGTCTCTACGAACAATAACAAATTTGCGTATTTTTTAAATTTTGATCTTGGAATTTTAGGCGCTGCTGATCCAGTTCCAGATTTATTTTTTCGTTTCTGACGGAAATATGTGTCTTTAATATTTTTCCAACGCTTCTTGCAGCTATCACATAAAAAAAACAAAATCAAACAGGAGAAATGTTTAAAACTTTTTTGATATCAGTTTTCAAACGAGTTTCTTATTTTCAGGTTCATTGCGATTGGGGAGAGCTACGCATCCTTATCGTTTGCCTATAGAATATCGGCATGTTATATTTCCCGAATCATACGAGAAGTTCTTGAACTGCTAAGGCAAAAACTAATCCCAATTGCAATGCCCTCACCAAACAAAAATGATTTCAAGCGAATTGAAAAAGATTTTTGGGAAAAATGGAATATGCCCAACTGTTTCAAGTATTGATGGGAAGCACGTTCGCATCAAAGCACCAGAGCATAGTGGTAGCCTTTATTTTAATTACAAAGATTATTTTTCAATTGTAATGTTGGCTTTGGTGGATGCTAACTACAAGTTTGTGGCTGTTGATGCTGGCTCGTATGGCAAGGAAGGTGATAGTAATATATTTAGGAAATCGGTCATTGAAAAAAAATAGCAAGCAGCAATTTCAATTTGCCTGACGCAAAAACTTTGCCGGGCACTAATGTCAAATTGCCTCACTTTTTGATAGAAGATGAGGCTTTCGCTTTAAACACTTACATGATGAAGCTCTATCCGAGAAGAACAAGGCTAGATCGCCAAATGGAGCTATTTAATTATAGACTATGTCGTGCACGACGTGTAGTAGAAAATGCATTTGGATTATTAAGTCAAGTTTTTAGAGTATTTTACACTCCAATTGCAATAGCACCAGACACTTGCATTGATTTAATACTTGTAGCATGCTGTTTTCACAATCTTTTACGTGATGCATACCTGGAGGGTATGCTACTCATCCGTACTATGTACGCAACACACAAGAAGACCCCACTGAAAACATGATCTGGCAGGTACTAGGGGATTTTCATCTGATGCTGTACAGGTGCGGAATCAACTCAACGTTTATTTTAGCTCAGAAGTTGGTCAAGTATCTTGGCAAGAAAACCATGTTTAATATGAATTAAAGAAAATGAAACTGATTGAAATATACTCAACCCTTTTATTTAATATAGTAGAAATTTCATTCCAAACTTTGTCCTTTTTTTGTTGGTTTCCTTAATTCTCTTCACTTAGGTCGTACAATATTGCATTCTGAGACACTAAATTTATTAGTGTCTCGTCTTTCTTCTCCGAAAATATGTTATTCATTTCTAATTGTCAGATGTTGACATGATAACCTCAAAACCTAGTTCAATTCGTAGCAGTTGTGCGACTGTATTATGTATGCGGGCGAACGGTCGCTATCGCGGAGCGTCAGTACCGTGGCGTCATTATTGCCGCGTCAGTGTCGCTCCTCATATGTTTCCATAGTGCATAATACTATCGCTATGTCGCGGCGGCTTTGACACTGCGTTAGTGACGCAAGAGCCGCTTTGCTCGGAAGTCGACCTTTAAGGAAACTATTAAAGATAGAGCCATTGAAGGAGAACACTGGAGAGATAAGGAGAGGTAGAAAAAGAAGTGCGGGATGCGGCAAAGGCTGTAGGAACCTCGCTGTATATATATATATATATATATATATACATACATATATATATATATATATATATATATATATATATATATACATATATATATACAAAAGGGGGGGAGGGTTAATGTCGTAAAGACAAAAGCATGGGAAATTAGACAGTCTATAAAGAAAAAACGCTAGTCACTTTTAGCACTGGATGTAATTGATGATACTCAACACAGTGAGCCGCTACGCTGCGTCAAAGCAAGCGACTGTGTAACGATCAAGACCTAAAAATGTCAGGGGCTGAAAGCCGGGAGTTCTTTATAAAAGCAAATGAAACCTTATTGAAGAGCATTTTCCCTGACTATAACTGAAACATCTGAATCTATAAATAATTATTCAAGTTATTAAATATCCGCTTACAACGGATGCATTAATAGATACAAACCCAGAACAAAAGACGAATGGCCAACACGGCCGCCATCATATACTGACACGAGACCGTTGTCACTGTTAACTACTCGCCGGTGAAATGAAACGTCTAGGTAGCGGAGCGCGCATATCCGGAAATCTCCTTCTCCGTGGCATCGTGAAACATAGAGTGTGAAAGTGATCCCTGCACACGGTACGTTTGCATAAGAAAAATCGGAGATTAATTATATGTCAACAACAACAGCTCTTATGCATGCTATATATATATATATATATATATATATATATATATATATATATATATATATATATATATATATATACATATATATATATATGTACATATATATATATATATATATATATATATATATATATATATATATATATATATATTGATAGTTTTCCCGATTTGTAAGGATTCCAAAAGGTTCAATTTTAATTCTTTTTCTTGGATGTGTGATATTGGATGTGTTTCTTGGATGTGTGTTTTTGCTGAAATTTGGTGTCCAGTTTTTATTAAGTGATTAGAAAAAGTAGAATGATTATTTTCAAGGCGTAGCGATGGTTTATGTTGGCACTCCTTCTTATGCGTTTATGTTCGTTAAGAAAATGTTTGTAGCTGATCTAAAGATGCCACTGTATTGGTGAAACTCTAATTATAAATAAATGATCACATGAAACAAATCACATAATTAGTTTTATTCAAATAATTTAAAATGTCGTGTTTAACAAATAGATTTTCGTTTGCTCCTATGTAATCTCGGGCGCATAAATTTAAAAATGAAAACCTATCAATGTTGCAAATTCGATTTCATATATCTCCATTTTGTTTATAAATGCACTTTGTCTTTTTGTATGAGCAAATACATTTGTGGTCTTTGCATTGAGTTATTAAAAACACTCAATTTTCCAAAACATACTTCAGTCTTCATTATGATTTTCATCGAGAAAAAATTTCTTTTGAGTTCAAATACCCTTTGCGTCATTTGTACGAGATAGCCAGCTCCCTTGTTTAGAAGTGAGGTGTAATTTGCTCCCATATCTCCACACAGTTTTGCGAACAACATAACTTTTGATGGACTGTTTTTTATGTAATTTAAAATTTTCGTTACTTTTGTAAAAAAGTAAAAAAACGTTGTCAAGTCTCGTTACTTTTGTAAAAACGTTGCTAACTGTGACTAATATTCGCGTCTCCCCTTAGAATAGTCCGCGCCTCACAGTTTGGAAAACGCTGTCTTACTGGAAACGGACAAATAGTATAAGCAGGTACCAAATCTCCCTTGGCGTCTATAACATATTGAAGTCTTTGGAAGAAACTAAGCGTTGATATATCCCGCAGATTTAATACCATGTCTTGATTAGTTCTTGGTTTTGCGTCAACACTGAATTTCCTATAGCAATTTTGTAATGACTGAAACTGAATCTCTTCACTCCAGGTATTCTTGTCAAGACACCATGAATATTGGTTAAAGAACAATGAAAAGCGCTGGGTACTAAAAATAAAAATTAAGGGCGAGGAACAATGAGTAAGCATGAGAAATTTTAGTTTTATTTATCTACTAAAATCGTTTTAGTGTAATTAAGTCTTGACTATAAGGTATGCGTGCTCGCATGCTCTTATTAAGCATGTATGCTTATTAAACAAACAATTAGTTACATAGATAATGTAAATAGGATCAATTTTATATAAAATTTTGATTTGTTATTGTTTTTCATATTTTGTGATATATTTTGTTTTCGATATAAAACGCAAAGTTAAACGAAACAATAACAGAAACGAACGAAGCTCCGCGCGAAAATAATATATATATTTATTATTTTCTTTCGATTGCAATAAATCTAAGGTTCCTACATTAAGTATTTTCCAAGTAATTCTGTAACGTTTAAGAATCCGTAATAGTTTGTGACCAATTGTTCTGCACCTTGAGAAAAAACCATCTCGGACTAACTACCTCTACAAACAAAAAGAAACACGTACAATATAAAAAACTGATTTTATCACATATTTCAAGTTTGTTCTTATCGCAAAGGAAATTACATAGGAACTAACATTAATTTCCAATTATTCGTACAAAACCTATTATACTGTAATTATATATCCGTACACACTTAATAGATTGCTTTTGTTATTTTTAAAAGAAAAATATTGAAACTTGTATTTATTCCACAAAACTGCTGATAACATGAAGCTCAGCACAATATTAATAGCAATATTTATATTTCAAGTTGAAGCTTTAATAAAATTTGCGGAAAATGCAAACATAGAAATTTTCAAAAACTTTCTAGCCAAGATTGTTTTATTCCCTGCGGAACAATATGCAACTATTGGTATAATAGGCACTCATACAGCAATAGCAGAATGGTTTATAAGGGAACGGATACATTTGGAATGCCCTGTGATGCTTTCTCACAACCAACGTGCCAACACAAGCTCATTAACTTATCGCACCAAAGACCTTTACGGTTTTTTTAGAAGAGTTGCACGATTTCGACAAATATATGGACTACGTAAACGAATGTCCTTTCTTGCATCGCCGAGGACGATTCACTTTAATTATCAGCCGAGAATTTAGTGATACCGAATGGTTGGAAGATGTTATGAAAAAAATTTGGTTCGAAAATTTATTAAACTTTAATGTTATATTTAATTTACTGGGAGAGTTGAAAATTACTGGTTATAATCCTTTCAATAAGACTATTTATTATTTAGAGGAAACTGATGAAATGTTCCCGAACAAACTAACCAACGTTTATCAGTCTCCAATTACTGTTATGGCGCCTGTAGATGTAAACAAAAAAAGGCTATATAATGTAACAGTCCCAGGGGCTGATTTGACTGAATTAGAGGGGATTATAAGAGAAATGAACGCGTCGTTGAATATTACTTTATTTACTGATTTTAATAAGATGAAAAATATGGTATGGGATGAATCTGTTGATATTTCCTCTCTGAAAATGATGATGTTCGAGCTGGAACCGTCGTCAGCTTATACCTACCCTTACGTTAGAGATGACATAGTTGCGCTAGTACCAAAAAGCAAACTAATTCCATTGTACTTGTACATTTTTTATACGTTCGATCTGGAATCATGGAAATATATTGCAATTACCTTGTCAACAATTCTAGTCCTTAAGAAATTCTTGCAACTGGTGAATATCAACTTTGGCAACAAAATTATAAATATTTGCTTAATATGTTTTATTGGATTTATATTAAATATATTTCAATGTTCTCTAACTGGAGCACTAACGAAACCGAAATACGACAAAGACATAGACGGGGTTCGAGAACTGAAAGACAGCAATTTAAATATGTTGGTTTTTAATGAAATGTTAAGACTAATGTGGCGTGGTCTACCAGAGTTTAGACATAAATTTATAAACATCACCTTTCCTCAATATGTGGACAGGATTCAAGCAGGTGATAGTGGTAACGCTTATGTCGCCCTGCAAAATCAGGCGGTGATTTTGTTAGAACTAGGATATTTAGATGGGAAACCCTTTTATCACCTTGTTTCTGAACCCTTAATACCCTCACGCTCTGCATATTTTTTCTCGTCCAGGTCTCCATATTTTGGATTCTTTAATGAGAAACTGGCTTTATTCGAACAATATAGGAAAAGTGCCGTCGTGGAATCTTTCGATCTTAGATATTTGAAAAAAACTGATAAGAAGAGAAGAGATACCAAAGCTACTCCCATATTGAAGATTGCTCATTTACAATCGGCATTTATAATTTTGTTAAGCGGTAACATTGTTGCCTTTTTAGTTTTTCTTTTTGAAATTTTCAAAAGTTTTTATTTTAAATATAAATACGAAATATAGTTATTCTATTAACACAGCACTAATACAACATGTTATGATATTGAATTAATCACGGTTTGCTCAAAATATAATACATTATTTAATATAGAACATATAGAACATAATTGTATTTTTCTTAAGAAAAAATAAAAGGTTAATATAATTTAGATTGTAAGCACTGTTTAGCTAAAAAATAGAAAATAGTCGTCAATATAAAATAGCGCGCAATAGTCGTCTGTGAAACTTCGGGGTTGAGGAGATATTCTGGGCATCTGCCTGTAACTTGGATCTTCCCGTAGTCTTTGTTATAAGTACCTTCGTCTATGTGTTTCTGTCTCTCCTGCAGCTCTACCTCTATTAGTCTCTCTTCCAAATTTTTTTCAACTAGCATTTCTTCATTTATCATTCTCTCAATCTCTACGTGACTCCATCCACCTCTTTCATACATCAGCTTTCGTTGGCATCCCCACTTGGTTTCAGTCTTACATTCTATCCTTTCTTTCCTTAACACTTTCAGCACTTCTTTCACTATTCTTTCCTCATTCATACCGTCCACTTTTCTTTCAAACTTGGCCACTCTCGTTGCTGCATAACTGGCGACTTTGTTGGTGTTTGTCTCCTGGAGAACAATATACCAAGGGGTAGACCTCTCTAACTGGAGGATCCTCTTAATATATTGTAGTTGTACCCTTTCTATGTCCGCCTCCTCCTTTACTCCCCATATTTCCGCCCCGTACATCAGGATACTTCGCACGCATGCCTTCCAAATCACCATCTTCGCCCTATAATTCTCTCTAAAGTAAACTCTCCACACATCCCAGAACCTATTAGCCGCTATCCATGCTTTTTTAACTATAAATCGAATATGCTCTCTGCACGAACCATTCTGCTGGAACACAAAACCTAGATATTTGAAGCTCCTAACCTGTTCTATCTGCGTTTTTTCCCATTTAAAACTCTCTCTCTCTTTGCTCCCTTTCTCTTCCGGAATAACATCCACTTAGTTTTTTCAACGTTCACCTTTAACACGCGCTTCTTAAAAAACCTTTCCAGTCGTGTTAATACCTCTCTCATTTCTGCATACGTAGCGGCTAGCACAACGACGTCGTCCGCGTAGGCTAGGCTGCAGACTTTCCTGGTCCCTATTACTACCCCCCCAGCCTGACCCATACTTAACGTCCTTTCTAGGTCCGCCGTATATAGGTTGAATAGTAATGGACTTAGAGGACACCCTTGTTTTAAACCTTTCACAACCTCGAACCTTTCAGATGTAGCCTCACCAACTTTCACTCTGCACCATGTTCCCTCATACAGACGTTCGATACTTTCTCTCAACTGACGCGATATACCTTTTGAACTCATAAACTCCCACACTTTCTCCCGCACTACAGAGTCATAGGCTGCTTTTAAGTCGATAAATACTGCGTACAATTTTCCCTTTGGTTTCCTCAATTCTTTTTGAACAATATAGTTTAGTGTGTAAAGATGTTCCGTAGTACCACGACCTTTTCTAAATCCGGCTTGAACTTCTGGAATCAGCTTCATCTCCTCCACTTCTTCTAGCAATTTTCCCTCCAGCAGTTTAGCGTAGATTTTGTATGCGGTATCCATAAGAGTTATCCCTCTGTAATTACTCAATTCCTCCTTATTTCCATGTTTAAGGACTGGCACAATAATTCCCTCTCGCCAACTATCCGGAATTTGTTTGCTGCCTTTGAAGAAACTGTTAAGTTCGGCGAGCAGTTTCTCCTTCACTGTTTGTGTAGCCAAGCACCACGCTTCGTTTGGTACCGCATCTGGCCCTGGGGCTTTCCTTTTTTTAAGCGTCGCCAGAACACTTTCCAATTCTTCCTTTGTAATTTCTTCCAGGAAATCCTCTCTGTTGGTTTCTACCGCCCCAAAATTTCTATTACTTCGCTCGCCGTACTCTTTTATTTCGTCTGCCAATAAATCTCTGAAGTGGTTCCTCCAGCTTTCTATCGCGATGGACCTTGGGATTTCTCTCTTTTCTTTACCTGCAGCAATGTATTTCCAGATGTCCGACTCTCTGCTCGTTTGGTTGATTTTCCGCATCTGGAGCTTCTCCCATTCCTGTCTCTTTCTCTTCTCCAAATCCCTCATATTTTTAAGCTGATTTTGAAATCTTTCCAGTGTTGTTCTTTCTTCCTTCCAAGCCCTAAATTCTGCTCTGGTTCTTTTCCTCATCACTCTAGTTTCTTTGTCCACCCATGCATTTCCATGACAGTTCTGGTTGTGCGAAACTTTAACAATTAAAGCCTTTCGTACCATTTCTGACAGTTGACCAAACTCCGCCACTTCCACCATTCCTTCTATAATCGTCAGGGATCTAGACTATTTAATGAAGAAATTTAACATTGATAAGAAACGACATGCAGATGATTTGGTGGCTACAGCTTTAAAAATTGAAGAATGGAATAAAGAAGGGAAAAATCATGCATTTTTATATAAAAGAAAGGGTAAATAAACAATTAACTGTTAACAGCAGATACTCAAATTAAGTAGATAATAATTTTCTTCTCTATTGCAGATTTTGGTGGTGCCTTGTTGTATTGCAACCTTTATAGATCTATTGAACCACTTCCTCTAATCATTGGTGTACTTACCCATTTAGTTTTTGTCTACTATTACTGTAAGCTCTGTGTACTTTCCATTTTATATTTTCTTTTTTCCTCTTACATAAAGTAGAAGGTATTGGTATAGCTTATTTGGCATTTTCAAAATATAAACTTGAGGGGTTTCATATGGTGCAGGAGGTGTGGTGGTGGAAATAATAATCATGTTGTAGGTGAAAGTCACCCTTACTTAGACAATGAAGATTTTGCAGTGGGCTATATGAATAAAATGATGGAAAAGAAATTGAAGGATTACCAACATGTCATTTGTATAGATGGTACACACGGGACAAATCGATGGAAATTGGAGTTGACGACTGTTTTAGTTAAGGATGATGGAAATATGGGATTCCCGGTGGCATTTTTGCTCTCCAATAGATTGGATCAGGTGATTCAAAAAGTTTTTTTGGGGGCATTAAAAGAAAGATTGGGATGCAGCATTCAAACGAAATATATAATGAGCGATGGTGATCCTAAATATTACAATGCATGGACAGAGACCATGGAGACTGCGGAAAAGCCAAGGAGATTACTTTGTACATGGCATGTGGTAAAGAATTGGAACATTCAAGGTAGATTTAAAACTGATGAAGCCAGAAAATAAGTTGGAAATGAAGACAGAAATTAAAAAAAATTTGAGGGAAACGAAAATCGAAAATTTTGTCGCTTTGAAAGACAAATATTTTCAACATTTAAAAGACGAAGGTGAACTAAAGTTTTTAAGTTATTTAGAAGAGTAGTAGTATTGCAATTAAACTTCTTAAATTTAGGAATGACTTCTTAAATTTTTATACATTTGTAGGTACTATTTTCAGGAATCAAGAATTAAGATGTGGGCTCATTGCCATAGAATCAATGCCGGAATAAACACCAACATGGCAATATAAAGTTTGCACAAAGTTTTAAAATATAATAAAATGAGAGGAAATCGAAATATAAGGTTAAATTAATATTTTTTTTCATATCGTTATTGTTAAATTTTAAATGTTATTTATAATATTTTTAGAATTAAAAAATTACTAGACATGTTATAAGAGTTTGTTGATGAGAAGATTTGGTTGGTGGAAGAATATTTTAAACCAAGAGCGACCAAATGTCAACAATTACAGCCATAAAATAATTGTTTAAGCCCATACGAAGACAGAATAAATGACAGATTTTGTTGAATTTGGCAAATTTAGAGTCAAATCGACAACAGGAGACACATTTTATACTATAACTTACAATGAATTGTGTGATAAGGATTGCCAAATGGGATATTGCCATAAATGTAAAGTTTGTTTCCATCCTTATATTTGTGAGTGTCCAGAATTTTGCATAAAGACTACTTTGTGCAAACATATACATGCAGTAGTACTTCATGAAAGGAGGAAAAGTGAGTCGGAGGTAGGTGTTCCTGGTTTGGGAGAAGAAGAAGACTCAGAAGGAATGTTATATGTGAATGAACCCACAACAAGTAAAATTAGGTACCGAGAGGAACTATGCCAGTTTTTAGAAGAGAAAAATAATGAACCAAGCACATCTATCGATAGCGAAAGAAGGAGACAGGTGTGTTTAAGAAACTATACACAAAATCTGTAATTTTTTTAATAATAAATTTAAAATTTTTTACAGATTGCAGAAGAAAATCTAATATGTGCGATGAAGACCTTAGGGGGGTATCATTTGATAAGTTTGAAAACATGTGTAAGGCTTTTATGAATAATTTAGAAAGAGAGAAGAACAATGAAGTATGCAAGAAGAGAAAAATAGAGAAGCAGACATACTTTTCCAATAAAAAGTGAAATGCTGGTAAGCAGGTCTCTTATCTAATTTTGTAAATTATTCATTTAATTATTACATGTGTTTAGGCGTAAAAAAGGTCGGTCAGTTGGGGTTGTGACTGAGGTTGGAGGTAGATTCTGGAACTGTACAAGCTTCAAAATTTGGAGCAAGGGAAGAATAATAGATAAGTAATGTATTGTAATTTATTTAAGTATTATGTAATTAGCTATGTTTTGTAATTTATTTAAGCATTTTGCTATGTTTTGTAATTTATTTAAGTAATATGTATTTATATATTGTAAATCTATTGTATTTCCTGTTTAAAGATGGATCAATCGTAATTACAATATTATATTACTTTCATTTTTAAGTTGACAGTTGCTTTCTCATTTATGCAAAATACATATGTATATAATATTATGCAATACGATTTATCCAGGGGTTAAAAATCGTATCAGCACCTCCACGCGGTTTACCCCGGGTAACGCTAACGCTGAACGTAAACTATTTCGTAGAATTATATTTTCATGTAATTTTGGGTATTTATGATTTTTTTTATAGTTATCAATACCAGGAAAATATATAATAAATTTCTTATACGAATATAAATTTCTTTTTAACAACTATTCCACCCAAATCGACAATTACTCCCAACAATAAAAAATATTTCTTAAAAAAAAATGAAGTTAAAACTGTCTATAAAATACTTCAAAATTCAAGAATTTACTATTTTTAGAATGAAATTATTTCAACTTTTTTTTTTTTTTAATTCGCGCGCAGATTCAGCAGGCGCCACCAAGCGCCCATTATTTGAACTAGGTCTAGTTTGTAAAATAAGATATGCTGGTTAGGACAGGGTGACGCCCCGCTCGGATACACAGTGATCCAATAAATCAACAACGACGATGACTGTGTTCCGACAATAATCGATTCAGACAAGCGCAAGCGAAGAAAGGCACTCATTCATCAAAATTCTGAAACAAACACACGAGGTGTAAAAGTGTTATTATCGCCTAACTCCCAGCGTCTTATGCGATGCGCTGACCATGGTTAGGGCAGGGTTGCGCCCCGCTCGGATACACAGTGATCCAATAAATCAACAACGACGAAGACTGTGTTCCGACAATAATAATAATCGAACCGAAATATATTTGTTTATTCAAGTGCATGTAATTTTTTCCTCGAGTGTCCTTTTTCGTTTTTGTTTGATAAAGAGTATTAAAGAAGGTATGTAGAATATTTACCTATATAACCTTGTTGTATTTACTGAAAAAAAAATGAGCAAAAAATTATCACCGCAGCGGGGCTCAAGAAGTTGAGATATAGATTACGATGCTTTGTAATAGAATCTAGAAGAAAATCTAGCCCATGTCTGCCTCTGTACTAGGGATGTTGCGAATATTCGCATCCGCAATTGTGGAGCTTCCGCATAGATTTGGACATCTGCATCGGCATCCGCAATAATCATTGCAGATTTTATTTTTGTTGTGGTATTAAACGAAATAATTTTAAAAGTCAAAAATGTAAAAAATTTCGACTCATTTCAATCATTCGACTATAACTCAGAAGTAACTGCAAGCAATTAAGGACAGACTCAATCAACTTCATCTCTTCAAAACTTTTTTCTTCAAAAAAGTTGATGACTGTTTAACAAGATCACAAGATTTTGATCCAATTCAAAAGGTCGTCACGATTCTAAGATGTGAACTTTTAACAAAGTTTTCCAATTTGGTATAAAGCAATTTATATATCATCGCCAGAATGAGAAATAATGAAAATGACGGTTCTTTTAATTTTGTAGGGGCTAAAAGAATGAGAATAACATATTCCTCGGAAAAAGACACCGAACAACTAGGACCAGGTTTAGTCAGAAACCCATCCTTAAAAGCGATCTTGTTATTATGTTGGATTCGTCAAGTGAAGATGAGAGTCAAAAAACACCAGGAAATGGTAACGCTGAAGCTATGCTAAAAAAGGAATCAACCGTATTAAAAAAGGACCAATGTAGACGAGAATCCTCGAGAATATTAATATTTATTAAATATAATGCTCCAATTTTAACTTTAATTACTAATAACTTTATAAAAATATTAAAAATGACTATTTTATTGTTTTATTTCCACCCATATAGTTTCATATAAAATATGTTAAGATCCGCATCCGCATCCGCGGATGTGAGCCTTCAAATATCTAACTCCGCATTCGCGTATGTGAAAAAATCTGCATCCGCAACATCCCTACTTTGTATATTGCAAGTATCAACTTAGATCCTAAGTAACAAACAATTTGCCCGGCGCGGCGCTACGTCTCGTATTTCTAATCTCACATGTACAAAGTAGGGATGTTGCGGATGCAGATTTTTTCACATCCGCGAATGCGGAGTTAGATATTTGAAGGCTCACATCCGCGGATGCGGATGCGGATCTTAACATATTTTATATGAAACTATATGGGTGGAAATAAAACAATAAAATAGTCATTTTTAATATTTTTATAAAGTTATTAGTAATTAAAGTTAAAATTGGAGCATTATATTTAATAAATATTAATATTCTCGAGGATTCTCGTCTACATTGGTCCTTTTTTAATACGGTTGATTCCTTTTTTAGCATAGCTTCAGCGTTACCATTTCCTGGTGTTTCTTGACTCTCATCTTCACTTGACGAATCCAACATAATAACAAGATCGCTTTTAAGGATGGGTTTCTGACTAAACCTGGTCCTAGTTGTTCGGTGTCTTTTTCCGAGGAATATGTTATTCTCATTCTTTTAGCCCCTACAAAATTAAAAGAACCGTCATTTTCATTATTTCTCATTCTGGCGATGATATATAAATTGCTTTATACCAAATTGGAAAACTTTGTTAAAAGTTCACATCTTAGAATCGTGACGACCTTTTGAATTGGATCAAAATCTTGTGATCTTGTTAAACAGTCATCAACTTTTTTCTCAAGCACTTCAGTAATTGTAATTACAGATGAAATATGGGCATAAGAGCTGGTTAGTTCCCGTGTGGCTTCCTCAAAAGGTTTCAATAACTCAAAACAGCTTTCAATGATTTTCCACTCTTATGTCAAAATAGGATTAATCTCACTGTTATTGATGTAAAGACTTAGGTTATCCTTCACCTTTAAAAAACGCTTGAACTTATAAAATGTACTGTTCCATCGCGTTATACAATCTTGGAACATTTCGAGATGAAGTTGATGGCGTCTGTCCTTAATTGCTTGCTGTTATTTCTGAGTTATAATGGAATGATTGAAATGACTAAAAAATGTTTACATTTTTGACTATTAAAATTATTACGTTTAAGATCACAATAAAAATAAAATCCGCATGAACATCCGCAATGATTATTGCGGATGCCGATGCAGATGTCCAAATCGATGCGGAAGCTCCACAATTGCGGATGCGAATATTCGCAACATCCCTAGTACAGAGGCAGACATGGGCTAGATTTTCTTCTAGATTCTATTACAAAGCATCGTAATCTATATCTCAACTTCTTGAGCCCCGCTGCGGTGATAATTTTTTGCTCATTTTTTTTTCAGTAAATACAACAAGGTTATATAGGTAAATATTCTACATACCTTCTTTAACACTCTTTATCAAACAAAAACGAAAAAGGACACTCGAGGAAAAAATTACATGCACTTGAATAAACAAATATATTTCGGTTCGATTGTTATTATTGTCGGAACACAGTCTTCGTCGTTGTTGATTTATTGGATCACTGTGTATCCGAGCGGGGCGCAACCCTGCCCTAACCATGGCCAGCGCATCGCATAAGACGCTGGAAGTTAGGCGATAATAACACTTTTTACACCTCGTGTGTTTGTTTCAGAACACTTGTCGTTGTGTTTGCTTTTTTGGTACTTGTCGTGATCATCTTGTCCAAGGACAAACACTTGTCATTGTGTTTGTTTGTTCTCTGATCTTTGTTGCCATCATTTTGTACAAGGTCCAACACTTGTCGTGTTTGCTTCCTTTGATCCTTGTCGCGATTCTCTTACTAAGGACAAACAAAAAAAACGAAAAAAACTTTGTATTTGTGTTTGTTTGCTTTTGTTTTCTCTCGGCGAGTGAGGTTGATTGTCTTTGTTTCGTTCACCTCCTTGCCCGCCATCATTATTCAGAATCCGATAAATAAAAGATGTT
Source organism: Phosphuga atrata (assembly GCA_944588485.1). Lineage (NCBI taxonomy): Eukaryota > Metazoa > Arthropoda > Insecta > Coleoptera > Silphidae > Phosphuga > Phosphuga atrata. The sequence goes on along the minus strand of OX155903.1, from coordinate 8,572,986 downwards.
GTCATTGTTGTCAACGCAGCGGTCAAGATCCATAGCGTAAATTATTGGCTGATCTTGTTATTTATAGTACATTAACATCCTTAGGTGCTGTTTCGGAGTTTAGCGACTGTATGCTGGACATGGTTGAGCCTTCCTAGTGACTTTTCTGTTCAAATTATGTCTACTACAGTCCCATTCGTGGGTCGTTCGGAATTTCTTTTGTTTGTTTTGAATTGTTGACTGTCTTATTTTGAACACCCCGAAGGGTGAAAATTGTCTCGGTGGTCTCATTTATTTTTATTTTGTTACTTAGGATCTACGCGGACACAGTTGGGATGCGGGACTACTTGCAATATACTAATATATACTATATTGCAATATATAATAACTAATATATATATATATATATATATATATATATATATATATATATATATATATATATATATATATATATATATTCAACATTTTTGGCAATTTTTGAAAAAAGTAATTTGGCCCAAAGTTAGACGCAAAAATCTTTTAGCCTGATTATTCATCTATCCATCCACTTGAATTGTATCCAAAGTTAAGTGGCGGAAATGCTAGCAATAATCGAGAGCTAGCAATAGTCGAATTCTTTTTAGAAGCAAAAATTGTTTGCATATAAAACCATTGGCTTTAGCAAACAACATTACTGTTATACGCATTTTTTCGTGCCCAAAAGTTTTTATTGGAACTTGCTTCACCACAACAGAGTCCACAGTTGTATCCGAGATCATGTCCAAGCTAACTCCAGTTTCATCGCAGGCATAAATCCCAGGTCATATTTGTTTCCAATTTGTTGTTTTTTTTATGTACAGAACAAAATTCCAAAGTTTCGGTATTAAATCTGCTGGCAGTTTCAGTGATACTGTAGTAGTAGCAGTGCTTCCCAAAGTGGTGGGCCGCGGCCCCCTTGGGGGCCGGGGCCTATCCACAAGGGGGCCGCGAAGAACCGCGAATATAACACATGAATATATCTTCGATAATTAGGTTTAACTGTCAAATATGCACATACCTACATCAATTAAAATTATAAACTCCATTAAAATATTGAAAATGATGATTTTTCAATTCAAATAATTTTTCGAAAAGGGTAATTAAATGAATCGTTGGAGTGGTTCTCTTTAGGGAAAAAGTACAAATTTACTGATTCTTAACTATAAGCTACAAGCCTTTTTAAAAAAAAATCCGTATGGACCAAGAGTTTTGGACAAGGAAGAACAAGCATATTTATTTCTTTGCAAGAAGAAAATATCATGTCGTTGTCAACAGAATTTAAATCATTTAACAGAATCAATTAACTTCTTTGAAAAGTATTTGCAAATTTAAAACTAATTAACGTCAAATCAAACTGATCTTCTTCCCTGAAATTTACAAGAGGAATTAATTGTCTTGAGATCGGATTCAATAGTGGAATTTTCTGGAAGCGATATTTCAGAATTTTGGATAAAGCGGCAAAACGAATTAACTGACTCAGCATTAAATATTCTGGTTCTGTTTGCAATAACGTACCTCTGCGAATCGTTATTTTCAACTATGTTATTAATTAAGAACAAGCATATGGTATGCCTATCAGAATCATTAGAAAATAATCTTAGAATATCAATTTCATATAATGGGTCATTTTTAACCGAATTTTGAAAAAACAGAAAATTTGGAAAAGTGAAAGAAACATTTATTTGCGCCGATAAAAACACCAAATTCGGCAATTCTGTATGTTGACTTACCCATTGAGCCAAAAATCAGTTTCGTCACTGAAGACAACTTTTCGATAGAGAAATGGATTTTCATCCAACTTTTATAAGCCCCATTAACCAAACAAATGACGTTGTGGTACGTCACCTCGCTTCAGTACTTGCAGCAGCTGCATTTTGTATGGTTTGTATGGTAAAATCTTCTAGGTTGTCGAATAACACAAGCCCCACTGTTATAAACGGCGACGAATTGACATATTGCGATCTTCATTGACACTGACCGTTACAGCAGCAATATATTCTTCGGTATGCACTATTCGCATACGGGTTGATTATTTTATTAGATTGGACTAATGTCCAATAAAGTGAAACTGGTGCGAAATTTGGTCACATCAGCTTGAATAGCTTGTTCGGTGGATCGATTATGACGACCATAACATGGACGTAATTTACGCAACACAATTCTCATACAGCACTAATTTTGATAATAAAATTCAATGATTTGCAAGTGTTGTTCGTTGTGAAATAGCAAACCTTACTGAGCATTTTTGACATTTCCATATGTCACGAATCTTTTTTTACACTGAAAAAAATCACACTGAAAAATCGAATAGCAAAGAAATCATAATATATAACGCCAAATCTAAATTTGTTGTGTAATAATATTCAAACACATCCATGACATTAAATTTAATTTATTAACATTAATGTAATTAATGCTAATTATTATTTAATTTTTTTGTTTGCTAATTTGTTGAATTCCTTTTTCATGCTTTTTATTTCACTTTGCACAAAATTGGACTTCTTTAACCCTTTCGCTACGGGAACTGGATAAAGCCGTAAAATATTTTCGTGCCCTGTATACGCGAACCGGATTAATACGTAAGCCTTTTCTTTTGTAATTAGTATTGGAAATTAACGTATCCACTGCATTATAATTATCCATATACACTACTAAAAATAAAAAATAAACACATAAAAACTTAATTTCAGTGTAATCAACTTTTTTGGCCCAAACTACGGGAACCGTATTAAGCCGCTTGCAGCATTTCACTGCAGTTCCTTTCAAAAAAATCATAAAGCAGGACTGTCTAGCCTTTCATTTATAATTCCGGACGTATGCTAAGCCTACCAAGAACTGAAATGTGTTTTATTTTGGTTACCCATTAAGAAAAGAAAATGAAACGAGTAAAATAAAATAAACAAATTTGAAAGTACTACAGACTACGGGAAGCGTATTTATACGCAAAGTACCTGTTATGACTCGTGTTACGGAATCGGGAATGTGGTGTTAGAATCACGGATTCTAACTTTGTTCGAAGGACCAATTTAAAATCTTTGTGGTTTTTTAATATTTATTTTAAGTATATTAACAACAAAGAAAATGCACCGAAACGTTCGGTTTTGTGTCTTGAAACGCACTCTCGTTTCTTTCTTTTTACTCAACTAAACTAAACTACCCTCTCTCTCCACAGTAGGTGGGGAGGAGGCGACCAATAAGGACCTTGTATCTTTTAAAGGGACTTAACATGCCGCCGCCCTTGAATTTTCCAACTAAACCAGAATGTTACGAAAATTCAAAAATAAAAATTTAAAATAATCAAAGTCAAATTATAGCTATTAAAATATATACAGGAGAAATTTCCCAAATTTTCATGTAAAGTTCAACTTAAAATATAAGTCCCAACACTTTTATAGCACACGTCCAAAAAATTCGCGCACATTAATTGTGATTTTTCTTAAGATGTTACGGCTGGCTTCTTTCCGTTAATCCACTGGTAAGCGTGATATCCGGTTGACTGCTCGTCTCACGATACCCGACGAAGTTTTGACAGAAACGACGCGGGTGATGTCATCTTTTTCCGGGTGTAGCTCGGTGGTTCTTCCCAACAGCCATTGTTGAGGTGGAACATTGTCTTCGTGAATTAGTACCATTTGCCCAATTTTCAGCTCGATGGGTGGCTTATTCCATTTGAACCTAGGTTGCAGTTGAACCAAGTACTCTTTGTGCCAGCGGTTCCAAAAATGCTGACGCATACGTTCAATATGCTGCCACCGCGATAATCGGTTTATCGGCGTAATCTGTAGGTTCGATTCTAAGGGTGTTGTTAATGGTTCTCCTATTAGGAAATGACCAGGGGTCAGGGCTAGAAGATCATTTGGATCGTTTGAGATAGGACATAAGGGACGTGAATTTAGGCAAGCTTCAATTCTAGTTAACAAAGTATACATCTCTTCATAGTTGAGGCAATCTTTTTTAAATGATGTTTTGTTGATTTAACATTTGCCTCCCATAAACCCGCAAATGTAGGGGAACGAGGTGGTATGAAATGCCATGCTATGTTACAGGGTGTTAATGAATCAATGACGTTTTTAAAATCGCTTGATTTAAATAGTAATTTGAGCTCCTTATCAGCTGCTCTGAAATTAGTGGCATTGTCAGAATACAAGTCGGACACAGGTCCGCGTCTAGTTATAAAGCGTTTTAATGCTGCTAAAAATGATTCGCTTGTTAAGTTGCTTACTAATTCTAAATGAACGGCTTTGGTAGCAAAACAGATAAAAAGGGCTACATATGCTTTAATTTTATGTTTACTACGGCCAAATCCAGCTTTAATGAAAATGGGTCCCATGTAATCTATACCTGTTTTTATAAATGGGCGGATTTGTTCGACACGTTCTTTAGGTAAATTGCCCATAGTCTGAGAAATGTTTTTTGGTTTAAAGCGGAAACATTTTACGCACTTGTGTAGAATATTTTTTATTACATTACGACCAGAAATGATCCAAAATTTTTGTCTCAAACATGATAATGTGGCTTGAGCACCTGCATGTAACTGCCTTTCGTGTTCCTGAACCACTAACAAATTCGTTACATGATGTTTGGCAGGTAAAATCAATGGATGTTTTACATCGAAAGTTACAAGAGCATTTTTGATGCGCCCACCTACTCTAATTAATTTATCGTTGTCTAAAAAGGGATTTAATGGAAACAAAGAACTTTGTTTCTTGACATATTGGTTATTCACTAACTGTTTTAATTCAGATTTAAAAGATTTTTCTTGAATTAGTTTTACGATCGTTTTTTCTGCTTGCTTTAATTCTGCGGTAAATTTATCCCACATTATTTGTAGATCGGGTGGTATTATGGTATCCCACGCAAGTTTTAATGACCATAATTTCTGCATGACAATTTTGGCTTTTATAATCAATGGGGAAATTAAACCCAGAGGATCCCAAAGTTGTGCAATGATGGATAGAATATTTCTTTTAGTTACGCTATCATTGGATAATTCAATATTAAAAGCAAAAGTAAGTAAATCGTTTTTACAATCCCATGCAACGCCTAAAGTTTTAATTTGTTGATCAATATTTAGATTGACAACGGTTTGATTGGCTTCTTGTGACAACTTTGGACAATTTGAAGACCATTTTGACAATTCAAAACCTGCTTTATTTAAAATGTGAGTGATATCATTTTTTAATTTAGTGGCTTCCTCAGCGGATTGTGCGCTAGTGAGTAGATCGTCCATGTAAAAATGTTCTAAAATAACCGAATTAGCTTTAGGAAAATTTTGTTTTTCGTTGTGTGCGGCTTGTTGTAAACTACGTACAGCGAGAAATGGAGCCGATGTGGATCCATAGGTCACTGGTTCAAATCCGCTTCGAAGGACCATGTTATGACTCGTGTTACGGAATCGGGAATGTGGTGTTAGAATCACGGATTCTAACTTTGTTCGAAGGACCAATTTAAAATCTTTGTGGTTTTTTAACATTTATTTTAAGTATATTAACAACAAAGAAAATGCACCGAAACGTTCGGTTTTGTGTCTTGAAACGCACTCTCGTTTCTTTCTTTTTATTCAACTAAACTAAACTACCCCCTCTCTCTCCACAGTAGGTGGGGAGGAGGCGACCAATAAGGACCTTGTATCTTTTAAAGGGACTTAACAGTACCTAACTACGGGAACCGGACGAATCCGCACTACCCTCACCACCCCGTACACAGGGCACGACTTAGGGCACGAGGTAGAAAAGCACCCCGTAGCGAAAAGGTTATAACGCCCGAAACATTACTAAAGATGCTAACGAAATTTTTTCAGCTATATTGTCTAATACTAATTTCTTAGTAATAAGGAATACACGGTGATCGCCTGTCGTAACCTGTATGTAATAAACAACAATTGTACTATTTTTCATTTTATAATTAATAATTAATTTTCTTCATTTACTAACAAAAGTATATTTAATAATGTATATATGTATATACAAAGACAATTTTTTTTACATAACCCAAGTTTCCAAAAAAATAGGGGACCGTGGTTTATCGATATGAGTTGCAGGGGAGCCGCGACATCAAAAAGTTTGGGAAGTAGTGCTGTAGTGCGCCGTCGAACAGTGAAACTGTTTCTGTTCATGAATTTTTGAAACAAACCTCTGCTTGCAAAAAAAATAATTACTGTTGGCAGTTTCATGAACCTTTTTCTCATACAAAACGTTTGCCCTTTGATCATGATCTATTTACATGTGTCGGGATGTGATTTGTTGTCGGGATGGTAGGCCAGGAAGTGTTAACTTCTGGAAGAGCCGTTGGCGTAGCTCCGTATGTGACGAATATGACGTATTTGGTTGATAGGAGACAGGTGCGTGGGTCTTCTTTCTTTAATAATATAATTTCGCGAAATCTGCCTGATACACGTGTTGGGTACTTGTTTACGGTGCTTGTTGGTTCTTGATCGCCATAGTGGTTTTTACCCACGAAAATTCTTCTGGGGCTGGACCTTTCCCAATCGACTTCATCAAGGCGACTTGCCCAAAACGGATGAAAATCGGTGGTAATGGATCCTTTCCTGAAATTCCGTCTAGGTTTCGTTTTCTCCCATCCTGGTACACCCCCTTATTTTATAGGTGGACGTCCGGACGCGAGCGATCAGCGGAGGAAACGGTGAGCGTCTAGATTAGATAAAACCCTTTTATATATCTAAATACAGTCCGCTAAAATACCAAACAACATGTAACAATTAAACGTTGTTCACGTCGTTGCAAAATTTCTATTTTCAGTTGAGCATCAAAATAAGAATCTTGTACTTTCCGCGCACCACAAACGAAATGTTTTGCTGGCCGTAGACGTTTTTAGAAGCATTGAGTTTTGTTTACGCCACTCTTTGACCTAAAGTTATAAGTGCACCTACTCATTTTGCAATAAAAAGAAAGACTGTACACGTAGTTACGCGTATTACTTACGTGTAATTCTGTGATATTAAGCATGTTTGCTTCTAGCCGATTTCCTTCTTTTTCCGCAGCAGTAACTGCAGCTAATTTAAAATCAATTTCTTCTTTGATGCATATTTGTCATGAACAGTTTCATCAATTTCAGTTGATTGCATCACAAAAGAAATTATCTTAAATTTCAAATTTAAATTTATCAAAAATTATCTAGATGTTTGCTTGGGAGTGGTCTTAGCTTATTGAAGGATTGATTAAAATAAACTTTATGTTTTTCTTTCTAGGGGTTACAATCCCCCATGCTAAAAATTTGGGTAGTATCTTTGACAGTGGCTCGCCACTGTCCCACGAAGAATATTCTTCAACTGAGCATGGCTGAAAATTTCACTAAATGCACTACCCCAGGTGATAACCAATCCACCGTCACCTATGGTGACGTTAGCCGACCTTCAGATTATGAGGAGTCCGCACCAACATGCTTTAAGGATGAGTCGAAGAATCCTGAAAGCACCGTACGTAAACTCAGACCAAGACGACAAAGCTTGTTCGCAACATTTAATGCTAACTAACTATTAAAAGTGGGTAAACTGAAACATCTGACAAATTCACTAACCCGACACAACATAATACTGACAGCAGTACAGGAAACCAGATTTAACATGCCTTCGAGTCCCAAGGCAACATAATCCTCAAAGGAAAAGTGGGCCAGGGCAATGAACAACGTACTCCACTTAGGTACAGGTTCAGTCACAGGATACTGGATTCAGTCACCGACTTTACATCCCCAAGCAGTCGTGTATCCATCCTCTCTCTCAAATGTGCAAACAAGGGCTACAGTATAGTCAATGTACATGCCCCAATCAACCAGAATAACAGACGCAATCCAGACAGAAGTGATAAATTCTTCAAAGACTTAGAATAAATTATCTCTAAATTTTCAGAGAGACACACTGTCATACTGCTTGGTGACTTCAATACTCAATTGGGTAGAGAGAAAATATACAAGAACATAGTGGGCAATTATCCGGCGCACCAACGAACCAACCGCAACGGAGAACGATTGTTGGATCTGTGTAGGTCTTTTGGATTGCTCATGAAGTCTACAGGGTTTTAAGACTTGCCAAGGAAGCAGAAAAGTTGGATTTCGCCTAATACCAACCCGAGTAAATTCCAGATAGATCACGTGGCTAAAAAGGAAATATAAAACGTGAAGGTACTAAGAAGCGCCAATTTGGACTCACTACCTCTCAAAGATCAAAATAAAAATCCATCCTAGAAATACTTGATTACACAGAACCTACAACAATTTATTCGTCCAGTAGAATCTGTCTGTTGAGTAGGGCCTGACTCACTTCATGTTGTTGCTCTGATTGTAGAACACATTGGTTTTCCATAGGTGCTTTCGACCGCAGTCCCAGTCGTGAAATTTCTCAAAATTTAAATAATTTGAGATCGTTCTTCAATCGCTGGCATACATAATCCTTCACGTAATTGTCGAAAAATATTCGGCGCTCGTTTGCCTTTTTTATCATTTTAATGATAAATTATGTAGCTTGCAAGATTGGCGACATCCAGAATATTAAAAAATGGGCAAAAGATTTTCGGTTAGTGATCAGCGTTTCTCAACCGGGGGTACGCGTACCCCCAGAAAAAAATATGTAATGGCGGACATTGATAGATAAATTGAACATAAAAGAAAAGATAAAAAGTAATAAAAGATAACTACATCAAAAGATGTTACTAAGGGCCGATTTTTCAATCCTCACTTTAATCGTCGAATAACTATCTGGAGTATAATATAATCTGTCTGTTTATCCGTCGAATAAATATTTTCAATCGTATAATTTCTAGTGAATCATTGGTGTATCATTGGTGTATTCTAGCTATCAGTGGTGTATACTAGCTAACTTCACACTTATCATGTGCAAGCGAGATGCACAGATACAGTATTCAAGGTGTTCAACAAGAATAACAACAAAATGTCTATTTAAAATATTTACGCCGAAGGCCGGCGTGGTCTAGAGGTAACGCTCTAGACTACAAAGCCGGCGATTGTGGGTTCGATCCCCACACCAAGCCAAATTTATCGGCAATTTTTCGGCTAAGGTTCGCTCATTGTCAGCCTTTGAAACCATTGTCAGCCTTTTAAACGTGGCGTAATAATAGTCGGCGTAGGAGTATAAGGCCAGCCACCCTATCTCCAACAAAAAGCTGAGGCTAACAAATAACTAACCTTTGCTTAGCTGTACCCACCACTCAAGGCATGTAAATGCTAGGAAAAAATGGACTATTATTTTTATATTATGTTTTTAATCGCCAGATTAGTGTCAACAAATAATTATTCAAAAAGGAACCGCTATCACTAAGTACAATCCCATTACCAAAAGCACCATAAATAAGCACACTGATATTTGTCAGTTGAATTTGAAAATATTAGACTGTCGTGAGTTGAACCTGGCCATTGTGTGACAGCGAATCTGGATGAATTAAGTGCAGCAAGACTGGAGCTCCAAATATTATCTTCTTCTTCTTTCGAATAGGCCTACTTTGGACCACGCTTGTTCAACTGTTGGGCTTTGACCTTTGACCAGTATTGTCGCATCTTCTGTCGGTGTAACTCCTTTCTCTCTTCTGTCCAGGGGGTACCTTTCCTTCGGGATTTTTCCTGAAATCCAGGGACTTCCTTCAGGGAGCATCTCACAGACTGTCTGTTTTTGAGACCTGTTATTCCCAGTTCTTTAATATCCTTCTCGGTCTCTGTCAACTAAGTGGTACGAAGCTTCTTGTTTTGCCAGAAGGTAAACAGACGGTTGGTTAGTCGGCCTCGGGACAATCTTACAACGTGGCCATAGAAAGATACCCTTCTTTTCCTTGCACAGTCAGAGAGCATCTCAATATATTCGTAAAGCTCAGAGTTATGCCGCCTTCGGAATTCCCCATCTTTCTTTGCCGGGCTTAGGATCTACCTGGGGATTCTCCTCTCTCTGATTTCCAATTTCTCTATTAGACCCCTTCGGTTCAAGGAAATACGCTCCATGGCATACAGGTCTTCTGGTCGTAAGACTAATGTGTAGTGTTTATGTTTCAGGTTGCGTGACAGGCATTTCTTATTGTAAGTGTTCTTAGTCAGCCGATAAGCTAGTTTTAACTTGCTGTCTCTCTTGGATAATGATGTTCTTTCTTATAAGTTGGGTCCAATCCATTCGCCGAGATACTTAAATTTCTCAGCCCTCTTTATATTTCCCTGTTCTAGTAACATCTCTCTGTTTGCTTCTCTGATGTTGGTGAAGAACTCTGGTTTCTCCAGCGACACTTGAAGACCCACTTTGGCAGCTTTTTTTCTGAGGCAGTTTACCTGCATTGTTGCCATCTCAAGAAAATCAGCAAACAGTGCCATGTCATCTGCAAAGGCCAGGCAATCTACAACCAGTCCATCGTTCTTACGTCCCAGGTAGATACCACTCTGAGTACCCAAATTGTTCAGTTCCTCGCGCCATTCTCTCATAACCTTTTCAAGGACACAGTTGAAAAGAAGTGGGGAAAGTCCATATCCTTGTCTCATTCCAGTTTTTATTTCAAAGCTTTCTGAAATCTCGCCTCTAAATTTAACATTGGAATGGGTGTTGGTCAAAGTTTCTAGGATGAGTCTGCGGGTTTTGTTGTCTAGCGCTAGTTCCTGGAGAACTTTGTTAAGCGTTTCTCTATCAATGGAATCGCATGCCTTCCTAAAATCAACAAAGGTGAAGACTACCTTGCGGTTTCTCATCTTGGAGTATGCAAGTACAGTTTTAAGTATGAGGATCTGTTCAACACAGGATCGGGTCTTCCTGAAGCCCCCCTGGTATTCTCCCAGTTGACTATCCAACTGATTTTCTGCCCTTGTTTGTAACGCCTTCTAGGGAATCTTGTATGTTACCGAGACGAGAGAAATTCCACGGTAGTTGTTTAGATCAGTAAAATCTCCCTTTTTGTGGAGCGGATGGATCAGAGCAGATTTGCAATCGGGTGGTAATTTCTCTGTTTCCCAGATGTCCTGGATAATCTCGGTTAGCTTGCGCACGGCATTGTTTCCAGCATTTTTCCACAGTTCAGCAACGATAGAGTCCTCTGCAGCTGCCTTATTATTCTTAAGAAGTTGAATGATCTGACCAACTTCTTCCAATGAAGGGGGAAGCGAGTCCGGGTTTGGTATGGTTTGTTTATAGTGGAAGTCCTCGCTGGGTGGGTCACAGTTGAGTAGATTTTTAAGTACTGAGCCAAAAGGTGTCAGTTGCCCGTGTCGTTATAAGCCAGTTTGCCTTGTGAGTCTCTGAAGTGGAGGCTTGGCGGAGCGTATTTTCTGAGTGCCTGCTTAAAGGTTCCAAAGAAATCTCTGGAATTATTCTTAACAAAGCTCTCTTCGATTTGGGTTAGTTGGTTTTGTGTGAAGGTTCGTTTGGTTCCTCGAATTATCTTGGCAGTAACCTTTCTTTGTTCCAAAAATTTATACCAATTTTCCTTGGACTTTTTAGAATTCCACTTCACCCAGGCTATCTGTCTTTGGGCTATTGCATTGTCACAGTCTTCAGTCCACCACGTATGCTTCCTTCTTCTAGCGAGAGAATCTCCTTGACAAGAATCTCCTTCAGTTGGTCCCAGTTGTTTAGGTCGGTGTTGTTCAGTCTAGGACTTAGTTATTGACTGTTCTTGACTCGCTCGACGTCAAATTTTACCATTTTGGAAGTTCTGTGTAATCTAGTGTTTCTAGGCATGAGTCTTATTTTGATCTTTGAGAGGTAGTGGTCTGAGTCCAGATTGGCGCTTCTTAGTACCTTCACGTTTTGTATTTCCTACTGAGATTTTCGTGAAATGGCCACATGATCTATCTGGAATTCACCCAGGTGGGTATTAGGTGAAATCCAAGTCTTCTGCTTGCTTGGCAAGTGTTTGAAGGCTGTAGACTTCATGATCAACCCAAAAGTCCTACATAGATCTACCAGTCTTTCTCCGTTGCAGTTGGTTCGCTTATGCGCCGGATAATTGCCCACTATGTCTCTGTATTTTTTCTCTCGCTCCAAATATTATAATATAAATAATTTATTTGTAGAGAACACATACAAAAAAGAAATGGCACATTTTAACAATGAAGAAGCAAGGAAAGAGCAATTACATCACTTGAAGCTCTGGAAAATGCAGAACAAAGATAAAGTCATAAAAATACTTTATTTATATGATAATACATGTTTTTTAGTAATAACCAGAAACATATATTTTTATATGTAATATATTATTTAATAATAACTGTATTTATAACTATATTTTGTTACAAAATCAGATTGTGAGCGATTCAAAATATTCTAGTATCCCTTGTGTTGCTTCGTGTCTCGCTGTGTTCAGTAAGTAACGGTGGAAATCCTGGCTGAGGTGGAATCTGAACCTCAGGGTCTATCGGTGGCTCACCTTCATTTCTGCTATGTGCTATATTGTGTAATACAGCAGTGGCCACAATAATATCTTGGGCAAGGAGCAACTTACACCTCAATCTAATACTAAGCACTGGGAATCTTCTTTTACCGACACCGATGCATCTTTCAATGACATTTCTCGTCCTAATATGAGAATCAGTGTACAATTGTTCGGCTTCTGTTTGGGGATTGCTGAGTGGCGTCAACAAATAATTACTCAGAAAATATCCGCTATCACCAAGGACGATCTTAAAACAGATAACGGAGGACTAGTGATAGATAAAAACGAGGTGTTGGAGACATGGAAAAGCTACTTCGACTAATTACTGAACGCGCAGCTGGACCAAGGAAGAGGTACGGTCACATACTTCACCGCAGATCCACTGGTCGAGGAGCCAAGCCTTGAAGAGGTAACGAAGGCGATCATGAGAATAAAGAATACCAAAGCGCCGGGTAAGGACACAATACCGGCAGAGTGTTTCAAATATGGAGGAGAAACCCTTCAAATACTTCCACACCCTCATACTCCAGATTTGGAAGGAAGAGAAAACACCAAGTAGTTGGAAAGAGAGCGTCATCGTGCCCCTACATAAAAAGGGAGACAAACTACAATGCTCCAACTATCGGGGAATATCATAGATAAATACGGGATATAAGGTCTGGTCCCTGGTACTATACGAAAGACTAACTCCCTATGTTGAGCACCAGCTAGGCGACTATCAATGTGGGTTCAGGAAAATAAGATCAACAGTAGACCAGATCTTCACAATACGTCAACTAATTGATGTCATACATCAACTCTTCATCGACTTCAAACAAGCGTACGACGTCTTGAGGGTAGAGCTGTGGAATGCTATGATGGAACTGGGAATTCCGAGTAAAGTTGTCAGCCTAACAAAGTTCAGCATAGAAGGCTCCAAAAGTGCAGTACGGATCGGGGTAAACTTGTCAACGTTTTTTACGATAAATAATGGCCTGAAACAGGGAGACGCCATCTCCCCACTCCTCTTTAATATAGCTCTGGAGAAGGTAGTGAGGGAAACAAAACCGGGGACACTGCTATTTAGAAATCGGGGCCCGCGTCTTATATTGGCCTTTGCGGATGACATAGACATCATTGGAAACACAAACAGGAACGTTAAAGAAGAGTTTCAGAAAAATGAATCTGCAGCGGAAAATATGGGCCTAAAAATAAACGAGAGTAAAACCAAGTACATGACTACATCATGAACTACACGTAGCGATAGGATAGGACAAAATGTGACGATGGACCAATACAACTTCGAAATTGTCCAGGAGTTTAAATATTTGCCTCTATCACGTCGGACAATGCTGTGACCAAACAAATTAACAACAGAATACAAAGTGCCAATCGATGTTGTTTTGCATTGCAGAGAATAATTAAATCAAAAAATGTATCTCGGACGATACATTTTGACGATACGGACTCCATTATAAGGCCGAATATGACTTACACCTGCGAAACCTGGACAATGACAAAAAAAGAACGAAAACAGACTAAGAGTTGCAGAGAGAAAATAATAATATAATAGGACCTATAAGGGATGAAACTACAGAACAGTACCGCAGTAGGAAAAACAGGGAACTAGAAGAACTATATGACCAACCAGACATTGTAAGAACGATAAAAGCGGCTAGACTGAGATGGGCCATGTAAAGAGACAGAAGGATGGACGAGTTGTTAGATTGGTATGGGAAAAGGCCCCGACCGGTAGAAGACCGCGACTACGGTGGAGAGACTACATAGCATCAGATCTTAGATCCCCTAATATCATGGGAGCGAAGGAGCTAATGATGGACAGAGTCCAATGGAGGAGAGTTGTTGAGTTAGCCAAGAGTCCACCATGAGTTGTGAAAGCTACAGAGAGAGAGAGAGACCAAGTACGATCCCATTATCAAAAGCACCTGACTCTCTTGTAACAATGTCGACAAATTCTCAATCTGCATTGCACATAACTTGAACATTTAACGAGAAGTATCCGTTGCGGTTCCTGAAATTTTCTGTAAAATTGTCAAATTGTAAATTTGTAAAATTGTAATAATTTCTATAAATTGATAAAGTAAATAGTTAATAAAATAACCTGGTGAAATTATTGATGTAAGTACAATCAAAAGCTGCAATGACTCTTGGAAATCGTGCTATACTATAGAAACATTCTTGTGTGGACAAGATTTCAACACGACTTTTAGGCAATGAAACAAAATTTTGTCACATTGAAGAAATAGCTTCGGTCACTCTTTTTACAATTTTACATAGTGTAGAATTATGCATTACTCCAAAGGATTTCACGATCTTCCACGATTGCCATCGAGTCAAGTCGTTTCAAACAAAAAATCAAACGTCAATTATTTCAAACATCCATCATAACAAATCGACGTAGGTACACAACTATTTCGTTTTAAAAAATGCACAACACGAAACGAAACTGTCACACATAACCTAAAACATGACACATATCCGACAGATAAAACCCTAACTGGCGCTTGAAGCAGCAGATAACTGTATTCCTCCGATAGAGGGTTAATTCGACAGTTAACGACAGTAGCGAAAGATGGTATGTTCTGGACCCACCGCCAACGCAGACTTTGAAATTACAGATTCCTGCAATAAAATTACAGATTCCTATAAACAACCTGCCAATCTTTCTCCACTACATCACAGATGGCGCTAAATTACAGATTCCTGCAATTAAATCACAGATTCCTGTAAACAGCCTGCCACTCTTTCCCTGATACATTACAGATGGCGCCAATCATTATTTTCGAGCAGATATCTTTCCATTGGTTTGGAATTTTGCTGTCAGATGATGTATATAATTCTGAACAGTTACCCTCTAATTAGTTCAGAACATGACGGGTATATGGTCTTACTTTATAAGTTTTCTTGTGCATTTGGTTGCCTAAGACTATTTAGTGGATTAGAGGATTAAATTCTGGACTACTAGGCCGGACTAGTATATCATACTAGAGTGGACTAGACTAGTTAGTGCCAGACTAGACTAGATATTACCGGATTAGAACCGGACTTTATTAGTTAATACCACCAGACTAGACAAGGTTAGACTGGATTATCAAATCCGCATTATTAAAACTGAATAATATTTACTATCGCAATTAAAATGATGTAATTAAAATGCAAAATCACATACCAAATTAATTATTCACATTAGAATCCGCATTCCTGGAACTGGTTTATTGTCGCAATTAAATGCAATGTTGCAAATATTTGAGACATGGGCAACGAGACGAAAAGCCGCTTAATCAATTTCGTGAGATAAGAAAGGCAAGAGGATATAGTAACTTGTTTAATTTATCAGCTATTGGTTTTGATATAAATAGGAGAGGTGTCTAGGTTGCAAAATAGTAAAAATGCATACATTCAATTTATGGTTTTATTGAATGAATATATACATATACTTATACAAACATTTCTTATACTATATATAGAATATTTACTAATATGATATGCATATTTTATTTTAATTAATTTGAAAAGTTCTTTTTGGTGTAAATTTTCCATTTACATTCAATGCTTGAACATCGATAATAAATCATATATTCAGATGGATGTTATGTTTCTTTCTTAGTATTAACCCCAGAAACTTTTTAAAATGATTTATTCTTAGACAAAAACGTATACGTATTCTCCATGGGTTTAAATTAATTTTCGAACTATTCCCGACAATGGGGTGTACTCAACGATTGCATCACATAAAATAAGGCAATAGGCTTAAGTGTTTGACTTAAATGCATGCATAGCTACCAATTCAATTTTTAAATTAACAGCAGATGATTTAATGCTTTCATTTTGTTTGGATACATCAAATACAAAAAGATCATGGTCCTTGAATTGAATCATATCTAATATCGGTTCATTTGTGCGACCATAGTAACTGTTTTGGAAAGTGGCATACATATAATAGCGTTGCGCATAATCGTCATTTTTCATATCAAGATTCAGATTATCGTATGGATATGAATCCGAATTTAGATCAATTTTCATATTTCGTATTGATGTATTATCAAATTCGGAGGCGCTTTTTACATGAGTATTCTTTCGCCCCTCTAGCAGTGCAATTATAACATATCGTGACTTCTCCAGAGCCGTAGATGTTTTTACAGACCAGATATCTCTCTCTGTATTTTTTAAAGCAGGTAGTTCATGCAGCTCCCACGTACGAAACGGTATTAATATCTGTTTATATTCTTTGAGTCTATCCAAGACATCTAATCGAGCTTCATCGTTGAGTTGGAGATGGGGAATTCGCCAGGAAATTTGATCAATATCGAACGTATATTTGCATCACTTTTGTAACAGTTCACGTCAGTTCTATCTCGTAGTAGAATTAATTCCTGCCTACATCACGATTCTTGTCCACTTCAACTCCATTTAATTCATAACGAATTTCATCAAACATGTTGGGATTAAGGTTTTAAAGTAATTGTCACAAAAGGATTCACAAGAAAACAATGGATATTTATTTCAAATCTAAAACGTGACAGACTCGTGTTAGTAACAACATGAACACACACTAGACTCAAACTAACTTCGCGTTTCAGTAATGTCAACTCTAGATGGTCAAATTTACTTGGTTAAACCGACATCACCAACACTCCCACTTCGGTTTTATCCAATCTTTGACTAGTCTCTATCAGAGGCCGCTTGCGGATTCCAATTGCCGCTCGGTGATATTGAAACAAGTCTCGGGGCAATGCTTTTGTTAAAATGTCCGCGTGCTGCTCTCTTGATGGGGTGTTCTCCAAAAGGAATTCGTTCTTCTCGTATTGCTCTCGTATGTGGTGATACCTGATGTCTATATGTTTACTCCTCTTATGAAATATCAGTTTTTTTATTAACTGTATCGCACTTTGGTTATCTAGATACAGCGTCGTCCGTATTTCTTTGACATCGAGTAGACTTGTGACTAGGTTCTTAGTCCATGCAATTGCTTTAACTGTTTGGCTTGCGGCTACATTTTCGGATTCGGTGGTTGACAATGCAACAGCTTGTTGCCTTTGCGAGTTCCATCCTATTGTCCCGGAGCCATACATCATCACGTACCCAGTCGTCGATCTACGAGTCTCCGTGTCACCAGCATAGTCCGCGTCGCTGTAGACCACCAACTTGTTGTCTTGATTGTTTTGAAATTCTAAGCCGTTGTCGATTGTGCCCTTGATGTATTTGAAAATACGTTTGACTGCCTTCCAATGAACCCTCTTCGGTTTCTCGAGATAACGGCTCACTCGGTTGACGGCAAATGTGATGTCAGGTCTTGTTGCTATGGAGAGGTACATGAGACTCCCGATCGCTTCCCGGAATGGAGCCTTTGTGTACTCATCTTCAACAGCCAAGTGAACGTAAGGGTTTAATTCTTCATGTGGGTCAGCCGGAATGACAAGGGGATTTGCGTTTTCCATGTTGAACCGCTGAAGAACCCTACTCGCATACGCTTCCTGGTGGACAAAAATGTTCCCCTCAGAGGATCGTTCGATTTGTAGTCCTAGGAATAGGTTCGCTTCATTGTGAGTTATTTCAAACTCCTTTTTTAGGTCACCGAGCAGTTTGTCGATCTGGGCCCTATCCTCTGCGATGATGAGCCCATCATCGATGTAGATTGCCAGTAAAATCTTCTTTTCTATGTTCGAGCTTGTAAATACGCACGGGTCAGCACTCGTTGCCTCCAAGTTGATTTTCTGCAAAAACACGATGAATCGTCGATTCCAGCATCGTGAGGCCTGTTTCTGTCCGTACAAGCTTAGTTTGAGTTTGCAGACTCTCCTAGTCCCGTCCTCTTAACCTTCGGTCTGTCGCATAAATATTTCTTCGTCGATGTTTCCATATAGGAAGGCCGTTTTAACATCGAATTGCTGTATGCTGTTGTTTCCACTAGCCGCCATAGCTAGGATGGCCCTTATGGAGTCAAATCGTACCACGGGGCTATGAGTCTCGTGGTAGTCAATCCCCTCCCTCTGTCGGAAACCTCGCGCGACGAGCCTTGCTTTATAACGTTGGACGTTGCCGCTCGCATCTCGTTTTAGTTTGTATGTCCACTTGCAGTCAACTATTGCTCGATCTTTTGGTGCTTCTGTAAGTTCCCACACTTCGTTTTGCAGTAGAGATTCATATTCCCCTTCCATGGCTTGTTTCCAATGATCGGAATCCTCACTTTTGATAGCCTCCTTAAATGATACGGGTTCCTAGCTCTCAGCCAGAAACATTTCATTAATATTAATATAATCATCATACCTGCAGGGTGTCCATATCTTCGCTGTATCTCGAAGATGACGTCTATCAAGTGGAGCTTCTTCAGGTTCGTCATTGACAATCTCAGGTGGGTTCTGCTCGATCTGGTCCTCGGACTGATCCTCCTCATTGTCCCTCATTGGCTCGTGTTAACCCTCATCATCTTCGATCGGATCCATTTCTTCAATCAGGAATCCATCATCGGTCTCCACTGTCAGGGGCATTTGGTCTACTCGTTCAGTGAATACGACATCTCTGGATGGTGTCATCCTCCGGGTACCATATCCTGCATCCCTTCCTTTCGCCATCGTAACCAACAAAGAAACCTCTTCTTGCCTTTGCATCCAGTTTCTTTCGCCTTTCTTTGGGTATGTGAGTGAAGGCCTCTTCGCCAAAAATTCATAAGTCCCCGATTCTAGGTTTTTCTTGAACCCAAAGTTCGTACGGCGTTGTCCCTTTTACACTACTCGTTCCTGTCTTGTTGAGAGCACTGACAACAGTATTGACTGCCTCAGCCCAGAATCTTGGTTCAAACTTTCTGGCGTTTAGTAATGCCCTCGCGGCCTCCATCAGTGTGCGGTTGTCTCTCTCAGCTGAGCCGTTTTGTTCGGGTGTGTACGCCACTGTACGCTGGTACTTGATTCCATATCGGTTAGTCAACTCTCTTAGTTCATGATTCACAAACTCAAGCCCGTTATCTGTGCGTATTGTTCGTACCCCGTTTGAACACTGCTTCTCAGCCTTTTTGATGAAGTTCTCTATGCATCGTGTCGTCTCGGTTTTGTTTTCAATGAAATAAACCACCCTGAAGTGGGAGTAGTCGTCTTTGAGAAGCAAATAATATCTTGACTCTCCGAGGGATCTAGTTTCCATGGGTCCACAGAGGTCGGCATGAATGAGCTCACCGATGACACTCGTATGCGATTCGCTGTTAGAGAAGGGCAGTCTGTGCATTTTTCCAATTGTACACGCCTCACAAAACATGTCTTTCTCAGGTTTCACTGGTATCTGAAAACGACCAAGAATCTCTTTCACGTGTCTAACATTTTAATGCACTAATCTCTCGTGCTATTACGACCTTGTCCATGCTACATTCGCTTGTGTTTCTTCTCTTGTTGATTTCATGACTCCAGGGTGAATTGCTTTGAATCTCATTGAATAAAGATTCCCTTGGCGAACTCCCACTGCAACAATTTTATTATTTTTCGTTATTTTACAGGTGGTCCGAGTGGACTGCATCTCAAGCCCTTTGTCGAGTGCTGAACCGAGTGAAAACAGGTTGTATTTCAATTTTGGAACGTGGAGCACGTCGACTAGGTGGTTTTTATTCCATTTGTTCCCGTCAAACATGAGCATATTGATGTGACCTTTTCCAAGGGCTTCAATACATGCTTCGTCACCTATACACACCATCACGGGGGTGATGAAAGTCTCATACATTAGGAACCATTCCTGCTTGTTGCACATGTGGTCACTGGCACCAGAGTCGAGTAGCCATTCTGAGTGTTTGCTTGCAGCTTTCAACGTAGACGTCAGAGCTACGCTCGATAGCTCTGCTCCGTGAGATTTCGTCTTCGCGTATCATTTTTTGTGTCTTCCCTTGCTGTGCTATCCCCCATTCGATGCTGACAGTCCCTTGCCCAGTGACCTGTCTAGCCGCACACATAGCAGTTACCTGGTTTCTGTTTTTTCTTAAAGTCTTTGTCGCGATGGGATTTTCCACGTTGGGCCCTTGACGAGAAAGCGTTAACTCTTCTGTCTTCTTGCATTAAATGCCTCGACTCTTCTATAGTAAGTCTTGACGTAAGATTTACGAGGTTCCGTTCTGCCTCTGGTGCTGATTCCCATACACTCACAAAATGTCTATAACTTGTTGGCAAAGTCATAAGAATCTTAGTTTTTATCATATAATCTGATATATTTTCACCCATTAATCGAAGTCTATGCGCCATATCCTCAAGCTTTGAGATGTGTGTTGCGATATTGTCGGAGTTCTTCTTCGTTGCACTGAACCAGTTCTGTTGCAGCATGTGTATATTAGATTCAGACCTTTGTTCGTAGATTGAGGTAAGCTTGTCCCACATTTCCTTTGCTGACATGCAATTTATAATGTGCAGCATCGGTTGTTCCTCTATTGTTGTGGCTATCACTTTTTGTGCGGATGCATCAACCTTATTCCAAGTTGCAAGTGCTTTTTGATAGTCGTTTATTGCTCGTTCGTTCGATCCAACGCGAGGCATCTCCACTTTTAATTCTTCTCCGGACACGACGCCCCAGCTTCCGTTTGCTTTCAGGATTACTCGCACTTGGAATTTCCATATTCCCCAATTTTCAATGTTCTTTAATTTAGAAATTCTCGAGAGTTCACTTTCCATTTTAAGTTTTAAGTTCTGTTATAATTTTTCACTTCGCACAGGGCAGGAATATAACCTCAAAAATCCACGTGGAAAGTTTCTTATCACTTCACTAGATTTAAAAAAAAAATATTACTCGTGTTATTTTACTTGGCCCATAACCTGTTGGGATTAAGGTTTTAAAGTAATTCTCACAAAAGGATTCACAAGAAAACAATGGATATTTATTTCAAATCTAAAACGTGACAGTGTTAGTAACAACATGAACACACACTAGACTCAAAATAACTTCGCGTTTCAGTAATGCCAACTCTAGATCAAATTTACTTGGTTAAACCGACATCACCAACAAAACAAAAATGCATATGCATTTTCACTAGCTCAAAGTTGTGCGTAGTAGCAGGTGGAATCTGCGCCGGACATTTAACGGTTCCGCTCACATAAATATAACTTTCACTCGGACAAGTGTAAATGCTTGGTGTTGTATCACTATGCGAATCTCATTATTGTTTCTATAATTTTGAGCCAGAGGATGGTACGTGTGAAATTCACTCCTTGCAATAGTCTCCTCGTAGTGAACTTTGGAAAATATATTTATTTTGTCCATACTGCCGTTTTAACTTATATCCTAGAGATAATATGTAGTTTTTTTCAAAGCGGGTGTTTTTCGATGAAAATGTGCATTTACTGAAATGTGTCCTGTTACATCCACTTTTATATGGTTACTATGAAAATTAATGTCCAGCTCTCTCACTTAATACTCTTCAGCTCTAAACGACTAGTATTTTTTCACCGCTAAAATTAACAGGGTAACCGTCTTGAGCGAGGATTGTTAGTGTGATGTTATCTATCGCTCTAGTGTTTATTGGTAAATAAATAATATTTTGCGGTTCAATATTTATTGCAAAGCCGGGGTCAACACTAGGCGAGAATTCAAATATAGTATGTGATAACCTGTTATCGCAATAAGCGCCGTGCACAATGTTACACTCAACTCGAATACTATTAACTTTTATAATTTCCACCGGTAAATCTGATTCGTGTAATTGATTGGCTACTTACTTTCTTCCAGAAAATCCCAACAATCTCCCTATTGAGTGACTAGCGGTGAAATCTATATCGTATTTACTCTGTATTTTACACTTTAGCGTAATATTGTTGGGTTTAATTGATAACACCTTATCTCGTTCAACCTTGTCAATGTGACTTCCAGTAACGCTAATCAGCTGATTTTGCAGAAATAGCTCAATGTCCGTTATCTCATACGAGCCAGTTGGTATTTTAATCTTTCTGTCTGTGTACTCAAATAGATTATTACGATCTTCTTCAATATTCGGAATGGTATTGTATGTCTGAAATCCAATGAGTCCTAAGCAATATAATGTGCCAGGGTCTAATTCTATCGGTGGGTAATAATTAACAGAGAGCACATTTGTGATACTTTGTAGTGTAAATTTCTGAGAAATGACTAATGGCTTTATTTAGTTGTATCGTTTTTATTTCGATAAAAATTGTTTACATAATTCTATACAGGGCCTCTTATCTACATGCAAGTGTATTACATGCAATTTGTGTAACCTTACAAAGGATTCAAAAGATTAAAAGCTGATTAAAAGTGACTGAGGCTGATTAAACCTAATAAAATCTGATTAAAAGCGGCTTAAACCAGTTTATAACCTGATTAAAATCTAATAAAACCTGATTAAACCTGATTAAAATCCAATTAAACCTGATTAAATCTAATTAAAAGCTAATTAAACCTAATTAAAACTAATAGCTGATAAGTTAAACAAGTTACTATATCCTCTTGTATTTCTTATCTCACGAAATTGATTACTCGGCGTTTTGTCTCGTTGCCCGTGTCTCAAATATTTGCAACATTGCATTTAATTGCGACAATAAACCAGTTCCAGGAATGCGGATTCTGATGTGGATAATTAATTTGGTATGTGATTTTGCATTTTAATTACATCATTTTAATTGCGATAGTAAACACTATTCAGTTTTAATAATGCGGATTTGCTAATCTAGTTTAACCTTGTCTAGTCTGGTGGTATTAACTAATCCAGTCTGGTGTATCTGATCCAGTCCAGTTCTAGTCTGGTAATATCTAGTCTAGTCTGGCATTAACTAATCTAGTCCACTCTGGTATGATATACCAGTCCGGCCTAGTAGTCCAGTATTTAATCCTCTAATCCACTAAATAGTCTTAGGAAACCAAATGCACAAGAAAACTTATAAAGTAACACCATATATGGTGTTCGTCATCATAGTTCGTCTAGCGTTGACACGGTTAACATCGGCTCTGACTCTATTCTAATAAACGAAACAAATACATATAATAAACAAAACAAATTAGTGATTGCAACATGACACGTTCAACAAAAAGTGCGAATGTAAGTGATGCAATAACAATCTCTACGAAAGAACTTGAAAATTTAATTAAAAATGCTGTGATGGAAAGTAACACACTGTTAGTTAAAGAAATAGAAGAGTTAAAAAAGGAGATAAGGAAGTTCAAAGAAACGCCAGCAACAGTGATCAGGACATATCAACACATAGAAAAAGTAGATGATATTGAAACAGAAATATCCCGGGAACAATTGAATTTGAAATCAACGCTAACTTCAGGTGTCGCTAAAGTAAATGTTGTTGACAGTAATAACACCGACAACACTGAAAACAATGAAGTGCGTCGCAACATTCGCAAGGGAAAATCATCAAGGACACCAAAGGATCCTTATAGAATTAAGTTCACGCGGGGAAAAGCAGTTTCCACTGAGGAGGAACCATCTTTCAGTGCAGTAGTGAGACGTGCGTGGGTGTATGTAGGCAAAGCCAATACACAGACTAAATGCGAACACGTGGAAAAACATCTAAAACAAAAATTTCCAAATAATGATTTTCAAGTAGAAGCACTTCCCTCAAGAGAAGAGGCTACAAGTATAGCTTTTAAAGTAGGTGCAAGCATTACATTGTTAAATGATCTATACAACGGTGATAATTGACCAGCAGGAATTATTGTTAAAAGATTTGACTTTCGATCCTTTTGAAAAAGTGAAAAAGGACAATTTACAACAGGTCAGCCAATCCAATAATCAGGTTAAGGTTAATAACCAAAAAACTTTGACAATCACTCATATAAACAGCCAGTGCTTAATAAATAAGTGTGAATTTCTTGAATTATTTTTAGACAGACAGCCGTGCACAATTCTATGTGTTAGTGAACATTGGTATCGAAATGACGAAATTACAACAATGAAATTAGAAGACTATCAACTCATTGACCACTTCAGTAGAAGGAATTATGGACATGGAGGGGTTGCGATATTTGGAAATGTCAAAGAACATGTAGAAATTGTGCCTATAGATGAAATTCGGTTAGAATCAATAGAACTTCACTTTGAGTGTACAGCAGTAAAGGTCAAAACTGACTCCTTAAATGCTATT
The DNA here is from genome assembly GCA_944588485.1 of Phosphuga atrata. Lineage (NCBI taxonomy): Eukaryota > Metazoa > Arthropoda > Insecta > Coleoptera > Silphidae > Phosphuga > Phosphuga atrata. The sequence goes on along the minus strand of OX155903.1, from coordinate 8,548,550 downwards.
GTAGTATGTATATATCGCAGTAGTAGTAATGGAGATTTACAAATATTTTTTGAAAAACTTGAAGTAATATTAAATTATCTAACAAAATTTAGCAAAAAATATAAAATTATTATGTGCGGGGATTTTAATATAAATTTTTTGACAGAATCTTCAAAGAAAACGCTAATATTGGACATAACTAGAGCTTATTACTTAAAAACAACTATAAATGTACCTACAAGATTGGAAAACTGTTTAGACAATTTCATTATTTCTAATGAAATTGAAAACTTTGAAACAAAAGTTACTGATGTGGAATGGTCCGAACATGCAGCTATAATATTGAATATTCAACATAAGGTAATTGTAACAAAGCAATCAGGTAAGACTTGGTATAGGCAAATTGGTAACACACCTAGTATGAATTATTTTCAAAAATTGTTAGAAAAGGAATTGGAGTAATGTGTATAATTGTAATGATGTGAATAGTCAGTATGATTTCTTCCTCAATATGTTCTCTTATAATTTAGACAAGGCATTTCCATTAATGCCAAAAAAAAACAATATTAACAAAGAAAAAAGCAATAACAACCAGTGGATCACCAGAGGAATTAAAATCTCATCATCTAAACTTAAAGAACTGTTTCAACTTACAAAATTAAATGTAAATTTAAAGGAGTATTATAGAAATTATAAAAAAATTTATCATAAAGTAATAATTAATGCAAAAAAAATATACCATAACAATTTAATGCAGAAATCTGTTAATAAGAACAAAACAGCATGGAAAATTATCGGAAAAAATAAAAATAAATTTCATAATAAAATTGAACTTAAAATAAAAGATTCATTGAATACTGATTCATTAACGTGTGCAAATTTTATGAATAAATATTTTAATAATGTTACAAACGAATACAGCATAAATTCAAATAGTTTTAGCGAAGTGAATACTAGAATTGAACTATCTAATTTGAATACATTCTTTTATGAACCAGTACAAGAAAATAACATTATTAGTGTAATCAATGAACTAAAAAAAACATACTCTTGTGGTCCAGATGGTATATCGTCAATTATTTTAAAACAATGTTCCAAAGAAATAAGTGCACCTTTGAAAGCAATAATAAATAATTCTATTGATAAAGGTGTATTCCCAACTTCACTAAAAAAATCAAAAATTATACCATTATTTAAGAAAGGAGACAGAAGTATAGCTTTAAATTATAGACCCATTTCAAATTTGAACTGTTTTTCAAAAATTATAGAAAAATTAATGGCTAAAAAAATAGTATGTTTCCTGGAAAAATATAACTTACTGAACAATAGTCAACATGGCTACACTTATGGAAAATCCACAACAACTGCAATTATTGATTTTATAAATAACCTTTATAAATGCTTAGATGATAATAAAAACACAATATCTGAACAGGTAAAACACAGGTATCTTTTTAGATCTGAGCAAGGCCTTTGACCTGGTGAATCATTCTATCTTACTAGACAAACTGTGGAAATTAGGAATAAGGGGAAACACTCATGAATGGTTCAGAAGCTATTTAGAAAACAGAGAACACTACGTAGTCATAGAAAGTCAATCATCAAATATATTAACAACAAATAGTGGTGTACCACAAGGGTCCGTACTAGGACCCATGCTCTATTTAATATATACCACCGATTTTAATTTTAAAGATTCGATACTCTTCGCGGATGATACTTCAGTTATTGTAGAAGCAGACAAAAAAAATTAAAATATATCAAAAAAGGCAACTAATAAGATAAATGATTTCGAAAAATATTACACTCAAAATAAATTACATCTTAATAACAAAAAAACTAAATTTATTAAATTTGATAAAACTAATTGTGAGAGAAATAAAAGTTACTTAATAAAAGCAAAACAGGGCTCCATTGAACAGGTAATTTCTACAGCATTTCTGGGGATTACTATTGACAGTAATCTGAAATGGGGAGATCATACTGATATTCTTTGTGCAAGATTATCTACGGCATGCTTCGCCTTAAGACAAATGAAAACTTTGGTTAATAGTGAAATGCTATTAATGTACTACTTTGCCCATTTCCATAGTCTACTAAAGTATGGAATAGTTGCATGGGGAGAAGGACCAAATCACAACAGAATTTTTAAACTGCAAAAAAGAGCTATAAGAATTATTGTGGGTATCAATAAACAAACCAGTTGTAGGGATTATTTTATTGAGTTAAATATATTGACACTAACATCTGAATATATACCACAATTATTATTATATGTAAAGAAAAATATTGCAAAATTTAAATCTGTAAACGTTAGCAATTATAACACAAGGAACGAAAAAGAATTTTTTTAAAATAGTCCAATATATAGGAAAATTATAAGTTACAATAAACTACCAAATGAATTTAAAAATCAACACTTTAATATGTTTAAAAATAAAATTAAAAAACTGTTATTAAGCAAGGCGTATTATAGGCTTAATGAGTATATAGAAGATGTGTTGTAGTACTACTGTACTGTATTACCTAAAAGTTAATGTATAAATGTAAAACTATCTGTTTCTATTTTTATTTTTTTAATTTTTATTATTATGTATCTTTGACATTCTATACAATATGTAATTATATTGTCGAATGAATAAATTATCTATCTATCTATCTATCTATCTATATACTCGTCATGTTCTGAACTAATTAGAAGGTAACTGTTCAGAATTATATACATCATCTGACAGCAAAATTCCAAACTAATGGAAAGATATCTGCTCGAAAATATTGATTGGCGCCATCTGTAATGTATCAGGGAAAGAGTCGCACGCTGTATACAAGAATCTGTAATTTAATTGCAGGAATCTGTAATTTGGCGCCATCTGTGATGTAATGGAGAAAGATTGGCAGGTTGTTTATAGGAATCTGTAAGTTTATTGCAGGAATCTGTAATTTCAAGGTCTGTGGTGGCGGTGGGTTCAAAACATATCATCTTTCCCTACTAACGACTATCTGACTATTGAAAAACCAAGAATATTGATATTCATCGAATAAGGCTTATCTGGTTGTTTATCTGACGGTTGAAAAAGCGGCCCTAAGGGAATCCTCTGAACTGTCTCTCAATTTTTATTGCTTGTTATATAATGAACAAATTTTACATCGGTATTATAAATAATGGGAGTAGGGTAGGGGTACGTGGATTAGTGATGATAGTTCAAGGGATACGCAAGTAAAAAAGGTTGAGAAACGTTGGGTTAGTCCGTCTGTGGGTTGTGTAACGGCCCGGGTACCCCGGCTATTGAACAACGTTGTGATGACTGAGTATTGACATAAGGGTTAAACAAACAACTAGTGACATAGACAATATAAATAGGAACAAATTTATATAACGTATTAATTTGTAATTGTTTTTCATATTTTGTGATACATTTTGTTTTTGATTTATAACGCGAAGTTAAACGAAACAATATCAGAAACAAGCGAAGCAATCTATTTGCAATTCATTCGATTGCAATAAATCTAATGTTCCTACATTAATTATTTTCCACGTAATTCTTCAACGCTTAAGAATCCCTAAGCTTGTGACCTATTTTCTGCACGTTGAGAAATAACTACCTCGGACTAACTACCTCTAGAAACAAACATAAATATGTAGTAGTACAATATAAAAAAAAAAAAACTGATTTTATCACATATTTCAAATCTGTCTAAGCTAGGAAATAACATATGACCTAACATTAATATCCCATTTTTCATATAACACCTATTATACTGTAATTATATATCCGTACGTACATAATCAATTACTTTTATTATTTTCGGCTTTTAAATAAGTAAAAAGGAAAATACTACAAGTTGTATTTATTCTACAAAAGTGATGATAATATGAAGCTCAGCACAATAATAATAGGAATATTTATATTTCAAGTTAAAGCTTTAATAAAATTTGCGGAAAATGCAAACATAGAAATTTTCAAAAACTTTCTAGCCAAGATTGTTTTATTCCCCGCGGAACAGTATGGAACTATTGGTATAATAGGCACGCATACAGCAATAGCAGAATGGTTTATAAGAGAACGGATACATATCGAATGTCCTGTGATGCTTTGGCACAACCAACGTGCCAACACAACCTCAATAACTTATCGCACCAAAGACCTTTATGGTTTTATAGAAGACTTAAACGATTTCGACAACTATATGGACTATGTAAACGAATGTCCTTTCTTGCATCGCCGAGGACGATTTACTTTAATTATCAGCCGAGAATTTAGTGATACTGAATGGTTGGCCGCTGTTATGAAAAAAATTTGGTTCGAAAATCTATTAAACTTTAATGTTATATTTAATTTATTGGGAGAGTTAAAAATCGCTGGTTATAATCCTTTCAATAAGACTATTTATTATTTAGAGGAAACTGATGAAATGTTCCCGAACAAACTAACCAACGTTTATCAGTCTCCAATTAATGTTATTGTGCCTGAAGATATTATGCAAAAAAAGATCCATAATGTATCAGTACCAGAGAAGGGTTTTACAGATTTAAAGGAGATTATAAGAGGAATAAACGCGTCGTTGAATCTTACAATATTTACTGACATTACAGTAATGTTCAATATGGTATCGGATGGGTCTGGTGATATGTCCGCTCTGAAATTAAATATTTTTGAGATGGAAACGACCTTCGTTTACACCTACCCTTACAATAGAGACGACATAGTTGTGCTAGTACCCAAAGGCAAACTAATTCCTTTGTACTTGTACATTTTTTATACGTTCGATCTGGAATCGTGGAAATATATCGCAATTACTTTATCAACACTTCTAGTCCTCGAGAAATTCTTGGAACTGGTAAATATCAAATTTGGCAGGAAATTTATAGATATTTGCTTAATATGTTATATTGGAATTATATTAACTATATTTCAATGTTCTCTAACTGGAGCACTAACGAAACCGAAATACGAGAAAGACATAGACGGGCTTCGAGAACTGAGAGACAGCAATTTAAAAATTGTGATTCCTAATGAAATGTTTGATGGACTGAGTCCTATTCTATCACAGTTTAGACACAAATTAAAAAACATCACTTATCCTCAATATCTGGACACTATTCAAAGAAGTGATAGTGATAACGCTTATATCAACGTGCATGGTCGGGCCGAGATTTTTGAAGATATAAGAGAAGTCGATGGGAGACGCCTTTTTCACATTATTTCTGAACCCTTAATGCCATCATGCTCTGGATATCTTATCTCGTCCAGGTCTCCATATTTTGGATTCTTTAATGAGAAACTGATTTTATTCGAACAATATAGGAAAAGGACCATCTTGGAATATTTCGAGACTAAATATTTTGAACAAACTGATGTGAGAAGAGATACCGAAACTAGCCCCATATTGAAGATTGCTCATTTACAATCGGCATTTCTGATTTTATTAAGCGGTAACATTTTTGCCTTTATAATTTTTCTTTTGGAAATGTTCAAAAGTTTTTATATTAAATATAAATACTAAATATAGTTATTTTATTAACACAGCTAATAAAACATGTTATGATATTGAATTAATCACGTTTTTCACAAAATGTAATACATTATTTAATATAGAACATATAATTGTTTAGCACTATTTAGCTAAAAAAGTGAAAAATCTAATTATTTAAATTATTTCCATTTTTACCATTAGAAGCAATGGAGGGATTTGCTTAAACTCACTATTTAAGTACTAGTAAGTAAAATAAGAAAACTACCGTATTTGTTTTAATAAACGGCGCGCCGTTTATTTTTTCAAATGCAAATTAGTTGCACCGTTTATTAGAGGGCTCTGTTTATTTTTTTATCTACGACCACTATTATAATTGCCCAATATTGTACAGTTCGTGGATTATGTAAATACATCTTACTACACACGTATGTAACAGTCGGCGATTAGTGTTATTTAATGATTCAATAACACACTAGTGCGTTTGGTTTACGATTCGTTGATTGGTTGAGAGCTGCTACTATCGTCTAGTATAGGCAACCCTATACATTCCGTTATTTGTCAAAAAAATATTAAACGTCAAACTAATACATAAACACTATATTTTTATTCAATTAAATCAATTAAAATAATGTCGAGTGATAGTGAAATAGAAAATGCTACTCCGCCCGAAATTGTTGAAAAAGCGAAACAAGCTGCCCATAATTTGCTACAGATTAAATCTCGGGATCGATACGAGGATTCATATAGAAAATTTATGGACTGGAGAATGAAGCATAAAGCTTAATCGTTTTCAGAAAAAAAATTGTTAAATTGTTTTCAAACAATGAAACCATCTTCAATTTGGGCAATTTACTCAATGGTTCGGACAAGAATTAATATAAAGCACAACATCGACATTTCAAAACATACAAAGTTAATAGCTTTACTAAAGAGAAAATCTGATGGATTTAATAGCAAGAAATCAAAAATTTTAACCATTCAAGAAATTAACAGTTTCCTCAATAATTCGCCGGATAACAAATATTTATTGATAAAGGTATTTATTACTTCTTTTTTTTCTTACAATAATCTCTAATGGGCATAACGATATTTTTTATATAATTTTAGGTTATTCTTATCATTGGCATTGCTTGGCATTGGCAGTGCTTGCAGAAAACAGGAACTACGGAATATCCAACCCTGCCATATAGAAGACACCGGAACATCTCTGATCGTTCCTGATTCTAAAACAATAAGTTAAAGTTCTTTTGTGGTACCGAAAGAATTTTACCAAACCTGTAAAAAATATATTAACCTAAGTTGTGGGCTTAGGTTAATATATTTTTTACAGGTTTGGTAAAATTCTTTCGGTACCACAAAAGATCTTTCACTTTTTGTTTTAGAATCAGGAACGATCGGAGATGTTCCGGTGTCTTCTATATGGCAGGGTTGGATATTCCGTTGTTCCTGTTTTCTGCAAGCACTGCCAATGCCAAGCAATGAGAATGATACGAATAACCTAAAATTATATAAAAAATATCGTTATGCCCAAAATGGACAATGATCAGCCTTTTTTTCTAAATTATCAAATTGAGAAATGCACTAAGCGATGTGTTGGAATAAATAAAATTGGCTCTATTCCTAAACAAATTGCTAATTATCTTCATTTGTCGGAAGCAAATCTTTATACAGGACATTGTTTCAGACGTTCATCAGACACCATTCTTTTGGATTCCGGTGGTGATTTATTGTCACTAAAAAAGCATGGTGGCTGACGTTCGTCTGCAGTAGCAGAAGGCTATATAGACTGCTCCATGAAAAAACAAAATGATACTGCTACAAAAATTTCTACTTCGATAAACAGTAATTTCACTTCCACAAATGCAAGTACATCATGCGAATATGACTTCAAGTACTCATAATGCAACCAATCTAATCACTAATGATGTAGATAACAATCCAACACTAATATTCAACAATTGTTCAGTTATTATAAACTATAATCAAAAAAATTAAATAAATAATTATAAATATATCTTAAGATCTTATAATTTGTATTATATTTTAGTTTATTCTTGGGAAAAGGAATTTATTTTAATAAAACACTGTTGTCGATATTCTGCCAACGTTTCGGTCTTTTTTATTCTGACCTTCTTTTGGGCTTATATCTATTTAGTAGGTATTAATGAAATTAAACATAGAAAATATAAATTATTAAGTAAATATAAATTATTTCATTTGACACTGACACTGCGTACATTGTGTTGCCTAGATCGATGAATCACTATATCAGCTACATCAAACATATTTTTCTTCTTAAATAGAAACAAATTAGTGTGGTCGTAGATAAAGTATAGTACATAATTCGACTTGTAAGGCAATTACGTACTCGCGGAATTACGCGCTCCCCGCTTCGCGGGTTGCGCGTAACTGTTCCGCTCGTACGTAATATGCTTCTTACAACTCTCATTACGTAATATACTATTATTAATGAATTTGTAATTGTATATAGTATGAACAAATACATTGGATAAGTTAAAACTACATAATTTTTTAAGTTTTATTTCTAAACAAAATATAGAAAATAATAAACCAAGACCTTAAAATTCAACTTCATGTTCTTCTTCGTACAAGTTTTCGAAGAAATTCAAATCGAAAACATTTTCATTCAAGTCTTTTTCGAAAATTATATCGTCAGAAGGTTTCAAATCGTTTTTCAAAACTAACATTTTTCAATTTATAATGTTCAAACCACCGGTACATTTATTTCCTTCTTGAAAACGACTTATTTCGGTGTCCTCAAAACAGTCAGTGTTTAATCCGATTTCACAGCATCTGAATTATTTTTTAATAAAATCAACTGGCAGCAATTCCCATGCATTGCAAATCAATTGACAAACAGTTTCAAGTGGAGAAGCTTTCATGTTACCAGCTTTTGTAAATTCATGATTGCTGAAACTCATTCGGTGCACTGTAGAGATGAGCATAATCGAGTGACGATTATGGACCATTCAATTATTCTAAATCATTCGAGTTCTCGATTACTACACGTGCGGGCGAGTGATGAATGACGTCTAGTCACTTGGACTAGAGCTGAATCATTCTAATTATTCTGGATCATTCGAATAGTCGATTATCACTCATGCGCATGACTTACGAATGATCACTCGGAGTTGAGAATCGGAATCAGCCGTTAGTAGTCGTCGGCTGTGCCGAGATGCGCATAATCGAAATATTTTAGAATTCGGCTGGAGTTCATGCATTCGTATCTAGTTATGAATGATCATTCGGACTGGGAATTCGGAATTGGGCGTTAGTAGTCGTCGGCAGTGCCGAGATGGGCAATCGAATGACTTTAGTATTCGGAATCTGCAGGCGCCACCACTAATACCTTTGTTACAGGTTTTTTGTTTGAGAATGAGGAAACAAATTCTAGTTTTTGAAGTAGAATCTTTTGAGCAGTGATGGGTCACACTATTTTAAAACTTTTTAATAAGTATTGGTATGAATTTTCTAACAAAAACTAGGTTGGTGATAAAGTAACAAAATTGAATTAAACAACAAAATATGAGTATTTATTAAAAATTAAAATGGAAAATTATTGTTTAGGAACATAATTTGGTTTATATTTGTATTATTCAACCTGCTCCATCTATCTTTTGTCAGTTCGCCGGCTTTTGAGAATACCCGTTCAGATGGTACTGACGATTTTAGCACACACTTATTTGAAAGTTGGTACAATTCTGTAAAAAAATATTTCTTTGATTCCCAAAATTGTAAGGGATTCAGTTTCCTTTCTATTAGCGGTAGTTCCAAGTATTGTTTAACTTGAATGATAGCCGAAGTTGAGGGAGGGAGTGGTAACTAGATGAAGGCATTTTGTTTTCATTTCAAAATGTTCCCATAGCAAACTTGATTGAAATTTATTTTCATCTGAACCGAAAAATACAATGAATATTACAAAACCCAAATTCTACGAGATATTTTAATTAAATATTTGTTATAAAATTATTAAATTTTACCTGTAGGTCGTTGAACTGCAGACATTATAAGATCTAGATTATGTGGATTCTGGTTAGCTGCCGCAACCAGCAGGTTCTCAATATCCTCAGGTATCCAATTTTGTGTTTGTTCGGCATTTACTTCTTTACCAAAGCCCAGTTTCTTGAATCGAGGGTCCAAAAATGTCGCTTTAGCACTAATTTTTAATTTTTCTTACGAACCAAATCTCCTCGAGATGACATATCGCAGGTTTTTTCGCACATATTTTGTTATAAGAGTTGTGGGTTTTATTCTGTTGAGGGCGTGTTGTAGACCGTGACCTAGAGGAATGATCATTGATATCGTTATATATTTTTCTCCTGATAACTCCGTTGTCAGTGCTTCCATGGGCTTAAGTATAGATGTATACTCTGTAAGGACGACCCAATCATCAGACGATAACAAAGGAGGTATGCCGGAAAGATTGGACATTGCAGCCGATAATGGAACTTTAATACATACATACAATCCTTTATTGGCATAAATAAAAAAAACCTAAACCTTTCCTCTTACAATACCAAAAAAAATATAGGCAGTCGGGCACTGCCGACTGAAGTGAAAACTTTTGAAAAAAACAGCTTTAAAACCGGTTTTGAGGATTTATCAGTATGTTAATTAATCAAATTTGGTACACAGTTTGTTAGTATTATTTTATGTAATTCTGGAACATAACTCACTTCTGAAGGAGAATGACTGTTAATGTCATCATCATAATATGAATTTGAATTCGGAATGTTTGGTTGATTCTGTGTTGATAGGTCAGCAAAATGCATTGGTAGGATATATGATATGTGATATTTCCTTAAGAGGCGCTGCGTTCAGTCAATACTGCCAAAAACTTTCCAATAATCCGGCACTAGTACGTACATCTTCTTCTTCTTCTTTCGAATGGGCCTACTTTGGACCACGCTTGTTTAACTGTTGGGCTTTGACCTTTGCCCAGTATTGTCGCATCTTCTGCCGGTGTAACTCCTTTCTCTCTTCTGTTCAGGGGGACCATTCCTTCGAGGTTTTTCCTGAAATCCACGGACTTCCTTCAGGGTGCGTCTCACAGACTGTCTGTTTTTGAGATCTTTTATTCCCAGTTCTTTAATATCCTTCTCTGTCTCTGTCAACCAAGTGGTACGAAGCTTCTTGTTTTGCCAGAAGGTGAACAGACGGTTGGTTAGTCAGTTTGGAGGCAATCTTGTAACGTGGCCGTAGAAAGCTACCCTTCTTTTCCTTGCACAGCCAGAGAGCATCTCAATATGTTTGTAGAGCTCAGAGTTATGCCGTCTTCGGAATTCCCCATCTTCCTTTACCGGGCCTAGGATCTTCCTGAGGATTCTCCTCTCTCTGATTTCAAAATTCTCTATTAGACCCCTTCGGTTCAAGGAAAGACACTTCATGGCATACAGGGCTTGTGGTCGTAAGACTGATGTGTAGTGCATAAGTTTCAGGTTGCGTGAGAGGCATTTCTTATTGCAAGTGTTCTTAGTCAGCCGATAGGCTAGTTCTAACTTGTTGACTCTTTTGAATATTGATGCTCTTTCTGATAAGTTGGGTTCAATCCATTCGCCAAGATACTTAAATTTCTCTTGATGTTTCCCTGTTCTAGTAACATCTCTCTGTTTGCTTCTGTGATGTTCGTGAAGGATTATGTTTTCTCCAGCGACACTTGAAGACCCACTTTGGCAGCCTGTTTTCTGAGGCAGTTTACCTGCATTGATGCCATCTCAAGAGAATCAGCAAACAGTGCCATGTTATCTGCAACGGCCAGGCAATCTACAACCAGTCCATCGTTCTTACGTCCCAGGTAGATACCACTCTGAGCACCCAAATTGTTCAGTTCCTTGCGCCATTCTCTCATAACCTTTTCAAGGACACAGTTGAAGAGAAGTGGGGAAAGTCCATCTCCTTGTCTCACTCCAGTTTTTATTTCGAAGCTTTCTGCAATCTCGCCTCTAAATTTAACCTAGAAATGGGTGTTGGTTAAAGTTTCTTGGATTAGTCTACGGGTTTTGTTGTCTAGTGCTAGTTCCTGGAGTACTTTGTTAAGCGTTTCTCTATCAATTGAATCGTAAACTAATATAAATGTTGAATATTAGGCCTTCCTAAAATCAACAAAGGTGACGATCACCTTGCGGTTTCTCATTCTGGAGTTTGCGAGTACAATTTTAAGATTAAGGATCTGTTCAACACAGGCTCGGGTCTTCCTGAAGCCCCCCTGGTATTCTCCCAGTTGACTATCCAACTGATGTTTTGCCCTTGTTTCTAACGCCTTCGAGAGAATCTTGTATGTTACCGGAACGAGAGAAATTCCACGGTAGTTGTTTAGATTCGTAAAATCTCCCTTTTTGTGAAGCGGATGAATCAGAGCAATTTCCAATCGGGTGGTAATTTCTCTGTTTCCCAGATGTCCTGGATGATCTCGGTTAGCTTGCGCACGGCATTGTTTCCAGCACCTTTCCACAGAGCAGCAACGATAGAGTCCTCTCCAGCTGCCTTATTATTCTTAAGAAGTTGAATGATCTGGCCAACTTCTTCTAATGAAGGGGGAAGTGAGTCCGGGTTTGGCGTGGTTTGTTTATAGTCGAAGTCTTCGTTGGGTGGGTCACAGTTCAGTAGATTTTAAAGTTCTGAGCCAAAAGGTGGCAATTGTCCTTGTCGTTATAAGCCAGTTTGCCTTGTGAGTCTTTGATGTGGAGGCTTGGCGGAGCGTATTTTTAGAGTGCCTGCTTAAAGGTTCCAAAGAAATCTCTGGAATTATTATTGGCAAAGCTCTCTTCGATTTGGGTTAGTTGATTTTGTGTGAAGGTTCGTTTGGTTCCTCGAATTATCTTGGCGGTAACCTTTCTTTGTTCCAAAAATTTATGGCACTTTTCCTTGGTCTTTTTAGAATTCCACTTCACCCAGGCTTTCTGTCTTTGGGCTTTTGCATTGTCACAGTCTTCAGTCCACCACGGATGCTTCCTTCTTCTAGCGAGAGGGGCGAGTTCATTGGCTGCCTTGACAAGAGTCTCCTTCAGTTGGTCCCAGTGGTTTAGGTCTGTGTTTTTCAGTCTCTGACTTAGTTATTGACTGTTCTTGAGTCGCTCGACGTCAAATTACTAGTACATCTACTATTACAGCCGGCACATTTCTTGTTGATGGGTCTGCAATTTGTGAGTTATGGCAATTTTGACTTTTAGAAACATGCCTTATGGCTCCGCAATATTCGATATTGTTGCAATAGCCCAGATGCCACAACAATATTTAGAACTATACATTACCCAATTAACACATGAATGCCAACGCGCTAGACAGCGTATGGCACCACAAGAAGAAGAAGATACCAAATCCATCAAATAGAATATCATTTTAATAAGAAATTGATAACTACATGAAATAAACCCAGAACACGCGCACTTTCAATTGCTTGTAGGAGATATTAATATGGACATACTGGATGGAAACGTAAATACTAATATATATATATATATATATATATATATATATATATATATATATATATATATATATATGTATATATATTTATCTGCAAAAATGTGGGGTTATAACCCCACAATCTTGCGATGGACGCGCACCATAATAGTGAGACGTCCTATCACTTACGGGGCAGTTGCGTGGGGAAGTAGAACCAAGCTAGTCTCTATGAAGAAGCAGCTTGAGAAGATTTCAAGATGGGGTCGTGCCCGACAGCAGCAATGGAGCTGCTGGTGGATTTGACTTCGTTCAACCCTGCCGTGGAGGGGACGCCAGATCGGCGATTGTTAGGTTCAGCAAGGAAGGAATAGGCAGAGGTAAAGTAATCGGGAGACCGAAACAGCCTCGCTGCCAAGATCCACTGGCTGGAAGTACCGAAAGACGAAATGGTATACAAATACCATTTCGAGAAAAACTACACAGCACTGTGTAGTAGTAAAGCCGACTGGAGCTACGAATCCTCAGCATACCACATAAGTAGTATACGGATGGTTCTAAAAAAAAGTGTTGAATTATATATTATTATATTGAATTATATATAATATCTTATTAATATTAATACTTTTTAGTTGTGACATCTACTGTCATTTTTAGGTTTTTACTGTAGTTTTATTTTTAAGATATTCTATATTAAATAGTTAGTTGTTTTTGATATACAACGTCGTTTCATTATAGGTTATGGGACCCAGAAACACGTGTTATTCGCACGAAACCAAAAACGGCAAGTTATCTTTGTATAAGGTTACACAGACTGAGAATACACTGTATTGGTGAAAATGACTTCGAATTCGAACTATGTTGTGAGTGTGCCAAAATTGAAAGGACACGAGAACTACTAAGAGTGGGTTTTCGCAGAGGAGAATTTTCTTGTGCTGGAAGGGACTTCGAATTACATCAAAGTTACAAATCCAGGGGAAGCCGCAGCTGATGCGGAAACTAAAGCAAAATTGATCTTAACCATCGAGTCATTGCTTTATTTGCACATCAGAGATGTGAAGAGTACAAAGGAGTTATGGAATAATCTGAAACAAGGAGAATCAGCTTGTTCAGAACTTTAATATCAATACGTCTCGAAAATTGTACGTCTATGATGTCGTATGTGACACAAATAATAGAAACAAGTCAAAAATTAAGTGGATCGGGCTTCAACATCAATGACGAGTGGGTTGGATCGTTGCTCTTGGCTGAATTATCTGAAAGATATTCGCCAATGATAATGGCAATAGAGCATTCTGGCATCAAAATAACGGCAGATGCCAATAAAAGTTAACTAATGGATTTGGAGGAAAGCAGTGGCGACGTTAGCGGAGCGTTTGTGAGTTTTCGCAAAAATAAAGGCGGGAACTACCGTGGAACAAGAAAAAATATGTCAAAACAGAAAGTCATTAAGTGTTACAAATGCAAACAACTTGGACATTATCGCAATCAGTGAACGAATATTGATAATAACTCATCAAATAACATATCTAGTGAACGTAAACAAACTAACGCGTTTAGTGCTGTGTTCCTAAATAGTGTTTTTTCCAAGAATGACTGGTATATTGACTCAGGAGCGAGTGCTCACTTAACTGCGAACGAACACTGGATGAAAAATGTGTCAATCGAACATGATGTAAAAGAAATAGTTGTTGCGAACAAGGAAAAAGTGGCTGTTAAGTGCACTGGTGATGTGCAAATTACAACATTGACCGACAAATGTGAGTATAATGTTATTGTTGAAGGAGTATTATGTGTTCCGAGTTTGACGACAAATCTGATATCAGTGAGTCAACTGATTGCAAGAGGCAACAGAGTGTTATTAACTGATGATGGCTGTCAAATTTTCAATAAGGCGAGAATGCCGAATGTGAATGTGAATAGAGAATGCCGAAATGGTTGCTAGCTGCAGTGATGACCTCGAGCGATATTTGGCACCGCAGGCTTGGTCATATCAACAGCAAATATTTAAATAAAATGCAGGATGCCTTGGAAGGTCTTACACTTGACAGAAAAGCAGATATATCAATGTCAAAAAAACATTTGCCGATGTGTGTGTGCCCGTTTAACAATATTTCAATTGGTCGTTCCAGATATTTCATTTTGTTCACATATGTTTACAGCCGCATGATCTACATTTATTTTGTGAAGAACAAAAGTGAAGCTTTTAGTGCTTTTCAGCGCTTCAAAACAGTTGGAGAAAATCAACTAAATAAGAAAGTGAAGATCCTGCGGACTTAGAATGGAATAGAATTTGTAAACAAAGATTTTGATAATTATTTGAGCAAAGCTGGAATAATCCATCAAAAAAGTAACCCATATACACCGGAACAAAATGGTTTAGCTGAGCGGTTCAATCGAACTGTAGTGGAAAAGGCGAGATGTCTGTTATTTGACGCCGAGCTGGACAAACATTTTTGGGCTGAAACAGCCAATACAGCTGTTTATTTACAAAATGGGACAGTAGTATCAGCTCTAAATGGAAAAACACCCTTTGAGATATGGACAAGGACAAAGCCTGATATAAGCCATTTGAGAGTTTTTGGGAGCATAGCAATGATGCACATACCGAAGGAGAAGCGATTCAAATGCGAAGCAAATAAAAAAATCAGAAAATGTGGGAGGATATCGAATCTACAATCCAAGAACAAAGGACATCATAACTAGTCGTGATGTAATCGCAATAGAAAAATCTAAACCAACAGAAAGTGCAGTTCAGTTTGAGGAAACTACACAGTCACAGAATGATTCCATTGGAGATTCAGTTGGGGATACATCAAATAATTCAGGAAGTGAGGAATATCTTGATAGTGATGAAATTTATCTCCCAGAGGAAGATTCTTCTGTTAGTAGTGTAAGAAATGTTGACAGAAAGGGTGGTTCCCAAGGGAAAATAAAGCAGCTGGACAGGTATGGTTTTTTTAATATCTGTGTAGGAAGTGGTGGTGTAGAAGATGCCTGTGAACCTTCTATTCAAGGGGCATTAAAAGGACCAGAGAGAGAACAGTGGTTGGATGCAGAGCGGGATGAGTTACAGGGTTTTGATGATAACAATGCATGGGAACTTACTGATGTGCCTAAAAATAGTAATATACTCCAATGTAGATGGGTATTGCGTAAAAAGTATGACAGTGAAAACAATGTAAGGTATCGTGCCAGATTAGTAGCCAAAGGCTTTTTACAAAAACCTGGTGTAGATTACACAGAGACTTTTTCGCCGGTTGTTAGGCACACTACATTGCGGTTATTGTTTTCTCTTTCAGTACAATTAGGTCTTAATGTTACTTATTTCGATGTCAAAACTGCATTTTTAAATGGTGACCTAAAGGAAACCTTGTATATGCAGAAGCCAGATTGTTATGATTCCCCAGACAGCTCTAATAAAGTGTTAAAGCTTAAAAAAGCTAGTATAAGTATAATAATCCTTTATTGGCATAAATGTAAATACACGACCGTTCGTACATTAGTGTTGTGACAAGTATAGAACAAAAAATAAAAACAAAGAAAACAAAAAAAAAACAAGAAAAAAAAGACACCAGAATGAAACGGAAAATAAAAATATCCAAATTAATACAGCAAAAAATAAACAGTTCAAAAGTTCTTAGATCAAAAAAAAAAAAAAAAAAAAAAAAAAAAACAAATAAAAAGGAAGCCTTTAACCCTGTCCTTTGCACTTCAATATTTTTTTCATGTACACAAAACCGGAGCCACTCTCATCCATAACCTTCTTCCAGTTTTTCGCCACTGACTTTTCCTCTTCGCTCCATTCACATTTCTTACAGCTTAGCACCCAATGTTCCCAGAGCTCCTCCCCTTCTCCACATACTCGACAAGTCCTATCTGTTGCAGCCATCCAATATCTTCTACCCCTTTCCTCACTACCGCACCTAAACCGGGCAATCGCTACCTGTGGGGCTTTAGGATTAACTAGATACTCTGGACATCTGCCAAAAACTTGGATTTTGCTGTAGTCTCTATTATAGGTACTCTCACCTATGTGTCTTTGTCTCTCTTGCAGCTCTATCTCCAGTAGTCTATCTGCCAGAATCCTTTCCACTAACATTCCCTCATTCATCATTCTCTCGATCTCTTCTTGGTTCCATCCCCCTCTTTCATACATACGCTTGCGCAGACATCCCCATTTTGTTTCCTTATTACTCCCTCTACCCTCCTTTCTTACCGCTTTCAAAACGTCTTTCACTATTCTTTCTTCTCCCGCACTATTCACTTTCCTTTCAAATTTAGCCACTCTCATAACCGCGGTGTTTGCCACCTTGTTAGAATTTGCTTCTTGTTGAACGATGTACCAGGGGGTGGACTTTTCTAGCTGCAGGGCCCTCTTTATGAACTGTAACTGCACTCTCTCTATGTCGTTTTCCTCTTTCACACCCCAAATTTCTGCCCCATACATCATAATACTACGTACGCACGCCTTCCATACAATCATTTTCGCCCTAAAATTTTCCCTCAAGTATACTCTCCATGTATCCCAGAGCCTGTTAGCAGCCACCCACGCTTTTTTTACTATATACTTGATATGTGCAGCGCACGACCCATTTTGTTGGAACATAAAGCCTAGGTATTTCAAACTGCTAACTTGTTCTATCTCACTCGCTTCCCATTCAAAACTCTCTTTCCTTGATCCCTTTCTCTTCCGAAACAGCATCCACTTTGTTTTCAGCACATTTACCGTTAACATTCGTTTTTTAAAAAACCTTTCCATTCGTACCAACACCTCTTTCATTTCCACTTTCGAACTTGCTAAGACAACGACGTCGTCCGCATAAGCTAGACTCCAAATCTTTTTCGTCCCTATTACCACCCCTCCCGCTTGACCCAAGCTTAGCGTTCTCTCGAGGTCCGCAGTATATAGATTAAATAGTAGTGGACTTAACGGGCACCCTTGTTTTAACCCTTTCCTAACCTCAAATCTTTCAGATAGCCTTTCACCTATCTTCACTCTACACCATGTTCTCTCATATAGATGCTCAATGCTCTCCCTGATCTGTTGCGATATACCTTTCTCCCTCATATATTCCCACATTTTCTCTCTCACTACTGAGTCATATGCAGCTTTGAGGTCAACAAATACCGCGTACAATTTCCCCTTAGGTTTAGCTATTTCTCTTTGTATGATATAATTCAATATGTATATCTGTTCAGTTGTTCCGCGTCCTTTTCTGAAGCCAGCTTGTACCTCTGGGATTAGATTCCTTTTCTCTGCTTCTTCTTGTAACTTTTTTTCCAGTATCTTTGCATAGATCTTGTATGACGTGTCCATTAGAGTTATCCCCCTATAGCTTCCTAGTTCCTCCTTGTTACCTTGCTTAAAAACTGGTACAATAATTCCTTCCCTCCAACTGTCCGTAATTTGTTTGCTACCTTTGAAAAAGCTGTTAAGTTCACCACGAAGTCTCTCCTTCACAATTGGTGTGGCTAGACACCACGCCTCACTTGGCACCGAGTCTGGGCCTGGAGCTTTCTTTCTTTTGAGTGCTGACATAACCGTTTCAACCTCTTCCTCTGTAATCTCTTGTGATTGCGATTCCACTGGTCTAAAATCTCTCCATCTTTGCTCCCTAGTTTCTGTCTCTCCGGCCAGCAACTCACAGAAGTGATTTTTCCACCTTTCTGTGCTAATTACTGATGAGATCTCTCTTTTTGGTTTCCTTGCAGCAATCAGTTTCCAAATATCCGACTCTCTGCTCAGCTGGCTGATTTTCTTTATTTGGCATTCCTCCCACTCTCGTTTCTTTCTCGTCTCTGCTTCTTTCATTTCTTTATTCTGTCTTTTGAGCTTTTTGAGTGTTGTTCTTCCTTCTCTCCAGGCTCTAAATTCGGCTCTAGTTCTTTTCTTTATACCTATTAGTTCCTCGTCTATCCAAGCATTTCCGCAATTTTTCTTTGGGTGTGATATTTTAACAATTAGTGCTTTCTTTATCATAGCAGTGAGTTTCGGTAGTTCCGCATATTCCACTCCATCCATTTTGTCTAAGTTTTCCTGGTATCGCGCAATAGCCGACTCATTCCACATCACCGTTTGTTTAACCACACCCTTGCTTTCCCCCCAGCTGTCTATCTCACCATACAGGGTAATTTCTAGTGGTAGATGGTCCGATTCCAGCCTTTCTCCTATTTTGAAAACATCGATACATCTTATGGCGTCTTCGTTGGCGATCCCGAAGTCAATGACCGAGGTACCGCCTCCACCAATATACGTTAACTCCCCTTTCCAATCGCCATTTGTGCACCCATTTAGCACATACCAGTTATGGTTCTCAACCCAGTCTAACCATTTTTTTCCCTCCTTGTTAACTGTTTTGTCTTTCGAAAGTCTAGCTATTTCCACCCCTTCTGCATCGAGACTTCCAGCTTGGAGTTCACCGATCCTCACATTCCAGTCTCCGATGATCAGTACTTTCTCTCCTGAATCCCTTGCCAGGCTTTTCTCAATGTATTTCATAATGCTCTCTAGATTGTTGTTGTTGTAGACAGTAATTACTCTCCACTTATCTTCGCCTACTCGTACTGCTCTTTCTTGTACCCCTTCGATGTTCTCCATATCCATATTGTATTCTTTCTCCGCTACAAGCTTTATACCGGTAATTATCCCTCCCTTTGCTCTTCCCCTGTTGGAGATCCTCTTTGCAGATTGACATTTCCATCTGTATTCCGCTGGCAGTAGGTTTCTTACTTCGTTCCAGTCCTTTTCTTCAACCCATGTTTCCGTTAACCCTATCACGTGGAATTTCTGTAAGTATTGCTTAATAGATTTGCACTCCTCTCCTTTTAATCTTTTCTTTAGCCCTGCTATATTCCATGCTATTATTTTAAAGTTTTCCCTTCCCCCTTTATGCTCCCCCGTACTTCCTTTAATGCTTAGTGAAAAAACAGCTCTTCCAGCGAACTTGTTACTGGGTTATACCTGTGCCATTTGTTATCTATGAGGATCTTATTGTAGGCGACTTTTACTACCTTGCCTGCTTTCCTAAGATCAACTGCTTTTTGTCTTAAGATTGTTTGCATTTCTCTTTCCTTTTTTGTTAGATCATCATCGATATATATATTAGTCCCCTGCAGTTTATGTTTCATTTTCATTAATTGTTTCTTTTCTTCCCATTTTTCGAACTTGACAATGATTGCTCTATCCCTTCCACCTATCTCCTTCCCCATTCTAAACATTTCCCTATATGTTGGGACTACATTAAGCTTCTCGGTAATTAAGCTTTTGACTTCATCTTCCCATTTATCACCTTCTTTGATTCCCTTAATTACTATATTGTTTTTTCTTTCCCTTTTATCCTTGTCCTCTTCGGCTTTGTCGATTTTCTCCATGGTTTTCTGAAACTCTACACCTTTTATCTCCCATGCGGCTTTATCCTCCTTAGCTTGGTTTTTAATGTATACCAGCTCCTCTTCGATTTTATTCATCCGCTCTTTAGTTTTCTCATTTTCCATTTTCATTTCATTTAGTTTTTCCATCACTTCCTTTTTCCATTTGTTATTTTCCGTCCTCTCCTCCTTTAGGCTCTCGTTTACAGCTTCTAGTTGTTTTCTCACCGCGTTCAATTCCTGAAAAATATCCTCCATCGTTGAACGTTGAGACAGACTGTTAATTGGGCTGTCCTCCTTTTTTCTTTTTGATCGCGGCGAATGAGCTACATGTTTTTTGCCCATAAATGGGTTGCGCTCCCGACTTTCACTATCAGACGACATGACTTTATCTTTATACCCCCTACTCTCTGTGTTGATTAGCGGCGCACAGATTCAAAACACTCTACGTTTGTTATCCCCACACAATTTCTGCTCGCCTAATACTTTATTTAGACGACCGACTTCCAGTACGGGGGCCTGAATGCCTCTCGCAAATTTTGGGGCCTCTAGGGCTTCGCCAGAAAAACGACACTAGCGACTTGTTAGTGGTCGTTTGTTAAACTATATTTAACACACACACGTGCGTACGGTACTCACTCCGAAACGAAACTGAACTTAAAAAAGCTATCTATGGCTTATAGCAAGCTTCAAGAGCCTGGAATAAAATGGTAGATATTTTTTTAGTTGAAAATGGCTATGTAAAATCAAAATTAGAAACGTGTATGTACACAAAGACCGTTGGTAGCTTTAGAACTATTGTAACTATCTATGTAGATGATTTTTTTATTTTTTCTAATGATGAAATTGAAAGTAAACGTTTAAAGCAAGAGTTGTCGATGCAGTTTCAAATCAAAGATTTGGGTCAAGTAAAACAATGTCTAGGAATGAATGTAATTTTTAATCAATCGGAAGGGTCTATGAAGGGTCACCTTGAATCAAGAAAATTGTATTGATACTTTGTTACAAAGATTTCATATGACAGACTCTAAAACTTTTAATACTCTAATTGAGTCTAAATTGAATGTAAGCATAGGTCAAAATGTAAATAATCAAGTACCTTTTCAACAGCTTATAGGTGGTTTAAGGTAGCCCGTTTGATCGCTTGAAATCACCCAGTTTCAGGCCGTTGTCTACCATAAAGTTTTGTGACATGTTGTTCCCAACTTTAACACTGCACCGGATGCCCTCCATGCACACTTTTGTAATATTGAATATTTTCTTTGGGATTCCACATACTGCCATAGCTGCCCATACATGGTCTCTTATCACACTATCATATTCTTGTTGGAAGTCGATTGATAGTTGGTGGAGACCCTTATGAAATTCGCAGTGCTTTTCGAGGATTTGGCGGATAGTGAAGATTTGAACCATCGTTGACCTGGAATTACGAATATGCTTATATTTTTAGGAATACAATAAAAGATAAAGATCAAACAATGATAAAAATAAAATTATTACGATACTCTCGAAAATGGCGAATGTTTGTTCGCCGAAACGTACCAACCCTCAACATCAACGCGGAATCCCCGAGAGAACAAACCAATATATATATATATATATATATATATATATATATATATATATATATATATATATATATATATATATATATATAAAATATAATCATATTCGTAATTCCAGGTCAACGATGGTTCAAATCTTCACTATTCGCCAAATCCTCGAAAAGCACTGGGAATTTCATAAGGGTCTCCACCAACTATTCATCGGCTTCCAACAAGCCTATGATAGTGTGATAAGAGACCATGTATGACCAATATTACAAAAGTGTGCATGGAGGGCAGCCGGTGCTGTGTTAAAGTTGGGAACAACATGTCAGAAAACTTTATGGTAGACAACGGCCTGAAACAGGGTAATAGTTTGTCTCCAATTTTGTTCAATATCGTTTTAGGCGCAGCGATCAAACGGGCTACATTAAACCATTAAACCATTAAACCTATAAGCTGTTGAAAAGGTACTTGATTATTTATATTTTGACCTATGCTTACATTCAATTTAGACTCAATTAGAGTATTAAAAATTTTACAGTCTGTCATATGAACTCTTTATAACAAAGTATCAATACAATTTTCTTGATTCAAGGTGACCCTTCATAGACCTTTCCGATTGATTAAAAATTACATTCATTCCTGGACATTGTTTTACTTGACCTAAATCTTTGATTTGAAACTGCCTCGACAACTCTTGCTTTAAACGTTTACTTTCAATTTTATCATTAGAAAAAATAAAAAAATCATTTACACAGACAGTTACAATATTTGTGAAGCTACCAACGGTTTTTGTGTACATACACGTTTCTAGTTTTGATTTTACATAGTCATTTTCAACTAAAAAGATATTTACCCTTTTATTCCAGGCCCTTGAAGCTTGCTATAAGCCATAGATAGCTTTTTAAAGCTTTAACACTTTATTAGAGCTGTCTGGGGAATCATAACAATCTGGTTTCTGCATATACAAGGTTTCCTCTAGGTCACCATTTAAAAATGCAGTGTAAACATCCAAATAAGTAACATTAAGACCTAATTGTGCTGAAAATGAAAACAATAACCACAATGTAGTGTGCCTAACAACCGGCGAAAAAGTCTCTGTGTAATCTACACCAGGTTTTTGTGAGACGCCTTTGGCTGCTAATCTGGCACGATACCTTACATTGTTTTCACTGTCATACTTTTTACGCAAT
Source organism: Phosphuga atrata (assembly GCA_944588485.1). Taxonomy (NCBI): domain Eukaryota; kingdom Metazoa; phylum Arthropoda; class Insecta; order Coleoptera; family Silphidae; genus Phosphuga; species Phosphuga atrata. Next base: position 8,525,563 of record OX155903.1, on the reverse strand, counting down.
ACCCATCTACATTGGATTATATTACTATTTTTAGGCACATCAGTAAGTTCCCATGCATTGTTATCATCAAAACACTGTAACTCATTCCGCTCTGCATCCAACCAATGTTCTCTCTCTGGTCCTTTTAATGACTCTTGAATAGAAGGTTCACAGGCATCTTCTACACCACCACTTCCTACACAGATATTAAAAAAAAACATACCTGTCCAGCTGCTTTATTTTCTTTTGGGAACCACCCTTTCTGTCAACATTTCCTACACTACTAACAGAAGAATCTTCCTCTGGAAGATGAATTTCATCACTATCAAGATATTCCTCACTTCCTGAATTATTTGATGTATCCCCCACTGAATCTACAATGGAATCATTCTGTGACTGTGTAGTTTCCTCAATCTGAACTGCACTTTCTGTTGGTTTAGATTTTTCTATTGTGATTACATCACGACTAGTTATGATGTCTTTTGTTCTTGGATTGTAGATTCGATATCCTCCCACATTTTCTGACCAACCAGAATTCCCTTTTCGGCCTTTTTGGCTCATTTGAGTCACTTCTCCTTCGGTATGTGCATCATTACTATGCTCCCAAAAACTCTCAAATGGCTTATATCAGGCTTTGTCCCTGTCCATATCTATATATATATATATATATATATATATATATATATATATATATATATATATAAATAGTTACTAACTAATTAAAATTAGTAAAAATTGAAACTTTTGAAATTGAAACTGTTGAAACCATGAAGGAGCAAGGGACAGTGCAATTGAGGGGAACTGGTCCTGGATTTGGTGTGTACTTTTGACCATCCGTATTGAATTGATTGAATTACTCCCTGATAGTTTCAAATTTTCGAATTTTTTTTTAATGTCAAATTTTCGTTTTTTTCAATTTTCTTTGTTGGATTTATAAAAAAAGGGTGGTAATATAATAATCCGATCGCAAATTGCATTCCACCAGCGATGTTTCCTTGTGCGAGGAGGTTGTCCTACTTTCATGTCTTCCTGAATTTTCTTTGTTATTTTCTGCCAGTTTGTTGATGTTTCTTGATTAATTTGCACTAGGATTTCTTCTTTGTGGAGATTCATGTGCTCTGGATCTGGTTTGATATTTTTGGGTGGACCTTTTTTCTTTCTCCTCCTCCTTTCTGTGTAAATCTGTGTAATATATGCCCCGCTATGCCCCCGCTATGCCGGTCCCAAGCCCGGGGCCTTATCATTTTCTGTAAGTGACGAGGAAGGAGTAGGGGGAGGAGCAACAACCTCGTTAAACAACCAGGGTTCACTTGGTCCGAGTGGTAGTACCATGTGAGGGCTCCTTTCTTGGATTACAGCGAAGACCTAAATAGCAGTGAAGGCGGAGAGAATGGATCTCGGTACGGCGGAACTGGCGGAAGAGGCATACCATTCCACGGCAAAGTGGTCAGCGTCGGTTTCTCTAATTGAGACGGCTGCACAAAAATCTTCTCGAACTCAAAAATCGAGTCGTATACTTGTGATCTCAAACGAGATCACCACAAAAACCAAAACTCAACTTGAGCGCATGATCGAAAAGACGATAAAAGAATCACTATCCCAGGCACCAGTCGATAGACTGGACTCACCTGATCATCGGATTATGGGGGATCAGGGACACCATGCGGAGAAGAATCGGGGCTTCTCTAGAACTCGACACACTTTGAAAAATCGACGTAAGAATTTTATTGGCACCATTATTGTGAACACCCTCACTAAAAGAGGCATATTAAAACAACTCACTAACGCCCTCGAAAAGTTTGACCTCAAAATCACACCTCAAAAACACACCTCAAGCACTTCAAGAGACACGATTCACGGATGAAGAACACTTTAATACGGAGAATTTCAGAATTTATACAGGCAAACCTACCATAAAAGTTAGAGGCAAACTACTACTCCTGGGAACCGGTTTCGCCATACACAATTCCATACTCTACTCAGTCATTGATTTCTCTTCTCTCAACGAAAGAGTATCTCTGCTCTCAATAAAGTCAGCCAGTAAAGCATACACAATGATAAACGTCCATGCTCCCACAAATCCACAAAACAAAACCGATCCTGAAACTATGGACATTTTCTGGGAAACTCTCGAAGAAACAACCAATAAAATACCAAAGCACCATGTGAAGATCTTATTGGGTGATTTTAATGCCCAGTTAGGTAGGGAAAGAAAATTTAGTAATACCACATGCACCTATACTAAGCACGAACTTATCAATAGGAATAGTGAAAGACTAATTGATTTCTGCTGAAAGTTTGGACTTAAAATTATGAGCACACAATTCCAGAAACCTCCACACAAGTTAACCACTTGGAGATCACCCAATCTTAGACAGGGTGAATACCAAATTGACCATATCGCAATTTCCAAGAAGAATTCAAAAGAAATTTTAAACGTCAGAGCTCGCAAAGGCGCCTTTGAATCAGATCATAAGCTTCTCCAAACAAAGACGAAACTCCAACACCATAGAAAGAAAAAAAGTCCACCCAAAAATATCAAACCAGATCCAGAGCACCTGAATCTCCATAAAGAAGAAATCCTAGTGCAAATTAATCAAGAAACATCAACAAACTGGCAGAAAATAACAAAGAAAATTCAGGAAGTCATGAAAGTAGGACAACCTCCTCGCACAAGGAAACATCGCTGGTGGAATGCAATTTGCGATCGGGCAGTTGACAACTGAATGATTGCGTGGAAAAAGTTTAACAGTCACAAAACTGAGGAAAATTGGGAGAACTTTCTTACAACTCAAAAACATGCTTCCAAAACAATTAGCTTAAAAAAAAACGAGGATATGTTAACAACAAACCTAATGAAATCCAACAGCACTTCAAACAAAATAATACTAGAAACTTCTATAATTCATTTAAAGAAAACTTAAAGGGGTATCAGGTGCACAGATTGTGTTTCAAAAGCCCGATGGCACGTTGGAAACTAATGCGAAAGAAAACTTTAAATTATTAGCCCAATACTTCAACTCCCTTCTTAACTGCGAATCACCTCAAGAAAAACTTGCGTTCACCCCTCTGGTTTGCACACACCTGGACTCACAAGCCCCTGACCTAGAAGAAATTCAGGAGATCGTCCAAAAGCTCAAAAATAACAAAGCACCAGGAGAAGATGGGATCATTGCAGAATTCTGGAAACTTAACGATGCTACACTTACGCAGAAACTTCATAACATCATTTCAGACATATGGATGATGGAGCGAATACTGGGAGAGTGGAAACGTGCTCTAATTCATCCGTTACACAAAAAGGGTGATAAAACAGCCATCAATAACTATAGCGGAATTTCCCTGCTCCCGATTGCTTATAAAATCGTCTCCAAGGCACTTTTAAACAGGCTAGAACCCCAGATGGATCCACTAATTGGTGAATACCAAGCCGGATTCAGAAAAGGGCGATCATATGCTGAACAGGTGTGGAGCTTAAAAACGTTATTACAAATGAGAAAATGTAGAAATACAGTAATTACATTCGTCGGCTTCAGAAAAGCGTATGATTCTGTAGATCGTGAAATGCTTTTTATAATAATGGAAGAATTCTGGATAGACAGAAAGACCCGAAAAATCATTGAACAGACGCTTACTGGAACTATGTCCAAAGTTAAATTATGTCCAAAGTTAAAGGTGCAATATCGGAGACCTTTGTCATTAAAACTAAGTTCGACAGGGGGATGGATTATCCACAATGCTCTTTAATATTGTTCTAGAAAACATCATTAGGGAATGGTAACCTCATGTGAAGGACATTCAAATCAAATCAAAATCAAAATCAAAATATATTTGTTTCATTATCTAAGTACAACTATGTTCTAAATGAAATATGTCACCAAGAGTAGTACATTTATAAATTTATATACACGTTCGCATAAAATATATACATACATATACCCATACAAACACACAGGCATACAGACATACATACACATATACCTGCGCCCACACACATAAATAAATAAATAAATAAAATACATGCATGCACACATACTTAACATATAAGCATACGCGCACAGATTTAAGCGTATATACATAAGTATTAGCAACTGACTTAATATTTCGTTAAAAATTATTATTATTAATTGTGAAGATCACAGTTTCTTGACATTCCTGTAGAATTCCTCCATATCGTATGGCTCCAGTTCAATTAATAGTTTGTACAGATCCTTTTTGAGTTGATTGACGTTTTTTAATTGTTTAATATTCCTTGGAAGCTCGTTATAGATTTTCATGTTGCAATATGGTGGATTTTTTTCTGTCATCGTCAGGTGATGCTTGGGTAATTGGTAAAGTTCCTTATTGTGTCTAGTTGATCTATGGGTTGGCTTGTTAAAATTCGTGAATAGAGAACGATGTTTCACAATAAAGAGTATGTTCTCGTATATGTATGTGCCCGTTGTTGTTAAAATATTTGCTTTTTTAAATTGGCCTCTGCAGGACTCTCGAAATTGTAAATTATTCAAAATGCGGATGGCTTGTTTCTGAATTCTAAAGACATTTCTGAAATGACTACCGTTTCCCCAGAACATAATGCCGAATTTTAAATAGGAGTGAAAATTAGCGAAGTACACCATCCTAATAGCTTCTGAGCTCAAATATCTCTGAAGCGATCGTAATGCAAAAACTGGCTTGTTGAGATTCTTAGTGACGAGATTAGTATGCACTGTCCAGTCAAGAGATTGATCTATATGGATTCCGAGAAGTCTTACAGAGTGTAGCATTTCTATGTGTTCGTTGCCAATAACAATTCCTTGTGGGTATGTCAAGTTGCTTCTCTTTGTTTGAAAAATTATTGTATTGGTCTTTTCCTTATTCAGTTTTAGTTTATTTCTTTCAAACCATGAAATCAGGGACGCCGTGACACTGTTGGCGTTTTGGCTAATATCCTCTGTTGACTGGTTGCTTATCAGTATGGTCGTGTCGTCCGCATAGTTAACCATAACATGCTCTGGGATGATCGATATTTTGTGTAGATCATTTATAAATAAGGTGAATAGTACAGGTCCAATTGTGCTTCCCTGAGGGATTCCTATATCAATAGTTCTCGCAGAGGAATAGACATACCCGTGCAGAGTTTGAAGCTTGGTCATGCATTTCCTGTTGCATAGAAAAGATTTAACCCAATTTAGAGCAACCCATCTGATGTCATATTTGTCCAGTTTTTGTAATAGCAAGTTATGGTCAACTAGGTCATACGCCTTAGATAAATCCATTAGCATGCCAAGTGGAACGTTTCTTTGTTCTAAGTTGCAAGTTATAGCGTTTATAAATTCATAGCATGCGGTTTTGATGCTCTTGCCTTTCACAAAACCATGTTGTTGATGGCTAACTAAATCGTGCCTATTTACAAAGGATAATATTCTTGAGCACAGAATTTTTTCAATAATTTTAGAAAAGACAGACACTATGCTAATCGGTCTATAGTTGCCTAATTCACTTTTGTCTCCAGCTTTATGAATTGGGATGATTATTGCTAATTTTAGCTTTTCTGGAAATATACCCGCTTTTAACGAGTTGTTTATTAAATAAAGCAATGGATTCAAAATCGATTGCAGGACATTTTTTAGCACTGAGGCATGGATTCCATCAATGCTAGCACTTTTACTGTTTTTTAAGCTCATAATTATGTTAACAAGTTCTTCTTCACTCACTGGTATTAGAAAAATAGAGTTCTTATTTGCGGTGATGTTGTCTACATAATCAGTACTTGTTTGGGATTCTGCTAGTTGTTTTGCCTTATCCACAAAGAAATTATTAATTTTTATTGCAGTGGTACCTGGATCTTCACTATTATTAACAAACATATCCTTTTTCTTCTTGAGCTCTGTAATTTATTTAACTATGTTCCATGTTGCTTTTTGGCGGTTTGTTGAAGTTTCTATTTGTTGAGTGAATTTTTCTTTCTTATTGATTCTTAATAATTTCTTAAATTTCCTACGTTGATTATTATACTGGTTTTTAAATAATGGATTGGAATGAGACATAATTTGTAAGAGATTTAAGTTGTTTTCACTGATTGTTAGCTGAGGATTTGTAAAGACTCGTTGAGTTGTTCTTTTCTTATTAACCGAAACTTTGGGAAAGGCCTCGTGAAAATGTTTTAAGTACAAATACATGAAAAAATCCCATTGCTCATTTATAGCGTATGTGTCCACTTGATATAATTCATCCCAAACTACATTCGTCATTAAATGTTTGTGATGCTTCATATTTACTTCGTTAAATATTCTTACTTGTTTAAAATTGGACGATGCTGCTACCTTTTCGTCCTCCAATGTTAGGAGTAGTGCGTAGTGGTCCGAGATGTGGAAGTCTCTTGTATTAATATTGAATGGAACATTAATATTAACGATGTAATTGTCTAAGCATGATCCAGACATAGGGTGTGTTACTTCCCTTGAAATAATCTCTGCATTGAAAGATTCTACTAATGACAAAAACTGCTGGCTATTATTCGTCCGCTTTTGGATATTAATATTAAAGTCGCCAGCTATAATAAACTTATTACACTCACTAGCTAATAAAATTAGGAGTTCATGTAGTTTTGTGAAGAAATTACTAATAGGTGTCAAAGGCGCTCTATATATTCCTACAATAATTATTTTACTTTGTTGTTTATTGAATGTTGTAGTTGTTTCGATAGCAGAGCATTCAAAAACAAACTTTTCTGCTATTCTGGCGAAATCTTGCTTTGGTCTCCATACAGTCTCTTGTTTGCAATGTATAGCCGATCCTCCATGTGCACCTTCTTCACGACAGAAATAAGAGGCCCGAATAAAATCCTTTATTTTGAGCGTCTCTAGTTGTTCAGCGGACTTCCAGTGTTCCGTTAGAACGAGGAAACTACACTGAGGAAATTTCTCGAGCATAAACTCAATTCTCTCGATAGAATTCCCAATTGACTGGGTATTCTGATTAATCAAAATAAATTTATTGTTGTTAACTTTTTGTGCTTGGTGGATAAATAATCGGTTTATTGGGTCCTTTTTGGCACGTTGGCTAGTCTTAATAAAAAACGGTTGTAACAGGTATTTCTTGGCCATGTCTCTGGTTTTTCAATGTTGTCAGCATCTTCTTTTGGTACCGTTACCTTAAAGGATGAATATTCCTCCGGGTGCTTCGATATAAGTTTGGTGCAGGTGACATTTGAAAAGTTTTTATTCTTTAAATATTACGCTAACTCATCTGTTGTAAGATTTGGATCCAACCGATACAATGTAAATGGTGATATCGGGTTGCTGCCTTTATTATGGTTGCGTCGTCTGTACCGTGAACAACGTATGATTTTCTAGTTGATCTTCTTTTTTTGCGCTAAATTTCCCAATTTCCACTGTTTTGACGGTTAATTCCTTCTGGTTGAGCCGGAATAATTTCGGGTTCCGTACTGTTTGTGTTTTTTGCGCTAGTTCGTTGAACTCACTTTCACTCCCTGTGATATCAGCCCGTTCCAGTTGTTTTAAATTAGATTTATTTGACGGAATTGAAGGTGATTTAGAACCTGAGGCGCTAATTAACTTTTCGTTGGTTAATTTTTCCACTTGTAAAGTTAAATCGGAGATTAACATCTTCAGGGGCTCCACGTGTTTTCTTATTATACCTGATAAGAAAATTTCATATTCCGAACTCCGTAAAAATGTCGTAAGCACATCTCATTGATTTTCGGTAGGGTTCTCACTGATCTTAGATCTTAATAACATAGTTATACACTAAATTGCACTTGTATAAAGTAAAAATTTATTGCTTAAAATTTAAAGTTTAGAATATTTACAGGTACGTCCACTCTCGATGAACGCTCGCACTCGACTGTGTCATTCAAATTGGTATAAAAAAAGAGAACCGTTTTATAGTCAAGTGCCTCGCTTTTGCGGACGATATTGCCATTATTACTAACACCAGACATGAAGCCATACACGCAGTGAAAAAATTACATGAAATTGCGGATATGGAAAGACGACCAGCAAATAACTTAGCTTTAATCACACAATACGGTATCAGTCCTTCATTTTAAATATCTTGGTGAAATCATACAGTCATCGGGACTAAACCGAATCGCCAATGAACAAAGAATCACCAAACTACAGAAGGCCTACAAGCTAACGTGGGCTCACTACAACAAGAAGTGCATCTCGTTAGATGCAAAATTAAGGCACTATACAACGGTGATTCCTCCGGAAGCAACTTACGCAGCCGAAACAATGGTTATCGACGTCATTCCAAAATTAATGATATAGAAAAACAGAAAAAGAAAAATTTTTAGAAAGATTTACGGGGCACTTAATGTTAACGGTATTTGGACGAAGAGACCTCAAAACGAACTCTACCAAAAGATCCACACCATAAGGGACGTATTCAGAAAACGCCATGCACAGTTTTATACAAACATTTACAGGATGGAAAACACCAGAACGGCGAAGAAATTGCTCAACGTCATAGCACAGAGTAAATGTGGCACTGAGTGGTTGACCGAGGTTTAGAGGGACTTACAACAGGTCAACATGCAAAATATCGAGGACCGCACTGAGTGCCGGCATAAAATAAAAAATGTTAAGTTTGAGGATAGGCCATCACGACAGCCTGGAAGAAAATGGACAACTGAGCGGAAGAAGGAGCATTTTGAGAGGATGAAGAGATTTTGGGAAGAGAAGCGGGAAAACGCAAGAAGATGAAATTATGTACAATCAAGCACAATCGCTCTCTTAAAGGGGAACAACCGATATATATATATATATATATATATATATATATATATATATATATATATATATATATATATATATATATATATATATATCGTAATTTATATATGCATATCTGTGATATATATTTTTCAGCAAAAATGTGGGTTATAACCCCACAATCTTACGATGGACCTTCACCAAAATAGCGAGACCTGCTATCACTTACGGGGCAGTTGCGTGGGGAAGTGAAACCAAGCTGGTCTCTATGAAGATGCAACTTGAGAAGATTTATAGATGTGGTCGTGCCCGACAGCAGCAATGGAGCTGCTGCTGGATCTAACTTCGTTGCACCCTGTCGTGGAGGGGGCCGCCAGATCGGCGATTGTTAGGTTCAGCAGGGAAGGAATAAGCAAAGGTAATCAACTGGTCTCCCGATTACTTGACCGCAGAGGAGTTCTGCCTTGAATCCCAACCAGATCCTGCTATTCCTAAAGGAATCAGGACTAGAGGACGCGCTCTAAATGGGCAAGTATACACTTAGAGGAAGAGGGTGGGGTACAATAGATTTATGAAGGTCGCAGTACAAGTGACCACCGAAATGTACAATCATCAATCAAGCTTGTTTTATTTCAAAATATTTGCCTACACAAATCAAATCTAAACTTTTATTTATCATGTGATGTAGTACTCATACATATTTGATAAGTCAAAAGGGGAACAAAGTTAAAATTAAAAAAAAAACTTAAATCAATACAGTAACCCCAAAAATAACAAAAACAATAAAATAACTCATTTAATAATCAAGAAAAATAGTAATTAAACATACGGCATAAGTTCTCAATCGAGTTTCTATTTACAATGACTTTAGTTTTTTCGGAATGTTTTCTCATTTTTGATATTGTCGGGGATGCTATCATAAATTTTAATTCCAATTCTATTGGATTCTCTGGAGCATATTGTGAGATTTCTTTTTGACGTACAGAAGTTAAAGCAATTTTTTGGTTGTGATTATGCTTATCACTGTTTAATTTGAAGGATTCTAGGTTCCTATGCATATGACTTGCTACCTCCCATGTATATATAAGGATGGTACCGTTAGTATTTCCAGCTCTTTAAAATGGAGTTTGCATGAAACTTTCCTTGATAATCCGGCTATTGCCCTTCCTTACTACTCTTTTTTGAGCCAGAAAGATTGCTGTCGGGTGCGTTGAAGATCCCCAGACTAGAATTCCATATGCCAGAGTAGCATTAATTTCTGCATGATAAACATTCATAATCGCCGACTTTGATAAGATTTGCTGTATAGTTCTAATAAGAAATGCCCTCGAGTTTATTTTGCTGATAATATGTTCAGCCATTTTGCACCACAAAAGATGCTCCTCTAGCAGTATGCCAAGAAACTTTATCTGCCCCGTTCTCTGTATATTATGGTTTCCAACAGTTAGTGATAGATCTGCAGATCTTATCCGTCTTGAATTCGCTGATTGAAACCTAATATGTTTATTTCTTTTCTATTTAATAGTAAGTTATTTGTAGAAAATCACTTATATAACTTGGGTCTTAAACTTCATGAAACACAGAAAAAATTAAATTTACTAAAGCACTTTTGTAAGGTCTGTTGAAGAGTTTTGAATTTATATCTGTTCGCGTAAATTTTAGTAAATCTGTATTATTAAATTAAACATTTAAATCGATTTCGGCACCGATCAACAGAAGGGGAAAGTTGTATCGAACTGAGCCGAAATCGCGCGATTTATCAATTTATGTAGCGAATTTATATATCTGGAGTAGTATGACTTGAGCGTTGGTCGAGCTCACAACCATTAGAGTATGCTTCGAGTGCATGAAGCGTAGAGACCAAAATCGAAGCGCGAAGCCAAGTGCGTCCGACAAGTGCACGCAGCTAATAGTTTAAAGTAAATCAGGGGTGTAAACACGAGCCCAAAGGGCTGAAGCGGCATCCAACGTCTGGAAGACAACAATTTTAAGGGAATCTCTCCACTTATTATCCCCATTTCCTCCCTTAAAAAAGGCGCCGGGAGGACAATCACACGTGGCGGAGACGCGAGCAACCCTAACAGGTAAGTGATTAGACCAGCCCTGTTTCAAACTGGAAAATTTGATTTTCGTGATACACGGTCCAAACAATATCAATCTCTTCAATGATATTTAGTTAAGCCAGTAGTTAAAGAACATTGATAAGCCTTAGGCAATAAAAGATAGATTAGAAATTTGTTAGCATGATAAAATTAAGTCTTACTTATCTAGTAATGTCGTTTTAGTACAATTAAATCTGAACTAATAAATATGCGTGCTCGCATGCTCTCATTAAGCTTGCGTGCTTCTTAAACAAGCAATCAATGCACATTATACATACGAAAATTTTATGAAAACATTCTAGTTTGTTTTTGATTGTCTGATTTTGTGATATATTTTGTTTACAATTTAAAACGTGAGGTGAAACGACACAATAAAAGAAGCGAAGCTCCGCGAAAAATAATATATTTTTTTCCGATTGGATCAAAGTTAATGTTCCTACATTATGTATTTTCCTGGTAACTCTTTAACGTTTAAGAATCCGCGACAGTTTGTTACGTATTAATATGTATTTTGAGATTGCCGATAACCACAAAACTACATAAATATGTACAACATTTACATTGTATCTCATATTTTAAGTTGTTTTATCGCACAGGAAATTACATAGGACACACTATTAATATTTAAATATTCAAACAACGATATATTATGAAAATATAATAATATACTCGTACGTACATAATAAATTACTTTTATTATTCTATGCGTACAAATAAGAAAAAATGAGAATAGTACAACTTGTATTTATTTAACGAAACTGATGTAATATGAAGCTCAGCACAGTATTAATCGGAATATTTATATTTGAGGTTAGAGCTTTAATAAAAAGTGCGGATAATGTAAACATAGAAATTTTTAAAAACTTTCTAACCAAGATAGTTTTATTCCCTGAAAAACATTATGCAACAATTGGTATAATAGGCACTCATACAGCGATAGCTGAATGGTTTATAAGAGAACGTATAAATTTGGAATGTCCCGTGATGCTTTGGCACAACCAACGTGCCAATACAACATCTATAACTTATCGCACCAGAGACCTTTACGGTTTTATAGAAGATTTGAACAATTTCGACAAGTATATGGACTATGTAAACGAATGTCCTTTCTTGCATCGCCGGGGCCGATTCACTATAATTATCAGTCGAGAATTTAATAATACCCAATGGTTGGACGATGTTATGCAAAGAATTTGGTTGGAAAATATATTAAACTTTAATATTATATTTAATTTATTGGGAGATTTAAAAATTGCTGGTTACAATCCCTTCAATAGAACCATTTATTATTTAGATGAATCTGATGAAATGTTCCCGAACAAATTAACCAAGGTTTATCAGTATCCAATTAATGTAGTGATGCTTGAAGATGCTCAAAAAAACACGCTGCATAATGTATCGTTAACAGGATTGGATGGTATTGTATTAAAGGAGATTATAAGAGAAATGAACGCGTCGTTGAATATTAAAATAGTGTATGACTTTAAATTCGTTAGTAAAATGCTTTTGGACGAAGTTATTGATGCAACCTTTAACAGATTTGTTATCATGAGGGTAAGGAGCATCTTACCTACCACCTACCCATACAATAGAGACGATCTAGTGGTGCTAGTACCAAAAGGAAAACTAATTTCTTCCTACATGTACATTTTTTATACGTTCGATGTAGAATCGTGGAAATATGTTGCAATTACCTTAATAACATTTCTAGTTCTTAACAAATTCTTGCAGCTGGTAAATATCAAATGTAGCAACAAAATTATGAATATTTGCTTAATATGTTTTATTGGAATTATATTAAATATATTTCAATGTTCTCTAACTGGAGCACTAACCAAACCGAAATACGACAAGGACATAGACGAGATTCGAGAATTGAAAGAGAGCAATTTAAAAATTGTTGTTAATTCTTACATTCTTAGATCAGTTTGGAATGTTTTGTCAGAGTTTAGACACAAATTTATAAATACCACTCGATATGAAATGCTGGATAGTATTCGAAGAGGTGATACAAAAATAGCTTATCTATACTCGCATAGTACCGCCAAGCTTCTTTTATACCTAGATGAGTTAGATGGGAAACGTCTTTATCACATTGTTTCTGAATCCTTAATGCCCGCGAGCACTGGATATTATTTCCCGTCCAGATCTCCATATTTTAATTTCTTTAATGAGAAACTGATTCTATTCGAACAATATGGGATACGTACAATTTTGGAAACTCTCGAGTTGGAAAAATTGAAACAAACTGATATGAGAGGAGATACCGACACTTCTCCCATATTAAAGATTGCTCATTTACAATCGGTATTTCTGATTTATCTATGCGGTAACATTTTTGGTTTTTTAATTTTTCTTTTGGAAATCCTCAAAAATTTTTATATTAAATATAAATAACAAATATATGTATTCTATTAACACAACTTAATAAAACTTGTGATTGTGATGTTATTGAATTTATCACGTTTTTCTCCAGATACAATACATTATTTAACGTAGAACTTATAATTGTATTTCCTTCAATGTAGAATATATATATATATATATATATATATATATATATATATATATATATATATATATATATATATTTATATATATATATTTATATATATATATATACAGGGTGCTTCAAAAAAATGTATACACACTTTGAACTTCCATAGAAAATTTATTTACCGTTCTACAAAGTTAAATTTCAGGAAAATAGAAAGCTGAAAGTCCAATGTAAATGAAACATAAATAACAAATGTTAATACTGTTCAAATTGGTGACCTGCAGCATCAATACAATTCTGAGTACGAGTCACCACTGATTCTGTACATCGTATCAAAACGTCCAATGAGATTTCTCTACACACTGCTTGAATCTCATTCCAAAGAATGTCTAGGTTACGTGGTTTACGTTTGTACACCTCATCTTTTACTGTGCCCCACAAGAAGAAATCCAGTGGTGTAAGGTCTGGAGAGCGTGCTGGAAACTCGATTGGCCCCCTGCGTCCTATCCACTGTCCCGACAAATTTTGATCCAGGTAAGCTCGTACGTCCCTGTGATAGTGCGGCGGAGCACCATCTTGTTAAAAATAAAAATCATCACACACTGTTCCATAAACTTCGAATTTGTCTCGTATGCGTGTAATTGTTAATCTTGAAGGTGGTTCTGTATCATACTTCCTTCTCCACTGTCTTTGAACTTCATTTACATTCTCAAACTTCCAGTACCACTTAATAACCTGCTTACGTTCTTCAAAACTCAAACGTACGTCCCCCATGTTGATATTACAAATTCCAACTGATAATATAACATAGAGGGACGATTATGCTGGCACCTGGCGAAGAAATATAACATTAGCCTTGTAGAGCGGGAAAACTACAATAGTTTAAAGTGTGTATACATTTTTTTGAAGCACCCTGTATAATATAGGCTAATGGGCCAAGGATGGATGTATATTAATATTATTTATGTGTACAAGTACGACCACATATCCCCTGTTTGGGGGAAAAACAAATCGTATGCAGAGCAGTTAGTGCAACTATCTCGATACATATACCATACTCTATAAAATGCACATCGCAGTATCTGGGACTGTTTTAAGCATTTTATATTATTATTATATGCTAGGGCATATATGTATATTGAGACAGTCGCACAAACTGCTTCGGCATATAATAGTAATTTGTTTTTCCCATAAACAAGGGATAAGTTTGGTCGTACTTTTACACATAAATAATATTAATATGCGTCCTTGCATTCTTATTAGTTATTAGAATAGAATATTAGAATGCACTGCTCAGTGCATTCTTATAGGGTTAGTTATTTTGAAAATGGGTACCTTTGACGGCGTCACTCGTGCTCTTTGTCTCCCCTTATGCCCTTTTCCAGATTTTCTTGTTTGTTTTGATTTGCGGATCTTTTTGGATAAATAATTATGATCGTGTTTGTTCTCGCTGTGTCTTGAACTCACGGAATAACTTGATCTTAAAAAACATCTTCTTTTTTCTTTATTTGCGATTTGCTAAATGTGTTAAGTGGATAAATACAGAAACGAGAATGGAATGAAGGACGCGGAGGCGGAAATAGACGGCGTCAGGGAGTATACAGAGTTATACTCAGGTATACAGAGTTCCAGAGTTTCAGAAAAATTTAGGTTTGTGGGATGGGGCAGTGGGACGAAAATGTCATGGGATGGGACAGTGACAGGGATACGTCCCACGGGATGGGATCTGGGACGAGAAACTCGTCCCATGCTTATCTTTAGACGATAGCTTATCAGTACGGCCAAGTATTGATAGAAAAGCGAATAATAGTCGTTACTTATATTAATTACTACAAAATATTCCCCATAGATAGGTGGTTAATTAAACAAAAAATTAACAATGTCTCGGTTAGTGTCGGTGATATACAGTATGGTGTAAGAAAGCGTAGAAATTTAAATTTAAAATAGTTAGTTTACAAATGGACTTTCACTTTCATAATAAAGAGCTCAATTATATTAAATCATTGTACAACAATAATGTTTTATTTATTGTATATTTTCATTTATTTTTTTATTCATATCCAGCAAAATACACAAGTACAATTGTATTCTTACAATTTTTAAAAGCAAGCCCTGAAACGTTACGCTTCATCGACTTGGCCCGTGAAACCATTTGAGTTGACCAGGCCAGTTCTAGTGTCATTTGAATGATTGCTGTTGAGAACAAACTTAATGTTATAGACTAGCAGTAAGTGAGCCATATATTTTGTAGGAACATTAATTTTTATAATACATGTTTTTAATATCTGGATTTCGGCGCGTCCCCTTCCTAAACTTGTGCTTGTTGTTGTCTAGTTGTTTTAACACAAAACAACTAGAAAATTTTTAACCCTTAAAATTTTTAATATGTGTTACCCTTATTATTATTATTATAATCAAATTTCTTCTACTCTTTCGGGTGTAGAATGGTATTGTTGATCAATTTCTTTCTTTTATAATTATGTTCCAGTTCTTTTTGTTTCTTGTTCTTATATATATATATATATATACAGGGTATTCCAAAGAAAATTTGACACCCCCTATAATTGGAAAACCGAATAAATTTCAAAATTCGCCGAGACCCGTCGATTTTTGTTCTTGAGGGGAGCTTTTTTGACAGTCAAGCCAACTCGATATGTTCATCCCCCTAATGCCTAGCAACCCCAACTTAAAAATTTCAAATGCAACTACCCCACTTGTGGCACATCATTTTAAAGTCCTTTTCATTGCGAATACAGTGACGTACCGTTTTTAGAAATCGGTTGAGATTTGACAGAATTATTGGTTATTAACGAAAAGATGACAAACCAACTTACGGGTAGTAATTTCTACACAAATGCCCACCACTAATAAGTTTTTCATCTACTACACATGACCGCATTACCTAATTGTTATTGATGTGTCTATCAGTTTACAAAAAAGTCAGAAATGAAATAAAAAAGCTGAAGCAAATAAAACTAGATACTAAAATAGTTATTAGTAGAAGATACTTAAGTTTATAGGAATTCAGACCTTTTCAAAATAACAAAAAATCAGTACTACAAAAAAAGTCGGTGTTTTTTGCTTGTGACCAAGAAATTGTTAGTTTCAGCCGTTATTGAAAGTACCAAATAGTAAACAACCTAATCTAACCAAGGTAAAACCACCAATAAAATCCACACGAGATATTGTACCGTAGCTTTTCGTTGAAATCTGGTTGAAATATGAATGCAAATTCAATACGACGCTTAAAATAATATATATGTTGCTATAGTTACAGTTTTTCATATAAAAGCAAAGAGGATCGGATCCTCTTTGATATAAACGGGCAAGAATAAACGTGGCAACATCCAAATAATTGCATTCACATATACTGTCTGCAATCTTAACCCTCAACTGGTATGGTGGGTCAAATCTGACCCAAATGAATTTTCTTTCAGTTATTACTATTGGTTCTTTTTCAGACAGCTGCGCGCCCCTCCCAAAATTCTCCTAACATTTAAAGTAGTTGTACATGCTACAAGCGTTAGTCACTTATCTTCCGTAGTTTTGATGTCATACTAAGGTTTGGTCATATATGACCCACCATACCATAAGTGATATTATTTAGTGTAATTAACATTTTGTTAAAATGGACACAAAACGGCCGCTTGCAGAGCAGGAGTTGGAAATATTAGCTTTAGATTCTTATATAAGTGATTATTCCGACGCTGAGGATGAAATGAGCATACACAGCACAGATACTGAACAGAACACTTATTCAGAAGATGAGGAAATACTGCAAAACGAATTGTTAGACATTGAAAGACATGAAGACAATGAGACAACGGAAGAAGAAACAGAAGAAGGTGTACCACAGACAAAAGAGAGCCAGTATTTTTTCAAAAAGAATTATTATAAGTGGGCTAAAACACCCCCAACAATTGGAAAAACTCGTACAGAAAACATAATAAGAATGCGAATCCCCGCTGTAATAGGTGAAGCAAGAAGAAATGTACCAACGAAGCCTATTGATGCTTGGAATTTGTTGTTTGATGATAATATGTTGACAAGGCGATGGCCTTGTGCGATATTTTTTGCAATGCTCAATATAATAGGAGTAAATAGTCACGTTATTTATAGTGGTGCAAAAGACACAGAAGAATCTATAATGGATCGCCGAAAATTTTTGATTTCAGTTGGTCGAGATCTAATAAATGAACACCTAAAAGACAGAGCAGAAATAAAAAATATATCAAATGAAATACGGAACATGATCAGGAAACTACTTGGAACTGAAGAACAACAAAAAACACAAAATAAACCAAAAGATATAAAAAGACGAAGGTGTTACATGTGTCATAATGACAACAAACATCCCTTTAAGTGTTCTACGTGCAATAATGGGGTATGTAAGGCCCATAGCATCTCTACTACAATTTGTCTACAATGCAGTGATTGAAAAAAGGTAAAAATAAAACACTCCAGACTTTTTTAATAGCAACAATTTTTTTTGTATTTTTTTCAGATAGTATTATGAGTTATGGACTGAATCTTCAGAATTTATATAAACTTCATCCCATTTTTGAATAAAAAAAAATATTTTCAAATTTTATTATACAGTGTTCACAAAAACATATTGTTTTATATTAGCTGAAAATGTATGTGCACTTAGTATAAAATAAAGTTTATTTTGTTATTACTATTTAGTTAAAACCTCAAAAAATCAAGTAATCACCAACAAAACGTTATTCATGCCAAATTTTTTACAATAAAACAATAAAAAAATTGAGGGTCAGTACTGACCCACCATACCTTAAGAGATTGCCGAACCTACCATACCAGTTGAGGGTTAAAAATGTCAAAAAAAAAAAAATTCAACAAAAACAACGTAGAGGCTTAATTTTTGCTTGCGGAGCTGAATAAAAGAGTGCCAAAGACGATTAACAGTTACAACAGGTAAAAAGTACACAAACCTATTTTCAAGACAGACCCGTAAAACCAATAATACCCTTACTTTTCAGTTATTAAAAGAATATATAATTCTAAGTAATTATAATTCTAAGTACATTATCATAAAATTAACAATGTTATGTGGATGAATCCATTTCAATTTATTAAAATTGAAACAAGTAATATAATAAACAATAAATTTGTAATTGCAGGTTTTTTTTAGTTATCAAATGTTTGATTACTATGTATAGATAATTAGTTTTGAAAATCATACCCAGGTCGAGAATAAAACCACGAACTTCACCACACTACTGACCTAATTTTCTCTCCGTCCACAAGAATTTAAATGCATTTAGTTCTAGGCGTTTTTTGTCATCCCGATGCCGACGTTCGGATTCTGAGAACAAAAAAATGTTTTTTTGCCGTGTAGACTACACAAAAGAACGACCGAACTACATTTATTTACACACAAAGTTTTACACACATTTTTTTTACGTGTATTCTTAATACGATATTTACAAAGAAACATTTATTTATTAATATAAATGTTTTGAATTTTATTTTCTTAAAGCGATATTATATACTTGATGCGTTTTAATTGCTTTAATTGTTTGTGTTAATATTCGCGCTTGCTGAAAATTTGACACTTGTCGTGTTCCTATTGGCTAATTAATCGAGAAGATTCCTGTATACAATCTATGTCAAAAATCAGTACCCGCCTAATGAGTTTAATAGGGATTTCGGTTGCCGGTGACTTTCGGCCCAATGTGTAACTGTTGATTTTGACATAAGCAAACAATATGGAGGATTGTAATTGTTTCGCGTCGATTTATAATCCGAATTAATTTATAAATTCTGCAGTTTCATGTGTATAAACAGTAAGTAAATTTTTCACAGCTCTGTTAATTAATATTGGAATATCAGATTTTAATTAGTTACAGTCTTTAAAACAAATTTTCTTGATTTGAGTTTGCAAAAGTAAAATCACGTGTGCTATATCAAAGCACGAAACTAATATTTGTTTAAAAAACAATTAAAAGCTAAACAAATATTTTGTGGAATGAATATTTATAAACCCAGCTGTTTTATTTCGCAAATTCCACTTTTCATTGCAGTCCATAAAAACTTGATTCGGTTTGGATAGTGATGAACAATTTCAGTGATTTAATTCAATTAAGTGCTTAAGAACATCCCAAGATTTCTCTGCTGTGGTTCAATCAAGGTAACTGCTAATATGTTTGCAAATTTCTGTTAATTTTTATTTACTTTAATGAACAAAAAAAAAAACTAAAATTTCGGAATTATAATAAAATATCGTATTTATAGAAAATTAAAAACAATTTATGACAAAATTTGACATTGAAGATTAGACCGACAAAAGTAGAAGGAAGCAACTAACCAGACAAGACTAGACAGGCAAGACTAGACAAGACAGGACAACTCTGGACAAGACTGGACAAGACTGAAGAAGACAGGACAAGACTGGACAACTCTGGACAAGACTGGAAAAGACTGGACAAGACTGGAAAAGACTGGACAAGTCTGCACAAGAATGGACAAGACTGGAGAAGACTAGA
This sequence comes from Phosphuga atrata, assembly GCA_944588485.1. NCBI lineage: Eukaryota > Metazoa > Arthropoda > Insecta > Coleoptera > Silphidae > Phosphuga > Phosphuga atrata. The sequence continues at coordinate 8,505,759 of OX155903.1, read as the reverse complement.
CAAGACTGGACAAGAGTAGACAAGAGTAGAAACGAGTAGACAAGAGTAGACAAGAGTAGACAAAAGTAGACAAGAGTAGACAAGACTAGACTAGACAAGACCAGACTCGACTAGACTAGACTAGACAAGACAATAATTATTTATTTATTCACGTAGCCTAAAATGAATGTGATGGTCAATCAAGTTACACATATTAAATGATATATTAACAATAATTATACATAAGTTACATAATAATAATAATAACTAAACAATTTGAAAAAAAAAATTAGTGTGTGAGTACAATAAGTTTACTTGCGTGTGAAAACAAAACAGTAGTTCATATTAATCATTTTAAAAATCATCTACCGAATATGGCGCTTACTCCAGTAAGAAGGTTTTCAACTTATGTTTACCTTAATTTTATTAATCTTGATTTGGTCATCAATTTTGTTGAATATCTTCACGCCTAAATTAAAGAACGATTTATCGAATAGAGTTGTTTTATGAGGCATGGCTGAAAGGAAAGAACCATGTCTAGTATTATAAGTATGGGATCTTGATAGTGTTGAAAGTGCTGCAAGTTACATTTAGTATAACATGCAGCTATCAATATAAAAATGGCAGGTAACGTTAGAGTACGCCGTTCTTTAAAGAGCACCCTGCAACCTTCTCTCGCACCAATGTTGAACATTAGTCTTACTATTTTCTTCTGCAGGATGAAGCATCTAGCAGCCGACTTTGCTGGTCCCCAAATTAAGATGTTAAATGATAGATGAGAGAAGGCAAGGGCATAGTATATGGAACGTATTGTGCTTTAAGCTATTGTTTTCATTTGAAGTATAGTGAAGTAGGCACTACTTAGCTTCTTATAGACCCTATCTATGTGATAGTTTTAAGTAAGTTTAGAGTCGATATATAATCCAAGAAAGTTTGTATAGAAAGATAGTAGTAGATTTTCATTGTTAACCTATATACTGTAGTCAGGTGCTAATTCCCTTCTTTTGGAGAAATATATACAGTTTGCTTTTTTTTACTGTTTACTGTTTTTGCACCAAGTAACCATGTCATTAATAGTATATTCAGCTTTCGATCTTAGATGGGCTAAACTTTCACTAGATAAAGATATAGTAGTGTCATCTGCAAACATGATGATATTTACAGTATTCATTGCGGCATATCATTTACAAATAGCAAGAAAAGTAGTGGACCCAAAACTGACCCCTGTGGAACCCCCGAAGTTAGATCTTTCTCATCTGGTTTATGACCATTTACGTCAACAAACTGAAAATAAACGGAACACAGCCTGAATATACACATATATTCAGCCTTTCCGGAGCTCTATAAAAGTTACTGAGTCTTTTTAGGACTACCAAAACAAATCTCATGTGAAATTTGTAAGTTAGTTTATAGCTTACAGTCCACCTTCGTGGCACTCAACAAAAACCATAAAAATAACAGTGTTTTTATCTGTGGTATCTGTGGACGCGTTTCGAGATTTATCTCTCATCAGCACAGCTTTGCTAAAAGTAAAATACTACAAGTAGCATTTAAACCTTCTTCGAAATTATTCCACATGTTATTTAATGCTAAAGATAAAATCGACTTAAAAATCCGGCGTATATGAGATTTATTGTTCGGAATGCAATAGCGTTTACGTAGATCAAATGAGGCATATCTACTCGTGTTTCAGAACATTTTCGTGCCATCCGTCCTTAGACAGAAGTTCATTCTCTAACCTGTCTAGAAAGTAATCACAAATTGCTAAACATAATTAAGTTGCATAATTGCAACTAAGGCCCGAAACTTAATCTCCTGTTCATTGGAAAATTTCAAACAAATCCATGATATCTCGGTTAATCTCCCTAACGAGCACATCGACCAATTCTTTTCCTAACTTTTTAATCTCGCGCAATCGCCTGCAGATAAGTACTCAACTACAGACAGACACCGCCCCTCTCCACCAAAAGTATAGGTATATATTCAAACTCATCAATTTAGTCACTTGAAAATGATCTTCAACCGTCGAAATTCGAGTCGCGTTAAACTTCTAAATTCATATAACTGTGATTAATAAGTTATATCGGGTCTTCCAATAAAAGGTTTCATTTTGATATGAAAGAAACGAGTATTTTTAAGTGAAATCTTTGGATGTATATTTAATTGTAAAGAGGAGTGTATGCCATTATTAATGGAGAACAATATTAGCCAAATGGCTTACACGGCTACACTTGCAAGACCATATTTTATTCAGTTATTCATGAAATTTTCCCAATCACCAATTCGCACATTTGCGGTTGTATGTTCGCGATAACTTCACGAATCTTCACATCTTTGAGGACTTGCATCGATTGTGGGCCATTGGCATAGTCCTTATCTTTCACGTAGCTGCAAAGAAAGAGATTAGAAGTATTGAATCACAGGATCTCGGTGGCCAATTGTGATCGCATCTTCGAGAAATCACACGGTCGGGAAACTTTCCACGCAAAAGAGCGATTGCATCGTTACTTCTGTGTCACGTGGCGCCGTCTTGCTAAAAATAAAGGACGTCCACATCAATATCTTCCAATTTAGGGGTTACAAAATCATGAATCATCGTTTGATAGCGCAATATATTCACTGTAAGAGTGCCTTCAGCCTCTGACAAAAGTTGGTCTTGACCGTTCCCGTTACTTGCTTTTACGTAGCGAACGACTCACACAACGCATCTTAAGCAAAGTGCGCCAAAGAGTAACAGAAGATGTCATTGTAATTCAAGGTTTTTTCCCCTCCACCGACAGCCGCCTATCGCATAAATAACTCATTGTCAGGCCGACCAGGTATTCGAGCATCTTCCTGCGTTCTAACTCCCCGATTATAATCCTCCACGGTGCCGAATTGAATGCATTCTTCACGTCTATCGTCACGGGAGCGACAAGTTTCCTGGTTTTTAGAAATCTTTCTTCCTCCGCCAGATTTAGAATGTGTCTTGCGACCGTAACTGTGGACTTTCCCTTCCTAAACCCGTGTTGTCTCGTTGATAGTGTCGCTTTCCCTGCCAGTTCGTTAGAGATCCTGTTTACCAGGATTCTCAGAAACAGTTTACCAAAATTGTCCAACATGCATATCGGCGTCTGGCGTCGGAGGTTTATTGGGTTTCGGGATGAACACCAGTCTTGCTGCTTTCCACCTTTTCGGGAACGTTGCGTCTTTTAGATCTTTGTTCAGTACGTGCCGCACGGTTTCGGTGCCGCATACGAGCTTTAAGATTTCCGCCGGTAAACCGTCAGGGTCCGGCGCTTTTTTGCTTTTTATTTTCGCCACTGCTTCTTCTTTTCTTCTTGTTCCTCAGACGATATTTCGCAACCATTCATTATTTTCGTGCGTCACAAAAAGGCTTTCTACCACCCTTTTCTTGATTTTTTCCTCCAGCTGTAGCTGCGGCTTTTTTAGCTTGTCCGTCACGATGCTGTAATCAAGCCCCCAAATGTCTCTATCGACGTCTTCGCAGATTTTCTTCCATTTGGCTTCTTTGGCCCGCGCGATGAATATTCGCTGCTTTATCTTTTCGGCCTTACAGGCCAGCGCCAGCTCGATGTGTTCCATGTTCTGCTTCTTTCTCCCCCTCGTCGCTCGCCTTCTTGCTTGGACGCAGGTTCTTCTTTGTTCGCCTATTTCTCTCGTCCACCAGTAGGTGCACCTGTTGGGCCTATATCCTCTTTTCTTTAGAAGACACTTGTTGCACACGTTAGTCACCAGCTCGATCAGCTCGTCTGCATTGTTCGGTTTCTTCTTGGTAATTACTGATCGGGAGTTCCGCTGTCTCGTATTTCGTATCTCAGCTATTTATGGTCGCTCAACGTTTCTTCCGGTAACACCTCCCACGACACGATCTTTTCCACAGTATTCACCGTTCCAAATGTTAAGTCAACAATTAAAGGTTAAGTCAAAGGTTAAGCCATTTGCAGAATTGATTAATTAAAACAAAATGCAAAATTGAAAAACGTGTGCTTCAACATGGTGTCACGATAGTGAAAAGGAAGTGAACTAGTTTTTTTAATTATATTAGAATTTTAAGTGGATTGTGTGCAATCCCGGTGACTATACTAACTTATAGTGCGCATCTACTTGACCTCGGGATTTTAAAAAAGCATATACAAATTTATCCATTACACAAGATTATTACAATTAAAATGAATTTCAATGTTTTGAGAAAATTTACAAAAAAGGTTTTACAAAACGGAAGTTAAAGCATAAGCAAAAAACAAACAATTACGTCTAATGAGAAAGAGAAAGAAGATGATCTTCTAGTTTTACCACTTTTTTTTTCTTTGGCGTTACAACCCTGGGTGAGTTTTAGCCTGCTCGACGATCTTTTTCCATTCCGCTCTATCATCTGTCGCTTCTTTCCAATTTCTCATTCCGAGTGAGTTGAGATCTTCCTTCACTCCATCTATCCATGTTTTTCTAGGTCTTCCTCTTATTCTGCTTTCCACTGGCTTCCAGTCTGTTATTATCTTCGTTACCCTTGTGTGTTCCATTCTCTCTACATGTCCCAGCCATCTGACTCTTTGTGTCTTTATAAATCGCACAATATCCGCATTATTTCAGACAGATGTTCAGTTCATGATTCATACGAATCCTGAACATTCCGTTTTCTTTCTGTATCGGGCCAAACACTTTCCTTACAATTTTTCGTTCGTAAATTCTAAGATTGGTCTAGTCGTTCTTCGATAAAGACCACGTTTCGCAGCCGTATGTAACCTCAAATCTAATTATTGTTTTATATATTCTTAGTTTAGATGCGCCGTTTAGCAGTCTTGGCCTTTTTCCTGCTACTATCCTGCACTTGATCTATTCGCTTGTTTGATTTTATGTGTTCAATTGTGCGCCAAGATAACATAAGTTGTTGACACACTCGAAGTTGTAGTCTTCTATGTTTATGGGTTTTCCAAAGTTGTCGAATTCTTTATTGAATTCGATAGGTTGTTGTTACTTCCTCTTGCTAGTTTCATTTATTTCGTTTTTGCTTCGTTTATTTTCAGTCCGGATCTTGTAGTTTCTTTGTCCATTTCTGTTAATGTTTCTCTAATAGTTATTTCATTCCTCCCTAAGATTACGATATCATTTGCGTATGCACATATTTGCCTTGTTCTGTTGCTTGTGCATCCGTTTATGTTTCTTAATTGCTCCATCAAGTACTAGGTTAAATAAAAGTGCTGAAAGTGCGTCGCCCTGAGTACCATAAGTACCAGGTCGTTCAGTAGCTTACGTCTGATTACACTGTCGAAAGCCTGTTTGTAATCGATAAACAGGTAATGGATTGTTATATTGTGTTCGTAGCATTTTTCCATTGTATGTCTCATCGTGTGAAATTGGTCTGTTGTTGATCGGTTTGGTCGGAATCGGCACTGGTACTCGCCCAAGATCTCCTCCGCATATCTTATTAGCCTTTGGTTGATTAGACTTGAGAGTACTTTGTAGGTGACGCAGAGTAACGTTATCCCTCTATAGTTATTACAGTTATTTTATCTCCCTTTTTGCGAATAGGCTGTATAATTCCTAGCTTCCATTCCTCTGGCATCCTCTCTTCTTTCCATATCATCCAGATGAGCATATGTATCCTTGTAACTCGCCACCGTTCTTTAGGAGCTCTGAAGTTATCGCTTATCTCGTTATCTGTCCCGGGGGCTTTGTTGTTTTTTAGGCATTTGATGACATCGACTACCTCATCATATGTCTGTATAATGTCCTGTGGTTCTACTGACTGGTATTCTAAGTTGGTTTCATCTACTTTATCGTTTTCATCGCTTTTTAACAGGCTCTCAAAGTACTCTTTCCATGTTTTTATCACTTCTTCGTTTACTGTCAGTATTTCCCATTTTTATCTCTGCATGACGTAATTTTCAGTCTAAACTCTTGTTTTTGTTGCAGGATTGCTTTATAGAATTTACGAATCTCCATTTTGTTGTTGGCCAGTACTATCTCCTCTACTTTTCTGTTGAGGATTTCTCGTTTCTTTTTTCTGCACATGTTTGTCGCTTCTTTTCGTTTTGATTTATAGTGCTCATCATTTGCTCTGGTATTTCTTTGGAGACATTTATTCCTTGCTATATTTTTCTCTTTCATAACTTCTTTACACTCGTCGTCGTACCAATCCTCATTTCCTTCTCTTTTGTAGGTGCCTAGTGTTTCTTCTGCGGTTTGTATTATTATATTTCTAATGTTATTCCATTCCGTATCTATTTGGCCGGCCGGCTGAAAGATATTTAGTTTTACTTCTTAACTCTTCGTGTACTCATCTCTTACTTTTTCTTCTTTTAATTTCAATGAATTCCATTTCTTCGGCTTAGTTGTTTTAGTTTTTGCTATATTGGAAATTCGTTGTCTCATATGCGTAACAACTGAATAATGGTCCGAATCGCAGTTTGCGCCTCTGTACGAGCGTACATCTATGAGGATGAGGATGCGTATCTCTTGCATATTAGTACATGATCTATTTGGTTAGTGTTCTGCATGCCTGGGATCCTCCATGTACCTTTGTGTATACGCTTGTGCTCGAAGCAGGTGCTAGTTATTACTAAGTTGTTTGCTGTTGCGAGGTTACAAAGTTTCATTCCATTTTCCCTTGTTTTTTTGGGGCAGGCTGTATTTTCCCACTATACTATGGTAATAGTCCTCTCTTCCTATCTTGGCATTGAAGCCGCCTAGGACAATAAGGGCATCATGCTTGGGTACATTTTCACATGTGTTTTGCACCATCTTGTAAAATCTTTCTATCGTTTGAGCGTATACGTTTATAAGAGTTGTATTGAAAAGTTTACCTTTCACACGCAATTTGCAGAGTCTTTCATTAATAGCCTCAAATCAAATCAAAGTTAGGCCTTCTGTGTGTTTGTACTGACTATAAATCCAACACCATGTTCGCCTTGCCGGTCTTCTGTTCCACTGTAATATGGGGTATAGTTAGGTTTTCTTAGTGTTCCTTGTCCCCTCCACCTAATTTCTTGGACAGCTCTTATGTCTATTTCATATTTGGCTAGTTTGTCTGATTGTGAGATAGCATTCATTTTACCAGATTGCAGCATCGTACGTACATTCCATGTGTGGCCGGCGCGAGTGGTGTAGTGGTGAAACTCGTGGCCTCATGTTAGAGCGCTAACTAACAAGTATAGAGGTCCCGCGTTCTATCCCCAGTGCCGGCCGCATTTGTACCAGAAGATATAAATGTGAAAAATGAAAAAAAAACAACTAGGTTTCTGGGCCTATATATCCACATCGGACCAAACTTAAAAAAAATATATATATATTCCATGTGCCTATCCTTAATTCCAATTTCTTTTGGTAGTCAGTCCGCTTTCTATCCGGAGTTGAGTTGAGTTTTTCTGAACAAGTTTTTTCATGAGGATGGATAGTTGGTTCATCGCCCAACCCCCATTTCGGAGAACCATTTCTTCCGCTCTCGTTTGCCTGACCTAGCCTTCCATACGGGTTGTTTACCGCATCTCAGACCAGGTTACTCAGGTTTCCAGGGTTCACCATCTCTTTAAGGTTTCGTGCAGGTGAGAGTCGGGATTAGGTAGGAGAGGCTATGCGACAATCTCTTCCTGTGCGATTGTCGTGTGGTGCGCATGCACTACCCCATTTGAACCCCCAAAGTTTTAACACTAAATCATAGATAATGCTGAGATTATTGACACATGTTTTCTTGTTCAAACTATTTTCCTCGCTTTTGATGCAAAACATTTCCTTAACAATTCTATTGTGGTAGTTGTTTTCGGTGCACAAAACTCTTACTTTGCCAAAATCCATGGAATGCTTGTTCGTAATGACATGTTCCGAAAGGGCACATGATATTTTCTTTAATTTTCAGTCACTTCTGTGCGACGTGATGCGTCCGGACAGACACCTAGATGTTGGTCCAATATACGTTTTATTACAATTCCGATAAGGGATATTATAAACCTCCAAGACTTAGAAGAATGAATAACTTGGTCTGAGAGTTCCACAAAATAACAGAGAAACAGTCTCTTCCTATTCATGGTGAAGTAATTGGAGGATTTAGTCGTTTGAAGTCCAGGTCTCCACCCATTCAAAAAGCTCAAGAGCTCATTTTAAGTAACTTCAGTGTCACAAAAGATTGGGAAAGTGAATGGTGCATCAAAGTTCCTCATGAGTCCTTATTTAATGCAAACCATCCTCCTCCTGGCTTTGACCTACCAAGCAAAATTTGGGATGCTATGAACAGGGTTCGAACTGGCCATGGTCGATGTACATCATTGCTTCATAAGTGGGGCTTAAAATCTTTCCCTAGTTGTGATTGTGGTGAAGTGGAACAGGCAATTGATCACATTGTTATGGAGTGTGAAAGAAGAGCGTTCTCCAGATCCATGGATGAGTTCATGAAGGATTCAGTTCAGGCTTTGTAGTGGTTGAACAATCTGGAGATTAATTTATGAAATCTCTTGTCTATATATTGTCGATTGTCATAGTATATTTTTATGCCTGTTATATTTTTTGTGTGTAATACCATAAGCTAATAATAATCAATCATACAAATTACACTAGAGAGTACGTAACTAATTACAAGTAAAGTAAAGGCTGACTAAAAAGGAGAAAATCCCATTTTAATAACTGGAGCCAATTGTTCATCAGCCAATCTGCTTCCGACACAAAGTCTCGATCTCAGGTTGTATGAAATGCGAGTCGATTAGTTGCGTCTTCAAATGCATATCTTATATTGTAAACAGACAAATAATATAAGCAGATACGAAATCCCTTGGCATCTATTCTATTGAAGTTTTTGGAAGAAACTAAGCGTTAACATACCCCGCAGATTTATTTCCATTTCTTATAATTTATTAGCATTTCATAGCTTGTTGTATATAGAAATATTTTACTTCAAAGACTTTAAACTTCGTGCAACACCGTCATCATTGAATTCACTACAGCAATTTTGTAAGCACCGTTCAATAGTTAAAAAATTGAAACTCTTCACTGCAAGTATTCTTGTCAAGACACTGGTTAAAGAACATTGAAAAGCGTTTGATCCTAAAAATAAATGAAGGACGAAGAGCAATGAGTAAGCACGAGAAACTGTAGTTTTATTTATGTAGTAGTTGTTTTAGTATAATTAAATCTTGACTATTAGTATGAGTGCTCGCATGCTCTTATTAAGCTTACGTGCTTTTTAAACAATCAAGTAGTGGCATAGAAGAAACAATATCAATGGGAACAATTTTATAAAACGTTTTAATTTGTTTTTGTTTTTCATATTTTGTGATATATTGTGTTCGATTTAAAACACGAAGATAAACGAAACAGTCGTTTCAGAAAAGAAAACAGAATCGAACGAAGCTCTGCGGAAAATAATATATTTTCGATTACAAAGTTCCTTCATTAAGTATTTTCCACGTAATTCTTTAACGTTTAAGAATCCGTGATAGTTTGTAACCTATTGTTCTGCGCCTTGAGAGATAACCACCTCGAACTAAACAACTCTACAAACAAACATAAATATGTACAATATAAAAAACTGATTTTATCTCATATTCCAAGTTTGTTTTTATCGTAAAGAGAATAACATACGAACTAACATTAAAATACAATTATTCATACATACACCTATTTTGCTGTAATTATATATCCGTACGTACATAATAAATTTCTTTTATTTTTTTTGCTTTCAAATATGTAAAAAGGAAAATACAATAATTTGTATTTATTTCTCGAAACTGATGAGAATATGACGCTTATCACAATATTAAAAGGAATATTTATATTTCAAGCTAAAGCGTTTATCAGAATTCCGGAAAATGCAAACATAGAAATTTTCAAAAATTCTCTAGCGAAGATTGTTTTATTCCCTGTAGACCATTACGCAATTATTGGTATAATAGGCACTCATACAGCGATTGCTGAATGGTTTATAAGGGAACGGATACATTTCCAATATCCTGTGATGCTCTGGAATAACAAACGTGCCAACACAACCTCGGTAACTTATCGCATAAAAGACCTTTTCGGATTTCTAGAAGATTTGAACGATTTCGACAACTATATGGACTATGTAAATGAATGTCCATTCTTGCATCCTGACGATTCACTATAATTATCAGTCGAGAGTTTAGTGATGCCGAATGGTTGGACGATGTTATGAAAAAGATTTGGTTCGTAAATATATTAAACTTTAATGTTATATTTCATTTATTGGGAGAATTAAAAATTGCTGGTTATAATCCTTTCAATAAGACTATTTATTATTTAGATGAAACAGATGAAATGTTCCCCAACAAATTAAGCAATGTTTATCAATATCCAATTAACGTAGTTTTACCTGAAGATGTTTTTAAAAGCATGTTGAATAATGTATCGTTGGTAGGGATGAAAAACAATGATATTCTTCTATTAAAGGAGATTATAAGACAAATGAACGCGTCGTTGGTTATTGATATGGTGACTGACTTTGAAAACCTTAAGGATATGGTCTCGGATGAATCTGTTGATGATTGCGGTATCCGATCAATAATTCTGGAGATAGGAACGACCTTAGCTTATACCTACCCGTACAATAGAGACGATCTAGTTGCGTTAGTACCAAGAGCAAACCAACTTCCTTTGTACATGTACATTTTATATACGTTTGATTTGGAATCGTGGAAATATGCAATTACCTTATCAACATTTCTAGTCCTTAAGAAAATCTTGCATGTGGTAAATATCAAGTTTGCCAACAAAATTATAAATATTTACTTAATATGTTTTATTGGAATTATATTAAATATATTTCAATGTTCTCTAACTGGAGCTCTAACGAAACCAAAATTCGAAAAAGTCATAGACGGGTTTCGAGAATTGAAAGTGAGCAATTTAAAAATGCCGGTTGCAAATTATATGTTTAAAAGTTTTTGTAATGTTTTGCCAGAGTTTAACAACAAATATATAAGCACAACTGATTCTAAAATACTGTATAATATTCAACGAAGTGACAGCGGTATAGCTTATATGTGCCAGCAGAGTTTCGCCAAACTTTGTATAGAGCTAAGAGATTTAGATGGAAAACGCCTTTATCACATTGTTTCCGAGTCCTTAATGCCCGCATTCTTTGGATATCTTTTCCTGGCCAGGTCTCCATATTTTGGTTTCTTTAATGAGAAGCTACTTTTATTCGAGCAATATAGCATTAGTACCATTTTGGAAAAATTCGAATTGAAAGAATTCAAACTAGCTGATGTGGGAAGAGATACAGAATATGGCAGTAGTCATATTGAAGATTGCTCATTTACAATCAGCATTTCTGATTTTGCTAATGGGTAACATTGTTGGCTTTTTAATTTTTTTTTTTTAAATCTTCCAAAGTTTTTATATTAAATATAAATATTAAATATAATTTTTCTATTAACACAGCAATAATAAAATATTTTATGGAATTGTATTTATCTTGTTCCTTTTTAAATGCAATACGGTATGTAATATAGAACACATAATTGTATTTTTCTTAACAAATAATAAAAATGGTTATATATTTTAGATAGAAACGCAACCGTTTAGCTAATAAAATAGAAAAACCAATTATTCCAACTATTCCCAATTTCTGCATTACAAGGCGCGAATGTAACTTTAACTAATAATAATTGTTATTGTGATGACTATATATCTAAAAAGTAGAGTAATTCATTTACACCAGCATATTTATGGTATATTTGTAACATTTAACTGACAATTGGGTTGTTGAATAAAAAAAAATTTAGTTTTTTTTTAATGTATTTTAAAACCTTATTATAAATAATTCGGATGTGCGATACGAAAAAGTTAATAGAAAAAAATTTCAATTAATAGTAAACAATTTAAAAGTGATAAAATTTTGTGAGTGAAAAGTGAGAAACTTCATTATTCAAATGAAAAAAATGAAAAAATGAATATATTCAAATAAATGAATAAAATGAATAAATAAGAAAAAATTATAACATTCAAACATAATCATTATTAATAAAATCGTCGTTTTAAGATTTTTTCGGCGCACTGTTTAAAACCATTGGTTTCGACGTTTAACAATGTGGCACATGTAAAAACATTTTTTGAGTCGTTCTTTTTGTAGTACTCCACACAATTGTACGAAAAAAGCACGATAACTTTTAATATTTGACATATTTGACATGTCTACTACAACTACTGTATCAACAAAGTCATGCACGGGTAGAAATTACATTTTTTTCTACTGATATATGTGAAAATGGCATATTTTCCACGGCTTACCCTACATGAAAGTGACATTTTTTCATTCTAGGGATGAAAATATTTTCACGACTAGAGACGAAAATGAGCATTTTAAATTTATGATTTTCTCGATTAAAACACTAAACTAACCAAATTTGCATGGACTTTTTTATTAATTGCATCAATTTCAAATGAAATATTTTATGCACAAACGTAAAACGAGCCTGAAACTATTTAAAAAACCGAAATAAAATTAGGACATTTGACTTGAAAAGTATGACCTTCTATGAGAATGCAATATGTTACCGTGGAAACGGCCAAACTAACAATTAAATTTGTTTTGACAGTTCTGACAGTTCGCTTCGAATTGGATTAATTAAAGTCGAATTATGGAGTCTACAACCGAAATCAGTAGAAACAATTGCATTTACTACTCGAGATGAAAATGTTTTTTTCTGGTTCGGTGTGATTGCTAACTCGCTGGCGCTCGTGAGCAAACTCCCACCTCACCAAAAAAACGCCTTTCATCTCTTGCTGTAAAATATACTATTACGTCACAACGTTAACCGGCCTGTTTTCGGTACCGAGTTCAAAAATATATTTTACTCATTTTGTAGTTATGTATTTCTCTAACTCAAATTTTCTATAACTCCAATTTTTGTCGTGAACTATGGTAATTCGACTTAGGGAAGTTCGACTGTATAGCATACTGGCGTGTTCAACATTTTAAAACAAGGAAACGCGAAAATGAGATCAGAATGTTTTAACTTGTAAGAAATAGGCAGCTCGTAAACGAGCGAATTGGTATCCGAAAAGTTACAAAGAAAATATTATTTTTATTTTATTTATATTTTACATTTTCGTGAAAACAAATAAACTAAAACAAAACGCAGCTAACTTTTTTAGAGTTTCTTTGCGACCCTGTATTTTTTTCTGTGGCCCGGTGCCGGGTCGCGACCCGGCATTTGGGAAACTCAACTACATGTATTTTTTTTAATGTGAAATAATCAGTGATAGTTTGTGACCTATTGATCTGTACCTCAAGCAAATCCAGTGTACTTCGCGCGAACGTAGACGTAGAGAAAGAGTGCCGAGTTCCAATCCCGAGGGCGCTTTTACATAGATAATGATGTTACCCTGGGCTAACCACCGCCACAAGCCTACAAAAATATGTAAAATATAGAAAACTCATTTTATCTCGTATTTCAAGTTTGGTCCTTATCACCCTCACATAGTATCGTCTTAGGCTATGCCTGGGGCCAACAAGAATTTGGGGCTCTGTTGAAAAGTAAAAAAAGTGTATGACAAAAACATTTTCCTGCTATGATCTTATATTTAATATGGTTAATTGGTACAAATCAAATATACATATGTTATTAATTAGATAAATATGCTGCTGGTTTGAAATGGTTACGATTACGATAGTTTCTTTCGGGATTTCTGTAGCACAAAACTTTCTATGATATCTTCTTTTCTCTCTTTCTCAAAGTCTATTCTTTTAAGGATATCACTTTCTATGCACATAATTTACAAATTAGTTAATCGTTCTTGCAACATAGTTGTTCGTAATTCATTTTTTATTATTTTTAGCTGTGAAAATGATCGCTCTCCACTTCAATTGGTAACCATTAAGCGAAGGAACTTTCTTATAGCAACTTCAACTTTTGGAAAAGTTGCTTCTAATTTATTAGACTTTATTAATTTATGTAAGGTTGAGATACTCAAATCTGCTAATTCCTGTGCTATGTTCTTTATATACTCCCTTAAATGAAAACATTCTGATTTGAGCTCATATGCATTAATGTCTTCGTGATAGAATTTGAAGAATTCATTGCATTTTTTTGTCAACTCGTAAGAATCGAGTGTTATTAATTGACAAAGAAAACTAAAACAATTCTCAATTTATTGGTATGCTGGCGAACGATTTTTTAAATGTGCATATAATGTGTTGATTATAGGAATTAATTAACACAATTATGATTATAGGAACGTATCTACAAGAAATTTTTTTTGACATACAACTCTACAGATTCTGTCGATCCTTCCAAAAAAGTGTATTTCCCATCCAAATCCCCATATTTTAATTTCTTTAATGAGAAACTGATTTTATTCGAACCATGTGGGATACGTACAATGTTGGAAACTCTCGAATTCGAATAATTGGAACAAACTGATATGAGAGGAGTATAACGGTAATATTCTTGTTTTTTTTTATTTTTCTTTTGGAAATCCGCATAAGTTTTTGCATTAAATATAAATAACAAATATAGTTATTCTATTAACACAACTAAATAAAACATGTTATGCTATTGAATTTATCACGTTTTTCTCTAAATACAATACATTATTAACATAGAACTTATAATTCTATCCGTTAATATAGAAAATATATAAGATAGATTTGGTACAACCATCCTACGATATAGATAATCATACAAACTTAAAACCAACGAAACATAGCCTGAATATATAAATATCTTCAGCCTTTCCGGAGCTCTATAACAGTTACTGAGTCTTTTCAGGACTACCAAAACAAATCTCATGTGAAATTTGTAAGTTATTTTATAGCTTTCAGCCCACCTTCGTGGCACTCAATAAAAACCACAAAAATAACGTTGTTTTTAAGATCGTGTCCTTCCGATACCTTAAGTGAATAGCCCATCTGTGGACGCGCTTCGAAATTTCGAATGCTGATGAGAGATAAATCTCGAAACGCGTCCACAGATGGCTATCTACTTCATCATGTCTTGATCATATCTTCGTCAAGATTATGTCTTTCCGATACCTTAAGTGGTTAGCCATCTGTGTACGCGTTTCGAGATTTCTAGTGCTGATGAGAGATAAATCTCGAAACGCGTCCACAGATAGAGGCTATCCAGTTAAGGCAGTGGTTTCCAACCTGTGGGGCGCGCCGTTCTAGGGGGACCGGGACCGGAACAAGGGCACCTTCGTGGCACTCAATAAAAACCATAAAAATAACGTTGTTTTTAAGATCATGTCCTTCCGATACCTTATGTGAATAGCCGATCTGTGGACGCGCTTCGAGATTTCGAATGCTGATGAGAGATAAATCTCGAAACGCGTCCACAGATGGCTATCTACTTCATCATGTCTTGATCATATCTTCGTCAAGATCATGTCTTTCCGATACCTTAAGTGGTTAGCCATCTGTGGACGCGTTTCGAGATTTCTAGTGCTGATGAGAGATAAATCTCGAAACGCGTCCACAGATAGAGGCTATCCACTTAAGGCAGTGGTTTCCAACCTGTGGGGCGCGCCCTTCTAGGGGGGACCGGGACCGGAACAAGGGGGGCGCGCAACTGTTGCCAAAATATAATATAATATTTTTCCTAAAACTTATCGTACAACTAAGAGTAATGTAATTCTATGTGTAGAAAATATGACATGTTCTTATCATTGTGATTTACATGTAAGGTTATTATTGGCTAAGAACCATCAATGCGTTTGCTCTGTATGAATATTTTAGCCGCAGATAGCATGAAACCCAGTAAATTAGAACGTCATTTTGAAAAAAGTACATGCAGACCACGTTGGTAAGGCAAAATAATTTTTCCAAAGAAAATTAGAGGTTTTAAAGTAACAACAAAATATGTTTTTAAACACCATGTCTGTAACATCAAAAGCATTGCTTGCATAGTATAAAGTTTCTTATAGAATTGCTAAATATTGCGATCAATTAATAGAAAAAACAAAACCATCTTCTCACTTAATAAACAATCACTTGTTTCAAAAGGTAGGGATCAAGATCTACCAACAGTATTTGAAGTTATTATAAGAGCTGTAAATTTTATTAAAAATAGCCCATTAAGAGGAAGGCTCTTCGCAGAATTGTATGATGACCTGGATGCAGAATATAAAAATACTTGCGTATTTAGTGAATAGTTTTAAAAAATCAGTACTTTAAATAAATCAATGGAAGGACCTCAAATACATGCTCTGGTACAGAAGGAGAAGTTTGCTGCTGTTATGAAAAAAATGGAACTCTGCTAACTAAATTTGAAAACCAATAACTTCGACATGTTTCCCAAATATTAGAATCACTTTTTGCCCTGCAGATAAAGTAAACGAAATTAAAGTTATTATTAATAATCGCTTGACCAGTCTATGGAAGCCAAGTCGAGCACAATCGTACTATCTTTTCACGAAGCGACAAACGGCACTTTTGACGCCGCTGTAACTTCATAGTGTATAAAGCAGGAAGTTTGAATTTTTAGATATCAAGAGACATACTATAACTGGCTATATTGCCAATATACCTAATAATTTATATCTTATAAATAAATTATATGTTCTTTATTATATCTTAAAGTTTACGAATTATCGCCAGTTAAATTTCTTAATTTTGTAAGTGATACACTCACTTACGATCAAAATTCTAAGGTACTTCTATTAATTTTACTAACCTCAAATTTTGAATTTTAATTAGCCTTTAGCCTATAACGGAAGAAAAAATCAAAAATCCCGAAATTTCATTATCCATTAATTGAAAAACAATAATTATTAAAAAATTCTTAATTTTGTAACGGATCATCAAAATTCTAAGGTACTTCTAGCAATCTTATACATTGTGAATGTATATATAAATGTTTCCGAATTTTGAATTTAAGTTAGCCTTTAGCCTATAAAGGAAGGAAAAAATCAAAAACCCCGAAATTTCATTATCAATTAAATGACAAATAATGATTATTAAAAATTTCTTCAATTTGTCACCGATCATAAAAATTCTAAGGTACTTCAAGCAATCTTACAAACTCCAAATTTTGAATTTTAGCTAGCCTATAACTGTAGGAGAAAATCAAAAATCCCGAAATTGCATTATACATTAAATGACAAATAATGATTATTAAAAATTTCTTAATTTTTTCACCGTCACCTTACGTTCCTCTTCTTCTACTTTTGGTGCCTATCCGGTTCGGATGTGGGCGATCGTGATTGCTTTTCTTGTCTTGTTAGTGGCGATGCGGAACAGTTCAGCTGAAGACATATTGAACCATCATCTAAGGTTGTCAAACCAAGGTATTCGTTTTCTTCCAGGACCTCCTCTGCTGTTAATTTTCCCTTGAAGTATGTTTTGGAGTATCTCTTTGTTTTTCGCATGATATGCCCTAGATATTGCAACTTTCGGCATTTCACTATCTTGATCAATTTAGCTGCTGTGTTCATTCTTTTCATTACTTCTAAGTTCGTCACTCTCTGGATCCAAGATATTCTCAAGATCCGTCTATAAAGCAAAGGCATCTAACTTTTTCTCCGTATTGTTATTTAAGGTCTATGTCTCGACACCATATGTAAGACAGAATACCTGTGTAAAAGTCTGTTTTTTTTTTCTTTGAGTTGGTTGTAGCTTTTGAAGACAGCACTCATTTTTTTAAACACATTTCTTGCTTTTCCGATACGAATCTTGATTTCTTGCGAGTTATCCCAATTTTCGTTTATTATAGTTCCAAGGTTTATGACTAAGTTTACTCCAGTAATATTTCCCTCACTTATCACCATCAGTTTTGTCTTTGTGGTTTATTTCAAGTCTATACTGACTGCTCATTCTTACAATTCTATCTAGCATTTGTTTCTATGTAGCATTTGAATAGTATCAGCAAATGCACTAGTAACATCAGCATACCGATGTTGTTTAATCTCATTCCATTTATCAAAATTACTATTTCTGCTACTTCCAGGACTTCTCTAAATATGAATTCTGAATATATGTTAGATAGTATAGGTGACAAGACATGTCTTACTCGTCTGAACATTTTGACTGCTTCGGTGTGCTCTTCATCAACACGCAATACCGCTGTTTGCTTCCGGTACAGGTTTTTGATGATTCGCAAATCTCTTTCTTCCATTCCAATATTTCTCAAAATCTCCATCAATTTGTTGTGTTTTACGCTATCAAAAGCCTTCTGGTATCTATTAGGGAAGCAAATTCATTTTTATTTACATCTCTACATCTTTGAAATAGTACTTGCACACTGAAGAACGCTTCTCTCGTACCCACTGCATTAACAAACCCAAACTGATTAGGGGCTATCTATTCTCCACATAGTCTAAATATTGTTCTATGTATCACCCTCAAGAACACTTTCAAGAGATGGCTCATCAAGCTTATCGTACGATAATCTCATTTAGTTGCATTTGGCTTTATGGGCAGAGTAATGGACTCTGAGTTCAGTTCAATTCAATGTTCATCCACTACAATGGAATGTTTCCGGATACATAGATTTGATTGAAAATTTGGATTTTACATAAACTATTTTACATAATTTTCATCCATCAATTTTAAGGACCCTACTTCTACTTTATCAACTTCCACTGCTTTTTCGTCCTTCATCTGATTTATGGCTGTTTTAACTTCTACTTCTAATATAATCATACCACTTATATCATCTGTACTTGGAGTGAAAGCACATCTAGTGTTATGAAATAAAGATTTCTCTTACAAAATAGAAAAATAAGTATTTCATCATTTTCCGAAAAAACAGCTAAGGAGGCTACAAACCAGGGATACTTATATCTCAGAAACTGAATATGTTAGAAATGTAAAAATTGGCATTTAAATTCTTTATTAAAATCTATATGAAGAAATTGGTGGATAGGTAGATAGGCTTTTCGGAAAATTCTAATAATTTTTATCCAGTTCCAGAAAATATATATCCAGAAAATCCAGTTAAGCAAGAAGAAAAGAATTATTTAAAAAATAATGCTCATCACTCACAGAGGCAAACAGGACAAACAATGCTAGAGATGAAAAACTTGAGAGGATAGCCAGATTATTTTCTGGCCTGATCATCGCCTATCTCCTCGAGGATCAAGGAGGTTGTTTAATTTGTACATCGCGGATATACCAGCTACATCCTCCAGCCAGTTTGCATATGCCGATGATCTAGCACTTGCTTTTCATCATTCCTCTGTGGATGAGATAGAGAGAAATATAAACACTGATCTGAGCATTTTGAGTGCATATTTTAGAAAATGGTGTTCGACTCCAAGTTCGAGCAAAACAGAGACCTGTTTCTTTCATTTGAATAAAAGGCAGTCAAAAACTACCCTAAATTTGTCACTCAATGGGACTCCTTTACCTTACAACTCCCATCCCACGTACCTTGGGGTTACTTAGGATAGAACTGTGTCTTTCCGTAAACAACTAACTGACAGTGGTGCTAAACTGCGATGGAGGAACAACATTCTTCACAAACTCGCTGGTTCTACTTGGGGAGCTTCTGCTCCCACGCTCCGCACTTCATCATAATATCAGATCATAAAAATTCTAAGGTACTTCAAGCAATCTTACAAACTCAAAATTTTGAATTTTAGCTAGCCTATAACTGTAGGAGAAAATCAAAAATCCCGAAATTGCATTATACATTAAATGACAAATAATGATTATTAAAAATTTCTTAATTTTTTCACCGATCATTAAAATTCTAAGGTACTTCTAGCAATTTTACAAACTCCAAATTTTGAATTTTAGTTTGCCTTTAGCTTATAAACGAAGCAAAAAAAATCAAAAATCCCGAAATTTCATTTTCGATTAAATGAAAAATAAGGATTATTAAAAATAATATTCAACGAACGCATCGCGCTTGTACGTATGGTTGCTAATTTTAAAATAGAGACAGTGAGTGGGCTTTAAGAAATTCAGTAGCTGACGGACACCGTATAGTACCCGAGAAAAGAAGAGGTACATACAAAAAGATATGAAATCCCATCAAAAACATAAAATGTAAAAAATGCCGTAAAAAGTGTCGTAACGCAGTTCTTTCGCTACAAAAAGTTGTGGGAATTGGCGAAATAACATTTTCCAGCAATTTCCCTAGTGTGGGGTCAACTGGTGTAGGGACAACTGTTGCAGTGTCAGGGTCGTGCGAACAACCAGGCAGAGGTGACGGAATATTATTGTTAGTTGCCTGAATAGTAGTGAACCGTGTCGGAATCGAAGGTCGGGATGGATTTTTAGTAGTACTATTTGAACTATGTAATGTTTCTTCTGAATCTTGTTCCATTTGAAAGAAATATACGCGTAATCTGGAATAGCTTCTGAATTAAACGGTGCAATACCTGTGGTTCTAAAGGCAGGTATTTTCCACCGTTGCCGATTTACCCCAGGCTTGTCCCAAAATGTTTCCTAATACCAACCTTATAATTTTCCTATTTGAATTTGTTTTTAAGAAATTGTTACAAGTCGCGTAGTAATGGTTTTTCAGTGATTTTAAAAGGGATCCGTCTAATGGTTGAAGATAATGAGTCGTCTGACTCGGCAAACAAAGTAGAATTATGTCGTTCACTTCGCAAAATTCCGGTACTTACACTGAATTTGTGTGAGAGGTATGGCCATCGACAATTAATAACACCTTTCCAGCTGGGTTTCGTGGCAAAAATGGAATTGCAAGCAATCTTTGAAAATGGTAGCGTTGACATAAGCAGATTTCAATCACATAGCTATTTGGGAGCCAAGTGTCATTCCATCTAAAATTGCATCCTATTTTTTCCTTTAAATATTGACTAAGGTGGGAGAAACATACCCTCTGCATTACAGCACACTATAATCGACATTGTTTCGCCCTTCTCGCCTGATGTCAACGAACAGACATTTTTTATCCTTTTGCGGCTAACACTTGAGTCGGTCTATTGTTCAATTGCAACCGCTTTTGTCCATATTTAAAACATTGGACCGTTTATCATGGAGTTAAAATAATATTTCACAGAGTCAAAGTTCATTCCAGTCGCTCGAGCAAAAGAAATTCCCTCGTAAAAGCTTAATAAAGTAGGAACACAGCTTGAATATATAAATATGTTCAGCCTTTCCGGAGTTCTATAATACTAATGAGTTTTCTTAGGACTACCAAAAACAAAACTCGTGTGAAATTTGTCAGTTATTCTATAGCTCGTTGAGTGCTACGAAGGTGGACTGAAACCTTCGTGGCACTCGAGATTTACGAGATTTGTTTTTGGTTATCCTAAAAGTCTCATTAGTATTATAGAGCTCCAGAAAGGCTGAATATATTTATATATTCAGGCTGTGTTCCTACTTTATTCACTTTTTAAGAGGGAATTTTTATTGCTAGAGCGACTGGAATGAACTTTGACTCTGTGACACATTATTTTTCCCTATCATTAGTATTATAGAGCTCCGGAAAGGTTGAATATATTTAGATATTCAAGCTTTGTTCCGTCTTTATGAAGTTTAACATTAATATTAGTTTATAATGAGTCGATTAAATTTAAGTATTGACGGTTGTGATAATATAAATAATGTGACACTCAAGGACCTAACACTGCCCGCAGCGTATAGAATGAATCAAATAGTCAACGTCGCTCAAACTCGGAACGTTTCCGACCCAATGGAAACACGCCACAGCAATACTGATTTCCAAACCCAACAAACCTAGGAACATTACATCAAGCTACAGGCTAATAAGCCTACTAATATTTGACGAGAACCAAATAATCCTCGACCAACAGTACGGATTCAGATAACAACACCTCACAACGTACCACACAACCAGAATAACCTAATCGATAATTGACGCTTTCAACAGAGGATACGCCATGGGACTCCGGTACTCCTGGACTTCTCAAAGGCTTTCAACAAGATGTGGCACGAAGGTTTAATATATAAAATGAATACATTCAAAATCCCGCTGGGGATGATAAAGCTACTAGCTTCGTACCTTGACAACAGAACGTTCCAAGTGAATTTAAATGACACGATGTCTACGACTCGTCCAGTGGGAGCAGACTCGTACTGGGGCTCCTGCTCTACAACATTTACACCGCTGACATACCTAGAATGGAAAACACAAAAATTGCACTATATGCAGATGACACGGCTATATTTGCGGGAGGAATATTGGCGAACACCATCACCGAGAGATTACAAAAACCACCTAGATGAGATAAACCGCGGGTGTAACTTGTGGAAAATACAACTTACAACTTGCTGAGAAAACGCAAGCCATCATGTTCCCAAGAAGAAAATTCAAACACATCTCAACAAAACGCCTCAAGATTAATAATACAATTATAAAATGGGAAAAACAGGTAAAATATCTAGGTATTATTCTGGACAAAAGGCTGACCTTCGCAGGATATGTGGATTACATTGCGAATAAAACTAAACAAATTAAAGGCCATCTTTATCCCCTCATTAACAGGAAAAGCAAACTCAACATGGAAAATAAGCTGAAACTGTACAAGACAGTAAACAACCAATAATGACATACTCGCCGACGTGCTGGATGCAAGCTAGCAAGCACGTAAAATACCGACTACAAATTATACAAAACAAAATAGTGAGACAAATCACAGACTCGCGATGGTACCTAACCAACGAGCAAATACATAAAGACCTCGAAATGGAGACAATCACAGAGCACATAGCAAAACTTACAAAAAAAAATATTTGACAACATGTGACAACATGACAATATAACAATACAACAAACCGCAAACTACAGAACAAACGTCAAGTGGAAATTCCCAAAACTGCAACAAACTACATTCAGACAGTAATTAACACTGTTTACTACCTACAGGGTACCCAGAGCAACCCCGACGAAACAAAAGGATCACACCGACAGCACAGTAAATGAGACAATACAGAAAAGATAAAGAAGGAAGTCAAAGGACCACAGTACCAAAATCCAAACTAAAATGGAAGTGAAAGAAACCTATTATGATATGATAGACCAAGTATTCGCGAGAATACCAAGATACGATCTAAAAATAATTCTAGGTGACGCGAATGCGAAAATAGGTAAAGAAGAAATGTATAGACCTACAATAGGCAAAATTAGCAACCACGGAAACACCAATGAAAATGGACAACTGTTGAAACAATTTGCAAAAGAAAAGGGCATGAGAATAAAAAGGACATATTTCGAAAAGAAGGAAATTTACAAAGGCACTTGGAGATCACCGGACGGAACATACATTAATCAAATAGACCATGTATTGATAGAACAAGATGAAGAAAAGTGCATTACAGACATCAGAAGTTACAGAGGGGCAGATGCGGATTCAGATCACTTTTTAGTCGGAATAAAGCTGAAGCAAGAAATACCTCAACAAAGAAACAGGAAAAAGACCGAGAGGACGAAAAAACTGAGGAGCAGAATCACAAAAATTGAAGAAAGAGAGGAATATACAGAAATGATAAATAGGTAGGTACTCTCAGACAATGCCCGGCGCAAATGACATAGACAGTATATGGACGAATATAAAAACGTGTACAGAGCTAGCAGTAAGACATATCCAAGTTAAGGATAAAGTAGCAGGAAAAAAATGGATGCAGAATGCCAAAAAGAAATAGAGAAGCGAAAAGTTCAGAGAATGGAGACGTTAAAAAAAGAAACACCGGAATCCAAGCAAGCGTACATTGAACAAAGGAAACAGTGTAAAAAAGTAATGAGGTATAAGAAAAGAAAGTATACAGAAAAAATCTTAGCAGAAATAGAAGAAAGTTATAGTAATAAAGAAATAAAGAGTCTATACCAAGGAATTAAGAGAGAAAGGAAAGGATATCAACCGAGACCAGTATATTACAAAAACAAAGATGGACGATTAATAGGCAATGAGGATGATATGATAGAAATGTGAAAAGAATATTTCAAAGATCTTTTAAATGGTACACTAAACCAAGAAAACGAGAGGGAGCAGGAAGAAGAAATTGATGAAGAAAGTCAACGGATAGAGGAACCACCAACTTTAATAGAAATCGTAGAAATAATAGAAGACTTAAAAAATAACAAAAGTCCTGGGAATGATCAGATAACATCGGAAATGCTCAATGTTTGGGGGGTAACCATAAGCAAGTGGAGCCACCATCTAATACAAAAAATCAGGGAGCAAGAAAAATTACCTGAAAGCTAGAATGAAGCAGTGATAGTTCCTATATACAAAAAAGGGGATAGAATGGAGTGATTTGTGATAGAACACAAATTATAGAGGAATTGCTTCATTAAATGTAGCATATAAAATCCTAGCCTCTACATTAAAAAATAAACTAACAAAGTTAGACCAACTAACAAAGTTAGACCAGGAAATAGGTGAATACCAGTGCGGATTTCGGAAGGACAGATCAGTTATAGACCAGAAAGCCACGAATATAACAAAGAAACATATGTGCTATTCCTGGATTTCAAACAAGCGTATGACCGAATAAAGAGAGAGCAATTATACATAGCTTTAAAAGAACTTGGAATTAAAGGAAAACTATTTAACTTAATTCAATTAACGTTAAAAGAAACTGATAATAGGGTGAGAGTAAGAATAAGAACATCAGAAAGGTTCAATATACTGGAAGGTTTAAGACAAGGAGATCCACTGTCCCCAATACTGTTTCGCTGCGTACTAGAATATGTCATAAGGAAAACAAAATTAAATAGAAATGGTCTTCTATACAATAAAAAACTATCAATGTCTAGCCTTTGCAGACGGTTTGACAATAGCAACCAGAGGAAAAAAAGAACTGCAAGAAGTAATAATACAATTAGAAAAAAATGCACGCGTAGTAGGATCAGAAATAAATGAAAATAAGACAAAATATATGACATGAACCGAAAAAGAATATAAGCAAGGGAACAAACTGATCATAACAACAGAGGAAGGAAATAACTACGAATATGATGAAGTAGAACAATTTACTTACCTAGGGACAGAATTCTATAGGAAACCGGGAATATATAGAGAGATCCAAAGAAGAATAATGGCAGGAAATCGATATGTCTACGCTCTTAAGAAAGTAATACACAACAGAAGTATTTCAAGAAATATGAAAATTAGAATATATAAGACGATTATCAGACCCATAGTATTATTCGCAAGTGAAGTGTGGACATGGGGAGCCAAAGAACAAGCATCACTTGGAGTTTGGGAAAGGAAAGTATTAAGAAAAATATATAGAGGAAAAATAACACAAGCGGGACGGGAAAGGAGAACTAACCGAGAAATACAAGATCTGTTTAACGAATCAAATATAATCGCTGTAGTCAAAGGACAGAGACTAATGTAGAGAGAGTATCAAAGAACATTTTTGAAAGGAGCTTAGGTGGTAGAAAGAGGAGAGGCAGACCGAAAGCATGATGGAAAGATGAAGTAATCAAGGACGCAGATCAGAGCAATATTCCAAACTGGAGACAAAAGACAAGAGATAGAAAAGTCTGGAAGAAATATATAAACCAAGCCATGGGCCAACTGGGCCTACAGTGCTGAGATATGTATGTATGTATCTTGACAATCCATTAGTTAAAGAGCATTGAAAAGGGCTTGGTACTAAAAATTAAAAAATATATATGCAGGCTATGAGGAACAATGTGTAAACATGGGAAACTTAGTTTTATTCTTAGTTTTATTTATCTAGTCGTTTTAGTATAATTAAATCTTGACTATAAGGTATGCGTGCTCGCATGCTCTTATTAAGCATGCGTGCTTTATAAACAAGCAACTAGTAATATACACAATATAAATTGGAACAATTGTATAAAACGATTTTAATTTGTTTTTGCTTTTCATATTGTGATATATTTTGTTTTCAATTCAAACCGTGAAGTGAAACGATACAATAAAAGAAACGTAACAAACGAAAATATAATTTATTTTCTTACGATCGTAATAATATAAGTTCATATAAAGCTAATGTTCCTTCATGAATTATTTTCCATGTAAATCTTTACCGTTTAAGAATCCGTGAGAGTTTTTGTCCTATTGTTTTGTGCCTTGAGAGACAATGTTACCTCGGGCTAACCATCTCTACAAACAATCATAAATATGTACAACATAAAAAACTGATTTTATATCATATTTCTAGTTTGATTTTATCGCACAGGAAATAAAATAGAAAATTATTCTAAAACCACATATTATATTGTAATCATATATTATTTTATTCATACATACTTACAGAATAAATTACTTTTGTTCTCCTTTGCATTCAAATAAGTAAAACGGAAAATATTACAACTTGTATTTATTTCACGTAACTGAAGATAATATGAAGCTTAGCATAATGTTAATAGGAATATTTATATTTCAAGTTAAAGCTTTAATAAAATCTGCGGAAAATGGAAACATAGATATTTTCAAAAACTTTCTAGCCAAGGTGGTTTTATTCCGTGCGGAACATTATGCAACCATAGGTATAATAGGCACTAATACAACGATAGCTGAATGGTTTATAAAAGAACGGATACATTTGGAATGTCCTGTGATGCCTTGGCACAACCAACGTGCCAACACAACCTCAGTAACTTATCGAACCAAAGACCTTTACGGTATTATAGAAGATTTGACCGATTTCGACAAGTATATGGACTGTGTAAACGAATGCCCTTTCTTACATCGCTGTGAACGATTCACTATAACTATCAGTGGAGAATTTAGTGACACCGAATGGTTGGACGATGTTATGAAGAAGATTTGGTTCCAAAATATATTAAACTTTAATGTTATCTTTAATTTATTGGGTGTGTTAAAAATTGCTGGTTATAATCCTTTCAATAAAACTATTTATTATTTAAAGGAAACTGATGAAATGTTCCCGAACAAATTAATCAACGTTTATCAGTATCCAATTAATGTAGTGCTGTTTGAAGATATTCTCAAAAACACACTACCAAATGGAACGTTAGTAGGGACGGATGTTATGGGAGCGCGTCGTTGAATATTAAAATGGTCCCTAAACATTTAACGCTTATAAACACGGTCTAGGACGAATCTGTTGATTTTAGCTTTACCAGAATGATAGTAATGGGGATAGAAAACATTTTAGCTACCAGCTACCCTTACAATAGAGACGATCTAAATGTGCTAGAATGTTTGCAAAAGCCAAACTAATTCCTTTGTACATGTACATATTTTATACAATCGATTTGGAATCGTGGAAATATATTGCAATTACCTTAATAACATTTTTAATCCTTGAGAAATTCTTGAATCTGCTTAATATCAACTTTGGCAACAAAATTATAAATATTTGCTTAATATGTTATATTGCAATTATATTAAATATATTTCAATGTTCTCTAACTGGAGCACTAACGAAACCGAAATACGAGAAAAAAATAGATGCGGTTCGAGAAATGAAAGAAAGCATTTTAAATATTGGTGTTGCAAGTGCTATGCTTACAGTAGTTTGGAATTTTTTATCAGAGGTTGGACACAAAATTACAGACACCAATCTATCTCTAATGATGGATAGTGTTCGAGGTGGTGATAGAGACATAGCTTTTCTGAGCCCGCATAGTATCGCCAAGATTATTGTAGACCTAAGAGATTCAGATGGGAAACGCCTTTATCACATTGTTTCTGAATCCTTGATGCCCGCAAGCTCTGGATATTATTTCCCGATCAGGTCGCCATATTTAAGTTTCGTTAATAAGAAACTGATGTGATTCGAACAATCTAAATTAAATATCGTGTTGGAAAATCTCGAATTTAAACATTCGAAACAAACTGATGTGAAAGGAGATACCGAAGCTACTCCCATATTGAAGATTGCTCATTTACAATCGGCATTTCTGATTTTGCTAATTGGTTACATTGGTGGCTTTTTAATTTTTCTTTTAGAAATTTTCAAAAGTTTTTGTACTAAATGTAAATATTAAATATTTAGTATTCATAAATTCAATATCATAACATGTTTTAGCAGTGGCGTAGCGTGAGGGGGGCTAGGGGGGAAATGGCTCCGGGCGGCACATGAAAAGGGGGCGGCAAGGACGAAAATTAGAGGAACAAACGACAATCTTTGGCGCCGCAACTTTTTTTAACACAATCAATACCACACCCTCTGAATACGTCATATTCGTACTTGGTACGTTACGTCACGATTTAAACGCCCACTACAAATACATTGACCAAGGACAACCCTTAAAGTACCTCCCTACAAGAAAACGGGACAGATCCGAGGTTTTACCTAACTAATACGATTAACGGACTTCGGAAAATCATCAATCAATTTTGAAATATCAAACTAAAACACGCGAAAATATTGCTCCCTTAACCTAGTTATTTTATTGTGTTATAGTTATTTTCGTGTAGTGTACGAGTAGATAATTTTGTTAATGTAATTACTTACTGACCAATTAATAAATAGTTTGGTATTTGCTTTATACCTACTATCTACGGAGACATCGTCGAGCAAGTACTAAGGAGTAAAGGTAGATAAATATTTTATTTGGGTTGATGTGGAGTTAGGTTAAGTTGTAATTAATGCAATTATTAGATCAAAAGTTGACAAAAAAAGTGGTCAGGTTAAGTTGTATTAGAGACAATAAATTATAAACTGTCGATCCAAAATATGGAGAATTTTTGAAATTTATCCAGTTTCGATAATATATTGGTCAGGTTAGGTTGTCCAAGAGACAATAAGTCAAGAACTATCGCACGGGAGTGCGAACTCTCGATCCAAAATAAGAAAAAACTCCCAAATCTATTTTAACAGACTGAAATTGTAAGAGACAACAAAGATTTAGATTTTAAAAACTGTTTTTTACCATTGCGGTACGATTTTACTGAGCATGCGCCAATTTACTTTCTAAACCTGACACCTGGTTTCTTTCGTTCTTCTCGATAGATATTATATAATGGAGACGGATACCTACTTTTTTATTTATTACTATACTTTTTTTAATATGAAAAGGGCAAAATAAAGTGGAGCATGGTATAGGAATAAGAAGAAAGCGAAGGAGGAGAATATTAGAAAAAATGAAGGGGCTATATTAAAGTTTGTGAAAGTTTCGGAGACGCCACCGTGTACGCCAGAGTCACCACAGTCTACGTCAGGGCCTTCAGATGTTAGTTCTTCAGGGTCTAGTGCCGTTCGAATCCAAGAAGTAGCTCATGTAGTACAAATATTCGATACCGATGATTTGCTACAACCTTCAATTGATTGTTCGAATTTGTCAGATTCAAGTACTTCTGCTGTGATTGCTGAAATTTCGACACCAGAACGAAATGTAACCGCACATATTGAATCCGATTTTGATATCAATGACATTGGGAAATAGCCTGAAAATATAAATTCAAACATAAGGCTGCTATTGATACATAGAGGTCCTGGAGTCGTTCAACATATGAATACAGACTTCTCAGTAGAGTCAACAGTACCACGTATGGTTCATCAGACGCAGACTCTGTTACTGCAAAAGTATTGTCCAGGAGGCGGCTGAGGCGAGATTGGTTTTACCGCACATTGCCAAACGGCGAGAAACTTTTACGCTCTTGGATGGCATATTCTCCTTCTAAGGCCGAGGCCGCACTACGATTTTTTCCAGCGAGCGGTAACCGCTACAACCGCGAAACCGCTCGAGGAACACACAGTACACTATACACTATAGGGAAAAATCAGTCGCGGAAAAAAACCGCAAGTGAGGCCGCTTGTATTAACTTACTTGAGTCATAAAATCACTCCGTTGAAAACCGCGGCGGTTTAGCCGTAGTGCGGCCTAGGCCTAAAGCATCATTGTTCTGCTTCTGTTGTCGTTTGTTTCAGAACGCAAATTTACATTCACCAAATGCGCCGAAATTTTACTCCTGCGACGGATTTAATACTTGGTGGAAAAGGACAGACTATTGATAAGAAAGAACAAGAAGTAGTGGTAAGAGAAACTAAAAAATGGCATGAAATTCTAACCAGAATGTTTGATATCATACAATTTCTGGCAAAACAAAATTTGGCGTTACGTGGCCAGAGGGAAGACGACACCAATGCCATCAGAGGCAACTTTTTAGAATTGGTGCATCTACTGGCAAAGTACGATCCCGTTTTAAGAGAGCATTTAGTAAGAATAAAAATGGGCCAGAAAATTCCTCTTACTTATATGTCACCTGAAATTCAAAACGAGTTCATTGAAGTTTTAGGAAATAAAGTTCGCAAAAAATTATAGCTCGTGTTCAAAAGGCCAAGTATTATTCCATGATTTTTGACAGCACCCCGGATATCTCCCACAAAGATCAAACAAGCCAAGTACTACGATATGTGATGATTGAAAACCAGGAGGTGCGAGTAGAGGAATCTTTTATAGATTTCATTGAAACGAAAAGCAAAACTGCGGAAGGTATTAGTGACATGATAGTAAGCAAACTCGAGGCCAATGGGGTCGACATTATGAACTGTAGAGGGCAAGCATACGATAATGCTGCTACGATAGCTGGATGCCACACAGGTGTACAACAGCGAATAAAGGATATCAATCCTAATGCCGAATTTGTTCCCTGTTCAAACCATTCACTAAACCTAGTTTGCCTACATGCGGCTTCAGTGGAGGTAAATTCGGTGACTTTCTTTGGTACGCTAGAACGCTGCTACGCTTTTTTTTCTATGTCGACGCACCGGTGGGAAGTTCTTCTTGCAGCCACGGGAATAAGTTTGAAGAGGGTTCAGGACACACGTTGGAGCGCTAGAGGCGATGCTGTAAATTTCATTAGAGATCATTACAAAGAAACTTTAACTGCACTAGAAAATCTGACGGAAATGGAGGAAAGCTTGAACACACGGACGGACGCGGGAAGTTTATTAGTGGCGATGGAATCATTTTCGTTTTTATGTTACTTAGGCCTCTGGCAACCGATACTGCGTGAAGTCAATGATGCTCAAAACTATTTGCAAACTGAGGGACTAAACATTCATCAGTGTGCTCCAAAAATAGGAGCTTTACAGACCGTATTGGAAGAAAAACGAGAGGAATCTGTAGACAAGGCTTTAAGATACTCTAAAAGTGTATGTGAAGAACTTGGAATTTCTTTTGAACCCCCAAGACGAATTAGGAGGAGGCATATATATGGCGACGGAAGTAGAGATGTTGGGTTATCGTATGACGACGACTTGAGACGAACTATGTTTTTTTCAATAGACAGAGTAACTGCTGAAATTCAAGAAAGATTCCAACAATTGCAGAATCTGGCGCAAAAATACGCCTTTTTAAGACCCTCGGTGATATTAGGCGTCGACAAACTTAATCTAGATCAAGCTCCTCATGACATAAATAGAGAAGAGTTCAAACTTGAACGCGTACGTCTACGAGCTTTCGTAGCGCAACAGACCCATACTATAAAAAAGAGATCATTAACTCCGGATCACTGGGTTTATTAAAATATATTATTGAGTCTAAACTTGAAGATTGCTTACCAAACATTGTCATAATGTTGAGAATATTCTTAACAGCTGCCATAAGCAATGCCAGTTGCGAGAGAAGCTTCTCTAAACTAAAGTTAATTAAAAATTATCTAAGATCGACTATATACACATTTAGACTATCCAATTTAGCTATATTGACAATCGAACATGACGTACATATTGTCATTGATAATTGCGTAAAAGATTTTGCTTTGAGAAAAACTCGAAAAAAGAGTAAATTAAAAAAAAAAATTAATTTTTTTAATTTTAAAGTTTTTTATTTTTACCAATTTTCATGACTAATGACTAAAATAGGGGGCGGAGAATTTGCAGTCGGCCCCGGGCGGCGAAACCCACGCTACGCCACTGTGTTTTAGAATAGCTAAATATTGTAAAACATGTTATGATATTGAATTTATCATATTTTTTCTCAAAATACATTTGTTTAAGATATATTTCTGAATTGAAAGTTTTTATCACTAAACTAGTGATGAAAACATAGTGAATTAAGAGTAAGTATTTAGAGTAACCGATAATTGATTTTTTACACAGAATTGAAAAATTGACTATGTTTTAACTCAACCTAATATGTAAAAACAGTATATAATAGTAATAACTTTTTATTCACAGTTCCATAAGTTGAAACACTTAACACGACTCGAGTATCGACTGGTGAAGATCATTTTCAAGTTATCTTTTCAAGTGAACTTGAAAATGACCTCCACCATTTAATACTCGAGTCGTGTTATGTCTTTAAATTTATGTTACTGCGAATATCAAGTTATATAAAATTTTTGCATTATTGTTTTAACACTACTGTATTGTTTTAACACTAACAAGCAACCATCTTATTAATTGTATTTTTTTATATGAAATAAAAATTATTACTATTATTTTTTATTCCGTAAACGCAACTGTTAGCTAATAAAACAGAAATTTAAATTATTTCAACTATTCCCATTTTTCTTGAAGATAATTTGATTTTTTAAAATTAATTATGTTACGAATGTAAAATTTAGCTAATAGTAATTATGACAATGCCTATGTTAATTCTAAGATGTAGACTAATTGTGAAACAAATTATTCTAAATAAATATTTATAAGCAAATTTATGCGCATTTATTTGCGCATCAATGTAAGTAACTCTACTAGTAGCTATGCATTCGGAATAAATTCAAACATAATCAGAACATTAGCAAACATAATCATAATACCTTTGACTAAAATCATCAACAAATATATTCGCGGATCATATTTCCCATCAACTTTAAAATTGTCCAAGGTTATTCCTATTTTTAAAAAAGGTAACAGCGCTGAACTGAACAACTATAGACCTATATCTCTAGTACCAACTCTTGCAAAAATTTTCGAAAAACTATCAAAAAGCAAATCAACGACCATTTTGAAAACTAAAATCTCTATTCACTGTGTCAGTTTGGTTTCCACTCAAACAAATCAACAACCCTAGCAATAAACACATTATCGGAACCCATTCTAAAGGCCTTTGAGGCCAAGGAATAAGCTTATACAAGTTGCTTTGACCTTACAAAAGCATTCGACTGTGTATTGCAAGAGCTTCTCATGAAGAAGCTGATCTACTACTCTTTTGATTCGAATTGCATTGGACTTTTGAATTCTTACCTAAAGAGCTAAAGCCTAAGGAGCTAAACAAGTAGGGAAAGATTGTTCCTTCTGGCGTATCCTCACTCTTCGCCCCCACCACTACCCCCACCCCTAGACTCTGCCCCCAACCTCCACTTCCACCCCAAACTCCAACCCCCAGACCCCGCTACAGCCCCCACTTCCAACCCCCAGACCCGCTTATTTTGGCCCGTGCAAGTTAATCGTGAGAAAGTTAAAACCGTCGAGTCAGCATTTTCCTATTTCAACTTCTCTGTAAACGTAACCGTAGACTGCCAGTTTCTTGGAATCAATCTGTTTATCATATTAAGAATTTGACCTCGTTTTGATAAACACGTATAAGGAACTCCCGAGTCAGCTATTGGTTTTGGTATAAATACGAGAGGCAACATTTCCAACATCCAGTCTCTCGAAAAACAGAGACTTCAGACGATCCAGCTAAAGTCGACAATTCAAAGATGGATTTCAACGAGTTAACCAACATTAACAAATCGTCAAAGATGTATCTGCGAGCCGAAGATTTAAAATTAAATGAAAAATACACCTCAGTCAGTTCTTCAAAAAAAAAAACGGTTTATGGAAATAGCATCGTTGCAGATACAGCTGAAAGGTTCATATGGATTCCAAAGAAATATATGGAACTATTTGCAGACGATGCCCTCCTAGACTACAACCCAACTTTAACAGAGCTTTAACTAACTTTAAGCTAACTTTAAATTAAAAATAAAAATTAAGAATGGTAAAAAAATAGCTGTTATTAAAATTACTTAGAGATTAATTGTTCAAATACAAAATCTATAGATTATTCTAATGAAGAAATTGCTTCAAATTTTGCTATTTTATTTCACACTCCTCATGATGAATCATTAAACACGTGCAAAGTCACTGAACTGTCGACTCAACATTTTCTTGTTTCAACTTATCTAGATCATGTGACATATATAACACATGTTGATTGGCTTATTGAATATTCGTTTGGGTATAAATACGACGCAAACATTTTATTTCACATTCCTCATTGGTCATGGGAAGAGTCATTGAACACGTGCAAGGCCACTGTCGACTCAACATTTTCTTGTTTCAAGATATACAACGCATTTTGATTGGCTCATCAAATATTCGTTTGGGTATAAATAGGACGCAAACTACTAATAATGAATTAGTTATATCAACGCAGCACCACCAACAGCATCCATGTCAGATTCGGGTATAAGTTCACCTACTTTCTTAGATAACTTGCAATATTTCGATAAAGAAATTAAAAGTGAATGTCGACTCATAAAGAAGTTAGCTATCCAAAATCCATTTTAATAAAGACATTATCGATTTCAACTGGATTTAGAGCGGTTAGAGTATTTATTTTCACTGTGTTTGAATATTCAGCTCGAAAAGAAGTTTTACATTAATCCCAATCGAATGGTTCGCATTAATAATTGAATGGAAAAAAGTGAATACGTTCTTCTCAACATCAGCGATTAAACCACAAAGAGGAGTTAAAAGGAAGTGTTCCAACTGCAGCTCAGAAACTCAAAGTACGGAAATACCATATACCGAAATAGTACCCGCTTGCGATAGCTTCACCATAACTTTTCACTCATCAACCAAAAGGAATAGAAGCAGATATATCACATTACAAAGCAGGGGGGTTCAATTCGATCTGGATCAAGAGGCGGCATACAAGTTAGATGGTTTATTTAAATTAATTGATTATCGTTTGGAACCTTTGAAAACATTAAACTTTGCCGATTATTACAACGAGTGGATGTTGCATTTCATAAACTTACCAAAAAATTGTGACGTCACATCAACGTTGGAAAACCTACTACAAATATCTTCTCAGCACTTTGAAAGCATTGAATATATGTATGAGATTTTGGCGCACAACAAATGGAAATTATTTAAAGATATAGAATCATCCAGACAGTGTAATGGTTAACATCGCCAACGATACAGTAGAACGGTTAGTACAAAGTAAAGCACGATTGGAGCAACACATTATAAAAATACAACGATTAAAATTAGCAATTAAAAGATATCAAGATGGTAACAAGTGCTATCAACTTTTTCCTAAACTGTGTATCAATGAATAAGTGTTGTGTTTGCTGTAGTCAGTATAAATTACATTTAATGACACATATAACACCGAGGGAACTACAATCGATGTGGGATACGCTTCATGTCCGCATATAGCCGCATGTCTCCCAAGTTACAAACATTACAATCTATCAACCGATGTGGATCATATTGATTCCACCACCTCGATATAAATGCTATAAATGTATTGATGAAAAAAGAGGAAGATTTTGTAATCTATAATGATTTTTTACTAATTATAATAAAAATAATAATTTAAAAATGTATCGTTTTTCTTATCCATTTTATTCAGTTTCAGGATTACAGGTAAAAATAAATAAAGCCAAGTTATTAGTAGAATAAAAAAAAAATATATTTATTTACAATTACAAATATATAATATAAAAAACAGTATAATAATCACTATTTTACAATAAGTACATATTTTTTAAAGTACATTGGTTTCATCAATGCAGCATCTCTCATACACCTACGTTCCTTTACGACGCAGCACTTTTTCAACCAAGTCACATCTTAACGACAACTGATGTGAGCTAAGGAGATCATCGTCAAATATTATTCGATTATGTCGGCTTCTCTTAAAGTGTTTTCTATTGTTTGAATCTAATAATCCTTGGATGTGTATCCAAATTGTTGTGACTTTTTAACAGCCATAATTGTTCCACCAACTCGTTAGGATCATTCCATTCAATAAACGGATTAAACGACTTCCCGTTTGCAATTTTTTTATTGAGGTAAGGTATGTTCCCTTCGAAATCAAAGTCTGTGAAAACACTTTTTTCATCTTCTTCTCTCTTATTAATGCAATTTCTTTGAAATCCTGCAGGGGTATTCTGTTTAGATGTTTCAGAATTACTAATATCAAATGGATGTTCCCACAAATCCAGGTAATTTAACGACTCTTTAAAGGAATCAGCTAGCATTGAGACGTTTATTCTGTTTTACTTTAATCCCACTATTAAGTCATTGAATATATCATAATCTTTGGGTAAACCTGCTTCAATATCTTAAGCTACACTTTAATCTAAACTGCTTTCTTCCATTAAGTCATTGTCTATAGTATGATTTTCAGGCACTTTCGCTTCCACTTTTTTTACTTTACTTTCAAACAAACTGTCATCGTTTTTTTATTGCTGCACTCGTACTTTCTTTAATATTGTGTATAGTGGATTATATCTCTAAATTCTCTCGATTTGTCTTTTTCAATTACTAGATCATTATTATCAATTATTTTGATACGTTTTTCTTCTTGCATTATCTCCTCATCTGACATATTTCTAAATGTGGCTTCATTAAGAGTGTCTTGCGCTTGTTCTTCGAGATTCACCAGTTTACTCATCTTAGTTGCATAATGTTTAGTCGACAAATGGCGATTAATATCACGACGACAAAATATTTTTGCACAATACTCGCATAGAAAGTTTTTGCTGTGACTTCTTTCATGTCTGCGTAAATTTTGAATCAATCAATATTGTTTGCTACACTCGTTACATTTAAACATGATGTATTCGGAGAAAAAGACCAGTACTAAAGTGATTAACAATCAAGTTTGCTCCTATTTATACCGAATGAGCAATTAAATAGATAGAGAAGAATAAAAAGTGGATGTAAAGTGGATGCAGGTGGATGGAAAGTGGATGTAAAGTGGATGTAAAATGGATGGAACGTGGATGGAAAGTGGATGGAAAGTGGACGGAGAGTGAATGTAAAGTGGATGTAAAGTGGATGCAAGTGGATGGAAAGTGGATATAAAGTGGATGTGAAGTGGATGCAAGTGGATGTAAAGTGGATGTAAACTGGATGAAAGTGGATGTAAAGTGGATGTAAAGTGGATGCAAGTGGATGTAAAGTGGATGCAGGTAGATGGAAAGTGGATGTAAAGTGGATGTAAAATAGATGGAAGTGGATGGAAAGTGGACATAAAGTAGATGTAAAGTGGATGTAAAGTGGTTGCAAGTGAATAGAAACCTAGGGGTGGGGGTAGTGGTGGGGGGCGAGGAGTGAGGAGGCGCCAGAAGGAACTATATTTTCCTACTTAAACGACAATAAAACATATAATCGACAGATGTTATATGGGGTGCCTCAGGGCTCTGTATTAGGTGCCACCCTGTTTCTTATTTATATTAATGACTTTCCAGACTACACGCAAACAAAGATATATACACTATTTGCGGATGATACTGCAATTTCGGGCGCCAATAGATCTCTAGTTTCTCTCCGCTCGGATAAACTGGATACCACCAACAAGGTTAAACAATGGCTCAATTATAATAAATTAATTTTTAATGAATCCAAAACACAAATATGTGTATTCTTACTCAGGAGAATAGATGATCTTGGGGAGGCAACAAAGTTGCTTAGAATACATTTAGACCCGAACATAACCTGGGAAACACATATAGATTACCTCTCAACCAAAATCACCAAAAAAAATTTATCCTGCGGCAATTAAAATATACAACATCCATTCAAACTGTACTGACGTCATATCCATATTGCCCTCTCATATGCAATCTTAGTATGGGGTCACTCTCCCCATGTGACAAAAGTTTTTAAACTACAATGTAAATGCATAAGAATTATGGCGGGATTGCCATTTAGTGATGATTGCCGAGAATTATTCAAAAAGTATAAAATATTGACAGTTCCTTGTGTTTTCATCTTGCATTGCTTACTGTATATTTACGTGCACGTCGGCATTATGGCCAATTGCAGTATAAAGGTAGTATGACCAATTTGATCACAACTACTGCAACGATACTAACATCTAGTTAAGCTCAATTACCTAAGATTAAATAGATCATGACAAAATGACAAAACACTATATCTGGAAGATTTTTCTGAAAATGAAATAATATGGCTCATAAATCGTAAACTTAAAAATAAATCTACAAGTGGTCTAGATTCAATACCTAGCAACATTTTTAAACTATATATATAGATCTTTAAGCGAAGCCTGTAACTTATATTGTTAAAAGGCATTTGAATTGGAAGAGTTTCCTTAAATTTTGAAAAAATGCCAAAATCTGTCCAATACATAAACGAGGAGAAAAAACACTCCTAAATAACTATAGACCTATAGCTCTGCTATCAGCTAAGTCTAAAGTGCTGGAATACAGCATGCTTCACAGGCTTTTACTATTTATCGAGAAGCATTAACTTATTCCCAAAGAACAACACGGTTTTCGCAAAGGACAATCGACCTCGATGGCTATCACTGAGTTCTATAGCAAAATTCTACAAGAGATCGATAACGGCAAACATCCAGTCGGTATTTTTTGCGATTTGTCGAAAGCTTTTGATTGCGTATCACCAACAATTATTTAACATATTGTATATATTGGGAATTCGTGGTAAATCGATAAATTGGCTAAAATCATTTCTAACCAACAGAAAGCAATGTGTGGAAATCGCATCCAAGAATATATCTTTCTTTCCAAAACCAGTGAACATTAATATAGATGTTCCGCAGGGAAGCGTACTTGCCCCCACACTATTCTCTTATATATTGCGGACCTTGTAACATTTATGTAAGACAACAAATGCATACTATACGCAGATGATGCCACTTTCATTATCTCCAGAAACTCTTTGATTGAAAATGATTCAAGTTCATTTTCAATCAAAGAGTTTCTGGAGAAGCAAACAATGTTTTACATAAAATGATGCAGTGGTGCTCGGCAAACAACCTATTTCTAAACAAGGAGAAGACGGAATATGTAATTTTTCAAACACAAAGAAGCCAATACGCCAATAATTTAAATTTAAAAATCGACAATTTCAACCTGCGTAGGGCGAAAACAAGATTCCTGGAGCTTTATATAGAGGAATGCCTAACTTGGGATAAAACAACATAAACTTTACTAAAAAAGTTGGGCTATAAATAAAAAAAATATATATTTATTTACAATTACAAATATATAATATAAAAAAACAGTATAATAATCACTATTTTACAATAAGTACATATTTTTTAAAGTACATTAGTTTCATCAATGCAGCATCTCTCATACACCTACGTTCCTTTACGACGCAGCACTTTTTCAACCAAGTGACATCTTAACGACTACTGATGTGAGCTAAGGAGATCATCGTCAAATATTATTCGATTATGTCGGCTTCTCTTAAAGCGTTTTCTATTGTTTGAATCTAATAATCCTTGGATGTGTTTCCAAATTGTTGTGAATTTTTAACAGCCATAATCGTTCCACCAACTCGTTAGGACTCTTAGGATCGTTAGTACTCAATTCGAACCCTACGCCAAATAATAAACCAAGCTGAACTCAACTGTTATTATGCAGAAGTTCAGTCCATTCTAGCATGTGGAATTTTGGCTTGGGGATCCTCCAATAAACTTGAGATTATACTGAAGGCTCAAAACAAAGTCATTGGAACATTAGTGGGTATTCCTCCAACAGCCACATGTAGACCGCACTTCCAACGACTGCAAATTCTAACAGTAACAAGCCTATATATATTAGAAGTTGCTTGCTTCATCCATAAAATGAAAATTAGTCTGGACAGAAATAGGGATATCCACCACTACAACACAAAAGGACGAAACAAGCTGTACACTCAAAAAATGTAACCTAAATTGTTGTAGTAAATCACCAGTTTTTAGGAGTGGTCATATACAACAAGCTGCCAAATACCATCACAGAAGAAATGTCCAACAAAAGCTTCAAGAGAAGAGTAAAATCCCTACTACTAAAGCAGACAATTTATACATTTAAAGAATTTTTTAATTTGTTTCAGTGATTATCGTTTATTTTCGATCTGTTCTCTTTTGATATTTGACTTATATTTTAATTTTTATATCTTTTTTTTCTTTCTCTTTTAGAGATCACATCTATATATTTACCATATACATCTTACATGTAATAAAATTGATTTGATCTAGAAGCAGTTCAGTTTATCAATGTATCAAGTGACACGTTCTACACCGCAAGGTATTATTGAATAAAGATAATAATAAAGCTATATAACTCGCTACCGAGAAATGTCAAAAGTGCAGACTTTAAATCTTTTAAAAAATAAATAATTTAAATAAAAGTTTCTCACACAAAATGCATTTAACTCGATGGAGGTATTTTATTTTGCCTTTTCATAGATATTATTGACCTATGTAAATTTGTATAATTTGAACATGAAATAATTATTATTATTATTAAATATTATTATTAAATTAAGAACTTAAGAACTTTTAATTAATATTTTTAGGTTAGATTAATCGTTCATCTGTTATATGCACAACTACATAAAATAATAATAATCTATAAATATAATATTTTATCCACCTTAAAGTTTGCTTTTGTAGCATTGGACTTTTGAATTCTTACCATACTAATACTTTCCACACAAATTGCTCTCATTTGTGGAGATAAACAACAAGAAATATCAAAAAGATAATCGACATATGTTATATGGGGTGCCTCATTGCTCTGTATTAGGTCCCACCCTGTTTCTTATTTATATAAATGACTTTCCAGGGTACATGCAAACAAATATATACACTAGTGTCTACACTAGTGTCTTTTATGTCTTGAAAATGTGTTTTATTAAAGAAAAAATGAAATAAAATTTGTTCAGTATTCAGTACATATTCTACAAGAAACCTTAATATTTGGTTATGTTTTTGTCTCTCAAGTTAGTAATAATCAACTATGAAACAAAGTGAAATTCTGTTTCAAAGATTTTTCTGTCTCAAAGATTCCAAATAACTCAAAAAACTAAATGATTTTTTTAAAAATGTTTCTAATAAAACTTCAATTTCCTATAAAAAAATTCAATTTCCTATAAGAAATCTTGTTATATAGTGATTTTCTGTCTGTCTAGTTGATTCTAATTAGCGTTGAAACAAGTACAAACCCTTATTTTATATGTATCATGTTTCAAACATGGCTAGAAAAGAAATTTTTTTTATGAAATATAATTTTTTTGAATGAATGTCGATAAACCTATTATAACTACATACTTTAACCTCAAGCACAAAAGTTATGCTATCTTGTGTAAATTAGCACTGTATATTGCAAATTAAGTTCTCAAGTTAAGTATTCATTGTATATTGCAAAAAATTGAGTATGATAAGTATGTGATGTTGCGTTATTGTGTTAGCAGAGTTTAGAAAGCAGTATAAGTTGCCTTCCTGGTGCACTTTTACTAGACGCTGCATATAGGTCCGGATTTCATATTTACGGTGAAAAAAAGAGAATTTTAGAATGTCTCACAGTTAAGCAAAACCACTTAAAATGTCAGTATTGTGCCGCTCTCATAAATGTAATTGAATAGCTCTGTAATGATGTCCAGGTGGTTTTGTTCTATGAGCTTTAGCAAATCTGCATAAAATTCATCGGGCCCTGCTGTTTTGTTGTTTTTAAGCTTTCTGATTGCACAACCTCTTCTGTGGTGATAGAGGGCCCAGTTTCTATGTTTGGTTCCTCCAAAATGCCTCGGTTCTCATCATTAAATAGTGCCTGCATGCACTCCTTCCACCTTTCTATCCTTTGATCAATCTCCATTAGTGCCTCGCGATTTATGTGTGTAAAGATCCCTGGGTTTCTAGGTCAAAACATACCTGCAGCTTCTTTAATTTTTTTATGTAAATTAAACGAATCATATTGATTCTCCAGTTATTCGATTTCGGCCTACAATGCTTCTCTGCCAACAAAGCCTCCTTTTCCTCTTTGATCTTTGTTTTAATCAGGCTATGGATTTGTCGATGTCTTTCTTCGTTGTTTTCTCCGCTCATCTCATCTCATCATCCATTAGGTCAAATATTTCCTCGGTCTTCCATCTGGAATTTTTCCTTCTCCTTCCTGTGACAAGTGTGGGTTTTGCCGTCTCCACTATGGTGTTCTTTGTATCCATCCATTTTTGTTCATTATCGTTATATGATTTTTCTTTGATTTCGGCTATAGATATTTCTATTTAGTTCATTTTTTGTTTCGGTTTTAATATTTTCGTCTTTAAGTTTTTCGGTATCCATTCGTTCCGTTAGTTTTGATTTTGTTAGCTTCTTTAATCGTAGTCTTAAAGTGCATAGTAGTAGATTATGGTCAGATGGGACGTCTGCACCAGGGTAGGTTTTTACGGATGTTATCGTGTTTCGGAACCTCTTGTTCACCGTTATAAAATCAATCTGATTCCTCACTATATGCCGTTCGTTATCAGCGGGAGACTTCCAGGTATGTAGACGCCTCGGTGGTTGTTTAAAACCATGTGTTCGTAATTATAAAATTAAATTATTTACAGAATTGGACAAGTGCTTCTCCTCTATCGTTTCGCATTCCTATCTCGTATCTTCCGACAACATCATCATTTACCCCATAGCCGACTATGGCATTAAAGTCCCTCATAAGAAGGGTGATTGATCTCTTCTTTTCGTGTGTGTTTAAGAGCTTCTGTTGTGTCCATATAGAATTTATCTATCTCTTCCTCGGTGCTTTCCGATATTGGTGCGTAAATCGGGATTATATTTAACTTGCAGAGCTTTGAGTTGATCTTCATTATCGCTACTTTGTCAGAGATGGGAACCAAACCTAGCACGGCACTATCGACTTTTCTCGTTACTATTATTGCGACCTCATTTCGATGTTGAGGGCTATCTTCTCCAGCATAGTAAATCTGATGGTCTTTGGCACTTCCCAGAACCGGCCATCGCGTTTCGCTAATTCCGAGTATATAAATTCTTAATCGCAACATATCCTTAACCGTGTTAGCCACCTTTCCTCTCTGAAACATGCTTGGCACATTCCATGTCTATTCATCTCTTTGATGTAGCTTTTAGGATACTGGTTGACCGGGAGATTCTTAGCACCCTGTCCCCATTTAGGGGGTGCCCGGGACTGAGGGCCATGGAATTTTCGTTTTCGTTTTCAGCCATAGTAAGTATCCTGGGGAAAAGTGTTTTACCTAGGTAGTTTTCCATTGCTTTCCTAGGTTTGGAAATCAGCCGCCCAATCTGGGTCAGACGCTGTTGGAGTACCGCTCCTGACATGGAGAACCGTCGTGTCTTGTACTAGTTTTGGTCCACCCCGAGTATTTTATTTCCTCGGTACCCAGTATATCTGCTGAACATTCCCATATCCGCCACCTGTGGAGGCGCCCGATTGGGGACTAGCAACCACGCACAGTTGTTTTGGAAAATGTTTTACTTGCTTACTTCGAATTACAACGTAAGAAGTATAAACCATCAAGTTTATTTACGGTATATTTTATGTTGAGGTCCTGTTTATCTATCTATCTATCTATACATATATATATATATATATATATATATATATATATATATATATATATATAAGCATGTAGACATATCCAAATATTATAAATTGTAGGCTTTATTGAAACGGATACTCAGGGTTATGCACCTAAAAAGTCGAAGATTTTAGAACAAGATATTCATAAATTTATAAGGGACGCAGATGATAAGTGTTACCTGGCTACGAAGGTCGGCAAATTTGTATGTATATCGCAGCTTTGTATGTAACGGTATTCATTTTAGATCGTCTTGATAATGGGTTACAATGGTGCGCTTAGGCGTCAGGAATTAACAGAACTGTCTGTCGATGACATAGAATACAGTTTTTTACAATTAATTAATTAAATTTGTAAATCTGCGCCTTCCACACATCACATAACCTCAAAATTATCTCGCCGAAAATTTGACACTGACAGCTCTGAATTTCAGTGCTAACCTGGAAAAAATAACTCATAACAGCACTCGGCGAGCTATAACTGCACGCATATGAGTGCTGTTATGAGTGCATTACAAACGCGACATTGAAGAACATATTAATAATATCATTTTTTATTAGACTAATTCTTATCAGTATAGAAATAAACCACAGCGGTATATTTTATATTTCATTATCAGCCCTTCTAATTGGGAGTAAAACAATTGCTATTACTATAAAACTATAAAAGTATAATTTCTATTTTTTCATTCTAGAAATGAAAATATTTTCACATCTAGAGATGAAAATTAGCATTTTAAATTAATTAATTTTCTCAATTAATACACAAAACTAACCAAATTTGGATGGACTTTCTTATTAATTGCTTCAATTTCAATGGAATATATTATGTACAAACCTAAAACGAGCCTGAAACTATTAAAAAAAACGAAATAAAATTTAGACATTTGGCTTG
Source organism: Phosphuga atrata (assembly GCA_944588485.1). NCBI lineage: Eukaryota > Metazoa > Arthropoda > Insecta > Coleoptera > Silphidae > Phosphuga > Phosphuga atrata. The sequence goes on along the minus strand of OX155903.1, from coordinate 8,461,571 downwards.
AAAAATATCACCTTCTATGAGAATGCAATATGTTACCATGGAAACGACCACACCAACAATTAAATTTGTATTGACAGTTCTGACAGTTTGCTTCGAATTGGATTTATTAAAGTCGAATTATGGATTCTGCAACCGAAATCAGTGGAAAAAATTGCATTTTCTACTCGAGATGAAAGCGTTTTTTTTTTGGTTCGGTGTGATTGCTAACTCGCTGGCACTTGTGAGCAAACTCTCACCTCACAAAAAACGCCACTTTCATCTCTTGTTGTAAAATATACTATTACAGTTTAAAGAAATAAATATAAACATAATTTACATAAACTTAATAAAGTCGGAACACAGCCTGAATGTATAAATATATTCAAACTTTCCGGAGCTCTATAATATTATTGAGTCTTTTTAGGACTACCAAAACAGATTTCATGTGAAATTTACCAGTCATTACAGTACATGAAACAAATGATTTTTATAATTTCTCGATAAAATATAAATACCACTTAAAAATGCAATTAACTTTAAAAAAATATTTTAAATAGAGAACAATTTTGATCTGTTTACGCCGTCATTTTCGCGCGGTCTGTTGATGACGTCAATTACTACTGACAGTTCAGTCCATTGTTTACTACAGTTGTTCTCGTTTTTAACGTCTTTGACGTTTGTCTTCTAACCAAGAGTGCAATGACATACAAATGTAAACAAAACAAACTTTGTTTACATTTTATGTTACGTCACTTTCGTTTTTATCAATGGTGTTTCGTTTTACAAATTTGAATTTCCCTCGCTTAATTTGTACTTTTATTTAGTAATTTTAAGTATTTAAAAATATATTAATTACAAAAATAATGGTTTAGTTTAAATGTCCGGTCAATAAAGATTCGGAAAAAATAATTTTAACCAAATTTAAATTTCATACATATTCCCTATTATGTGAAATAGGATCTATATAAAATGGAGTTTTAATTAAGATCTATATAACGTTTAATAATGATTTATAATTGGCAGAGATTATAAGACATCGTCCTCCTGTGCAAGGCAATTACACATATATACGTCTACCTCTACAATTCTGACGCAACTTCTGATTTATTAACATCATGCCCCGTAGAGGTAGACAGACGTATATATAATCGTCTCACCAGAGCTAGAAAGTCAGTTCATCACCAGATAGTGAACAACGAAAAAGGTAAAAAACATAAAGTCCCTGCTGACCCTCCAGGCTTTGTATCTTCTCCGTGTTGGCCGATAACAGTAAATACTACATTAACTACTGATACTGACAAAATCAACTGTTTCAATGTGGGAAGTTTGATCAAAGCATTCCAAAAACAGACAGGCTTTGTGATCAACACGGTAGTGTTTTGAGTTCTAAGAGTAAGAATTTGGGAATCAAATCGTCATCCTTTCTTCGTTGTCATTCAAGAAACAGCGGACGGATCGTCTTGCGAATCCCAAGCTGACTCCGCAGTCAGACTTCAAGACTGGCCAGGTAGTTCCAGCTTTGCACGTGTAGGTTACACATGGCCTCTAACATCAAGACAACAATCAAAATCCCAAGCAGAACTCAACACCGTACTCTTTCGTTACTGTACAAAAAAAGGCCTACCAGGAGATTACCTGGTATATTTAGACTGTCTATTCCAAACACAAGGCAATGGTCATGTCTCACATCTGTGCGGTTTGTCTAGCCCGGGCTCCTACGCAACAAGCTCTTGTAGTTTAAACGAGCTGTCGGTAGAAACAGAATTACCAGAATATTCTAGTATGTAATTTTTAAGATCTATTCATCTCTTTTATAAGAACTACAGGCCTTCAGTCCTTGACACTATAGGTCTTCACCGTTTTAAAACGGCTCACACAAAGCATCTCGAGCAACGTGTGCTAAAAGCGCCTGAAGATTTCCGTTAATGCTAGACAAAAATGTTTATTTTTGAGTGAAAGAATAGCAATTTAAAATTAATTTTATAATTATATATAATACATTAGCCATGATTGTGTCAAAAGAACCAGGCACTTCTTTAAGAAGGAGAAGCGCCGACATCCAAAGCGGATAGAAACTTCAAGAAGAAGAATAAGTGACTAAAAACAAGTATATTATGGAAACTAATATTATTATAAAATATTGTTAGTTATAGCATTGAGGTTCTTGTGAGCAGCAATTTCTTTCAAACTACGTAACGATTTACAAGTAAAGTAAAGGCTGATTGAAAACGGGAAAATCCCATTATATATACTGGAGCTACTTCTTTATCAGCCACACTGCTTCCGATAAAAATGAAAGGCTCGATCTCATATTGTATGAAATACGAGTCGATATCAATTGCGTCGAATGCATACTTTATACTGGAAACAAACAAATAGAATACGCAGATACCAAATCTCTCTTAGCGTCCATTCTATTGAAGTTTTTGAGAGATACTAAGCGTTAATGTATCCCGCAGATTTATTTCCATTCCTTATATTTGTAGATTGATATCAGTTACTGGTTAAAGAAAAGAAAAAAACGGCACCTGCCTCATGGACTTGTCGGTAGCTTACGACACGGTGTGGCGAGAGGGCATTATCTGTAAGTTTCTGCAAGTGATTCCGTGCAAATTAACAGCCCGAATTCTTGACAACATGCTGAACGACAGAATTTTCAAAGTCGTAATGGGATCCAACACAAGCCCTCCAAAAAACTCAAGAACGGTCTACTTCAAGGAGTGGTGCTCGCACCGCTCTTGTTCAGCTTATACATCTCAGACATGCCCGAAACTAGGTCAAAAAAAAACATGGATATGCCGACGATTGGGGACTTACTATAAGATGCGGCTCATTCGAGGAAGCAAAGGAAATTTTGACGGCTGATCTCGAGAAGTTGGGGAAATACTTCGGGAAATGGAGACTCCAAACAAATGCTAACAGAAGCTAAACAGAAGTAACCAGCTTTCACCTAAATAACAAACTCGCAAATATGGAACTCAGTGTCCAGTTTGAAAACACAAACATAACTCACAAACATAACAAAAACCCAAAATATCTAGGTGTGGCACTCGATATAACACGTTCGTTTAAGGAGCACTTATCAGAAACTGAAAACAAGAAACAATATAATACAAAAATTGTGCGGATCATCTTGGGGTGTTTCAGCTTCTACTCTACGCTAGTCAGCCCTGGGCCTTGTCTACTCCGCTGCAGAAAACTGTGCCATACCGGAGGCTCAACAGCCCACACGTCCAAAAAATAGACGCACAGCTCAACAATACAATGAGGATGATTGCTGGCGTTATTAAATAGACTCCTATATAATGGCTTCCAGTACTGAGTCACATCCCACCCCCAAGCCTGCGCCGCATAAACGCTCTGTACAGAGCATTTAACAAGACAACAGAGAACTACTGCTTTATACAGACATCGAGAACGCTAACTACAACCGCCTCCGATCTAGAAGATCACCAACCAAAACCGCTCTAAACGAAATAGAAGACGAATGGAGCATCACCGACGCTTGGTATCAGGAAAGGACGTCGAAACAAAACAGAAATATGCCATCCATTACTAACTCACCACCACGATTCGACTTACCAAGGAAAACCTGATGCACGCTAAATAGAATCAGAACGCAGCATGGCAGATGCGCCTATACTTTACACAAATGGGGCAACAGTACAAGCCCCTCCTGCGAGTACGGCGAAAACCAAACCCTTAGACATATTGTGGAGGAATGCCCTGAAACGGCTTACAACGGCAGACCAGTGGATTTCCTACTAGCGACTCCAGAATCAATAGAGTATATAAATTTGTTGAATGCTCGTTTGTAATAATTTTGTTGTCATATATATGCTTTGTGTCTTAATATGCCATACGCTAAATAAACTGGTTAAAAAACATTGAAAAGCGATTGGTCCTGAATTTAAAAAAATTAAATAAAGGGCGAGGAGCGATGAGTAAGCACGAGAAACTCTAGTTTTATATATGTAGTAAAGTCGTTTTAGTATAATTAAATCTTGACTATTAAGTACGCGTGCTCGTATGCTCATATTAAGCGTGCGTGCTTTTTAAACAAGCAACTAATGACATACACTATATAAATAGGAACAATTTTATAAAACATTTTAATTTGTTTTTGTTTTTCATATTTTGTGGTAGAATATCTAGAATAACAATATCGAACGAAACTCCGCGGTAAGTAATATATTTTCTTTCGGTTGCAATGTTTCTTCATTAAGTATATTGCACGTAATTCTTTAACGTTTAAGAATACGTGATTGTTTGTGAACTATTGTGTTCTGTATCTTGCACTGCACTAACCACCTCGGACTAACTGCCTCTACAAACAAACAAACATAAATATGTACAATATAAAAAACTGATTTTATCTCACATTTTAAGTTTGTTTTTTTCGAAAGGGAAATAACACGACACATTAATACCCAATTTTTCAAATAACACAGTATAATAATACTGTCATTATATATCCGTACGTACCTACATAATAAAGTTCTTTTGTTAAATTTAGCTTTCGAATAAGTAAAAAGGAAAATACTACAACTTTTATTTATTTCACTAAACTGATTGTAATATGAAGCTTAGCACAATATTAATAGGAATATTTATATTTCAAGTTAAAGCTTTAATCAAAATTCCAGAAAATGTGAACATAGAAATTTTCAAAAACTTTCTATCGAAGATTGTTTTATGCCCTGTCGACCATTATGCAACAATTGGTATAATAGGCACTCATACAGCGATAGCTGAATGGTTTATAAGAGAACGCATATATTTGGAAAATCCTGTGATGCTTTGGCATAACCAACGTGCCAACACAACCTCTGTAACTTATCGCACAAAAGACCTTTACGGTTTCCTAGAAGATTTCAACGATTTCGACAACTATATGGACTATGTAAACGAATGTCCTTTCTTGCATCGCCGAGGACGATTCACTATTATTATCAGTCGAGAGTTTAGTGATACCGAATGGTTGGAAGATGTTATGAAAAAGATTTGGTTCGTAAATATATTAAACTTTAATGTTATATTTAATTTATTGGGAGAATTAAAAATTGCTGGTTATAATCCTTTCAATAAGACTATTTATTATTTAGCTGAAACAGATGAAATGTTCCCCAACAAATTAACCAACGTTTATCAGTATCCAATTAATGTAGTGATGCCTGAAGATTTTTTTAACAACGTTCTGAATAATGTATCGTTAGTAGGAAGGAAAAACAATGAAATTCTTGTAATAAAGGAGATTATAAGAGAAATGAACGCGTCGTTGGATATTGAAATGGTGACTGACTTTAAAATCCTTAAGGATATGGTTGCGGATGAATCTGTAGATGCTTCTGGAATCAGTTTAATAATGTTGGACATAGGAAAGACCTTAGCTTACACCTACCCTTACAATAGAGACGATTTAGTTGCGCTAGTACCAGATGCCAACCTAATTCCTTTGTACATGTACATTTTTTATACGTTTGATTTGGAATCGTGGAAATATATTGCAATTACTTTATCAACATTTCTAGTCCTTAAGAAATTCTTGCGTCTGGTAAATATCACGTTTGACAACAAAATTTTAAATATTTTCTTAATATGTTTTATTGGATTTATATTAAATATATTTCAATGTTCTCTAACTGGAGCACTAACGAAACCGAAATTCGAAAAAGTCATAGACGGGTTTCGAGAATTGAGAGAAAGCAATTTAAAAATTCCTGTTGCAGATTATATGTTTAAAGCTTTTTCTGATGGTTTACCAGAGCTTAAACACAAATTTACAATGACCAATGATACTAAACTACTGTACGATATGCAAAGAAGTGACCGTGGAACAGCATATATGAGCCAGCAGAGTTTCGCTAAGCTTTTTGTAGAGCTAAGAGGTTTAGATGGAAAACGCCTTCATCACATTGCTTCTCAATCCTTAATGCCCGCATTCTCTGGATATTTTTTCCCGCTTCGGTCTCCATATTTTGGTTTCTTTAACGAGAAGCTAATTTTATTCGAACAATATAGCATAAGTACCATTTTGGAGAAATTCGAATTAAAACTTTTCAAACTAGCTGATGGGAGAAGAGGTACAGAAACTACTCCCATATTGAAAATTGCTCATTTACAATCAGCATTTCTGATTTTGCTAATCGGTAACATTGTTGGCTTCTTAATTTTTCTTTTCGAAATTTTCAAAAGTTTTTATATTAAATATAAATATTGAATATAGTTATTCTATTATATTATAATTATTTTATAATCCTCATTATAACCAATATGTTAGAATATATATTTAATATATGTTTATCAAAGGGTATCTGGCCCAATGCACTTAAATGCACGGAAATATTGCCGATTTTCAAATCTGGTGATAAACACCATATGACACCATAATTATAGACCCATATCACTTATTTCTAATATTGCGAAAATTTTTGAAAAGATTATTCATGTGAGATTGTACTCTTTTGATATAGATCTTAATATTATTAGTTGTCATCAGTATGGTTTGATGAAAAATAAAGGTACAAAGGATACGTTAGCATCGATCACTGACTTTATATAAACTAATATAGACATCAGTAATTCAAAAGTTGTTGCTTTTCTGGACCTAGCCAAAGCTGTCGACACAGTGAACAATAAAATATTGCTTAATAAATTATATAAATATGGTGTTAGAGGAGTAGCTCATGACCTAATTAAAAATTATTTAACAAATAGATTTCAGGTAGTCAAAATTAAGTATGTTGAAGTACAAAATTTAAATTCAAATTGATGTACCACAAGGAACTGTCTTAGGATCCCTACTTTTTATTGTATACATCAATGATATGTTTAAAATACTACCTTTAAATAGTATAGCAGCTTTTGCTGATGACACAGTGGTTAAAGGTATAGGTTAAGTTACAAAACCAACACTAATATCTTAGCTAATGTGCAATCTAAGCTAATTAATATATTTTCGGATGGCAAACGTGTTTTAGGATTTAGAGATACATTTATGCTCGAGTCGTTGTGTTATCACTACAATAGTTGTAAATATGCGTATGAGAACTATAAAGGGAAGTCTAGAAATAGAAGTATTTTGTTACCCAGTCAGTAAAACTATAGAATTTTAAAACTCTTCGATTGTGGCAATGAAACACTTCAATACACTACCTGATTCAATAAAAAAAATACCGAATAGTCATAACAAAACAGTAAAAAAACTGATAAATTGGCTTGCAAATACTTCCTTTTCTTAGACTTTTTGTTCTCTTACAAACACAATATTTTGTTGTCTCAAATCTCTTTTAATATTTTGTTTTCTTACAGTTTACTTTTTAATACTCTAATCTTTGAGTCCTCATATACCTTATTATATTGTTCATTGCTTATGTTTTTTTATTTTATTTATACCTAATTCTTGAATGATATCGACAAAGTTTAATTATGTGAATAAATTACTTCTCAGGCCTATGTACAGGTGCAACTCACCTCTATAGGTGCATCCTTATGTATTATATTATGTATTATGTAAGTGCGTATATATATTGTATATCCTTATAATAAATAAATAAATAAATAACACAGCAATAATAAAACATGTTATGGAATTGTACACATTATGTAATATAGAACATATAATAGGGAATTTGCACCATTTTTTTTTAATTTGCTTAATTCACTTTTTACCTTGTTTTAACATAGTAAAAAATATAAATACTTTTGAAAGTGGTTTAATTATTTTTTTTTTAAATATATAAAATACCGATTAAATTTGACATGTTTGAACGGTCCCATCTATCTCGCGCTTTGGATGACGTCACAGCTCTCGTTGTCATTCAGTGTTGTTTACTATTTGCATAGACAGTTAAGGATTTTCTGTTTGAATCGCTATTTCGATAATGAAAAAACTAAAAAAACATTTTATAGATATTGTCTAGTATAAGAATGCAAAAACACTATTATAAGTACACCAGATAAACTCTTTGGATAAAGTACCAATCGAGGTGTATAGTCCACCCTACCCACATCTTTAGCGCATGCGCTACAAAATATGCTCTGATGTATCTATTTTTGGTAGATTGTCTGATTGTACTTAAAAAAAAAAACACTTTCAGAATTGTTCTGGATCATTTATAATGTCACTATATACCAAAATCGCACTAGGTATTGGAAAACACTACAGAAATATTGCACAATAAAACAGCACAGTGAATATAGACGCCGATCAATATCATAACGTGCACGTCAAGTTCCTGTTTCGGTTCGACCAATGGTGATGCGTTTCGAAAATTTGAATTTCTCTCACATATTTTGCACATTTTGATTTTAAGTTTTGGAATTAAATACAAACTAAATAAGAAAATATTGGGATAGGTGTAATGTCAAGATCATAAAGTATCGGTGATAAAAAAATCAACTAGATCTAATTTTCTTGCATATTCCCTATTGTATTTTTCTTAATAAATAATAATAATGTTCAGATAATAAGATAGAAAATCCACTTATTTCAACTTTTCCCAAATTTCTTCATTACAAGATATAATATTTTGATTTTTGGAAATTAATTTTGTCGCGAATGTAAACTTTAACTAATAGTTATTGACATGACCATTTTATATTATTTTATTAAATAAATCATATTTTTGGTTTTCCTTTTTTCTCCACAATTATTTAAGTCAAGTTTATTATTATTATCGAAATAATTTTGCTTGTGTTTTATTCTTACAGTTAGTATGATTTTCAAAATGTATGATAATATTGACAACAATTAAAATAAATCGAAATGTATATGTGGTGCGTTAACTTTTCGGTTAAGTGTATAAGGGTTAGTTGTTGATAACAAAGGGACACTCAAAACTTTCCATTAATGGAAACTGATTTATATACAATTTTAATAAATTTCTGATTAACATTAAGTATTTTCAATTGTAGTTGGGAAGAGTGGCGTGGACAGGACTTCTTAGCCGTAGTGAAGGCGACCTGACTAGGGGTGACAACCCCGAATAATAAGCCTCCCAAGCTAACAACTTTGGTAGTATCTTGGACAGTGGCTAGCCACTGTCCCACGAAGAATATTCTTCAACTGAGCATGAAGGAAAATTTCGCTAATTGCACTATCCCAGGTGGTAACTAATCCACCAACACCTATGGTGACGTTAGCGGACCTTAGGATTCTGGGAAGCTCGCACCAACATGTCATGGATGAGTCGGAGTATCCTGAAATCACCGGACGTAAACTCAGACCAAGACGGCAAAGCTTTTTCAACAATTTAATTGCCAACTCACTGATAAAAGTGGGTAACCTGAAGCATTTGACTGATTCACTAACACGACACAACATAATACTGACAGCAGTACAGGAAACCAGATTTACGGACGAACATGCCTTCGAGTCCCAAGGCTACAGAATCCTCAAAGGAAGAATGGGTCAACGGGTAATGAAGAACGTGAAGAACCCCACTTAGGTACAGGATTTATCATCAGTCACAGGATACTGGATTCAGTCACCGACTTTACCTCCCCGAACAGTCTTGTATCCATCCTCTCTCTCAAATGCGCGAACAAGGGCTACAGTATAGTCAATGTACATGCCCCAATCAACCAGGACAACAGAGCAATCCAGACAGAACTGATAAATTCTGGGAAGACTTAAAAGATATTACCTCTAAAGAGTCTGTCCAGAGAGGCACACCCTCATACTGCTTGGAGACTACAATGTTCAATTGAGAAGAGAGAAAAATACAGAAACATAGTGGGCAATTATCCGGCGCATAAGCGAACTAACCGCAACGGAGAACGATTTGTGGATATATGTTTGGACTTTTGGGTTGATCGTGAAGTCTACAGCCTTCAAACACTTGCCAAGGAAGCAGAAGACTTGGATTTCACCTAATACCAACCTGGGTGAATTCTAGATAGATCATGTGGCCGTTTCACGAAAATCACAAAAGGAAATACAAAAAGTGAAGGTACTAAGAAGCGCCAATCTGGACTCAGACCACTACCGCTCAAAGATCAAATTAAAACTCTCGCCTAGAAGCACTAGATTACACAGAACCTCCAAAATGGTAAGATTTAAGATTTAAGCGACTTAATAACAGACAAGAAGTAAGTCAGAGGCTGAATAATGCAGATGGAAACAGCTGGCACCAACTGAAGGGGACTCTTGTCAATTCGGCCAAAGAACTCGCCCCTCTCGCTAGAAGAAGGAAGCATCCGTGGTGGACTAAAGACTGTGACAATGCAATAGCCCAAACACAGACAGCCTGGGTGAAATGGAATTCTAAAAAGACCAAGGGAAATTGGCATAAAGGTTTGGAACAAAGAGAGGTTACAGCCAAGATATACCGAGGAACCAAACGAACCTTCACACAAAACCAACTAACCCAAATCGAAGAGAGCTTTGCTAAGGATAACTCGAGAGATTTCTTTGAAACCTTCAAGCAGACACTCAGAAAATACGTTCTGCCAAGCCTCCACTTCAGAGACTCACAAGGCAAACTGGCTTAAAACGACAAGGAGAACTGCCACCTTTTGGCTCAGTACTTTAAAAATATACTCAACTGTGACCCACCCAGCGAAGACTTCGACTATAAACAAACCACACCAAACCCGGGCTCGCTGCCCCCTTCATCGGAAAAAGTTGGCCAGATCATTCAACTTCTTAAGAATAATAAGGCAGCTGGAGAGGACTCTAACGTTGCTGAACTGTAGAAAGGAGCTGGAAACAATGCCGTGCGCAAGCTAACCGAGATCATTCAGGACATCTGAGAAACAGAGAAGTTACCAACCGATTGGAAATCTGCTCTTATCGATTTGCATCACAAAAGGGAGATTTTACTGAATTAAACAACTATCGTGGAATTTCTCTCGTCCCGGTAACATGCAAGATCCTCTGGAAGTCGTTATAAACAAGGGCAGTAAATCAGCTGGATAGTCAACTGGAAGATACCAGGGGGCTTCAGAAAGACCCGATCCTGTGTTGAACAGATCCTAAATTTTAAAACTGTACTTGCATACTCCAAGACGAGAAACCGCAAGGTGGTCATCACCTTTGTTGATTTTAGGAAGGCCTACGATCCCATTGATAGAGAAACGCCTAACAAAGGAAGTAGGACTAGACAACAAAACCCGCACACTCATCCTAGAAACTATGACCAACACCCATTCCAAGGTTAAATTTGGAGGCGAGATTTCTGAAAGCTTCGATATAAAAACTGGAGTGAGACAAGGAGATGGACTTTCACCACTTCTATTTAACGGTGTCCTTGAAAAGGTTCTGAGGGAATGGCGCAAGGAACTGATCAATTTGGGTGCTCAGAATGGTACCTACCTGAGACGGAAGAACGATGGACTTGTTGTAGATTGCCAGGTCTTTGCAGATGATATGGCACTGTTTGCTGATTCTCTTGAGACGGCAAGAATGCAGGAAATATTGCCTCAGAAAACAGGCTGCCAAAGTGGGTCTTCAAGTATCGCTGGAGAAAACAGAATTCTTCACCAACATCAGAGAAGCAAACAGAGAGATGTTACTAGAGCAGGGAAACATCAAGAGGACTCAGAAAATTAAGTATCTCGGCGAATGGATTGAACCCATCAGAAAGAGCATCATTTTCCAAGAGAGTCAATAAGTTAGAACTAGCCTAATCGACTGACTTTTTATGGAAGTTACTTTGTGGACCTACTTTGGACCACGCTTGGTTAACTGTTGAGCTTTGATCTTTGCCCAGTATTGTCGCATCTTCTGCCGGTGAAACTACTTTCTCTCTTCCGTTCCTTCGGGGTTTTTTCTGAAATCCACGGACTTCCTTCAGGGTACGTCTCACAGACTGTCTGTTTTGGAGATCTGTTATTCTCATTTCTTTAATATCCTTCTCGGTTTCTGTCAACCAAGTGGTACGAGAAGTGGTAGTTGCTAGAAGGTGAACAGACAGTTGGTTAGTCGGTTTGGAGTGGTCATAAAATGTTACCCTTCTTTTCCTTGCAAAGTGTTCTTACACTTATGACAAGAAATTCCTGTCGCGCAACCTGAAACTTAAGCACTACACATCAGTCTTAGGACCAGAAGCTTAGTATGCCGTGGAGTGAGTGTCTTTGCTTGAACCGAAGGGGCCTGGTAGAGAAATTGGAAATCAGAGAGATCCTAAGCCCGGTAAACGAAGATGGGGAATTCCGTAAGCGGAATAACTCTGAGATCTACGAACATATTGAGATGCTCTCTGACTTTGCAAGGAAAAGAAGGGTAGCATTTTATGACCACTCCAAACCGACTAACCAACTGTCTGTTCGCCTTCTAGCAACTACCACTTCTCGTACCACTTGGTTGACAGAAACCGAGAAGGATATTAAAGAAATGAGAATAACAGATCTCCAAAACAGACAGTCTGTGAGACGTACCCTGAAGGAAGTCCGTGGATTTCAGGAAAAACCCCGAAGGAACGGAAGAGAGAAAGTAGTTTAACCGGCAGAAGATGCGACAATACTGGGCAAAGATCAAAGCTCAACAGTTAACCAAGCGTGGTCCAAAGTAGGTCCACAAAGTAATTCCATAAAAAACTACCCTTCTTTTCCTTGCACAGTCAGATAGCATCTCGATATGTTCGTAGAGCTCAGAGTTATGCCGCCTTCGGAATTCCCCATCTTCGAAACAAGAAGAAGAAGAAGTTAAGTATTTTCGTGATTATTTTGTTTAAATCTCTATCGAATTTTCAATTCCCATAACAATTGCGTATAAATATTCATCTAGCATCAACTTAATTTTAAAACTTGCCAAAGCATCTTTTTTATTCCCCATTACGTATTTCCAAAGTTCTTCACCTATTAATTATATTTCCAGTCAATATTTTAGTTGAATAATTGGTCCTACCGGCTAGCGCGAGGATCCGTGCATGTAAGCCGTGGCAGAAAGTAGAACTAACGTAAAAAAATAATGTTTTACCGATTTTAACGGTTTTAACCTAGGTTAGGTTAAAGGTTAGATTGCGTGATATTAGAACAGATAAAGCCAGACCAAATATCGCGCGGTAGCGCGATCTCTCAATCTAAAATAAGAAAAAATAATTCAAATAATTTACCTTGCGACTTGCACGCCCTCCTTACATGCACGCATCTTTGGTTTTACCGGATCTTCCTTCCAATATTCAAGATTCAGCCATTTCAATTGACAATCAAAAATAATTTCTTAACATTTTTAGCTTAGTACACTTATCTCATTGTCAGTAGAAGTCTTTTCTGGGTTAAACGAATGGTACTTGCTACATTGTCCTATTTTAGATCGAGAGTTATTTTAATCGAGACTATGTGGTCTTGATTTATCTGCCGCATCCCGGTATGCAACCTATTCTAACCTGGGTTAAACCAACGGTCCTTGTCACATTATCCCATTTTGGATCGAGAGGTCGTGCTGCCGCGCGTATGTGGTCTTGATTAATCTGTTGCTTCTTGGTGGGCAACCTAATACGATTTGATTTACCTAACCTAACCTAACCTAACCTGATTTGATTTACTGGTTAAAGAAGATTGAAAAGCGCTTGGTCCTAAAAATAAAAATATAAATGAAGGGTGAGGAGCAATGAGCAAGCATGAGAGTTTGAAACTGTAGTTTTATTTATGTAATAAAGTGGTTTTAGAATAATTAAATCTTGACTATTAAATATGCGTGCTTGCATGCTCTTATTAAGCATGTGTGCTTTTTAAACAAGCAACTAGTGACAATTTAAATAGAAACAATAAATAGTGACAATATAAATAGAAACAAGAGCTATGAGTAAGCATGAGAAGCTGTAGTTTTATTTATGTAGTGAAGTCGTTTTATAGATTGAATTGAAATATGCATTATGTTTTTACCACATTTATAATTAGTAAAATTGTTATATAACTTATAATTTACAGTTATATAAATTTCAACATTTATCACGACTCGAGTTTCGACTGTTAAAGGTCATTTTTAAGTGTAAATTAAAGCTTTAACTTGAAATATAAATAGGTAAAAACATAGTTAAAAACATAGTGAAATTTTTAATTTAATGTAGGTATGAATTACCACTTAGTAACAGTTGCAACCATCCTATTCATACCATCGTTTTAGTATAATTTAATCTTGACTATTAAGTACGCGTGCTCGCATGCTCTTATTAAGCGTGCGTGCTTTTTAAACAAGCAACTAATGACATACACAATATAAATAGAAACAATTTTATAAAACGTTTTAATTTATTTGTTTTTCATATTTTGTGATATATTTTGTTTTCGATTTAAAACCCGATGTTAAACGAAACAATAACAGAATCGAACGATGCTCGGCTGCAAATAATATATTTTCTTTCGATTGCAATGTTCCTTCATTAAGTATTTTCCACATAATTGTTTAGCGTTTAAAAATCCGTGTTAGTTTGTGATTTATTGATTTATCTGCGCCTTGACAGGTAACCAACTCGAACTAAACACCTCCACAAACAAACATAAATATGCACAATATAAAAAACTGATTTTATCTCATATTTCGAGTTTTTATCGCAAGGAAATAACATACGGCCTAACATTAATATCCAATTATTCATATACACCTATTATACTGTAATTATTCAAGTCTTGAATATATCCGTACGTACACAATAAATTACATTTATTATTTTTTTCTTTCCAATAAGTAAAAAGGAAAATATTACAATTATATTTATTTCTTAAAACTGATTTGCACAATATTAATAGGAATATTTATATTTCAAATAGAAGCTTTAATCAAATTTCCAGAAATGCAAATATAGAAATTTTCAAAAACTTTCTAGCGAAAATTGTTGTGTTCCCTGTAGACCAGCGGTTCCCAACCGGTGGGTCGCGACCCACTAGTGGGTCGCGGAAGGGTTACAGGTGGGTCGCGACTCGATCCTAAAACTATCAGAAACCATCGAATAAACCATCAGAAAAGATAAGAAAAATAAAAACAAATCGAATTGTGTTTTGATTGTTTTCTTGATCTTTGGCATCATTGGGATTTTTGGCATTGATTTGGGGCAGACAACAGAACCACAACATCCAATTTTTGCTTCGAAACGAAGTGAGTTTTACTCCTTACAATTGGACGAAAGCACTGATATAGCTGATAATGCCAATTTATTAGCTTTTGTAAGATTTGAGGCAAATGAATCAGTAGAAGAAGAAATGATATTTTGCAGACCTTTACCTACCAGAACGACTGGGGCTGATATTTTCAACTAAATTGACTGGTCTAAGTGTGTCGGAGTAACCTTTACCTACCAGAACGACTGGGGCTGATATTTTCAACTAAATTGACTGGTCTAAGTGTGTCGGAGTAACAACCGATGGAGCCCGTGCCATGTCTGGCATTTACTCAGGACTAGCAGCGATAAATAAGGCAGTTTCTCCATTAGTTGAATGGGTTCACTGTAGAATTCACAGAGAGGCTTTAGCGGTGAAAGGAATGGAAAAGAACTCAAAAACACACTTAACGATTCTGTTAAAATCGTAAATTTAATCAAGTCTCAACCTAAAAACTCAAGAGTCTTTGGAGTGTTGTGCGATGAAATGGGCAGTGAGCATAAACAACTACTCCTGCATTGTGAAGTCCGTTGGCTATCCAGAGGAAAAGTTCTGACCAGGTTGTTTGACTTTCATGATAAGGTACGGCTGCTCTTATCACAATTGCAAGCAGAAGGAAAGTTGAAAGCTCAAGTTTTTTCAGACAACTGTCTTAATGATGAGATTTGGTTAATAAAGTTGGCTTACTTAGCGGATATTTTCAGTTCTCTAAATACTCTTAATTTGACCTTACAAGGAAAAGATGTCCACAATTTTTTTGTGCAAGACAAAGTTGATGCTACTATCAAACAGATACAATGGTGGTCTGATAAAGTTCAGAAAAATATGTTTGATGCCTTCCCACTTCTGAACAATTTTTTGGACTAGAATGATCTTAAAGTAAATGAAGAAACTTCAAAAATGATCTTTGATCATCTCAAAGCCTTGGCTTCTAACCTAAGACGCGATTTCCTACCCATAGAAGAAGAAAAGCAGTGGATTAAAAATCAATCAACTTAAAGAATCTTTACCTAATGACCTCCCAGGTAAGCTACTACTCTTTAAAATCTTACTTGAAATATTAGCGTAACTAAACATATGTTTTATTTGTTTTAATTTTGCAGGAAAATGAAATCATTGAACTGTATTGTGATTCCACAATGAAGTCAGACTATAAGGAGAAAGATTTAACAACATTTTGGATGGAAACGAGAAGAGAATATCCAACAATATCCGTAATTGCACTGAGGTTTTTGATGGTATTCACCACAACATATTTATGTGAACGTACCTTTTCAACTTTGGTTTTCCTAAAAAACAAATACAGAAATCAACACAATTCTGATATTGACATAAGATTAAAAACATCTTCATTCAATCCTGACATTTACGTGATATCTCAATCGAAACAGTCCCAAAAATCTCATTAACAGTTTCTGTACTTTTATAATCATTAGTCTGTATAATTTTAGTCTTTATCTTCACCTAAGAACACTAGTTAGTGAGTAGGAAACCACTTGTTGCATATATTGCATACCTATATCTATTGTTAAATAAATAACTGTTTTGTTACAAAGTTATATCTTGTCAACCATTTTCAAATGTATCTTCAAAAAGGCATATACCATTATGCAACTATTGGTATAATAGGCACTCATACAGTGACAGCTGAATGGTTTATAAGAGAACGCATACATTTGGAATGCCCTGTGATGCTTTGGCACAACCAACGTGCCAACACAAGCTCAGTAACTTATCGCACCCAAGACCTTTATGGTTTTATAGAAGACTTGAACGATTTAGACCACTATATGGACTATGTAAACGAATGTCCTTTCTTGCAACACCGAGGACGATTCACTACAATTATCAGTCGAGAGTTTAGTGATACCGATTGGTTGGACGATGTTATGAAAAAGATTTGGTTCGTAAATATATTAAACTTTAATATTATATTTCATTTATTGGGAAAACTAAAAGTTGCTGGTTATAATGCTTTCAATAAGACTATTTATAATTCAGATGAAACAGATTAAATGTTCCCCAACAAATTAACCAACGTTTACCGGTATCCAATTAATGCAGTGATGCCTACATCACAAAAAATTTTTTAAACATTCTGAGTAATGTATCGTTAGTAGGGATGAAAAACAATGACATTCTTGTATTAAAGGAGATTATAAGAGAAATGAACCCGTCCTTGGATATTGAATTGGTGATTGACTTTAAAATCCTTAAGGATATAGTTGCGGATGAATCTGTAGATGTTTGCGGTATCAGTTTAATAATTTTGGACATAGGAAAGACCTTAGCTTACACCTACCTTTACAATAGAGATGATCTAGTTACGCTAGTACTAGAAGCAAACCTAATTCCTTTGTACATGTACATTTTTTATACGTTAGATTTGAAATCGTGAAAATATATTGCAATTACCTCAGCAACATTTCTACTCCTTAAAAAAATCTTGCTTCTGGTAAATATCAAGTTTGGGAACAAAATTATAAATATTTGCTTAATATGTTCTATTGGAATTATATTAAATATATTTCAATGTCCTCTAACTCGAGCACTATCGAAACCGAAATTTGAAAAAGTCATAGACGGGTTTCTAAAATTGAGAGAAAGCAATTTAAAAATTCCGGTTGCAGATTATATGATTAAAGCTTTTTATGATGGTTTATCAGAGCTTAAACATAAATTTACAATGACGAATGATTCTAAACTACTGTCTGATATGCAAAGAAGTGACCGTGGTACATGGTCTCAGTCTCTTTTCCCGCTCAGGTTTCCATATTTTGGTGCTTTTAATGAGAAGATAATTTTATTCGAATAATATATCATAAGTACCATTTTAGAAAAATTCGAATTGAAACTTTTCAAACTAGCTGATGTGAGAAGAGATACAGAAACTACTCCCATATTGAAGATTGCTCATTTAAAATCATTTACAATAACATTGTTGGATTTTTAATTTTTCTTTTGGAAATTTTCAAAAGTGTTTATATTAAATATAAATATTAAATATAGTTATTCTATTAACACAGTAATAATAAAACATGTTTTGGAATTGTATTTATGCTGTTCCTCTCTAAATACAAGACATTATGTAATATAGAACATACCATATAATTGTATTTTTCTTCATAAATAATAAAAATGGTTACTAAATTTAGATTGAAAACGAAACTGTTTAAGCTAATAAAATAGAAAATCCAATTATTCCAACTACTCCCAATTTCTGCATTACAAAATATAATATTTTGATTTTTGAAAATTAATTATGTCAAGAATGTTAACTTTAACTAATATTTATTGATATTGCAATGACTTTACAATTAGGAAGAAGAGTAATTCCTTTATACAAGTATATTTATGGTATATTTGTTATGGTATAACAGTTAACAGATAATTTGTTATCTGGAAACATCATGTTTACCAACAAAGTTGTAAATTATTAATTAAATTAATCTAAATAAAATTTCTATGTGTTAATCCATACTTCAATAAATCAATCAATATAAAAAAAAAAAAAGTTCTAATTTGTTGGTTCCAATGATTGAGTCTTGTATTAGCACGTTGACGAACACTTGCGTCTATAGCCGTCAAAGAGAAGTTCACTATGTGTCATGATGATTATGGCAATAGCCGTCCAAAAAAAAACGGTCGTTTTTAGACACTGCGACTATAGTAGCACAAATGTGCATTTACCGGCGTACAAGTAGAAGCCTATTGTCATGTTTTAGAAAAAAAACACTTTAGGTTGAATGGCATACGTTTAGGTTTGACATGACATACCGAAAATAATGTGTAATGATTATAAAATTATAATACATTTTTTGTCACTTATTTATTTTTGTTTGATTACGAACTAGCACAAAAAAAATTGCTTATTTGAATCAATAAACCTGCCATTTATGTTTTTAAATTTTTGCTTTTATAGCCGCCGTCGTCCCACTACTTAGTCTCTAGAGTCCGTTGGCGTCATGAAGGTTATATCCGCAACCCAATTAAAGGTGGTGAATTAATCAAAATTAAGTTTATTTATACAGAAAGTAATACTTCTAATATTCTAAAAATTACAAAATTATAGAGTGATAATTTTCGAACTTCACTTGTTCCTACTGTCAGTCAATGTGTTAGAGTAGTTCCTACATCTATCCTGAAAAGAATAACCCGCTTTAATCTTTACCCTATGAGTTTTACGTACGGTCGAAATCACCACTCTCGAGTATCTTTATCCTGCGCTACGCAGAGCATGTATTAAAATTCACTCCGCTTGCGAAGTGCATATAACTTCTTTTAAAAGTGATTGTGATAAAATTTGTGAAAGGTAAGATAATATTGAAGGTATGTAGAATATTTTAGTGTAAAATTATAGTATTTAAAAATTATCTTCATGCGTTCAAAATATTGCCAAACATCGCCCGTGAATACTACACTAAAATTAAAATTCAGAAAATCAAGGAAAAAAAAACGGCCACTACTGCCCGCTCAGGCTTTCGCTGTAATATAAAGATAGTGAAACAACGAATAAAAATTGCTAAGAATTGGTTGCTACTGTTTGCGAAATATTTTTTTTGGGTGCCCTGTCGAATGAACACGTATTAGCGCGTGGCTTAACGCGCGACTCTCTGTAGTTTCTATAACTTTCTTCATATTTCAAAAATTCATTCAATAAATATTATTATTCATTATTCAAATTTTCCTTCTAGTGTCGAATAGGCCTACTTTGGACCACGCTTGTTCAACTGTTGGGCTTTGATCTTTGACCAGTATTGTCACATCTTCTGCCGGTGTAACTCCTTTCTCTCTTCTGTCCAGCGGGTACCTTTTCTTCGGGGTTTTTCCTGAAATCCACAGACTTCTTTCAGAGTGCGTCTCACGGACTGTCTGTTTTTGAGATCTGTTATACAGGGCTTCTGGTTGTAAGACTGATGTGTAGTGCTTAAGTTTCAGGTAGCGTGACAGGCATTTCTTGTTTGTAGGTGTTCTTAGTCAGTCGATAGGCTAGTCCTAGCTTGTTGACTCTCATGGATAATAATGCACTTTCTGATAATTTGGGTTCAATCCATTTGCCGAGATACTTAAATTTCTCAGACCTCTTGATGTTTACCTGCTCTAGTAACTACTCTGTGTTTGCTTCCTTGATGTTGGTGAAGAATTCTGTTTACTCCAGCGACATTTGAAGACCCACTTTGGCAGCCTGTTTTCTGAGGCAATTTACTTGCATTGTTGCCATCTCAGGAGAATCAGAATCAGTGACATGTCATCTGTAAAGGCCAGGCAATCTACAACCATCGTTCTTACGACCCAGGTAGATACCACTCTGAACACCCAGGTTGATCAGTTCCTTTGGGCCATTTTCTCATAACCTTTTCAAGGACACAGTTGAAGAGAAGTGGGGAAAGTCCATCTCCTTGTCTCACTCCAGTTTTTATTTCGAAGCTTTGTGAGATCGCACCTCTAAATTTAACCTTGGAATGGGTGTTGGTCAAGGTTTATAGGTTGAGTCAGCGGGTTTTTTTGTCTAGCCCTAGTCCCTGTAGTACTTTGTTAAGCGTTTCTCTATCAATGGCATCGTAGGCCTTCCGTAAGGTGACGACCACCTTGCGGTTTCTCATCCTGGAGTATTCTTGAGGATCTGTTCAACACAGGATCGGGTCTTTCGGAAGCCTCCCTAATATTCTCCCAGTTGACTATCCAGCTGATTTTCTGCCCTTGTATTTAACGCCTTGGAGAGAATCTTGCATGTTACCGGGACGAGAGAAATTCCACGGTAGTTGTCTAGATCAGTAAATTCTCTCTTTTTGTGAAGCGGATGGATCGATTTCCAATCTGGTGGTAATTTCTCTGTTTCCCAGGTGTCTTGGATGATCGCGGTTAGCTTGCCCACGCCATTGCTTCCAGCACCTTTCCACAGTTCAGCAACGATAGAGTCCTCTCCAGCTGCCTTATTATTCTTAAGAAGTTGAATGAGTCTGTGTTTGGTGTGGTTTGTTTATAGTCGAAGTCTTCGCTAGATGGATCACAGTTGAGTAGATTTTTAAGTACTGAGCTAAAAGGTAGCAGTTCTCCTTGTCGTTATAAGCCAGTTTGCCTAGTGTGTCTTTGAAGTGCCTGCTTAAAGGTTCCAAAGAAATCTCTGGAATTATTCTTATCAAAGCTCTCTTCGATTTTGGTTAGTTAGTTTTGTGTGAAGGTTTGTTTGGTTCCTCTCAACACCTTTCATATAGTTGTTGTATTTTAGTACGCATTTTGGTTTCATTATTTTTGTATTTGTGTGCCAATCTATATTGGAGCTTTCTAATAGTTCACACGGCGGAGACACAAGTGGGAAAAGACACCATTAAGATCTTCACAACTCGAGTGTGCCCACAGGGAGGTGTACTATCACCGTTAATGTGGAGCCTGGTAGTTGATGAACTACTGGTTAGGCTAAACGACCTAGACATCAAATGTCAAGGTTACGCCGATGACATAGTCATAATGGCTAGAGGGAAATTTGAGGGAACGCTCTGTGAAATTGTTCAGAGAGGCCTCAACGTAACTAGTAGATGGTGTCAAATAGTGGGACTGAAACTCAACCCGAGAAAAACCACGGTGATACCATTTACTAGAAGGAGAAAACTAAACTGCCTACATCCCATACTCATAGATGGGAAGGCAGTAGAATACCAACAGGAGATAAGGTATCTGGGTATCACACTAGATAGCAAACTCCTATGGAATAGACACGCTGAGGCAGTGGTAGGTAAAGCCAAACGCGCCCTAATGGTGTGCAGAAATCTGGCAGGAAAAACGTGGGGTTGTATCCCCACTATCCTGCGATGGATGTACACCATGATAGTGAGACCTGCAATCACTTATGGGGCAGTTGCGTGGGGAAGTAGAATCAAGCTGGCCTCTATGAGGAAATAGCTTGAGAAGATTCAAAGACTGGCGTGTGTCTGCATCACGGGGGCGATGGGGTCGTGTCCGTCAGCAGCATTGGAGCTGCGGCTGGATCTGACTCCGCTGCACCTTGTGGTGGAGAGCGCCGCCAGATCGGCGATCGTAAGATTCAGCAAGGAAGGAATGGGCGGAGGTAAAATAATCGGGAGCAGAGACCGAAACAGCCTCGCTGCCAAGATCCCCTGACTGGAAGTACCAAAAGACGAAATGGTATGCAAATACCACTTCGAGAAAAACTACACAACAATGTGTAGTAGTAAAGCCGATTGGAGCGACGAATCCTCAGCATACCACATAGAGCAAAATGCCATCATGTGGTATACAGATGATTCGAAGACAAAGGAAGGCACTGGTGCAGGAGTGTTTGGACCTGGTACCAGATACTTCGAATCCATGGGAACATCCCCAACTATCTTCCAAGCAGAGGTACACGCAATCGAAAGATTTGCACAGTTTAACCTCGACAGGAATTACCGTAAAAAACGAATTGCTATCCTGTCAGATAGCCAAGCAGCCATCAAGGCCATTAGCTCATACACCATCAGATCCAAACTGGTATGGGACTGTGTGGGGAAGCTGAACAAGCTTGGCAGGGATAATAAAGTAACGCTATACTGGGTACCAGGACACGCTGGTATAGACGGAAACGAAGAAGCCGATCACCTAGCAAACAAGGAATCCAGTGGCCCCTTTATAGGCCCGGAACCCTTTTGCGGTATGAGCGTGAACACCATCCGCAAAAGTTTAGATGAAGAAATAAGAGGAAAATGGATGAAAACCTGGAAAGAACTTCCAGGGCTAAGGCAAAAAGTGATGCTGGGATCTTTTAACCAGAAGAGAACGGCAGCTTGCCTGAAACTAAGCAGGAACAAGCTCAGAATTCTGACAGGAGCCCTGACGGGACACTGCAGACTTAGGAAACATCTCAAGGCCCTAGGCCTAGAGGAGGATGATGGATGCAGATTCTGTGGCTCAGCAGAGGAAACCCCCATACATCTGTTCAAAGACTGCGGAGCATTACTCCGCAAGAGACAGATGTACCTTGGGGCTCACTGCTTGAACACAGGGGAGCTGCAGGCCTTGAATCCCACCCAGATCCTGAGATTCCTAAAGGAATCAGGATTAGAGGAGGCGCTATAAATGGGTAAGTACACCAACACTTGGAGGAGGAGGGTGGGGTACAATAGATCTATAAAGATCGCAGTACAAGTCGTCACCACCATATCTACAATCTACAATCTACAATAGTTCACTCGAATGAATACTTGAAATCATCCTCAATTTGTAATAACACGTCTCCTTTTCTCCGGAAAATTGACTGTCCGCGTTGCAACTTATTATTTTTTAATTCATGTGGAAGTCCTCGGTTTGCATGTATTGTTCCACAACTTGGTATTTTATGTTTTAAAAGAGTTTCGTTTATATCTACACTGTTATAATAATAATTCCTAAACACATGATAATATTTGTCTTTATAAAGAGTAAGAATATCTAATATTATTTCCGCCAGTTTCCATCCTTCTCCAGAACACCATTGTCATATTACAAATGTAGCCACTTTTCGATTCAGCCACAACTCTCGCCAAGATTCCATATTTAAGAATTTTCGAGGCATTGTAAACTTTAAATCTCAATCTTCCACGCCATGGTATGATGCTGTGATGATATAGACGGCCGCTCGAATCATCCATTTCATCGTTCTTGACAAAGTGCTACCATCTCCATATCTCTTTAAATCTATCACGACTCATTGTCTTTGGAAATATTGGTGTTTCTAATAATGGATCTGTTGTCCAATATTCATCGATAGCACTTTTTGGAATTTGGCCCATTAGAATTAATAATCCTAAAAATTTCTTGGATTCGCAAATAGTGAGATCCGCCCAATTTATCGTTTTCTTCTTTTTAACGTATTTTTCGACGTTTTGATGGTGATATCGGTTAGTTTCTGTAACAATCATTTCGTAGAAATCATCATCAAGGAACACATCTAGAGATCCTTCAACGCCGTTCTGTGGTAAAATATTTAACCCCGATCGATCCAAAAACGGTTCTATAGTAGGTGGAATGTCGATTTCAGTCCATTGATGTATAATTCCTTATTCATAATCATTTTCACTTTCATCATCGCTAATCGGTAGTGGAAAAACTCTGGTCCTTCTCACAGGTCCTATAGAACTATCACTATCATTATCGTCAATATCACTATCATTATTATCAATATTTTAACTCTCTTTCATCGCAATCAACGTCTGACAAATCATCTGCAATCATCTTTATTTTCGCGTGAAACCGTATTGAAGAATTTCAAAATTTATTGTAAGTAGAATTGGAACAACCGAACAGCTTCAAACCACAAAACATACTAAATACAAATTGTAAGTGGCGCATGGATTGCACAATGTGGTTGCAAACCGTACTAATACGACTCCCGCTTTTAAGCTACAGTCGAAATAAATCGTATTACTACGACTCCCGCCTTTAAGCTACTGTCGAGCTAAATCGTAGTACTACGACTCCCGCCTTTAAGCTATAGTCGAGATAAATCGTAGTACTACGACTCCCGCTTTTAATGTGGTGAGAGTTGAAGCTATTCAAAATAAATTTGCAAGATCAGTCAAATATAAACTACCAAATATTGTTAGAAACTCCACTAGTTTATGCAAAAGTTATCTTGGCTTGTCTGAGCTAAAGATGCGTAGAAAATATTTAAGTGTTTTTTCGTTTATAAACTTCTAAACAACATGTGTGATGCTCCCAGCCTTGTCAATGAGTTAAATTTATTCGTGCCTTATTATCGTAATGTTCGGATGCTCCCTTATTTTATATCCATCACTACACCTCTTATTTTGCTTTATTATCGCCATTTATTCAGCTTCATTAGAAACACTGTTACAAACCGCCATTTGTAACAGAGTTTATATTGATTTAGACTTCTTTGGCATACGGTTCTCAACCTATAGATCTAGATCCCTTAGACTTACATGTTCATGATATCTTTGTTTATTTGTAGGAAGTTTTGTCATGTATATAGTATGTCTTGTTATTTTTATGTTATTGTTTCTTAAAGGTACTCACTACCGTTAATAAATATTATTATTAATTTTTAAAACTTATGTATTAATAATATCGGAAACAGTAATTTTAACAAAAAACAATTTGTAGTTTTTACAGTTTCAAATTCGTAAGGCCGCTGCTACTATTTGAAACTGTTTTTAAGTGTACTTTTTTCCGTGTATCGTCACCAGTTAATTCCATATTCGAATATAACCTCTTATTGGATATGAATCACATAATATATTTTGAAACATCTCCTAGAGGTATAATTCAAATCTGTACTATCAACACAATGAAAGCGAAATATATTAGAAATAAGCTTATATAAAGAAATTAAACTAATGCTTCCCTACTAACATGAAAATCAAATAGTCATTCTTATAAAAATAAGTGTTACATTGTGTACATAAGTGTACATTTGTGACAAAATCAAATTTAATAAATCATAATATCTTGGAATGGACAAATGGGAATAATGGAAATAATTAGTAGTATTTTATAAAGTAAACAAAGTTGCATTTACAATTTAATTTAAAGTAACAGTATATATTATAAATTAACAGAAAAAAATTAGACATTCTATGTTAAATAATGTATTGTATATAGCGAAAAACGTGATAAATTGAATAGCATAACTTGATTTATTATTGTTGTGTTAATAGACTAACTATATTTAATAATACTATTTAATATAAAAACTTTTTGAAAATTTCCAAAAGAAAAATTAAAAAACCAACAATGTGACCGATCAGCAAAATTAAAAATATCGATTGTAAATGAGCAATTTTCAATATGGGAGATGTTTCGATTTTTCCTCTCATATCAACATGTTTCAATTGTTTCAATTCGAAACTTTCCAACATGGCACGTATCCTATATTCCTCGAATAAAGACAGTTTCTTATTAATGAAACCTAAATATGGAGATCTGAACGGGAAATAGTATACAGTGCATGCTGGCATTACGGATTCAGAAACAATGTGATAAAGGGGTTTCCCATCTAAATCTCTTAGATCTACAAAAAGCTTGGCAAAACTGTATGGGTACAGATAAGCTATGTCTTTATCTCCTCTTCGAATACTCTCCAGCTTTTCATATCGAGTTGTGTTTGTAAATTTGTTTCTAAACTCTGATAAGACATTCTCAGTTCCTTTAAACATAGCACTTGTAACCGCAATTTTTAAATTGCTCTGCTTCAATTCTCGAATCTCGTCTATGCCCTTGTCGTATTTCGGTTTCGTTAGTGCTCCCGTTAAGGAACATTGAAATAGATTTAATATAATTGCAATAATACATATAAAGGAAATATTTATAATTGCGTTGCTAAAATTCATATTTACCCGAGGTAATAATTTCCGAAGAATAAGTAATGTTGTTAAGGTGAATGCAATGTATATCCACGATTTCAAATCGAATGTATAAAAAATGTACATGTACGAAGGAATTAGTTTGCCTTTTGGTACAAGCACAACTAGGTTGTCTCTATTGTAAGGGTAGGTGGTAGCAACGGTGTTTCCTATCATCAGGATTACGAATCTGTTAAAGCAAGCATCAAAAGATTCGTCCAAGACCATGTTGAAAAGGTTCGTAACGTCACTCATTACCTTAATATTCAATGACGCGTTCATTTGTTTCATAATCTCCTTTAATACAACCAACATCCATCCGTACTAGCGATCCATTACGCAGCGTGTTTTTGGGAACATCTTCAATCATCGCTACTTTAATTGGATACTGATAGATATTGGCTAATTTGTTTGGGAACATTTCATCTGTTCCCTCTAAATAATAAATAGTCTTATTGAAAGGATTATAACCAGAAATTTTTAACTCTCCTCGTAAATTAAATATAACATTAAAGTTTAATATATTTTCGAACCAAATCTTTTTCATTACGTTGTTCAACCATTCGGTATCACTAAATTCTTGACTGATAATTATAGTGAATTGTCCTCGGCGATGCAAGAAAGGACATTCGTTTACATAGTGCATATACTTGTCGAAATCGTTCAAGTCTTCTATAAAACCGTAAAGGTTTTTGGTGCGATAAGTTACTGAGGTTGTGTTGGCACGTTGGTTGTGCCAAAGCATCACAGGACTTTCCAAATGTATCCGTTCTCTTATAAACCATTGTGCTATTGCTGTATGAGTGCCTATTATACCAAGAGTTGCATATTGTTCTTCAGGGAATAAAACTGTGTTGGTCAGAAAGTTTTTGAAAATATCTATGTTTACATTTTCCGCATATTTTATTAAAGCTTTAACTTGAAATATAAATATTCCTATTAGGAATGTGATAGGCTTCATATTGCTTCAGTTTCGTGAAATAAATGAACTGTTAAGTTGTTCTCCTTTTTTTATTTGAAAACAGAACAAAAGTGATTTATGCAGTAGGTACAGTAGGTAATATATTATTATAGTATATTAAGTGTTATTTGAATATTTAAATATTATTATTTAGTCCGATTTTATTTCGTGTGCGATAAAAAGTTGACATATGGGATATAATGAGTTTTTATATTATACATATTTGTTGGTAACATGAGGTAACATTATCTATGAAAATGTGCTCTCGGGATTGGAACTCGGCACTTTCAAGACACACATCAATAGGCCACAAACTATTATGTATTCGTTATCATGGTAAACGTTAAAGAATTACGTAGAAAATGTATAATGAAGGAACATTAGCTCTCTCTGTTCCTTCTTCTTCTTATTCTTCTGTGTAGGCACTATGTGCCTGTTTCTGTAAGTTTCTTCTCGGTCCTTCGGCACCTGCGATTTGGAAGTCCAGGAGTCTGTCTATCTCTTCGGTTTGTCTTCCAAGGGACTCGTTCTGTTGGGTTTTGTGTCATGACCCAGTTAGCCATTCGGTGTGGCGCCATGCGTTCCACGTGATCCCGCCAGTATCTTCGACGGGCTCTTACCCAGCGCACATCGTCCTGGATTTGTAGGTCATCTCTTATCTTAGAGCTCCTGACATGGTCTCCTAATGCGACTCCTCTTATTGCTCTTAGGGTTCGCATTTCGGTCGTTTTCAGCGCATATTTTCTGGCTGATGTGTCGGCCCTTGTTTCATCAGCATATGTGAGTATTGGCCTTACTGCTGTCTTGTATATTCGGATTTTACTTTCTTGGGATATGTGTTTGTTTCTCGAGATGTTGTTTAGTGTGCCAGATATTCGTCGAGGCTTCGTTGCTGCCCGTACCTCTAGATGAGGTCTCTGTCGCTTGATTTAGATGTCTACTTCAAGGTAGGTAAAGCATATCACCTGCTCTATCACTTTGTTGTCGAGTTCTAAATTGCATCTGGTTGCTGATCTTTTGGCTACCATGCATTTGATTTTTTGATGGGAGATATCAAGGTTCTATCTCTATGCTGTTTTGGAGAATGTCTGTAGAAGTCGTTGTAAGTCGTTTTCATTGTCAGCTAATAGCATAGCGTCATCCGCGTAGCGCAGTATGTTGAAGGACTGGTTTCCCATCCAATATCCTGCTTTGAAGTTTTTCACACTCGTTATTATGTTATCCATTATTAGGTTGAATAGGGCCGGGTTCATACTGTCGCATTATCTAATTTCATCGCTTACGCGTACGCTCTCTGCTGACTTGGTTTTTGTTTTTATTATTGTATAGTTGTTAGTGTTGATGTATTTTATTAAGTTTCTTAGTTTTTCCCCCGCGCCTCGTTTTCGTAGTTTCGTTTTCAATCACATCGGCAATTCTGATCTTGTCGAAGCACAAGTAGGCGGGCTTTGCAAACTCAATTGCTTTTTCGGATAATTGTCTGATCGTAAATATAGCGTCTATTGTAGATCGATTCTGTCGAAATCCTTGCTGTTCGTCGTTAACTGTTATTCGTTCGTTTATTTTATGGGCCAGTATTTTTGTGAATAGTTTTGCCATAGTGTTTATCAATGTGATGACTCGATAATTTGAGTAATAGTGCTGTTCCAGCTTATTGGCACTATTTCGAATTCTACAATTTTTTTTAAATAGGGTGCAAGTCTCAGCCTCGAGTTTTTCGCCGCCGTATTTTAGGAGTTCGTTGGGAATGGTGTCTTTGCCTAGCGCCTTCCTTGATTTCAGGTTTTTGAGATAGCGCCTTTTTCTTCTTGACTAATAAACCAGTGTGAGTCTTCTATTGTTTGTACTTTAATCCCTGAAAGTACCTGGCTTATTCGGCGGGTATGATGCGTTCTGTTTGGTGTTGTTCGTCCGATGGTTGTTTGTACTTCGTGAGTAATTTCCAAATCTTTTTTTGTCCACCATATAGGTCGTGTTGTAGTTCGGTGCTGAAGTTTTCCCAGTACTGATGTTTTAGGTGTCCCACCTCTGTTTTGCACCTATTCCTTACAATTCAAATCAATTTCCATTTATTTCTCTATTCAAACTACATAGCTAAAAGAAATGTCACACATTATGACCATATAACATAATAATAATTTATCCATATAACATAATGGATAACATAATGTGAATTAGACTACTAATTAGACATTTTAAAGTAAAACTAATAAAACTATTAATTCTGCCTTAATAACAGTTATAATAACTACGATATAGTGTAAACCAAACTTATAAATTCAAGTTGTAAGTTGGAACTGCCAGTTAGGTTTTGTACTGTAGATATTCTTCTTTAGTATATGGTTTAAATATCTTCAGTTTATTTATACCTTTGAAAGTAATTGGCAAGATGTTATATAGTTGTATACAATTATAGTGTGGGCCTTTTTCAGTAATGGTCAAGTTGTACATTGGTGGTTAGTAGGGTTTTTTTCCTCCGCGTGTCAATCAAATTTTAGTTTTCACTTTCTTTAAACTCATTTTTGTTTTTATAAATAAAAATTAATGATTGGTCAATATATAAATATATATATATATATATATATATATATATATATATATATATATCTATATATATAATAATATAATATAATGTGGGAAAAATTGTAAAAAATAATGTCGAAAGAGTTTAAGTGGAAGTGTCAATTTGCAGAGAGGGTAAGCAGGAAAGGGAGAGCTAAAGGGGGGATAATAATGGGAGTGAGAAAGGGTTTGGAAGAAGAAAACAGAACCGAAGCAAAAGAAGAAAGAGGGATTATGGAAAGAACGGTGAAAATTAGACAGAGAAAATGGAAAATTATAACAATATACAGCAGAAGTCTGAAAGAAACGAAGAGAATGATAGAAGAGCGAGTAAAACAGCAAGACGAGGAAACTCTGGTGATGGGGGGGACTTTAACTCAAGAATTGGGGAAAAAGGAATACGGCTAGAAGAAGAACAAACAACAATAGAAAGAAGACCAACAAAAGACGCAACAGAAAACGCCGAAGGGAGACTACTGATTAGTCTAGTAGAAGAAAGAGGGTGGGACATACTTAATGGAAACAGTATAGGAGATGAGAAAGGAGAGTACACATATATCCGACCAAGAAGGGAGACAGTTATTGACTATGTTATGGTGAATGAAGAAGCATGGGATGAAATAAAACAATTCAAAGTGGGAGAAAGAGTCGAGTCGGATCATATGCCATTGGAAGTGAAGACAAAAGGAAGAGAGAAAAATAGGAGAAGTGAGAAGGATGTTAGAAGAAAAATTGTGAAGAATATCTGGACGGAAGAAGGAATAGAAAATTATAGAACAAGACTCAGGAAGGCTAGATACGAAGAGGAAGGGATAAACGAAAAAGTGAAAGAACGATCACATAAAAAATGCAACAGAAAAAAAAGTGATAGAGACAAGAGTGTGGGTGGGGTCTTGGAAAAACGAGTGGTGGGATAAAGAATGCAGGAAATGAAGCAAGCAGTAAGAAAGAAATTAAGAAATTGGTAAAGAAGAAAAGCAAGTAATGAGGAGTACAAGAGAGCACGCAAGAGGTACAAATTAGTATGCAAGGAGAAGAAGCAAAAGAAATGGATGGAAGAAGAACTAAAGATGAAAGGCATAAAGACGGAAGAAGAGGTATGGAAATACATAAATAGGGAAAGTCGTCCATAGAATTACTATGGAGGAATGGAGAAAGTACTTCAGTGAGCTGCTGGGTGGTGATGAAATCAGACAGGAAAAGAAAAAGAGTCAACACAGGGTGGGAGAAATAGAAGAGATAACAAGAGAAGAATTAGAACAACAACTGAGTAAACTGAAAAAGAAAAAGGCACCGGGGAGGGACGGTATACAGAATGAATCGTGGATATTCGGAACTGAAAGGGAATCTGACAGGCTGTTGGAGAATATGAATGGAGTGTGGAAGGGAGAGGGCTTCCCACAGGAGTGGAAAGAGGGGATAATATGCCCCATATATAAGAAAGGAGAAAGGGAAACAGCAAGCAATTACAGGGGGATCACCATGCTCAATACGGCATATAAGATATATGCAATGATTGTGGAAGAGAGATTGACGATGGAATTGAAGGAGCGGGGTGTGATACCAGACGGACAGGCGGGATTTAGGAAAGGGAGAGGGACCATGGATAATGTATACATCTTGAATCACATAGTAGGGAATTAGATAAAAAAGAGGGGCGGCAAGATGTATGCATTATTTGTGGACCTGAAGGCGGCCCTTGATAATGTGGCAAGAGAGGCACTGTGGGAATGCTTGAGAAAGAAAAGGATAAAGGAGCATCTGATATCAAAATTAGAAGAGATATATGAAGAAACAATAAGTAGAGTGAGAGTTGGTGAAAGGGTGAGCGAAGGTTTTAATACGGATAAGGGAGTGAGACAAGGCTGCCCACTAAGCCCCAGCCTATTTGCAGCATTTATTGGAGACAAAGAGGAGATGTTCAGTAAGGCGTAGACGGGTGGGGTTGTGGTGGGCAAAGAAAACGTGTGGTCCCTAGCCTACGCGGATGATTTGGTGGTTCTAGCGAGAGACGAGAAAGGGATGAAAGAAATGATAAGAAACATGGAGAAATATATGAGGAGGAAAAATCTGACAGTGAATGGGGAGAAGTCCAAGATGATGGTGTTTAGAAACGGGGGTGGCAGGAGAAGAGTAATTGAGTGGAGATGGGAGAAGGAGAAAATTGAAGAAGTAAAAGAATTTAAATACCTAGGGTACGAGTTTAATGAGAGAAATACTGAAACAGCACACGTGAGAGAGTTAGTAAAGAAAGCCAATAAAATACTAGGAGCGGTATGGGGAATAGGAGAGAGAAAATTTGGACACGACCATAGAAGGAGAGTGATGATGTTTGATAGCCTGGTGAAAAGTGTGATGATGTATGGAGCGGAAATATGGGGATGGAGAGAGCAAGAAGGGCTGGAAAGGGTGCAAGAAAAATATTTGAAATGGGTGCTAGGACTAAGTAGAGAGACCCCGGGGTATATAGTGATGGAGGAAACAAAGAGAGACGGAATAAGAATAGAAGCAGGAAACAGAGCAATAAGTTTTGAGGAGAGAGTGATAGAGAGAGGAGAGTGCAGAATTCTGTAAGAGTGCCTCAAAGAAAAAGGAAAGAAATAGGAAAGGGGGTGTGGAAAGAGAGTGAGGCATATCTAGAAAGAAACGGGTATGCAGGAGCGGAGATAGAAAGAATGAGAGAGAGAGGTAGAGTAATGACAGAGGAATTAGTCCAGAGAGATAGAGATGTGCAAAGGCAAGAAAGGAGAGCAAGAATTAGGGAGTCTAGGTACAATGGGAAATATGAAAAAATAATAACGGAAGAACTGCCA
This sequence comes from Phosphuga atrata, assembly GCA_944588485.1. Taxonomy (NCBI): domain Eukaryota; kingdom Metazoa; phylum Arthropoda; class Insecta; order Coleoptera; family Silphidae; genus Phosphuga; species Phosphuga atrata. Next base: position 8,428,878 of record OX155903.1, on the reverse strand, counting down.
AAGTACCTAGGAAGAGAAAGTAGAAAAGAGAGAGTGACAATGGCAAGATTCAGATGTGGAAATTAAGAGAGAGATAATAAATTTTGGATGGAGGAGAGGAATAGAGTATGCAGAATGTGTGGAGAAAACAAGGAGACAATAGAACACTTGCTGAACGAATGTTCAGAAATGAGAGAAAGAGACGAGTGTAGAGAAGAGATTTTAAACGAGGATGGAAGAGGGATAGATTGGATGAAGAAAGTTGAGGAGAGAAGAAGAGCAATATGTGGAGAGGGAAGCTGGTAATCGGGGTTTAGGGATAGGAATTTAGTGACTTTCTTTTTTTTTGTTTTTAGTTTGTGCAGCATATGTTTCTTTTTTTTTAATGTTTATTTTTTCTTTTTCTCTTTTTATTATTATTCTTATCTATTCTACATATTATGTTCGATGTTAGTTTTAGTATAAATGTAAATTTTGGATTCAATTTATAAACCCGCAAGGGCAATAAATATACATAATACGAGACCAAGTATGAGCTGCTGAGACTAATAATTGAAGGAAAGATTCAAGGGAAAAGATCTGTTGGTAGACGTCAGAACTCCTGGTTGAAAGACCTCAGAAGATGGTTAGGGTGCACTTCCATTGAAATCTTTAGAGCTGCCGTGTCCAGAACAATGTTAGCTGTGGATCGACAACCTTCCAAAGGAGAAAATCATAAGAAAATCATAAGAAAAAGAATAAGTAGGGCAACCAAAAATATGCTCTTAAAAAAGTACTTTAAGAGCTAAAAATATGCTCTATAAAAATATTTATTTATTTGTACACAAAATAAAACAATTTTAAGATACAACATGTTTAAAGACTTATTGAGGAAAATACAACTATACGATATACAAAGAAGTACATGATGTAGATTGTATACGGAATTAGCACCTAAGTGACTTAACACTTGCGTTGTGCTACAAAACAATATTAATTAATCTATTTTAATATTTGTGTACGGATAGCAATGGTACAAAATTGTGATATAACACGTGTTAGTTTTATATGAAAAAATGTTAAATTCTAGGTACGAAAACATAAATACAAAAGAAAAATACAACTAAACTTCAAAATAATAAATTTTTTTTTTAGAAATCGCAAATTTTTTAATTTTTATTATAATAAATGACATACGTCTATTTAACTTCTCAAAAAGAAAACTTTTCCTGTTTGATCGTAGGACATTCTTGTACATTGAAAAACTTCGTTCCACATCAACCGAAGTTATAGGCGCAAATTTAATTTGCCATTGCTTCAATAATACAATATTTATTATCTATAGTTGTAGAACCTCTAGAGAAATCTCTGGAATTAGACAATTTTATTGAAATTTCCTTCATAATGAAAAACCATGATTTTTTTTCACAAATTTAGCTACTTCATCGTTAACGCCATTAATTACATCCTGAGCATGTTCTATTTATTACTTCAATCTGTTTAGCAAGCAGTAGGCCAGACGTTTCAACCGGATTTATTGATGCGCTAAGGAATCCATAATTTGAGGCAATGCAAATTAAATCTAATTTTATTTCACCATCACTTAGTAACTCCTTTGAAATTACTCTCTTTTGATTGATGCGGCCTCTTCTTCGTCCAGTACATTGAACACTTCCACAATTATTTCTAAGTTGGTGGTATAGTACACTGCGGCATCAATCCATGTGCCCCATCTAGTAGTTAGTAGTTGTGGAGGAAGTGCGACGCCAGGTGTCAAATGATTAAAAATCGTTACCCTTGACGGTGATCCAAAAATACTTGTTTACATTGGCTATTAGACTATCGACGTTAGTATAAATTCCTCGAATTTCTTCACAAACTCTGAACTCATGAAGTCCCTGTGCAAGGCAAGTCAGATGTGTCACTTTTTGGCTAAAACGTTTTTGGCGTGTATGGGCTGAGCTGCTTTTACCATATATGTAAAGAAGGCACCAAGGAGCGGCATCTGATATAAAGTGTAAAATCAAATCTCGATTGAAACTTTCACCCACATTTTTTATTGAATTATCAATCAACAAAACGCATACGCACAAAAATTGGACAGCTCGTCTGTTTTTGGCCACAAAACTTTCGTTGTAAATGGCACAAATCAACTCTTAGAACTTTTCTCTTGCATTGCAGTATTTAATAGTGTAGACGTGTGTAGACGTATTTATCGGTGCTCCGCAGTTTTTTGAGTTTTTCTTAAAAAGTTTTAAGAGTTGATTTGTGCCATTTACAGCGAAAGTTTTGTGTCTAAAGACAGACGAGCTGTCCAATTTTGGTGCGTGTGCGTTTTGTTGATTGATAATTCAATAAAAAATGTGGGTGAAAGTTTCAATCGAGATTTGATTTTACACTTTATATCAGATGCCGCTCCTTGGTGCCTTCTTTGCATACATGGTAAAAGCAGCTCAGCCCATACACACCAAAAATGCTTTAGCCAAAAAGTGACACATCTGACTTGCCTTGCACAGGGACTTCATGAGTTCTGAGTATGTTTTTGTGTGTTATGTGTTCGCTTTTTGTGTGTGCGATATTGACGCTGTGTGCTATATTGACTCAGCCTTGTCCCCCCTCGTCGTCCACAGATGAGCTGTGTGGCAATTGATACCAGTCTTAAATCCCCAGGGTAAGTTTCTGCACATTCTTTGAAAACGTGTTTCGAAACCTCCATAACTTTATCCGTCGAAATCCGCGGCATCCTAGCTCGCATAGGGTTGAGGGTGCTGTCTTTGGACTTCCCGCGGACCAGTGCTTCGATCAGTATCTATATTTTTAGTGCGCCGACGCCCGGCCTCGTTCTATTTTTGTTCGACGCCTCCACCATAAAGGTATGAGTGGCCGGCAACGCAAGGCCACCGCCGGGGACGGTGCACGTGCGGGAGATAACCCGGAACTTAACCGAACTTAACCCGGGCACAGCCCGAAACAGGCTGTGAGCAACGATAACGTGTTCAGTGGCGGACCCGGACTTCGAAGTTAATGACGCGACCAAGCGCAGGCGGTGCGCATCGTCGCCGGACGTCAACGTGACGAAGAAGCAGGCGCCGGCCACTTCGCTCAATTGGGGAAGAAGATTGCTGAGTTGTTGGACCTCGTCGCCTGGAACACCAGGAACACCAAGGTTGAAATTAAGGCGGTCGCGCGCGACATGGACAGGATCTACGCCAAGTCGAGAGAGGAGATGGAGGAGCTACATGACGTGGTGGTCACGGCCCCCAAAGCCAGGAAATCGGACGCGTGCGACGAAACGGACAGGGTCCCGCCCATACAGAAGACCAGGCAGCAGGACCCGGAGGAGGCCGAGGCCTCGTTTCTTGCGACCACATCGCAAGCGGCCTGCGTGCAGGCAATGGAGTTGTGGCCTCCGGCGGCGTGGGAACTAGTAGAGGGGCGCGTGGGGAACCCACTGGCGCAAAAAGATCGTCAGCACGTGGCGATTTTCACCGCAGAGGGAGAGCGCAAGGGCTGCTTGATCCATGGACGAGGCGGAGGAAATTTCCGTCGAGGGAGGCGGATCCATCCAACACTTGGCAGTGGTGTTAAAAAAAAGAGTAGAAGAAGTATTCCAAGGAATGGTAGTTGGCTAAGGTGTCCTGCACTTCAGGGGTGGACGTTGAAGGGCTATACATGCTGCTGACTTCGGTGAGGGACCTACTGGCGAGCCAGGGAAGGAGGGGTTTGGATATTAAGGTACCGTCAAAGGTAAATATTGCGACTTTCCGCAAGTTGGTGGCCTGTGTGTTCCACGGGAGCAACATGCTCGTGATTGCATACTTTTCAGAGTGGGCAACGGTGCCAAAGTAGAGCGCAGGAAAGGCACCTAACGTGCAACCGAGCATGGTCACCCTGATCATTAAGGCAGAATGGCAGTTACGCGGGCCGAGTGCGCGAAGTTAGAAAGGGTGCGTCGGGAACCGGAGCGCTGGATGATGTGCAGTCGGTTACGAAGTCAGCGGACGGGAACGTCATCCTCCGGGTTCGGGGTGATACCGGCGCATTGCGTAGGGCGTTGCAGGCTAAGGTAGGGGACGGCAGCGTCAGGTTAGTGCATGCAAACCGGTCTGCTCTAACCGTTAGGAACTTGGACGCTGCGTCAACAACTGCCGAAGTAGATGTGGCGGTTAGGCACACCCTAAGCGCTGGTGGCGCAGACGCGGCGGCATCGGGCATATCGTAATCGGTGTGCTCCGGGGGTGCCGCGACAGTACCTTGATGGCTAGTAGGGCCGCTCTGCTGAAGGTCGAAAGGGTCCGGGTGGGGATCTCAGCGGCGCGCACCCGTGAGCGCACTCGCCAAGACCGGTGCCACCGCTGCTGGGAACTCGGCCACAAGGAAGCGCGCTGCGAAGCCGTAAACCGTAAATGTTGCCACCCGTGTGCAAAGCCGAGGCATCTAGCGCGGGAATGCGGGGCCAAACCCTACTGTCCCTTCTGCGATACAGCGGGGCACAGGACGAATGCGTTCCTTATTGGGGGCGATTTTAATGCTTGGGGAATCCAGTGGGGCCGCGACTTTACGGACGCAAGAGGCAGGATGGTCCTGGACTGGGCGTCGGCACTGGACCTCGGCATTTGCAACCGGGGAAAGGTTCCGACCTTCAGGAGAGGTCCGCGAACGTCAATCTTGAAGTTCGCATCGCAGGAGCTGATGGGAAGAGTCAGGGATTGGCAGGTGAGGGACGATTGGGGGTCGCTGATCGACCAACAATGCGTTTCATTTCACCTGGACAGTAAAGCTATCGAGGGGCAGCCGCGCGAGCAGCGCGCTCAATGGATAGTTGGTAGAGCTGACCGGGAAGCTATTACTCGGGAGATGGCTCGAGGAAATGCACCGCACGAGCTGGCCGCGGAGGGTTTTACCGAGGCGTTCGTGAACAGTGTGGTTTACGCGTGCAGGGCTGGCGTCCCTCAAAGACCTCTGTCCTCAGGGGGGCGGAAGCCGGTTTATTGGTGGACGCCAGAAGTCGCGCAAGCGAGACGAGTGGCGGTGGCGTCTAGGACTCAACTTCAGTGGACGCGGCGTAGAGGGGACCCGGTTGAGGCTGCGAGGAGTGGGCGAAACAGGACCGTGGTGATTTTCGACTAGCGATTGCGCGGAGCAAATCCCAGCGGTGGCAGGAACTCTGCCTTCTGATCGACCGCGATCCGTGGTTTGTCATGGATCCGGGCTTGCCGTACCGCATAGTCCCCGGCGGTTCGGGCACCGAGGGAAGGATGAGTGATGGGTGGGACCGAAGCCGTGGTTGAGCATCTTTTCCCCGCCACGGCGAGGGGGGTGGGACGCGCTGTCGTGGGGCGGTACGGTGGGGTGGCCTCCTTCGCCGTGGAGGAAGTCCGCAGAGCGGTAGCCTCCCTACCCGCGAAAAAGGTACCCGGCCCAGCCGGGCTGCCTAACGAGCTGTTCCAGCTGGCAGCAGAGGGGAGCTCGAAGGACTTGCCGACGCCTGCAACAGATGTCTTGAAGAGGAAGTGTTTCCCAGGTGTTGGAAAAACGCCATTTTGGCCCTTATTCCAAAGCCGCGTAAGGATCTCTCGATGCCTGGTGCGTACAGACCGATCTGTTTGCTGGACGGTGGGGCAAAAGTTCTGGAAAGGTTGCTCCTATGGCGGTTACAAGCCGTTATAGAGCAAGGGGGCGGACTCGCTCCGGAACAGTTCGGCTTCCGTAAAGGGGTTGGGACGGATGATGCCATTCGGGCTGTCCTTCGTGTCGCGCAGGGGGGCAACAGCGGACCGTACCGTACCAGGGGGCATTGTGTGGTTGTCTGCTTTGACGTCGCCAATGCCTTCAACACGGTACAATGGTGGTTTGTTCTTGAGGCCCTAGCAGGGTGGAAACTACCGGAGACGTTACCTTAAGCCGATTCGCGGCTACAGTCATGCGGGCTAAGGAGTTGCCTGGGTCGGAACAAAGGCGGTATGGCCCTTTTTTTTTCTTGTTTTTTTTTTGTTTTGTATTACGTTTGTTGTAATTGTTATTGTAAATTGTTATCGCTATTGCATAGCAACTTTTACTTTCATGAAAATTATGTTGTACTTTTACTCGAAGAGTGGACAGAGGTAGTAATGCCATCGCTGGCGGTCCCTCTGTCCCTCCGTTTCAGTGGAATTACTTGAGAAAACAAAAAATAAAAAATACGTGTCTTGAGATATACGTCAAAAAGCAGATGAATGAATATAAATATTTTTAAATTGATTTCAAATTGAGCATAATATGCACTAATAATATGCAGTTATTTCTAAATATGTCTTACCATAGCCAATATGCAATTTATGCTCTTATTGGTGAAATATGTAAAATTATTATGCCCTAACGAATAGGGCTCTAAATTCATAGTTTAGTCAGAAACACATTTCTGGATAGTCCATTCTTTTATAAATAGAATGGGAAAATATATGCATTTGAATATTTTTGGTTGCCCTACTAATAAGTATGCGTGCTCGCATGGTCTTATTAAGCACGTAAATAGGAATAAATTTATAAAACGTGTTAATTTGTTTTTGTTTTTCATATTTTGTGATATATTTTGTTTTAAATATAAAACGTGAAGTGAAACGAAAAGAACGAAGCTTCGCGGAAAGTAATATATTTTCTTTCGATTGCAAGAAATGTTTTAGAATGTGTGATAGTTTGTGACCTATTGTTCTTTACCTTGAGAAATAACCAGCTCGGACTAACCGCCTCTACAAACAAAGAATTTCTACAATATAAAGAACTGATTTTATCAAATTTCAAGTTTGTTTTTATTGCAAAGAAAATAACATAGAAGCTAACATTAATACCCAATTATTTAAATAACAACTATTATATTGAAATTATCCGAACGTACAGAATAAATTACTATTATTGCTTTCAAATAAGTAAAAAGCAAATACAACTTCTATTTATTTCACGAAACTGGTGATAATATGAAGCTTAGCAAAATATTAATAGGAATATTTATAATTCAAGTTGAAGCTTTAATAAAATTTGCGGAAAATGCAAACATAGACATTTTCAAGAACTTTCTAGCCAAGATTGTTTTATTCCCTGCGAAACAGTATGCAACTATTGGTATAATAGGCACTAATACAGCGATTGCAGAATGGTTTATAAGAGAACGGATACAATTGGAATGTCCTGTGATGCTATGGCACAACCAACATGCCAACATAAGCTTAGTAACTTATCGCACCAAAGACCTTTACGGGTTTATAGAAGATTTGAACGATTTCGACAACTATATGGTCTATGTAAACGAATGTCCTTTCTTGCATCGTCGAGGACGATTCACTATGATTATCAGTCGAGAATTTAGTGATACCGAATGGTTGGAGGATGTTATGAAAAAGATTTGGTTCGAAAATATTTTAAACTTTAATGTTATATTTAATTTATTGGGAGAGTTAAAAATTGCTGGTTATAATCCTTTCAATAAGACTATTTATTATTTAAAGGAAACTGAAGAAATGTTCCCGAACAAATTAGCCAACGTCTATCAGTATCCAATCAAAGTAGCGATGATTGAAGATGTTCCCAAAAATACGTTGCGTAATGGATCGCTAGTAGGGATGGATGTTATTTTATTAAAGGAAATTTTAAAAGAAGTGAATGCTTCGTTGAATATTAAGATAGTGCATTACTTTGAAAACCTTATGAACATGGTCTCGAACGAATCTGTTGATGCTTCCTTTAACAGATTCATCAACGTGATAAGAAACATCGTAGCTACCACTTACCCTTACAATAGAGACAATTTAGTTGTGCTAGTACCAAAAAGCAAACTAATTCCTTCGTACATGTACATTTTCTATACGTTCGATTTGGAATCGTGGATATATATTGCAATTACCGTAACAACATTTGTTATCCTTGAGAAATTCTTATCTCGGGTAAATATCAACTTTAGCAAGAAAATTATAAATATTTGCTTTATATGTTTTATTGGAATTATATTAAATATATTTCAATGTTCTTTAACTGGAGCACTAACGAAACCGAAATACGACAAAGACATAAATGAGATTGGAGAATTGAGGGAGAGTAATTTAAAAATTGCGGTTACAAGTTCTATGTTCCTAGGAATTTGCAATGATTTACCAGAGTTCAGAAACAAATTTATAAACACGACTCGATATGAAAAACTGGAGAGTATTCGAAGAGGTAATAGAGACATGGCTTATATATACCCGTACAGTTTTGCCAAGCTTTTTGTAGACCTTAGAGATTCAGATGGGAAACGCCTTTATCACATTGTTTCTGAATCTGTAATGCCCGCATGCACTGCATATTATTTCCCATTCAGATCTCCATATTTAGATTTCTTTAATAAGAAACTGATGTTATTCGAAGAATACAAGATAGGTACAATGTTGGAAAATTTCGAATTGAAACAAATGCTACAAGCCGATGTGAGACGAAATACTGAAACATATCCCATATTGAAGATTGCTCATTTACAATCGATATTTCTGATTTTACTAAGTGGAAACATTGTTGGTTTTTTAATTTTTCTCTTGGAAATTTTCAAAAAGTTTTTATATTAAATATAGTTATTCTGTTAACACAACAATAATAATGTTATGCTATTCAATTTATCACGTTTTTCTCTAAATATAATATATTATTTAACATAGAATGTATAATAGTACAGTGAAACTTGTCTAAGACGGAATCTCAAGGGACTGGGAAATATTTCCGACTTAAGCAGGATTCCGTCTTACACGGGATAATAATGTTTTTCTTTTATTCTTAAGTTTTAATGTATGGACATGTATTTAAAACATTTAGTTTATTAAAATTTAGTTTTTAAGTATAAAATAACAAAATTGGCATAAAAATTCAGACAGCCCTATAACAAAAAAACAAGATTTATACACATTAGGAACTTATAGAGGTAAATTGTCTATAGTCCATTTTTTTAAGAATGCAGTACAAGGGAAGATAGGGCTTATTTGACCTTGTTCTCTGATTGGCTTAAATCGAGGAGAAGTTCACACAGACGATATTTACTTCTTCATCTTAACCTCTTTTCTCTCTTTCTTTTCACATACATTAGTTGTCAATGGCTGCCATATCAATTCACAATTGTCATCTGATCTGGTTGTTTCATTCAGATTTTTTGCGATTTTCTCTATTTATTTGTTTGTATTTTTAAGTTATTCAATAATATTAAGATATTCATTAAATTAAACCATATAACCATTAAATTAAAAATTAAATTACTAATTTTATATTCAAGTAACTATATTTGAATTTAGCGCCAAATTTGGTAACTAAATTGAACATTTATCATAGTGTAAATCAGGTTTCTAGTTACTGCATTCTTAAAAAAATGGACTATAAGTATGTATTGAACATATTATTGGTGCATATATACTTTATTGTCTTATTAAATAGTTTGTAATTACTGATTGTTGAGATTTTTTTGAACACAATGCTATCATCATTTTTGATTCTATAGTTATGGTGGTATCAACCATCTTCTCATCTGCCCTTTGAATAAAAAACTTTTTTAGGGTTACTACTGCAACCAAAGCTTCTTTTTCAGTTAAATTCTCATCTTTAAACTAGTAGCAATCTTCTAGATTAACATTTCCTTGTTCAGCATCGTGTGCTTCGTCATCGTAACTCTAGGTCATCCTCACTCATTGCTCCACTATCTATATTTAAATAATCTGAAGCTAAAATATTTTCCATATTCGTCTCTAAAAGCAAAGGTAAAAGCTCGCTAGAATTATAATTATCTTCCGAAACAGCATCTATTGGAAAACCTGATTTTCTAAAGCAATTAGCGTCGAATGATATAGCACTTATAGCACTATAGCACTATATAACACTATAGCACCGAAGAAATAGGACTTTTGATATAATATAAGGCATCAAGAATTGCACATTATTGCACTCACTTATTGTAGCAACCAGTTTAGTTAACAAGAGTATTCTATATTTTGCTTTAAAATTTTGAATGATTCCTTGGTCCATTGGTTATACAATGCTGGTTGTGCTAGGGGGCAAAAACACAATTTTCACGTTTGAAAGTTCAAAATGTGGATGGCATTTATCTATTATGCATTATCTATTAATAAAATAACATTTCTTTTTTTCTTTACCATTCTTAAATTGAAATCCTTGAGCCAACTTTCCATTATGCTGCCAGTCATCCAAGCCTTCTTATTTGCATGCCATTTAACAGGTAAATCATTTATGTTCAGTTGTTTAAAGCAACTGGGTTTAAAAGATTTGCCAATAACCAAAGGTTTCTCGAATTTGCCATCAGCAAAAGCACAAAGAAATAACGTGACTCGTTCTTTTGAATGCTTACCACCGACACATTTCTCACGTTTTAGTGCAAATGTTTTATTTGGTAAAGCTCGGAAAAAAGCGCCGTTTCATCTCCGTTTGCTACGTCCTTAGGCTCATATCCCTCAATCTTTTTTCCAATTTTTTTTCCAATTGTCAACTGTCTCCTGACAGACATTCGCGGCTTCACCACAAACTGTACCAAATTTAATGTCATATTTTTTCTTAAAACTATCAAGCCAACCGTTGGAAACTCGTTGGAAATCCTGAAATATTCAAATTTTCCTCTAAAGTTTTAGTGTGCGCCTTAAGAAAAGGGCCTGAAATTGCAATATTTTTTGCCCTAGCTAAACGAAACAACCGTTGATCCAGTTTTTCTTTCCTTGCGATTGCAAGAATGAACTCTCTCATAAGTTAAAAATGCATTTTGAATAGATTTTTTTTGCTTTAAATATGTCATAAATTTGTGTTTTTCCGCAATCATATTGTTGTTGCAGTGCTTTTACAGTCGTTTTCCCTTTGAGTTGAGTAATTTCATATTTTTGCTTTAAAGTTAATGTCTTCTTTAAAAAAAAAACAGCTTAAACGTGTTTGTAATTTCTAAGACTTAGAGGTGTAGCTTTTTTTTCAGTAAAAACTGTTGATAAAATATGGTTTACACTAACTGTGGGTAGAATCTTCTTTCGGGAATTCTGACGGCAAAACGGTTTAAAATGTATCACGGTTGTCGCTGATCTGTTTTCTCAGATGATACCGACACAAACACCAATCAGACGAATCAGACTACGAGAAATTCTACCCATTACTTACTTGTTGGCAGACTAATCTTCACATTTTCCAGCATTTAGAATTGCATACCACTACCATTAAATATGACACAATACGTTTCCGTCTTAAGAATTATTTTCCGTTTTAAACGGGTTGTTTTAAATGGGAAAATGAACACATAGTAAAAAAGTTAACGGGTTCCGTCTTAGACAAGTTTCACTCGAGAATCCTCCGGGATTCGCTAAATTAAAGAACGATGAGAACGACGCACTGGTCCATCGCATCTGGGGATCCATCTGGAAAACCTTCCATATTCGGTGAAATGTTTTAGAATTGTATTGCTCTTTTCAAGGATTATAGCCCGACGTGTCTACTTTCGAACGGCACCTCTTGCGACGCATTACACCTCCGGGGACGTACCGCAGGCCCCAATTCGCAAAGACACTTTTTTTCCACCTCTTCAAACAGAAGCGCGAAAAGGAAAATTTAAAGTCTGCCCGGAAGGAGTGCATGCCCGGCGAAAACAGTAAACCAACAGTATGGAAACAGTATGGAGTTTGAATCTCTCAAATCGATCAACTGATTCACATTCCAGGTCAAAAAAACTACGACCATTGCTTGCCCCTGAATCGCCAATTTGATCTTACGATCAGCTGTAAATGCAAATTGTAAGTGCATTTACAATCATTTACACCGCTAAGGTGTAAACTGATGGTAGAGAACAAACCAATCGAACAAATAATGGAGATAAAGTATTTAGAAGTGAAAATGACAAGCCATTGAAACTTAAACAAAGAAGTAGAGGAGCAAACAAGGAAAGCAGAAAGAATGTTGGAGGCTGCCTAAACCATACGATAAAAAAATAAACATTTAAGATTGGAAACGAAGACACGAATATACAAAGGGGCGGTAAGACCTATCAAGACATACGCCATGGAAACTATGCTAGAAACTGTAAAAACTAGACAGCGGATGCAACTGGCCGAGATGGCAATACTAAGAAAAATAATAGGAAAGGCAAGGCGAGTCAGAATACCTTTTTTTTTTGGGGGGGGGGGGGGGAAGGAGGGGAAAATACCTTTACGTACGACCCCCGAGCCATCATGCCCCCAAAAGAGCCATCATGCCTCGAGGAGTGTGGGACTCACCCGGCTTGATGTTAGCACCGGTCCTACCCACTAAAAACCACCCCCCTTTTCGCCTGAGACAGAGCGGAACCGCGCGAGCTTTACTTCACCCTGTCCCCTATGTACCGGCTCTGAGGTATTGATCAGTTGATCCGCCACCATTCAATTGTCTTTTCAATTAGCTTCCGTGTTTGTTTCACTATATTTGAGTTTATAAATTTCACTACTATTACGTTAATGTCTGACCACGATTCAGCTTCGAGTAGATTACTGTCTGTAAAACAAATAGAACACGCAAAAATAACAATATAAAATATGTCTAACATAAGGCGCACAAATAACATTAGTATATAAAGAACAGTTTAACTTAAAGCGCACAAAATAACTAGTAGCATTAATATCTAACTAAAAAGTTTAGGTCTGGTTGTCCATAAAAATTTTTCAATTTCAATAGTCAACCAGGACTCTTTCACTCTCACGGGAGCGCTCCGCATCGATCTTCTTCGTCAAGACTTCTTTTGTGAAAAGGCGGACAGCATCCCACTCTGCAGGGCCTCGCAGTAACGTTCTTCCGATATCTCGGCCGTTTCTGCATCTGCCTGTAGTTTGCTAAATAATTGTTCTCTCTGTGGACCAAGCTACGCAATTTGTGAGTGTGTGACAAGCATCGTCTAATGCGTTGTCACAATGATGACACCCCGGCGTAATCTCCTTTTTAATGCGGTGTAAATATGTCCCAAAACACCCATGACCTGTGAGTGCCTGCGTCATATAGTGATCAACCTCACCGTGTCTGCGCGAGTACCATAAATTGACATCTGGTATGATCTCACGTGTCCATTTGCCCTTTTGGTCCTCCTGCCACTCTTGCTGCCATGCCTCCAGGGTTCTTTCCCGCTCTTCGTTCTTAAGTCTGGCCTTGCGTATTGGTTCTTCATTTACTCTCATCTCTTTTTGTCGCTCGTGAATGCGCTTCCTCTCACTCGCCAGAAGGTGCAAGGGAGGAATGCTGGCTAGCACTAAGACTGCCCCGGTCGCCACTGTGCGGTACGCTGAAGTTACTCTAATAGCGGCCAGCCTCTGTATAGATATCATAGTCTGTCTGTTTCTCGCCAAAGCTAGGCCACCGCACCACACAGGCGCAGCGTATAATAATACCGAGTGCACCACACTCATCAACAAGAGTCGTTTGAAATGTTTTGCTCCCCCCACGTTCGGCATTATTCGCGCCAGCGCCTGTGCCTTCATCAACGCCTTCTCCGCAGTCTTCGCGATATGTTTACTGAAATTTAGCTTTTCGTCAATTATAACCCCGAGATATTTAATGGTTTTTTTAATTTGTATTTCCCCTCCATTAATTGTTATTTTTGGTGCACGGATGGTACGTCTTCTACTTAGTAGTATAGTCTCGCTTTTATTAACCGCAACTTCTAACCCCACACTCGCGAGCCAATGTAATGCAGTATTCACCGCCTCTCCCAGTACCATCTCTAACAATTCAGGCGTCCGCGCCGTTGCTATGACAGCAACGTCATCTGCAAAACCCACCAAAGTTGCACCATCTGGCATGTTAACTCGTAGAAGGTCATCATACATAATGTTCCACAGGGTCGGCCCAAGTACCGAGCCCTGTGGCACACCAGCGGTTATACGGCGACTCCTCTGTCCCTCTGCTGTATTGTATATTAGTAGTCTGGAGTCAGAATACCTAACGACAACATACGAGAAACATGTAAAATACAACCAATAACGGAATGGGTAAACTCCAGACGACAGGAATGGAATAGCCACGTGTCAAGAATGGAAAAAGAAATATTAGTAAGGATAGCACAAGACAGCCAACCCCAAGGGAGGAGAAGTGTTGGACGCTCCAGCAAGAGATTGAGAGACAGCTTCTGAATGTTATCGAATTAGAACAGGCAAAAAATTGCCTAAAACGAAGAAGAAGCCATGATGTAAATGTTTTTGGGATTTGTTGAGTTTGAAGATTTATATATTAAAAATGAAACACTTTTGTCTTTTCATCAAAAAATATATTTATAATACAAATGTATACATTTCGTTAACAAAGTTAACACACCTCTTACATTAACTTTCATTAACGAAATGTATACATTTATATTATAAATATAATTTTTGAAGAAAAGACAAACGTGTTTCATTTTAAGAAGAAGAAGCTGTTCATTTTGGACACTATTTTCGCTCAGGTTATGTGCTAATGTCATTTTTGAAGTTTATCCGTTTATGATTATTCGTATGCTTGTGAAAAAAAAGAAAAAAAAGGATTTAAATCAAAATTCTGATTTTTCGCTTTCTGTTAGGTTCAGATTCAAATCAAATTCAAAAGGATTTGAATGCGTTTTCTGCGGCTAAAGGCTGACGGTCCAAACGTGGCCGACGTTTCGTACCTCAATTACGTGGCATTAATCTTGCTGATATGTGGTTCCAACAGGACGGAGCGACATGCCACACAGCGCACGCTACAATTGATTTACTCAAAGAAACTTTTGATGAAAAAATAATTTCACGTAATGGCCCAATTAGTTGGCCACCAAGATCGTGCGATTTAACCCCATTGGAATATTTTCCTTGGGGTTATGTTAAGTCACTTGTCTACGTCGATGAACCACAAACAATTGAACACCTGGAAATCAAGATTCGAAGAGTAATCGGCGAAATACGGCCGCAAATGCTGCGAAAAGTTGTTGAAAAATGGTGTTCCAGATTGCGCCATCTACGCGCCAGCCGTGGTGGCCACATGGCAGATGTCATATTTAAACATTAATTTCATAAAAAAAAAATTCCAATAAAGCCCGTTTCATTGATATTAAAAATATATTTCCTTGTTTAATTATGATTTAAACTTGTGTCACTCTATAAAAAACACCCTCTAGGTACTAACAATAACTATTAACTAAACCCTTTTTGTTATTTATTAAGAAATATACAATTATATGTTCTATATTAAATAATGTATTGTATCTAGAGAGAAACGAGATAAATTCAATATCATAACATGTTTAATTATTGCTGTTTTAATAGAATAAATATTTATAATATTTATATTTGACATAAAAACTTTTCACAATTTCAAAAAGAAAAATTAAAAAGCTAACAATGTAAACGATTTAGGTTAACCGAGCAAAATCAGAAATGCCGATTGTAAATGAGCAATCTTCAATATAGGAGATGTTTCACTATTTTCTCTCACATCAGCTTGTTTCAAATGTTTCAATTCGAAATATTCCAACATGGCAGCTATCCTATATTGTTCGAATAACATCAGTTTCTTATTAAAGAAATCTAAATATGGAGATCTGAATGCGAAATAATATGCACTGCATGCGGACATTATAGATTCAGAAACAATGTGATAAAAGCGTTTCCCATCTAAATCTCTTAGGTCTACAAAAATCTTGGCAGAGCGGTACGGGTAGAGATAAGCTATGTCTCTATCACCTCTTCGAATTTTCTACAACTTTTCATAGAGAGTGATGCTTCTAAATTGATTTCTAAACTCAGATAAAACATTGCAAATTGTAACGAACATAGGACTTGTAACCGCAATTTTTATATTACTCTCCCTCAATTCTCCAATCTCGTTTATGTCCTTGTCGTATTTCGGTTTCGTTAGTGCTCCAGTAAAAGAACATTGAAATAGATTTAATATAATTCCAATAAAACATATAAAGCAAATATTTATAATTTTCTTGCTAAAGTTGATATTTACCAGAGATAAGAATTTCTCAAGGATAACAAATGTTGTTAGGGTAATTGCAATATATATCCACGATTCCAAATCGTACGTATAAAAAATGTACATGTACAAGGGAATTAGTTTGCTTTTTGGTACTAGCACAACTAGATTGTCTCTATTGTAAGGGTAAGTGGTAGCTACGATTTTTATAAATATTGAGAATTTGTTAAAGGAAGCATCAACAGATTCGTTCGAGACCATGTACATAAGGTTCATAACGTCATTCACTATCTCAATATTCAACGACGCGTTCATTTTTTTCAAAATTTCCTTTAATACAATAACATCCGTCCCTACTAGCGATCCATTATGCAGCGTGTTTTTGGGAACATCTTCAATCATCGCTATTTTAATTGGATACTGATAGACGTTGGCTAATTTGTTCGGGAACATTTCATCAGTTTCCTCTAAGTAATGAATAGTCTTATTGAAAGGATTATAACCAGCAATTTTTAACTCTCCCAAAAAATTAAATATAACATTAAAGTTTAATATATTTGCGAACCAAATCTTTTTCATAACATCCTGCAACCATTCGGTATCACTAAATTCTCGACTGATAATTATAGTGAATCGTCCAAGGCGATGCAAGAAAAATATAATATAATATAGATGGCGCAAAAAGCCGTACATGAAACAAAGTATGAACACAGATGGCATTGCAGACAATAGTGTTAAGTTTTGATACAATCAACAAATTTATCACTTGTAAAGTATATCTAATCAAGTGTAAATATGGCTTACCACTTAGCAACGGTCGCAACTGTGGTGTGAGACGACGAGGAATAGGTATATCACTCACGGTTTGCAGAGGAATTTGTTTACATGGACGATAAATATATATATATATATATATATATATATATATATATATATATATATATATATATATATAATTAAATATGTATATATATATATATATATATATAATACAAAATTTTTGCTCGTATGTATTTATTAGGTAAAAATTATGTATTTTAAGTGGTGTGGGGTTTATAGGGGTGAGGCTTATGGCGTGGGACAGAGGGTTAACATTGGATTGGTGTTAGTGAGAAGAAAAAATTGTGTAAAAACAATGTGAAAAAAAATGAATTGGTTTTTCTTTCGAAATGTCAAATTAATTTATTGTCAAATTTTCTTTTTGTTTGTGGGATTTAAAAAATATATATAGTAATATAATAATATGTGGGATTCTATATAGAGGAGTAACAACCTCGTTAAAAAACCTGGGTTCATCTGGCTCAGGATGGTAGCACCTTGTATGGGCCCCTGCCTAGGGTTACTAGGTGAAAAATGGTCAACGGTCTTGCCAGCGGAAGAGGATTCTTAAATTCCCAACGCTGAGTGGAGCGGAAGAGCCGGGAGGTTACACCAATAAAAATCCGCTTTGTATCTGTCTTAGATTAAGCGACAAAGTGGTCAGCGTCTGTTCACCAGTGGTGCGGCTGTCAGAACATCTTCTTGATCTCAACAATCAAGTCGCAACCTTGTGATCTTCTTCGTGTTGACGTATACTCTCATCAACGCACACGCTCCCACAAACGACTTTAATAAGAAAGATCCTAAAACATCGGATACCTTCTGGGAACAGTTAGAAGAGGTCACCAACCAAATTCCACCGCACCACGTCAAGATTCTGTTAGGCGATTTTAACGCCCAGTTGGGTATAGAGAAACAATTTAGGAAAACTACAGGTATTCACACAGCACATAAAAGAACAAATAAAAATGGTGAAAGACTAATAACTTTTTGTGAAAATTTCCAACTTAAAATCATGTCAACACAATTTAGAAAACCCAGACAAAAGCTTTGCACGTGGAGGGCACCCAACATCAATATGGGTGAATTTCAAATCGACCATGTTGCCATCTCTCATACAAGCCAAAAGGAGGTCCTTAATGTAAAAACAAAGAAAGGTTTCTTCGATTCTGATCACAACTTGTTACAAATTAAAATTAAACTCCAACCCAACAGGAGAAGAACACGACAACCACGAATTTTTAAGCCTGACCCTGAATATTTAAAAACAAACAGGGACAGTATTTTGCAAGGAATCAACGAAACAAACTTGTTAAACTGAACAGAATTATCGGATGTTCACAGGAACGCTATGAGGATAGGCCAGCCCCCAAGTAAACGTAAGCACAGATGGTGGAACAGTATATGCGAACAAGCAATAGAAGACAGACTTAACGCTTGGAAAAAATTTCATAGCAACAAAACGCCAGACAAATGGCAGGAGTTCCTGTACATTCGGAAACAATCATCAAAACTAATTAGAAAAGAAAGACGTTGTTTTGAAAAAACAAGACTGGAGGAAATAGAACAAGAATTTACAAAGAATAATACTAGGAGTTTTTACAGAATTTTTAAAGAGAACCTGACAGGATATCGACCATCCAGCCTATGCTTTCGTCGATCTGATGGTTCAATGGAAACAAACACCAATGCGAATTGTCAAATTTTAGGTGAGTACTTCAACAATCTTCTCAACTGTGACCCCCCATCCAGCAAGTTTATTTTTGAACAATCTGAATCCTATCCAGATTCCGTGCCGCCTTTCTTCCAGGAGATAACTGACATCATTCATTCATTGAAAAACGACAAAGCCCTTGGGGAATATGGAATCATTGCCGAGTTATGGAAACTGGCTGACGACAACCTCATTCACAGAATACGCAATATAATATGCGATATTTGGGTGACCGAACAAATCCCCCCAGAATGGAAATGTGCACTTATACACCCGCTTCATAAAAAAGGTTATCACCTTTTGGTCACCTAATGGACCCGAACAATTATGGAGGCATTTTACTTCTACCAGGAACGTACAAAATTCTTTCGAAAGCTCTTTTGAATAGACATGAACCTCAAGTAGACCCACAGATAGGAGAATATCAGGCAGGTTTCCGTAAAGGGCGCTCATGCACGGAACAAATTTGGAACCTGAAGACAATCTTACAAATACGATCTTGTAGAAACACCGTGGTTACCTTTGTTGATTTCAAAAAAGCCTACGACTCCGTCGACAGACCAACTCTCTTCAGCATTCTGGAGGAATTCAAAGTTGATAGGAAAACCAGGGCATTCATCCAACAAATTCTCATCAAATAAAGGTTACATCAAAGGTTAAGTTTGGTGGAGCAATTTGTCAACCTTTTGAAATACATACAGGTGTTCGACAGGGAGATGGACTTTCACCCATCCTTTTTAAAATGGTCCTGGAAAAGATAATCAGAACTTGGGAAAAAGAGATTGAGGGAATACACATTGGTAAGAGAAGAGATTATAGAGCTAATATCAAATGTTTGGCGTTTGCTGATGATCTTGAAATAATATCGAATACCAGAGAAGAAGCAAAGCATGCACTTGAAAAATTACACGAAATTTCACAAAAGGCTGGTCTCCTGATATCTTATGAAAAAACACAGTATATAGAACGATCCCCGTCCGACAATCTACCCATCAAGACACAATATGGTTCTGTATCCAGAGTTTCCCAGTTTAAATACTTAGGAGAAATCATCTAACCGTCCGGCCTAAATATAATAGCAAATCAAGAACGAGTAAAAAAATTACAGAGAGCCTACCGAAAAATCAATATCTCTTAATGCAAAACTACAACACTACAAAACAGTCGTTCTTCCTGAAGCACTTTATGCCGCAGAATCAACATTAATTCATGGTCACTCAAAAATCAAAGAAATGGAGAAACAAGAACGTAAAATTCTCCGAAAATTTTTTGGGCCGGTAAATAAAGAGGGAATATGGATTAAGAGACCATCCTCAGAAATATATAAAACCGTAGAACCTATCACTGACACTTTCAGAAAGAGACGAGCTATTTTTTTTGGTCACATATACAGAAAGGACCAGAACAGAATTACGAAACAAATTTTCAAAATTACCTTCAACAGTAAAAATAGGTCCAAATGGATACAAGAAACTGAAGAAGACCTCAAGCAGCTAAACATCACGATACACGACATGAATGATCGGGTTAAATTTAGAAACACCATAATGCACCATAAATTTGATAAAGAACTGCTCCCAAAGATACCAGGAAAAAAGTGGACGGACGAACGGAAGAAAGAACATAGTGCACGAATGAAGAGGATTTGGGAAGAACGTCGCCGCATGACTGAATTGACATGATTCTTGTTCAAGTTTACACGCTCTCTTTAAAGGGAATTTACGATAGTAATAATATATATATATATATATATATATATATATATATATATATATATATATATATATATATATATATATATATATATATATATATATATATATATATATATATATATATATATATATATATATATATATATATATATATATATATATATATATATATATATATATGTATATATATATATACCAAAGTACAAGAGATACAAACACTGTTGAGGGAATGAGTGGAGCTGGACTCTCTGAACTGTACTCGACTAGTCTGGTTGAACTGGCTGCTGGCTGAGTCTGGTTGAACTGGGTGCTGGCCAAGTCTGGTTGAACTTTCTGGACTGAACTGAACTAGTTTCACTCGCTGACTGTCTTGCTTGACTGGGTCTACTGGCTGGACTGGTGTGACTGAGTCCATTGGCTGGATTGGTGTCACTTCGCTGACCGACTCCACTGGCTGGACCGGTTTGAATGAGTCCCCTGGCTGGACTGAACTCGACTCGTTGGTTGGTTGCGCCTGGCTGTTGAATTGAACTGGAGTCGACTTGCAGACTGTTTGCGTCTGGACGTCTTGCTTATTCGGGGTCCAGGTATTTATGCTATATCCAGGTATTCTTGTCCCTCTTCTGGGCGTGATTACTTTTCTATCTTCGGCTATTTGTTGTTTTGACGATTACCGATTCTCTGGAAAAACATCTAGTCGTAATTTCCCCAGGGATTACACCATTGACCCTAATAAAATATTTTTGGAAATTCTTTTGAAAATATTTGGGTAATCACCGTAATGCCCTCGTAAAACTAAAAATACAAATATTTCTTTATCTGATCGAGGATAACATTACCGAACTTAATAAAATATTTTCGGAAATGGTCCGAAAATATTTGGGTAATTATTGTAATGCCGTCGTAAACTAAGAAATCAAAATGGAGCGGCTCGTTGCCACTACATCAACCTCTTGCCAGTGATAACACTATATAGCGTTTGTTGCTGTTGTTGTTTGTTTGTTCATAGACGTCTGGTAGATGGTTGAATTCGTTGAGACCGTAGACGTTGTTTGTTGTTGCTAGTTTCCACGTAGACAGTTGAATTCGTCATTGTCGTCGCTGTTGCGGTGTTTGTTCGTAGACGTCTGGTAGACGGTTGGAGTCATTACCGTAGACGTTGTTTGTTGTTGCAGGTTTGTTGCGAGGCGTCTTCGTGGACATCGTTTGCTGATAGGCGGTTTCCCATGCAAAACCAGCTTGCACCTATCAGTCGCCGTTGCGGCATTTGTTCGATGACTCCAACCGTCTACCAGACGTCTACGAACAAACACCGCAACAGCGACGACAATGACGAATTCAACTGTCTATGTGGAAACTTGCAACAACAAACAACGTCTACGGTCTCAACGAATTCAACCATCTACCAGACGTCTATGAACAAACAAACAACAACAGCAACCAACGCTATGTAGTGTTATCACTGGCAAGGGGTTGATGTAGTGGCAACGAGACGCTCCATTTTTATTTCTTAGTTTACGACGGCATTGCAATAATTACCCAAATATTTTCGGACCATTTCCGAAAATATTAGGGTCGGTAATGTAATCCTCGAGCGGATAAAGAAATATCTGGTAGGCGGTTGAAGTCGTTACCATAGACGTTGTTTGATGTTGCCGGCGTACTGGTAGACGGTTAAATTCGTCATCGTTGTTGCTGTTGCGTGGTGTGCTGGTGGACGTCTGTTAGACGGTTGAAGTCGTTACCGTAGACAGTAGAATATTTAAAGTATGTGAGGAACAGATACTGGAGACTCCATTCTGTTTTAGAAATGCTGTAGGGACTAGAGAGGCTCTATTTGCGATCCAGGTGTTGTTTCAGCGAAGCAGAGATGTAAACTGCGATGTGTACGCATGTTGTGGATTATAAGAAGGCGTTTGATCAGGTGCGACACACGAAAATGATGGAAATTCTGCACAAAGCTGGCCTGGATGGGAAGCACATCAAAATCATCAGACATCTTTCTGTAAACTAACCACTTTATCTTCTTCTTATTTCGAATAGGCCTTCTTTGGACCACGATTGTTCAAATGTTGGGCTTTGATCTTTGCCCAGTATTGTCGCATCTTCTGGTGGTGTAACTCCTTTCTCTCTTCCGTCCAAGGGATACCTTTCTTTCGGGTTTTTTCCTGAAATCTACGGACTTCCTTCAGAGTGCGTCTCACAGACTGTCTGTCTTGTAGATTCTCTCTGTTGTTCCCAGTTCTTTAATATCTTTCACGGTTTCTGTCAACCAAGTGGTACGAACCTTCTTGTTTTGCCAGAAGGTTAACCGACGGTTGGTTAGTCGGTTTGGAGGGAATCTTGAAACGTGGCCACAGAAAGAAACCCTTATTTTCCTGGCACAGTCAGACAGCCTCTCAATATGTTCGTATAGCTCAGTGTTATGTCGCCTTAAGATTTCCCCATCCTCCTTTACCGGGCCTAGGATCTTCCTGAGGATTCTCCTCTCTCTGACTTCCAATTTCTCTACCAGACTTCTTCGGTTCAAGGAAAGACACTCCATGGCATACAGAGCTTCTGGTTGTAAGACTGAAGCGTGGTGCTAAAGTTTAAGGTTGCGTGCCAGGCATTTCTTGTTGTAGGTGTTCTTAGACAGTCGATATGCTAGTTCTAACTTATTGACTCTCATGGATAATGATGCTCTTTCTGATAAGTTGGGTTCAATCAATTCGCCGAGATACTTAAATTTCAGCGAAAATCATTTTGGAACATGTAATATTTGTGGGATTATGTGCCAAAATATTTGTGGTTATGTAAACTGTTTTTCTGTTAAGAGTGTTAAATGTATTTAGTCTCGTAATAAACGATTTTTTTTGTAACAAAGAAATTAACGGATTAAGTATAATTATAATAACAATTTAAAGTATTTTATTTATCCAGGGTGAACAATCTAATTCTTTGACCACGTTTGGCATTTAAATTGATGGCTGGTTTCATTAAAAATATATTTTAATAGGTTTTACACCATGTGGAACAATAATATTGTATACGTTTGTAGAGAAAAAATCGATATGTGTAACACCTTAATATCTAACACATCAATTTCGCGAAATATTTTATCAAAAATATTCCTCAAATTCCGTTCCTTAAATTCAGACCAAAACTGATAGTAATGAATGACAACTCAAACAGCTTTAGCTTCAAAACTATAACAGATATGTTAAAAATTATTTCAGGGCTATATAAATCATATATTTAACTATTAAAGTTATTATCTTCGCATCTTCATGGTCGATAGCCTTGACACGAGATTTTTTAAATTACAGAGTTCATGGAGAAAAATGTAAAATCTTTTTTTGTCCAACTATCCGAATTCACACCAAACCTGCATTTATTACTGTTCGATAGAGCACATTTCCTTCTGAAAAGTCTGTAAGTTTTATTTTTCCGGGACAAACCGTTTTCAGGGAGCATTTTTATTAGCAAACCTCCGTCCGCTTTCTCCAATTAAACCCATGTAAATGGAAGAACCAAATTCAAAGAAGTGCCCATAAAATCTTCATCTCGCTATGTTTAGCTGGACGTTCATCTGTCCATTTTGCTCTTGTTATTTTGGGTTTTTTCATTGATATAATTTCCAAGCTGTAGACCTTATGTCTAAAGATTTTTCGACTTTCGATGTCTGTGGGTGAGATGTTGGCGTTTTTAGATCAATTTGGACCTGTTTTACCCAGACTGTTGTCGTTTTCATTTTCTGTATATACTTCAAAAGTCTCCCTGTTAGTCGGTTGTCATTTAGTCTCATAACGTGCCCGTAGAATTTCAGTAGTCGTTTGCGGAAATCGGTTTCGATGTTGGAGTATTTTTCTGTGACAGTGGGTGATTGTAGACGAAAGATTTGTCTGTTAGTTTTGAACCAAGGATTTTTCGGATAATTTTTCTTATAGCCTTCTTGGTGTTCTCTATGTCTCATTTGTAATTAAGGTTTAATGTCTCGCTGGCGTAGAGTATTTCGGGTTTGATAACAGTCGTGTAGTGTCGGATTTTGGTGCTAATATTTATGCATTTTTGATTATAGATGCTTGCAACTCTTCCATATGCGTTCCGAATTTTGAGTTCTCGTGCTTTTTGTGCTAATATTTCTGTCCCTGTAGGTTCAATAATTTCGCCCAAGTATTTGAAGTGACTAACCTTGTTTATCGTACCGTATTTTGTAATGAAATTTTCTGTTTTGATGTGTTTTGTGGCCATGAATTCGGTTTTCGAAAAGGGAATTTGTAGTCCAGCTTTCTCAGCACATCCTTTTAGGACTTCGATCTGATGGATTGCTGTTTGTTTATTTTCGGAAAGGATCGCGAGATCATCAGCGAAGGCTGGGCATGTGACGTTGATGTTATCCTGTTGTTTTCCTAGTCTTTGGGTCTCCAAATTTTTCGGGTACATGATAAGTCGGCACTGGATATGTCGGCACCGGACGACTCGGCTCTTCCAAGTCGGCACCGGGAAAACTCGGCACCGGATAAGTCGGCACCGGGCAAATCGGCACCAGTCATCGGTGTATAAACTTTCTAGTATAACAGAGGTTTTGGTAATATCAAAAACAAAAGAAATCTTTTTATAATTAAAAAAAGTAACGCATGCCCTTTGAAAGATGAAGGAAATTGTAAACTATTTATTTAGTCACCTTCTAGCCAACAGTAGAATTCATGTGAAAACAGCGTTAAATTAAAAACTAATAATAAAACATAAATAACTTTATTAAAGATTAGAAATTACATTTCATAATTGTGAGATAATCCTCTCAGGTACTCCAACATGTTGTCCCTGTTATATGAATTTACTTTCTGCAGTATTCGCGCATCCGCCTCTTCGTAGCGTCTTCTCTTTCGGGGTGCTTCTAGCGGAACTGGATGAAATTCATGTCTCCTGTCAAAAAAACTTAACTCGCTTATAAAATCGAATATACTGGGGGGAAAACCGTGTTTCCTGATGACTGATTTATTGGGAGATTTTCTTTAATTTCCTTTATATTCTACTATTTTCTAATGACTTCTAATATTAAATTTTGGGCCTTTGTTGCAGTTATGCAAGATTTTAAGATTAGCTATTTCGGGGAATTTGTGATTAGATTCTAGACAATGGCTAGATAAATAGAATATTTTGGACCCGTTTTCAGAGGGGAAAAGTACCGTCTTGCAGAATATCATGCAAGACAAAATCCAAGGTAGAAGAGGTCCAGGAAGAAGACGCACGTCTTGCCTGAAAACCTGAGAGAATGGTATGGTGTCAGTTCTACTAGTCTGTTTCGTGCCGCTGCTAATAAAATAAAAATCATTATGATGATCGAAGACGTCCTCGGAGGACATGGCACATAAAGAGGAAGAAGAAGAATGGCTAGAGAATGAGCTTGTGTCTTCAACGCAAGGCACGAAGTGTTATTCGATATGCTTCATCCTGTCTGCCCTACGTAGACACCGAATCTCATAAACGTCAGATTTTTTGAAGGGTCGATATTGTCTTTGACATTAAATAATGTGTGGGATAATTTGGACCAAGGTTTAAGGGTCACTTGTAGGTTTTGTTCTCTCTAGCTATTTGCTCGCTAGTTTTGCCAAAGTACGTGAGCGAAACGAAAGGTTTATCTGGATTGGTCGTTTTCGGGTATATTTGGGACTTTGTGGATAGGCTCCATTTTTTATTTATTAAATTTTGGAAAAGAGTCATTGAAAAGCCATGCTCTGTGGCAATTGACTTGATGGTGTTTAACTTTTCTGTTCGGTTGTCAGCGGTTAGTGGGATGGAAAAGGCTCGATGTACATTGGAGTGATACGCAGCTAATTAATGTGATAGTGGGTGATATAATGAGAAAGGTATTGTACAGTTGACACTAGTAATGTCATTAAAATAATTTCTTCAAAATATTGGGAGAATTTATTTTCAACCAATTCATACTGGAGTTTCGCGAACAAGAAACGTTTGCGTGAGATTGAAGCTTTTTTTGTGTGTGGGTTGTTTGGCTGCAAAGCCTATCTGCACAGCGACCAACTTGATATATTGTGCTTGATCCTACTACAATTACTCTCCCAGGAATTCAACTTCGCAAACGAAGTCTAAGATATTAATGTGAGGCTTGCTACTCAGCTCTAAGGTGGTAATTCTTACGACCCCAAAGTGGCCAAGCCTTATGTGTGCTAGCGCTACACAAGTGCACATTATGTATACAAGTGTTGAGCGGTTTCTTCGTGTGATTCACATAATCTACAGGCAACTTTTACTACAGGCAACAGGCAACTCTACCTTTCCAATTTTATGTAGGTGATATCTCACCGGAAAATATTCTGTAAGTATGCCTACCAAGGAAGGAGGTGGTGGTGGCTCAGATAGTTAAGCACTTGGCTTCGAGTCAGACAGCGCGGGTTCGAATCTCACGCTGAACTAAAGCAGCAAAAATTAAAACTAATGGCTGCAACCCACCACACTCAATTCCCCAATCCGGATTAGGCAACCGTGGGGTCTCACTGTCTAACACCTTCTCTGGAAATTTGTCGTTCGGATTCGACGTTAAACCGCTAGGTCCCCCATATTCAATCTTAGTGCTGAGGTTGATATGTGGCAGAGAAGAGGCCGGTGCCCAGCAGTGGGACATAAAAAAAGGCTAATGATGATGATGATGATGATGCCTACCAAAGTTCTGATTTCTCATGTAGAGAAGCTTAGCCTCTGCTGCGTTTTTGCGGCAGAATAGTTTATGAGCCTTTTAGCTTGCCTCTGTCCTGGGTGTTTTTCCAGTAGGTTTGTTTTTGCTCTTCTTCCCATTTCTTAGCACCCTGCCTTACGTGGACCTTGGTAAGCCCACAAGTTAGCCCCGGACCAAAGAAAGGAGACTCGGCTCCGCTTTTGGCGAGTAAGTCGGCCATTTCGTTCCCATATATGCCCTGGTGACCGGGTGACCACATTAGCGTGAGTCTGTTACCTTTCGTCAGTTGCTTCATGGTTTGTTTACAGTTCCAGGTTTACATGGAATTAAAGTTGTCGACTTTTAAATTCCTTAGACCTACCTGGCTGTCTATTAGGATGTAGATTTGCACTCCATAATACGTTTCTTTAGGCAGATTTGTGCGAATCTTTCAATGGCTATAATTTCAGCCTGTAGTACCGTGGGAGCCTGGCCCAAGGTCGTGGACTCTCTGTGACTCCGGCTGTGTATGCCAATTCCTGTACCCTTAACAGTTTTTGATGCGTCGGTGTACTACATGGACGCTTTGTCTTTCAGATGTTCGATTCTTTGAACACTGCTTTAGCGGTCATTAATGACCACTTCAACGGCTGTGTCAAAGTCGTATTCTGTAGACATCGTGTCCCAGGGATGCTTCAGAAATTCCTTTCCGATTTGTTCCCTTATTTCCATGTGTTTCTGAATAGGCAATGTACAATGTTCAATGTACAATGTTCTTTTTCTACTTGTTTGTGCAGTGGGAGTAGATCCAACTAAACTTCCATTGCTGTGGTTGGAGTAGATTGCATCGCTCCTGTTATACCCAAGCACGCGAGCGGTTGAATCTTTTGTAGCATGCTTTGGGTCTTTATTTTCCTTTGTTTTGTACCACGTGTTTTGCTAATCGGTCTTACCACTGCTGTGTAAGGATATAGGACCATTTTGGTTTTTAGTCCCCGTGTTCTCCCAAAAAGCTTACGGCAGATCCAAAAGGCCGCTATGGCTTTTGAGAGCGTTTTGTTCAGATGCGAGTTCCAAGTGAGTTTTCTATCCAAGGTTACGCCTAGATACTTCATTTTCTCGGAGAACTCTAACGTCTGAGCATCAATGCTCGGAGCTTTCAAGTTCAGCTTCCTCTTTCTGGTAAAGGGGACCATTATTGTTTGGGTTGACAGTAAGGCCCTCATTCTTGCTCCAGAACAAAAACAGTTGATGATGTTAAGTGCACTCTGTGCAAGGTTCATGATTCTACTACCACAGTTACCCCTTATCATGACAGCAACTAAGATATTTCTAATTTACTTATTTAAACACACTTATAATATATAAAAATGTTATATAACTTATTATTCACAGTCAAATAAATTTCTACATTTACTTTCACGACTCGAGTTTCGACGTTTGACTGTCTGGAGATTGGGTGAGATTTCAAAGTTAGGAAAAGTTTAGGTCGGTTTAAGTCATCTTCTATTTGATGAAACCAATTTCTTTTCCTACTTGAACTGTTTACTACATCAAAGATTTTTTTTGAATATATATACATATACATACATACATACATACATATATATATATATATATATATATATATATATATATATATATATATATATATAATCAATATATTGTAAAAAGAATTTACGATTTAATGTGTCAGTGCACAAGATGTAGGTCATACATAAAATACGAAATGGTATGCAAATACCACTTCGAGAAAAACTACACAGCAAAGTGTAGTAGTAAAGCCGATTGGAGCGACGAATCCTCAGCATATCACATAGAGCAAAATGCCATCAAGTGGACAGATGGTTCGAAGACAAAGGAAGGCACTGGTGCAGGAGTGTTTGGACCTCGTACCAGATACTTCGAATCCATGGGAACATCTCCAAGTATCTTCCAAGCAGAGGTACACGCAATCGAAAGATTGTGTGCACAGTTTAACCTCTACAGGAATTACCGCAAAAAACGAATTGCTATCCTGTCAGATAGCCAAGCAGCCATCAAGGCCATTAGCTCATGCACCATCAGATCCAAACTGGTATGAGACTGTGTGGGGAAGCTGAACAAGCTTCTAGGGATAATAAAGTAACGCTATACTGGGTACCAGGACACACTGGTATAGACGGAAACGAAGAAGCCGATCACCTAGCAAACAAGGGATCTAGTAGCCCCTTTATAGGTCCGGAACCCTTTTACGGTATGAGCGTGAACACCATCCGCAAAAGTTTAGATGAAGAAATAAGAGGAAAATGGATGAAAACCTGGAAAGAACTTCCAGGGCTAAGGCAATCCAAAGTGATGCTGGGATCTTTTAACCAGAAGAGAACAAAAGCTTGCCTGAAACTAAGCAGGAACAAGCTCAGAATTCTGACAGGAGCCCTGACGGGACACTGCAGACTTAGGAAACATCTCAAGGCCCTAGGCCTAGAGGAGGATGATGGATGCAGATTCTGTGGCTCAGCAGAGGAAACCCCCATACATCTGTTCAAAGACTGCGGAGCATTACTTCGCAAGAGACAGATGTACCTTGTGGCTCACTGCTTGAACACAGAGGATCTGCAGGCCTTGAATCCCACCCAGATCCTAAAGGATAGGAGATTCCTAAAGGAATCAGGATTAGAGGAGGCGCTCTCAATGGGTAAGTACACCAACACTTGGAGGAGGAGGATGGGGTACAATAGATCTATAAAGGTCGCAGTACAAGTCGTCACCACCATATCTACAATCTACATAAAATAACGGGATTAGGCGGGAAGGATTAATATCTAAAAGACAAAGAGCACGATCTAATGATGTCTAACAATAGTACGGACAATCTTCACTTTTGGCACATGAGTTCAAGATACTCCATGTGAGCCGTTTCGCTGCGTCAAAGCAAGCGCTTATGAAACGGTCAAGACTATAGTGTCAGGGGCTGAAGGCCTGCAGTCTTACAAAAAACTAAAAAGCGACTAAAAACTGGATGTTTACTTAACTATTGGTAGATTGGACGTACCGGGATAATCTACCAATAGTTAAGTTAACATCCAGTTTTTAGTCGCTTTTTAGTTTTTTGTAAGACTAAGTACATATAAATATATATATATATATATATATATATATATATATATATATATATATATATATTTACTATTTTCTGAATTCTAATTAAGTTTTGGGCCTTTGTTGCAGTTATTCAAGATTTTAAGATTAGCTATTTCGGGGAATTTGCGAATACATTCTAGACCAGGGGTAGGCAAACTCTATATACTTAAGAGCCAATTTTTTATTTAAAATGATATCAAACTGGGTCAAGAGCCACTGATGACATTTTTTATAAAGTAATAATTATGGTTTTACTCATAATTCGCGATGATTTAGCGCCTTTGCGATAATATTATTAGTGGCCTTGACTACCAACTCCAAAACTTTACCAACATCTTCTGGAAATATTTGCACGCAAAGTGCTTCCTGGTGAATTATGGAATAGAAAGATAAGACTACATGATCATTATTTTTCTTTTTAAATTGTGACAAATCCTTTTTCCAAAGCAAACATCTTCTCCTCGTGTTTGGCCCTTGAGTAGAAATAATCCCAGGAGTTCTTATTTGGGACCATCGGATGAAATATAGCGAGGAAAGAGGACAACTTGCGCAGTATCCTTCTTATCACCAGACTCATCGTCCGCTATTGACATCGCTGATGCTAATTTAATGCTTAACATTGTTGTCCTTAACTTGTTGTTGGCATACATTTAACGACATTTTTTGTTTGACCTGTCTGTTACAGTTTTGGCAGACAATGGTAATCTTTTGATTTTATTCATAATATCTGCTTTATTGTTAAAATTGTGTGTCAGCCACATTTATAAAACAACTTTTTATGTACTCACCATCAGTGAATGGTTTTCCGTTCTTGACGATTTCGACAAAGCTTGCCAAGTTAGCATTATTTGCAGACTGTTAAAAGAGGAACTTGTCTTTTTAAAATGTTTCTTAAGTTCTTAAATTACTTTCTTTCTTACATCTCTGGACATTTGACTTTTTGTTGTTTGCTAGTTTTTCATGGAAAATAAGATAAGTTGCAAGAGCAGCTCCATTTTAAGAGGCCATTTTAAGAGGATTTTAGAGTTTCTGAGTTACGTCCAAAAAAGCACAATTGAAGACATCGGTGCAAAAAGGAGGCAGCTCCATATATTTACGATTTTTCGTTTTTAATCGCTATAAGGTAATTCAAAGGCGCTCTATCAATTGGTGCAACAACGAAGTAGCTTCGTTAACTCGTAAGGGAAATATAATGAATATATAGATGCCTCCTTATTAGATTCGCTGCAAAAAGGAGACAGCTCCGGAGCTACCTCGTTTTTGCACGGAATGAATAGTTCATAATTTAGCCGCTTGGATGCAACACATGCAATATGGAAGACGTTGCCGTTATGTTCAGTAGATTATCGAATAATATGTAGGCTACCAATAGTTCAAGCGAACAATTTGACGATTCGGACAGAGATCCTGATTTTTCTCAAGATGACCCTGGGCCTAGTGTTGGACGCTTTTCTGTGTTTAATTCAAGTGCTGAAATTTCATCGCTGGTCCAAAGTGATTCTGAAAGTGATGACGGTGAACAGAAACAAACAGTTGTAAAAAAACAAGTTGGCAAGAAACGAGCAAGAGATGAAAGTAAGTGGAATAGAAATATTGCTAAGAAAAGAAAAGCAGAAGGAAAATCTTACATTGGCATTAAAAACAAAAATAAATATCTGAAAGGTGAAAGGAAAACTGGCAAAAACTGTAACTGTAAATTCAAATGTTTCACAAAAATTAACGACACTGTTAAGCAAGATATTTTGACAATCTTTAATAATATTGCCAACAAAGAGAAACAGGACATATTTCTAGGAGGACATACAGTTATAAAAAAGGTTGCCAGATCTAGACCTAAATTTGGTGTATGACGAAAACGTTCTTGTTCCTGTGAATATATTATAAAAAATCGGCACAACTGTAACCAGGGTTTGTAAAAATGCTTTTTGTTCATTATATGGTGTTAGTAAGAAAAGAGTAGAACTTCTTATGAAGCACTTGAAAGATAACATTCCGGCACCCAAAGATATGCGTGGAAAACACACCAAGCGCCCTAATATGATACGTGAGGATGTATTACATCAAATTGATTCGCATATACAGTCATTTCCAAAAAGATCGTCACACTATAGCCGCACTAAAAATGAAAATAAGTTTTATTTGTCACCTGAACTAAATATGCTAAAAATGCATAGGCTTTATCTTCAAAAGTACGAACCCGATATATACGTTGCCATCCTGAACGATAAAAAAGTAAAGTCTCAAGTTTCATACGATTATTTTAATCAGTACTTTATTTCAAATTATAACTACTCATTTGGAAAGCCACGGTCGCACACTTGCCAGACTTGCGATAGTTTGGACAACCTCATATCAGTGGAAAAGAATGAAGAAGTAAAAAGGAATCTAATAACTGAAAAACAAGTACATGAGAAAAAGCAAACTATTTTTACACAAAAATGAAAGAAGATACTGCTGAAATTTCGGAGAACAAAGATGAGGTGGAGCTGTTAGCTTTTGATTATCAACAGAATAAGCCTCTTCCCCACGTACCTAGTGGAGATGTTTTTTTATTAACGGCAACTGTGGGAATACAACTTTTGTGTCTGCAGCCAGTTCGGGCAAATCGTACTTTTTCATGTACGATGAAATCATAGCCAAGAAAGGAGCTAATGATGTAGTAAGCTTTTTACAATATTTTCTTGAAAATTTTGTACCATCAACAGTGACAAAATTATACCTGTATTCTGATAACTGCAGCTCACAAAATCAAAACCAAGTCCAAGCAAATACTTATAGATTTGCTAAAATTATACACAGATATCCAGAACCAGGACATAGTTTCCTGCCCTGTGAT
This sequence comes from Phosphuga atrata, assembly GCA_944588485.1. Classification (NCBI taxonomy): domain Eukaryota; kingdom Metazoa; phylum Arthropoda; class Insecta; order Coleoptera; family Silphidae; genus Phosphuga; species Phosphuga atrata. The sequence continues at coordinate 8,396,137 of OX155903.1, read as the reverse complement.
CGGAGCTTCGGATTGATCGAAAAGGAAACGGGAGAGGATCGTATTGCCAGAAGAAAGGGTTGCAAAGGTAAAAAATACATGCCGCAAATTTATAGTGGTTCCAGTTTCCCAATTATAAATAATTTTAAACTTCAGTGGTCATTTCAACGGGACTTTTAAAAAGTACATGTTAAACCAAAGAAAACAGAAATTTGATTTATGTTCTTATCGTGTCATGGAGTAAACATTTGATGTTAAAAATTTGACCTTACCTCCTTCTACATTACTCCTATACTCTGGACTGTTACCACTTAAGCGCCCTAAATACCTACAAGTGAAATAACTTGCAAAAAAATATGTGCCTTCTGACTGAATGTGGTTTTATGATCGGCTGAAGTGTCAAGGAGAAGAAGAACCTACTCAGCAAGAAGAAGATAGCTTTACGGTTGATTAGTTTTTGTTTATTTATTACTTTTGATAAAATTTTGTTAATAAATCTCATTGAAATTTGTGTTTGAATTTTCTTTTTACTCTTCGGTGCAAAAAGGGGGCAGCTCCAACGTTTTATTTTTGATATTGTTATTCAATCTAATTTCCAAAAAGCGTAGTTTGTTAGTATATTATGTATTAGGTACTAGAGTTTAAGCCTACATAAGAATAAAACATATAAAATCAAAGAATTCGTAGTAAAACAGTTTTTTGTTTCTCCTGAAAAAAAATGCTAAAATGGAGCTGTCTCCTTTTTGCACCGATGTCTTCAATTTTGAACTATGCACTGACTTGACTGCGAGGCACAATAACTAAAAGAAACAACCGAGATCCGCGCTGTGACTGTGCGCGATGAACTTGGCGACGGCGGTCGTAACTTCCGAAAAGGGACAGACTCTTTCTTTTTTTGTTATTTTTTTGTTTCAATATATTTCTAGAGTCATAAGCTCACACCAAAAAAGTCACATGTGACTCGCGAGCCACACTTTTCAGACCCCTGTTCTAGACAATGGCTAGAGAATGAGCTTGAATGAAGCGAGTTGATATGCTTCGTCTTGTCTGACCTAGGTGGACACCGAATCTTATAAACGTCAGATTTTTTGAAGGGTGTATTTTGTCTTTGGCATTAAATAATGCGTGGGATAATTTGGACGACGGTTTAAAGGCCACTTGTAGGTTTTGTTCTCCCAATACAACAGCTATTTGCTCGCTAGTTTTGCCAAAGTACGTGAGGGAAACGTAAGTTTCATCTGAATTGGGGGTTTGCGGATATATTTGGAATTTTGTGAAATGGCTCTATTTTTTATTTATTAAATTTTGGATGAGAGTCTTTGGGAAGCCATTCTCTGTGGCAATTGACTTGATGGTGTTTAACTCTTTTGTTCGCTTGTCAGCGGCGAGGGAAGGAAAAGGCTCGATGTATCATGGAGTGATATGCAGCTAATTTATGTGATACTGGGTGATTTAATGAGAAGGGTATTGCACAGCCGATACAAGTAATGTCATTAAAAGATTTTTTTCCAAATATGGGGAGAATTTTTTTTCAACCAATTCATACTGGAGTTTCGGGAACAAGAAAGGTTTGCATGAGTTTGAAGCTTGAAATCGTTCAAAATCGCTTGAAAGCTTGAAAGCCTCGAAACACGAGGACACTAAAAACTAACAAGATAAGCATGCAGACAGGTCGAGGTTAAGTAATAACAATACATACCCACTTTTTCGCTATATATATATATATATATATATATATATATATATATATATAAATATATATATATATATATATATATATATATATATATATATACCGGGAGGTCCATTTAAGTGAAGACATTGAAATATCTCGAAAAATAAACATTGTACGAAAAAATTTGCTGGTGCTAAAGTTAGAACTCCTCATCCACCTCTTCTGCACGGGCGGGGGGTAACTCTGAAATCTTAAATGGAATTTTTCTTGCAGATTCAGATTTTATGACAAAAATAATAATATATAATTATAAATAAATTATAAATGGCGATGTAAAAAGTTAAAATTGGTTACGTTTCATTTTTCATAGAAACCCATGTGATTTAGTACAAAGTAATAGAAAACAATAGAAAACGATTTATTTAGAGTTGGGGTGCTTGTTCATTGGCGATTCGCCTTACCTCCTGCTTTTCAATTAAAGTAAATGTTCAAAAACTTGACCTTCAACTTCGATGCATTTATTGATTCGCGTTTCAAATGCTTGTGTACAGCTTAAAAGTGTCTCTGCTGGAATTTGAGCGCAAGCATTCTTGATTCGCTCTATCATTTCTTCACGACTTGTTGGCATTCTTTGATAAACTTTGTTTTTTAGAAACCCCCACAAGAAAAAATCTGGTGATGTCAAATCGGGCGACCTGGCAGGCCAATTTACCAGGCCACCTCTCCCGATCCAACGACCATTGAAATTGCGGTCTAATATCTCTCGTGCTAGTCGTGAGTAGTGAGCTGGACAACCGTCATGCTGATACCACATGGTTAACTGAATGTTTAAACTAATGTCCTCAAGTAATGTTGGTAGTTGGTGTTGCAAAAAAATTTAATATTTTTGTCCATTTAAAGTGCCTTCAACAAAATAGGGACCAATGAGCTTATCGCCTATGATTCCACACCAAACGTTAACCGACCAAGGACGTTGATGCTCAACCAGTGAGGGTTTTCTACACTCCAGTAATGCATATTGTGTCGATTAATGTTACCATGGTTTGTGAAGTTAGCCTCATCGGAAAATAGTACTTCACGGAAAAAAAATTGGTACCTTCGTATCTGATCACTTGCCCATTCACAAAATCTTACTCGATTATAAAAATCATCACCATGAAGTTCTTGGTGCAGTGAAATATGATACGGATGAAACTTATGTCGATGCAGTATTCTGAGAATACTAGTTCGAGGAATTCCAGAATCGCGAGCTAAATCTCGAGTGCTTACTTGGGCGTTTTGGGCAACAGCAGCTAGCACAGCTACCTCATTAGCTTCTCCAGTAACAGTTCTACTACGCGTTCTTTTTTTAGATTGCACACTTCCATGGGTAGTAAAGGCTTTAACAACATTGTAAAAACATGACGGCGACCGAACATTATTTGGAAAAGGCACAGCATACAAGGCAACAGCATCGTCTATATTTCTTCTACGCTCGCCATAAATATAAATCAAATCAAATGTATTTTATTTCATTATTGAAGATTATTTACAATATTCTAAATGAAATATGTCAAACAGAAAAGACAATCAATATAAAAAAATATAAAAAGCTTTACAAATAACAAATAAATATACATGTAGAAACAATTCACATGTAGTACAATTTTAGGTAATATTTATTTTTGAATAAAATTCCTCCATATTGTAAGGTTCAATCATGTTAATTATGGTGTATAGTTTCTTTTTAAATTCTTTTAATTCTTTAATATGTTTAATGGCTGTTGGTAGCCTGTTGTAGAGTTTAATGCTGCTATAAGGTGGGTTTCTTTCGGACATTGATAGGTTGTGTTTCGGCAAATCATACAGTTCATTATTATAACGTGTTCTCCTTTCGGCCGGTTTATGGAAACCAACGAATAAGTCCTTATGTCTGTAAATAAACAGAATACTTTCATAGATGTAGACTCCTGTTGTAAGTATATTTACTTTTCTAAAAACACCCCTACATGTTTCCCGGTACTGCAGATTGTGTAAAATCCGGATAGCTTGTTTTTGTACCCTAAAGACATTCCTAATATTTGTACTATTACCCCAGAATATAATTCCGTATCTTAAATGCGAATGCAAATTAGAAAAATACACCAGCCGTAAGACTTCCTTATCTGTATATTGACGGAGGGTTCTCAAAGCAAAAACTGCTTTGTTAAGCCTCTTGCTGACATGCCTGATATGAGATGTCCAATCTAGCTTATTATCGATGTGCAGTCCTAGAAGCCTTACTGATTGTTGTACCTTTATCATCTCGTCTTCAAATTCAATTTCTTCCGGATAACTCGAGGGGCATCTACTTGTTTGAAATATAATTGTCTGGGTTTTATCTTTGTTTACTAACAATTTGTTATTGGTAAACCATGCCACCATAGCCGACATAGCTAACTTAGTGTTCTGATTAATGTCTTCCACAGACTTATTGGATACTAGAACAGTCGTATCATCCGCGTAGTTAATCATGGTATGTTGCGGAATGATGGCCGTTTGAGGTAAGTCATTTAAGAATATTGTGAAAAGTAGAGGTCCTATTGTGCTACCTTGTGGTATTCCCAAATTTACGGTGATTAAATTGGAATTAACGAATCCATGCGGAGTATTCAGTTTAGTGCTTTGTGTTCTATTTTTTAAGTAGGAACTAATCCAATTTAATGCCACTCCTCTGATACCATACTTTGAAAGTTTATCCAGCAATATACCATGATCAACTAGGTCATATGCCTTAGAGAGATCCATTAGCATCCCAACAGGGATATAACGTGATTCTAAATGCTGTATTATGACGCTAACGAACTCATAGCAGGCCGTGTCCGTGTTTCTTCCTTTTATAAATCCGTGTTGTTGGTTATTTATTATGTTTTGTTTCTTGAAGAAGGAGAGTAATCTTTCACACATAAGTCTTTCGAAAACTTTCGAAAAAACCGACAAAACATTTATGGGTCTATAGTTACCTATGACAGCCTTATCTCCCGATTTATATAACGGGGTGATCAGTCCAATTTTTAACTTCTCCGGAAATTTGCCCGTTTTCCAGGAGTTATTGATGATATGTTCAAGTGGGTGGAGGATATATGAGAGCACACTTTTTAAAATTTTGGAGGAAATTTCATCATGGCCCGCACTTATTTTATTTTGTAAATTCATGATGGTATTATAAAGTTCATCCTTACTAACTGGTTTTAAAAATATCGATTTTGTAGAAGTCTTCACTATATTATCTTTATAGTCCGTATTATTTAGTCTGCTAGGTTTTTAGGAATGTTTGCGAAAAAATTATTTATGTTGCTGGCACTTGTCCATGGGTCCTCATTGTGGTTAACATAGGGTTCATTGCACTTTTTCATCTCCGTTATTTTTCTAATTATGTTCCAGGTAGTTTTTTGGCGATTAAGTGACACTTCAATTTGTTTTTTAAAAAAGTCTTTTTTATCTTTCCTTAGTAACGTGATATATCTTCTACGAAGGTTATTGTAAATATTTTTAACTGCTGGGTTGTGGAACGCTAACATTTGAAAAAGTTGTAGGTCTTTTTGCAACTGCACCAATTGAAGGTTAGTGTAAATTGATTGAGGTGTTCTTTTGGAGTGGATAGGAATTCTGGGGAAAGCTTCCTCGAAGTTCTCTCGGAGGATATCCATGAAGAAGTTCCACTGGCTGTCGATGTCATTATCGTCGATTTCTAGTAAATCATCCCAACTAGCTCCCTCCATTAGTCTCTTATAGAAGTTTATATTATCTTCATTGAAAAATCTGGTGTATTTAGTAGTCGCGGCTAGTTCGTCAATACCAAAATCCATCGTGAATATCTGTGCATACTGATCGGAGATGTGGTGGTCCCTGGTCACAACGCTGTATGTTGTGTTAATTCTTATAATTAAGTTATCAAGGCATGAACCAGAACCAGGGTGGCTTATTTCCCTTGAGGCTATAACTGCATTAAAAGATTCAAGCAGTGATAAGAATTGATAACATGTACTTGAGCTTTACAAGATATTTATATTATAGTCTCCAGCTATTACAAATCCAGTGTCTTCTTTGGAAAGATATTCCAGGAGTTCATGTACTTTCAATATAAAGGACTTATTATTAGTTAGAGGCGCTCTATAAAGGCTTATAATGATCAGTCCCTTTCCGTTAATATTTGTTTCTATAGCGGATACTTCAAAAATATGCTTCTCTGCAATAGTATTAATGTCACGTCTGAGTCTGTATGTTGTTCCCTTTTTACAGTATATGGCCGATCCCCCGTGTTCTCCCTTTTCTCGGCAGAAGAAAGAACCCAGTTCGAAGTTGTTAATTCTTAATAATTCAAGTTGATCTGAGTTCTGCCAGTGTTCAGTTACAGCTAGAAATTTGCATTGATTGTATTTTTCTAGCATATACTCTATTCTATCTATTACATTACCGACAGATTAAACATTTTGATTTATCAAGATAACTTTAGTAATAGTACTAGGTGCAGTCTTAGGGGACAATGGAATGTTTTACTTTGGCTTCTCTCGGATTCGGAAAAAAACACCGATTAACGCATGCGTACTTTGGCCACGTATCTGGATTATATAAATCATTTAAATACTCAAACGGCACAGAGATTTTGAAAGAAGAATACTCTTCGGGATGTTTTGACTCTAATTGTGTACATAGTGCTGACTGTATGTTTTTGCTGCGCAGATGGTCGATTATATGTAATTCCGTGAGAGTTGGTTCCAATTTATAAACATGAATATGGGCCCATTTCTTGGCTGCTTTAATCGTTGTTGTTTCCGAGTTACCCTGTATTATTTTAGATATTCTGTACCGTCGCTGTTTTCTTTTTTGAGTCTCCCAGATATCTTCCTTATAATTTATGTTTTCAATACTTTTTTCTGTGTCCTCACTGGAACGCACTTTTTGTTTTCTCGGTACGGTTCGCACATTTTTATCGCGTTTGATTTCGACTATATCAGTATTGGGATGCCGTTGTTCGATCTCTTCTGTCTCACTTACTCCCATAGGTTTTCGAGTACTGTTTAATATTTCGTGCAGTTCTGAAGCGCGTGAATCTAGTTTAACGTTCGCTTCGTTCATTTTAAACAATTTTTCAATAGCTAAACTTTGTTTACAAATTATGGCATTTAAATTATTTTCCACTACCTCAATTTCCTTCTTCACTATTGCGGATATCATGTCCTTAAAATCCTGACTTGCCAGATATTCTAAAATTTTTTCACTATGTCCATCCATAGTTCTTGAACGTAATTCCCTTGACATACTTTATTTAAGTTTAACTTTTAATTAATTTTTAATTATTTGCACATAAACTATTTAATGCACTTTTAACTGTTTTAGCAATATATTTGCCTCATTCAATTCCGAACGCGACTGTAAATCATTTCAACTTTTTCTTCTATAGAAACAGGAAACATTTTTCTGCTCTTAAGTCGAACACTGTTTTGGTTTAATAAATACAATTATTGCGTGAAAGAAAAAGATGGTGGCAGAAGCCGCCTTGATAAACATGGTTTTTTTTTTGAAAATCTAAACGTAACTAATTTTAGCAATTTGCACTGCCATCTACAGAGATTCTAGAAAAATGTTAAGAACAAAACTTTCATGTTTTTTTGTCGAAGAATCTGAATCTGCAATAAAAATATGGTTTCCATTTTAAATTTCAAAGTTACCACCAGTCTCTCTTAGAAGGAGTAGGATGGGAGGTCTAAAATTATTATCAGTGAATGGCCCCCTGTGAAATATTAACATTTCATCTGGGTAATTAGTTTGTAATATGTTTATTTTTATGAGATATTTCTATGTCTTCTCTTAAATGGACCACCCGGTATGTGTGTGTGTTGTATTCTCTTCTCGGGAATTCCGCGTTGATGTTGAGGATTGGTTGTGAAAAGAACCGGATTCTCGACGTTTCGGCAAACTAACATTCGCCATTCTCGAGATATATGCGTCCGTCCGGGTCAACCGTTAGACGCATACTGAGAGCTCGTTCGTGCGATGTTACTACTTATAGCTGTCTGGCTTCGGGTCATGCGCGTTGTGTGCGGTGCTTCGGTTCGGTTGTTTGTTTGTCTTGTTGGTCGTATATGAGTCGGGGGTGTCTGGGATTGCATTTTGAGGGTGGATATGATCGTTCGCCATGCTGGGGACAGTCTCAAGTGAATCGTCTCTCGTGTTAATGCAGTAGTCTCGTTTTTCTATCTCTATGGCTTCTCTGTATACTCGTGACATTCCGTGGCTAATCTTTGCAAGAGTCCTTGAGTTTCTAAAGTCCATCCAGTGACCGGTGTTCGTGTGTTGGACAAGTGCCGATGAAACTTTGTCTCTGTGTCTGACTGAAACTACATGTTCTTGAATCCTAGCCGATATTTTTCTATTGGTACGTCCAATGTATGTGTTCGTTCACATGTTCCGCAAGATATTTCGTAAATTCCATGGGATTCTAACGGGTCGGTGTCTTTGCCGCTGCGGAGCATGGAGGATATTTTCTGGTTAGGTTTGAAAATGGTGTCGATGTTGTGTCTTTTAAGGATTCTGTCGATTTTGTCAGTTGATCCATGAACATATGGTAGGTATGCTGTGCTACCAAGTGTCCCTGAAAGTTTAAAATTTGCTCATTCCATCACTTTACCTCATAGTAGCCGTACTTTGCTACATTGTGTGTAAGAATCTAATGTCGCTTGACGTTTACATTATCACAGCTAGCTTTACAATTCAGCGGACCAAAAATATAATTTAAAAACATAATTTATGTATATTTATTTCGGCACCGCACACAACGCGCATGACCCAAAGCCAGACAGCTATAAGTAGTCGCATCGTACGAACGAGCTCTCAGTATGCGTCTAACGGTTGACCCGCACGGACGCATATATATATATATATATATATATATATATATATATATATATATATATATATATATAAATATATATACATATATATATATATTGGGTGTTATATATAAACATATTGGACAGGATTATAATAAAACACTCTACTTTTCTACTTTCAATATATGTAACATTTTTAAAATAAATCACTGGTGCAACAAAATTCTCATCCGTTCAGAAATCCACTTTTTTTTCTAATTAATTCACTTATCTGTTGATGCTAAGATATTTTCCTTCTGACGTTCTATTTTAAATATTACGATGAGCAAAAATATGTGGTATATATGCTAGTTTTTGTTTTTTGAATATTTTATTACTCATTTACGCATATTAATTTCATCCATTGCAACTTCAGAGTAATCATTCGATAGACATAACGTCCAGTGCAGTAACGGCGATATTAGGTCTCTTTTCACTTTTTTATCTTCGGATTTCACAATTCTACTAACAAGAGCTCCTACAAGAATAACTATAATACATCCTATGGGAACATAGTAGAAAAAAGATATCCTATATAAAAACATAGGTTTCCATTCGTAATTTATAGAACTCCTCCTTAGAAAATCAAATAATAATAATTATTGAATAAATAATAAATAAAGAAACTGCTTACTGATATTGGGAATTAGTCAGATTTAAATATGCTGTACATCCATCGGTTGAAACTGTTTTTGATTCAAGAACCAATAGATTTTTTATCTTGTAATATTGCGTTCCCAATACCATCCAACACATAAATAGCAGTGATACAATAAATCCAATAGTTGCCCCCTGTGAATAGTATAAAAAATGTTACAGTACATTGAAATATTGATTTATAATCGACCTTGGTGTGTGCTTTAGGTACGAACATTCCGAGCAGGAAAAGTCCCAAAAGAGGTCCGGCGACAATTGAAGACATGCTGAAATAGGCTGTGAATAATGGACCTAGATAAGGTACAAGAAACGATAGGCCTAGACATAAGAAACCAATCAGAGCGTTTATAAGATTTAATAGGAGTCGTCTCTTTATTTCGCATGTGTTTTCCGGTAAAAATTTTATCACAAAATCATTGTAGATTGTGCAGGAAACTGCATTTAGCCCAGCCGATAAAGAACTAGAACAAATAATTCATTAAAACGATTGAAGAATGCATTTTTTAAAACAAATGTAATTAATACCTAAGTGATGCACTAAATATTCCAGCTATGAATAATCCAGCTAAGCCTGGTATATTACTGGTAACGTGTAAAATATAATATGGAATCATTTGATCCAGTTTACTAATTTTTTTAGATAATAAGGGATCGCAATCTTTAAATTCTGCATACATAATTAGTCCGAGATATACCACAATGAAGAGTGTTCCCGACATGCATATACTGAACATTATTAAACATCTGAAAACACGATACTATAGATTCAATTTTATCAACGTCTTGCCTTACTTTTTCAATTCCTTTCGGTCTGGAAGCGATAAAAATTTTTGGATGGAGGTTTGATTCACCACAAATATTTGAAACCAGATCGTTGAGTTACCGAAAACTAGAGCCCAAAATGTTTCTCGTTTGGTGATATCCAAATCAAAACTGTTACATAAATATATTTATTATTTGCAACCCTATTATCATATTTAAATGTAGATATACTTTGGAAAACTATAATTGAGCCGTTTATTTTTAAGTTTTATTTTTTTAAATGGACTGACGCCACTTTGAAAATAAACGGCTTATTTAGTTTTTGTAAAAGAAACAAATTATTTACTTAATTTCCAATCTTTTTCCTTCTATTGCCGTTAAAAAAATCTCAGAAACAGTTCCTGTAGTTTTTGAACCAATTATGCACACTACTATGAGGGCGACTAACATACAGATAAATTGCATGGTATCAGTATATACAACAGCTTTAATTCCTCCCAACGTTGTGTAAAATATACAAATTAAAGTGACAACCAGAGTAATGTGGCTCACTTCTATATTCGAACCTTAAACACAAGCAATTTATAGATTCAATCCTAAATTCTAACCTTAAATATAATCAATTTTTGGAATCGGATTAGCTAAGAAAAGTTTTTACTAGGTTTGTAGGTCTCGTAACTTGCAGTCTCTGTTGAAAATAATTTAATCACAAATGTTTTCAACATAAATGTCATTACATTATGATTTGCCAGAACGTTACCTTTATGTTTTTTTTTATTAAATATGTTTCAATTCAGCATTCCGTATTAAAAATACACAGGAAACAAATACGAGGCTGTATATTGCAGTTTTTTTAAATAGGTTTGTTAAGTATGGACAGGAAACTATGTCCAGAAACATTAGTGTAAAATAAAAAAACTACTACTATGTGTTGTGACAAGATAGTTCATATCAATAGGGAAAGATGATTCGCTCTGGATCCTCCTTCACTCCTAGCCAAGGGAATGATAAGGTTACCTAATCTAATATGAAGGGGTAACAGGTAGGAGTAGTTGGTGGTGGGTGAAATTGGGAGGTTGATGAGAAAAATCAAATCTGGTGTCAGAACGGCTCTAGCATGTAGCCTAAGAGAGATACCGCCCGACCGCCACGCTCTCAGTAGATGATGTCATCCTGCAGAGTCCATGAGATAGTTGAACCCATCAAATGCAATATTTGTCTTGGGCACGGCCACGCCCAAAAGACTGCAAACAACCGAGGAGAGATATGACCGGACTATGCCTGAAGTGCTTGGAAAAAGGACACACTACCAGAGAGTGTACCAATCCTGAGAAGTGCTACATCTGCCTACAGGAAGGTCACCGCGCTGGAACAATGGGATGTGAGACCTACCGCAGGGAAGTCAACAGACTGAAACTGGAAAGAAGAACCCGGATTGCAAAGCCCGTCCAAAATGGCCAAATTCCTTCAAATTAATTTGAATCGCTGCCGCGCGGCCCATGACCTGCTCTATCTGAACAGGGCCAGATACAAAGCCGACGTACTGCTGGTAACTGAACCCAACAAGCACCATGTTAGGAGCAACGCCTGGGCAATAGACGCCCAGGCCGACACTTCTGTCAGAGTGTACAATAATATCCCAACTACCTACGGAAATGGTAACGGAACATCCTGGTGTGAGATAGCGCGGATAACAATCTACTCATGCTACATATCACCAAACACTAACAGAACTGAATTCTAAATTTACCTTCTTCATTGTAAATGAACTATCTGCAACAATACGTAGGGAAAATGGCTCAAAAATAGTCACTGGAGACTTCAACTCAAAAAGTCTTCTCTGGGGGTCTAAGTATGAAGACCCAAAAGGCTCTATTCTCAAGGACTGGTTAGCATCACTCGACCTGGCCATGATCCCACTTTCATACACGGAAATCATTAAAGCACGATCGACGTTACATTCTGCTCAATTGACATGGTCGATTGCATACAAAACTGGCAAGTACTCGGGGAAGAAACACTGAGCGATCATCAGCTAATAACCTTCGACCTTGTCACTAGGCCTGGGCAACAACCACTGTCAAAGGCAAATGCGCAAACAATCAGTGGGTGGAAGTACAACTCTCACAAAGAAGACGCCATCAAGGAGGATCTCCAATTAGAGCTCAGCCAGATAGAGATACTCGACGTGTCCACCGTCACTGCGGCTCTTTCTAGAACCACCGAGCCATCCTATCGAGACCCGGAGCGGGAGCGAGTCGGAGCAAACCAGTCTATTGGCGGAACCAAGAAATCGCGACGCTACGGAAAGTGTGCATCGGCAAAAAAAGATCGTGGTCAAGGCTCAAATCAAAACGAAACGCAAATCTCGAAGAACTAGCAAATGGCCATGCAGCTTACGCCTCTGCTAGGAAAGATTTGAAGATCAGTATAAAAAAAGGCAAAGCGGGCCTGCTGGGAAAAAGTTATTGAGGCCGCGAACGGCGATGTTTGGGGAGACCACTGCGAGCAAGATTAAAGCAGCCGACGATTTGTTCACGCAGAAAGACCCATTTCTGGGACCGAGAAGTCGTAGACACTGTTCCCCCAGAAATCAGGGCTAGAGAAATCTTAGAAGCTACTGCGAGAATAAAAGCTAACAAAGCTCCAGGCCCTGATGGCATCCCACCGGAAGTTGTAAGACTAGCTGCCCTCCTTCATACAGAGACTTTTGCAAACATGTTCAACTCGGTAATTCGCAGTAAAAACATACCAGGTAGATGGAAGGAGGCCAGATTGTTTTTTGTCCCCAAGCCAGGAAAGCCCTCATCGTTACGCCGAATCTACCTACTAAATAGCCTAGGCAAACTTTTCGAGCGTATAGTAGCCACCAGGATAAACCAAGAGCTTGATCTGCATGGAGGGCTATCAACAGCACAATGTGGTTTTCGAGCGGGGAGGTCGACCAAAGACGCCATCTAGATGGTTATCAAGATCGCCCACTATGCCAACTTGGGTAAACGTAGGCACAGGAAAGTATGTCTAGCCGTTGCACTAGAAGTTAAGAATGCGTTTAACACTGCGCTCTGGCGGCAAATCGTAGACGCAAGCAGAAGGAAAGGAATATCTACATATTAAATAGAATTAATTACAAGCTACTTCACAAACAGGAGCCTAATAATAGACAACACAACCAGGCGGATGACGTGTGGTGTCCCGCAAGGGTCGGTTCTCGGACCGCTCCTGTGGAACATTCTTTACGATGGCGTTCTAGACCTAGAAAAGACTAAAGACCTTAAGAACTGTAGACTGGTAGCATTCCCCGACGACCTCCTTGTGGTGTCCGCGGACACAAATATGAAAGCCGTGACAGCCAGGGTCGAAACCGTCGAAAGCAACGAACTGCAAATAGTTCCAGAGAAGTCCGAGGTTTTTAAATAAACTATGGTCAATCTCATGATTAAGAGCGAGTACAACTGCAATACAATAACAAATCTGTTTTCCGAAATCCTTAAAAGTAAGAACGAAGACGAAAGAAGGGATGGTGTGGCAAGTAACAAAGGCCAACCCTAGATGAAAATAAAAGGAAAACAGAAAAACTAGGGCGGTAAAAAACCGTCCGGGCTGGCTGCAGACCCTGAAGGAATGCGCAAGCGATGCCGAGGTGGCGTACTTTCAGGTCAAGTGGAAGAATGGGTTTAGTGAGTGAGAGCCTCACACACAGGCTGGTAGAGCTTCCCCCCAACCAACAAAGTCATCCGCCGCCGCAGATATTCCCAAACTAATTATCTCCATTCTGATTGGTATAATAATTGGTTTTGGAATAAATAACTAGTTGACCGTGTGTCTCAATTTATATGTAATCTTATGGAAAAGTGTTTTATTATTAACAGTGATTTATGAAAATTAATATTACTTAACACGTACAAACTTTTTCTCAACTCAAGCTTGAAACTAATTTTGTGTTTGGATCTAAACTTGTAAACGCGCTTGAGAATGAATTGTGAAATAGTTGAACCACCGAGTCAGCATTTTCATACTAGATATATAGCAACATCGCTATACAATCAGATGTTCGGGCGTTTTGTTTACAATAAATTTACTAACACGCGCCTCTAGCGCGAACGAATGTTTAACATTGTATTTTATAGTTATTATTATTATATTATTTTATAGCTATTTTGAGCGTGATCGATATTTAAACCGGAGCTCTAAATTCATCGTCATATCAACAACTAAAACTGTATCTCTGCGATCAATGTGTAAAGGATTTCGCAAGCAAGGATAATCTCTTGGTATCCATAAGGAAGTATGTGATGACAATCAAAAAATGTACTACAAATGCACCGTTTGCGATTCAACTTTCACAAGAGAAGATAGCGAAATATGAGGAAATATAATATATAATCAATAATAATGGTGGGAAGAAGAGGAGTCTAAATACTGAATATTCACCCTACACCTCCAAGAAGATAAAGCTAGAGCCGTAGACAGTCAAATAATTTCTGTAAAATATGCAATAAACAATCCCCAACAAGGCTAAAGTTTGCAGGAGATCTACGATCACAGAAATACCTCCAAGCAACAGTGAAGCCGGATCGGCAGAACATCATCCAAGCTTGTGTCAGTTTAAGAACAGAGTGGTCAGGTTTTTTTGCTGGTTCAGGGATTGATGTAGATAGTTTTATTAGTAAATTGAACAGCCGTTGTACGAGAATCCGTATTCTATCCATCCACTTTTGGTCAACTTTAATTGTTGGATAGAAGTCTGGGATAGTCATTGAAAAAAATATTGAATTCGTTGGTTTTATTCTGTGGGTCTTCGTAATGCGGATCTTTGATGGTGTACTGTTTGTTACTTGACATTTTAAAACAGTAATTTCCCTCACTATAGCCCACGTTGTTTTCATGGTATTATCTGAATTTATTAATTTGTTTTCTAGTTTCTTTTAGTAGAAACTCGTTCCTTCGTCGTGTCTTGTTGTATTATGTCTTGAAGGATTTGTAATGGTGAGACATAATTTGTAGTATTCCAAGTCGTGTTTTTAGTTTATCTATTTCAGAGCTGGTAAAAACGCGTTTCCTGTTTAGGCAGTTTACATTGCGAATAACTTTAGTGCTCATCCACATTGAGTTGCGGGCGCGGTGGCGGACGCGGTTACGGAAGATCAAACATATGGCGTAATATCGAAGTATTCACGTACGAAACGCACGTGCGGTCTAGGTAGCGGGCAAGCTAACGACTGTAAACTGAAATATTGTGCAATACTGCGCCAATCTAATATTCGCGAAGTAGGTTTCCCTATCGTCGAGAAAAACTACAAATGCAGCTCCTACTCCCTGGTCAAATTTTGACCCGTCCGTGTACACTATCAAGTTGAGTTGTTCAGTTGATCCAATATAATAATTTATGAAACCAAGTTCTTTAGGGTGTATCCTGCCCTGGACGCATAATCTAGTTTCCATCATTTGAGGAGTAACAGGTAACCCTGTCAATTCCTAAAATTCGATCCAGTGCATACTGCGCAGAAGTTATTTGGCCGACGCCTCTGCCAATCTCATATCTACAGGTAATAGGCCGGATATAGCATAGGCTGCTTCATTAGAGACAGTTTGATAGATGTGGATGGTGGACGGAGTGGACGGAAAGTGAACGAAAAGTAGACCGAAAGTGGATGGATAAAATGCGGATTCTCGAACAACCGCTGTTCAATTTACTAATAAATCTATATACATCAATCCCTGAATCATCAATTCGCTGACCTAGCTGACCACTCTGTTCTTAAACTGACACAAGCTTAGATGATGTTCTACCGGACCGGCTTCACTGTTGCTTGGAAGTGTTTCTATGGTCGTAGATCTCCTGCAAACTTTAGCCTTGTTGGGGATTGATGATTGCATATTTTACAGAAATTATTTGACTGTCTACGGCTCGAACTTTATCTTCTTGGAAGTGTAGGGTGAATATTCAGTATTTAGACTCCTCTTCTTTCCACCATTATTATTGATTTTATATTATATTTCCTCATATGTCGCTATCTTCTCTTCTGAAAGTTGAATTGCAAACAGTGCATTTGTAGTACATTTTTTGATTGTCATCATATACTTCCTTATGGATACCAAGATTATCCTGCTGGCGAAATCCTTTACACAATGATAGCAGGGATACAGTTTTATTTGTTGATATGACGATGAATTTAGAGCTCAGGTTTAAATATCAATCGCGTTCCGAATAGCTATAAAATAATTATCAATGATAAACATCCGATCGCGCTCGAGGCGTGTGTTACGAAATGTTATACGAAAACGCTGACTCGGCGGTTCAACTGGAGTTTCGGGTGAGGGTTGGAGGTGGTGTTGGCGGCGGTACCTGGGATGGTGTTTGGGGGGTGGGCTTTGGAAGTGGGGGTTGAGGACGGGTCCTGGAGGGCAGCGTCTGGGGTGAGGGGTCCTGGTGGAGAGGCTGACGTGCTAGGAGCGAAGGAGGATCCAGAACGAATCATCTTTCCCTACTCATATCTTATGTTAGAAAATTCTAGCTATAAACGACCTAAATCTTAAACTTTTTGTTCGATAAGTTTCTATATGTAGTTAGTTACCTGGATAAGTGTGTTAAGGCAGAAGTGGTAATGCATGAAGGTAAATTGTAACCAAAAAACTAAATGTAGAACTAACACCGGATGAGTAATGAGGTGGTAGTAAGAAAGAGGGTACGATGCATAATGGTAGAAGTATTGTCTGTCTAGTCTTTCGTGTATACACTTCATTGTTAGTATTATCTGTCAAGTCTTGTCTGTATAGTATTGTTATTTTCTATAGTATTAGTTTATATTAGATTATAGTATTTCCTGTCTAGACTTGCCTGTCTGGCCTTGTCTTGTCTCTCCAGTCTTGCATGTCTTGTCTTGTTTATCTGGTCTTGTCTCTCCAGTCTTGGTCGCCTAGTGTTGCCTGTCTAAACATGTATATCTAGTCTTGTCTTTCTAGTCTTGTCTGTCTAGTCTTGTCCGTCTAGTTTTATCTGTCTAGTTTTGTCTTATTAGTCTAGTCTGTCTAGTCTCGTTTGTCTAGTCTCGTCTGTCTATCAAATCAAAACCGCAAAAACCAGGCTTAAGCCCTAAGGACTTTAGACCGATATACTTGATTCGTTGTTAATATCTCGTTTAGAATATTATTTCTATAAAAACGAGTTGCTGTACGAAAATCAGTTTGTTTTTCGCAAGGGTGTAAGTACTGCCGATGTAATTCGTAAAGTCACATCCTTTATTAAAAGTAGTATTGAAATAAGCAGCTACTGCGCGGCCGTAGCTCTCGATATTAGCGGAGCATTCGATAATGCTTGGTGGTTCATCATTCAGAGACTTTTAGTAAAGCGATGTCCAGACAATTTAATCAGATTAGCCAGAGACTATTTTAACAGAACAGCGGAAATTTGCAAACCCGGCATATATGTCGAGAAAAAAGTTTCCAACAACTGTCCGCAAAGATCAAAATCTGGCCCCGGCTTCTGGAAAATATTATATGAGACAATATTCGAACTAGATTTACCAGAAGGATCCGAGATAATCGCTTACACGGATCACATAATGTTATTGGTCAGATGTGGAACCTATAATGGCCTTAAATTCAAAGTAAACTGCGCATTGGAGACACTTATGGGCCGATGACATAAAATTAGAATTCTACGTTCAAAAATCGGAGGCTCGCTTCTTCGGTAAGATACCAAATCAAGTTAAACCAGTTTTAAACTTAACGGAAACTCGATACACTGCCCTGAGTACATTGAATATCTGGGAATATACAAAGAACATATCACACAAATATGTGCCAAAGTTAAAAGAGTAAGTTTTAGGCTCAGTTCTGCAGCAAAGAAGGAGTGGGGTCTGGGCAAGTCTGCTATGTCGACTATTTACAGAGGGGTTGTCGAGCCTTGTCTGTTATATGGCTCGCCGGTGTGGCATAGTGCCTGTAGATTTAGAGAACGGAAAATGCTTCTTAGCCTGCAACTTCTTCTTCTTCTTCTGGGTAGCACTACAACCCTTAGTGGATCTTGGCTGCGTTAACGATTTGCCTCCATCGGTCCCGGTCCAACATGGCCTTGTTTCCAGTCATATACCTGCATAGTCTGTAGTTATTTTAAAATGTTGTCTTTCCATCTGATTCTCGGCCGCCCCAGCGGTCGCTTTCTTGCTGGGTTTCCTTCTCATACTATCTTGATCAGTCGGTCGTCAGGTGCTGTTTGAACATGTCCAGCCCATCTCAGACGCTGGGATTTTATTGATTTGACTATATACGGCTTTTAGTATAGGTCCTGGAGTTCTATATTCGTGCTTATGCGAAATTGCTCCGTGTTTGGATCCTTGACGAGGCCAAATATTCTTCTCAGGATCTTCCTTTCAGCCCGCTTTAGTAGACGCTCATTGTGTTTCGTAAGGGTCCAGGTCTCACAGCCATAACAGATGATCAGTTTGATTACAGCCTGGTACATCCTCAGCTTTGATACTCTTCTAAACAGCTTAAAAACTTCTAACCAGCTTAAGAATTTCTAAACAACTTAAGAATTTCTAAACAACTTAAAACTTCTAAACAGCTTAAAAACTTCTAAACAGCTTAGAAAATAATGAAACCCAACCTTAATTAAGAAAAACTAATGAAAAATTGAACTAATAATGTAAAATCAATAACAATTAAAAAAAATTTGACTTCCCCAGAGCTGATACTCTGTTAACTGTTATTACCGTTTTGGATTGCATGAGGGTTCGCATGGCAAAGAAACACCTATTGCCACTGTGTATTCGTGTTTTAATCTCTTCGTTGCTGTCGTTGTCTGAGCATTTCGTGGCTCCAAGGTACTTAAACTGTCTGACACATTAGAAGTTATAGGTGTCCATCGTTATATTCTGACCGATTATGTTCATCGTTATATTTCTTCTCTATTTTCAGGAAGATTTCCTTGACTTCGACAGTACTTCTTCCGACGGAGTCAATGTCGTCCGCGAAGTCCAGGATCATGTGGCCCCTGGTTAGTAAATACTTCCGCGGTGATGTTCGTCTTCTTGATAGCCCATCTCCCTGTCTCAATCCAATCATGACCGAAAATTCCTCTCTTATATGGTTTCCTACTTTAACGCGATATCTGGTATTGTTTATACATAACTTCGTGAGAGTGATGATTTTCTATGGTATACCTATATTTGCCATGGCTATCCAGACACTGTCGCGTATAATGGTGTCGTAAGCTTGTCTGAAGTCCATGAACAGCTGGTGCACGTCTTTTGAATTCCCAGTGTTTCTCCAGTAGTCGGATTGTGAACATCTGGTCCACTGTTGGCCTCTTTGGTCTGAATCCACACTGATAGTCGCCAATTTGTTCCTCCGCATACGATGATATGCGTCTCAATAGCACATTGGAGAGTATTTTGTATGCTGCGTTCAGTAGCTATATTCCCCTGTAGTTGATACATTTCATGCGGTCTCCCGTCTTATGGATGGGGATGATAGTACCTTCGTTCCATTCGTCTGGCTTCCCATTTCCATATGGCTAGTACTAGTTTATGTTAATTTTTGTGGAGTTGTATTCCTCCATATTTTAGACATTCTGCTGGTATTGTGTCGGATCCAGGGGTTTTGTTATTTTTGAGTTTGTTGATTGCCACTATTATTTCTTGGAAGCTTGGCTTCTCTACGTCTATTTCCGCTGTCTTAGCGTGCAACGCGTGTGCATAATAAGACCTGCGAAAGCATATAAAACTGTCTCTAATGAAGCAGGCTGCGCTATATCTCCGGCCTATTACCTGTAGATATTAGATTGGCAGAGGTCTCGGCCAAATACCTTCTGCACAGTATGAACGGGTTCGAAATTCAGGAATTGACAGGGTTACCTGTTACTCCTCAAATGATTAAAACTAGATTATGCATCCAGGGCTGGAGACACCCTGAGGAACTTGGTTTCATAAATTATTATATTAGATCAACTGAGGAACTCAACCTGAAAGTGTATACGGACGAGTCATAATTTGACCAGGGAGTAGGAGCTGAATTAGTAGTTTTTCTTGACGATAGGGAAACCTACTTCGAGAATAATAGATTGGCGCAGTATTGCACAATATTTCAGGCCGAGTTATTTGCAATTTATAAAGGCTTAACAAATATTAAGTCACTTATTCAGAACTTATCAGGTTGCTAAATACTATCGGACAGTAAATCAGTTCTAGAAGCACTAAAATATATGACCGAACCAACAAAGTTACTGGTCGATACCTAGGAACTAGTTCGAGAGATCTCGCAGAATATCGACCTGCGATGGCATTGAATTAAAGCTCATGCGGGAGATCGGGGAAATGAAAGAGCGGATAGCTTAGCCGGACAAGCATCTGGGTTAGATGAACTAGAATTAGTAGGTGCGCTAGAACCACAAATCGTTTTTAATCAGATATCCCACAGACTTGTGAGGAACAGTGTTTCGTTTTGATTTTTACAGAAATGGCAGACTAGATGGCAGACAGCACCCACCGGAGAATGGACAAATAAATTTATACAATCCATATCAGAGTGGCAGAAGATGAACATGGATCTCTCACACCAGGCAGTCAAGTTGATCACATGACACGGCAACTTTTTCATCCACATTTCAACTATTACATATTACTATTTCATCCACCGAATCCGAAGGCGCCAGAAACAAATATCTTTCCCTACTACTGACTAAATATGTATTTGTTTTACCTTGGGCTAAAAGTATCGACGGAAGATACAGATACATCGGACATAAGAAAATTACTTTGAGCGAATAACATGATGCGGTAACTTTCTTTAGCGTTGAATTGAAACGAAGTTCAATATATTCAAAAATTGTCGTGGCTTTCATTTTAAGATAGACTGGAAACACCGCGAAATAACCAATCAGTACCATAATAGGCATAGTAAAAATTAATGCGGCAATTCCTGCTCCGTATTTATAAACCTCTGCGGGCATCGCCATAAAAGAAATCGCAGAAAAAATTCTAAAAAAAATAAATATTACTCTATATTTTCTAAAACTATTCGTCTGTATTTACGTTGAAGTCGTGGAGAACGCTATTGGTAAAGCGCTCAAGGATTTCCCTCCGAAAATGTAGTCATCCACTGTTCCTTTCTTATTTCCTTTGTATCCAAAGTATATGCCAATCAGTGTGCTCGATACTAGCATTGTAATAAAAATAATGTAATCGTGCCATTGGAATTTTGGAACAAACGCGTCCTGCATTTCAAACGAACTCTTTTTATTTATTGACGAAAAAGAACTGGTTTAGTCAATATAAATTGCACCTTTAACTACTCGAATTTAGTATCCAGGGCAGTGTTTATCAGCTAAAATATAATTATCGACAAGTAATATAATTTATGGATATGTAAGAGATAAGAAAAAATATAGGCAGTCGGGCACTGCCGACTGAAGTGAAAACGTTTGAAAAAAAAACAGCTTTAAAACTGGTTTTGAGGATTTATCAGTACGTAAATTAATCAAATTTGGTACATAGTTTGTTAGTATTGGTTTATGTAATTCTGGAACATAACTCACTTGTAAAGGAGAATGACTGTTAATGTCATCATCATAATATGAATTTCAATCCGGAATAGTTGGTTAATTCTTTTTTGATAGGTCAGCAAAATGAATTCCATCTATGGCACATTTTTATATGGCACATTGGGCCTGCAATTTGTCAGTTATGGAAATTTTAACATTTAGAAACACATAACTGCTTTTGAAGATTTATCTGTATGTAAATTAATCAAATTAGTAGTAGCTCCTTTATTTTCTCTGTACCGCTGTTTTGTTTGGAATATTCTTTATGACGTTTAATTTTTTCCTTCTCAGCTGTGATTTTTCGATGTTTAGAAATTTCTGAACTAACTATTGCAACAGTTTTTTTCTTATTCTTATCTCTATATCACTGACTATTAATTTTATTTTCGAGTTTCCTTCCTTTGCGAGATCACAATTAGTACATTTGGTTGCCTATAACTTTGATGGGTCTTATTCGTGATTTACCATGAATTCTTCGATGCAATCCAGTAATTTGAACATTGCAATAATCCGGCACTAGAACATCCGGAAAAAGTACTTACTCTTGTACTGCACACTGATTCTACGGGTTGATATATCCTTAGAAACGCTGCGTTCTGTCAACACTGCTAAAAAATTTGACTATTAAGTTTGACGTTCAGAGCCAACTTTAAATATATGCGTACAGATGTGTCGTTTTGAACACATCTTTGACTAATTGAGTAATTTTCTATAGAACGCAGCTATTGATGACGATGACGGAAATCTATGAGTTTACCCTCTACCAAAAACTCGTTCAGCGCGGCTAAAGAAGTTTTCACTAAAAAAAAAACAAAACTCGGTTTATTGTTAAATTTTAAACAATAATTATTCTATACCTTGTAAGAAAAAGCACCAATGTCCATTTTTTATTATTTACTGCCATTAAATCTTCAGTTAATTGGTACGTTTCGCCCGTGATTAATTTTCAGTAGTTCCAACCGCTCCAATCAATATTGATATTCCGTTTACTACTCGCTGATTCATGTCTGCTATCTGATGGCTTCTAGAAAATTCTCTAATTACAGGGTTCTTCAAACAAGGCCTCTTAAGAATCGAAACAGAAGCCCTTCACTGTATTGTCCTTTTAACACTGTCCTTTTGACTCTGTTACATAATCTAGCCGGTGAACTTGTTTGATTTCCAAAAGCTTGTATGGCTATTTTATGTGTACCTGCAATAGATAAATTCAACTGACGAGATAAATTTTCTTTTATGAATGTGAGTTGGATACCACCATCTATAACGATTCGAGCTAATGTTTCTTCTTGCGATTTATCCGTTACAATTTACGCACAGGCAAAAATTGATACCTGTCATTGCGACGTGTAGACAACCCCCAAGATGGTGCACTCCGGGCAACGCCCTGCCTCGGCAGGACGGCAGAAAGTCTACACACACGGCTGCGGAACTAGATGTAGAATCTCTCACGGCCGTAGAAATCTACAGACACAGTTCCAGAACAATGGCTCTGGTCAGAACTACTTTACAAAAGATATCGAACCGCAGGTACGAATTCTGCAATTAAACATTGAAGGAATGAGTCGAGACAAAGGAGAAAACCTTAGTAGAATGCCAAAAGAAAACAAAATAGACATCATCGCATTACAAGAATCTCACATAGACGACGAACAAAAACTAACAACCAGAGCAAAAATCCCAGGATATATGATTACAGCGAGCATCCTCTCCCATGTTCATGGATTCATTATGAATATCCGCCACGACGAGGAATACTAAGTAATCGATGCCGTAAGAAAATATGAAATCGAAATTATTACCATAAAAATGGCAGGAATCCAAATAGCCTCAGTTTACAAACCCCCAATTGTCAACTGGCCCAACCCTCCTCTGCCCACTATGAATCACAGAGCAATATATAGGAGATTTTAACAGCCGACATACCGACTGTGGATACACATCAAACAATGAAAATGGGAAAGCAATAATGGAATGGATAGACCGAGAAGGCCTATACCTGATACACGATGCGAAAGACTTGAAAATCTTTAGATCAGTCAGATGGCAGAGTGAAACAAACCCCGATCTCTGCATTGCCACTACTGGACCATCCAAAGAACCTCTCAATCACACAAGGGTAGTCTTACCTGGCTTCTTACGTACACAACATCGACCAGTTATACTCAATATAGGTACCAACAATAAAATCGATCCAGAAAGCTGTACAGGTCCTGAAAAGGTGGAACTTTAGAAAAGCAAACTGGGAAGCCTATACTAGAGAAGTCAACTCGAACCTACGCTGGATACACCCAATAACAGAAAATTATAACCGATTTATAGGAACCTTAATTGCTACAGACAAGAGAAATATACTCCGCCGATATAGACAAGAATATATCCCATGTTAGAATCAGGAGACGGAAATTCTCTACAACGAATACCAAGAGACAGGAGAACCGACTACAGGAGAGCTAAACCACTCTAGAAGAGAAAGATGGACAGATACAACAGAAAATTTAGATTTCACACATAACGGCCGGCAAGCATGGTCCCTCCTTCGCAAACTGGGCTCTGCAGCACCCCACAGAAGCAAAGCCCAAGATTACCGCCATCCCAGATTGCCTCTCATATTAAAAACCGAGCGGTAGTTACAGGAAATACGACAAGCAGATCCTTTACCATAAAAACCGAACTGCCTCAGGAATCTGTACTATCTCCAGTCCTCTTTAATCTGTACACCAGTGTCATCCGA
The DNA here is from genome assembly GCA_944588485.1 of Phosphuga atrata. Classification (NCBI taxonomy): domain Eukaryota; kingdom Metazoa; phylum Arthropoda; class Insecta; order Coleoptera; family Silphidae; genus Phosphuga; species Phosphuga atrata. Next base: position 8,371,898 of record OX155903.1, on the reverse strand, counting down.
GGTACTAAATCACAAATAGCAACTCAGAGCAACGACCTTGAGGAGGGGGAAGACATCGTCACTAGAGACTTAGAGACTATCAATGAATATTTAAAAAATTGGAGACTTTGTCCCAATGCAAATAAAACAGGAGTGAGTGCTTTCCATCTAAATAATCGTCTGACCAAAAGAGAATTGCATGCCTCTTTCTGTGTGAAACGACTAAAACATAACCAGTATCCCAAATACCTTGGAGTTACTCTCGACCGCTCCTTAACATTCAAAAGACACAATGAATTAATGGAACATAAGCTAAAAACAAGGAACAACGTAATTAGAAAACTGGCAGGAGCAAGCTGGGGAGCGCACGCAGACACTCTACGCACAACAGCACAATCACTGGTGTATTCTGTAGCTGAATATTGTGCTCCAGTATGGACCAGAAGCTCTCACACTGGGAAAGTAGATGTACACCTAAATGACACAATGCGAATTATAACTGGTACTGTCAAGTCAACACCGATACCCTGGTTACATGTGATCTCCAATATTGCACCACCTGATCTCAGACTACAACAGGCAACGGACCGCGAATGGAGGAAAATAAAAGACGCCTCATTCCCCAGAGAAACACCAAGTGTTAAGTAACATTCCAAACTCAGGAAGTCTCTCCCTTCGACCCAAAGGGAAGCTGGAGAGCACAGTGGACAACCTTCAATGAAACGCGTCACGATAATCAGAATCAATTTAACCCTACTCAAGCAATCCCCGGCATGCAATTAACACGGAACACTTGGTGCCGGCTAAAGAGAGTGAGAACTGGGCATGCCAGGTGTAAAGCCACATTATACAAATGGGGATTAACCGACAACCCAATTTGCGAGTGCGGAGCCCAAGAACAGACAGTATCCCACCCCGTCAACGAATGCCCCACTGGGAATTTCCAAGGTAACTGGAATGTCATTATAATGAGTACCCCTACTGCACTGGAATGGCTGAGCTCACTGGATATACAACTGTAAAAGTAACAATTGGTATCAAAAAGTTTATCCTACGTAGTAGATGGTGTCTAGTTGCCACATTCTCGTATATGTTCAATTCAAAATTTTAAGATAATTCACCTTTTAAATCAATATAAGTAACAATTATAATGTTTTACATACTAACCTTTATATACTTAATTACATTAATGTCTGTAGAAAGCCATACGATAAATAAATAAATACGCACAGGTAGTTTTTGACTTGAAGAACTTTCACTATTAGCTGTACTAGGTTTAACATCATCACATATGGAGTTTACATGTCTGTTTTTTACATTTCGCACAACATAAATCTCTAGTTTTACAATGTTTTGAAATGTGATTCGGCTTTGTGCATCGAAAACAAAGCCTTTTTTGCTTTAAAATGTTCTTATTTTCGTTCAAATTTACAAGGATTTACAATCTTTTGTTTGATGGGTTCTGGCTTTACAGCACAAACAATAATCTTTTACACTTGTTAATAGACCAGCGGCAGTGAACGTTTTATCTTTTTTCTTTTCTGGACTGTGATTATTGTCTGATTACTGTCCCATTCACTTGAACAACGTGCTTGTTCAATTGAATCTAGCTCAATTTTTATAAATTGCAGTAATATCATTATTTGCTTATTATAATCTACGTCTGCCGTGTTATTCTGTTGAAATCCACTACAAGAACAACTATCGCTTAAGTCGTTATCAGTTAACTTTTGCTTATTGAAAGCAATTCTCAAATTGTATGGGAATGCTTTAAATACCAAGGGTCGTTAGTGGAAAAGCCAAAGAAGTTGATACAATGCGGAACAACACTAGACAGAATGGACAACTGCGTAGAAGACTAGACAACTGTTTAGAAAACTGGACAAGACTGGGCAAATGTGTAGAAGACTTAACAGGACTGAACAGGATTGTACAGGATTGAACAATACTGGACATCACTGAACGAAGCTGAAAAAGTACAGGTACAAGACTTAACAGGCCAGATAAATCTGAAAATATTTTTAACGAAATGTTATTATAAAACTGGTTGGCAGGATATTGTTGTGATAAAAGATTGTTATTAGAGACGCGGAATAGGTTGAAGCAGACTTCCGAATAAGAATACGAGAAACTGCCACTAGTTTAAGTTTTCTCTAATTATACCAATTGGGAGCATTTGAAACGACTTTAGTTTCGTTTCATATATATTTTTGTTATTCGTTTATTTCATTGTTGCAAATGGGTCGTTTCCAACAATGATAAAAACAAGTCATCATGGAAAAGTTATTTAAGCTCAAGAAAACTTAAGATCTAAAGGATCGGAAACACTTCTATAGCCGATATCCATAATAAAAAATGAATGTTCGGTGTTTGGTGAGATTTTATTGAAATTGATTTGTTTAGCTTCTACCAGACAATTTGACAATTAATTTGGAACTGGTGTACTGCCAATAATTGAATCAATTGTTGTAATAAAAACCATGACTGTACATCTGTGCCATTAGCGGACATTCCAAAATGTGTCCTTAGTCTCACGTTTTGGATAGGTATATGCAATAGTTTTATAGTTTTTACAGAAACTAAGTGTTTTTATAACCACGCTAAAATCTACCTCCCCCAAACATTTTAGAAAACGTGCGAAGGCCCATAAAACCTTCCCATACAGATTAACCAGTGGACCAGACATTTTCAGTATTTAGAGAATTTAGGCATTGATTGTTTATAGGAGGAGCCAAGTAAATCCATTCTCCCCCTTATTTGAATTAGAGATATGATTTAACCCCTCGTAGAGATATATTTTACAAGGAATGGTATAAATACCATTGCGCAGTTGTCAGTAACAAGAGCGGCAAGCTATAAGTGTATAAGTTCTTAAGTCGTAAGTTATTATTAATTAATTATATTATTGTAATTGTAATTGAATTGTTAAAACCAACCAAGACTACGTGCCTTGCGAATCCCGGTGAACATTACAAGATCTCGAGATATTTAGATATATCTCAGAGACCGATGAATTGTTCGCCAGCAGTCCTTCCCTCTCAACATTGAAGTCAGTGGTGGTTCCCATTCAACCCCTTTCACAACACCTATCTGTCTAGTCTCTTATGTCTAGCCTTGTCAGCCTAATCTTGTCTGTCTAGTCTTGTCTGTCTAGATATGTCTGTCTAGTCTTGTCTAGTCTTGTCTATCTAGTCTTGTCTGTCGAGTCAAATCAAATCAAATCAGATATATTTATTTCATTATCTAAGTTACAATTACACAAATGTTAACAAAATAAAATATATCAAAAACAAAATATGCAATTATGCATCACACAGAGATTGCGAAATTGTAAATTGGCAAACCAAAACAGATCAGAAAAATCATAACAAAACCAATTTCATAAACGCTGTGTGAGCACAAAAACCAAACACGACCGATTGCAAAGAAGATTACCAAAAAACCTAAATTCTGAGCGTATCATGTCGGTGTTAAAGTTTCTACGAGCAGCAATATATCTAAACGGATATAGTAATTATCTACAATTTTTAAATTAAATATTAATATACGATTGAACTAAATTAAAATAAGTAGCACATCAGTAAAAGTCGCGTAATCAATTATGCGCCACACCAAGCTTGCAAAAAGTAAAATAGGAACAGCACAAAACAACAATGCAAAGCAAAGCATAATATTGTTAGATCTCATTTTAAAATCGATATTCAGCACTTTTATAAAACGATAGATGGCGGAATATACGGCGAAATGTTGACGCTCAGACAGTTGGTCCTGCGCCGGCGAGTGCAGACGGCAGATAATACAACGGTCTGACAGAGTCAAGTCGACAATTCAAAGATAATAGAAATTGAAATCTAATATCAGGTGTGGGGTACACGTGTGGGTTAAAATGTGCTATAACCAATCACTTGAAATGACAAGTATAGGCAACCAACCGTACGCATTCTGCGCATGCGCATTGGTGGCTTTTTCCAACGGAAATTGACATAAAACCTCCAGTGGCGCATAAACCGTTTGGTACGCATTTTTATTTAAGGTTAGAATTCCAAGTTTAGTTTACTTTATTATTTTACAAACCGTAACACGCATTAATTATATTAATAATATACGCGCGTCAGCGCGAACTCTCGATCCAATATAGGACAAAGTGGCAAGGACTGTTGGTTTTACCTTGGTTAGATTAGGTTGTCCGCCGCGAAGCGGGAAGATAAATCAAGACAACATACGCGCGGCAGCGCGAACTCTCGATTCAATATAGGACAAAGTGGCAAGGACCGTTGGTTTAACTCTGGTTAGGTTAGAGTTGTTGGAGTTTATTATCATTTTAAAAAAAATTTATATACCCCCTCCAAATTTATTTTCCCTACGCCTTTGTGTTTTGCCCCCTATGCGCATGCGCAAAATGCGTACGGTGGGTACATATATATACATGTCATTTCAAGTGATTGGTTATAGCACATATTACCACACGTGTGATTTCGAGTAGCTAAAGTGTTATCGAAGAATTAAGCCAATCGATAGGAGACAACAAACGTCTTGGAGGACTTTTAACGACGCACAAATGATCAGCGGTTAAAATTTACTATAAAACATCACTTCAGATGACATGTATAGACAACCCACCGTACGCATTCTGTACATGCGCATTGGTGGGTTTTCCAACGGAAATTGACATAAAACCTCCAGTGGTGTGTAAACCGTTTGGTACGCATTTTTATTTAAGGTTACGAATTCCAAGTTTAGTTTACTTTATTATTTTACAAATCGAAACACGCATTATTTATATTATTAATATACCTCGATCCAATATAGGACAAAGTGGCAAGGACTGTTGGTTTTACCTTGATTAGATTAGGTTGTCCGCCGCGAAGCGGGAAGATAATTCAAGACAACATACGCGCGGCAGCGCGAACTCTCGATTCAATATAGGACAAAGTGGCAAGGACCGTTGGAACTCTGGTTAGGTTAGAGTTGTTGGAGTTTATTATCATTTAAAAAAAATTTTATATACCCCCTTCAAATTTATTTTCCCTACGCCTTTGTGTTTTGCCCCCTATGCGCATGCGCAAAATGCGTACGGTGGGTTGCCTATACATTTCATTTCAAGTGATTGGTTATAGCACATTTTAACCCACGTGTGATTTCGAGTAGCTAAAGTGTTATCGAAAAATTAAGCCAATCGTTAGGAGACAACAAAAGTCTTGGAGGACTTTCAACGACCCACAAAGGATCAGCGGTTAAAATGTACTATAAAACATCACTTCAGATGACATGTATAGGCAACCCTCCGTACGCATTCTACACATGCGCATTGGTGGGTTTTCCAACGGAAATTGACTTAAAACCTCCAGTGGCGTGTAAATCGTTGGATACGCATTATTATTTAAGGTGACGACGACGAATTCATATAACAAGTATATTATTATTTTACTAAATCTATTTAAGGATAAACGAAACATAATGCATTATTTAAGGTTAGTACGAAGAATTTATTTGACAAGTTGAAACTTATTAGACTCTTGGTTTAACCCCGGTTAGATTAGGTTGCCCGCCGCGAAGCGGGCAAATAAATCAAGACAATATACGCGCGTCAGCGCGAACTCTCGATCCAATATAGGACAAAGTGGCAAGGACCGTTGGTTTTACCTTGGTTAGATTAGGTTGTCCGCCGCGAAGCGGGAAAATAAATCAAGACAACATACGCGCGGCAGCGCGAACTCTCGATTCAATATAGGACAAAGCGGCAAGGACCGTTGGTTTAACTCTGGTTAGGTTAGAGTTGTTGGGGTTTATTATCATTTTAAAGAGTTTTTATATACCCCCTTCATATTTATTTTCCCTACGCCTTTGTGTTTTGCCCCCTATGCGCATGCGCATAATGCGTACGGTGGGTTGCCTATACATGTCATCTCAAGTGATGTTTTATAGTACATTTTAACCAGGATCAGCCTTTGATGCCGCCGACTATTCCCTCCGCTTCCCAAATGGCTATTTCTTTGGCTCTTCCAAGTTTCAAACTAGAAAGTAAGAAGAGAAGTGTCTGGTTATTAGCTGACCGACGAAACCTGAGAAAATTAGACTTATTACTTTATTTAAATTAGACTTCTCCGTTTGATTTCCCAAACTAAAAAAAAAAATGGGAAAACTTTTAGCTGATGCAGTGCATTATCGGAGTACAGACGCACGTAGTTATTTGGAATACGCAATGTTTTTCGTGTGGTAAAACTGGTCACATTTCGCGAGATTGTAAAGTTTCAAATCAAAATTTTGATGCCCCGTTAATAAATGAAGACAAACCTTTTTGTAGATACTGTAAATTAGGTCATAAAATTGAAAATTGTTTTCGTCGTCAAAAGAAACACTGGCGAGTCAACGAAACGCCGCAGCCGGTACCAGCAGGAAAAGTTAACAAGAGAACGTTTTGAATAGTTTTTTGTTAAATAATAAATGTTTAAAAACGTTGCTGATGACGATTTGCGGTTATAATACTAACTGCCTAATTGACACAGGTTCAACTTAATTCTAAAATCTTAAATCACCTTAATAGATTAACTATTGATCGATAGATCAAAACTAACAAAAAATCTTCGCTTTACCCCCTTGCAGTGGTTCGATGGTACAGTACGTAACTCATTTTTTTTAACAAAAAGCCCTTGTAGAACTAGCTGAGGTGGAAGTTGAGCTGGACCTTGTGATTGTGCCACATAACCACTCTCACTATGACATTATTATAGGGGAAAATATTTAAGAACATAATGTGATTCTGTTAAAAGATAAGACCTATTTAAAAATTGTTCCTAAGAACCCTGTCAATACAGTTGCTGTAAATTCTAATAATACGGTTGCTGATATTTTGGTTTGGTCACAGATTTAGATACAAATGGAAAACAAAAAGTTTTGATTCTTCTTTCAAGTTTTTCTGAATTAATAACTTCAGGTAACTATGTTAATGCTATTAATACCGGTGAATTGAACAAAGAAATTAGGTATTATTCCAAAAGCCTTTATCTGGTCTGTAATTAATAATGTTCATGAATCTGTTATGCATTTAGGATAGGAGAAAACACTCGAAAAAATGTATGACTATTATTGGTTCGAAAATATGTCTAAACATGTTCGAGTATGTTGACAATTGTGTAACTTGTAAATCTAAAACTCCATCCGGTAAAATTCAAACAGAACTTCATCCCATACCCAAAAGTAGTATTCCGTGGCATACTATTCACATGGATGTTACTGGTAAATTGAGTGGTAAGAATGACCAAAAATAATATGTGTTTGTCTCCATTGACGCTTTCACAAAGTATGTAATTTTTTCTTATGCAAGAAAAATTGACACAAATAATAGTATTCAAGAATTGAAGGCGGATTAACCAATGAAGATGGTCAACAGCATAGAATCAGGCAGGCAACGGGAAACCAACTGATAATCTCCCAAGAAAATACTATGATAAGTCAGGAAAGCGATTTTGTAGTACCATGCGGTCCGGCTAGCTAAAGGCGCCGTGTCGGGTCCGGGCCGACCGGTGAGAAATATGATACCGGGCATGTGAATGTGAATGTGAGTAACCAGGCTTCACAAGGAAAAAATGCTACTGGAAGAGCAAATGATGGTTTACAGCTACGCAAGAAACTAAACATAGAAACATGGAACGTAAGAGGCCTACTACAGATAGGTAAATTACATATTCTCGAACGAGAACTAATGCGTGAAAATATAGGAATAGGCGAAATATCGGAAAGGCACTGGAAAGATCAGGGTCATTTTGAGATCACTGACCATATTATCTATATATCTGGCTATAACAAAGCAGGAGGAAACGGAGTCGCAATAGTAGCAAACAAGAAACTGGCAAAATATGCAAGGTACCAAGCCTTAAATGACCGGCTAATTAAAATAACCGTAAATGCTAAGTTGACAAAGATACACTTACTTCAGGTGTACATGCCCACCACAGATACCACGGACGAGGATATCGATACAATGTCTCATTTAATTGAGGATACAATAGCCCAAATTCCTCTGAAAGACATCCTAGTGGTAATGGGAGATTTCAAGGCCAAAATTGGTAACACATTCAACAACGATCACCTACGTAATAATGTTGGGAAGTACGGACTCGGACTTTCTTTTTCAAGAAATGAAAAGGGGGAACGCCTTCTGCAGTTTGCCATCAATAACAGCTTGACTATTGCAAACACTATGTTTAAACACCACCCATGCCTACTCTCAACGTGGATATCCCCAAATGACTTACATAAGACTCAAATCGAATATTTACTCATTAGAACTAGATGGAGAACTTCTATTAGAAACGTTATAGCAAAACCTGGTTCTGACTGTGGGTCTGACCATAAACTTCTTCTTGCCAACCTAGCAATTAAACTGCATAGAACAACTAGGCTGACACCCCACAAAAGAATGATAAGACCGAAGATAGAAGAATTTGAGGAGCTACTTAATACCTCTAGAAAACCAAATATTTCCGAGAACATAGACAAATCCTGGGAAGATATCAAAACATGGATCATAGAAGCTGCACTTAAAAGTACTCCAGTACAAGCAAGAATCAGGCGGAAACACGGATATCAGATGAAACCTACCAACTTATAGACCAGAGGAGAATTTTAAAGATGTCATATGGAAATATAGAACAAAAGAACCAGCATATAAAACAACTAAATCATCAAAATAAACGAGCGTGCAGTTATGATAAAAATAACCAGCTTAAGGATATATGTGCGGAGGTTGAACACCATGCTAAACACAAAGAGTCCCATGAATTAATCGATAAAATCCGATATTTAGCAAGAGAATTCAAACCACGGACACAAATAATAAAGAATGAAAGGAAAGAAATCATAACAGAAAAAGATGGGATCGCGGAAAGTCTGGAGACAGTACTGCCAGAAACTGTTTTCCGATACCGTCAAATTCTAAGGTGCACACCAATCTACTGTCTAGAAAAGTAGCCAAACAAAAAATCAGAAGTGGTAAAGGCGATTAAAAAACTAAATAACCGGAAAGCTGCTGGCACGGATAATATAACATCAGAAATCATCAAATCCATGGGGGACAAGGAAGTAGACGTAATACACTCATTATGCGAAGCAGTATGGAACACCGGGAAATGGCCTTCAGAATGGCGCGAGACAATATTGAACCCACTATTAAAGAAAGGGGATCCTACAGAATGCAACAACTATAGAACAGTTTCATTAACACTTATGTCAATACCCTTTTGAATGTTCTCACTTACATATCTTTTTTATTTAACGAAAAATCATCAAATCCTTTCAGATCCTCGTTATTTATTTATTGACATCGACTCATATACATAACTAATAAAATATGCCAAAAAATATATAAACTTTTTGGACTTAAAGTCAAATACCCCGTTGTTCAATACCCCGGGTACCCGGGTACCAATATATAAATAAATAATTAAACTTATTTCTAGGAATATAAAATATTACTTAATATATAAATAAACGGATTTATTTATCATTTAATTAATTTTATTTTAAAACTTATGATAAATTATACATAAAATGTTTTTATATTCAATTTATTATTGGCAACATGCGTCGCATTTTACAATTATTGCTATTTTCGCGTTTTTTTTTCCGTTATAGAAATCCTGGTAACAAATATGACATGATCCTACAACAATTTTTCGTCCAGTGAAATCTGTCTGTTCAGTAGACCCGCCTGGCTCACTTGATGTTGTTGCCCTGCTTGTAGGATCTATTGGTTTTCCATAGATGCTTTCTATGGCAATCCTAGTGGTGAAATTTTTCATAATTTGCATATTTTGAGATCGTTCTTGAATAGCTGTCATACATAATTCTTCACTTAATTTTCGTAAAAATACGTTATTTAGATGATAAATCATATAGCTGCAAAGACTGTCGATATCCAAAATATTTAAAATAAATGCGAGAGGCCATCGGTTAGTCCGTCTGTGGATTGTGTAACGGCCTTCGTTATCTTATCCATTATATCCACACCATTTTTTGTTTTATTATAATACTGAACAATTTCTGGTTTCTTTTTTGTCTTCGCTGCAAATCTGAGTGCATCGTAGATAGAAGTATAACAACTTTCTTTTTTTTAGGAATAAGAGCATTGAGTAACTTTTTCATGAAACCCAAATAGAGAAGAGAATTCTTCACGATCTTTAGATGCTAGCATGTCTACTAGAATGTTCTTTTATTCAATGTTCCTACAATTGTTAGGTTCCATACAATAAATGCTTTGCTAAAGGTAAAGTAATAAGAAAATTATCCATTGTAATATTTCTTCCGGATCCTTTATATTTTTCAGCTAAATCTTTTATTCTCTTCCACTCTTTCTTGATTTATTTCACGGCCAGTTGTTATTTTGCCAGTGTAAATTTGACCTTTCAATGGATATGACTTTTTGGCGTCGCATATCCACCATATTTTGATCCCATACTTTTCCCACCCGTCGGTTTTATTTATAGAAATAGGGTTTTTCGGGTAGTGGAATACTCTATGGGTAATCTCGAGTTGTAATGTGAAAGTCTCCGGGTATTAAAATTATTTTATTGAATGAAAAATCCATGCGGGTACACGGGTACCCGGGTATTGAACAATGTAGTAACGACCGGGTATTGACATAAGTGTTAATATCACAAACCAGTAAAATTATGCTCACCATAAGAAACGAGAGACTGAAACCTTTTCTTCTTACCCAAATATCGGACGAACAGAATGGATTTGTCCCAGGAAAAGGCACCATCGAACAAATACTGAATATTCGCCAGATCATCGAAAAAGCACGCGAATATAACGTCTCAATGTTTATGTCCTTTGTCGACTACTCCAAAGCATTCGACTCCATCAAGTGGGATGCCCTCTGGCAGATCTTAGAGGAAATGGGCACACCAGGCCACCTAACATAACTGATACAGAACCTCTATGAATACAGTACAGCAAGGGTCAGAATAGATCAAACTTACTCAAACAAATTTGACGTTGGAGCAGGGGTTAGACAAAGGTGTATCCTGTCACCAATCCTATTTAACATATATAGTGAATACGTCATCCGCAAAGTACTCGATGAATGGTATGGGGGGATTGCAGCGGGAGGAAGGCGCATAAGTAATCGGATATATGCCGATGATACTCTTATATTGGCGGCAGATCAATTCGAGCTGGAAATGATCATGACAAGGCTGGCAATTATAAGCAAAGAATACGGCTTAAAACTACACATCAGTAAAACAAAAGTAATGATAGTAGACCGGAAAACGAACAACTCTCCGCATATCCGACAGGTAGCCGGTTTCGAAGTAGTGGATTGATTTATTTATCTTTGCTCCCTCATCACCAAAACAGGAGGTAGCGAAGCCGAAATAAGACGACGGCTAGCAATAGCAAGAACGGCCACAACTGAACTGACACGCATATGGAAGGGCACGTCAATTAGTATATCTACGAAAATCAGGCTGGTCTCTACTCTAATTTTCCCAATTGTATCACACGCGGCTGAAACCTGGTCGATCAGACAAGCGGACAGAAAGAAAATAGATGCATTTGAAATGTGGGTTTACCGAGGAATGCTCAGAATATGGACGCAGCACCGCACCAATGTATCGATCCTAGAAGAACTAAAAATCGAGGACAGACTCTCCAAGAGAATTAACCGGAACAAAGTGCGGTATTTCGGGCACGTCTCCGACCGGATGCATTAGAAAAGCTGGTGGTTCAGCGAAGGACACCTTCGTGACGAAGGACACGAGGAAGATCTCCAACCCGATGGGTAGACGGAATCAGAAGCTTTACTGGACTCTCTCTGCACGAGGCCACAGAGCTAGCCCAGAACAGAGAGAAGTGGAAAATTGCTTTAAAAATGATAGAAGCATAGTGCCACCAAATTCTTGTGAGAGTAATAGGCCCCAAGAGAGAGAGAGACTTTCAGTGAACCACGACAATAATGCGGACATAACTAGATTCACATTGAGAGTTATATCCTCTATAGTCTTGTTTATTATTATTAGTACAGAGGTGCATCTGCATAGTTTACCACTGAGTGTCGCGGAATGATTGGAACTTGGGCCAAATCATTTATATAGATTGTAAACAGTAAGGGACCAATGGTACTTTTTGGTACCTTTCGGAATGCCCCTGTTTATTAACCTTGGAGTGTGGACTTCAATGCACCATATGTTGTTTCTAGCTTGGTGATGTGAATTCTATTGTGTAAAAGGGATTGTAGCCAATTCAACGCGGTTCCACGAAGCCCATAATTAAAAAGTTTATCTTTTAGTAAAGCATGATCCACTAGGTCATAAGCTTTACTAAGGTCGACTAGTAAACCCACCGTATGCTTTTTAATTCCAGACTATTTGTTATCACTGATATGAATTCGTAGCATGCTGTATCTATGCTTTTAACCTTAACCAAACCATGCTGTTGCTGGGCTATAATTTCATGCTTATTCAAAAAAGAATAATCTGACGCATACCAATTTCTCCAAGATTTTTGAGAACGATACTTATCGGTCTGTAATTATTTGTTGAGACGCTGTTGAGCATTGCTTGTCATTTTTTTATTTTATATGATTTTTTTATATTTGTAGTATTATTTTGTTTTAAAATGTGTGGATTGGTAGTTGTTGTATTTGGCAACATTGTTTAGAGTTGGCATCACTGGCTCCGGTGGTAGCGCATGCATTCTGCCTCGAGATTTTGTGAAGAACGTACGCATTTTTAAGCTTTTTAAGTTTTTGGGTGTCGTCCATTTACAATATAGTAATAAAATTTAAAACAATATTATTTCGATTTATTAATTTAATGAGAAATTCAGTTCCTACTCATTGATTATATCTTGTGCAAGTTTGAAACTCTCAAACCCAAGACATGGTCCTTCGAACTGGATATCAGCAATAAAATAGACACCTAGAACAATCTTCAGACGTTGGAAAAACTCGTCATCGAGGTTAATCAACTGAGTCTAAGCACAAAGAAAAATTCCATAAGTCGAAGACGAGGATAGAAAGAGTCTCATCAACCCGATATATTGAGAATCAACGGGATATCAATCAAGGGCGTACCCAGCGAGGGGCAGGGGTGGGCAGCGGTAGGGTATCTGCAAGGTCGTATGTAACTGTTTGTTATTTAAGTCGCTATTCCGCTATTCGAATATATATATATATATATATATATATATATATATATATATATATATATATATATATATATATATATATATATATATATATATATATATATATATATATCGATAACATTTTTATCATATGTTGAATGAATTAAATATGTCGACTCAAGATGAATCAAAACGTATTTCTATACTCGTTAGAAACCCCTCAAAGTTAAAATGCAATTTATCGTTATATACAAAGTTTGTGGACAATCGTGATAATCAAAACGAACACAGTCAGTTAAAAAAAAGAACTGATAAAATACACAACAACCAGGTTAAATTCGAAACCATTCAAGATGATTAGATCTTTTATATGACGATTCATTATTTGAATCGCAACTAGCGGAACGGGAAGGTTACTCGGAAGATTTTTATAAATATAGTTGTAGAGCCGAAGATTTGATTAAAAAAGCCGAAATGGTAACCGCCGTGATAAGTAATATAAAAACGCGGGAGAATTAGCGAAGAATTCGGTACTACACAAGTTAGTGGAGAATCCGAACTGTCTGCAACGAACAATTGAAACCCTGGAAATAATACGATAATTGATTCGCATACGCCGCGTGAAAACGAATTTTCGTATACTCGTATAAATATAGATAGATCGCATATACAAATGTCATTAATGGTTTTACCAAGTTTTAACAATTCGAGCAAATCCACTTTTTATGATTCCTTTAAGGCTGCGATTCACGACAACCCCGCGCTTGAACGAAAACCTGAGCAATGGAAACATTATTGTTCATTTATGGAAGAATATAAAAGGTTGGGACATATGTCATTACACAAGAATGACTATATTGATATCGGTTATTATTTACCACATCATCCTGTATTTAAGGATGCGAGTGCAACAACAAAGCTACGCGAATTTTTTGACGCTTCTGCGAAAACTACAACGGGCTATTCGCTTAACGATGTCTTACTGAATGGTCCGATGATCCAAGATAATTTGCTGTCAATAACTTTACGCTTTCGCACACATAATTATGTAATAACGGCAGACGCAAAAAAATGTACAGACAAACGTTAATGCACTATGATGATAATTATATCAAAAGATTTTCTGGCGGTCTTCAAAATCCGAAAATATAAAAACATATACCTTAGAAACAGTAACTTATGATTTTAAATCAAGCATGTATCAAGCGACTAGAGCGTTACAGCAGTTAGAAAAGGATGTAGAAATGGAATTACCTATAGCAGCTCGTGTTTTACACAAAGATTTTTATGTAGACGATCTTCTTTCAGGCTCGCAGACAGTAGAGGAGGCGATAAGGGCCCGTGATGAAATTATAGCTGCCACGCAAAGCGCAGGTATTAATTTACGAAATTGGGCTTCGAATGAGCCAGGAAGTACTAAAGGTTTAAGCGCAAGTTCTAACGATTCGCACGTATTACTGGATGGGAAACCGTGAAGATGCTTGGCATCCATTGGAATGCCTAGAAAGATGGAATAGTCTACTCTGTTCATTTAAATGGCAACACAGGCAAGATAACTAGTATCACTAAATCAGTGACATATAGGTTTAAATTACATTAGTTAAATTACACAAATAGATAAAATATAGTATAAAGTAAAATAAATACAGGTATATCATTTTAAATTCTGTATTTTTTTTTGTAAAAAGTGGTGTGCTTATCTTTGGATGTCCTTTAGATTTTATTTTAAAATTTGAATTGTAAGTTTTATTTTGATTGATTCGAGAGGCTGGCAGGGCTCGGTATTTGTTCTTCAGGTTCTTCTCGTTCAATCGCACTAAATGTAAGCCCACTCCTACTCTCTCATGTTCATCACTACTCTACATGTTCATCACTACTCTACATGTTCATCACTACTCTACATGTTCATCACTACTCTACATGTTCATCACTACTCTACATGTTTATCTTCAATATAATCATCAATGTTTACATTTATAACATCTGTATCCATATTTAGTGCATTTTCAGTTGAAATATATCTTGCATGAAAACAAGTTTTTGAAAATATGTCCAAATTATTATATTTTCTTATCATAAGTATATGACGACGTGGTGCACTAAAAGAATTCCAAAATGAATACAAACATGTTTCCGCCGATGTCTTCTTCTTTCGAATAGGCCTACTTTGGACAACGCTTGTTCAACTGTTGGGCTTTTAGTTTTGCCCAGTATTGTACCATCTTCTGCCGGTGTAACTCATTTCTCTGTTCTGTCCAGGGGGTACTTTTCCTACAGGTTTTTTCCTGGAATCCACGGATTTCCTTCAGGATGCGTCTCACAGACTGTCTGTTTTGGAGATCTGTTATTCCCAGTTTTTTAATATCCTTCTCGGTTTCTGTCAACCAAGTGGTACGAACCTTCTTGTTTTGCCAGAAGGTGAACAGGCGGTTGGTTAGTCGGTTTGGAGGCAATCTTGCAACGTGGCCATAGAAAGCTACCCTTCTTTTCCTTGCACAGTCAGAGAGCATCTCAATATGTTCGTAGAGCTCAGACTTATGCCGCCTTCGGAATTCCCCATCTGCCTTTACCAGGCCTAGGATCTTCCAGAGGATTCTCACCTCTCTGATTTCCAATTTCTCTACTAGACCTCTTTGGTTCAAAGAAAGATACTTCTTAGTCAGTCGATAGGCTAGTTCTAACCTGTTGACTCTCTTGGATAATGATGCTCTTTTTGAACTTGGGTTCAATCCATTCACCGAGATACTTAAATTTCTCAGTCCTCTTGATGTTTCCCTGCTCTAGTACCTGCTCCATACCTTTACCTTTCTAGTACCTTTCCCTGCTCTGTAACTCTCTGTTTGCTTCTCTGATGTTGATGAAGAATTGTGTTTTCTCCAGCGACACTTGAGGACCCACTTTGGCAGCCTGTTTTCTGAGTGAAATGCAGTATACCTACATTGTTGCCATCTCAAGAGAATCAGCAAACAGTGCCATGTCATCTGCAAAGGCCAGACAATCTACAAACAGTTCATCATTCTTACGTCCCAGGTAGATACCACTATGAGCACCCACAGTGTTCAGTTCCTTGCGCCATTCTCTCATAACTTTTTCAAGTTGAAGAGAAGTGGGTCCATCTCCTTGTCTCACTCCAGTTTTTATTTCGAAGCTTTCTGAAATATCGCCTCTAAATTTAACCTTGGAATGGGTGTTGGTCAAAGCTGATTTTCTGCCCTTGTCTGTAACACCTTCGACAGAAGTTTCCACCAATATATTATAAAATTTAGATATTTTGCTATCAAAATTTTCCTCAATGCCATTATTTTTAATTCTCATTTTGGATTCTAAAGTTTGAAATAATTTTAACTGTCTATGAAAAAAAATTATTCCTGTCTCTGTGATGCCTTCAGAACATCCAAGTATATTTCTTATTTCAAGTATTTTTTCAAGTATATTTCTTATTTCAATATCACTATCCATAATTTTAAAAACATTTTTAAATTTTTGGCTAATTTTATATTTATTCTTGAATCAATACAGTTTATGATTTCCATAATACATACGTAAATTATTGGCAAACTATGATATTTAGTTTGTATGTATAGTTTAAGGGTCCAAAATTCCGTTACATATTGAGAAAATTGTATCGCACTCGGCGAGCCATTAACGAACCCATATGAGTGCTTTAATGACTTCATTATAGACTAAAGTGACCACATTTTCATTGTGACAAAGCGGGACAAATGGGATGAAATGAGAATTATAATTTAGATATGAAAGCATCATGTGAAGGATGCCATTATTATAATCGTGTGTAAAAGTATCGAACTCGTGCGAAAAAGTCCAATATAAATCAAAAGGAGTTTCATTATTAAACGATTTCTGTTTGTTGTTACCATGGCAACAACTTGCGTCACTGAACAAAACTCATCGATTTAGTGCAAAATTTTCTGACTTATATTAGAATTGAATTAATTTTTCTTATTTTGAATCTGGATTTATCTGGCTCTAATCTAACTTAACCTAACCATAACCTAATCTATATTAAATCTACTCATTGCGATTAAACCACTCGCCTTCGGCTCGTGCTTTAAACTCATGGCAACTTATGCACAAACGCCCTTCTTCACACACTTGTATCATAAACTACTATTATTGTATACATCCATATACTTGTCTATAAATATACAAAAATGTATTTACATACAAGAAATGCAGATATTTTCTAAAAAGCGAGACATTTTTAAAAATCGGCGGGACGCGGGACAGTTCTCCTAAACGCGGGACTGTCCCGCCAAAATCGGGACGTGTGGTCACTTTATTACAGACGCAAAATAGAAAATAGTATATTAAAGAACGAGTTCAATAAGCGCGATTTTTCAGCACGCGTCCATGTTTAGAAAACGACGAGCGTGGCGAGGAGTGCTGGTGGGTCACATAGAGAGGACATATAAATAGTGCGGGTCACATAGAGAGGATGGAGGACACAAAAATACTTGAAAGAAAAAACTCTTTGCTACGCTCGCCGTTTTCTAAACATGGACGTGTGCTGAAAAATCGCGGTTATTGAACTCGTACTTGAACTATTTTTTTCATTTTGCGCCCTTTTATGCCATTTCTAAATAAAAAAAATCGGGGAAACATATTGAGAAAATTGTATCGCACTCGGCGAACCATTAACGAACCCATATGAATGCTTTAATGATTTAATTTTAGACGCTAAATAAAAAATAGTATATGAAAGAACGAGTTCAAAAAGCACGATTTTTCAGCACGCTACTACTCGGTACGCTCGTCCTTTTCTAAACATGGACGCGTGCTGAAAAATCACACTTATTGAACTCTACTACTATTTTTTCTATTTTGCGCACTTTAATGTCATTTCTAAATAAAAAAATCGCCGTTACATATTGAGAAAATTGTATCGCACTCGGCGAGCCATATGAGTGCCTTAATGACTTAATTATAGACGCAAAATAGTATATTAAAGAACGAGTTCAATAAGCGCTATTTTTCAGCATTTTTCAGTCCATGTTTAGAGAACTCGCTACGCTCGTCGTTTTGTAAACGTTATACGTATTTCATTATACAGAATGGAAGCCAGTGAAATTCAGAGTAAGATGAAGACCTGGAAGAAGGAAGGTGGGGTGAAGGAAGATCTCAAAATGCTCGGAGTGAGAAATTTGAAAGAAGCGGCAAGTGATGGGATGGAATGGAAGATCGTCGAGAAGGTTTAAAAGCCATATAGGTAGGGATTGCAATCCGGTGTCATTTTCAATCCACCACCGAACTTCCACGGATCTGGCCGGATCGATGGAATTAAATTCAACATAATGAACTTATGTGTCAGTCTGTTTACTTTTGTGTCAATCTACTGAGATTGCAACAATTAAGTATTTGAGCATGTTAACTAGTAGGGATTGCATTCCGGTGTCATTTTCAATCCGGCCGGATCCGGAAACGGATCCACCAATTCGGCCGGATCCGGCCACCGGATCCACCAATTCGGCCGGATCAATGGAATTACATCTAACATAACAAACTTTACATAAAAAATAAACGGCCAAGTGCGAGTTGTGACTCGCGCACCGAGGGTTCCGTACAAACTTGTAAGTAAGGTATCTTTAGGAGGACCTAACTGTATGCAACCCATATGCTTCTGGTGCCTGACAATACCACGCAACACATTAGTATATTTTCATAAGTTTCTAATAGTAAATTCGCATTTTTCTTGTAATTAAACTACATATTTACGGTTTTCAGATTTTTCCCTTTACATGTGCTGTAAGACACCGCTTCTTGCCAAATTTCATGATTCTAGGTCAACGGGAAGTACCCTATAGGTTTTGATTCCCTTGTGAAATCGCAAAATATGCTACATAAACGGTCATATCTTTTGATCGCGTTGACTTACAAGTTTGATTTTTTCACTGCTGAAAGAGACCGCAGACCCAAGTATTTGATACAAATTTCAACTTGTTACCTCTACGCGTTCCTGAGAAAAGTGGTCTTGACAGACAGACAGACAGACGGACGGACAGACAGACAGACATTCAGACAGACAGACAGACAGACAGACATTCAGACAGACAGACAGACAGACATTCAGACAGACAGACATTCAGACAGACAGACGGACAACAAAGTGATCCTATAAGGATTCCGTTTTCGGTACGGAACCTTAAAAATAAAAAATATATATTCAACTTACTGTAAATACCGTATTTGCCGGTGGATAACGCGCACACTAAAATTCAACCTACTTTTTGTGCGCCTATAACGCGGACCTATATTTTAAAGCAGAGCTGTCCAACACGAGGCCCGCGGGCCGAATGCGGCCCGCGAACTTACTTTTTTCGGCCCGCAAAATGTCTTCGCAGTAAAATGACTTCGTCAAATGACTTGGCAATACAGGCAAATCGCACGATTATTCGATCCGTTAGGTTTAGTAGGACCTACTATTGTAAAGACTAAAATTTTAATGCAGATTTTGTGCCAGATTTTTGTACCTCTGCACAGATTCGACTATTGTGTTACATTGGTTGCAAACACCTTGTAATACGCTAAAAACCTTTGTAAGAAACCGAGTAGCAGAAATTCTAAATTTAGAATATCCGGTAAAAAGGCAACATGTTAAAACAAACGGAAATCCATTAGATATAATATCTCGTGGATTATTGCCATCGCAGCTTTTGAAAATAAAATGTGGTTTAATGGTCTCGATTGGGTGAAAGAGCCAAAGGAAACTTGGCCAAGACTTAATTTAACACCAATTGAAATTCCTGAAAAATGGGAAATATTCGTTCTTTCGTGTCTCCTCGATAAACCGCCTATTATAGATTTTGCACGTTACTCCTCCTTCAGAAAATTGAAACGTATTGAATCGTATGTTGTACGGTTTATTAATATAAAATGTTATAAAATTAAAATGACGGGTCCGTTAACACTAAGCGATTTGCAAATTGCGGAGATACTACTAATCAAAATAATTCAACCTGAAGGTTTCGCTCGAGAAACAGACATTCTTCATTCAAATAAGCCCTATGTCGGAAAATTATCACAACTCTCTCCCTTTTTGGACGCAAAAGGTGTACTTAGAGTAGGTGGACGTTTAAAGCTCTCGGATTTTACTTATAATCAGAAACACCCGGTCTTATTGCCCGATAAGCATCATATAACCACTTCAATAATACGAGAAACCCATATTGCCACTAAACATTCCGGGGCACAAGCTACTCTTAACCCTTTACTGCATCATGTGCCATAAATGGAACAAAGCAAAAAAAATATTTTATTTAGCGTTTTGACTCAATTTTAGTCCTAATTGCATAGCTGCTCAAATCTGGCACATATAAATATGTGCCACATATAAATGCGTGCGATATATGCGGTATTGCTTTGATGTTTGGACAACCAGCGCCACGCGGTTTCGAGTTCATTGTTGTCGAATTTCAAGCCACGTGCTCCGTTGTTTCAAGTTTTCAAGAACGATTTGTTCGGCGGGAAAAAAAGATAATTCATTCTATAGTGATATTAGATATATACTGAGGTAAGTACTATACGTTATGATTACTGCAAGTCTCTAAAAAAATCCAAAAAGGGATTGTCCCATATGTGGTACACTATGAAGTTATGGACTATCATACGATGCATTGGTGCTTTTTGTAGATATGGATTCAAAACTATTTTACGGTAAAATGGGTGCCGTCCATATACCGGATAGTATTGCTAGTGAAGTATCAGATCTGTCCGATGAAGACGTCATAAACCAGACGATACTGGCTCCAGATAGTGACGTTGAGGAGCCTAAAAAATTGCGAAACGATGCCGAGGAAATTGTGATTCTTGCAACAACTTCAGATTCCTCAGATGATGATATCCCTTTGTCTAAAATACGAAGAAGCAAGACGAAGAAACCTCATAATTGGGTAGAAGGCAATCTAAGGAAATCTGAAAATGAAACAAAATTTACTGGCTCTGAAGATCTGCCTTCTTCAGTTACACAATTAGTAACTCTACTCCAATTTTTCAAGTTTCTCTTTCCTGATAGTCTTATATAGCATATTACTGAACAGACAAATTTATACTCAGTGCAACAACGTCCGAACAAACCAGCTAATATAAAAAGTTACGAAATTGAACAATTCATAGGAATTACTATTTACATGTCAATAGTTCAGCTTCCTTCTACAAGACATTATTGGAATATCAATATTCGTCATCGAGCAGTAAGCGACGTAATGACCTGTAACAGGTTCGAAGAAATAAAACGTTTTTTGCACTTCAATAACAATGATAACATGATTGAAAAAGATCAGCCTGGACATGACAGATTATTCAAGATCAGACCCGTTCTGAATCAGATTAGAGAACAACTACTAATGGTTCCCAAAGAAGAATTTCTTGCTGTGGACGAACAGATTATACCAACAAAAGCGCGAAGTCAACTAAAGCAATATAATCCAAAAAAATCACATAAGTGGGGCTTCAAAAACTTTGTTCTGAGTGGTATTTCGGGATTCAGCTATGACTTTGATCTATATACTGGTTCCCAAAGCAATACTGTACCTCCAGGAGCACCAAACCTTACTATGAGCAGCAACGTGGTTGTCAAATTAGCACATTCGATACCAAAACATCAACATTACAAGTTGTTTTTTGATAATTGGTTCACCAGCATACCCCTTATGATATATTTGACTAACGAAGGTATTCTGCCATTAGGAACAGCAAGAATAAATCGTGTTCCAGGAGCTGTAATGCCGACGGAAAAAGAAATGAAGAAGAGAGGCAGAGGTCATATGGTCGAAAAAATAGCCAATATAGACAATGTAGATGTCAGTGTAGTATCCTGGTTTGATAATAAAATCGTTACTACAATGTCAACATATGCTGGAAGTGAACCTAAAGGAGAAAAAAGAAGATATTTCAAACAAGAAAATGCCCATAAAATGATATCTTGCCCTAACAGTGTCCTAATCTACAACAACTACATGGGAGGTGTAGATCTTCTTGATTCGATTTACCGCATAATAATCAGGTCCAAGAAATATTATTTGAGAATATTTTTTCATTTTATTGATATGACTGTCGTAAACTGTTGTTTACTAGCCAGAAGAGCTAAGAAATTTGAAATGCCTCTTTTGGATACCAAACTGGCAATAGCAGATGCTCTATGCAAGGCAGGAAAACCAGCTAGACAAAGTAAAGTAGGAAGACCATCAAGTAGTAGTAGCCTTCAACAAATGTACGAAAATAAACGAAAAAAGGGACCGACTAAAGAAATACCCCAAGTAGATATCCGCAAAGATGGGATTGACCATTTTCCCTACTGGGATGAAAGAAATAGGTCAAGATGCAAATATCCAGACTGCACAGGAAAAACATATATAATTTGCACAAAATGCACAATACCGCTGTGGCTTAATAAAGAAAGAAACTGTTATTCACGGTTTCATACCGAATAAAGTTTATTGTACCCTGAAAATACTGAAATAGTTTTACTCTAACTAGTACATGTGGATCGTATTTTTCGGAATGGAATAGTTTTTGTGAATGGAAGAGTTGAAAAGAATGGAATAGTTGCTAAAGGTGGAATAATTGATGAGGGTGAAATTGTTTAATGAATTTTGACATTTGTATATGAAAGAGTAATCAGAATTGCGAGCTGCGCGATTCTTGTAGAAAGCGCATCAGCTAAGGTTGTATGAGTTGCAAGATGTACAACTCCTACTGCACAGAATATTAACTAATAATACATCCGTCTCAAATGATTTTAATGCTGTCAGGTTTGTAAAATAATATAATCAAACACTTTTGAGGTGTACTTAATCATATAATGTTACCAATTGTCTGAAATCAAAGTGACTTTAATTTAAGGAGTGATATTAGAAATGAAAAGTTCCCAACGTTCATAAAAAGGTTACTATATCTAACGATGTGATATTAGTTCCTAAGGTGTACAACATGGACGATAGAAAATCAGCTGTGGAGTAAAAAGTTACTGAAAATCTCACTAAAACTTTTATAACCTTTAAATTGATTAAGTAACATTGATGTTGTCAACTTTGACGTTCAACATAACCAACATATTGTTTTAATCAAGTTGGTATCTTGTGTTTTTGAGTTATCAACATACTCAAACATAATCTTACCAACTATTTGTTAAAGTTACATTGTTGTCTTTTTTTTCGTCAAAATTGCAAGCCTCAGTTACTAACTTCACTTCATCATATATAGTAACCTCCTTTTATGAAGGTTGGCAACTCTTGATTTCCAATATCACTCCTCCAATTATAGTAAGTTTGCTTTTAGACAATTAGCAAAATTATGTTACTAAAAGTTTCACCAAAAAAAATAATAACCAATAAATTACTCAACTGACGTTAATGTCAACTTTGATTTAATTTTCATGTATTTCTTTATTTAAAAATTCCAGTGTCAAGGTTATCGGCCATGAAAATTCCAAAATGGTCAAATTGTTTCAATAGAAATATCTATGATCTTAATAGATCTGAAAGAGTTTTTATTATATCTATTGCAGTTTTCGAGTTGTTGCTATTTGAATCCATTAGTATCAGTTCCGGTTTGACTTCGAGGGATGCGTATGTGGTCTGGATTTCTATGGCGCTTTGCTAACCTAATAGCCTAACCTAGGTTAAACCAACATTTAACTTTACATCTTTATCTTATTTTTGATCTCTTGGGTTGCGCTACCGCTTGTAGTTTGTCTTAATTTTTCGTTCGCTTTTCTTTCAGGCTAACAGACTTTGCCACTTTAGCTTATTGTAGATCAAGCTGTAAATGCATGTCTGGTAGACTTTGAAGAGTTGGACAAAAAAATATATTTGCAAGTTTTCAATAAATATTTCTTTGTTAAAAACAATCCTGTGTCAAGGCTATCGACCACAAAGGTACCGAAACGTCAATTTAAATAGAAAAATCTATAATCTATATATATCTGAAAAAAATTTCAAAATATCTGTTGCAGTTTTCAATTTATAGTTATTTGAATTTATTAATTTTTATTATGTCCGAGTTTGAAGGTCTTGATTTATCTGCCGCTTAGCGGTGTGCAACCTAATCTAACCGGGGTTAAACCGGGGGTGCAACACCGTCCAATATTGTATCGAAAGCTTGCGCTACCGCGCGTATGTTGTCTTGATTTATCTGTCCTGTTATTTTACCCGGTGTAAACCAACTTTCCTTGCAACACTGTCCTATATTCGATCGAGAGTTCGCGCTGCCGCGCGTATGTTGTCTTGATTTATCTTCCCGCTTCGCGGCGGACAACCTAATCTAACCAAGGTAAAACCAACGGTCCACTTTGTCCTACATTGGACCGAGAGTCCGCGCTGCCGAGCGTATGTTGTCTTGATTTATCTTCCCGCTTCGCGGCGGACAACCTAATCTAACCAAGGTAAAACCAACGGTCCTTGCCACTTTGTCCTACATTGGACCGAGAGTCCGCGCTGCCGCGCGTATGTTGTCTTGATTTATCTTCCCGCTTCGCGGCGGACAACCTAATCTAACCAAGGTAAAACCAACGGTCCTTGCCACTTTGTCCTACATTGGACCGAGAGTTCGCGCTGCCGCGCGTATGTTGTCTTGATTTATCTTCCCGCTTCGCGGCGGACAACCTAATCTAACAAAGGTAAAACCAACGGTCCTTGCCACTTTGTCCTACATTGGACCGAGAGTTCGCGCTGCCGCGCGTATGTTGTCTTGATTTATCTTCCCGCTTCGCAGCGGACAACCTAATCGAACCAAGGTAAAACCAATGGTAAAACCAAATGGTATCTTAAAATATAAAATTCAAAGAAAGACAAAATATAAAATAGTGCTAAATGCATGCAACTTCGGAGCCTTTGAAAAAAATATATATTTGTAAATTTTCAATAAGTATTTCTTTATTAGAAAAAATTACGTGTCCAGGCTATCGGCCACGAAGATACCAAAACGTCAATTTCAATAGAAAAATGTATAATCTATACAGATCTGAAAGAAATTTCAATATATCTCTTGCAGTTTTCATTTTAAAGCTATTTGAATTTATTAATTTCTGTTATGATCGAGTTTGAGGGGCGACGGCCGCCGCCAGATAAAATATTTTGCAAAACTAACTCAAATCATAGATTGGCTAATTCTCTACAAATGAGAGAAATGTTATTGTTCCACATTGTGTGAAACATACTAAAATCATTTTTTAAACAAATCCAGACATGTCAATCATGAATTCCGATCAAATTCGAACGCGAAAATTTCAAAATATTCAAAAATTGCGAAAAAATATATTAATACTTGAAGGATTTCAATGAAGCTTATACTGAATGTGGGTATCCACCAGAGGTATGAGTTGACAAAATTTGAAAGCTCCCACTTCAATGGGGACGTTGTGAAGAATGATTTTCTCGTCAACAATTTTATAGAAATATCTCGTCAATGCCGCAAGGTGGAAAATTATAACCGGGATATCCGTATGTAAGACGTCGGTGTCTACAAAAAATTATTCTTTGCAAATTTTGTAAAATCCTTCGGTTTGGTCGCAAAAGTAAAAAATATAAAATTGAAAATTTTTTAGGAGGGGTCCCCTTCTCTGAATTTCGTCACTCAATTTCCACGGGTTTTAAATGGGTTCTTCCGCCAAAACGGTTCGCACTGGAAAAATGAAAATGACACAGCTTTTAGATAAAAATGTGCTCTATAAAATAGCGCTAAATGCATGTTTCTTAGACTCCGGAAAATTCTACAAAAAAATATGTTTGCAAGTATTCACTGAATATTTCTTTATAAAAACAATTATGTGTCCAGGCTATCGGCCACGAAGATGCCAAAACGTCAATTTCAATAGATAAATGTATAATCTATATAGATTTGAAAAAAATTACAATATATCTCTTGCAGTTTTCATTTTATAGCTATTTGAATTTATTAATTTCTGTTATTTTCGAGTTTGAGGGGCGGCGGGCGCCGCCCGATGAAATATTTTGCAAAACTAACTGAGGGATATCATAGACTGACTAATTCTCTAGAAATGTGTGAAATTTTATTGTTCCACGTTTTGTGAAACTTAGTAAAATATTTTTTTCAACA
This sequence comes from Phosphuga atrata, assembly GCA_944588485.1. Taxonomy (NCBI): domain Eukaryota; kingdom Metazoa; phylum Arthropoda; class Insecta; order Coleoptera; family Silphidae; genus Phosphuga; species Phosphuga atrata. Next base: position 8,345,717 of record OX155903.1, on the reverse strand, counting down.
TATCCAGACATGTCAATCACGAATTCCGATCAAAACCGAATGCAAAAATTTCAAAAAATTGCGAAAAAATATATTAATCCTTGAAGGATTTCAATGAAACTTGTACTGAATGTGGGTATCCACCAGAAGTAACTGCTGATAAATTTTGAACGCTCCCACTCCAATGGGGACGGCGTGAGGAAATATTTTTGCATCACAGCTTATTTGCCAATAACTCGTCAACGCCTCAAGGTGAAAAATTATAACCGGGATATCCGTATGTAAGACGTCGGTGTCTACAAAAAAGTATTTTTTGAAAATTTTGAAAAAACCTTCAGTTTGGTCGCAAAAGTAAAAAATATAAAATTTAAAAAATTTTAGAAGGGTTTAAAGCTCAATTTACACGGGTTTTAAATGGGCTCTTCCACCAAAACGGTTCGCACTGGAAAATGAAAATGACACAACTTTTAGATGAAAATGTGCTCTATAAAATAGCGCTAAATGCATGTTTCTTAGACTTCGGAAAATTGAACAAAAAAATATATTTGCAAGTATTGTTATATTTTCTTTATTAAAAAAATCCTGTGTCAATGCAATCGACCACAAATATGTAAATTTCAATAGAAACATGTACAATTTATATATAACTCTTGTAAACTATATAAAACTTAATGCGTTTGTTAACGAAAGTGCGCTCTATTTATCTGTGTTAAAATTATTTAACACACATTTCTAAAAGTTCGTCATGTCGTGGCTATCAGCCGCAAAAAGTTTGCATGCAGCACATTTCAATGGGTCTCAATGAGCACTATTCGATTTTAAAAAGCAAATCCGGATAAATTTCGAGATGGCTTTTCCTTCAGCCGTCAAGTGGTAGAACTGAACGTTTTTCAACAAAAACTCTCTTGTTATACCCGCTAGGAAGTCGAGGAATACACCTTTAGATTCCAAACAAATTAAATGTGTAATTTTTAACTATTCCTGTAGACTACTCCTAATTCCCACCGTTTGAAAAATGGATTTTAAATCACCAGATGACCGAAAAACTTACATCGTCCCTATTGTAAAATTATCCGAATCACGAATCAGCCGCTGAAAATTCATGCAACATATTTTAATAGAACTTGATGAGTTGTATTCGAATTTGAATCGAAAATGTCAATAAATATTGAAATGGCTGTTCCTTCCGCAGTGAAATGGTAAAACTGACAGCTTTTCGCCAATAACTCTGTTGATATACATTCGAGGAAGACGCGTGTTGTACCGTTGGAATCTAAATTCAATTTAAAAGCTCCAATTATTCTTAAAAAAACTCTTAAATATCGCGGATTATGAAATAAATTTTGGAATTCAAATGTGAAGGGATGCAACTGTTTCTGATGTAAAATGGTCTGAATTTTAAGAATCTGCTAAAAGAAAAGTGAAAAAACTTCGTTTTCTTGTAGAAATTTGTGAAAAAATGCGAATTTTGACGTTGCTATGTGTTGCTAATCAAGAGCCAGAGTCGCCGAAATCTGCAATTTAGAGATTTCAAGATATCTCTTTGAATTTTATTTGAATTTCAACCTAACATTGAGCGAAAAATCAGAATTTTGATTTAAATTCTTTTCTTTAATTTTATCTTTTCACAAGCACACGAATAATCATAAACGGATAAACTTCAACAATGACATTTCCACATAACCTGAGCGAAAATAGTGTCAGAATGATCAGCTGTAAGTGTAAATTGGCGATTCAGCGGCAAGCAATGGTCGTAGTATTTTTGACCTGGAGTGCGAAGCCGTTGATGGATTTGAGAAATTCAAACGCCATACTGTTGGCCTTTTCACCGGGCATGCACTTGTTGGACCGGAAATGTAAATTTTCTTTTAAGCGTTTCCGTTTGAAGATGTGAAAAAAAAGTTACTTCGCGAATTGGGGCCTGCGGAACGTCCCCGGAGGTGTAATGCGCCGAGACTGGTGTCGTTCGAAAGTAGACACGTGGAGCTATAATTCGTGAAAAGAGCAATACAATTCTAAAACATTTCACCGAATATTGAAGGTTTCAATTTGCTCAATTTTGAAAAATTCGTTTCGAGTTTGGACGGGCGTCGAGACCCCCAAATGCGATCGAGCGATGCATCGTTCCTATCGCCTTATAGACCCTTTCGTTCTATATTCAGAAACCACCACCGCGAGGCCCTGCTATTTAATTTAGCGAATCCCAGAGGATTCTCCCGTACTTCTGCAAAACATGGTTTTTCGGGCCTCCCGGCGCCATCCGGCACGCAATCGCAATTAAACTCCAAAACAAACTTAAAGACACTATGCCGAATCGATTGGTGCCGGTCCGGTCCCGATCCGACTGTTGGGTATCCCGGGAGAGGGATCCCCGCAAATTAGGTGAAAAAAACATCGCGTTTTTTCGATTTTTGTGTTAAAATTGACCCAGAGTGGGAACAGAATGCCGAAGGTACCAGATTCTTCCACCGCCGGTTGCGGGTAAATATCTCGCATCGAACGAACCGGTTTGGAAACACGGCGCTCTTCAATCAAGAGAACGGCGTCCACAGATGTGATGAAAAAAACGGTTTTTTTTCGCTTACATTTTCCGCCGCCCCGGGTGAACCGACGGTCGCGTACTTTTCCGCATGACGTCAAAAAACGTGAAATCGACGCCGCAAGAGATCGCAGTAAAAAAATCGAGCCGCGGACCAAAATTGCTCCTCAAAGGTGCTAGAAACGATCTCCTGTTTTTGGCACCTAGAGGACGCCATGTGGGACTTGCGAGCGGCAGACGGACACGGGTCGAAGGCCTGTTCAGTTTTACAACAGAAAATGACCATTTACCGTTTCGACGCTCAAGAGGAACGGAGTTTCTACGGAAAAAGTGAAAAATTTAAAACGCTCCTACAGCCGCCCCCTGCGGGGGCGGAACTTGGTAAGGCTCGTCAAAAAAAACCTAATCTTTTGTTCAATTCATTGGAAAAAATTCAAGACGTAAACCGCATTTTTTGACAATTTTTCTTAAATTTCAAGAAAACTTGACTTTTGACCCCTTTCGAGTTCAGTGACGGTACCTTACTCGATTAGTATATTTCGACGATTATACTTACATACCCTAATAAATGTGACCATTTACAACTGTAATATTTTGTTGTTGCATGATGTTCCATATTTGGCACAATTTTTTTTTGAAAAATGAATTTATTTTGCAAGCCTTATTTTTTTATTATTTTTACGTGAAAATAGAATTAAAGTTTTCATCTAATAAATTGTTTGGATAATAAACAAAAATTCATGTGGTAAAGGGTTAACTCGATTCGTCAGCTCCATTGGATTGACAACGGTAAAAACTTAGTAAAGGCTGTAATACACAATTGCGTTCTTTGTTTCCGCGGTAAACCGATTTTTCCAGATTATATTATGGGAAACCTTCCCAAAGGCCGCTTGACTTACGCACATCCTTTGACACGTGTTGATTTTTGCGGTCCATTTTACATTAAAGAAATAACGCCATAGAAGCCGTAATAGGGAGGAAATGTATGTGTCAATTTTTGTTTGTTTTGCTACTAAGGCGATTCATATTGAACTTGTTCAAGATTTAACTGCAGAAGCATTTTTGGCTGCTTCACGCAGATTTTTGCAAGCAGGGGAAAACCTACGAACATTTATTCTGACAACGCCACAAACTTTTTAGGAGCGAAACGCGAATTAGATGAAATAAACAAGTTTTTAAACACTGAAAGTCGCACGTCACATAAAGTCAATGCTTTAACTGAGCAGCATATTATATGGCATTTTATTCCACCCCGCTCTCCTCATTTCGGAGGGTTATGGGAAGCAGCTATAAAGTCTTTCAAGCATCATGTTATTCGTGTTATCGGTAATACGCTATTAACATTTGAAGAATTTTTAACATATGTAATCGAAATTGAAGGTATTTTAAATTCTAGACCATTATCCTCCCTGTCCTCGGATCTCAATGACTTAAATGTCCTCACTCCAGGTCACTTCCTAATTGGTGACGCAATATACCAACGATGGTGACGATGGTGACTAGATTGTCATCGTGGAAACATGTACAACAAATGAAGCAGCATTTTTGGACACGCTGGAACAAGGAGTATCTACACGAGTTAACCTTTCGCAAGAAATGGCGCAAGGGTACCACAACTGATATGAAAATTGGGTCCATTGTAGTTATGAACGAGGACAATATCGCACCAATGCAATGGAGGCTGGCTAGAATTACGGATACGCACCCGGGTCTAGATGGAACAATTTGAACCGTGACAGTGAAAACCTCAAGCGGTATATACAAGTGAAGTATAAAGAAGCTGTCTCCTCTACCTATAGACAATTTATAAAACAATTGAAGATGAACCTATGTATTGTGTTCGAAGTGTTCAAATTAGTTAGTAAGCAGTTCGGTACTTACGTATTAACGCCACCACCGCTATATATTGGATCGAGAGTTCGCGCTGCCGCGCGTACGTTGTCTTGATTTATCTGTCCGCTTCGCGGCGGGCAACCTAATCTAACCGGGGTTTCAAAATAAAGTATTTTGAGATTTCAAAATATTTTAATTTTGAATAAAATGTTTTATTTTATGATTTATCATAAAAATTTTAGGTCTAGATTGGCGGCATTTAAAAATGTAGCGGTGCTGGCGTTAATACGCAAGTACCAGCAGTTCTATGTAAACTTTATCTTTGTTTTCTTATTTCTTTTTGAACGGATCGTTCAAAGCGGGCCGGCATGTTGAGACGCTGTTGAGCATTGCCTGTCATTTGTTTATTTAATATGATATTTGTAGTATTATTTTATTTTAAAATGTGTGGATTGGTAGTTGTTTTATTTGGAAACATTGTTTTGGGTTGGCATCACTGGCTCCGGTGGTATGCATTCTGCCTCGAGATTTTGTGAAGAACTTACGCATTTTTAAGCAATTTTTAAGTTTTTGGGTTCGTCCATTTACAATATAGTAATAAAGTTTAAATCAATATTATTTCTATTTATTAATTTAAAGAGAAATTGAGTTCCTACTCCTCGATTATATCTTGTGCAAGTTTGAAACTCTCAAACCCAAAACATTATTAATGTCCGTTTTATCACCAATTTTATAAACAGGAGTAATTAACGCCACTTTTAATAAATCCGGGAATACACCAAACATAAGTGAGTTATTGATTATATAAACCAATGGTTTAAGCAAAGTGGATACAACCTTTTTTTATAACAATACTAGACATTATTGTGTTATACAGAGTCTAGTCTTCTATATCTAGTCTTGTCTGTCTAGCTTTGTCTGTCTAGTCTTGACTGTCCAGTCTTCTCTGCCTAGTTTTGTCCGTCTAGTCTTATTTGTCTAGGTTTGCATGTTTAGTCTTGTCTGTCTAGTCCTATCTGTCTAATCTTATCTGTCTAATCTTGTCTGTCTATCCTTATCTGTCTAGTCTGAATCTTGAACGTTCTGTTGATTATTTGAACGTTGGAAACTAACTGAAATGTGTTTTTTTTTTGGTAATTTACAACCGTTATCAACGTTTTTTATTATATAATGTTTGTTATTAAAAAACAAGAAAATTAAGTAACTCATAATTAGTACAAGAAAACGATACGATACTTGATAACCTATCTATTTTGCAATTACAAAATCTGGCCGATAAACACATTTTGAACTTATCTTGTTTATGTAGTTGTAGTTTGAAACTAACTTGTTGAATAACAAGTTAGTATAAATGGATCAACCGCTGATTTATTCTGAAAATAATAGGGTGCCGAGATTCGAAGCCGAGTATTTTTTTGGAAAATATCTGAGGACGAGGAAGTTGATGGAGAATTGTTGGGTGCTTGATGTGGGGTCTGGAGACGGGTCGGTGACGAAGATGCTGGCGGAGGTTTTGGGGAATTTCGAGTGCGTGGTGGGACTGGACGCGTCCGAGAAAATGGTGCAGTTCGCCAAGGCGCAAAATATGGACGAGAAGGTGCATTTCCAGTTGGGGGACGTCGGCGTTCCGGAGGATTTGGAGAAGTTTTTCGGGGTTTTCGATTACGTGTTTTCGAACTTTTGCCTGCACTGGGTCCAGGATCAAAGGTAACTTTCTTTTCAGATTTTCTCGAAGATGTAAGACACTAAATGAATCAACATTTTCAATTGGCGTTGAAAAATATTCAATTCCAGCGACAAAATGTTTCAATGTTTTAATTAAAAATGAGCCAAATTTCTATTTGCTTTCAGACAATTATGGAAAAGCATGTACAGTTTGCTGAAACCAGGTGGAGAAGTCTTCGCCACTTTCTTAACAGACACTGCGATTTACCACGTCCTTGAGACTCAAATGTCCAATCCAAAGTGGTCTCCGTACATGCATGGCTATAGCGGAGCTTTTAGTCCGTACTTTCGAATGAAGAATCCTGCAAAGGTTTTGGAAAAACATTTACAAGATGCTGGCTTTTGTGTGGAGCTCTGCGAAACTATAGAAAGGATAGAAATTTATCCGGACGAAGAAACTATGAAAAGTTAGATTATATTTAGTATTCAAGTTTTCACAGACAATACTAGACACAAAACATTGAATTGAACTAGACAGACAAGACTAGACTAACAAGATTATAAAAACAACATTAGTAGGCAGACAAAACTCGAGAGACAAAATTAGACAGACAAAACTAGACAAACTAGAAGGACTAAACGAACTAGACGGACAAGACGGACTAGACAGACAAGACATACTAAACAGACTAGACAGAGTACAAAGACTAGACGGACGAGGTAGACCAGTCAGACCAGACAGACCAGAAAGACCGGAACCTATAAAATTTGTTTTCTTACTTTTATTTTCATTTTCCATTAGGGTTTTCATTTTCCATTAGGGTTTGGCCATTGCAGTAAATATTTTGTTACAGATACAGTAGATTCGGTAAATCCGTTCACGGGTAAAATGTCCGATGAAACGCGAGATGACTACCTGCAAGATTTTCTCAACGTATTTATGGAACTAGATTACGTCAAGTCCGCCTCCAAGAAGAACCAGGAAGCCAGGACCATGCCCTATCAATTAATGCATGTGATTGCCACAAAACCTTAAGCCAAAACCTTCAATAAAACTCAAACTAAAATAATTTCAATCAACTTTTTCAATGTACCAAGTAAACATAGTAAACAAAGTAAACAAGATATACAAGATTGGACAAACAAGATAAACAAATAAGATCAGACAGACAAGACTAAACAGACAAGCTTTGACAGACAAGAGTAGCGAGACAAGTTTTTACAGACAAGACAAAACAAAACTAGACAGGCTAGCCTAGACAGACAAGACTAGACAGACAAGACTAGACAAACTAGACAGACTGGACAGACTAGACAGACTAGACAGAGAGACTAGACAGACTAGACAGACTAGAGAGACTAGACAGATTAGAGAAACTAGAGAGACTAGACACAGAGACGGGCAGACAGTAAAGACTAGATAGTCTAGACAGACTGGACAGACTAGACAGAGAGACTAGACAGACTACACAGACTAGAGAGACTACACAGACTAGAGAAACTAGACAGACTAGAGAGACTAGAGAAACTAGAGAGATTAGACAGACTAGACACAGAGACTAGACAGACTAGGCAGACTGGACAGACTAGACAGAGAGACTAGACAGACTAGACAGAGAGACTAGACAGACTACACAGACTAGACGCAGAGACTAGACAGACTATACAGACTAGACACAGAGACTAGACAGACAGACAGTCGCGTACGAGACGCGGAAGCGAGTAGACGTGTAGCCGAGTGCTCCATATGTTTGTGATTATTAATATGTTGGCTTATAAGTTTCTTATTTATCAGTTATTTAATTGCAATCCAGCCTAGTGTATTTGGTTTGTTTGTTTTCTCTTGTAGAGATTTACTTTTGCTTAATACCGGTGTTTTCTTTAAGCTAAATAGTTTTAGCTTAATAGAGTTACAGCACTTGGCGTGAGTTTTTTATATTCTTTAAATTGTTACTCTTTTTGTTCCCACTCCTTATCTCATATATACGGAGATAAGGATAATCCAACGCCACAGACGTTCTTGCATTTACTGCACCACGTTATCTGCGGCAAATTTTCAACCCCCGAAGGAGGATTTTTGAGTTCAATTTTAGTTTGTGGAAACTCCATTCACTTTGGATTTTTCACAAAACAAAAAGTAAGTAAGGGTGTAGGGGTGATGGATAGTCGGGCGAGAAGCCAATCTATTGCGGAAACCCATAAAAAAACGGAAAGTGGCAAATCGATCTACGGATGACCTGGACGCATACAAGAAGACGGGAGTGCTCGATTGCTTTTACAATCGTGGAAGCGATTGGAGCACTTACCAGACAAGTGGAGGACTTGGAAAGGGCTATCGCTGGAGGGAGTAGCACGAAGAAGGAAGTTAAAGACGCGGCTGCGCGAGTTAAAAAACAACCAACGTCTTTTAGCGCAAATCTGTGACCACTTGGCTTTAAGCGCACCGTTTCCTGCCCGTTGAAAAAGTGTTATATGACACATGTAAGTGTGATGTAAGTATGTAAAAAAACCAAACGAAGGCTAAATGTAGTATCAACAGTGCACTGAAGCCGGGCATGAATGTGCAGGAGTACATGTCCCTGGCGAGGGAGAGGTGGTTCGAAGACGCCTTCACCGTGGTGAAGATGGCTAAGGGCTCTCCTCTGGCCAGGGACGAGGATGTACTCCTGTTAGTTGCAAAAGAGAAAGGGGATAACTGTGGACAGCTGGGCTGGGGGATGCTCGACCAGCTCACCCAGGCCAAGCAAGTGGCTGAAGGCTTGAATGTAGTCCCCGTGGTCTACATAAAGAGCGACAATGTTGTCTGTATGGAAGGCGATGAGTCGTTGGACTCCGAGAGGAAGTACCACTTTATCGCCCGGCTGGATTAGGGTAAAGGTCGGGATAAGGTCGAGGGTACCGAAGAAAAGGCATTCGAGACCTTATTAAGGATGAGATGTCTTTGTCAGAAGACTGAGAGAAAGAGGTTCGCTATCGGTTTGGCTGGTAACCTTAAAATTTGGCTGGTACGAAAGATGGCTGAATGCGTGTGGCATGGCGCAGGAGCTGAGATAGCCCTGTGCTGGATGAATGCGGAAAGCCAAAAGCCCAGAGTGGAAGGAGCCGGAGGCACTAGAAAGCTGAAACCTTACTTGTGAGAAGGGCAGAGGGTGTTTCTTACGCCAATATGGTGAATGTCCTTAAGAAGGAAGTTGATATGGAGGATATAAAGGGCGATGAGGAAACCCCATGCTGGTGACCTCATCGTCAGAGTGAATGATGATGGGGAAAAGAATCGACTGGCAGAGCGAATAACCCTAGTGACTGACGCTGTAAGGGATGTCAGGAGGGAGGTGGGGCACAAAAGTGTCCTTGTTAGGGGCATGGATGAGGCTACCACCACCGATGAGATGAAAGGAGCCATTTAGAAGGCGGCAGAATGTAGGGAGTGTGTGGTAAAGTCTCTCCGCACAGTGCGCGGAGGGGCCTCACTTTTCCAGTAAGAGCGGCATAAACCATACTGGAGAAAGGAATAATAAAAGTTTGCTGGATCATGTGCCGAGTGACCGAAGACAATAAGCCGATCAGGTGCTACAGATGTCTTGGCTTCGGGCACCTGGCAGCAACATGCAAGGGAATAGAGCGAAAGAATGCGTGTTTGCGATGCGATGAAAGTGGGCACAAAGCACACGAGTGCACGGCCAAAGAGGCTAAGTGCTTCGTGTGCGGAGTGAGTGGGCATAGGGCGGACTCCATGGACTGCTCTGCGTACAGGAAACTGTGCAGGGGAAGTATGAAAGAGACAGTCCCAGAGAAACAGAATATGCTAGTATTGCAGACGAACTGATGGTTCAACGCCAAGTCTGCTTAGTGGGGATCCCCTAGAGAGAATGAGAGAGGGAGAATGATGGAAGAGTGGCTGGCAGCGGAGGACCTGCTGGTTCACAACAGTGGGAATGTGCCAACCTTCGTGTGGGGCGAAAGTATGTCTTTCATAGACATCACTTTTAGCACCTCACGGATTGCAGGCAGAGTGAAACAGTGGCGTGACAGAGGGGCAGAGAATCTGAGTGATCACCAGGATATTCTCTTCGACGTACGAGAGGATGTTTCTGAGGGACTGGTGGATTGCAACTAATGGATGGAGAGTGGACAAGAGTTTACTAGAAAGCTTGGGACACGTCATGAAAGAGCTGGTTGAAAGGACAGGCTCCGAAAACGGATTGCGAAGCTCCTGCGAAGCAGTTCTTCATGGGGCCTGTGATGAGGTATTTCGGAAAAAACGGAGGGGCGTCAGAGGCAGGAAGCCAGTTTACTGCTGGAATGAGCAGGTAGCTTAAAAGCGAAAAACCTGTTTGCGTGAAAAGAGATGCATGGTGAAGAGTAATAGGCGAGCAAATGAGAAAGTGCCTGAGGAGTGCAGAAGGACGTATTACCTGGTGCGCAGGGAACTTCGCAGTGCCATCCCGAACTCCAAGCAAGAAGCGTATTGAGTGCTCCACGAAGAGGTGAATAATAACATCTGGGGTGACGGCTATAAGATCGTCACCAGGAAAATTGCGCAAAGGGTTAATACTCTCCGGGGCGGTAGCCTAGGATAGGATGAAGATCAGCGCCTCTTTTCACTCCGGCCGAGTTGCAGAGTTCAGTAGGCCAGATGTAGGAGGGAAAAGCGCCGGGTCCTGATGGTGTTCCACCCGAAGCGTGCAAGGTGTTTGGGCATGTGTGCCAGGACATGTGCTTGAGCATGTTGAATGAATTGTTGATGAATGGAAGATTCCCCAAAGAGTGCAGCGAGTGGGAGCGAGACTGGTTATGATTCAAAAAGAGCGAAAGAAAGGAGAGGAAGCCAATTACAGGCCAATCTGCCTACTGAATGGGAGAGCGAAGATGTTTGAGAGTATGATCGAAGCTAGGATAAATGAAGATCTCGAGAGGGCAGGGGGTCTCTCAGAGGAACAGTATGGGTTGAGAAGCGGCCGCACTACGGTGAACGCAATGATGCGTGTGATAGAGATCAAGGTTAGCAAATACGGGTCCATGGCGTACCCGTAGCTACGGCGTGCTTGTAACCCTGGACGTGAAGAATGATTTCAATTCGGTCCAATGGTGCGGAATCATGGAGGCTATGTAACTAAAGGGGGTAGTTCCCTACCTTCGAAAGATGGTGGGGAGCTACTTGAATGATAGGGAGATAGTGACTGTGGAAGGTAAAATCTTTAAAATTAGTGCGGGTGTTGCACAGGGTTCGGTTCTTGGGCCGATACTGTGGAACATATTTTATGATAAGGTTTTACGGTTGAGGCTGCCAGACGGGTTTACACTCGTAGGGCACGCTGATGACTTAGCGGTGGTCGCTGTCGCAAGAACGGAAAAAAGTGTGAAAGCGATAATAAATGAGGCAATTATTAGGATTTTTCGGTGGATGGGGGAAAAAGGGCTTGCCCTGGTTCCCCATAAAACCAAGGCGGTCCTGCTAATTGGGACAAGAAATATAGGAGCTTTTTCCATGGAATTATTATAGATAGTCTAAAAGGTAAAATATTGACAGAAAAACTTCAGAAGTATGTTTCGCATGATTTGCGAGAGGGGTACATCAAACCCTTGCCGAGAAAATGTTTCGAAATGCATCCGTTCGAGGAAAGCTTTCGTTGGATCAACAGCGGGTGATTAGAATTCCGTGAGTTTGATTCCCAAAAATGTTGAAGCTCTTCCCATGTAACTTTTACAAAATATTACCTTAAAAGTGTTGTTAAATCTCAAATTTTAAAATTCACTGTAAACCAAACGTTTCGTACGTAATTCTCGCAGGCCTCGTTGGATTTGGCTTGGAACTAGCAAATTGGTTAATTATACGAAGTGCTAAACATTTAGTGCTTGCTTCTCAAACTGTACCGCAATCAGCTTACCAATGATGTAGATTAAGGTAATAATTTGCATCAATATTTAACTTTTTACTTTAAATTATTATAAACTCCAAGGTGCGGAAATCCTTTGAAGTAAACTTAATCATATCAACTAAAGATAAAACCGAATATTCCGGATGTGAAAAACTATCGGAATGATATTTAACTTAGCCGTGGTTTTAAAAGATGCCTTGATGCAAAATCAAACCGTTGAGTCTCAAGGATTCAGTCGGCCCAAAAGCAATTGCAACCATTTATTTAGACAAAATAACCAGTAAACGCCCAGATCTTGAGCAATTCGTTGTATTTTCTTCGGTTTCTTGGGGAAGAGGCACCCCCGGCCAAACTATGCCATGTCAAATTCTATAATGGAAAGAATTTGCGAAATTAGACGAAAGAATTTACTGGGTTTGGCCATTAAATGGGGCGCAGTCGGGGATGTTGGGTTAGTGGCGGAAATGCAAAAATAAATTGGAGAAATAGCGATTGGTGGGACTCTGCAGCAAAGGCTATTAAGTTGTTTGCAGGTTCTGGACGAACCTGTGGTTTCTAGTATGGTTGTGGCTGAAAAGAGCGGAGTGGGCAATGCTGGTAACATGGTAGACGCTATCATTAACATTATGTGGTTGCGAGATTTAAAAACAATTAATTTGAATAGTACGTTAGCTAAATTGGGGATGGATTCTTCGATGGGTGTTAAATTAAAACAGACTTTGGAGAGGGACTATGATGTGTTCTTGTCACCCCACGATATGAGAAGTTTAACTTTCAACAGGTAATATATTTTCTTAAAATCTAGTCTTGTCATAACATATTTATTGTTTTCTAGGCTAATTAAATTGAATGACTCTAAGAACTCAGCTGTTTCTGAAGAAAACGTATCCATTTCCCTCAAAAATGTTAATATCGAAAGTATACAACCCGGAGACTTTTAAACTGCCTTTGGTCTTCGGCAAAGGCGCTAGTTTAGATGCAAATTATCCAATCTTCTTCCCGGGAATTTAAGGAATATGTTCAGCTTTTCGTAAACTGACAGAAGGCTTTGATCTACCATCAATATGCGTCCAATATAAAACAACAAAATTCTAAATCGGTACAAGATATTACTGACAATATTTTGGGCAGTATGTTCCATATGTAACATTGATTTGCTCTCAATCAACTTAATTACACGTTTTTTGAATTTTGTTACGGTTATTGAAAGATTACTTATTAAGACACTATTCTTTCTGTTTTGTGGCCCACTCGTATGGCAGTATTTTCGTCACGGAAATAGCAATTCGACTTGAAAGAAATGGCATTTATGGAAAAAATGATTTGATCGACCGATCGGCGTTCTTCATGCGGGACTTATTCAAAATTATCTACCCACAAACTGAAGCTGAACTTGAAACTGCCCTCATTATACATCTTATGGGTCTTCCTGGATTCCTGAAAAAGTTGCTAAATTATCGGTAAATATAGCAACATATTATTACAAGACATCATAACACACAGTAAGGCAGGTGATCGAGAAAGCTACAGAATATAACATAAGCCTATGGATGACCTTTGTCTATTTCCGAAAAGCATTCGACACAATAAAAATCTGGGCAATAATAAAATCATTGAGAAATGCTAGAGTAGATCAACGTTATGTAAACCTTGAAAACATCTATAGGACTTCATGACTTCAAGACTTCATGAATCATCTTACAAAATAAACGCCGAAAGAGGAGTTCGGCAAGGGGACGTAATATCTCCAAAACTATTCACCTTAGTACTCGAGGATGTTTTTTAAAAAGATACAATTGGAAAACAAAGGATTGAACAACATACATGGTGAACGCCTGCACAATCTAAGAGTTGCCGACGATATTGCACTATTTGTGAGAGATAAACAGACATCGATTGATATGTTGGAAGAACTACAAGATGAAGCTGCAGAATTAGGATTACACATAAACTACACAAAGACCCAGTTTATTACAAATACACAAGATGCAGACGAAACAATACCGATTCATGACAGCACAATATAAAGGACAGAAATATATATATATACCTCGGCCAAGCTATAACACCGGGCAAACAAAATCAAGAAATTGAGATCGATAGGAGAATTAGACTGGGATGGGCGGCCTACGGCAAATTAAAGTACATCTTCTGCATGCATATCCCAATGACTCTAAAAACAGAAGTCTATAACGACTGTATACTGCCTGTTGTCACGTATGGTTGCGAGACCTGGGTAATAACCAGAGAGATCAAACATAAATTGGAAGTACATCAGAGAGCCATGAAAAGACAAATTTTTGGAATTTCCCAGAGAGACCACAAAACCAATACATGGATAAGGTAAAAAACCAAATTCTTCGACATAATAAAAAGAATTGGTTCCCTAAACTGGCAATGGGTAGGACACGTGGGCAGACATACAGAAAACTGGAGCGGGTATATCACCAGATGGAGACCTTGGGAAGAGAGGAGGAGTGTTGGAAGACCCCAGCAAAGATGGTACGACTAGATAAAGAAGGTCGCAGGCTTAAATTGATATCGACTTGCGCAAAACCGAAGCCAATGGTCAAATTTGAAAGAGGCCTATATCCAAAGGATAGAAAACGGCTAAAAAAAAAAAAAATACAAGTATCTCGGCTTATTTCGATGATCTGTCACAGTAAAAATCTGCCTCAAAAACCTACTTAATTCTGGCTCGCCATCCACGTTAAAAACTGATTTTACTGATTTTACTTATATAAGATCAAGACACCATAACACAAGGTAGGCAGAGGGAGGCGGTGCAGGTCTTGCTTACGACTGTAGCACCAGAGGGAAAGGATGAAAGGATGAAGCTTCGCTGAACTGACTTTTTGTGATGTGTCATCGAAATGTCGAAGAAGTTGACATTTGAAGTGTTGAGACATTTGTGCCGCCTGACATTTTATCCCAGAAATATTTAGTTGCATTTGCATTTACACAAATCGTTAGTCTCAGAAGCACTTCGGCAAGACTTTGTTGCACTTCGACGGCACTGAAGAAAATGAAGTGCAACGAGCACTTCATTTTCTTACGACTCTCCACTTTCACTAGAGATTTCGTCGTTTTCTACTTCTGTATAGTAATGTGTAGTTTAGTTTGGACTTAACTGTCTAATCTTGCCTATTATAAACTCTTAAGTCTGTCCATTATTTCCAAATTAATAATCTTTGTTTTCATTCCTTTTAGGAAAAAATATTTTTGGCGAAAAGTTTTGCGGAGAGGAAACAAATTTTAGTGACGAACCATGGCGAAGGGGATACCGCAAGTGTCGAGACAAAAAACGATCTACTCCAAATCAGCTGTAACATGTTGAAGAATTCATATCAGACTACGCAGACTACGCTTTTAACCGCAACCCTATCCAGTATCGCCTGAAAATCATCAGCACTTACTGCCAGCAGAACTGTATCGTCCGCATAACGCAAGTTATGTATTACTTCTCCGTTGACAACAATTCATTCCCGTGCTTCGTCCGATGCTTCGGCGAAGATTTGCTCAGAGTATATGTTAAAGAGCAGTGGAGAAAAGACACACCCTTGCCTCACACATCGGTGAATGGGAACGTACTCAGTGGTCATGTCCTCAACTTTGACAGTAGCGACTTGGTTGTAATACAGATTTTTTTTAATGTGGACGTCTCTGTCATCTAAGTTTATATTCTGAAGGATGCTGAAAAGTTTCCACAAGCTTTCTGGTAATCGAGAAAATACGCGTATACATCAGTGGACATGTCACGGCATCTCTGTATTAAGACCAATATGCTAAATAGGGCCTCTAGTCCCCAGCCCGCTACGGAATCCAAATTGATTATCAGAGAGGTGTTCTTCGCATTTACGGTATAATCGACCATGTATTATTTTAAGGAATATCTTTAGCGTATGGCTTATTATGCTTATCTTGCGGTAGTCTCCGCATGTGTTTGGCCACGTCTTCTTAGGAATTGTGGCGAATACAGACTCCAACAAATCCTTTGGTATCTTCCCAGAAACATAGATGGCGCTAAAGAGGCTGACCAATTTATCTGTGGATTGGTCGTTGAAAAACCTGAGTACTTCTTAATAGACATCGTCTGGTCCAGCGGACTTTCCAGTTTTTGCTGCCTTGATTGCGTCAACCACCTCCGCGTGTGTGGCCCTCACAGGGTTTGTCGCAAATATTCACCTGCTGGCGGTCGGTAGCGACGTACTTCTAGTTCTTCGACGTACTTCTTCCGCTCTTACAGCTTTTGGTTAAGGTCTAAGATAATGTTGCCATAACTATTTAGCAGAAGTGCCGCGGACCGATAACATTTTTTAGTTCCAGCAGCATCCTTGATTTTCTTGTGTAGATTGAAGGTGTCATGTTTCGCATCTAGACTCTCGATTTCATCACATTTTTCAGAAAACCAACTACTCTTTGCCCCCTTTATTTCTCTTCTAATTCGTCTATTAAGGTCTAAATATTTGGGTTTATCATTCTTTAGATTCCGACGTAATTTCGTCAGATCTAAGGTCTTGCTTGTCCTCCAAGGTTTTGTCTTGTCATTTCTTGACTGCTTAAGTACTGTTCTGCTGATACTCACGATAAGTGTTTTCATTCTGATCCATGCTTCCTCCGTGTCTGGCATGTTTGCGAGTTTTAGCAACTGCATACCAGCGTTGATCTTTAAACCGACGTTGTCTCGGATTTCAGGAGTATTAACCGGCCTCATGTCTAACCGCGACACTGCTGATTTAAGTGTGCGTCTCTTGAGCTTAAATTGTAGTGTAGCTACTAGGGGGTTGTGGTCGGAGTTAACGTAACCTCCTGGGTACGTTTTGACTGCGCGTATACTGTTTTTGAACCGATTCTTGTCCGTTCGATTTTTATATAGTCGATCTGATTTCTCACTACCCTGTCGACGCCATCACCATTTGATTTCCATGTATACAATCTTCTTGCTGGCAGTTGTAAGAAGGTGTTGGTGATGACGAAACTATTTTCCACGCAAAAGTCTATCAAGCGGTCGCCGCGCTCATTTCGCGTACCCTGCCCATACCTTCCGACAGTCCGCCTGCACTCACCCCTTCCGACTTTGGCGTTAAATTCTCCTAATAATATAGTCAAACCTGAGTTTTTACATGCTTTGAGTGCAAGAGAAAGTTGGTTGTAGAATGATTCAACATCATCTTCGCTACCGTCACAAGTTGTTACACTCTGCTAAGTTTAATTCAACAAACCAATCATTGTTGATTGCACCTACTGTTGTTTAAGTTTCTGCAGATTCGATAGAACCTAACAGGTAATCATACACTACTTCATTTCCAGTTAGTACCCCGTTATCTGTCTCTAATATATTTAAGTCTTTAGCTCTACACACTGTAGCATAATGGCTTGCTTTCCCGCACTTCCTACAAATCTTACCGTATGCTGAGCATTGTATAAAGCAATGCTTGTAGCCGCATCTACTGCAACACTGGTTATTATTTCTTGAATTTGTTGTTTGTCTGCTCTGCCTAACTGTTTGAACTCTGTTCTACTAAACTGTTTGACTGTTTTCTTGATTATTGGTATAGTTGCTTCTGCTTGTTGTCCGAGACCTATGGTGTTCCGAGCCTTGATGGTGTTCTGTATTGTGTCCTTTGTGGTGATTCTTTTCTGAAATGTCTCCCTAGCACAACTCCGACTTCTATATTTTTATTTTCTTGTATCTGTTTTATGTGTACCTACTTCACTTTGTTCCGCTGCTTTGCAGATTTTGATTGCTCTATTCAATTTAAGATTATGTTCTTGTAATAATCCATTTTTCACATGTTCATCTCTTATACCACACACTATGTGGTCGCATATCAGACTATCTTTTCTTCTTGTTCATCTTCTTCTTCCTTGATTTAGGCGAATCGCCTGTTTGTTCTTCGTCAACTTGCCTATTGCTATGCATTCAGGTTTTCGCTCCATCTCTTTCGAGGACGCCCTACGCCCCCGTGGTGATTTATCACGAGAAATTTTTACTACTCTCCTGTCGTTCATCCTATTTATATGTTCATTCCACTTTTTTTCTGTTTGATACCCAGCCATTAATGTCTTCTAATCCACATCTATTTCTCATACTTGAACTTCTTTCCCTGTTTAAAAGTGTTTTAACAGTAATTCTGCGAAGTACTCTCATTTCGGTTGTTTCTAAGAATATGTTATGTTTCTGTTTATGGTCTAGTTTGTGCCATATATGTTATGATGGGTCTTATTGTTGTTTTATAGATTCTAGTCTTGGCCTCAATCCCCATGTTTTTATTGCGCCATATTGTACCGTTCAATAAAGAGATATCATGTTAAGAGATTTATCATGTATATATCAGATAGATCATGTTAAGTATTTTTCGCATGAAGGATTGAAAGTTAAATTGTTGGAATTTTCAAATTTGTCTGGAGAAACGTCAGAACTGATTTTCAACTATGTGATAACAGTACTTAACAGATTCAATTTGAGCCCTAATAATTTGATAGCGTTCAGTGCTGTCAACGCAAATGTAATCTTTGGTGGAGCCAAACAGGGTGGTCAAAACAACGTTTTCGACAAATTAAAAAACATTAAATCAAAACTGATTGCTGTAGCTTGCCCAGTTCACATGTTCCATAACGCAGCCAAAAAATCATGAGAGAAGGTTTCCCTTGACAATGAAACGTTGTTATTCAAAATCTTGAGCTATTTCAATGGATCCATGCTACGACATGAAAAATCTAAAGAATATTGTGAATTTCTGGAAATTTAATGTAAAATTTCCAACGCATTCTCGCACGCGATGGTTAAGCCTCCTTCCATTGATCGACCGAATTTTGCAGTTGTGGAGTGGCTTCAAATCACTACTTTTATAGACGGATGACTTTCGGGATAATTTGTTCTCATGATGATTCAAATGAAATCTACTTTTGGTTTGTACAGAGCTCATTGCAGCTGTTTCAGCAAACGTTGTTGATACTTGAATGGAGGACCTGGCGCTTCCTGGAATGATAAAATCTCTCCAAAATCTGCCACAAAAGCTCACTGAGAGTATGCAGAAGAAATTTTTGGTGCCATCATTTAATCTAAGCTGCAATTAATTGAAGATTCTGATTCGGCTCATCGACTAGGAAAAGAATTTTCGACGTTTTATTCAACAGCCATTGATTACATTCAAAAGTGGTTCAGAATTAACGATCCGTCTTCTACGTGGCTAATGCTGAAATTCGTAGAAACAATTTCATATGAAGATATTCGACAATCTGCGTTTCTGATGCTAGAAATTTCTGTGAAAGACTCTTTATTTCAGTGTTTCCCAAACTTTCTATCCACGTGTACCCCTTTCAAATATTTTTTAACACTTCGTACCCCTTAGTAGAAAATTTCTGAGATATATTATAAAGAACAACTGTACTTGTCTTTTTTACGTAATGTACAGTCTCCAGATTGGGGTTTCAAAGATAAAAATATAGTTATTTATTATAAAAGCGGATAAAATTAAGGTTTAATGAGATTTAAATCCGCGAGTTAAAGCTTAATTTTATTCGCTAGTACATACAAATTTTTAATTAATTTTGCTTTTCATTTAACATGTTAAATTAAAAGAAATGTTCAATTTTGTTTTTTTAAGAGAAGCGTCGAAGTTGCCCATTATTCTATTGTTGTCATGACAACGATAAAATTGTTGATTCGTACGTCAAAATCTTGTTTAGTATTAAACAAGATTTTTACTCTATTTGTGCAATTTTTGAATTAATTTGTGTTTTATTAATCATAAATGGATACATCCTAAGAATTGTTAAATGGTGACGCAATTGCGGAAAGATTACTCCCGCGGAAATTAAAACATTTAGGTATACAAAAAATGTGTAATAAGTTTTATAATTGGGAAAGGAAAAAGAACATCAGCGAAGTCAACATTTGGGGGTTCTGTTTACGGAGCCCACAAGTGAATTATTTCGATGCGTTGCTATAGATACTTTAATTTCACCACCGAAATAAATTTGTTATTTCATTACTCTTCATTTCACTGTTTTATTGATCCACATCCAAGGAATTAAACATGACTTTTTAAGGTAAAATCGCATCAAAATTATTACAAATCTTAGGAAAAATACTATTCTTTATGAGTTCACTATAAGACAGTTTATGCTTCTTGTCTTTACATATATAAAAACAATCTGCAATGATTTTATCTGAGCAGTTAGTAAAATAATCCTTTGGTTGTATTGTATTAACTAATTATCAAAGATGATAAAGCTGAATTATTTTTAGATTTCAAACACTGTATAAAAAGTAATGTTTGATGCACTATTTTTTTATATAATTTAAATATTGTTATTTTTATTACTTATGCGGGATAAGTATTTTGGCGTCCGTTTTTGAGTGCGATAAATGGCCGTTCGTCAATTCAAATTATGCTTCGAGCACGCTAATATTCAATAAAAATCGATAAGTTACATAAAACATTTGAATAAATAAAATAAACACAATCAAAATCTTAATATTAAAAACGTGATATTATTTAATAAATATAAATAGTATATAAAAGTGATTTACATACGAGAAAGTGATATTTTTTTTCATTTAAAATAAAAATTAAAGAAAACCTTTTAAAATGAGTGTAAATTCTATGGTGATACCGGATACTTAGGAAAGTTCTTATGACGAATTCACACCATCGAGGACAATTGAAATTTTTTTCATTTTTACTTCGTTTTTTTTTTATGGCTCCTGGACACACTATCTTGTATACGTATACCCTCACATGAGTAATAAAAAATATTATCTGCAATTTCGTGCGATATTGTCAATTGCGAGAAACGAGAGCTCTCACTTCGTTCGTGAGCCCAATTTTGCTCTCATGGGCAATTGCAACTTACCGCCCTAGTTGCACAATATACTATTTTCATCTTATTTATATACACTTTGATACACATAAAAAATTAATATTTTGAAACCTCGTTTCGTACCCCTTTCAAACCATTCGCGTACCCCAAGGGGTACGCATACCACACTTTGGGCAACTATGCTTTATTTGATGAAGCTAGCCTTTTAATTTCAATGCTGAAAGATTCAAAAGAAAGTTTTCATGATTTACCGGTTGATAAAATATGGGTTTTTCTGTTTCAAAACGAAACGTTTTTGGATTTGAAGAAATTGGTATACGCAATCTTCACCATCCCAACGTCGAATGCTGCTGTTCAGCGAATTTTTTCATTGTGCAAAAAGCAATGGACTGATGACAGAAATTGTCTCAAAATTGAAACTGTAAAAAGTTTAGTACAGGTCAAGTTTAATTATTCATTAACGTGCTCTGAAATGTACGATTATTAGTTGAAAAACGATAACTTACTTACAATTAGACAAATTCAATCGAGCAGTAAGTTGTCAATTTAGACTTTTTGCGAAAAAACTTTTTGCTTTCAAACCCACCCCGAAATATGCAAAATATAATATAAATATTATATTGGAATCAGAAGGGACGAGTACAAACGACTATCTTCAAGAGAGCATGGTAGATGTGGAGTTTAGGAACACTTGTGTGTCAGTTTTAGAAAGTAAATTGGTGCATTTCTGCAAAACCCCCTGCGAAATATTTTCTAACAAACCGATGAGGAAAATATTGACGAAAACGAACTACAAAATCCTAAATTAATCCCGGATGATATACCTGGACATGTGGAAATTCACATGGATAATGGGATGTCCGATGGAGACTCCGAAGATGATATACCACTCTCCGTATTGCAACGCCGTATCCAACGATCAAAAAAGTTTGAA
Source organism: Phosphuga atrata (assembly GCA_944588485.1). Lineage (NCBI taxonomy): Eukaryota > Metazoa > Arthropoda > Insecta > Coleoptera > Silphidae > Phosphuga > Phosphuga atrata. The sequence goes on along the minus strand of OX155903.1, from coordinate 8,324,059 downwards.
TCCGAATGGACGAATAAAACATTAGACATAAGTATGAAAGGTACACAAGGAAGTCGCACAATCGACATTGAACCGTTGTCGTTAAAAATCTTGAGCTATTTCAATGGATCCACGCTACGACATGAAAAATTTAAAGAATTTTGTGAATTTCTGGAAATTGAATGGTAAATTTTCAACGCATTCTCGCACGCGATGGTTAAGCCTTTTTCCATTGATCGACCGAATTTTGCAGGCTTAAAATTACTAGTTTTATCGACGGATGACTTTCCAAAGGTTCAGGAGAAATTGTTCTATGATGATTCAAATGAAATCTACTTTTGGTTTCTACAGAGCTGTTTCAGCAAACGTTGTTGATACTTAAAAAGAAGGACCTTGTGCTTCCTGGAATGATAAAATCTCTCCAAAATCTGTCACAAAAGCTCACTGAGAGTATGCAGAAGAATTTTTTTTCATCACTCAATCTAAGCTGCAATTAATTGAAGATTCTGATTCGCCTCATCGATTAGGAAAAGAATTTTCGACGTTTTATTCCACAGCCGTTGATTACATTCAAAAGTGGTTCAGAAATAACGATTATCCGTCTTCTACGTGGCTAATGCTGAAATTCGTAGAAACAATATCATATGAAGATATTCGAAAATCTGCGTTTCTAATGCCAAAAATTTCTGTGAAAGACTTTTTATTTGATGGAACTAGCTTTTAAATTTCAATGCTGAAAGATTCAAAAGAAAGTTTTCATGATTTACCGGTTGATAAAATATGGGCTTTTCTGTTTCAAAACGAATCGTTTTTGGATTTGAAGAAATTGGTATACGCAATCTTTGCCTTCCCAACGTTGAATGCTGCTGTTGAGCGAATTCTTTCATTGTGCAAAAAGCAATGGACTGATGACAGAAATTCTTTCAGAATTGAAACTGTTAAAAGTTTAGTACAGGTCAAGTTCAATTATTCAATAACGAGCTCTAAAATATACGATTATTTGTTGACAAACTATAACTTACTTACACAAATTCAATTCAAATGATCGTATTGGTCTTGTATTAATTTAGTTGTCAATTCAGACTTTTTGACTTCAAACCCCGACTTCAAACCCACCCCGAAATGTGCAAAATATAAGATAAATATTATATTGAAATCAGGAGGGACGAATAGTAACGACTATCTTCTAGAGAGCATGGTAGATGTGGAGTTTAGGAACCCTTGTGTGTCAGTTTTAGAAAGCTTTACCTGTAAGGTTTTTTTTTATCGAGTTAGTTGCGTTCGCGTCTACTATCTGTCACGTTGAAAATATCAGAAACTGTTTTCAACAAAAACACGAATATTTATTGAACAAGACAACGTGGAAGCTTAATTTTTGCTTTCCGACCTTAGTTAAACCGTGCCAAGGACGATAAACAATAGTTCCACCAGGTAAAAAGTCTATAACACTAAGTTTCAATAGACCCTCATTCTATGAAAGGCACACAAGGAAGTCGCGATCGAGAGGATTGCGTAAAGGGAGAAGTTGATGGGTTAAATCCTGTCGAGGTATTTGAAAAACTGATGGATAGCAGTGTTATCAGTATGATTGTGGAACAGACTAATTTTTCAACGCAGAAAAACAATCATAGTTTTTGTGTGTCCAATGTGGACATAAAGACATTCATAGGAATACTGCTTTTTACTGGCTACCATCAGCTGCCTCGTGAGAGACTCTATTGGAAGTTGGATGAAGATTTACAAGTTCCATTGGTATCTAATGTTTTGTCCAGGAATCGCTTTTTAGATATAAAGAAATAGATCCACCCGATTGATAATAATGATGTTAATAAATCAGATAAAATGAGTAAAATTCGTCCTCTCATGAACATTTTGAATCAGAAGTTCCGACAGTGGGGAATATTTTGTGAAGCGCTATCAATTGATGAAGCAATGGTTAGCTATTTCGGGCGCCACTCGTCTAAGCAATTCATAAAGGGAAAACCTGTCCGATTTGGATATAAAGACTGGTTGCTGTGCAGTAGCTCCGGATACTGCTTCGCCTTTGACACTTACTGTGGTGCAAAAACTGCCGCTAGCGAGAGGAACATGCCATTGGGTTCAAAAATTGTAATAGAACTTCTCGATTCAATTGCTGTGCCATCTGACCATAATTTTTTTTTTCGATAACTATCTTACGAGTTATGATCTATTAGCCTCACTAAAGGAAATGAATATTCGCGCAACAGGAACAATCAGAAATAACCGAACAAAAAAGTGCCCAATAACAGATCGAAAGACCTTCCAAAAGAAGGAGCATGGATTTTATGAGGTGAAGTTTGATCAGATCTCCAACTTAATTTTCGTTCGATGGAAGGATAATAACATTGTAACGATGGCAACTAATTATGATTGTGTCAATCCAGTATCTAAGGTAAAACGCTGGTCAACTGCTGCTGCTTTAAAGATTGATATTCCACAACCATTTCTCTTCCAAACCCACAACATGTATATGGGCGGAGTGGATATACTGGATCAGTGTATGAACACCTACCGAATTGGTATGGCCACTTTTCACCCATATGATCAATTTGACTGTAGTAAATGCTTGGAGAATCTACCAAATTGCCAATGAACGTGATAGCATGGTTCTTCTAGAATTCCAACGATATATAGTACGTCACTACTTGCGATCATCTACGCTAAAGCCGGGGTTATATTAGAGTCACGCCGCGTGTCGCAACGCGTGGGATTGCAATCGGTTACATACGTTTAGTATGAACGGGATTACATTAGCTCAGTCCCGCGTGTCGCCGAACGAGCTCACGAAAGTGACGGAAGTAACGCGTTAACTCGCTCCGCGCTAGTATAATCACCACGTGGCTACGCGCATTCCGGCGCAATGTGTTGACGAGCAAGTAAACAGACGTCTACCACATTTTAGTACCCCCGCAAGATGTCCACCGACGAACTTACTGAGCTAGTAAGAGAATATAAATTGCTCTTGGCTGGTCTTATCTACTCTTGTCTGGAACTCTTGTCTTGTTGTAGATGGTAACTACGCTCCCGAATAATCATTAAACTATCTATTTGTAAAATACTTGTATCGTTTTTGTTGAATAAACTTTGTTGAAATCCGCAATAGTGAAAAGCCGTAATAAGTATGCCCTAAAGCCCGGAAATGGTATGCCCTGAAGCCCTAATCTCTGGACTTGGTAGCAATGACATTAATATTTTCTTTATGCAAATATTTCATGAAGAAAATTGAGGAAATAAGAGCTTTACACCCAATTGGCAACAGGCTAAGATATTTTAAACAATTATTTTAACGAATTTTATAAAATTTGCTATAAAACATTGCAAATAGGGGTGCGGGCATTTAGGCGATTGCCACTGTACTGACACAAAAATTAATAAGCACGCGCGGCGACGCAACACTGTAGTATAATCACCAGCCCGTTGCGTCAGGCAGCGCTGCGACACGCAGCGCGTCTCTAATATAAGAAAAGGGTTTAAGAAAAGATCTTCTGCTTCAGTTACGATCAGAATTAGATATAGCGAAGGAGGACATTTCTCCAAGAAGTTGAAGAATCAGTTGAGATGTGTAGTGTGCCGCTACAGAGTGAGATGGGCATGCTGTAAATACAATGTTACGTTATGCATAGAAATAGATTGTTTCCGCCAATACCACGGTTGAGCCCATTGTATTCGATAGAGTACACGTTCATATAACACTTCGTATATATTTTTTGTTTTGATTGTCCTATATTGTATCATTTATAATACACATATATAAGCAATGATGTAAATTTTATTTATTTTTTCACTAAAAAAATCTGGGCGCTAATGTGCTAAAAATCTCCATAAATAATACATATTTCTTTAGTCTAATTTAATTAACAATTAGTCTACTTCTTAGAAGTAACATAGGTAGTCATAACAAATAGTATATAATAGTATAAGTCATAAAAAATAGTATATAACAGTATAACTATTAGCTAAAGTTTACATTCGCGGCATAATTAATTTCCCAAAATTAAAATGGAAATGGAATAATTGAAATATTTGAAATTTCTATTTTATTTGCTAACAGTTGCGTTTACAATCAAAATTATAGTAATAATTTTTAATCGTGAAGGTCATTTGGAAGTTCACTTGAAAAGATTACATGAAAATGACCAGTCGAAACTCGAGTCGTGTTAAGTGTTTCAATTTATAGAACTGTGAATAAAAAGTTATATATACTTAAATAATTTACAAAATATTTTTACATAATAAGTGTGGTTAAAACAGTCATGTGGTTAAAACATAGTCAATTTTTCACTTCAGTGCCAAAATACAATAATTTGTTATAGGGTAAGTCAGGGAGAGATAGACCACCGGGTGAGACCGACCAGTCTGGATAACTCAAGAACAAAACTAGGGAGGAATCTGTGCGTCACATATATAGTAAAATTAGTTCAGCTTGTTACAACAAACTTGATATATCAGGCCGCGACAGCAGTTTGAATTTACAAATTAAATTTGAAATTTTGTGTGAACATGAAAGTTTTTTGACATATTTACTGTGTTGGTAATATTTTGGAAACGTGTAAGTTTATTTAAACTATTTCGATACTGGATGATAAAATATGCATAAAACTATAACATAACCCCAAAAAGGTATTCGTTACTTGTATTTCTTCCAGTTAACAAGGTGGTCGATCGCTCCTGTGTCTTTGGTATAGTTCGACCACATTAATTCGGGAGAGAGATTTGAAGGAAATTAGATATTTAATGATGCCCAATTAGTTAAATAAAAAGTTAAATACAATGTGAGTACCTACCGGCGCATGAAATAGGAGGTTTACAAAATTTACAGACAGCTAAGTCCAGTAATGCAAGAAAGTGATACATCAGTTGAATGGGACGAAAATGAATGCGTAGGGTGTGGGGAAAATTATTTTAAAACTGCTAAGAACGATGACTCGATCAAATGTGTGAAATGCAGTCGTTGGCTTCATAATGAATGTTCAAAATTCGAAAATTTCTGCGATTTCTACAGGAAAAAAAAATCCTAAAAACAAAATATGTTTATACTTTTATATTATTATTTTATTATTATTATTCTGTTTTAAGTTCTAAGATATATGTAGTGTAATTTTTTCCTAGTCGGCCTAACCCGTAAAAAAATTGTATGATATAATAAATTATTATTTATATATTATCTAAACCCTTTAGGCAATGTTTAAAAAAAAAAAATTCACAGAAAACAAAAAAATCCCGGACTTACCCTACTGAAGAAAAATGGTTGCAACAGTCACTACGTGGTAATGCATAATTATTACTCTATATTGAAAAATTCATAGTGTTAAAAACATAGTGTTAATGTTATAGTGTTAATTTCACAATTCAAAAATATATATTCCATGTAAAATAATGTATTAAGAGAAAAAACGTGATAAATTCAATAATATAACATGTCTTATCATTGATATGTTAATGGAACATCTATATTTAGTATTTATAATTAACATAAATTTTTTTTTAAATTTCCAAAAGAAAAATTAAAAAAGCAAGAATGTTACCGCTTACAAAAATCAGAAATGTCGATTGTAAATGAGCAATCTTCAATATGGGAGTAGTTTCGGTATCTCCTCTCACAAACGTTTGGTTAAAATGTTTAAATTCGAGATGTTCCAACACGATACTTAATTTATATTGTTCGAGCAAAAGCAGTCTCTCATTGAAGAAACCTAAATATGGCGACCTCAACGGGAAAAAATATGCAGAGTATTCGGGCATTAAGGATTCAGAAACAATGTGATAAGGGAGTTTCCCATCTATATCTCTTAGGTCTACAAGAATCTTAGCGAGACTATGCGAGCACATAAAAGCTTTGTCACATTCGCCTCTTCGAATATTATCCATAAATTTTGATCGAGTGCTGTCTGTAAATTTGTGTCTCAACTCTGGTAAAATATTCCAAATTGCTTTAGCCATAAAACTTGTAATCCCAATTTTTATATTGCTCTCTCTTAATTCTCGAACCTCGTCTATGTCTTTGTCGTATTTCGGTTTCGTTAGTGCCCCAGTCAGAGAACATTGAAATATATTTAATATAATTCCAATAAAACATATTAAGCAAATATTTATAATTTTGTTGCCAAACTTGATATTTACCAGATCCAAGAATTTCTTAAGGACCAGAAATGTTGATAGGGTAATTGCTACATATTTCCACGATTCCAAATCGAAGGTATAAAAAATGTACATGTACAAAGGAATTAGTTTGCCTTTTGGTACTAGCGCAACTAGATCGTCTCTATTGTAAGGATAGCTAGTAGTTAAGGTATTTTCTAGCCCCATAATTACCAATCTGGTGAAGCTAAAATCAACAGATTCGTTCAAGACCATGTTTATAAGGATTGTATGGTCGCGGACTATTTTAATATTCAACGACGCGTTCATTTCTCTTATAATCTCCATTAATACCATGACATCATTCCCTACTAACAATCCATTATGTAGCGTGTTTTTGAGAAGATCTTCACGCAGCACAACATTAATTTGATACTGATAAACGTTAGTTAATTTGTTCGGGAACATTTCATCAGTTTCCTCTAAATAATAAATAGTCCTATTAAAAGGATTATAACCAGCAATTTTTAACTCTCCCAATAAATTAAATATAATATTAAAGTTTAATATATTTTCGAACCAAATCTTTTTCATAACTTCGTCCAACCATTCGGTATCACTAAATTCTCTACTGATAATTATAGTGAAACGTCCTCGTCGATGCAAGAAAGGACATTCGTTTACGCATTCCATATACTTGTCGAAATCGTTCAAATCTTCTATAAAACCGTAAAGATCTTTGGTGCGATAAGTTACTGAGGTTGTGTTAGCACGTTGGTTGTGCCAAAGCATCACAGGACATTCCAAATGTATCCGTTCTTTTATAAACCATTCAGCTATCGCTGTATGAGTGCCTATTATACCAATAGTTGCATAATGATCCGCAGGAAATAAAACCATCCTGGTCAGAAAGTTTTTGAAAATATCTATGTTTGCATTTTCCCCAAATTTTATTAAAGCTTTAACTTGAAATATAAATATTCCTATTACTATTGTGTTAAGCTTCATATTATCACCAGTTTCGTGAAATAGATACAAGTTGTAATATGTTCCTTTTTTCTTTTTTAAAAGCAAATAATAATAAAAGTAATTTATTCTGTATGTACAAATATATTATTATATTATTATAATATAATAGGTGTTATTTGAATAATTTGATATTAATGTTAGGTCCAATGTTATTTTCTGTTTGTTAAAAACAAACGAGATAAAATCAGTTTTTTATATTGTACATATTTATGTTAGTTTGTAGAGGTGGTTACCCGAGGTAACATTGTCTCTCAAGGCACAGAACGATAGGTCACAAACTCTCACGGATTATTAAACGTGAAAGAATAACGTGGTAAATACCTAATGAAGGGACATCAAAATATATTATTTTCCACGAACTTCGTTTCTTTTATTGTTTCGTTTCACTTCAACTTATAAATTGAAAACAAAATATATCACAAACTCTGACAAGTAAAAACAAATTAGAACATATTATAAAATTGTTCCAATTTAAATATTGGTAAAACCATACTATATTATAGATAATCGTATAAACTTAATTATGTCGGAACACAGCCTGATATAAAATGTATTCAACCTTTCTGGAGCTCTATAACACAATTGAGTCTTTTTAAGAATACCAAAATAAATCTCATGTCTTTCTCATGTCTCTCATTGTCTTTCTCATGTCTTTCTCGTGTTTCTCATGTGAAATTTGAAAACTATTTACTAGCTTTCAGTCCACCTTCGTGGTACTCAATAAAAACCATAAAAATAACATTGTTTTTTTTAGAAATTACACAACAAATCTGGAAAAACCGAAAACTCCAAAAAGACTTGAAATGTGCTCTGATTCATCCATTGTACAAAAAAGGAGACAAAACGAATGTAAATAACTACAGGGGAATCCCCCTCCTTGAAGTCGGCTACAAAATTTTCTCTACATGCCTGTTTAAAGGAGTACAAGAACTCGAACATAAGATTGGCGAAAATCAAGCTGGATTCCGTCCTCACAGATGGTGCACTTAACAGATTTTCAACCCAAAAACCGCTCAAAAATTCAGGGCCCTCAGAAACCTTCCAATCATCTGTGCCTTCGTAGATTTCCAGAAGGCTTATGATTAAATTGATCGACAATCCCTGTTCAGCATCCTGAAAGAACAAGGACTAGACACCTAAACACTAAACTTGACCATACAGACCCTCACTGATACTAAATCAAGAGTAAAATTTATGGGAGAGATCTCAGAAGAATTTCTGATAGTTTCTGGTGTCCGGCAAGGGGATGGGCTGTCTTCCCATCCTCACCCATCCTCTTCCCATCCTTCTCAACTGAAAACACAAAGTAGCTGGAAACCAATAAATATTGGGACAAAACAAGCTCAAAATTCCATGCTTAGCTTTCGCAGATAACCTTGCCCTTCTATCTAGCGATGAACTCACATCAATAAAGCAAATTGACTTCTATAATACGGTTCCTAAATGTTCTATTGTTTTCCATATGTATTTTTAGATTTTGCATAAATTCAAGCTTGGTGATGTCATGACAACCATTCTTCTTCTTATAGTGCATCTCTTATCGGCGGTTTGTTATCATCACAGCAATTCGTACCTTGTTGACAGCAGCTCTGAACAGCTGAACATTGCAACAATTAAACAAATCCCTTAGGTTCTTCAGCCAGGATGATTCCACAAATCTTTCCCTGGACTATGAGTTGGAGAAGTGGCTATTTCTGTCCTCTCATTATATGACCCAGATATTGTAGCTTTCTCTTTTTTTTTGTTAACTATTTCGCATTCCTTCCGCATCCGGTACCTATAGGACACATATAAACACTTTTTAGTACACTATTTGATGTTATTTTAGATTGTAGATTGTAGATATGGTGGTGACGACTTGTACTACGACCTTTATAGATCTATTGTACCCCACCCTCCTCCTCCAAGTGTTGGTGTACTTACCCATTTAGAGCGCCTCCTCTAATCCTGATTCCTTTAGGAATCTCAGGATCTGGGTGGGATTCAAGGCCTGCAGCTCCTCTGGGTTCAAGCAGTAAGCCCCAACGTACATCTGTCTCTTGCGGAGTAATGCTCCGCAGTCTTTGAACAGATGTATGGGGGTTTCCTCTGCTGAGCCACAGAATCTGCATCCATAATCCTCCTCTAGGCCTAGGGCCTTGAGATAACTTCTTCTTAAAGCGGTAAATAAACTAAGAGGCAGCGCGAAAAAAATTACTTCGGGCAAGGTACGGAGCTTCTTAAAAAAATGGGAAGATAACAGAGAGGATGAAGAGTATAGCACTGGGAGCAGGGAGACTTCGTGAATAAACACAAAAGAGGTAGAAATAAAAGAAAAGGAACCTACCAGTGCGACAAAAGAGGTCAATAACGTAGAAGCGGAGCTGAGGTCAGAAAATAAGAGGCTCGGTGAGCTTCTGAAGGATGCCCAAGACCGGATTGCAAAGTTCGAAAAAAAACAGATTGGGTGGGGAAATTGACATAGAGGCGCTGGAGAACTTTATGGAAGCAGAAAGTCTGCCATGGGAGGAAGAGGTATTCGAGAACATAAAGGCGGTTGTGGGAAATCCAATCACCACGGATGACGAAGGGACAATGAAATGCGTACTCGTAGAGCCGGATGATGAAAAGCGCTTCTCTCCGATTTTCATGCAAAGAATATACAGCGACAGATTTCCAGAACTCTGTAACCCAATAAAAGATTTTGAAATCTTTGAGAATACGATAAGGATTGGGCGAGAAAACGAACAAACCAAATGAACAAGGAGGATGGCAAAAATTGAAACAGACGGGAGAGACAAGAACATGTGGGATCACTTAATAAACTTGAGGATGGAAGCAGAAAGCGACAACCTGAGAAAGGTTGTCCTACACAGGACCGGGTTTATGGACACATATAAAATGAGGTACTGAGGACCGCACCGGTAATTTTGTATGAAAAATATTCCTCTGGATATTTAGATTTTAACTTAGTACAGCTAACCGAATTAATAGTCTTAGTAAACAAATAGTCTACTATGTCTTTCTCATTCAAATTGAGCTCTAATCTGTATACATGCATATGTACAAATTTTTGTGTCGCTTTAATAAGTGTGGTATCTGAATTTCCGTGAATAACATTCGATTTTCTGTTTAGCCGCTTGCGTTTTCTTGCCTGAACATTCCACCCCTCGCCGTCGTCACAGGTGTTTGTTATTTCAGCATCCTTTTCTAACTCGATGTCTCTGTCTTTGTTCTCGTTTAATTTTTTGTGTCCTTTTCGATTGAAGAGCATCCGCTATCTGTTTCATATCTACTGCGTTGCTGATTGCAGTTGCTATTTTTAGTTATCTCTCCTTCGCGAATATGTTCTTGATGATAATTTGAAATTTCACACAGTTGATTAGCAAGACTGTTTGTAAGCTTGTTATTAGTTTATGATTAGTTTCTAATGGTTTATGAATTTTCTTATTGAGCAAATTAATTTCCTGTGTCCACATGACTTCCACAGTCTCTAATTCTTTATTTACAATTTTGCTATGATCTCTTCAAATTGCGAACTTTGAATTCCAGCACTTATCATTCTGCCCTTCAAGGGTATTGGATCTTAAATCCCTTGGCATTTTTAATAATTAATACACTGATTTTCTAATTTATCACCTAGCATACACTACAAGCGCATGCTTCAGCTGCCTGCGCTCGACTGTGTTATATAGTTCCACCAGTATGCCTATTTGATCTTCTAAGATTAGTTTAATTATTTCTGCTGGCATTTCGTCGGGTCCTGCAGATTTTTTTACTGCGTGCATTACTTCTTCTTTTGTTATTATTGGGCCCAACTCACTTTCTGTGTCCTTGTTAAGACCCAACAATTTAATTAATATTTTTATTTGGTCTTAAAACTATTTACTTTGTTAAGTGTGTTTCTAAAAGTAGGTAATATTAAAGTACATTCTTCTTCTTATTGTGCCATATCCTGAGTGGACGTTGGCGATCAATATGGCCCATCGGATTCGATCCACAGCCGATCTGAACAAGTCAACCGATGTTCTTCCGGTCCATTGTCGCAGATTCTTTAACCAGAAGATCCGTCGTCTTCCCTGTGACCTCTTCCCCTCGATTTTTCCCTGCATGATGAGTTGAAGTAGCCTATATCTGTTGCTGTTTCTCATGATATGGCCAAAGTATGACAGTTTTCTGTGTTTGACTGTTGTGAGCAGTTCTCTGTCCTTCTGCATGCGTAGGAGTATGGTTTCGTTGCTAACATGGTGGGTCCAGGAAACGCGAAGCATTCGACGATAGCACCATGCTTCGAAGGCCTCCAGTCGCTTACTAGTTGCCTCGGAGAGTGTCCATGCCTCCACTCCATACAAAAGCTTAGAGAAGACGTAGCATCTAAGTATGCGTGTTCGAAGATGGATGTTCAAGCGCATGTTACACAAAACATTCTTCATTTGGTTAAATGTAGAACGTGCCTTCTCTATGTTGATCTTTACTTCACGACTATGATCCCATTGGTCATTGAGGTTTACACCCAAGTACGATATTGATGGTACTCTCTGTAGTTGGGCCTCATTTACCAGGAATTGGGCATTAGACGCATTTTTGCTGACGATTAGAATTTTTGTCTTTGCCACATTCAATCGCATATTAAGTGGTTCGCATGCCTCTACTACTTTATCAATCAGTCTCTGTAGTCCTTTGGCACTGTCGGCAATTAGTACAGAGTCGTCTGCATACCTTAAGTTATTATTTATTTCCCCGTTTATCTTTATCCCAATCTGTTCTTCTTCGAGTGCATTCTTAAAAAGGTTTTCTGCGTATCGGTTAAACAGTAGCGTGGATAGTACGCAGCCCTGTCTGACACCTTGTTCTACTGGAAATTCCTTTGACATTATATTTTCCACACGAACACATGCTGTTTGTTGTCTGTACAGATTGTTGATTATTCGTGCATCTCTGTCATCTATTCCTGATTGCTTTATGGTTTCTGTTAGCAAATCATGGCTAACCCTATCGAATGCCTTTTCGAAATCGATAAAACACGTGAAAACATCGCAATTCACGTCTCTTGCTCTCTGAATCAGAACACTCAGACCAAAAGCGGCATCTCTAGTCCCCAATCCACTCCTAAACCCAAATTGCGTCTCGCTAATGTCTTCTTCTAGTTTTTGATATATTCGTTCGTAAATAATCTTAAGAAAGACCTTCATGAAGTGACTTGTGAGATAGATAGTTCTATAGTCTTCGCATTGTTTAGCTGTGGTTTTTTTAGGAATCGGTATAAACGTAGAGACTAGCCATTTCTCGGGTATATCTCCCGATTCATATATGTTGTTAAATAAGTCCGTGATTAGGTCTAGGTATTCTTCCTCAATGAGCTTTAACATATCGCCAAGAACTTCATCTGGGACCGGGGACTTGTTGTTTTTGAGTCTTCCAATTGCCTTAAGAACTTCTTGATGAGTTATAGAAGGTCCTGTTTGTGCTGGGCTATTTGTGTTAGAAACTGTTCGGCTATCGTCAGCATAAAGAGTCTGTATGTATTGTTGCCATCTTGCTACTTTGTCATTCACGTTCAGTAGTGCAGTCCCGTTTTTGTCGGTAATTATGTTATTCTGTCGTGGTTTGTTTATTCCAGCTGCATCCTTTATTTTTTTATGTGTATATAAAACGTCATGTTTTCTGTCTAGTTCTTCTATTTCAGAGCATTGTTCTTTCCACCAGTTTTCTTTGGCTTCTTTGATCTTTTTTTAATGTTGTTGTGGATTTGCTTATATGACTTTAAGTCTTTAATCTGGTCTTTAACTTGTTGCATCACGTTGGGGTCTTTCAGTCTCTGTATGTCATGTCTCTTCAATTGGGGCTTCTTCTCTGTTCTCTTAAAGCGTACTTTAAGTGTTGACAGCAGTAGGTTATGGTCGGTATATACGTCTGCTCCAGGGTAAGTTTTAGTGGATGTGATGGAGTTTCTAAACCTTTTATTTATTGTAATAAAGTCTATTTGGTTTCTAATTACACACTGTTCGCGGTCGGCCGGCGATTTCCACGTATATAACCTTCTTGGAGGTAACTTAAAGAAGGTGTTCATTATTGAGTGCTCAATTTCTTTGCAAAACTGGATCAGCAGGTCTCCTCTCTCGTTTTTAGTTCCCAAACCATATCTTCCTACTATATCTTCTTGTTCTCCTTTACCCACTTTCGCATTGAAGTCACCCATTAGTATTGTGATTTCCGTCCTTTTGGTCTGTTTTCGTGCTGTTCTTATATCTTCGTAGAATTGTTCGATGTCCTCGTCGCTTCCTTCGCTTGTGAGTGCATAAACCTGTATTATATTAATTATGCAAGGGCTGGAATTTAGTTTCATTATTGCCACTCTGTTTGATATTGGTACAAATCCTAGAACTGCTTTATGTACCTCCTCCGTGACTATAATTGCAACGCCGTTCTTATTCTGTGTTTTATCGTCGCCTGAGTAGTAGACGTGATAGTTATCTACGTCAGATCTTCCAGTACCCGGCCACCTCGTTTCACTGCATCCGAGTATGTCGGTCTTCATTCGTTCTAGTTCTTTTATGACGTTTTCCGTTTTTCCTGCCTGGAACTTCGCAGGTTCCATGTTCCTATTCTATAGTTTTTATCTTTGGTTGAGGTCTTTGGGATTCGCAATAGAGTTTTTTTGTTTGTAGCAATATTCAAAACAGTCCCCCCCGGAGATCCGATTGGGAGACTTGATGCTCCGGTACAATATTTTGTTTTGAACATGGCCATTGATTGTACTAGGGATATCTGTGACGATCTTTAATGTAGTGGTTTCCCGTTGCCTTCTACATCCTATGCCGTTGACCGTATTGTTCGGTTCATCCGCCTTCGGGGGTTATTTCTAACCCCCTGGGCCAAAGAGAGCCCAGCTTTTTCCTAAGAATAAGTTTGCTGCTTATCCCGGCAATGGTTCGGTCCTTTAAAGTACATTAAGATTATGTTAAACCGACCAGTAGATCTCAACTTCTGGTCATTAGGGTAGTGGACATTTGTTGAATGCGTTTAAAGCTGTTTATGGCCTACCTACGGATCTGAAAGACCATTTGTAAACAGTAATCGTTTGTAAATGCGCTTTGGAGGCTGTTTATGATCGCTAATAATTTTGGATGCTTGGTGGTCGTAAACAATTGCAAATACAATGTGATGGTTCATTTAAGGGTTCTTAGTATAAGTATTTTAAATTTTGGGCAGTTGTAAAGATAGCCATAGAAATTACCTCGTGCACTTCGGGTTAAAATTCTTTTTGGTTCAGTGGGGACAGGCAAATGTGAGGTGAGATTGAGTTTTCCTGTTTTTTAAAATATGTAATCATATTGAGTTCAATTGTAACCCTCTTGCCACAAACATACCAAGAAGGTTTCAAACTCCGATAGTGCACATTGTCATAAGTGTTTTAAGGTAGAGTTAAATAATAAGCACATGTTTATCGGGGCGTGCAAGTTTTATTTCGACCAAACATTTAAATTCCAGTGCCGATCGAATCCATTGGCAACCCTGCATTAACCGCCTTAGGCTTGTCGCACACTGGGTCCGCTCCGCTCAGCTCAGCTCAGCCTTTCATCCCATAAAAATATAAAACACGTGTATTTAAATAGAAACGCACATACTGCGTTCGCTCAGTTCAGCTTTGCTCCGTTCCGCTCCTCACCGCTCCGTATCCTCTGTTTCTCAAGAATGCTGGGCCGGAGGTCGGAAGCTGGCGGATGGCTCACCCAGGCGCAATACTAACGTTTTCATATACGCACAAAAGCATTTATGCAACCAGGATAGCAGCGCATATTTAGCTTTCCCGGAAAGTACCCGGTGATTTTAATCGCAAGTGCTGTGCAGATGTTTCAGCATGAAAAAGGTTGGAACCACGTGACAGGAAATGAATAATATAAGGGTCTACCGGCGTTCGACTCTCCCTCTTTTTCCGCCTACAGCAATTAAGCAAGATCGCACTCATATACTGTTTATGTTTTTTTCATTTCATTTTGAATTTCATTAAAATATAAAATGTCTCGTGATGAAAAGATCATCAACTTAGTCCAACAATACTCGATTTTATATGACATAAGTAATCAAAATTATTACAATATTTTGATGAAGGATGAAGCATGGGAAGAAATATCCCAACAACTCAATGAGCCAGGTATGTTTTTATGTTATGCTAACCAATTTCATTAAAAACTTGTTTATTTTTAATTATATTTGGTACATGCATTTTATTACATACTTTAATATAAATTGGAAAGGGTTCTGGTATAAAATTATCTGGTATCTACATGTTTGTATTTCAATTAATTCTGCCCCTATTAATGATTTCTTTCTGCCAAGGTACTAGACCAGGACAGGAAGTGAAGTACTGCTTGAATCCCTCTGTTATTTCAAATGCATCCATACCATAATTGCCACCTATGTTTTGTAATGGTTGCAAGCCATGAAATTCTTCATCACTTTCAAATCCTCCTGGCTGCCATAAATTTTCATCATCTTTTAGGAAATAATGCAAGCATGTTGTTGCTAAAACTACAACATCAACATGCTCTGGGTTTATTTGTAGTTTTTGTAAATATATTCTAAATTTTTTTGATAACATACAGAAAGCACTCTCTACAGTTATTCGAGCACGGCTATGCCTATAATTGTAAATTTTATTACAACTATTATTAATTAGTTGCGGTCCAGGAAATGGACGCATAATATTTGTATGTAAGGGAAATGCTTCGTCACCTATCATTATATAAGGAAGCACAATCTTAGATTTGCCAAGAACTTTAGGAGGTGGTATATCAGGTTTATCTTCAAATAACATTTGTCCTAATTTTCAATTTTTAAATACACCACCATCACTGTTTTTCCCATAGACTCCAACAGATACTGCAGTAAATTTGCAATCTACATCAGCTAATGCCATTAGTACGACACTAAATCGTTTTTTATAGTTATAGTAAAGAGAACCACTATTTATGGGTTTTTCTATCATTACGTGTTTTCCGTCTAGGGTCCCAAGAGCATTTGGAAATTGCCATTTCTCTTCAAATCCTTTTGCTATATTTTTCCATTGTTCACTTCTCGGCTGAGGCATTACAATAGGTGACAGCTTTGGCCATATCGCCTTGCATGTGTAATATACTATGTCCGCAACTGTTGATTCGCCCATTCTATAACTGAATGCCACTGATGTGTATGTACCTGCATGCCCAAGAAACCTAAAAACAATTACATGAATCCTCGAGAACTTTATTAGTTGAAAAATGTATATATATATATATATATATATATATATATATATATATATATATATATATATATATATATATATATATGTTGTATTTCAGGTTTTCGCGGATAGATACCTGTGTTGTATTGTTTTCTCGGGGATTCCGCGTTGATGCTGAGGGTTGGCTCTGAAAAGAACCGGATTCTCGACGTTTCGGCGAACTAACATTCGCCATTCTCAAGAGATATATGCGTCCGTGCGGGTCAACCGTTAGACGCATACTGAGAGCTCGTTCGTGCGATGCGACTACTTATAGCTGTCTGGCTTCGGGTCATGCGTGTTGTGTGCGGTGCTTCGGTTCGGTTGTTTGTTTGTTTTGTTGGTCGTACATGAGTCTGGGGTGTCTGGGATTGCATTTTGAGGGTGGATATGATCGGTCGCCATGCTGGGGGCAGTCTCAAAAGATCCTAAGCTCTAGCATTGACAAGGAATCAATGAATTATCTTATACCAAGGGAGAAATCTTCACGGTGTCCCAAGATATGGTTTACCAAAGATTCACAAAGAGGGAGCCCCACTACGACCTATAGTAAACTCAATTGGTTCACCGGTCCAACTTCTTGCGAAACATTTAGCAAAATGTTTACAACCATACGCAGAAGATTGTGATTCCTATGTCCGCAATGCTGAACACTTCAATCACCAACTCCAGCCCAGCCACCTCCTTGTGAGCTTTGACATTGTATCTTTATTCACAAAAGTACCGGTCCCTGAGGCCTTAAACATCATAAGATCAAAATTAAAACCAGAAAACTATGTATCAGATCTGGCAGAACATTGTTTAAAGAATACATACTTTAGGTACGATGGTCAAATATACAAACAAGTCCTAGGAGCACCAATGGGTTCACCTCTATCCCCAGTAATAGCCAACATATTTCTTACAGATTTTGAGGAAAAGGCAATCTCATCAGCCATACTTAAACCTACACTCTGGTTAAGATATGTTGACGACACATTTGTAATCTGGCCCCACGGCAGACCAGAGCTGGACAAATTCCTTAACCATCTTAACTCCCAACACGACCAAATTAAATTCACAATGGAGATAGAAAAGCATCAACAACTTCCTTTCTTGGATGTTTTGGTACAGAAGAAACCTGACGGCACTTTGAGCCACACTGTGTACCAGAAACCAACCCACACAGACAGATATCTGAACGCTTCTTCGCACCATCATCCCAAACAACTAGCATCTGTAGTCAACACTCTTACCACCCGATCCAAACGACTAGCCGACCAGCTTAACTTACCGAAAGAATTGAGGAACTTACGAGAAGCTCTTTCTTCAAATGGATATCCAAACAGCTTAATATCCAGAGCTTTCCGTCGTACAGAGAACAGTAGCCAAAGAACTGAAGAACGCCAGAAACCCGTTAGCACAGCATACCTACCATATGTTCATGGATCAACTGACAAAATCGCCAGAATACTTAAAAGACACAACATCGACACCATTTTCAAACCTAACCAGAAAATATCCTCCATGCTACGCAGCGTTAAAGACACCATCCCGTTAGAATCCCATGGAATTTACGAAATACCTTGCGGAACATGTGAACGAACCTACATTGGACGTACCAATAGAAAAATATCTGCTAGGATTCAAGAACATGTAGTTTCAATCAGACACAGAGACAAAGTTTCATCGGCACTTGTCAAACACACAAACACCGGTCACTGGATGGACTTTAGAAATTCAAGGACTGTTGCACAGATTAGCCACGAAATGTCACGAGTATACAGAGAAGCCATAGAGATAGAAAAACGAGACTACTGCATGAACACGAGAGACGATTCCTTGAGACTGCCCCCAGCATGGCGACCGATCATATCCACCCTCAAAATGCAATCCCAGACACCCCAGACTCATGTACGACCAACAAAACAAACAAACAACCGAACCGAAGCACCGCACACAACACGCATGACCCGAAGCCAGACAGCTATAAGTAGTCGCATCGCACGAACGAGCTCTCAGTATGCGTCTAACGGTTGACCCGTACGGACGCATATATCTCTTGAGAATGGCGAATGTTAGTTTGCCGAAACGTCGAGAATCCGGTTCTTTTCAGAGCCAACCCTCAGCATCAACGCGGAATCTCCGAGAAAACAATACAACACACACACATATATATATATATATATATATATATATATATATATATATATATATATATATAGTATATTTTGTTTTTAGGACATGTTTTGAAAAAACGTTGGAATCAGTTTAGAGATTCCTATAGGAAAGCATTTGAAGAAACAAAAAACAAAAAGTGGACAAGCAGCAAAAATTACGAAGCTTTGGAAATATGAACAACAAATCTCATATCTTAGGGATTATCTTAACGAAGATCGTACTCAGTTGGGTAACCTGGACAACGAAAATGTTGAAAACACTGACCCTTCTGAACAGGTAGAGGAGCAATCTAACGTATTTGAGGGAGACAGTTTCATTTGCCTGGAAGCTTCAACACCTACCCGAAGTCCACAGAGCAGCAATAGAAAAAGGAAAAGAAATACAGATAAAACGCTAGAAATTTAAACAGTACTTGATAATTATTTAAAAAGAAAAATAGAACAGGTGATACATGTGATCACCTAACATCTTATTTTAAGGCAGTCGAGGACACTGTCAGAACTTTAAGTCCATTGCTTCAAATTCAAATTAAGAGAAAATTCTCTCAATTTCTTCGAGTATATCAGAAAGTACTCCACAGCCTAATGAACTTTTAGATTTAGTGACAAATCTGTGTCACCTTCAACAGATGTGTATAGGAGACTTTTATTTACACAATTATAATTATTAATGTTGTTTTTGTACTGTATTTATTTTAATAAAAATATCAAAATAATATAAAAAAATGGGAAAAAATTTCTATGTGAATTTTCATATTACAAGAAAAGAAATAAAAAAAAACTATGCGATATTCTATACTACTGAAAAGTTTTAATAACATCCACTTTGGGACAGCTTTACTAATTAAATCAAGGGAGGGACACGGAAATCTTCTGTTACTCTTTAGCACACAGCGCTCAAGATGCATTGTGTGAGCCTTTCGCTACGTCAAAGCAAGTATCGAGAAAGGTCAAGACCTAATATGTCAGGGGCTGAAGGCCATAGGTTTATGTACTAGTAAAGTAGCATATAAGATAGTTGCAATTTGTGTAACCTCACTCCTTAGGTGAAACGAGAAACCTTACCTTTGTTGGCGAGTTCTTCAGCAGTTCCTCGTCTCCGGACCAATTGTAGTATCGTGTACAAACCAAACAAAGGAATTGTATATCATGCATACGTCGGAAAATTGGACAACAATCGTGTCTCTTTATCTAACGTTGCACACGGGACCCATGCAAAGCTTGCGGAAATACAGCACACAATCATCCATAATAAGAGAATGATTCAATTAGTACGGAAGCAAATAATAATGTTCTAATTGACAACTATTTATAACAGCCACATAGACAATGCCTACTCAAAATTGAAAAGTTTTAATAACATCCACTTTGGGACAGCTTTACTAATTAAATCAAGGGAGGGACACGGAAATCTTCTGTTACTCTGTAGCACACAGCGCTCAAGATGCATTGTGTGAGCCTTTCGCTACGTCAAAGCAAGTAACGAGAAAGGTCAAGACCCAATATGTGAGGGGCTGAAGGCCATAGGTATATGTACTAGTAAAATATAAAATAGTTTATGTACTAGTTTATGTACCAAAGTGGATGTAATTAAAACTTTTCAATTTTGAGTAGGCATTGTCTATGTGACTGTTATAAATAGTTATAAATTAGAACATTCTATACTACATTCTTTTCTTGTAAAATCAAAATAAATTAAAACAATGGAAATTACTAACCTCAAAGTCACTGCCAACCATTCTTTTGATGAAATGGATTTTCTAAAATTAGTGTCCTGTTTCTTTATAATAGGTTAGGAAATGTTAAAGACAATGGAGAAGGTGATTGATAATTACCTTAGGACTATAGTGCTGGTAGGTACACCACTACACAGGAGTCAGCATGCTTACAGTGCAGGGAAATCCACAGAAACCGCCCTGTATCAGCTGACAAATGAAATAGAAGCAGCACTAGAGATAAAGGAAGTAGCGATATGTGCCTTCTTGGATATAGAGGGAGCTTTTGACAACACCTCACACGAGGCTGTCAGGGCGGCCCTCGAAAGAAGGAATATCGACAGCACTATCTCAAAGTGGATGGGAGAAATGCTGAGAACTAGAACGGCGGAGACACAAGTGGGAAAAGACACCATTAAGATCTCCACAACTCGAGGGTGCCCACAGGGAGGTGTACTATCACCGCTAATGTGGAGCCTGGTAGTTGATGAACTACTGGTTAGGCTAAACGACCTAGACATCAAATGTCAAGGTTACGCCGATGACATAGTCATAATGGCCAGAGGAAAATTTGAGGGAACGCTCTGTGAAATTGTTCAGAGAGGCCTCAAAGTAACTAGCAAATGGTGTCAAACAGTGGGATTGAGACTCAACCCGAGCAAAACCACGGTGATACCATTTACTAGAAGAAGAAAACTAAACTGCCTACATCCCATACTCATAGATGGGAAGGCAGTAGAATACCAACAGGAGATAAGGTATTTGGGTATCACACTAGATAGCAAACTCCTATGGAATAGACACGCTGAGGCAGTGGTAGGTAAAGCCAAACGCGCCCTAATGGTGTGCAGAAATCTGGCAGAAAAAGCGTGGGGTTGTAACCCCACTATCCTGTGATGGATGTACACCATGATAGTGAGACCTGCAATCACTTATGGGGCGGTTGCGTGGAGAAGTAGAATCAAGCTGGCCTCTATGAGGAAACAGCTTGAGAGGATTCAAAGACTGGCGTGTGTCTGCATCACGGGGGCGATGGGGTCGTGTCCGACAGCAGCATCGGAGCTGCTGCTGGATCTGACTCCGCTGCACCTTGTGGTGGAGAGCGCCGCCAGATCGGCGATCGTAAGGTTCAGCAAGGAAGGAATGGGCAGAGGCAAAATAATCGGGAGCAGAGACCGAAACAGCCTCGCTGCCAAGATCCCCTGGCTGGAAGTACCAAAAGACGAAATGATATGCAAATACCACTTCGAGAAAAACTACACAGCAATGTGTAGTAGTAAAGCCGATTGGAGCGACGAATCCTCAGCATACCACATAGAGCAAAATGCCATCAAGTGGTATACAGATGGTTCGAAGACAAAGGAAGGCACTGGTGCAGGAGTGTTTGGACCTCGTACCAGATACTCCGAATCCATGGGAACATCCCCAAGTATCTTCCAAGCAGAGGTACACGCAATCGAAAGATGTGCACAGTTTAACCTCGACAGGAAGTACCGCAAAAAGCGAATTGCTATCCTGTCAGATAGCCAAGCGGCCATCAGGGCCATTAGCTCATACACCATCAGATCCAAACTGGTATGGGACTGTGTGGGGAAGCTGAACAAGCTTGGCAGGGATAATAAAGTGACGCTATACTGGGTACCAGGACACACTGGTATAGACGGAAACGAAGAAGCCGATCACCTAGCAAACAAGGGAGCCAGTAGCCCCTTTCTAGGTCCGGAACCCTTTTGCGGTATGAGCGTGAACACCATCCGCAAAAGTTTAGATGAAGAAATAAGAGGAAAATGGATGAAAACCTGGGAAGAACTTCCAGGGCTAAGGCAATCCAAAGTGATGCTGGGATCTTTTAACCAGAAGAGAACTAAAGCTTGCCTGAAACTAAGCAGGAACAAGCTTAGAATTCTGACAGGAGCCCTGACGGGACACTGCAGGCTTAGGAATCATCTCAAGGCCCTAGGCCTAGAGGAGGATGATGGATGCAGATTCTGTGGCTCAGCAGAGGAAACCCCCATACATCTGTTCAAAGACTGCGGAGCATTACTCCGCAAGAGACAGATGTACCTTGGGGCTCACTGCTTGAACACAGAAGAGCTGCAGGCCTTGAATCCCACCCAGATCCTGAGATTCCTAAAGGAATCAGGATTAGAGGAGGCGCTCTAAATGGGTAAGTACAGCAACACTTGGAGGAGGAGGGTGGGGTACAATAGATCTATAAAGGTCGCAGTACAAGTCGTCACCACCATATCTACAATCTACAATATTATAATAGGTTCAAACAAATTGAGTAGCTCCACAAATTTTTCGTAACTCATGCGAAAATAACGGAAAAATTGTTTGCTGTCTTTTGTTAAGCGATTGAAGGGAGTGTGAAACTCTCCTTCTTCATTTCTTGCAGCATTTATGTCGTGCACCCAAAGCCTTTTTTTTTCTTTTTTTCAACATTCTTCTTCAATAAGCGCCAATGCAATAATTACTGCTTTTTCTTCTCTGTCGCTACTATTCATACTCATATTATAGACAATATTTTCAACAACTATACACACCAACACTTTCACAACTATACATAACCTGACAAATTTGACAAAGGGTTCGGTGGGAGGGGATTTTAGTGTGTGGAAAAGTGACATAGCTGAGCGGATGCAATGTGTGGAAAAACGACGGAGCTTAGAGGAGAGGATCCGATCGTATCTGATGTGAGCTCAGCAGAGCGGACCCAGTGTGCGACAAGCCTTAGATTTGATCACGCGAACGTTTGTCCAAAGACAAACAGCCACCGCGAGTCAACAGTCCTCTTCCACTATTTCTTGTTGTCTGTCTTCGTCGAATAGTTCTTGAATATATTAATTCCATCTTGTCAGTTTACCTTTAGTATCTGGGATTATTTTGCCATCTCTGTCCAGCAAGATATTGCTTTGGTTTCGTCTTTTTATTTTTAAGCTAACTCCTTAATTTTTTAGATCATCATGTTTTACTAGTGAATCCTCTAATTCGATTTTTACAATTGTCTAATTTTGAAAGTGGTGTAAGTCCATTTGTAAGTCCCCGTAAATATACATCTGTTTAGTAAAATACGCCTAGAACAAATTTATATAACCAAATTACATATTGATAAAACAGTAGAAACATTGACAGACTTCATATAATTTGCCTATTTTTTTTAATTAACAGATATGTTAACCTTTAATTTTCTAGAAACAAGAGAAAATCGACTTACACCACTTTCAAAATAAACGGTCCATATATATATATATATATATATATATATATATATATATATATATATATATATATATATATATATATATATATATATATATACATATATATATTATATGACCCCACAGAGTTGAAAGCTCATGAAACATGCCCAAAATTAAATCTGCTATTCTGCTGACATATGAGAATCTTTAGGCTTATTTATCTTGTAAAGTCGTTTTGATTTAAATATATATCTTTACACTTAAATATTTGTGCTCGCGTGCTCTTATTCAGCATGCATTTTTTTTTAATAAGCAAGTAGTGGGGAAATTTTACATTTTTCGTTATTTTATTTTCAATTTGAAAAGTGAAATGAAACGAAACAATAAAAGTAACTAATCTACATATTTTTTTTCATTTTCACATAATTCATTAAACATGAAAGAATCTTTATCTTCAATTCTATTGTTCTGTGCCTTAGACAAATACATTGTACGTGGCGCGAACCATGGCTAAGTGTGCCGAGTTACAATCCCGAGGGGGCATTATGGCTGTTATATTTGATATATGATTTTACCCTGCTCTAATATACCTACATAAATACAACAATATAAAAAACTCATTTTATCTAGTATTTCAAGTTTGTTTCTTATCAAACACGGGGTGAAACTAGGAGACATTTAAATACAAACAGAGAAAACATGAATAAATAATTTTCAACGATATAAAATACGTAAAAAAGTAAATCAAATGGGACCTAACATTAATGTCCAAATATACAAATAACACCTATATTAGTACGTACGTAATAAATCAGTTTCAGTATTATTCTCTGCTTTCGAATACCAAAAAAGGAAAATTGTACAAATTGTATTTATTTCTCAAATCTGATGTAACATGAAACCTAGCACGGTATTAATAGGAATATTTATATGCCAAGTTAAAGCTGAAATAAAATTTCCTGATAATGATAACATAGAAATCTTCAAAAACTTTCTAGCCAACGCAGTTTTATTCCCTAAAGAACATTATGCAACTATTGGTATAATAGGCACTCATACAGCGATAGCTGAATGGTTTCTAAGAGAACGCATATATTTGGAATGTCCTGTGATGCTTTGGCACAACCAACGTGCCAACATAACCTCAGTAACTTATCGCACCAAAGACCTTTACGGTTTTATAGAAGATTTGAATGATTTCGACAAGTATATGGTCTATGTAAACGAATGTCCTTTCTTGCATCGCCGAGGACGACTTACTATTATTATTAGCCGAGAATTTAGTGATACCAAATGGTTGAACGATGTCATGAAAAATATTTGGTCCGAAAATATATTAAACTTTAATGTCATATTTAATTTACAGGGAGAATTAAAAATTGCTGGCTATAACCCTTTCAATAAGACTATTTATTATTTGGAGGAAACGGATGAAATGTTCCCGAACAAATTAACCAACGTTTATCAGTATCCAATAAATGTAGTGATGCTCGAAGATTTTCCTAAAAACACACTGCGTAATGGATCGTTCGTTGGAATGGATGTTGTTGTATTAAAGGAGATTATAAAAGAAATGAACGCGTCGTTGAATATTAAAATAGAGAATGACGTTCAAATTCTTCTTTATATGGTATGGAACGAAACTGCTGATGCTTGTTTCAACAGCAACATGTTCATGAGCGTAACGAACTTCTTAGCTATCACCTATCCTTACAATCGAGACGATCTAGTTGTGCTAGTACCAAAAGGTCAATTAATTCCTTCGTACATGTACATTTTTTATACGTTCGATTTGGAATCATGGAAATATGTTGCAATTACCTTAATAACATTTCTACTCCTCGAGAAATTCTTGGATCTAGCAAATATCAAGTTTGGCAACAAATTTATAAATATTTGCTTAATATGTTTTATTGGAGTTTTATTAAATATATTTCAATGTTCTCTAACTGGCGCACTAACTAAACCAAAATACGATAAAGACATAGACGAGCTTCGAGAATTGCAAGAGAGCAATTTAAAGATTGCGGTCAGAAGTACTATGCATAAGACAGTTTCGAATATTGTGCCAGAGTTTAGACACAAATTTATTAGCACTACTCGATATGAAATGCTGGAGAGTATTCAAAGAGGTGATGAAGACTTAGCTTATACGTACTCGCATAGTATCGCTAAGCTTCTTGTAGACCTAAGAGATTTAGATGGGAAACGCCTTTATCACATTGTTTCTGAATCCTTAATGCCCGCATGCACTGGATACTATTTCTCGTTCAGATCTCCATATTTTGCTTTCTTTAATAATAAACTGATTCTATTCGAACAATATAGAATACGTAGCATGTTAGAAAATCTCGAAATGAAACAATTGAAACAAACTGATGTGGCAGGAGATACCGAAACTTCTACCATATTGAAGATGGCTCATTTGCAATCGATATTTCTGATATTTCTAAGCGGTAACATTGTTGCTTTTTTAATTTTTGTTTTGGAGATTTTCAAAGGTTATTATATTAAACATAACTATTAAATAAAGTTATTCCATTAACAAAACAATATTAAAACTTGTTGTGCTATTGAATTTATCACGTTTTCTCTAAATACACACTGCATTATATAACATATAATTAATTGTATTTAATATAGAAGAAATATTGTTACTATAATTTAAATTGTAAACGCACTTTAAATAAATTGTTTTAAATAAATTCCAATTATTTCAATTATTCCTATTTTTTCATTACATAACTGTGCACATAATAAGGGTAAATAGTACAGTTGTTGGTCAGTAGGTAATGATTGGTCATATTTTGAAACTATATAACTTTAAGACAATATTTTGGTGACATAATTGTTTATTAACAGAAGAAAATTCTATATTCTTTTCTGTGTTGGATACAACCCATAACTTTGTTTTAAATTAAAGTTTCATGTGTGTATTTAATTAATAAAATGACCAGTCCGAGATTTACGTCATTTTAGACAGAAATGTATAAAAAGTAACCTTACTATTTCTAGATATTTTCATGAATTAAAAATGATTTCTGTGCTGATTTTTGACATTTGTAAATCAATACAGTTTTAAATGATAGAAAATAGTATATTTTACAACAAGAGATGAAAGTGGCGTTTTTTTTGGTGAGGTGAGAGTTTTCTCACCAGCGCCAGCGAGTTAGCAATCACACCGAACCAAAAAAAAAAACGCTTTCATCTCGAGTAGTAAATGCAATTTTTTCTACTGATATTATACTGATATTTCGGTTGCCGAATCCATAATTCTACTTTAATAAATCCAATTCGAAGCTATCTGTCATAACTGTCAATACAAATTTAATTGTTGGTTTAGTCGTTTCCATGGTAACATTCTAATAAAAGGTGATTTTCCAGTCAAATGTCCAAATTTTATTTCGTTTTTTTGAATAGTTTCAGGCTCGTTTTAGGTTTGTACATTATATATTCCATTGAAATTGAAGTAATTAATAAGAAAGTCCATGCAAATTTGGTTAGTTTAGTGTTTTAATCAAGAAAATCATAAATTTAAAATGTTCATTTCCATCTCTAGATGTGAAAATATGTTCATCTCTAGTATGAAAAAATGTCACTTTCATGTAGGGTAAGCCGTGGAAAAATTGCCATTTTCACATATAGCAGTAGAAAAAAAAAGGTTTTTGATAAAAATAAAGTACTGATTTTAAAAATATGATAAGACAATAAATATCGCACGATAAACAGTTTTTATAGTGATCGATCATCCGACCAATTACTATTTTGACGTTAAAGTAACTATTCTGGTAACTATGTGACAGTTATTCCTAGTGTGTTTAACCTACAAATAAGAGGATAAGAAAAATATTCAATACACAATTTTAAAGCAATTGGAAATGAAAAATCTATTTTACTTGAATTTATTTATGTATTTATTATTGTAGTTAGTGAAAATACTAATTTATTTATTTCTAGGTTAGATACGCGAGTGTTACTATACATAAAATGGCAAACGTAAAAAAAGTTACAAACTTAACAATCGGAACACAGCCGAATATATAAATATATTCAACCTTTCTGGAGCTCTATAATTATAAAAAAATGTAAATAAAAATATTAGAAATTGTAGAAGGTCTAATATTATAATTGGAAGTAATTCTGAAAACACCACAATAAAAACTGCCGTAAAATACGCGCATCTTCATGTATATCGATTAGAGCCAAATTTAAATGAATCGGACGTTATACATTTTCTATCTACAAAGATAATAAATAAAGTTTTGTGCGAAAAACTAGTTTCAAAACACCCCGAGGAATATTCCTAATTCAAAATCTTTGTCCTTATGGAACACCTTGAATATTAAAAAGATCCAAAATTCTACTCATCCAAGCTCCGGATCATGTATTGACAATATTGCGGTTAAAACAGATATGTCATTTGTCGTAAGAACTGAAGATTTTCATATATCGGATCATAGCGCACAAAAGATTACATTCTTCCAAGAAAATAGATGCCAAACGGAACATATATTTACTCGAAAATTCAGCGAAGAAAATATGGAAAAACATAGACAATACCTGCAAGAACACCAATGGATGGAAATATACACACACAATCCAGAAGACGTAAATGCCCAGTGGAATATTTTTACAAATATATTTATGCTATATTTCAACGAGTGCTATCCCAGAAAATGTAGAAGCGTAAATACCACAAAGAAACCGTATAGTTCTAGGAATCCGGAAATAACTAGGGTAAAAAGATAAGTTGAAATTTTTCAAATTATATCCCATTCCAACAATAAATATATGACTCTGTACAATAGGGCCCGGAGACGATATAACTGTCTTAACAAAAAAGAAAAAAGAAAACAATTAGAAAAAAGACTACATGGGATTTAGTAAAACAAATCACATGTATGGCAAATGGGACAAGAATTAAATACAACAATAAAGTCCCTCAGTTAGCAGCTAACAATTTAAATAACTATTATACTGAAAATCCACAAAAAATATTAAAACAAATAGCGAATATTGAGTATAAAGATGAACTTAAAAGTGTAAATAAAACAATATTCTTAGAAGCGGTATCAACGGAAGACGTCTTAAATATTATCCTGTCCCTATAAAATTAAAAAAGTGCCGGTGGGGACGAGTTTCCTTTATCTATAATAAAATATTTATTTTTGGGAGATTGTGGAACCATTAACATCCGTAATTAACAATTCTCTAAATTATGGCATATTTCCAGATAGTTTGAAAAACGCATTAATAACACCGGTTGTCAAAAAAGGAGATAGAAATAATATAGAAAACTATAGACCAATAAGTACACTACCAACTTTTTCAAAAATTTTTGAAAAGATCATATACATAAAAACAATAAATTTCCTAGAAAGATTCAATAAATTAAGTAAAGAACAACATTGTTTTGGAAAAGGCAGGGGTATAGATACAGCTTGTTTCAATTTTATAGAACATTTCTAAACAGTTAGAAGATAAGCCCATCCCATATGGCATATTGATCGACCTCTCAAAAGCCTACGATACAGTGGACCATTGCATTCTTTTGGAGAAATTATATAAATATAGTGTCAGGGGAATTGCCCTAAATTGGTTTAATTCCTACCGATCTAACAGGAATCAAAAAACTAAGATATTTTCAAAAAGCCAGGAAGTAAAGTCAAAAACAAGTACAATAACAATAGGGATTCCTCAGGGAAGTATATTGGGACCTTTGTTATTTATATTATATATAAATGATATACCTTCAATTATATCAACACCACATAAAATTGTAATATTTGCAGATGATATCAGCATGATAATTAATAATAACATAGCAGAAGAAATAAGCATTAATGCAAACTACGTCATGTCAAAAATCATTGATTGGTTCAATATCAATAAGTTAACTATGAACACAGCAAAAACCAATATCATTATTTTTAAGACAAACAGATCGTTGATAAATTATCTGAAACAGTTGCAAATAAGACAAAACGAACTAGAAATCACTACTGACTTAAAACTTCTTGGAGTAAACATAGACTGCTGCCTAAACTGAAAAACACTTATCCTAACGCTAGAAGCAAAATTGAATAAAGTTTTTTGTTCAAAA
Source organism: Phosphuga atrata (assembly GCA_944588485.1). NCBI lineage: Eukaryota > Metazoa > Arthropoda > Insecta > Coleoptera > Silphidae > Phosphuga > Phosphuga atrata. The sequence continues at coordinate 8,294,528 of OX155903.1, read as the reverse complement.
TTGCCATCCGAATTTTACAAAAATACTTAAACTTGAACATATTAAAAATCGTTTATTATGCAAATTTTTACTCTTGTCTTCGTTTTGGGATCATCTTTTGGGGTAGCGGCAAGGATATTAAGAATATATTTGTTGTACAAAAAAGAGTTATCAGAGTAGAACTAAATCTAAACTACAAACAGTCGTGCCGCGGCATGTTTAAAAAATTAAACATTTTGACGGTCACTGGAACATACCTATATGAAATAATAATTTTTTCTCTGAAGCATAAACACCTTTTCGAAATTCACAAAAACTGTAATAAGGATACCAGAGGAAAAAATAAATCATTCATCTTGCCTAAACACAAGTTAACTATGACCGAGAGTTTGCCACCATATACAAACCTATAAATATATAATAGACTCCCAAGGCAGTTAAAAGCCCTCACAGACATTATTAAACGATTTTCTAAGCAAATACGGACTATCCTAGTAGCCGATTTTGCTGTAAGCCGCCCAGGTTTGTCTGATTCTCTCGTTTGTTATTAGTGTTGTTTTGTGTATGTTTTTATTTGTTTTTATATGTGTTATTAGTAGTATTATTATATTGTTAGTGTTTGCCCAAGATACTTATATGTTTGTACTGTCTCAATTAGGTTACCTTCGATGTTAATTTGTTCGTCATTTTCTCTATCTGACTTGGTTTTTCCAAAATTAATTTCCATTCCTATGCTTTTCGTGGCTTTGTACATATCGTCGATGAGTATGATGAGCTAGCTCTTCCTTGTTGCTGGCTATCAGTGCTATATCGTCGGCAAACATTAGTCGGCTGAGTGTCTCCCCCGTTATGTTAATACCACGGTTACTGAAATCAATTGTTTTTAGTGCATCTTCTAAGACCAGAGTAAATAGTTTCGGCAATAAAGGATCTCCATATCGTACACCTTCGTCAATCGTCATAATTCTCACTTTTCGCATGGTTCGTGCAGTTGGATTTGTACTGTGGCGTTGCTGTAGAGATTGTTGATCAGCCTTGCGTACCTATGGTCAATTCTGGCATTTTAGGGCCTGCTGTGCCCAGATTTCCGCTGTGTCAAAGGCTTTTCGGAAATCTATGAACACTAGCCATAGTGGCACAATGTATTCTGTGGTCTTCTCAATGAGTACCCTCATTGTTTGTAGGTGCTCGATTGTACTGAATCCCTTGCGGAATCCTGCCTGTCGCTGTGTTGATAGTAGTCCAGTTTCGGGGTAATCCGAGTGGATATTATTTTTATGAACAGTTTGTAAGTTTGGGACAGTAAGCTCCCCAAGTTCTCAATGTCCGCCGTTTTATGAATCAGTACTACTAACGCTTTTTTCCAGTCTTCAAAAATGTCTTCTACCAGGCATTTGTTAAACAGCAATAGCAGTTGTGTGGTTAACGTTTCTCCCCCTTCTTTCAGCATCTCCCCTATTATCCCGTCGTCGCCGGGTAATATGTTGTTAATTATTTTTAGTCAAATAAATGATGTTTCAAAATTCATAAATTGATACTATATAAAAGTTGTAAATAACAGTGTAGCGGCAACGAGCCGTTCCATTTTTATTTCTTAGTTTACGAGGGCATTACAATAATTACCCAAATATTTTCGGACAATTTCCAAAAACATTTTATTAGGGTCGGTAATGTAATCCTCGAGCAGATAAAGAAATATTTGCATTTTTAGTTTTACGAGGACATTACGGTGATTACCCAAATGTTTTAGGACGAATTTTCGAAAACATTTTTTAGGGTCAATGGTGTAATCCCCGGGTAAATTACGACAAGATGTTTTTGACACTTGTTTTTGTTACAAAATATTTTAAATAAATTCCAATTATTTCATTTATTCCCATTTTTTCTTTACATAACTGTGCACATAATAAGGGTAAATAGTACAGTTGTTGGTCAGTAGGTAATGATTGGTCATATTTTGAAACTATATAACTTTAAGACAATATTTTGGTGACATTATTGTTTATTAACAGAAGAAAATTCTATATTCTTTTCTGTGTTGGATACAACCCATAACTTTGTTTTAAATTAAAGTTTCATGTGTGTATTTAATTAATAAAATGACCAGTTCGAGATTTACGTCATTTTAGACAGAAATGTACAAAAAGTAACCTTACTACTATTTCTAGATATTTTCATGATTTAAAAATGATTTCTGTGCTGATTTTTGACATTTGTAAATCAATACAGTTTTAAATGATAGAAAATAGTATATTTTTCAACAAGATATGAAAGTGGCGTTTTTTTTGGTGAGGTGAGAGTTTTCTCACCAGCGCCAGCGAGTTAGCAATCACACCGAACCAAAAAAACGCTTTTATCTCGAGTAGTAAATGCAATTTTTTCTACTGATATTATACTGATATTTCGGTTGCCGAATCCATAATTCTACTTTAATAAATCCAATTCGAAGCTATCTGTCATAACTGTCAATATAAATTTAATTGTTGGTTTAGTCGTTTTCATGGTAACATGTTGCATTCTAATAAAAGGTGATTTTCCAGTCAAATGTCCAAATTTTATTTCGTTTTTTTGAATAGTTTCAGGCTCGTTTTAGGTTTGTACATTATATATTCCATTGAAATTGAAGTAATTAATAAGAAAGTCCATGCAAATTTGGTTAGTTTAGTGTTTTAATCAAGAAAATCATAAATTTAAAATGTTCATTTTCATCTCTAGATGTGAAAATATTTTCATCTCTAGTATGAAAAAATGTCACTTTCATTTAGGGTAAGCCGTGGAAAAATTGCCATTTTCACATATAGCAGTAGAAAAAAAAAAGGTTTTTGATAAAAATAAAGTACTGATTTTAAAAATATGATAAGACAATAAATATCGCACGATAAACAGTTTTTATAGTGATCGATCATCCGACCAATTACTATTTTGACGTTAAAGTAACTATTCTGGTAACTATGTGACAGTTATTCCTAGTGTGTTTAACCTACAAATAAGAGGATAAGAAAAATATTCAATACACAATTTTAAAGCAATTGGAAATGAAAAATCTATTTTACTTGAATTTATTTATGTATTTATTATTGTTGTTAGTGAAAATACTAATTTATTTATTTCTAGGTTAGATACGCGAGTGTTACTATACATAAAATGGCAAACGTAAAAAAAGTTACAAACTTAAAACAATCGGAACACAGACGAATATATAAACATATCCAATCTTTCCGGAGCTCTAAAACTATTACTGAGTCTTTTTAGGACTACCAAAACAAAATGCAATTAATTAGTGATTGTTAAAAATAAAAACGTTTTTGTTTTTAACCAAACGATAATATATTGGAAAATGGAACTAATTCTGATATCACAAGTAATGTAAATGTTATTAATAATAATATTTTAGCTGAAGATTTAGCTGAATTTCATGAAGTTCTCAATTTATCCATTCCTCGTCGTAAAAATAACTCGAAAACTCAAAGCTTTTCTACCAAAACCACAAACACCGAAACGTCAAAGGAAAAAAATTACAGAGAGGAAAACTGATACAACTTAAAAAACACAAACTTAAACAATCGGAACACAGTCTGAATATATTAATATATTCAACCTTTCCGGAGGTCTATAACTGCTGATGTATTGATGAGAGATAAATCTCGAAACGCGTCCACAGATAGCTATCCACATAAGGTATCGGAAAGACATGATCTTAAAAATCAATGTTATTTTTTTGGTTTTTGAGTCCCACGCAGTAATTGTTATAGAGCTCCGGAAAGGTTGAATATATTTATATATTCAGGCTGTGTCCCGATTGTAAAAATCCAAATCCAAATTGTCCAAATCCAAATAAATTTTGCTTTAAGAATGTTCCTACCAGGATTTGAGGTACTCCGACTTACCTTCTTGCACACATCTGTGGTCTCCCCAGAATCCTAATAGACCACTCGGGGACTGAAACCCCAGGGGTAATTTATTGCTTTAGAAGGTGCACTATTCATGTTGATTTAATTGATGTTATGACTGACATGTCAGTCGGTTAAACTCAAGAGTTCCACTTCTGAGCATTATCAGCCGCCACTAACATGTGAAACACACGCTGTCGGGGTACCGCCACTAACATGTGAAACTGTCGTTCCCTTAACATGATATTTGGTACCATGTACCAAATACCTTTTACTCATTATCCAGAGTACTGGGCTGCCTCTTCCGTCATATACACTGTTCTGTGGTGCATCTACTCCACTATCTATGCCGTTAAGGGCTTCACCGTATCCCTGGCAAGGAACCATTACAAGGTACTACCAGCCGGGCTAGCTGGACCAAGGTTTTTTTAAGAGGTGTTACTCCTCTAAAGAGCTGTTTCCTCCCTTACTCTTATTTATTATAAAGCGTTGACGGAAACCTCAGAAGCCAGCCGACTGCGAAAAATTTTATCTAAGGATCCGGCAGTCCAAAGCTTCATACAGAAGCAAGATGGAAACTGGACAACCTCATGTACAGAAACGCTGGAGCTACTCATGGATACACACTTTCCAAACAATGGAATAAGTATAGTGGACTGCACCATAACTGCTCCACCTACGTATCTGGCTGACAGAATTGTAGGTGGACATAAGTTAACATGGAGCATCAAAAGCTTCAAACCCTTTAAGTCACCTGGACCTGACGGGATCAGTCCAGTTGAGCTGCAAGAGGCCATAGATATAGTTACACCATGGTTGGAGACTATGTTTAAGGCATGTATAAACCTCTCATACATCCCACAAATATGGAGAGAGGTCGAAGCGGTCTTCATCCCAAAAGGAGGAAAGGCCTCACACACCTCCCCCAAAGACCTGAGACCAATCAGCTTATCATCGTTCCTGCTAAAGACACTTGAAAGACGGATTGACTTGCACATGAAGAAGGCATTACACCCTGAAATGCTGTCAATGTCTCAGCACGCATACACAAAGGGGAAATCCGTGGAAACAGCACTCCACGCCTTGGTAAACCAGATAGAGAGCTTGATGAGGCAAAAGGAGTTCACGATGGTTGTCTTCCTCGATATAGAAGGGGCATTTAACAACGTGAAGCCCGAAGCCATAGAATCAGCCTTAACTGGACTAGCTATGGACAACGCTCTATGTCACCTGATCGGAAAAATGCACCGTGAAAGGAACATTAGGGCCACAATGGGAGAATCCCACATAAGAAGGAAGGTGAGTAGGGGAACCCCACAAGGAGGCGTCCTCTCACCATTGCTTTGGAACATCACGCTAAATGAGCTGCTCCTCCAACTTAGGAAATTCGGCTGCAGGGTCGTCGCCTATGCGGATGACGTAGCAATAGCGGCCTCAGGGAAACACCTCAATACAATGTAGCAACTTGTTGAAGGGGCCCTATCGAAACTAGCGCAATGGTGCAAAAGGTGTGGCGTAGATGTCAACCCGGCGAAAACCACGCTAGTCGTTTTCACAAGGAAACACAACATCCCAGAATTCAGGCTCCCAATGCTAAAGGGCACTGAACTGACGATCAAGGAGAGCGCCAAGTACATAGGTCTCATACTAGACCGGAAGTTATCATGGAAGCTCAACATAAACGAAAGAGTACGGAAAGCAACAGTGGCGCTGTACTCTTGCAAGCGAGCGGTGGGGAAATCTTGGGGCCTCAACCCCAAGATTACCTTCTGGCTATACAGAGCCGTAGTTACGCCAATACTCTACTACGGCGTTTTTATATGGTGGCCGGCACTTAATAAAAGAATCCATCAAATGGCGCTTACAAAAGTCCAGAGAATGGCGGCGCTCATGATAACGGGAGCCATGACAACGACGCCTACGAAAGCCTTGGAGACAATCCTGGATATAATGGGCAAGCAACTTGCCATTACCACAGCACTTAGACTAAAGTCAGTGCGAATGTTGACATCGGACTATCGTGGACACGCCGGAATAATCAATGAATTCAAAGGGGTGCCCAAAAACATAGACCGATGTCTAGCAACACCTGCTTTTGGCAACAACTTCTCATACCACATACCCTCTATACAAGAGTAGTGGATGGAAATGAAAGAGGTACCAGCAGGACACACGCAGGTCTTTACAGACGGCTCACGGAGGGAGGACAAAGTGGGCAGCGGAGTTTTCTCCAACGACCTCAACCTCAGAATTAGCTTACGCCTGCCAGACTACTGCAGCGTTCTACAGGCGGAGTTAACCGTCATAAAAGGGGCAGCAGAGTGGCTGATGGTAAATGGGGACCCTGGTGAACAGATCCACTTTTACACCGATAGCCAAGCTGCTCTCCGGGCAATTACTAGCGTGTGCACCAACTCAACAGTGGTCTCTTGACTGTCGGAGAAAGCTGAATGAGCTCGCAGCACACACAAACGTGAGACTCATGTGGGTACCAAGCCACAGCGGGATCCCAGGTAACGCAAAAGCGGATAAGCTTACAAAGAAAGGCACAAGCCTGCACTCAACCGAAGTATTACAGGATATTGGTTTTCCATTTGCCTCGTGCAAGGAGACCATAGCCGAAATAACCTCGAACCTAGCGGAGCGAAGGTGGAGGGATGAAGACACCTGCGAGGTAACCAGGCAAATATGGCCTCACCGAAACAGGAAAAGAAGCACCAACATCGTCTCTCTAAAAGGAAACGATATCAGACTGGCAGTGGGAGTCATCACGGGACACTGTCCCATTGGCAAGCACGCTGAGAGACTGGGCATAGCGAAGCGGGACTACTGCAGAGGCTGCCTGGACGAGGAGGAAGAGGAGAGTGTTCAGCATTACCTATGCCAATGCCCCTCTCTGACCGCAACACGATTGCTCTTCTTAGGCCGACCTTTCTTGGATGATCTCTCTGACCTCGCATCACTAGATGCGCAGACTCTCATGAGGTTCATCCACGGCTCGAAATGGTTTGACAAAATCCCCTGAGGAAGATTGTACTCCAAGTACCGTGGTAACACAACGGGCCCATCTGAGGCCTATGTGAGCATTAGCTGCCACTTAAACCTAACCTAACCTAACCTAAAGCGTTGACTAATTACTGTAAATCCACTAGACTACATTTCATGATCACTACATTTTTATGATCGATAACTTTGTTTTTTGATGAAATCATATTTTCTTATTTTCTATAAAATTTTAGGGTTTTGATTCGAATAATTATTTAAATAAAATACTGACGTTTTTTTACAATTACTAGCATTATAATAATTCGTAAATTCATTTTATACAAGCATGCAATTTATTGTTTTCACTGTTTGATTTCTAAAATGACCGATCACTGTACTGTTTACCTCTAATGCATATTAAGTTTATTAACTTAATAAATTAGAATATTATAGAGTTACGTTTACAATTAAGTTATCTTCGATGTTAATTTGTTCTTCATCTTCTCTATCTGACGTCAAGTACTTGGTTTTTAAAAAGTTAAGTTCCATCCCTATGCGTTTCGTGGCTTTGTACATATCGTCGATGAGTATGATCAGCTCTTGCTGCCTTTGTTTCAGTGCTATATCGTAGGCAAACATTAGTCGGCTGAGTATCACCCCCGTTATGTTAATACCTCGGTTACTGAAATCAATTGTTTTTAGTGTATCTTCTAAGACCAGAGTAAATAGTTTCGGCGATAAAGGATCTCCATATCGCACACCTGGCAAGATTCTCACTTTTTCGGATGGTTCGTGCATTTGAATTTGTAGTGTGGCGTTGCGGTAGAGATTGTTGATCAGCTTTGCGTACCTATGGTCAATTCTGGCGTTTTAGGGCTTGCTGGAGTGCCTATATTTCCACTATGTCAAGGGCTTTTCGGAAATCTATAAACACTAGCCATAGCGGCACAATGTATTATGTGGTCTTCTCAATGAGTACCCTCATTGTTTGTAGGTGCTCGATTGTACTAAATCCCTTGCGGAATCCTGCCTGTCGCTGTGTTGATAGTAGTCCAGTTTCGGGGTAATCTGAGTGGATATTATTTTTATGAACAGTTTGTAAGTTTGGGACAGTAAGCTCCCCAGGTTCTCGATGTCCCCCGTTTTATGAATCAGTACTACTAACGCTTTTTTCCAGTCTTCAAAAATGTCTTCTTCCAGGCATTTGTTAAACAGCAATAGCAGTTGTGTGGTTAACGTTTCTCCCCCTTCTTTCAGCATCTCCCCTATTATCCCGTCGTCGCCGGGTAATATGTTGTTAATTATTTTTAGTCAAATAAATGATGTTTCAAAATTCATAAATTGATACTATATAAAAGTTGTAAATAACAGTGTAGCGGCAACGAGCCGTTCCATTTTTATTTCTTAGTTTACGAGGGCATTACAATAATTACCCAAATATTTTCGGACAATTTCCAAAAACATTTGATTAGGGTCGGTAATGTAATCCTCGAGCAGATAAAGAAATATTTGCATTGTTCGTTTTACGAGGGCATTACGGTGATTACCCAAATGTTTTAGGACAAATTTTCGAAAACATTTTTTAGGGTCAATGGTGCAATCCCCGGGTAAATCACGACAAGATGTTTTTCCCGAGAATCGATAATCAACATAGTTACAAATAGCCGAGTATAGAAAAATAATCACCCACAGATGAGTTACCAGTACCTGCGCATAACACAAATACCTGGACCCCCGAATAAATAAAACAGTCAGGTGCTACCAACCAAGCAGTCCAGCCAGTGGACTCAGACGCACAGTCAAGCAAGAGAGTTAGCGAGTGACACTAGTTCAGTTCAGTCCAGCCAGTTCAACCAGACTCAGCCAGCAGCCAGTTCAACGACTCAACCAGCAGTCAGTCAACCAGACCAGTCGAGGCCAGTTCAGAGAGTCCAGCTCCACTCATTCCCTCAACAGTGTTTGTATCTCTTGTACATTTGTATATATATATATATATATATATATATATATATATATATATATATATATATATATATATATATATATATATATATATATATATATATATATATATATATATATATATATATCGTCCATGTAAATAAATTTCTCTGCAAACCGTGAGTCATACATTATTCTACTGCGTGTACCACCACAACAGCATTGCTGTTAGAAAATAGATTTAACAAATATTTTATTTTCAAATATAACAAAAATCAATAATATTTGTGTTACAATTCAGTCAGTAATTTTCACAATTTAATAAGTATAATAATGTAATAGATATCTTTCAAATTTCGTTAAAAAGAAATAAAACATCCAGACCAGACTATACAACATTCAACACCCAGACTATTCAACTAAAATTTAAGATTTACGAATATTGTGTTAAGCTTTTCAAATTAATATACGCATAATATACATTCAGTTTAAACAATAACCAGAATATATTCATGCTGGATTTATCTATAATTATAATCTAATAATTATAATCTATAATTATAATTAGTTTCTATAATTAGTATGGTTTCACTAACATTAAATTATTATTTAAATGAATAGCAATGTTATTTATCTTGTGTTTTTAGTGACATGAAAATAGCTAGTAATAACAGGCTTTTGTATAATTCAACATCCTGCGTGGTATTAACCAGAGACAAGTATCTAAAGTCAACCATAAGAGTCCCCACGCCCTGGTATTAACCAAGGAAGTAGTTGTTTCAACATGAGATTTGACGTAGTAGTGTTAATAAGACCTAATACTATAGTGCTACGAATAGGTTGAATATATTTATATATTCAAGCTTTATCTTGTCTTTGATAAGTTTATAAGTATTATTTTGGCGCCCGTTTCTTAGTGCAATAAATGGCTGCATGTCATTTCAATTATTACCAAATAACTTAAGCGAATTGGAAATATTCATTTGTGTGCGAAAAGTATTCTTGTCGAACGCAAATTATGCTTGACGCACGCAAATATTCAATAAAAATCGCTAAGTTGCAATAAAAAAAAACAATTGAATGACTATAATAAACACAATCGAAACCTCACTATTAAAAAAGTGACGTGAAACTTTTTAATAGTGGCAGAATTTTTTTTTTCGTTACAAAATTTAAATAAAAATTAAAAAAAAACGTTTTAAAATGAATTTAAATTTTGTGGTGATAGCAGATACTGATGAGACATCTGATACATCTTATGACGCATCCACACCACCGGAGATAATTGAATAATCTTTTTTTTCCGATGGACTATGAACCCCAAACTTGTAAGATACGTCCCGTCACATGAGAAATAAAAAATATTATCTGCAACTCAATGCAGTATTGTTAATTCCTCACTCTAATTAACTTTCGTGGGAAATTGACAACTTACCTCACTAGTTGTAAAATATACAAAAATAATAAATCATGTTGTAATATTTATAACGTTTTTCTCTAAACAGAATACACTATTTATATTAGATTATATTATTGTATTTCTGATAATTTAGAATATTTACGGTTACAATAATTTATATCGTAAACGGAACTGTTTAGCTTAAAATTCTTCCAATTTTTTTTCAATTATTCCCATTTCTCCATTCATCAATAATCTTCAATCCGAAGATTGGTTTGCAGCAATTCTCCACTTTGCTCTGTCTTCAGCCTTCTGCTTCATTTCTTAATCTCTTGAGCAGCCTCCACCCGGAGATCCTATCAGCGAATCATTTTACCTCCGGTTAATTCCACTGAAGAGTACTCCATCCATGAATAAATTGCTGATACCTGAAATATCCAAATGGATCTTTAATGGAGTGGTATCTCGTTGCCTTCTCCATCCTACGCCGTTGGCCATCAAGTGAATCTTCCGCCTTAAGGGGCAGTTTCCCACCCCAAGAGCAAGAGGGTGCCCTTTACCTCTACCCGCTCATCCGCCCTCCGAAGAGACCGTTGGCACTTGACCTAGGGGGACCACTTATACCGGTGGTCACTCGGTGAAATAACAGTTAAACCTCGTTTACATTAATTTCTTCTTGTTTAATGGTGTTTGTCAAAGAACAAACACAATACAAGAAATGTATGTTTATTTTGAATCTGAAATCATGTACGCGATGGAAATGAAATGTCAAAATGAACACCGAAAAATCGCCGTGAAATATTTAAAAAAAATCGATGTATCTGTTACTTCCAGGGGGTTGCAAATGCGCCTGGGTTGAACTAGGGGTGGTTATAACCTTGATCTGTGAAAAGGGGTGGTTATAACCTTGATCCCGTCGGCGTAAAAGCATTTTCACGCCGACGGGGCGAGTTTTTTTTTGGGAAATTTCTGGAAAATCGCGGAGCACAAACACCACCCGTTTACAGTTGCATCTCCATTAGAGATATTATGTTTTTTGGAATTTAAATATGTCGCAAATTCTCGTTCCAAGTCGCGAAGCTTCTAAATAGCTTGCTGGAAGAATTGAGGGTTGCCAGCCTTCAAACATACAAGCGAGCTACACACAGACTTTCTGCTACGTATACATAACGTATTGTGTAAAAATTCAAACACTGTGTATGCTACTATACTTCTCCTTAACTACTCTCATCTTAAAATGCTTCCACATCCGGTAGAGATAATTTAAATTTACCAGTATGTTTTAGGTACTTAAGAAAAAACGAACGGACACATAAAAAAATTAAATTAAAAAAAAGTACTGTAGTTACGGATGTATGTGTGTCTATAAAAATAAATAAATTAGAAGTCGCTTAGAAAATCATTATTAACTTCTTATGTAAGAGAATTTTTGTATTCTAATCATTGTAAATTCCAGTTATATTATTATTTTTGTTCTAGTATTTGTTGCATTTTAGAACATGGCTTTCGAGAGAATGAGAATGTTATAAATATGTCTCAAGCAAGTCCCTTGAACCTAGACACTATGTTATAAAAATGACCAATCCGTGAACATGTATATTCTCTAGATCAGTGATTCCCAAAGTGGTCCAGGTAGACCCACAGGAGCCCACGGGAGATTCCACGGGGATCTAGGTTGGGGTGGAAATGAAAAAATAAAGGTCCACAAATTCTAATTGGGGTCCACGAAAATCTGGTTTCGATATTAAAGGACAAAAACGTTGGCTTAGCTTTGCCCATCAATGTAGACCAGAGGTTCCCAAACTTTTTTGTGTCGTAGACCCCTTGCCATGTCTTTCGGTATTGGGTAGACCCCCTACTTACCTTATATTGATTTTTTGTTAATTTCTAACTGTAGTGAAGTTTAATGCTAAAAACTTAAAGTAAAAACACATGTTAAGTTTTATACATTTATTAATTGAATTTAAATTAAAACTACTCAAAATAAAATGTTGTATCTGTTATATAAAATATACGTAACATAAAATAAACTAAGCAATAAGTGAATGTTTTTAGTGAGAAGGATGAACCTGATGCTTTAATAATAAATTATCAACATTTTGCTTCAATTTTGTAAGGTTTAATCTTAAATCTCCTCGGCTAGTGATGTCCAGTCTATTTCTTTTTTTCGTTAGGAGATTGGTAACAGCGCTGAACACCCTTTCCACAGGTAAGACGATGGAAAGGAAATTAAAAATTTCCTCGCTATATTCCATAATACGGGATAAGTAACGGGTATGTTGTTTTGCAGCCAGAATTGCTGATATCCGTTTTTAAACTGAACCTTAAGTTCTTCGTTTGTACATAGTTCAGTCAGTTCCTCTTGTATTATGACATTCGTTTCATATGTCACCATATGGGTTGGTGGACTTGTGGACATTCACATGTCACCATATGGGTTAATTATCCACTGTGGTAATACTATAGTCAAAACGTCCTCAAATCTAGTTTCAAAACTTGTACAGAGGGCATTTAAATGTTGAACGTAGGTTAAAACGTCGCCTTCCTGGCAGTTTGTCCGTGACGAATTGGCGAACTGGGAAAAGTCGCATACATTTTTTTGTTTTCAAACTACTTTTTTTTAATTTTAATTTTTTTGAGCAACATACTTTAATGTTTAATAGAAATTGAGAGTTGAAAGTAAATAAGTAAATAAGAAAATTTGTCCATTAGAAAACTCCTCGCTACGCTCGTCGTTTTCTAAACATGTACGCGTGCTGAAAAATTGCGCTTATCGAACTCCTTCTTTAATATACCATTACATTATAATGTGCACAAGGACTAAGAAGGTTAAATTCCAAAAATCAAAGTATCTTGTAATGACAAAATGGGAATAATTCAAATAATTAGAATTTATTTAAAGTATTTTATAACTAGAGAGTAGCGTTTACAATTTAAATTATAGCAACAGTTTTAATTGTATATTAACACAAATACAATTATATGTTCTATGTTAAATAATGCAGTGTGTAATTACATAAAAGCGTGACAGATTCAATAGCATAACATGTTTGATTATTGTAGTGTTAATGGAATAACTTTATTTAATATTTATGTTTAATATAACAACCATTGAAAATTTCTAAAATAAAAATTAATAGAAATTTGTGTATCTCCTCTCACATCAGTTAGTCTCAATTGTTTCATTTCGAGATTTTCTCGAACATGTACCTATTCTACATTGTTCGAATGAAATCATTTTCTTATTAAAGAAACCAAAATATGGACATATGAACTGAACGAGATATAATATCACGTGTATGCGGGTATTAAGGATTCAGAAAAAAATGTGATAAAGAAGTTTCCCATCTAAATATCATAGATCTGCAAGAAGCTTGGCGATACTTTGCGAATATAGATGAGCTATGCCTCTATCGCCTCTTCGGATTCTTTTTGGTATTAGCACAACTAGATTGTCATATTAGTAAGGATTTTAAAGTCATTTTCTATTTGAACATTCAACGACACGTTCATTTCTGGTATAATCTCTTTAAATACAATAATAACCATCCCTACTGAGGTTCCATTACACACAGCGTGTTTTAAGGAACATCTTCAAGCATCACTACATTAATTGGATACTGATAAAAGTTGGTTAATTTGTCCGGAAACATTTCATCAGTTTCTTCTAAATAATAAATAATCTTATTGAAAGGATTATAGTAAATCAAATATAACATAAGAGTTTACAATATTTCCGAACCAAATCTTTTTCATGACATCGTCCAACCATTCAGTATCACTAAATTCTCGAATGATAATTATAATGAATCGTCCTCGGCCATGCAAGAAAGGACATTGGTTTACTTAGCCTAATCGTTCAAATCTCTATAAAACCTTCTTCCCCTTACCCATGAAAGGTCTTTGATGCGATAAGTTGCTGAGGTTGTGTTGGCACGTTCAGAGCCTCTCAGAGAAAAACCGAAGGCCGGGGCAATTGATATTTGGAGGCCCCCTCCTACATCCGTAGAAAAGTAAAAACTTAGGGGAAGAAAAAATTATAGTTTTTGTTATGGTATTAAATATTTATTGAATAAGTTAATTTACTTAACAAATTCTTCTCGCGCTTTAGCGTCAGCAAATTCGGTTATAATTCCGTTGGAATCTTGGAAAGTGAGGCCCTTTAAATTATGAGGCGCATGGAAACTGCCTCTTCTGCATAAAACTGCGTTGGCTAAAAAGTTTTTTAAAATATCTATGTTTTCATTATCAGGAAATTTTATTAAAGCTTTAACTCATATATATATATATATATATATATATATATATATATATATATATATATATATATATATATAATTCCAGTAACACCGTTCTGGGTTTCTGGTTTCATGTTTCAGGTTATCAGATTCGCAAAACAAATAGGTCCCATTTTATTTACTTTTTAATGTGCTTTATATCGTTGAAAATAATTTATTCATGTTTTGCTTGTTTGTATTTAAATGTTTCCTAGTTTCAGCTCGTGTTTGATAAGAAACAAACTTGAAATACGAGATAAAATGAGTTTTTATATTGTACATATTTATGTAGGTATGTGGTGGTATTCCCAGGGTAACATCATTATTTAACCAAATGCGTCTTCGGAATTGGAACTCTGCAATCTTAATCTACGTCCGCGCCAAGTACACTGGATTTACCTAAGGCACAGAACAAAAACTATCACAAATACTTTCATGTTAAAGATTTATGTGAAATATTCATTATTATATTATATACAATGTGTTATTATACATTGTGAGTAGAGAAAGATGTCATGTTCTGGACCCTCCTCCTCCTCCAACCTCCTCTGACCATGACCTGGGCACTTTCGGTTTCAAATTCCGGTTTCTACTTCCGGTTTCTACTTCCGGGTTCGGCTTCCGGGTTTGACTTCCGGCCTCCATTTCCGGAACTTCCTGATGCGCGGGAAAATTCAAAAAATAGACGCGAGGCGGGAAAATTCAAAATTAGATCCCGTTGAGGCAAACGAGGTGTGTAGTTGGTTGCATATATCAACGAGCCTAGATACATGAGACTAGATAGACGGGGCTAGATACATGGGACTAGACAGACGGGGCTAGATTCATGAGACTAGATAGACGGGGCTAGATACATGAGACTAGATAGACGAAGCTAAATACATGAAACTAGATAAGACTGAACTAAAATATATAAGGGATTGTTTAATTTAACTTAATAATCTGCGTTTTTATTTTGATTTACTGTTCGGTTTGTAGATTAGACCTGACCGAATGTCTACCGTCGATAACAACTTCCTGTTATCTATAATAAATTATGGTTATCTAATTAATTTCTTGAAATTATCCCGTGTTTAATTTAATAAACATTAAGATTTTGATTTATCGGTAGTCGATTAGGCGCGACCGGACTTCTAGTGCTGATAACACCAGGCAAGAATAGAGGAACTAGACTAGACAGACTATATTAGATAGGCAAGCGGGGAAAATTCAAAATGAGTTGCGGGCGGGTAGCGGAGAAGCGCGTATGCATACATAATTGATTGGAAACATATTACGAATTGATTCAAATGAAATTATTGGTTTTAAACTGGACAAGATCGGACAATACCGAACAAGGTCGAACAAGACTATACAGACCACATATTGCCTATGATATTTATCCGAATAATTTCCAATGTGTAAGTGAAATTTCTTTAACTTGTTTGTGACCCAGATAGTATTCATTTTTTTCATTTATATAAATACCAAAGAGTTCAATTTTCTTGCATCCACTTTTCGTCTACTTGCATTCACTTTTCATCTACTTGCATCTACTGTTCACCTATTTGCATCCACTCTTCATCTACTTGCATCCACTTTTCATCTACTTGCATCCACTTTTTATCTACTTGCATCCACTTTCATCTTGCTAAACAGGGGTGTGAGGTCTACGTAACCCCACGCTAAACAGGGTGTGAGGTCTATGTAACCCCACGCTAAACAGGGTGTGAGGTCTATGTAACCTCAACCAGCTTTAAACAGCTTTCAATCAGCTTTAAACAGCTTTCAATCAGTAAAGTTGATGGAAAAAGTGGACGTTGGGCGGAAAAAGTGGAGGGTGGACGGAAAAAGTGGACGAAAAAAGTGGTCGGTGGACGGAAAAAGTGGACGGAAAAAGTGAACGGGGCAAACACGAATAAATGGGTGAGGTTAGTTGGGTTAACATTAGAATAGGTTAACATTAGATTAGGTTAAGACTGAAGCGCTTCAGTCTTAACCTATCGTACCATAAACTAATGTTAACCTATCCTAATGTTAACCCAACTAACCTAACCCATTTATCCGTGCTTGCCCCGTTCACTTTTTCCCGTCCACTTTTTCCCCGTCCACTTTTCCGTCCACCGTCCACTTTTTCCGTCCACCGTCCACTTTTTCTATCCACCATCCACTTTTTCCGTCCACTTTACTGATTGATGGCTGTTTAAAGCTGATTGAAAGCTGTTTAAAGCTGATTGAGGTTACATAGACCTCACACCCTGTTTAGCGTAGGGTTACATAGACCTCACATCCTGTTTAGCGTCAGGTCACATAGACCTCACACCCTATTTAGCGTGGGGTTACATAGACCTCACACCCCTGTTTAGCATGATGAAAGTGGATGCAAGTGTATAATAAGTGGATGCAAGTAGATGAAAAGTGGATGCAAGTAGATGAAAAGTGGATGCAAATAGGTGAAAAGTGGATGCAAGTAGATGAAATGTGAATTCTAGTAGATAAAAAGAGGATGCAAGAAAATTGAACTCTTTGGTATTGTATACAAATGAAAAAAATTAATACTATCTGAGTCACAGACAAGTTTAAGAAATTTCACTTACACATTGGAAATTTTTCGGATAAATATCATAGGAAAAATGTGGTCTGTATAGTCTTGTTCGAGCTTGTTCGGCATTGTCCGATCTTGTCCAGTCTAAAACCAATAATCTCATTTGAACCAATTCGTAATATGTTTGCAATCAATTATGTACACATACACGATTCTCCGCTAACCGCCAGCAACTCATTTTGAATTTTCCCCGCTTGTCTGTCTAATCTAGTCTGTCTAGTCTAGTTCCTCTATTCTTGCCTGGTGTTATCAGCACTAGCCGTCCGGTCGCGCCTAATCGACTACCGATAAATCAAAATCCTAATGTTTATTATATTAAACACGGGATCATTTCAAGAAATTAATTAGATAACCATAATTTATTATTTCTCTGCTTGTATGTAGCTGATAAGATAACAGGAAGTTGTTATCGACGGTAGACATTCGGTCAGGTCTAATCGACAAGCTGAAAAGTAAATCAAAATAAAAACGCAGATTATTAAGTTAAATTAAACAATCCCTTATATATTTTAGTTCAGTCTTATCTAGTTTCATGTATTTAGCTTCGTCTATCTAGTCTCATGTATCTAGCGCCGTCTATCTAGTCTCATGTATCTAGCCCCGTCTGTCTAGTCTCATGTATCTAGCCCCGTCTATATAGTCATCATGTATCTAGACTCGTTGATATATGCAACAAACTACACACCTCATTTGCCTCAACGACATCTAATTTTGAATTTTCCCGCCTCGCGTCTATATTTTTAATTTTCCCGCGCATCTGGAAGTACCGGAAATGGAGGCCCGAAGTCAAAACCGGAAGTCGAACCCGGAAGTCGAAACCGGAAGGCGAAACTGGAAGTCGAAACCGGAAGTGCAAAGGTCAAGGTCAGAGGTGGTTGTAGGAGGAGGAGGGTCCAGAACTATACATCTTTCTCTACTATTGTGTATTATATTACATACCTATATTGAAATTGAAAGAAGATATTTTATTTTCCGCAGAGCTTCGTTCCTCTCGCTTATTGTTTCGTTTGATTTCACTTTTTGAATGAGATAAAATTAAAAAAAAAGTAAAATTGCCGCTGCTAGTTTATTTAAAAAACACGCATGATGATAAAGCAGGAATATTTAATAGTCAATATATAATTATACTAAAACGACATTACTAGATAATATGCAAAATATAACATAAACATTATATTGAAATAAGGAGAGACTACTCTCTCTAAGAGAGCATGGTAGATGTGGAGTCTAGAAACCCTTGTTTGTCAGTTTTAGAAAGTAAATTGGCCCATTTCTGTTATTGCATTTTCTTCAAACAGGAGGGGTTTGAAGAAAATGCAATAACAGAAATGAGCCAATTTATATGCTCCTTCATGCCCTTCTCCAATATATGAAGAAGTTGATCTCTCTCGATGTTCGCTTTCAGTTTACTTCTGAATCAAGCATAGGGTCTCTTACAGTTTTTAACGTGGGTAGCGCAACCACTGTTTTGTCTTTTAATCTTTGCCAATTATAAATCATTATTAAACTTTATACAGATCTTATTTCTTGTCATATTTATAACTACATTTTATATAGACCCGATTTCGCATAATTTATTGTTTTATAATCCTGACATCCCATAATTGTTTGGAAAAACGCTCTGTTGCAATTTAAACTTAAGGAAGAAGTGACATTTGATTTTCTTGAATATTGAACCAATGTTTCAAGAATTTTAGTATATATAGATGAGTGTTCTTTTTGTGTCAGTTTTAGAAAGTAAATTGGCTCATTTCTTTTATTGTATTTTCTTCAAACCCCTTCTTATGTAAAGATGACACTCATATACTGATGTCTTTAATTTTCTTAAGTTTGAATCAGCCACTCCGTGGAAAGACGACAGCTGGTGAAACGGACTAAACGTCAGTTGACACTTCAGACAATTAAAAGTGAACATTTATAGATTTGTAATAGTATATTAAAGGACGAGTTCAGTAAGCGCGATTTTACAGCACGCGTCTAAGCTTGGAAGAAGCCCAAGTTTCTAATGGAGAAGTGCTGAGAAACGGCTTGCGAACGAGTTTTTTATAGTATTTTTTCTATTTTGCGTCCTTTTAAGCCATTTCTAAATAACAAAATCGCCTATACATATTGAGAAAATTGTATCGCAATAGAAAATATTAGTTAACACTTGAATTAGAAACTTTAAATGTTGTTTCTATTATTTTCATAGGTAAGATAAATCATTGTAACACAAGGTACCAAATACAGTAAAACCTGTTTTTGTGCGGTCCTTTTTTATGCGATTTTGTTTTTGTGCGATTGGTTTTGTGCGATTTTATATTTGTGCGATTGTTTTCGTGCGATTTATTTTTATGCGGTATATGAATCTTATGCCCGTCATACACGCAATGGTCCACCGGAGAGGTCTACCTTTGCAGGTTTGCCTGGGCAGGTAAACTGGAGCATGTGTGGGAATAGACCTGTGCAGTTTCTTGCGTACGGATGACCTGCGCAGGCAAACCTGCACATGCAACCTATCCGGTAGACTGGTAGACCGTAGCGTGTATGTCGGGCAATAGCGGCGGTAGCACCAGTTTAATGTTTCCTATCAATGTACATATGCATGTTGTATCTGAAAATTGTACATATTTGTATATGTATATGTACATGTATTCGAGAAATATTGCAATAGAGAAAACGGAAAAGGCTCTCGTGTTGTGGGTTAAAGATTTAACTAAAAAACGAATCCCCGTTCACAAAGAATAATTCAAGAAACAGATAGACAGAATTTCAACCAACTGAAGGATTTAGAATCGAGTTCGTCGTCCTGTGTACGAAACGTGACATTTTATGTGATAAAGAAATTTCAAAAGCTGTGAGAAACGACGTAAGAAGATTTAATTCGGAGAATATAAATAAGATCATATAGGAAAACAAAGGCACAAAAGTACTCAAGAAAAAATTGTCACAAGGCAAGAAGGATATCTGCAAGCTGAGGGACAATCAAGGCAATGTGGAAACACACAGATATGAGATCCTTAAGATCACGTAGAGACATTTTATGCCGAATTATATAAAAAACAAACAGAAGGAATACCTGGCGACAAAATTATCAAAGTTCTGAACCAAGGGTCGGAAGATATCCCAGAGATCACAGTAAGCGAAATAAATTGAGCCCTCTCCGAGATGAAAAACAACAAGACCCCAGGAGAGGTGAGATTAGTGATCGAAGCAATTAAAATGGGAAGGAACAAGCTGCTGCGGGCTATAAAATCTTTTTAATACATGAGTCTCAAAAGAAACTACTCCCTCTGAATGGAACAATGCAGTTATAATATTATTACACAAAAAGGCGACATAACAAATATCGGAAATTATAGACCCATAAGTCTCCTGTCTTATGGGTCAAGCTCTTTATACGTATACAAGCTCTTTACTAAAATAATTATGAAAAGACTATTTCACAAATTAGATTTGTATCAGCCAAGAGAAAAAGCTGGTTTTCGAGCAGGCTACGGAACGGGTGACCACCTCCAGGTTTTGAAGAACCTTACTGAGACATGTGTGGAGTACAATAAACCTCTAGTACTTATCTTTGTAGTTTATGAGAAAGCATTCAATTGAGTAGACCAACACGCAATGCTGAAGGCTCTATCAGACTGCAGAATAGATTATCGGTACTCTACAGTTATCAAAAATATGTATGAGAATGCTACTCTGCATGTGTCAGACTCCACGACAACACTGACAAATTCAATATTGAAAGAGGCGACACCATCTCACCAAAACTTTTGAATACTGTTCTCCAGTACATGTTCAAACAAACAAACTGGGACAACTTAGGTGTGAATATAAACGGTAATATACTTAATCACCTAAGATTTGCCGACGATATAGTCCTCATAGCCGAACGATTGGATGACACTATCTCAATGTTAAGAAATCTAAATGAAGAGTCAAAGAAAGTAGGACTTAAAATAAATTACTCCAAAACCAAGATCATGACAAACCTTGTGCTCGGTGAGGGCATATACATTGACGGTATCAGGGTGGAAGAAACTACATGCTTTAAATACCTCGGACACGAGATTTCTATTGGAAGAGATAATTAGACCCTAGAAATTCTTCGAAGAATAAGACTCGCATGGGCTGCATATGGTAATCTCAAATATGTGTTCAAGGCAGAGTTGCCTAAAGGGAAAGGTTTTTGGTGATACCAAATCAGTTTGAAAGTACACCTTCCAGTCCTTACCTACGGAGCCGAAACCCCAACAGCTGACGAAACGGACAATAAAGAAAATACGAGTTACGCAACTAGCGATGGAACGATCAATGCTCGGAATCTCTCTCAGGGATCCATACCAAATACTGAAATCCGCAGACGATCCGGAGTTGCAGACGTCGTAGAGAGAACTAAAATGGAACTGGGCGGGACACATTGCGAGATCTGTTGATGACAGATGGACAAGACGAATCCTTAAATGGAGGCCTAGATCGGAAGCCTTCAGAAATAGAGGGCGTCGTCCCACCAGATGGACCGACGACTTAAAACGCAGTACCAACTGGATGCAGATGGCACAAGACCGAGGACAGTGGAAACTATTGAGAGAGGCTTGCGTCCAGCAGTGGACTTCAATAAGCTGATGACGCACTTCACAATGTGAAGATACAAGGCGAGGCAGCGTCCGCCGATGAACCAGCTGCTATGAATTATCGCAAAGTATTAGCGGAAATCATTAATTCTGGTGGATATTGCCCAGATCAAGTATTTAATGCAGATTAGACTAGGTTCTTCTGGGAAAAGATGCCCAGTCGAACATTCATTGCGAAATCGGAGAAAACTGCTAGTGGTTTTAAAGCGGCAAAGGATCGAATCACACTTCTTCTTTGCAGAAATGCCTCTGGTGCAAAGATGTTAACACTACTTATTATAAATAAAGCTTTCCACCTAACTGCGATAAAAAGCGTAAATTTATCTGAATATCCAGTACACTTCATGGCCAATAAAAAGCATGGGTCACATCAGCTGTATTTGCAACATGTTTCAACGATTCTTTTGTGCCAGAAGTTGAAAAATACATACAAGTTGATGGGTCTTCCGTTTCAAGTGTTGCTAATTGTAGATAATGCACCCGGTCATCCTTGCAGCCTAATGTACAAATAGTGTTTGTACCACCAAATACGACTAGCCTTATACAACCACTGGATCAGGACATAATCGCAAATTTTAAGAAACATATCAAATTAACTTTCAGCTACATTTTGAAAAAGCTAGACAACGATAAATTAAGCCTCACTGAAGTTTGGAAAAAATTCTCAATTTTAGACTGCATAAACCATATTAATGCAGCAATTAGACAAATCAAACAACACACATTAAATTCTTGCTGGAAAGCGATCTGGCGTGCATGTGTAATTAATCGAACGTTAACGTTACGTTACCGAAAACGCATCAACGTTATTATCTGAAATTAGTCTGTACATAACATCGGCGGAGAAGGCTTTCAATCTTTCGGCGATAATGACCTGGATGATTGAGGACCAAACTGTCGGTGATAGTGACATTATCAATATATGCAGGGTTCCAGATTTCGAAAAAATTGGAAAAGCTTTTTCTTAAAATAGATACCAATGCGAAAAGACGCTTCAAATTCCAAAAAGAGCTGAAATCCATGCATGTCTCACTATCGTGACGTTTACAAGCAATTGGCCAGTCGACCGTCGTCACAAAAATTGATCACTGACTTTATGGTACCAAAAAACAAATCAATTGAAATCCTATCTTCAACCAATTCATCACAAGAAGATGTGCGTTTTGCGACAAGTAGCAGCAAACTACATATTTAATGTATAATTTGAAAATTTCTCCATGTATATGTACAATGAAGAATTAAATATATGTACAATTTCTATAGGTCTAATTTAATTATTTAATTTAATTGAAAGCATTCTCTCATCTATTTCATAAATCATTGATGTATTTTAAGTTCGACTTTTTTTATGCGGTCCCTATCCACCGCATAAAAAAAATTTTAGGTTGTATATCGTACAAAGTTGTTTATTATATGTAAGAATTTATAAAATTTTCGAATATTTTTTTGTACGATTTCTTTTATGCGGTCCCTATCCACCGCACAAAAATAGGTTTTACTGTATTCCCTAACAAGATGGAATATCAAATAGCCCTTGGCATCTCTTCTATTTTTAGTATACCTAATTTCTACTACTTCTCGTATATAAGGAGCTATATATTGGTAAAATATATAATAAATGTTTCTTACAGTTTCTTTCAAAAACTTAAAAATAGAAGAGGCGCTAAGGGCTATTTGATGTTCCATCTTGTTAGGGAATATTTGGTACATGGCTATACAATTTGTTCGTTTTCAGTAAGATCTACTCTTGAAGACGCAACTGATATCGATTCGTTTTCATAATATCAAACCAAGCATTTCATTTTTGACGGAAGCAGGGGCCGATGAATGAGATCCAGTGAATATTTTTTAATTTTCCCCTTTTCAATCAGCGTTTACTTTGCTTTTGAATCAAGCATAAGGTCTCTTACAGTTCTCAACGTGTGTGGCGCACCCACTGTTTTGCCTTTTAATCTCTGCCAATTACAAATCATTAATAAAACTTAATACAGATCCTATTTCTTGTCATATTTTTAACTCAAATCAAATCAAATCAAAATATTTATTTATCCATAGAATGTACATTGATATACATATTGATATGTCAAGAAAAGAAAGAGGGGGTGTGTTCTTACGAGACAGAAAAAATATCAAAAAACACCTACCAAAACATAGGTACTTAAATGAGGATGTGGCCAATGAAATTGCCCCTCTCACTAGAAGAAGGAAGCATCCGTGGTGGACTGAAGACAGTGCCGATGCAATAGCCCAAAGACAGACAGCCTAGGTGAAGTGGGATCATAAAAGACCAATGGAAATTGGCACAATTTCTTGGAACAAAGAAAAGTTACAGCCAAGATAATTCGAGGAACCAAACGGACTATCACACAAAACCAACTAACCCAAATCGAAGAGAGCTTTTTCTAAGAATAACTCCAGAGATATCTTTGTAAGCTTCAAGCAGGCAATCAGAAAATACGCTCTGCCAAGCCTCCACTTCAGAGACTTAGAAGACAAACTAGCTTTTAACGACAAGGACAACGGCCAAAAATCTACTCAAATGCAATCCACCCAGCGAAGACTTCGTCTATAAACAAACCACACCAAACCCGGACTCGCTGCCCCCTTCATTGGAAGAAGTTGGCCAGATCATCCAACTTCTTAAGAATAATGAGGCAGCTGTAGAGGACTATATTGTTGCTGAATTGTGGAAAGGTGCTGGAAGCAATGCTATCGTGCGCAAGCTAACCGAGATCATCCAGGACATCTGTGACAGAACAGAGAAACAGAGAAATTACCACCCGATTGGAAATCGGCTCTCATCCATTATCTTCACAAAAAGGGAGATTTTACTGATTTAAACAACTTCCGTGGAATTTCTATTGTCCCGGTAACATACAAGATTCTCTCAAAGGCGTTACAAACAATGGCAGAAAATCAGCTGGATAGTCAACTGGGAGAATACCAGGGAGGCTTCAGCAAGACCCGATCCTGTGTTGAACAGATCCCCAATCTAAAAACTGTACTTGCAGACTCCAAGATGAGAAACCGCAAGGTGGTCGTAACCTTTGTTGATTTTAGGAAGGCCTACAGGAACTAGGACTAGGCAAAAAAATCCTCAGACTCATCCTAGAAACCTTGACCAACACCCATTCCAACGTTAAATTTAGAGGCGAGATCTCAGAAAGTTTCGAAAGTTTTGAAGACTAGAATATGACAAGGAGATGGACTTTCCCTACTTCTCCTCAACTGTGTCATTGAAAAGGTTATGAGAGAAAGGCGAAAGAAACTGATCAACTTGTGTGTTCCGAGTGGTATCTACCTGGGACGTAAGAACGATGGACTGGTTGTAGATTGCCTGGCCTTTGCAGATAACATGTCACTGATTGCTGATTCTCTTGAGATGGCAACCGTGCAAGTAAATTGCCTCATAAAACAGGCTGCCAAAGTGAGTCTTCAAGTGTCGCTGGATAAAACGGAATTTTTCACCAATATCAAAGAAGCAAACAGAGAGATGTTACTAGAGCAGGGAAACATCAAGAGGATTGAGAAACTTAAGTATCTCGGCGAATGGATTGAACCCAACTTATCAGAAAGAGGATCATTATCCATTAGAGTCAACAAGTTAGAACTAGCATATCGACTGGCTAAGAACATCTACAACAAGAAATGACTGTCACGCAACCTGAAACTTAAGCACGACACATCAGTCTTACGATCAAAAGCTCTGTATGCCATGCATATGCATGTCTTTCCTTGAACCGAAGAGCTCTGGTAGAGAAATTGTAAATCAGAGAGAGGAGAATCCCGAGGAAGATCCTTGGCCCGGTAAAGGAGGACGGGAATTTCGAAGGCGATATAATTCTGAGCTCTACGAACATATTGAGATATTCTCTGACTGTGCAAGGAAAAGAAGAGTAGCTTTCTATGGCCACGTTGCATCATTGCCTCCAAACCGACTAACCAAGCGTCTGTTCACCTTCTGGCAAAACAAGAAGTTTCGTACCACTTGGTTGACAGAAACCGAGAAGGATATTAAAGAACTGGGAATAACAGATCTCCAAAACAGAGAGAGTCCGTGAGACGCACCCTGAAGGAAGTCCGTGGATTTCAGGAAAACCCCCGAAGGAAAGGTACCCCTGGACAGAAGAGAGAAAGGAGTTACAGCGGCAGAAGATGCGACAATACTGGGCAAAGATCAAAGCTGAACAGTTGAACAAGCGCCGTCAATAAAACACTTATTCGAAACAAGAAGAGGAAGAAGAAGGTGAAACTATTACAGTCAATGCGCAGCGTTACCGTACGATGCTTAGAGACTTTGTGGCCAATATTGGACGAGGTGGACGTAGGTGAAGTATATTTTCAGGAGGACGGGGCTATAGCGGTTGCCTCGGCGATTTCCCGGACGTGTTATTTCTCGAAGAGGAGACATCAACTTACCGCCCAGGTAGTGTGATTTAACACGTTAAATAGTCATTTTCCTGTGGGGCTAAGTTAAGGACAAAATTCACGCCAATGATCCTACAATAGTTGAAGAGCTCAAAGATAATATTCGGGCTGTACTTTGCGAAGTAGAGCGACCAATATGCGGCAGAGTGAAGAATATGAAGTTTTCGGAAAAAACTGTAAGAATTGTTTTCACAATCCCGCAGATACATATCTTTCTTATATTTTTTACAAATCCATAGCTTGTTATGTATACAAATGTTTAAATGCACAGACATGAAATTTTGTAAGGAATGTTGCAGAGTTCTATAATAATGGCAATCTCTTCAATCCAAGTACTTAAGTTTTTTCAAGATTGGTATTAAAAGTAAAAAATACATGAAAGCAATGTGTAAACATGAGAATTTTGAGTGAGTCTCAATTATCTATTAATATCTATAACGTATCAGTTTTAGAATAATTAAATTCTTTTAAATATGCGTGCCTATTAAATACATAATGTTTGCATTATGTATGCATTACTTTATTTTGCGTGCTCGCATGCTCTTATTAAGCATGCGTGCTTTTTTAACAAGCAACATGAACAATATAAATAGGAACAACTCTTTAAAACGTTTTAATTTGTTTTAGTTTGTCAGATTATACGAAATTATTTGTTTTAAATTTAAAACGTAAATGAAACGAAGTGATAAAAAAAACGAGAGCTCCGCGGAAAGTAATAATATATTTCCATTCGATAGGAATAGAGTCTATGTTCCTTCATTCTGTGTATTCTTATTAACGTAAAAAAATCTGTGCTAGTTTGTGATGTATTTATCTGCGCCTTGAGAATGCGGAGTTTCAATCGCGAGGGCACATTTGCATAGATAATGTTACCTCTGGCTAACCACCTCTACAAACCTACATAAATATCTTCAATACAAAAAACTCATTTTATCTCATATTTCAGGTTTGTTTCTTATCAAACAAAGCGAGAAACTAGGAAACATTTTTCCCATTCTGGGAAAATATAAACGGAGAAAACTTAAAATCCAAATATTCAAATAATGCCTGATATACTATAATAATAAATTAATTTTATTATTCTTCGCTTTCAAATAAGATAAATAGTACAACTTGTATTTATTTCACGAAACTGATGCAACATGAAGCCTAGCTTAGTATTAATAGGAATCTTTATATTTCAAGTTAAAGCTTCAATAAAACATGCGGAAAATGGAAACATAGATATTTTCAAAAACTATCTAGCCAATATGGTTTTATTCCCTGCGGAACATTATGCAACTATTGGTATAATAGGCACTCATACAGCGATAGCTGAATGGTTTCTAAGAGAACGGATACATTTGGAATGTTCTGTGCTGCTTTGGCACAATCAACGTGCCAGTATAACCTCAAGAACTTATCGCACCAAAAACCTTTACGGTTTCATAGAAGATGTGCACGATTTCGACAAATATATGGGCTATGTAAACGAATGTCCTTTCTTTCATCGCCGAGGAAGATTCACTTTAATTATCAGTCGAGAATTTATTGATACCCAATGGTTGCACGATGTTATGAAAAGTATTTGGTACCAAAATATATTAAACTTTAATGTCATATTTAATTTACTGGGAGAGTTAAAAATCGCTGGTTATAATCCTTTCAATAAGAAAATTTATTACTTAGAGCAAACGGATGAAATGTTCCCGAATAAATTAACAAACGTCTATCAGTATCCAATTAATGTAGTGATGATTGAAGACGTTCCAAAAAATAAGCGGAGTAATGGATCGTTAATAGGGATGGATGTTAGTGTATTAAAGGAGGTTATTAAAGAAATGAATGCGTCGTTGAATATTAAAATAGTGGATCACTATAGAATAGCTAGAGAAACGGTTTTAGCCCACGCTGCTGATTTTTGTTTCAACAGATTCTTAATCATCTCGAAAATGAGCACCTTACATTACACTTACCCTTACAACAACGATGATCTAGTTGTGCTAGTTCCAAAAAGCAGACTAATTCCTTCGTACATGTACATTTTCTATACATTCGATTTAGAATCATGGATATATATTGCTTTCACCTTAATATCATTTTTACTCATTAAGAAATTCTTGCATCTGGTAAATGTCACGTTTGGCAACAAAGTTATAAATATTTTCTTAATATGTTCTATTGGAATTATGTTAAATATATTTCAATGTTCTCTTACTGGAGCATTAACGAAACCAAAATACGACAAAGACATAGATGCGATTGAAGAATTGAGAGAGAGCAATTTAAAAATTGCTGTTACAAGTTCTTTGCTTAATGCAATTTGGAATCTTTTACCAGAGTGGAGACAAAAATTTACAAACACTACTCGATATGAAATGGCTTATAGTATTCGACAAGGTGATAGAGAAATAGCTTATCTAAATTCGTACAGTTACGCCAAACTTCTTGTGGACATAAGAGGTTTAGATGGAAAACGACTTTTTCATATTGTTTCTGAATCCATGATGCCCGCATACACTGGTTATATTTTCCCATTAAGGTCTCCATATTTAGATTTGTTTAATAAAAAACTTATTTTATTCCAACAAAGCAGGATAATTACTCAGTTGGAAAATCTACATTTGAAAGTGGTGAATGTGGGAGGAGATGCCGATACTTCTGCTACCTTGACGATTGCTCATTTACCATCTGTATTTATGATTTTGCTAAGCGGAAACCTTGTTGGTTTCCTAATATTTCTTTTGGAAAGTTTCAAAAGTTTTTATATTAAGCATAAACATTTACATTAAATATAGCTATTCTATTAACACAACAATAATAAAACATGTAATATATATATATATATATATATATATATATATATATATATATATATATATATATATTAAACCTAGAATATATTGTTTTTCCCTTAGCTTGTGATCGTTTTGCTATAATTTAGATTATAAAACCAACTGTTTAGCTTATAAAATATAGTAATTCCTTTGTTTTTATTTATTGCCATTATTCTATTACAGCTTTCAATACAAGGTATTTTTTTTTTTTTAATAAAAGTACGTCGCGAATGTAACATTTTGTTCTTCTTACTTCTTAACTTAACTTCTTCTTCTTAGTTGGTTTTTGAGGCCATTATCGGCCCTCGACCCCCTGCACTGGCCAATTTGATGTGCCACATTGGATGCAATATTGGATGTGCCTGATTTTTATTGTAATTTTGAATTTATGGACGTCATTATGCTTTTGGTATTTGACAATAATGTTTTT
The DNA here is from genome assembly GCA_944588485.1 of Phosphuga atrata. Lineage (NCBI taxonomy): Eukaryota > Metazoa > Arthropoda > Insecta > Coleoptera > Silphidae > Phosphuga > Phosphuga atrata. Next base: position 8,265,186 of record OX155903.1, on the reverse strand, counting down.
GAATTGGCAATACTGTTATAATATTAGGTTTTTGTGTGTATTTGTTTTTGTCGTTGAAAATAATTTCTATGTTCTGTAAAGCCGTTAATAAACAATTAGTACAGTATTCTTATAAAAAGTGTTATATCTTATAAAATTCACAAACTCTAATAGGTTATGGACCCAGCTTAGTACTCAATTTGTTTTAGTGAAAAAAAAAATAATAAAAAGAAGTGTGTTGTTCAACTGAATGAAGGTTATGCTGTTTGTTTTGCCTTTGTTGCAAATCATTATTTTACTTTCTTGAATTTCTACTTTGTTTATTGAAAATGGATTTTAAAACACTAATAGAAACTTGAAGGTGCAAGAAACTGGTCAAAGTGGAAAAGACAAGTAGAACTAATTTTAATTCACCAAGATTGTTATGATTTTGCAATTGGCGCGATTACAATGCCTGAACCGGAGGCAGGAAAAGAAAAGTATCCTGATTTTTTAAAAAAGATTAAAGGAATTTAAGAAGGTGGATGCCTTGGCCCAACTGATAATTGTTGTATCGTTGAATGAGAGCAACATTGAATTAACAGCTACGTGTAGCACTTCTTGTGATACATGGACTAAGTGTCTATGAACAGTCCTGTGGGCAAAGAATTGATCGTCTAATGGAGGAGTTTTTTAAAGAATCCTTTCATAATGATGAAGTTGCAACACACGTGGCTAAACTACAAAAAACCTTTTTGTGAATTGAATGATGAACTTGAAATTGCTTAGACGAAATTACCACATTTATTACTCATGAGTAGGATTATGTCGACGTTGCCACCTGAATATTTTGAATTCAAAAGTGTTTGGAAGTCAATTGATGTGAAAGACAGAACAATCAACCTTTTGATAGAAAGGTTAAGGTTGATTGAAATGAGGTTTCCCGAGAAGCAAGAAAAACCTGTTGCATTAGTTACTCCGAAGGTGCAAAACCAAAGCTTTGGTAATCAAAAGGGACAAAAACATAATTTTGGTAATCAAAAGGGACATAAACAAAGTTTTGATAACCAAAAGGGACAAAAATAAAGTTATAAAAGGTTACTAAAATGCTTTAAATGTCACCAGGAAGGCCATTTCGCAAGGGATTGCCCCATGAAATCCAATGTAAGACAAACTGGTAAATTTAATGGAGAACTTTTTGTCTGCACGTCTGGCGCAAAAGAGCTAGGGATCTGGGTGGGAGATACAGGTGCCTCACAGAATATGTGCATTGCAAAGGAATGGTTTGTTGACAACAAAGGGTTTGAGGTTCCTGAACAAGTTAAGTTGGTAACAACGAGTTGCTTCGGGTTGAAGTACGAGGGAACATAAACATTGAAATTTTGGTTGATGGTAATAAATGGGTACCAAATTACCTTGGGAATGAATAGTACGTGCCTGAAATTGCAGAAAACTTAATTTCTGTCAGTTTAATTGCAAAAAGAGGTTATAAATTTGAAGTTCATGGTAAGAGTTGCAGATTTTACAAAAAATATACTGGTGCAACGAGGATCACTGGCTGTGCGACCAGCAATGGATTAAACGCATTGGACAAGAGAGTTCGGATCTCTTCAGTTATGGCACGAACGCTCGGGCCACCAGGACAAGTAACATGTAAAAAGGGTGCTAAATAACCAAATGATTGAGACATCAGATTCTTCAGATGGCTTTTGTCAGGGTTGAGTTTGTGGCAAACAAAAGAGGGCATCATTTCATAAGAGAAAGAATCGCCCGAGTTCTCCAGGTACACTAATACATGCTGATTTGTACGGGATCATGGAACAAGTTTCAATTGGAAAGTTAAGATACCAAGGTATACCTTGGTATCTTCTATGCTTGAAAGACGATTTCTCAAGGTTTCGCAGAGTGTTTTTCCTTCGAATGAAAAATTAAGTTTCGAGTTGTTTAAAAGTTTTTATCAATGAATGCAAAACTTCTGGACATGTTATAAAGTGTTTCGTGAGTGATGGAGGAACAGAATTTGATAATGTTGAAGTTCGGAGAATCCTCGAAGAGCATGGCATAAAATTTCGCATTTCCATGCCATATTGTCCTGAACAAAATGGATCTGCAGAAAGAGAGAACCGCACTCTCGTGGAAAGTGCGAAGTCCATGATCCATGCAAGAGGACTGCCAACCAAACTATGGGCTATGGGCTGAAGCCGTGAACACGGCTGTTTTTGTTATTAATAGAAGTGGACCTACCCAAGTGAAAGATAAATCACCCTTCGAATTGTGCATTGGTCTGAAGTTCGAGTAATTTCTCCATCTCAAAGTGTTTGGGATGGAGTGTTATGTACAGATTCCTAAGGTGTTAACACGTTTTTGTTATATGCTGGTCATTGGTGTATATATTAAATAGAGTAGGAGCCAGAACACTTCCTTGTGGGAGACCGTTTCTTTGGATTCTCCAGCTGCTTTTTTTATTTTGAAGTTCCACATAAAACCCTGTTTCTGTTTTGGAGTGATGATTGAACTTTGTGGTTTTGTAGACTTTCATAATCAGGGTTTAAGACGGATGTAAAAAAATGGAGAACGAAATTGAGTCATTTTTATTTTTTATAATTATATTTTTCATTGAATTTATTTTTTCAAAATAATGTTTTATTTTTTGATTTAAAACATTACAAAATGCTTCACATGTATACTGGAGATTCGCCTTAACTGAATTCTCTTCTGCTGATAAGGTTTCTATGTTTAATCTCGATGTTCAGGTGCTCCAGAAATTATTGATGATTGAAAATACCGGTTCAACTGTCGCATTGATAACCGGTAAGCACATTACAAATTCAACAAGTAGTTTTAAGTTCTTCCATTAATTTATTTTTTCCGAGGAGCAATACTCCGCTTACCTTCATCGAGGAGTTCATTATTATCGATAACAATTTTATGGTTTTCTTTCACATAATTAACCGTCCTCATTTGACAATTTAATAATATCTATCCAAAAATGTGAAACCATCATTCCATTTTTTTTCCTTATTCAAATGAATTTTTATAAAAAACATTTAATTTCTTTAATAAATTTCGCCTCGCTTCCAGGGAGTCAACCCCCTTCGATTGTATCGAGTTTCTGCGTTAACTTTATTGGAACAAATTCCGTATAATATCTAGCGAATATTTGCTCCAACACAATATTTAAGACCGTTTTCACATCGGAGGAGCTGACACTTTAGAGCTTTCAATTTCTTTAATAGTGCTATTAAATATAACAGCTTGATTTGGCATTCGCTTTGAAAATGCATAAAAACACAGTTATACTTATTTAGTTTTACAATATCATGCAAAGTAGTACAACCAGTACATTCTATGAGGAAGGCAGAACAAATGCAGTGCCTAAAAATTGGACAGTACAGACTATCTCAAAGAAGTACTGTACTGCCGAAAGCAGTACGCCTGGTCACCTTACATCTAGATCTTTGTAGATTGGGAATGGATGAAGATATTATGAGGACGAGTATATGGGAGTCTATATTATGAATTAATGTAATTATAAAATGTGTCTCACTTAGTTTATAACACTGACTTTCTTGTGAATAGCAATCTCAATCAAACAAATGACACTAGAAACTACATAACTAATTAAAAGTAAACTAAAAGCTGATTGAAAATGAGAAAATCCCAACATCTCTACTGGATCCAATTCTTCATCAGCCATCCCTCTTCCGTCAAGAATGAAATGCTTGATTTCGTATTGCATGAAATACGACAGTTCGACATCAATTGCGAATTTGAAAGGAGACGTTACTGGAAACGGATAAATTGTATAACCAGGTAACAAATATTCCCTGACAACATGGAACATCAAATTTCCCTTTTCATCTCTTCTATTTTTAAGTTTTTGGAAGAAACTGTCTGCGTTGATGTATCCCGTCGATCTATTTCCATTTCTTATATTTCTTACCATTTCATAGCGTGTTGTATATACAAATTTTTGACTCCACGGACTTAAAACTTCTTGAATTAATTCAAAAACTGAATTTGTTATAGCAATTTTATAAGAACTATTGAAGACTTCTGTAATTGTATCAATATCTTTCATGTATTTCTCTTCTGTCAAGGCGCTAGTTAGAGAACATTGAAAAGCGCTTGGTATTAAAAATAAAAAAAACATGAAAGCTATGAGGAGCAATGTGTAAGCATGCGAATCCTTGCCTAAAATATAAATAACAAATTTATCTATTGTTATAAACAGCAGGGTAGCTAAGCTAATGCATATCCAAGAGAAAATGTCGAATGTATATAATATATACATGTAGGTTGGTATTTGTGGACTTTTTGGAACTATCACAACAATGTTATCAGGAGTGAAAGGATATGTGTGAGTCAGTTCAATCCTTTTATTGTTAGATATAAAGATGAATCTGTTAAATGAGAAATCAACAGAATTATTCAAAATCATTTTACCAACATCAGTTAATCTAGGCACAATTGTAACATTCAAACTGGCATTCATTTTCTGAGAAACAGCTTTAAGCAGAATCATGTCTTCGCCAAACAATTCTCCGTTCCTCATAACATTCCTAGGTACATCTTCAACCATCGCAACTTTCCAAGTATATTGGTATAAATTCTTCAATTTATTTGGAAACAATTCATTACCTTCATTCAAGTAATATGCTGTTTGATTGAATGGATTATAACCAGCGATTTTCAACTCTCCAGACAAATTAAAAATGATTACAAAATTCAAAATACGAATCTTCCAAACCATCCTCAAAACAAACATCAACCAACTGGTATTAGCAACTTCATTAGTTATTATGAACCGAATTTGTCCTCGTCTGTGCAAAAAAGGACACTCATCCACATACACCAAAAATTTTGCGAAATCACTTTTATCTTCAAGAAAAGCAAAAATATCTCTAGTTCTGTACGTATTAGGCGGAGCATTAGCGTTCTTATTGTTCCAAACCATTATGGGATGATCGGGCAGAACTTTTCTTGCTATAAACCATTCGGCCGTCACACTTTCAGTTCCAATAACGCCAACTGTCGCATATTGTCTGTTAGAAAACACGTTCGTGTTGGTCAAGAATTTCCTGAAAACATTTAATTGTTTGTTACTGGGAAGTTTGATTGAAGCTTCGACGGGTAAAAGCGCGAATGTAAGTAGAATTATTGTTAACATGTTTGATAATCTGCACGTAATAAAGTATTAACTTATTTTTTTGTTACTATTTTACATGTATTTTTATTAGATTCGTCGCGTGATGAATGTGTGTATTTAACTATCACAAATTGAGTGAATATTTTTGTTGGTTTCCGCTTATAAATAGAAAAATAGTTTTCATTTGATTATTTGTAAGTTTGTTACACATTAGATAACATGGTTTAAATGTATATAATCTATTTCTTGGTTTTTTTGTGAGGTAGGCAAAACACATTATTTACAAAGAATTTTTATATTTGAATTGTCCATATTGAAAGCTCTTTTATTTGCACTTGTAATTAGAGTAAATATGTATTCTATATAAAACGATTTGTTATGTGTCATTAAATTAATAGACTAGATAAACAAACAAAACTTAATCGACACGAATAAAAATTGTCGAATAAGACTAGATGTACAAGACTATACAGACAAGACTAGGCAAAACTATACTTACTACCGCTATGAACGTTGCACCCACCACGTTCCTCGACATATTATTTAATGCTGCGAAACAATAACATTAAACAAACGAATCAATGGGGAAACATTTTAGGAGATTTCAAGGTTATCATTGACTAGTTTTGTCTTGTCTTGTCTACTCTTGTCTGGTCTTGAATATTTTAGTTAGGTTTGGCTTGATTTCGTCTCATTTTTTCTGGTCTTACTTGCTGTTTTCTGGTCTTTTCGGGCCTTGTATTATCTTTAATGATATTTATAAAGACCAGACAATTCCAGACAAGACTAGACAAGACCAGACAAGACCAGACAAGACCAGACAAGACCAGACAAGACCAGACAAGACCAGACAAGACACAAGAATGTCACGAAAACCATTGAGAAGATGTAAAAAGATTTGACATGGAAAGTTTTGAACACGACAGTACAAAGTTTCTATACCACAGACGATTAAAACAGAAATTGTTGCAAAAACAAAGGAGTACAGAAACCGAATATGAACCTATTACTATAAGAAAGCTGCGATGGAATCTTTAGGGACGACGGATCTAAAGAGCAAACCATATTGGTGGGATAGAGAATTAGAAGAACGAATAACAGAAAAGAAACAAATATATCAAAAATTTATCCAGACGGTAGACCCTGAGATCAAAGAGAGATACAAGCAACTAAATTGGAAAGTGAAACAAGAAGTTATAAACAAGAAAAATGTGTCTCAAAAAGTGCGAATACGTCGACCAAAATATAGGCGGTACTAAGAGTTCAGAGGCATAAAAGACCGTCAAATCTCTAAGAACCTCATCAACAACTGGATTCACAATTAATAGCATCTCCAAAGAAAGATGGGTAGATCACTTTTGTTTTAATTTTGTTAACAGAGACAAGTATGTAGAGAAAAATTAACCAAACCATATCGATGAGGAAATAGAGAGAGACACAGTCGTTGTTTTATATCCTTCAGATTTCAGATACACTACAAGTTTTACCTTTTTACATACTTTATTTTGGTTAAACCATCGTGTTATATATATATATATATATATATATATATATATATATATATATATATATATATATATATAACTATATAAACGTGTGTATTTTGTTTTACTTTCAATATCAAATACATTTTCCACTGTCGTTTTTGTAGTCTGTGTTTTTTATTTCGAGTTAGAACAATTCTAAACCTTAAAAGTACTAACTAAAAACACCAAAATTAGCCGCGGACTTCCGTGGAAACGATGTTTTTATCGATAGTTTGTGTTTTGTTCCAGCATCTGAAGGTACCTCAGGCGTTCGAGTAGTAACGCGTAGATTTCTTTTTGACAAAATGCAGGAACAAAATTTTCAAAATTTTGACGAAAAGTTGAGTTTTGTTGTACAGCAACCACACATTGTACAGCAAGCAAAAAAGACTTCAGTTATCCGGAAAAAGCAGCCTATCGGGTAACTGAATGTTGTGCTGAAATTAACTTGCTGCATTTATTGGACCACACAGCAAAACGTTTGGCTACATATTTGGAGGATGTATTGATGACATTGAATATACAAGAGCTTAAAGCATTGACGCTAATTTCGAAATGTGGATGTGACGGATCGCAACAAACATAATATAAACAGAAGATGCAGGAAGAAGATTCCACAGACAGCAATATTTTTCAAAGTTGCTTTGTTTCACTGCAATCAATGTATGTAGCATACATTGACGAAAAAGTTGTTTGGCAAAATCCAACTCCCTCTTCGCCACGCTACTGTCGGCCAATGAGGATACGGTTTGTCAAAGAAACAGTGAATATCACAAAATCCGAAATCGTCTATTTTGAAGAAGCTATAAACGCTTTACAAAATAGCGACTTCATTAAAGGAAAGAGCTCTATTTCGATTAGGCATTTATTCACGCTAACTATGGTGGATGCCAAAGTATGCAATGCTGCCACGTCAATTACCTCAACTATGAAATGCTACATTTGTGGTGCTACCTCCAAACACTTTAATGACCTTAATGTAACAAGAAATGTGTTATGACTCGTGTTACGGAATCGGGAATGTTCTGTTAGAATCACGGATTCTAACTTTGTATGAAGGACCAAATTTAAAATCTTTGTGGTTTTTTTAACATTTATTTTAACTATATCAACAACAAAGAAAATGCACCGAAACGTTCGGTTTTGTGTCTTAAGAAGCACTCCCTTTCTTTAATTTTACTCAACTAAACTAAAACTACCCTCTCTCTCCACGGAAGGTGGGGAGGAGGCGACCAATAAGGACATTGTATATTTTAGGGAGGATATCAAGGGGCTTAACAAAATGTCTCCACTAACGCATTACAATTTGGCCTTTCTATATTGCAAGCTAGAATACGCTTATTCGAAAGTATTCTCCATTTGTTGTATAACATTCCCTTATAAAAATGGCAGATAAGATCAGATAGTGAGAGAGAAATTGTAAAGCAGAAAAAGGCCGAGATACAGGCGAGATTCCGAGAGAAAACGGGCTTGATCGTCGATGTGCCTAAAGCTGGATACGGCAACACTAATGATGGTAACACTAGCAGGAGATTTTTTTGCCAATCCAGAGATAGGAGATAGCAGTTGAAATTACCGGTATTGACTACAACCTGATGATACGAATCAAAGTGATTTTAGAGGAAATTTCTAGTGATCATAAAGTGGATTTGGAAATATTTGCTAAATACGGATATGAGACCGCCAAAATTTACGTGTAATTATATCCCTGGCATCCCATGACTCCAACAATGCACAAAATCCTGATCCACGGTGCAACGGCCATGGAAAAAGCACTGCTACATATAGGATTAATGTCCGAAGAAGCAGCAGAGGCTGCGCGCCTCAACAAGCACTTTAGTTCATACCGGGTGAATTTCGCAAGGAAATTCTAGAGAGAAGTGCAATTAATATGTTTTTAACAGATTATTGCTCAGCTCTGATCCCCTAATTACTAGTATGAGGCCGAAACCAAGAAAAGTGATGCACAGCAAAGAAGCAATGCAAATGCTTGTTTCCGCCGAGCTCAATAATAAAAAACGACGAGTGTTTCAGAAGAATCTGCGGAGGAAACTGGGGAATGTAGAACTGACGAGTAGATGTGGGACTCTTCAGGTTAACTAATAAGTTTTCTTGTTTTTATGAAAAATTTAGTTTTTGCTTCATTTCCCTTAATATAAAATTAATTTTTTTTTTTTGTCTCAATATACTATTTTTTTTCTATTTATTTATAATCCTATGTACTTCAAACAAGTATAGCAACTATAAATAAACATAAAAACATAAAATGTATAAAAACTAAGAAATAATTTTGGCCGGCTAAATCGCTGAAATTTCACTGTGCGGTGTCTAAATGGCGCAGATATTCCAAAAGCCTGGCGAGCGTCATATATCACAGCCATACATAAAAAGGGATCACGAAATGACTCACATAATTTCCGGGGAATCGCTGTCATTCCTACAATAGGCAGAATATATTTTCGTATACTGAAGACCTTAATAGAAGACCATTTTAAAGATAAACAACCTGAAGAACAGCCTGTTCTTACAAACAGGGAATTTTAAGGGTGAAAACCTTTTCACCGTTAAAATAGCCTTAGAGAAGCGTATGCAAAGAGGTAGAGAAACACATATAGCACTAATTCATCTAGAAAAGGCTTACGATAGCGTCCCGATATCACAACTAGGGCCTTCAATACCGGAGCAAAAATGAAAACCGGTATTTTGGTATTATTCGTTTTCAAAACCGGAATACCGGTATTGATACCGGTATTACCAGAAAAAATATTTTCGACAGATTTTTATAAATATTAATGATAATGGTGATTTATTAAAAAGAAAACAAAGGAAAAACTTTAAAATATATTTATTTAGTTATAAACTATACAAAAAAATATTTAAACGAAATAAGTATAAAAACTAAACATTTGTTTACTCCTTCTGTATATAAAAAAAAAACCGGCCAAGTGCGAGTTGTGACTCGCGCACCGAGGGTTCCGTACAAACTTGTATAGTATATAGTATTATTATGTAGATTATCAACATATTATGTAGATTATAAAGAAAAATTAGACGAAATATAATATACACAGGATGTTACGGGACTTGAGTATGTCGCATGTCCGTTATAAAAAAGCAAAATTTAGACATAATATATACCCTGTATATATTATGTATATAAAGCGTACGTGATGAAATGCATAACAAATATAAACAAAGAAAATTCAGAATAAACATAGAATAGGACCTAACTGTATGCAACCCATATGCTTCTGGAGCCTGACAATACCACTACGACAACATTAGTGAATTTTCATAAATTTCTAATAGTAAATTCGCATTTTTCTTGTAATTAAACTACATATTTACGGTTTTAAGATTTTTCCCTTGACATGTGCTGTAAGACACCGCTTCTTGCCAAATTTCATGATTCTAGGTCAACGGGAAGTACCCTATAGGTTTTGATTCCCTCGTGAAATCGCAAAATATGCGACATAAACGATCATATCTTTTGATCGCGTTGACTTACAAGTTTCATTTTTTCACAGCTGAAAGAGACCGCAGACTCGAGTATTTGATACAAATTTCAACATGTTACCTCTACGCGTTCCTGAGAAAAAAGTCTTGACAGACAGACAGACGGACAGACAGACAGACAGACAGACAGACAGACAGACAGACAGACGGACAACAAAGTGATCCTATAAGGGTTCCGTTTTCGGTACGGAACCCTAAAAACAAATTATTTATAGCAAACATTCGGAACAAAGTTATCATAAAGATTACTATATTCCGCAATTTGAGTTTGTTTTATTAAAATATGTCCGAAAAAACATAAACAATCAATTGTTTTGTCGTTCAGACTGGAGCGAATCTTTGTGTATAAGTAACTTGCTGCAGAAAACGCCCTTTCCGATTCTACACTTGTTGGTGCAATTGCACTTAATTGGTCGTACGTCAGGGGCAAATATTTTCATCTTACTCCTATTTTTCCAAAAATAGCAATTTCGTCTTTTATAATTGGTACCCCTTGCTTGCACTTTTGTAATTTTAGGCTGAACTGAAAGTTTTTGTTGGATTGCTGATTGAAGTTCCAGTTTTAATTTGTCATGGTCATGAAAAGCAAAGTTGGAGCCAGTCCTTAAAGTATTGGTCAGATTTATTTCCAAGGATTCTTCGGAATTTTCGTCTTTAACTGAATCTCAACATGTTCTTCTGCGGTTTCGGGCGAAAGTCGTTTAATCTAACGAATTATTTGACGTATTAAGTGACTGTAGAAATATAGTTTGAACTAAATGGCTATTATGTTGTTCTCCACTATGTAAATATTGAAGTACCTGCGATAAATTATTTCGTCTTTGTAATATGCGAATTTTTAAAGCGTCTTAAACTTCTTTAGCAATTTCAAAATTTTGATTCGGAAAAGGTTCCATCATAAATTTTATTGTTTCATCTGCTGTAAGAAGATTAGAATCTTGGTGACATAATGCATCAACTGCTAATTTTATAGGAGTAAGGGAAAAGATAATTTCAGATAATAAATTAAAGTCTCTGTCATAAAAATTAATTCCGGAATTTATGTCATTAAGGGCTTTTTGAACACAATATCTCAATTGGTAAAATGTTTCTAAGATAAGTAACATGCTATTCCATCTTGTTTTACAGTCTAATTTTAAAGCAATTTCTCTACCAAAATCTTCTTTTACATATTTTTGTAAAAAGTTATCATTTTTAGTAGGTGCATTTATAAATATTTTGACTACCTTTCTTATTTTTTGTTACAAGAAGAGAAATAGTAGCATGACTAATACTGACCGTAGTATCTACTAAATTAGATTCTATAACGACGGCATCAACATATTCTCCATTCTCGTCATCTTCTACTTCAACATTCATGCCGTTATCAACAATTTCATCGTTTGGTTCTGAGTCAGAACCAAACGATGAAATTGTCAGAACTTCTGACCATGACTTATAAAGTATATCGGTTATAGCTACACCAAGCAGATATGATGCTCAGCATCGATAAGTTTGCCTAGTTTAACCACAACCGATGTTTAACCTAGTTTAACGATGCTTAACGATGTTTAACCTAGTTTAACCACAATCAGTGGTTATGCTGACTATATTTTTAGAAATACAGAAGCCAAATTCTTCTAACTTTTCTCTAACCAGCATTAAACACCTTTCTGCTGGCAGACTTCCAAATGCTCGTACTAGTCCAATATTAAAAAAAAATCCTCCAGCAGTATGTATATTTATATTTAGATATCGTCGATTGCGAATCGATTTCCATTCATCAAATGTTACACTGAATCGTTTGCCTTTAGATTTAAGCTGAGCTATTTCATCTTTCATGGTAATTCGAATAGTTTTATTATATTCGAGTATAAAATTTCTTATTGTACTTGCTGATTTTGGACATCTTTAAAACCACGAGCAATTAATCCTTCTCTAATATCAATAAATGTTTTCAAAATATTAAATAATAAGCCGTCTCGAGCTGCCATTCGAGTTAGTGCTTTAGCTAGGCTTCCGTTTTTATTGCTTTTTAAATAACTTGTTATTAAATTAGGTTTTTTAGACTGACTTGGTGGATCTTGATCATTGTTATCATTCAAAGTTACCTCACTGCTTTTTCTTAGTTTTATTCCATGCATTGTCTTTAATGAGCATGTAGTCCACTAGTAGAGCCTCCACCACATTTTATTTCCTTTGAACACTCTTTACACCTGGCTAAATGAACATTTGTTTCATATAAAAAATAGTGCCAAACCGAAGATGCATCGTTGCCCTTTTGTGTTTGAAGAACTCTTTTTGTGTGGACGTAGACATGGCGTACGATACGCCGCGTGTTGTATACGTATGTATATCCAAAACTTAATAAAATCATTATAAAAATTTGATGTTGTATAATAAAGAACTTACGGTTTCAAACAACAAACATTACAGCAATTTACAGCAAATAATAAATTTAGTAATATAGCTTATATCGTTAAATGTATGTGTTGTTAATCATGTGCGTGTGAGATGAGAGATGGCGCGTAAACAGGAAAGCAAGTTTCTTTTTAACGAAATTCAGTGACTAACTTCACTATGTATTTAAGAGGTATAAATACAAATTTATTATTCTTGTTCTTATTCTGTTCTGCTAATTGAAATAACTAATATAAATAAAAAGTAAGATATTTTACACAAATACCGAAATACCGGTATTTTTCTTGTAATACCGATTTTCTAATACCGGAAAAAATAGACTAAAATCCCGGTTTTCAGGATCCGGGATTCCGGTATTGAAAGCCCTAATCACAACTAGGTGAAATAATGGAGGAACTAGAGTTCAGACCGGCTCTACTACAGGCCACTAAAAACTACTATAGGGACAGTTCTGCAAGAGTGAAGCTAGGAACTGGCCGGACAGAGAGTTTTAAGACCTCCAAGGGACTCAGACAGGGGTGCTGTCTATCCCCTACTCTTTTTAAAATATTCCTTGACCGATCCCTTAGAGTAGGGGTTCCCAATGTGCGGCCCGCGGGCCAAATGCGGCCCGCCATTTCGATACGATATAGGAGTATTATATTTTTATTAAAAAATAAATAAGTAAATAGTAAAATAAATAATAAGTATTACAAATGAGGTACAATAAAATATTCTTTAGTTTATATTTAAAAAAATATTGTAGCATGTCTTGTCTAGTTATTAAACATTTGTACAGAAATATAATATAGTAGTCTCAAATAGATACAGAACTGTTAATAATTTCTGGCGCATCTAATGCAGCACACACTTTCAAGGAGTCAGTAACTAGGGTTTTCGCATACCCGACTTTTTTTAATACCCGGGTATCGGGTATTAATTTTTCATATACCCGGGTATACCCGGGTACCCGGGTATTTGCAATTTTTGCAGAAAAAGAGACAATTTCTTATAACAATGTTTTGTTTTATTTTATTACGGAAGAGTGAAGTATGTCAATAAGTCCCCTTAACTTATAGTACAATCAGTCACACAGTTAAACAGTCTAGTTCTCATTAACTAATTAGGAACTAGTTCCATTGTCCTGCCTTCGCTTTTCGGTAGAGTAAGCTGTTTATGATGAAAAGGTTCTGGGATGAATTTACTACGAGTGACGGCCCGAATGGAAAATACCGTCTCAAGCATGCAACAATTTCGGAAATTTTAGTACAAAGTCGAAGAAAATTGTTATTAGCGCTCTTTTTGGAACTAGGCTTGAACTTTGTTCAGATTCAGTTTGAGAAGACGATGTCGATAGCACTTCTTTTTCGCACGCAAAGTTCTGTTTTTCGATCTTTGTTTTATTTACTTTATCTAAATGTTTTAATAAAACACTTTTTGAAAAGCCTTTTTTAAATATTTCCGTACTCTAGAAACAGTCTATCCATTTTGCCTATGAAAACTCAACCATGGTTTAATAAAATTTTATAGGTTATTCACTACATACAATTTTTTATTTTGTATTAATAATATTTAATTCAATTACCCACCGTTCACCGAACAATATTTTAATCAAACTCCAACGAAATAAAAACAAAATATGGCGACATAACCAAACCTAACCTTAAGTTTACTGCATTTTTGTAAAAAAACGCCTTCTTTAGAGCTATTTTAATTGTTTGTAAATATATGCAAATTTGCTAATATTATTTTTATATTTAAGTAATAATTTTCCGAGAATTTTGATGAATTTCTTGATCAAAGTAGGTACCCGGGTCTGACAATGAAATAATACCCGGGTAGTAAAAATTTCATATACCCGGGTATACCAGGATCCGGGTACCCGGGTAGAAAACCCTATCAGTAACGAATTTATCATTTTTTTCAATGATGTGCGCTGTGCCGCACACTGCAACTATACCACCAGACCTTGTCTTGTCTACCCAGTTGACCTGAGCAATACAAGCCTATGCCATATCTAAGACAACACAAAATATGAGTAGGGAAAGATCCTATGTTCTATTCCCTCCTCACTCCTCGCCCCCCACCACTACCCCCACTCCTAGACCCCACCCCAGACCACACTCCCACCCCTAGACCCCGCCCCAGACCATGCCCCTCAACCCCCCACTTTCACCCTAAAACTCCACCCCCCAACCCCAAGACCCCACTTCCAACCCACCAGACCCCGCCCATAGCCCCCCACTTTCAACCCCAAGACCCCGCCCCAGACCCCGCCCTTAATCCCCACTATTTCTATTGCGCATGCGTGAGACAACCCGAGACCTCGCCTTCCAACCCCCAGACCCCGCCCTCAGACCCTCCTCCCAACGACATTTTCCTTGAATGTGTTTATCCTATTAAGAGTTTGACCTAGTTTTTGACAATCAAAGCTGGTGTCAGAACGGCTCTAGCATGCACCCTAAGAGAGATACCGTCCGGCCGTCACCCTATCAGTAGATTACGTCATCCGCCGCCACGCATGTTACCAAACTAACCGTACAAACTTTTTCTCAACTCAAGCTTCAAACTAATTTTACGTTTGAACTTTTATATGACTACTTAATGTACAATAGTTGATAAGAACCGCCGAGTCAGCATCTTCGTAATTCAACTTGTATACATTCAGATCTTCGGGCGTTTTGTTTACAATAAATTTACTAACATATACCTCGAGCGCGGTCGGTTGTTTAGCATTGATAATTATTTATATTCGGAACGCGATTGATATTTAAACCTATGCTCTAACTTCATAGTCATATCAACAATTAAAACTGTATCCCTGCGATCAATCTGTAAAGGTTTTCGCAGCAAGGATAATCTTGGAAGCCATAAGGAAGTATGTGATAACAATAAAAAAATGTACTACAAATACACCGTTTGCAATTCAATTTTCACAAGAAAAGATAGCGACATATGAGAAAACATAATAATGGTGGGAAGAAGAGGAGTCTAGATCCTGAATATTCAGCCTAAACCTGAAGCCGGTGAAGCCGGTCCAGCAGAACATCATCCAAGCTTGTGTCAGCTATAGAATTGATGGTTCAGGGATTGATGTAGATAGCTTTATTAGTAAATTGAACAACCGTTGCACGAGAAGCCGCATTCTATCCATACACTTTACGTCCACTTTTCCGTCCACCGTCCACTTTTTTCGTCCACCGTCCACTTTCCGTACATTCCGTCCACTTTCCGTCCACTTTCCGTCCACTTTTTCCGTCCACCGTCCACTTTCCGTCCACCGTCCACTTTTTCCGTCCACCGGCCAATTTCCGTCCACTTTTTCCGTCCACCGTCCACTTTCCGTCCACTTTTTCCGTCAACCGTCCACTTTTTCCGTCCACCGTCCACTTCTTCCGTCCACTTTTCATCCACTTTAATCAGCTTTTAAACAGCTTTTTAACAGCTTTTAATCAGCTTTTTAATCAGCTTTTAAACAGCTTTTTAATCAGCTTTTGAACAGCTTTTAAACAGCTTTTTCAAGAGGAAAGTGAATGCAGGTGGATGAAAAGTGGATGGAAAGTGGATGTAAAGTGGATGCAAGTGGATGGAAAGTGGATGTAAAGTGGATGGAAAGTGGATGCAAGTGGATGGAAAGTGGATGGAAAGTGGATGCAAGTGGATGCAAGTGGATGGAAAGGTTATGTGTAGCGTGGGGTCACATAGACCTCACACCCTGTTTAGCGTGGGGTCACATAGACCTCACACCCTCTTTAGCGTGGGGTCACATAGTTGGGGTAGGTTACAGATGTTAGGAATGAAGCGCCATTAGGGTAGGTTAGCATTAGATTAGTTGGATTAGGTTAGGGTAGGTTGTAGGTTAGTTGAGTTAACATTAGGGTAGGTTAGCATTAGATTAGTTGGGATAGGTTAAGAATGAAGCGCGCGTCTGGGGCGGGGTCTGGGGGTTGGAAGGCGAGGTCTGGGGTTGTGGGTTGTGTTCAAATCTCACGCATGCGCAATAGAAATAGTGGGGGTTAAGGGCGGGGTCTTGGGGTTGGAAGTGGGGGGCTATGGGCGGGGTCTGGTGGGTTGGAAGTGGGGTCTGGGGGTTGGGGGGTGGAGTTTTAGGGTGAAAGTGGGGGGTTGGGGTGCATGGTCTGGGGCGGTGTCTAGAGGTGGGAGTGTGGTCTAGGAGTGGGGGTAGTGGTGGGGGCGAGGAGTGAGGAGGGAATAGAACATAGGATCTTTCCCTACTAATATAAATCCCTACAAAAGTCCTTTCCAAAAGTGGTCAGAAATTTGTTTTAAAAAATCATTTCAAACAAAATGAATCCTCCGTTTTGGCTAGCTATTTTCTTGCGCAAGAAATTGCCAAACATAGTAAAGCATTTTTAGGAGAATTTAAAAAAAAATATGGTGAAAGTTGTTGACATAGTGTGCCCAGATAAAAAGTCGTTATTCAATGACATTAGTTACTCGAAAATGACTATTGCTCGTAGAATTGAAGATATTGATGATAATATTTTACATCAGCTACAAGAAATTTCAAAATCGTTTACTGCTTTTTCCATTTCTTTGGACGAAAGTACCAATATCTGCGATTCGACACAACTGTTAATATTTATTCGTGGAGTTTGAAAATGATTATTGTCATTGATTATGGTTATTGTCAATGGAAAGTTTAAAAGAAAACCGTACAAGGGGATGTGATATATTTTCCGCGGTAGAACATGCTTTTGATTCGAACAATATTAATTGGGACAATTTGTTAGGAGTAACTACAGATGGTGCTCCATGTATGATGGGCCACAAACAAGGCTATATAAATTTTTTTTAAACCAGGTGAAGGACTCATAACAATTTCAATAAATTGCATCATTATCACTGTATTATTCATCAGGAAAATCTTATAGCTCAGGTGTTGAAAATGAATAATGTCATGAATGATGTTATTAAGACAGTTAATTTTATCAAAAAGCATCAATCACCGTCAATAGGGAATATGCATGAAATTTAATGTCAGAATTAATTTTCCGAATCTTTATTGAGCGGACATTTGAACTAAACAATTATTTTTGTAATTAATATCTTTTTAAATACTTAAAATTAATAAATAGAAGCGCAAATTAAACGAGAGAAATTTGAATTTGTAAAACGCAACATTGGCTAAAACGAAAAGTGACGTAACATCCCATATAAACAAGTTCGTATTTTTTACTTTGTTTTATTGTATTTGTATGTCATTTGGTTAGAAAATAAACGTCAAAAACGTTAAGTTAAAAATGAAAACAGTTGTAGTAAACAATGGATTGTGGTCCTTGACATCATCAACAGACTGCGCAAAGATGGCAGCGTCTACAACTGAATATTTTCCTCAATTTGAAATATTTTTTTAATAGTATATTAAAGGACGAGTTCAGTCAGCGCGATTTTACAACACGCGTCCAAGTTTGGAAAACGACGAGCGTAGCGAGGAGTTTTCTAATGGACAAGTGCTGAAAAACGCCTTACGAAAGAGTTTTTTATAGTATTTTTTCTGTATTGCGCCCTTTTATGCCATTTCTAAATAAAAAAATCCCCCATACATGTTCATAAAATCTTATGGTGGTTGGTTACACTGATAATTGACACTTTAAATTAATTTAAAGGTTATAATTAAAATGGGTGAAAAAATATCTTGCACTCCACCTGTTCGAACCGTGTCTCTCTAAATTTCAAAATTTCCAAACAAAACACAGGCTGGTTGAATCACTTACCTGTGTGTGCTGCCAGCGTCTCCGCCACGTGGAATCGTCCTTCCGGCGCTTCTTCTAAGCGAGGAAATGGGAATAAAAGGTAGAGGGCTTCCCTTAGATCGGCGTCTTCGGGACGTCCGGCTCCGCTTCAGCCCTTGGGGCTCGTGATTACCCCCTGGTTAGTATGGATTGGAAATTCTAAACTAAGCACATGTGCCAGTCGGCGTGGGTTTCACGTTTTTTTGCGTTATCTGCGTTCACACTCGCCAAGCGTACTTAGTCGACTCTACGCAGCGAACTGATTTATATCAATTCGCGAAAAAGATTATTAATCGCGCGACTTCGACACCGATCGATACACCTGTTCCCATTTTACTGATCGGAGCCGAAGTTAATTCAAATAACTAAATTTAAAAATCTGGATGCGCTAAAATTGGCGCGAACATCCCGCCGCCCCTGAGGTAACCCACTTCAGCACAAACCTGAGCAATAATAGGCCAGGATGAGCCAAATCAAATCCAGATAGAAAAGAAAATAAACAAACTTCTACCAAGAAAATAAAGGAAAATGAAGTCAACTTCGACAAAATCGAAATAAGTGACATAAAATCAACTTCTACAAATTGAAGCAAACGACAGGCTCCCAAATTTTAGACAAAATAAAATAAATGAGACCACTGATTTTCACCCTCGGGGTGTTCAAAACAAAACAGTCAACAATTCAAAACAAAAAAAAGAAATTCGGAATGACCAACGAATGGGGCTGTAGTAGACATAATTTAAACAGAACAGTCACGAGGACAGCTCAGCTATGTCCGGCATACAGTCGCTAAATTCTGAAACAGCACCAAGGATGTTAAAGTGCAATAAATAACAAGATCAGCCAATCACTTATGCTATTGATCTTGACCGCTACGTTGATAACAATAACAGCGGAGATGCGTTTACACTGACAACATCTTTTATTTATCGGATTCAGAATGATGATCGCGGGCAGGGAGGTGAACGAAACAAAGACAATCAACCTCACTTGCCGAGATACGGAAATCTTATGAGACTTTGTGCTCACTAGACCAATGAATTACGTCCCGAGTGAGCTTACGTCACGAGTACAAGTGGTCGCGATAAAGACCAAAGCAAACAAACACAAAAACAAAGTGTTTGTCCTTGGACAAGATGATCACGACAAGGACCAAAAAAAGCAAACACAACGACAAAGTGTTTGCCCTTGAACAAGATGGTGTCCACGACAAGACCAAAGAAAACATACGGACAATAATGGAATGCTATTAAATGCTAAATCCTATCAAAACGGCATCATCCATCCACATCCGAAACAAAGCAAATAAACAGGTCAGCAAGCTCGAACCCTACAATATAGCAAGACGAAATCGAGACACCTACTTAACTATTCACCGTTTGTAAGACGGTGAGTTATGGCGAAATATCACGACACAACCTATTTTTATGGCAGCAGACTAGGGACCGCTGGGTCAGTGGAAAGCTCAAGCGCTACACGTGACAAGGGGGGTGCAGTTATAGCCTACCGCTAACAATAACCCTGCAACACAAGACCTTGGAACATAATACTTGATAATACCTCTGACCTAAACAGATCTGAAACAAACGTAGACGAGGCATTTGGTAAATAGGTTACACATAACAAGAAGATGCAGTTATAGCCTACCGTTACCAATAACCCTGCAACATGAGACCTTGTAACATATGTCGATTCAGATCTAGGGGACCGCGGGTGCAAGGAGGTACTCATCAACGACAAGGCACTTAAGCCAAGGAAATATTCGAAGAACTATTCTATCGACCAGCTCAAGCGAAGAAAGGCACTTATGCATGAAAATTCTGAAACAAACACACGAGGTGTAAAAAGTGTTATTATCGCCTAACTTCCAGCGTCTTATGCGATGCGCTGGCCATGGTTAGGGCAGGGTTGTGCGCCGCTGGGATACACAGTGATCCAATAAATCAACAACGACGAAGAATGTGTTCCGACAATAATCGATTCAGATTGGGAGGGCACGAATACAAACGGAAATCTTCAGTAACATTGGATCTGCCGGTGCCAAACAATTACGCACACAATAAACAGAAGCCTACTTGCTGCAAACCAATGGAAAGTTACATGGAAACTGCCGATTGTGGTACCCTACCCCCAATAAAAACGGGTTGTAAGGCCGTTCTTATTTACTCCATGACAAAACTCAATGGAGCCGAGGGTGATGATGGTGCACTAGCGAGCGCTGGAGGCGGTACCATCAGATAGAAAGAGTGATGGAAAGAGTCCTGGAACTGCCACAACATATATAAATAAGGTAGGAACGCACCGGGGATCTTCTGACGGGAACTATTACGGAAAGACACCGACAGAAGCTCGGCTGGAATGTGGAGTGGATACGCGATGATGATGAAAAGTATCCCAAGGCGATGAGCAATATGAAAATACTCAGGAAAGAATGAAAAAACAAGAATTGACAAGCACAGAATAGGTGGACGAGATTTATTTCTCAAATCATTAACTATTGAACAGGTTTCTCTAGCTTCATTATCAGTAGTTGAAAGGCGATTTTGAAAGTAAACTTTTTTAGCCAAGTTAAATGATTTTTAAGTGTAAAGTACGGTATTGCGAGATGTACTTAAGGACCTTAGGGTTGACTGTGAACTTTTTAATGTACTTCAAGGAGCGCATGTTTTTGGACGCTGTTCTAATTCCCACTGTAGTCCAAGTTTTATGACGCTTAGGCTTAATGGTAGTTAGGGGGAATGCTGAACTACTGACACAGGAAACTTTCATTAAAGAATCTGAGAAGTTCAGGTCTACCTTTCCGGATGGATAGTTCCAATCAATGGAGTTACATTTATTTCGAAAATGTACAAAGTTCTTTGTTGAAAAAATTCTACCCAGGCGGTGAGTTGTGGGTTTTTGTTTCTTTCCTAGAGAAAAATTGGCCAAAATTGCTTCATGATTTGAGAGGCCAGAGCAAATAACTTCAGATTCTACGTCGTTAGGTGGTAAGTCTGACACAACGTAGTCAACGGTGAAAGCCGTGGGTTTTGATTTTCTGGTCGGTGATTCGACATGCATTTGAAGCCCAAAGGAATCAAACATAGATATCAGAGATTTCTGAATAGCACACACTTTAGTTATGTCAATATTAAAATCTTCACATAAAATTTTTCTGCTTTTAATTGCATCGAGCAAGCTTAGAAGGTTCTGTAAAAAAAGATGAACTATCTGAACTAGGTTCTTCTATAAATACTTATTATATAGAGATCGAAAAGTAGGCTGTACGCTAGCAAAAATTCAAAGACGTTCTCAACTAATAGGGAGTCAAATTTCGAAATCGGAGAAAAATCATCCTTAGCTGAAAGTATTAACTTTCCTCCATGAGCTGAGTCTCTTCTATTAAACCGAGCAACAGTGGTGTACTTTTCAATAAATAACGGATCGCCTACTTTTGTCTCGTAATATAATCTATTTTGTGTCTTAAAGATTGTATATTTATGATAAAAACCATGCTAAGCTTGCTGTTTGGTCTTCCGTACACGTCAAATTATTAATTTAAAATTTCTTTTGGGCGAGTTACAGAAAATAGTATATTTCATCACGAGGTCAGAAAATCGGCTTTTTGCGGGCGCGCGTGACAAATTCCCGTGTGAGGCGAAGCCGAACACGGGAAGTCATCTTCTTCTTCTTCTTATTAGCCTTCATACTTCCATTGTTGGATATATGCCTCTTTCAATTTTTTCCATGCTTCTTTGTCATTTGCTGTTCTCATCCACTGTTTTCCTGCTATCGTCTTTATGTCATCTATCCATCTTGTTTGGGGTCTTCCCGTGCTCCTTTTTGTTTCCCGGGGTCTCCAGAAAGTAATCTTGTGGCTCCATTCTTCTGTATTCTTTCTGGCCAAGTGTCCTGCCCATTGCCATTTGAGATCCGCTGTTCTCTCCATGACATCTATTATTTTTGTTTTTGTCCTGATATCGGTGTTGCGCATTTTGTCTCTTAGAGTGATTCCCAGCATCGCACGTTCCATTGCTTTTTGAGTCACACTCAAGTTTTGCTGCTGATTTTTTAGTAATAGCCATCGTTTCCAGGCCATAGGTGACAACGGGGAGGATGCAGCTGTTGTAAACCTTACGCTTTAGGTAAATTGAGACGTCTTGGCTTTTTAGTATTTGGCTGAGCTTTCCAAAGGCGGCCCATGTCAGTTGGATTCTGCGTTTGATTTCGGCAGATTGATTTTCTTTTCCAATTTTAATTGTATGCCCCCGATATGTATATTGCTCTACTTTTTCTGTTATGGTGTTATCAATCGACATTTCCTGAGGGCTACTAGTTATAATTTTTGTTTTGTTTAGATTCATTTTTAAACCTATTTGCTTGGACAGGTTGTTTAGTTCTTCTACCATTGTTTTTAATTCTTCGATATTAGTGCTTATTAGAATTATGTCGTCCGCGAATCTTAAGTGACTTAAATATGTCCCGTCGATCTTCATACCTTTCTCGTACCAGTTTAGTTGTTTGAAAACCTTTTCTATAGCTGCGGTGAATAATTTAGGGGAGATCGGGTCCCCTTGCCGTACCCCTTTGCTGAGATTTATTTTCCCCGTGTGTAGGTCGTCGTTTATTTTTACGTGAAAGGTGGCCTCTTTGTAAATGTCCTCCATTACAGCGGTATATCTCGAGTCTATTCTTGCGTCGTTCATTGCCGACAGGAAAGCCCAAGTCTCAACACTGTCGAACGCTTTGTGGTAGTCTATGAACGCTATATTTATTGGGATATTGTATTCTGTTGTCTTTTCGATAAGTGTTTGGATTGTTTGTAGGTGGTCTGCTGTGCCGAAACCTTTCCGAAAGCCCGCCTGTTCCACTGGTTGGTAGAAATCTAGTTTCTTTGTGAGTCGGTTTGTGGGAAGTCATGCAAGCCTGGAAAAGCCTTTCTGGACGAGTAATGAACGATACTTTTCATTATACCTCCCTGATAACAAAAATACTTGTTAAAAAAATTACCTATGCATTTTTAAAAACTTTTATTTTTATGAACAAATAAATACTAACGTCGGTCAAAGATTTGAGAAACAATGAATGTATAGGATAAATAAATTACCTGGAAATACGTTTATTAACAAAACAATAGAAATTTAAAAATAAATTATTTGAAAATTTCCACTACTGATAAACTATTTATAATTATATATTTTTAAATTTTGTTAATTGAAATATTTATACTGCAATTGGTATTATTATAAATATTCAATCCTTTAGCCTCTATTCGTTTTGAATTGTTGATGAAGTTGAAGGTTCATCTACTATTTCATCTACCTACTGTTTATTTCATCTACCTACTGTTTATTGTTGTTGACGTTGTATTTTTTATTTCTGCATGATGAACAATTTATGTGAAATGTCTATTTTTCTGTTTACC
Organism: Phosphuga atrata; assembly: GCA_944588485.1. Taxonomy (NCBI): domain Eukaryota; kingdom Metazoa; phylum Arthropoda; class Insecta; order Coleoptera; family Silphidae; genus Phosphuga; species Phosphuga atrata. The sequence goes on along the minus strand of OX155903.1, from coordinate 8,241,498 downwards.
GATTCTTCGATATAGCCTTCGGCTACAGCTGAGGAACGCCAACCTCCATGTCTTTTTAGAGTAAGTAAATCCCCTCCGCCTTCGACTAACATAGATGCTGAAGATCGTCTTAAGTTGTGTCCAGTATACTCGTCAGGATTTTTTAGGTTTAGATATTTTGCAATCTGTTTTGGTACCGCACTTATAGTATGACAACCTACATGTTGAGCACAACATCTACCATTGCGGTACGCAACAAATAGTCTTCTACTATTCATATTTGTAGGTCTTAGATTAATATATTTATTATAAATACTATATGGATCAAAGGGACACCCTTCCTTTGTGATTGTGAAACTTCTTGATTTGTGATTTTTGTCATCTCGAAGGAATACTATCAAAAAACGGCCATTATCTTCCACATCTTCCAAAGTTAAACGTATCAAGTCATCTCTTCGACATGCACCAAAAATTCCAAATATTAATATTATTTTAGTTAATAACCAGTTCTCATCTGGTGCCTCAAGTATGAATTTGGCGACTTGTTCTATAGTTAACACTTTGGATTATTTTGGTGTGTAACAAACACTTTGTCGTTAGAGAAATGCAGTAGTTTTTGGGAAATAAGTAACATTAACATTTTCTTTCACTGTCAGACAACTTTTTATCATCGAAAATCGAGACCATAAGGTTGACGGGGATTTTTTGGATTTAGCCATTTCTGATAAATAAACGAGAAGAATATCATCACTTACTGCGTCAACTTTTCGTTGTTGACGCCACTTATAAAATATGTTGTATTCATTTTCATATTTTTCTCTGGATTTTTTCGGGAGTAAACCAGCACTCACCTCTGCCGCTTCAGCTGCTATTATTTCTTCTGGAGACTTTGAACAAAACATTGAATCAACAGTGATTATCGTGATCGTGATCGCAAACAGAGAAGATGGCAACCCGGGAGGGTAGTTATTTGTTACCAGTTAACAGACTGAGCGCCAGAGGTCGGTGATAAGTTTCGCAAAAAAACGAAAAATTTCAAAAAAAAATCTAAAACTCGAACATTTTGCAACGTCGCATATGAGAAGAATCAGCAAAAAATAACAAATAATCTTGTAAGATTTGTTTTTGATAAAAACGGTTAGAAAATCGAGTGGAGTTGTAAGGGTAAGCGCTGTAAAAATGGTTGCCACCTAGCGGCTCGTTATTCAAATAATATTTTCCGGCCTTGGCCGGAAAAGAGCCATTTTCTGTGCGCTTAATAGATCGGAAAGTGGGGGTTTTGGGACAGGTATAATGAAAAATAACTTTTTTGACTATCCCCGACTTTTTGGAGGTTTATGATCCTGTCAGAAGTGACGTAGGAAACCTATAGGTCCTAGGTATATAGCCGAGAGGTCCGCTTCCACATCGGAAGTAGAAATGCTATAAGCTTCGTGAAAACTGAAGAAGATAGCACGAAGGGATTTTAGATCTATGGGGAGACCTTCTGACGCTAGAAGCACTTTTATGCTGGTGTTGGTAAATCTATCGTAACACACAGTATCGGGTTGGTCTCATAAAGGTACGCAAGGTATAACTTAACTGATCTTATGATGACAGGTTCCCTCGGTCTTGAAAAAGTGTATCGATTGTCTCCATTAGATATTTTTTTGTTAACCGAACTACTGGCGAAGTCATGGAGTCCAAGTAATGGGGTCAAGTTTGAGGGTTACTAGACCTAATAGGCCTGGAAATTACTATCGAGGAAGTGTAAGATAGGACATTTGATTTGCATGCGGCAATAGCCTGCTTGTCAGATGTGATCGTAGTAACAGTCTCGGTAGCATGTTTGTTGTTGATGGAGATGGTCCCTGTAGAGTTCGCTGGAGTGACGAGATTACCTGAGCTATTGAAAATGACCTGCTTAGTCTGGTGGGAATCAGCTTCAGAATTACGCGGAGATGGTAATTGCGGCGTAGATGCGGCAGACCAATTCACGAGATCTCCAGAAAGATCTAGACACCAGGCAAAAGTTTAAAAATGGGAAGTGCCATCCAAAGAGAATAGAAACTTTTAGAAAAAGAAGTGATTAAAAGATATATTATGAAAGCTAATGTAAATGTAAAATATTTGTCTCATTTATTGTTTATTTATAGCATTAAGTTTCTTGTGAATGGCAATTTTGATAATAAAAATTGCACTAGAAACTACGTAACTAATTAAAAGTAAACTGAGAGCTCATAAAAAAGGAGGAAGTCGTGATATATTCACTGAAACCAATTCTTCATCTCTCACCATGCTACCGTCACAAATGAAATGCCTCATTTCATATTGTATGAAATACGAGTCGATATCAATTGCGTCTTCGAATGCATATCTTAATGGAGTAGGACAAATAGTATAAACAGGTACCAAATCTTTCTTGGCGTCTATTCTATTTGGGACGAAACGAAGCGTTGGTGTATCCCGCAGATTTATTTCCATTTCTTAAGGTGCATTTTCATGCTGACGCTAGACGCTCCTTTCTAGCTACAAATTCCGTCACGTGGTGAGAAATTAAAATACGCGCCATCTAGCAAGAATTGTAGTGAAAAATTCCAGCGTTTAAAGTCAATTTAGACAGAATCGTAATTTTGTGAATATATTAATCGAGAAAACCATGTCCGGTACATTTTTGTTATAACTTAACAAACCTCTTTAACAAACTTCTAATAAACTTATCATCCGGCTAATAGGAGTAATAACTGAATATCCGCCCTAATGTTTATGGCCAATTTTTAATTTCTAATTTCGTCTAGTCGTGTCTAGTTTGTCTATTACATATTTATCTAAATCTTTCTTGTAGTCTAATCTTGTTTGACAGATCTAGTCTCGCTTGACTTGCCCAGTCTTATGTATTGAATAGACTAAACATAGGCTTATCTTATCTTCTCTAGTCTCGTCCAGTTTCGCTTAGTATTGACTAGTATTGTCTAATATGTCTAACCTAACCTAACCTAACCTAGACTTGCTTAGTGTTGTGTAGTCTTGCCTAGTGTTATCTAGTCTTGTCTTATCTTTTTTTCTTGCACGTGCTGGAGGTGAAAATTTGCAAACAGCCCCCCCCCCCCCCCCAGCCAAAACTGGAAAGAACGTGATGGAATCCAAAATTTGGCATAACTTCATCACGTTCCTCCCCCTTTCATATGAAAAACATTCATCCGCATTCACTCGTTGTGCCGGGCGCGCCGTTGATCGCCGATTAATAGTTTACCTCCCCGTGACCACGTTTGACCCATTCATTGATAGTCGGAATCAGTTGCCTGGTCCAGGCTCCCTTTTCCGATCCCTCCCATAGCTCTTGCCATACACGAATTGTTTTTTCCATTTCAGTTCTAGGGTCATTACCTCCCCAAACTCTTACCCTTTCATCCGCCAGATGGTCTAACGGGATAACTCCAGCAACGACCGCCACAGCGTCGCCAGAAACAGTCCTGTATGCGCTGCACACACGCAGCAGCATACACCTTTGCACTCTCATCAGTCTCGCTCTATAACACTCAAACCTGAACGCATTTATCCATTCCGTCACCCCATACAGGAGAATAGAGTGCACGACCGCATTCATAACCCTCCTCTTGGAGGCCAACGGCCCACCTATGTTGGGCACCAGCCGTCCAAGGGCTTTCACACATGCTGTAGCCTTACTCACCACCCGTGTGATCTGTTCGGACACCCTGAGATTTCGCTGAAGCTCTACCCCAAGGTATCTTACAGATTCCTGGGCCGATACGTCAACTGTCCCCATCCGCACGATTAGCTCACGCAGCTTTCTTTTCCCAATTAGCAGGACCGCTTCGGTTTTGTGGGAATCCAGAGAAAGCCCTTATTCCCCATCCGCCGATCAATCCTACAAATTGCCTCATTCATTATCGCTTTTAGACTTTCTTCCGTTCTTGCGACAGCGCCCACCGCTAAGTCATCAGCGTACCCTACGAGTGTGGAGTGTGGCAGCCTCAATTTCAAAACCTCATCATAAAAAATGTTCCACAGTATCGGCCCAAGAACTAAACCCTGTGGAACACCCGCACTCATTTTGAAGATTTTACCTTCCACAGTCACTATCTCCCAATAGGGAAAGATCCTATGTTCTAGACCCACCGCCACCACTGCCATGCGCATGCGCGATGACCTTTGACCCCTGACCTTGACCCGGACCTTGATCTTGACACTTTCGACTTCTGGCTTCGACTTCCGGTTTCCGGTTTCGACTTCCGGTCTCCATTTGCGGAAATTCCGAATGCGCGGGGAAATTCAAAAAATACGCGAGCCGGGAAATTTCAAAATTAGATGTCGGAGGGACATGAGGTGTGTAGTTAAATGAGGTTGTGCTAGATACATGAGACTAGATAGATGAAACTAGATCCATGAGACTAGATAGACGGAGCTAGATATATGAGACTATATAGACGGGGCTAAATACATGAGACTAGATACATGAAACTTGATACATGTGGCTAGATACATGGGGCTAGATAGACGGGGTTAGATACATGGGGCTAGACAGACGGAGCTAGATACATGAAACTAGATAGAAGAAGCTAGATACATGAGACAAGATAGACGGAGCTAGATACATGGGGCTAGACAGACGGAGCTGGTTACATGAGACTAGACATACGACGCTAGATACATGAGACTAGACAGACAAGGCTAGACAGACAAAGCTAGATACATGAAACTAGATAAGACTGAACTAAAATATATAAGGGATTGTTTAATTCAACTAAAATATAATTTCGATTGTTTTTTTCGTTTATCTTAATAAACCTAATAAGATTTTAATTTAAATAAAGTTTCAGTAGTCGGTTAAAAATAACCGGATTTTTGTGTATGTCAGTGTAATCAATTTCTTCGAAATGTTTTTCGTATTTGTTTTTCGGTTTGGCAATTAGACGCAGCCGGATGTTTGTCAGTCATAATAACTTCTGCTATCTTATCAGCGGTGCGCGAGCGGAGAAAATAATAAATTATGAAGCGTGGTCTAATCAATTTCATAGGTTTGTTTTTCGTTTTAATTTAATAAATATAATCACGTGAAACATCCAGCATTTCATTTATATAAACCAGAGTTGAATTTTCTGGCATACACTTTTCATCTACTTGCATCCACTTTCTATCTACTTGCATCCACTTTTCATCTACTTGCATCCACTTTTCATCATGCTAAACAGAGTGTGAGGTCTATGTAACCCCACGCTAAACAGGGTGTGATGTCTATGTAACCCCACGCTTAACAGGGTGTGAGTTCTATGTAACTCCACGCTTAACAGTGTGTGAGGTCTATGGTGCCCCACGCTAAAGAGAGCGTGAGGTCTATTTTTAGTCAGCTTTCATCAGCTTTGAATCAGCTTTAATCCCATTGGGTTAGTTGTGTTAGCATTAGGTTAGGTTAGCATTAGGTTAGGCTACGTGAGGTTAGGCATGAAGCGCGCTTTATTCCTCATTGGGTTAGTTGTGTTAACATTAGGTTAGGTTAGCATTAGGTTAGGCTACGTGAGGTTAGGCGTGAAGCGCGCTTTATTTCTAACCTCACGTAGCTTAACCTAATGCTAACCTAACCTAATGCTAACACAACTAACCCAATGGGATTAAAGCTGATTCAAAGCTGATGAAAGCTGACTAAAAATAGACCTCAAGCTCTCTTTAGCGTGGGGCACCATAGACCTCACACACTGTTAAGCGTGGAGTTACATAGACCTCACACCCTGTTAAGCGTGGGGTTACATAGACCTCACACCCTGTTTAGCGTGGGGTTACATAGACCTCACACTCTGTTTAGCATGATGAAAAGTGGATGCAAGTAGATTAAAAGTGGATGCAAGTAGATAGAAAGTGGATGCAAGTAGATGAAAAGTGTATACCAGAAAATTCAACTCTGGTTTATATAAATGAAATGCTGGATGTTTCACGTGATTATATTTATTAAATTAAAACGAAAAACAAACCTAAGAAATTGATTAGACCACGCTTCATAATTTATTATTTTCTCCGCTCGCGCACCGCTGATAAGATAGCAGAAGTTATTATGACTGACAAACATCCGGCTGCGTCTAATTGCCAAACCGAAAAACAAATACGAAAAACATTTCGAAGAAATTGATTACACTGACATACACAAAAATCCGGTTATTTTTAACCGACTACTGAAACTTTATTTAAATTAAAATCTTATTAGGTTTATTAAGATAAACGAAAAAAACAATCGAAATTATATTTTAGTTGAATTAAACAATCCCTTATATATTTTAGTTCAGTCTTATCTAGTTTCATGTATCTAGCTTTGTCTGTCTAGCCTTGTCTGTCTGGTCTCATGTATCTAGCGTCGTATGTCTAGTCTCATGTAACCAGCTCCGTCTGTCTAGCCCCATATATCTAGCTCCGTCTATCTTGTCTCATGTATCTAGCTTCGTCTATCTAGTTTCATGTATCTAGCTCCGTCTGTCTAGTCCCATGTATCTAACCCCGTCTATCTAGCCCCATGTATCTAGCCACATGTATCAAGTCTCATGTATCTAGTCTCATGTATTTAGCCCCGTCTATCTAGTCTCATATATCTAGCTCCGTCTATCTAGTCTCATGGATCTAGTTCCATCTATCTAGTCTCATGTATCTAGCACAACCTCATTTAACTACACACCTCATTTGTCCCTCCGACATCTAATTTTGGAAGTCGAAACCGGAAACCGGAAGTTGAAACCGGAAGTCGAAAACGGAAGTCGAAGCCAGAAGTCGAAAGTGTCAAGATCAAGGTCCGGGTCAAGGTCAGGGGTCAAAGGTCATCGCGCATGCGCATGGCAGTGGTGGCGGTGGGTCTAGAACATAGGATCTTTCCCTACTTCTCCCGATCAATCAAGTAGCTCCCCGCCATCTTTAATTGAATTGAAAAACGAATTGAAAGCGTTTTTCACCAGGGTTACAAGCACGTCCAGGGTTACAAGCACGCAGTACCATACGAGAGCTAGTGCCATAGCTACGAGTACCATCCCACGGTTTCCAACCATTTCATTCGCTCATGTACTGGGAACAGCTTCTTGAGTTCCGTCATTAGGCTATCCGCCCGGAGAGTATTATCCCTTTGCGTAATTTTCCTGGTGACGATCTTATAGCCGTGACCCCAGATGTTATTATTCACCTTATCGCAGACCATTCTCCAAGCTTCTTGCTTGGAGTTCGCGATGGCTCTGCGAAGTTCCCTGCGCGTCAGGTTATACCTCCTTCTGCACTCCTCGCGCATTTGCTCGCCTAATACTCCTCACCATGCATCTCCTTTCAAGCAAACAGGTTTTACGATTTTCAGTTACCTGCTCATTCCACAAGTAAACTGGCTTCCTGCCTCTGACGCCCCTCCGTTTTCTCCGAAACACCGCATCACAGGCACCGTGAAGGACTGCTTCACAGGGGCTCCGCGGTCCGTTTTCGGGGCCTGTCCTTTCAGCCAGATCTTTTATGACGTCTCCCAATCTTTCTAGTAGACTCTTGTCCACTTTCCATCCAGTCGTTCCAATTGAAAAGCTTGGACCAGCTTTTCATGCTAAGGACCAGTATGAAAAGATGGTCCAAAGAGATTGTTGTCGGGCGGGATTTCAACGCCAAGTCCGCTTGGTGGGGATCACCTAGAGAAGATGAGAGAGGGAGAATGATGGAAGAGTGGCAGGCAGAGGAGGACCTGGTAGTTCACAACCGTGGGAATGTGCCAAACTTGTCTGACCTGGTCTTGTCTGATCTTTGTAGCATTGTAGTAGTTTTGCCTGGTCTTGTCCGGTTTTGTTTGGACTTGATTGGTCTTGTCTAGTCTTGTCTGGTCTGGTTTTAGAACCAATATGAAAAGCTGGTCCAAAGAGATTGTTGTCGGGCGGGATTTCAACGCCAAGTGCGCTTGGTGGGAATCCCCTAGAGAAGATGAGAGAGGGACAATGATGGAAGAGTGGCAGGCAGAGGAGGACCTGGTAATTCACAACCGTGGGAATGTGCCAAACTTGCATTACCTAGTCTTGTATGATCTTTGTAGCATTGTACTAGTCTTGCCTGGTCTTGTCCGGTTTTGTCTGGACTTGCCTGGTCTTGTCTGGTTTTGTTTGGTCTTTTCTTTTCTGGATTTCCTCTGGTTTTGTCTAGTCTTGTCTGCTCTTGCCTCGTCTTGCTTGATCTTGTCTGGTTTTGTCTGGTCTTATCTGGTCTTGTCTGGTATTTTCTGACTTTGCCTGATCTTGTCTAGTTTTGTCTGTTCTTTTCTGTTATTATTTCTTCTTGTTTGTTATTGGCTGTTCCTTATGTTATTGTTTGTTCCTTTCTTTTGCCTGGTTTTTAATTTAATCATTCAATTAGAATCTAACCTAATTCTGTACTTTTAATCTAGTCATTATATCGGTAAGGTTATTAGCCCTACCGAATCTACTCAGCGACTTTTAACATTATTTAATGTAATATGAACCTCATTTTTTTGTTCAGTTTCGCCTTGAGCAGATGGAGCTTGAAATAATCGATAGTAAATGAAGGTACTGATTATGCTATCCGGAAAAAAAAGGAAATTTATCGAGAAAATCATATCTTATACGAACGATTATAATGGATGCGATTGTACGTGGACGCTGAAAACAGCAGAAAAGCTAAACTAAATTTAGCTTTTTTTCTAGAAGACGCTAGATTTTTTTCTAGATGGCGCGCATTTTAAATGCTCTTCACGTGACCGAATTTGACGCTAGAAATCAGCGTCGAGCGTAGCATGAAAATGCACCTTTATATTTTTTTAGCGTTCTATAGTTAGCTGTATATAGAAATATTTTATTTTAAACTTCATGCAACACCGCTAAAATTGAATATACTAAAGCAATTTCGTAAGTACTGTTGAAGAGTTCTGACATTGAATCTCTTCACACCAGGTATTCTTGTCAAGATACCGATTAAAGAACATTCAATACGCTTGGTTCTAAAAATACAAAAATAAATGGAGGGTGAGGAGCAATGAGTAAGCATGAGAAACTTTTGTTTTATGTACCTAGTAATCTCGTTTTAGTGTAATTAAATCTTGGTATTAAGGGTGCGTGCTCGCATGCGCTTATTAAACATGCAAGCTTTTTAAACAACAACTAGTGACATACACAACATAAATAGGAGCAATTTTATAACAAGTTATAATTTGTTTTTGTTTTTCATATTTTGTGATATAATTTGTATTCAATTTACGATACTTCACGTAAAATAATATATTTTCTTTCGATTGCAAAACGCTAATGTTCCTTCATTAAGTATTTTCCACGTAATTCTTTCAAGTTTAAGAAGCCGTGATATTTTGTGACCGATTGTTCTGCGCCTTTAGAAGTAACCACCTCGAAACAAACATAACATTATACAATTTATATGTACAATATAAAAACTGATATAATCTCATATATACGATATAGAATTACTTATCCAATTATTCATATAACACCTATTATTCTGAAAATATATATCCATATGTACATAATAAATTACTTTTATTATTTTTTGCTTTCAAATAAGTAAAAAGGATAATACTACAGTTTGTATTTATTTCCCGAAACTGATGAGAATATGAAGCTTAGCACAATATTAATAGGAATATTTATATTTCAAGTGGAAGCTTTAATAAAATTTGCGGAAAACGCAAACATAGATATTTTTAAAAACTTTCTAGCCAAGATTGTATTATTCCCTGCTGAGCATTATGCAACTATTGGTATAATAGGCACTCATACATCCATAGCTGAATGGTTTATAAGAGAACGGATAAATTTGGAATGTCCTGTGTTGCTTTGGCACAACCAACGTGCCAACACAACCTCAGTCACTTATCGCACCAAAGACCTTTACGGTTTTATAGAAGATTTGAACGATTTCGACAACTATATGGACTATGTAAACGAATGTCCTTTTTTGCATCGCCGAGGACGATTCACTCTAATTATCAGTCGAGAATTTAGTGATACCGAATGGTTGGACGATGTTATGAAAAAGATTTGGTTCGAAAATATATTAAACTTTAATGTTATATTTAATTTATTGGGAGAGTTAAAAATTGCTGGTTATAATCCTTTCAATAAGACAATTTATTATTTAGAGGAAAGTGATGAAATGTTTCCGAACAAATTAACGAACGTTTATCAGTATCCAATGAATGTAGCGCTGCGTGAAGATATTCTCAAAAACACGCCGCATGATGTACCGTTAGTAGGGATGGATTTAATTGTATTTAAGGAGATTATAAGAAATATGAATGCGTCGTTGAATATTAAAATAGTGGCTGACTTTATAATCCTAGCGAAAATGATCTCGAACGAAACTGTTGATATGTGCGGTATGAGAATATTAGTTGTTGGAAGAGGAACGACCTTAGCTTACACCTACCCTTACAAAAGAGACAATCTAGTTGTGCTGGTACCAAAAGCCAAACAAATTCCTTTGTACATGTACATTTTTTATACGTTCGATTTGGAATCGTGGAAATATGTTGCAACTACCTTATTAATATTTCTAGTCCTTAAGAAATTCTTGCAACTGGTAAATATGAAGTTTGACTACAGAATTATAAATATCTGTTTAATATGTTTTATTGGAATTATATTAAATATATTTCAATGTTCTCTAACTGGAGCACTAACTAAACCGAAATACGACAAAGACATAGACTGGGTTCGAGAATTGAGAGAAAGCAATTTAAAAATGCCGGTTTCAAAACCTATGCTTCAAGCAGTTTGGAATGTTTTATCAGAGTTGAGACACAAATTTACAAACTCAACTGATTCTAAAATACTGGGTAGTATGATAAGAGGTGATAGTGGTTTAGCTTATCTGGGCCAGCTTAGTTACGCCAAGCTCTTTGTACAACTAAGAGATTCGGATGGAAAACGCCTTTATCACATTGTTTCTGAATCCATAATTCCCGCATTCTCTGGATATTATTTCCCGCCCAGGTCTCCATATTTTGGATTCATTAATGAGAAACTGCTTTTATTCGAACAATATAGGATAAATGCTCTATTGGAAACTTTCGAATTGAAATATATGAAACAAACTGATGTGAGAAGAGGTGCGGAAACTACTCCCATATTGAAGATTGCTCATTTACAATCGACATTCCTGATTTTGCTCATAGGTAACACTGCTGGATTTTTAATTTTTCTCTTCGAAATTTTCACAAGTTTTTATATCAAATACAGAGATTAAATATTGTTATTCTTTTAACACAACAATAATAATACATGTTATGATATTGAATTTATCACGTTTTTGTCCAAATATACTTTATATAATGTGTTTGGCGCCCGCATGCAAAGCTACATTAAGCGCCCTCCATCATATTTTTTTAATTTTTAGTCATTTTTTAACATATATATTCAGATGGAAATATAGTATAATAAAAATAAAATAGATTGCATAAATGTACTTAAATTTTAGGCTTCTCGATTTAATATGCACAAAATTTGAAATAATCGCCTTAACGTCTAATTCAGCATATATATATATATATATATATATATATATATATATATATATATATATATATATATATATATGTGGAATTAGACGTTAAGGCGATTATTTCAATTTTGTTTGTGACCTTCAAGCCATTTTTGTGACATACTTGTTCTTAGGTAGTTTTAATTAGTTTTCGTTTAATTAGTTATATATATATATATATATACATATATATATATATATATATATATTTATATATATATATATATATATATATATATATATATATATATATATATGTGGAAATAGACGTTTAAATAGCCATTTTTGTGACATACTTGTTCTTAGGTAGGTTCAATTAGTTTTAACTTGGAAAACGAACGTTTACCGGTAGCTACACTAACAGGTAAAGTTAGTAGTATTCTTAAAGCAATTGAAAAGTTTGGGAAAGATGAATTATTGGACACAATAAAATTAAGAATATTTAAAGGGTTTTGTGTTTTTAAATTATCCTTCCGAAAAATATCCCGGAAAGCACATAACTCCTCATATACTTGTATACTGCACTCTAAACATCACAATTTTTTCGCAAATCTTCGTTATTAATTCCTTGTAATTTATATTAGAAATTGAAATTGTCATAATATGTTTTTAATTAGGGGAGAAGGGGGCACCCTAGCACATTTTTCACATTATGTCTCATAACAAAACAATTGTAAAGAGAAATTGAAAAAAACAGATTCTTCCTAGCTTTCTTAGTCTTTGATCATTATTAAAACGGCGAGATGCTACAATTAGATAAAAACTACATAATTAAATATTTGCTTTTTCAAAAAGAAAAATTTGTTCAAATCTGCCTCCACAAGGGGGCACATTTGAATTGACATGGGGCAGATTTGAAAACAATGTTTAAATGCAGAAAATAACGAGGAAAGAGCGCTTGTTTATTGTTAATTAAATTATATCTATTGACATGAACTCGTCTTACATAATACTATTACCTATCCAAAAGTAAAAAAAGAAAAATTGAAATTAAGAGAAAGTTTTGCCGCAGTTCTGGATATGCCAGGCATATGATTAGGTTCTGGCAGTTTTGTTACTACATCAATAAATAAATATGTTAAAATGAATAAATGTTAAAATAGTAATAGACCGTTTATCTTCTTTTTCAGGAAAATAAAACAGATATCCTTTCCTCTTCATGTAATTGACAGTATAGGTATTTAATTCCCTTTCTTCAATTCTAACAACGAATGCCAAAGTTCTTTGTTTCTCTGAAGGGCATTGCACCAACACGAAGTCTCCAACATTCAGGCTTTCATTAGTAAAAGGAGTATCGTAAATTTCATCTTGCATTTCTTCGTCCTTATTACAGCTGTTACTCGCATCAGTTGAATCCACGCCTGTGTCGTCATTTATAGATATGTATGAATTATCGTCTTCAGATTCAGAGCTTGATATAAATATAGATCTCTTTTTCGACTTTGATTTGCCTTTAGTAAGTTGTTTGCCTTTTGTAGAAGAATTCAATTTCGTATGTGGCTTGTTTTCTTTTGTATGTGGACAAATAGAAGACCTTTTTAATTGTTTCATTAGATTTAAATGTGCTGCTTCTATTACATTCTTTTCTGGTGAGTCAGTCAAGATTCGCGAACTTTCTTTCTTTCGTCCTCTTGCGACATTTTTACGTGGAGGGGCTTTTGGGTAAGGTTTAATCATTTCCGGAGTTACGTGACCTGGTATTTCATGAGGCGATATGAAATTATGGCGTTCGCTATGTACAGTATCTACTGACCTAGGATCTTCTGGTGATATAGTCGGTGGCGTTTGTAATCCTCTTTGTGGAGATACTGTTAGTTGAAATTCTTCATCAGGCATTTTATGTGAAACATTAGTCGCAATGGAGCCCTCTTTTCTTGTAGTTACATCAGGTTGAGGACGATTTGTCACCTCTGCACAATGAAAATCATCATCAGTAAATGTATTACGGTTAAATGGATGAATTCCCGGTTTTTAAAAACCTGAAATTATGTTATTAGGTGTATGAGATGCATTGTACGCTGGAGTTACAATGGCAGGCAGATCATGAATTATTATCGTTCTACCAGGATGTTCTAATAGCCAGTTATTTTGTGCTACTGAAAGTTTTTGCTTAAATGGTCCATTGACTGCAACATCTAAGAGTTGCATCTGATGTGTGCAATGGGGCGGAAATGTGACAAGAATAATACCATTATCTCTACAGTAATTGATTGCATCTAAAGTGCAGTGGCTTTCATGGTTGTCAAGTAATAACAATTTTTGTCATCGTTATTACATCTTGTTGTTCCTTTTATGTGTTGCAGTACCTTTACAAATAAAGAACCAGTCATCCATCCACTTTTTGGACTATTTGCAAGACCAACACTTCCGGATGGCGCTCCATTCAGCATTACATCATGAAATCATGCTCTGGGAAAAACGAAAACAGGAGGAACAGTATTGTCTATTGCATTGACGATGGCGCACATAGTAATAAGCTGTCCTCTCTCTGCTGACACACACTGACCTACTTGCTTTGAACCAGTTTTTGCAATAACATTAGGTGCTTGCATCACAGTCATAATACTGGTTTCGTCCAGATTGAAAATGCGGTCTGGAGTAAATTGTGTCTTTTGCAGAGCTTTTTCATAATTATCGTAAAACATTGTGACATTATGTTTATTGAAACTTGTTGATCGTGAAAGACTTGTGTTCTCTGGTTTTCTCAGTGATAAGTTTTTGTGCCTTTTCATAAACCCCTTCATCCACTCCACGCCTGCCTGTTGGTTTTCGGCCCATTTTCTTAATGATCTTGCATTTTTGTAGGTGAGGCCATAGTTCATTTTTGAACTCTTTAAGAAGTAGTTTTGTAACAGTTTTTCCTCATCGTTTGTAAATACTTGAGCAACGGCATATTTACTTGAAAATCTTTAATTTCTTGGAGCGACGTTATCTTTATATTTTTTAACTCGATAAAAGAGTGTACTTGGCGTCAATTCATATATATCAGCAGCTCTTCTAAGTTTCATAGACCCATTGATGACGTTTAAAACCGCTGCTTGTACATCCTCTTCATTGACTGTACATTCCCGCTTTCTTTTGTATGTTCTTACCATTCTGTAAATAAAGAATTAGTTACTAATGTTACATTCAGCTACACAAGAAGACGCACATTTGAACATAGTACTGAAACCGCGGCATTTATTTAGGCGGGGCACATTTGAACATAACGTTCAAACCTGCCTCCGTCGATTTGATCAAATCTGCCCCTTAGTCACTTGAAAGAAAAATATTTACAAAAAATACAAACAATAACCGGCAGGCAAAACCTACCACGTGGACGATAAGCTAACAAGGACTAAATAATTTTCTACACTAATAATGTAATTTTGGTTTACTTACGTGAGTGGCATTCCTTACAACTTTTATTTTCTTTTTAAATCTGGACGGCACAAAAACAACTACAGATTATAACTCGTTTTGACAACTATTTATGCGCGCTTTATCACTTGACGTATGTTATACGCCGTGTTGCCAACATTAAAATGCATTTGTGGCACAGATTTTTACAAATCCACGTTTAGAAATCAATAAGTTCAAATCTGCCCCTGTGCTAAGGTGCCTCCTTCTCCCCTACAGTCTAACTCCCATAACTCGAACTTCTATAACTCCAATTTTTCTACAACTCGAATATTTTTAGAAATGTATACGTTTAGATAGCATTTTACATATAAATTAACTTATCCATAACTCGAATTTTCCTTAACTCGAATTTTTCCATAATTCGTAATAAAAATTGGTACAATGGTAAAATTTTACATACAAAATAATCACTATAACTCCAATTTTTTAACCGCCATGTATTGTCCAAAATGTATGATGCCGGATACTGCCTACCATAAACCGTCTATAGTGTAATCCTTGGGCAGATTACCAAACATTTTATTTTTCATATTTTATGATCACCAAAAACTCGAATAAAGCAAAACTAATCATTTACCAGCGGGTGTGCTGTAGGAAGAATACGACAGAATATTATTCTCTCGAGAATCGGTAATCCAAAAAGAGACGATATAACCGAAGATCACCCACAAGGTGCTATATATTAATGAAACTAAACTCGACGAAGTAAAAAGACGAATTGTACCGCGCATCTACTTTGGAGAATTTGGTAGATAGAGAATTGTTTAATGGAAAACAATTAAAAATTTCTGACTTTTATTATTTTCATTAAAAATGTTTCCATTTCCATTGTTCCATTTTTTTAATAGCTCACTTATTTTGGAATTTCCAAAAAGGTTAAATAGCTCACTTATTGTGGAACGGGGGTTAGTATTAATTCAAATTATTTTGAAATAATTTTAATTATATAACATCATATTAATAATGTATACATATTTCTTTTTTGTTTATAAATATATGCATATATATTTACTTTCAATAAATTGTGTATAATGTATTTTACTCATTATGTAGTTATGTATTTCTATAACTCCAATTTTCTATAACTCCATTTTTTTTTTCATGAACTATGGTAATTCGACTTGTAGAGAAGTTCGACTGTATTCAAAACGCTCTATTAACAAACACTCTGCAACGTCTAAAATCGTAAAAAACACATTCACTCTAAATTTATCTTCTGCCGATTGTTGCGTTTCGTCATGATGCTCGTAGTCAAATTGTCGGGTCTTCTTTCGTCTTCGTACTTCCGTAACAGTTTTAAATTCTTGTTCTACATTCACATCTTCACTCAATTCTTTTGCCATTTTTAGCACTTCTTTAAAATTAGTATCTGATCTGAGCAAGTGTAATGTTCATATTCTCATCTTGAAGCATTTTACTTACAGGGTTTATTCTGTTAAGCAAATCATGCCAAGTTATGAGAGAGCAAATAAATGTGTAGTCCTTAATTTTAACACATAATGCTTGTGCTTAATGTTGAGTAACTTTATTACAATTTGAATTATTTAAAGTGCCATTTTAAGTGCCACATAAATTTATCCAAAATGATATCGTAGAGGGCGGATTGCGTTAATTTTATTTTCCCAACGGCTGTTTCAACGTTAAATTTTTGACGAACTTTAAAAGGATTGCCCAACGTTTTGTAGATGGTGAAAAGAAATTGTATAACTCTTGAATAATTGAAAAGAAAATAATTGTATCTACATTCACCTTGGCTGCATCGTTAATGGTTAAATTTAGAGTATGAGCAGCACATGACACGTAAAAAGCTCAAGAATTTTTGTTTAAAAACAAATTTTAAAGCCCACTTTTTCCCTTTCATATTTGCTTCATTGTCATATCCTTGACCTCGCCTGTCTTGAGACTCTTTTTTGATAAGTTTGGAAGGTTCCAATGCAACCTTTAATGGGAAGGTTCCATTTTTCCAGTAGTTCCATTATTGTGCCACCTTAACCGCGCCCTGTAGTATCTAAAACAGTAGCGGCTCGCCCATAAGGGCTGCAGTGCTTCAGCCCTCCCGCCAAAACGAAAACATTATTTTAATTATTATAAACTATTCCATTAGTACGAGGGTGGTTTGAAAAATCCCTGCAAAGTCCGATAGAAGGTACCACCGGCGCGTATCGAGGTCATGTTTGGTTAGTATCATCTCTTGAATGAACGCATACCAAGTTTCAGCCATATTGGTTTATTTCTTTGTGCGTGGCATTCGTCTAAATCAAGGAAGTCGAGTTATTTTTAAGAAATGGACGAAAAAGAATTTCGTGTGGTAATTAAACATTACTTTGTGAAAGGCAAAACGCCTCAGGAGACTAAAGAGAAGCTTGAAAAGCATTATGGTGGCTCTTCACCTTCGATTAGAACCGTTTATAAGTGGTTTCAAAACTTTCGGTCTGACCATATGGGCACAAGTGACGGAAGGGATAAACAAGCTGGAACATCGTTGGACGAAGTGTATAAACCTTAAAGGAGACTATGTTGAAAAATAAAAAAGATTAACCCCAAATATGTTAGTAGTTTTTATTTTTGCACGGACTTTTCAAACGCCCCTCGTATACAATTATTTTACAAAAACATATTTTTCCGTTCGTAGTATATTTATTTTTTGAATTGTAAGCAATACATAACTCGATAGACACCCTGAATGTGTGTATTGTGTACTTTAGTGAGGTTGTATAGTCATCCGGGCTGCAGTCAGTGCCGACCAAGTCTCATGGCGTAGTTAGTGTATTGACTTAGTTATACCCACCCGCGATATACGTGTTTGTAGTATGTATATCGTGGGCTGCAAACATTGCAGTCCGCACTCTGTATTTTAGGCCTTTTATGAATTTGTTTCTAAGAACTCGAGTTTCGGCAAACAATTAATTGGAGGACAATTGAAAAGTGAACAATTTAAAACAAAATATTAATAAATAAGTAGTTCTTAGCTATACACATGGAATCTAAGATAGTTATTTTTAGATTTAATTATTGAATTTAATTTTAAATCAGCCAAAACACCGTTCTAGAATCCACGGAAAAATCAAAAACATTTATCGGGGCGCTGCAAAAATATAGCCGTTTTACTGTCGTGAATTGTTTTCCGCAATACGGTGAGTTTGGGCGGGAGTTGCGACGGTCCACGACGCAGGGCGATGCCGCTTGCAAGAAAAGATGAACCGTTCAATTCTCTGCGAGAATCGCGCGAAACCGTTCCCGCAGAGCTCAAGTTAGCGGTTCCTTAGGAGTTTTTCTGGACGTCCAAAAAACGTAGTTTTTATGACGCCATCTTCGTCTCAATCGGGAGTAAACTCCCAAACAAACTTAAACGTTCTATGGCCGATCGAAGGGCACCGGTTCGGTTCCGATCCGTCAATTTGTTCGGACGCCCTAGGGATCCCGGCAAAACGCCTCTGGTTTTTCGCACTCTTTGAGCATTTTTTTCTTCAAACTGCCGCAGATTCGCAAAAAGTGGTCGCAGTTTAAAAATTCTTGCCGGAATGGCTGCGGGCAAGTGTTCTGAAGTGAAAGAATTCAGCCGGCGACCTGGTGCCCCTCACATAAGTTCTGGGCGTCTGTGGAAGTGAGTGCAATATCGACAAAAAACAGTTTTTATTAGCTCTCGCACCAGGTGAGCGGGACGTCGCAGGACGTCGAGCGAGGGCTCTAAAAACGGGGCGCGGCGGCGGAAAAAAAATTGAGATCCGACCAAAGATGCGCCTCAAAAGTAAAAAATCGTGATTTGAAAAATTAAATTTTTATAGAAATGAACGAAGCAAAAAAATCATTTATGCATTTGCAAAAGATCAACTTTGCACGACTGGAATTTCAAGAAAAATTTGAAATTAAATCATTAGGACGGTAAACTCCATATTTAAATATTTTTCAAGTGTCACAAAGTCGTTCAAATAATTATTACCGAAAATTTAATTTCAACATTTAAATGAAGCATAATTGGTTAAAAGGTTGTGACTGAATTAAAACGTTGGATTCAAAATGTTGCAGTATGTGTCAATAAAAAATCCTGTTTTTTCAACTCGTAGTGATTTTTTATTATAATTTTTTCCAGCCCCTGATCTAAAATGTCTACAAAACCTAAGAAAAATTCCCTTATTTTCAAAATTCCATTGTAACAGAAACAAAACGAATAATAATGGTCATTTGATATGTTTTACTTGCATCAGGTGTGCAGTCTAAAATTATGGAATAATATTTGGATTTTCGAATTGATAATAAAATTGTTTCCCTGATTGTGTTACATAAATTTCCAATATTTCATTTTGGCTATCTTTTCTCAAATAGTGTACTCTGTTATTTCGTTGTAGGACCTTTTCAACATGACTTTCCATAATAGGATCAAACTTTGCAAACAGTTCAACTGATTTTAAAAAATCGCCGTTAGAATAACAGATTTTTTTTGAAAAAAGGAATTTTCATTTAATTTATCAGATGATCCGTGAAAAGCTAAATTTTGGCTACCAAGGAATTTTATAATTTCAATCGAACGGTCTAAAACACTTTTCCAATTTTCCAGTCTTTTTTCCATTTCATACATGCTTTGAATATGGCAATCAATAGTAGTTTTTTTTAGTTCCATTTTAAGAATTTTTTATGTGAAATAAACTTTGTCTTTCATGTCTATACAAAGTTGTACTTACATTTCTCCAATTGTTATAACCTTCTACAAGACCCCGTGATACAGTAGGCGCGAAAGGTTTGCAACAAAAGCAAAAAACAGAATTTTAAGTTTCAGAATAAATGAGCCATGTTCTAGGCACGAGCTCTCCGTTTTCCATTTTTCTATTGTAATACGTGTCGCTAAATTGACGACTATGTGTATCTCTGGGATATATTATATTTTTCTGTTGAACAGGCCACATTTCAATTAAAATTACCCGTAATCTGTCATCAATGTTTCCCCTTTCACCTGGATCTTCTAAATTTACACAGATTTATGTACTAGTGTCGTGGTCAACTACAACTAAATCTTCTTCTGTTTCTCATTTCCCCATTGCATCTTGTAAATATACAGAGACTGGCAATGTATTAGTTTCGTGGTCAACTACAACTAATTCTTCTCGTAACTGATTTTCACTTAAATTTAAATGATCCTCTTCAATAATTGCTAAAGCACTTTCATGCAAACTGAATGATGTGCACTTGTCGTCAAGTCTCATTTATCTACATTGGAACTTTTTGATTGTTTAACAAAATTAGCTTAGTGTCTGCATCTTTTCGCTTAGTGTCTGCTATTTTCTTAGTGTCTGCATCTTTCGCAGCTTTACGCTTACGATTTTGTGAACCGGATAACTTTTTTATTCCATTTCTATTTTATTATACAAGAAATATAACCTTAATGGTTTTATACGTACACTGCCGTACAAACACGGCACTAAGATGAAATATATACCCATACCCTACAATCTAAGCCCGAATCCCGGGGAATCCCCGATTTCTGAACATCTGTTATGTGCGTTGCTGAACACGCAAGTTGTATGGGAATGTAAGATGCTAAGCTAAGAATATAAGTGCGCTATGTTGACTAAAGATGTATGCGGTTAGTTTATATGCAATATTAGCAGATCATTCTTAGGATTGTTTGCTTTTCCGATAAAAAAAAATGTTTCTGAAATCATCTCTATTATTCATCATTTGATTTGTTATTGGCAATGGGAAATATTTTTTTAACGACCAGTTTCGGTGGCTTACTGTGTGACCTTAATCAATAGTACCTTAATCATTGACCTTAATCAATAAAATAGTAAATCCAATTATTCCTATTTTTTCCAATACATGATATAATATTTAGATTTTTGGGAATGAATTCTGTCGCGAATGTAAACTTTAGCTAATAATTATTGTTATAGTAATGACTATACATCTAAGAAGTAGACTAGTTCCTTTCTACGAGTATATTTATTTTATATTTGTAACAGTGCTTATTTGTTGATAAAGTTTTGACAAATCTGGAAACATGGTTGATAATAGGGCTGCCAACAGTTCTCTTTTAAAGAGAACCTGTTCTCTTTTCTTTAAATTATTTCTCGTTCTCTATCTTTTTCTAATTTTATCAGGGACAATAATTTAAATTCAAATTCTTTATTTACCTTTTGAGATATAAATAATCTATAGGTTCAGTCACAATAAATACATAAAATATTGTTTTTTTCTTAACAAATAGAAAAGAAAGTTTGTTAATTTTAATTAAAAAAATAACAATAGTTTAGTGATTTTATTAAACCACAAAAAAAATACAAACAAATGAAGCAACAAATTTGGTAAATAAAATTTCACGGCAAAAAAAAAATGGAGAACTCGGCGAGCGGTTTCTTTGTTTCTTCAAAACAAAAACAATAATAAAAACAAACAAAAAAAACACCGCTGCGCAAACGGTGTCTTCCTTTTCGCTAACTGACACTCGTTCGGAGGTGCCAACTCACTCCGTGCGAAAACACTCTAAAACTAAATGTCACTAGAAATCATATCAACAGAAAATAAAGAGGTAATGTTCAAACATTCTCCCCCCCGTTGAGAGGGTAGACCGATCAACAAAGTTTACACATACATTCTTAAGATTATTTAAAGTTGGAAAATTAAAATGAGTATCTTAAAGTCTCTAAAATATTATGCACTTGATAATTGTTCAAAGGTAGTTATGGGTAGGATTGCCAATTTTTTGACATTAGGGATTAAAATATTTTTTGACGTTTTCACTTTCACTGTACGAATGACGCCATCATGACCAGGGAAACACTCAACAACTCGACCCATTGCCCATTGTGCTGGTGGAAGGTTGTCCTCTTTCAAAATGACTACTGCTCCGCTCAGAATATTAGATTCAGATTTAGACCATTTGGTCCCTAGATTTAATTCATTTAAATATTCAAGTCTCCAACGAATCCAGAAGTCTTGTTTGACTTTCTGTATGTGTTCCCAAGTAGACAGACGGTTGGTTGGAAGTTTACTAAAGTCTCGATCGCGAAAGTTGGTCAACGAATCACCAATTAAAAAATGGCCAGGGGTGAGGACTAATGGATCATTGGAATCTGAAGAAATGGGAGTTAAAGGTCGTGAGTTCAATATGGCTTCAATTTCAATAACCAAGGTGTTGAATTGTTCATAGGTGAATAACATGTCATGTCCGGCAACATGATGTAGAAGTCGTTTGAAGCTCTTAACTGCCGCTTCCCATAATCCGCCAACATGAGGTGCATGGGGTGGAATAAAATGCCATTGGATGGCCTTTATCGTTAAGAATCCTTGTATTTTCTCTTGAGCACTTGTTGTATTAAATTCCTTATTCAATTCTTTAAAAATGTTGTTCGCTCCGACAAAATTGGTGCCATGGTCACTGTAGATATCTTGACATAAACCTCTACGAGCTATAAAACGTTTCAATGCGGACAGAAAACCTTCCGAGGTTAAATCGGTAACTAATTCAAGATGAACTGCCTTAACAGCTAAGCAGATAAACACAGCAACATAAGCCTTTATTTGAATCTTATTATGGAATTTCTTTTCTTTTAACAAAAACGGTCCACAATAATCTACCCCTACTTGACTGAAGGGACGCGATGGATTTACTCGTGGTCCGGGTAGTTCTCCCATAAGATAATTGGGTATTGGTGGTTTCGCTTTAAAGCAATGCACACATTTTTTGATAACTTTATAAACTTGACCTCGACCGTCGATGATCCAATATTTTCGCCTTAATAAATATAGAGTTTGCTGCACTCCTGTGTGTAGATGTATTCTATGAAAATACTCAATAAATAAATCCGTAACATGATTATTCTTAGGTAAGATTATGGGATGTTTTGCATCGAAAGGTAAATTGGTGAACGATAGGCGACCTCCTACTCTCATGAAATTAATGTTACCGAGTTTCAGATTTAACTTTGAAAGTTGAGTATTGCTATTCATCGAAGTTCTTAAGTCGTTGATACATTTTATGTCCTTTGCAAATGCATGTTGTTGGACGGTCTTAATGACACAAATTTCTGTATCGCGTAATTCATGCAAAAGTAAAGGACCTTTTGGTTCTCGGCCTCGAATAAACCTAAAACAATAAGCAAGTGAGCGAATCATGCGTTCAAATGTTGAAAATCTATTGAGGGTGGTATATTCTCTGGTTGTCGTTGTTAGACAGATTACACGTCTTTGTTCGGGTATTTCTTTTAAAGAGGGTAGGTGAAGTGAAGGCCAATCCATTGAGGATTTGCTCAGCCAAAATGGTCCAAATTTCCAAATGTTCATAGTCACAAATACGGTCGGTAAAACGCCTCTCGATAATAGATCTGCTGGATTGTCTTTAGTATGTAGATGATGCCAATTTGCAATATTTGTTTTACTTTGGATATCTGAGACTCGGTTAGAAACAAAGGTTTTTAATTGGTGTGGTGATGTATTTAACCAATGCAGAACTATCATTGAATTGGTTCAATAATGTATACTGTCAAATATAATCTTAATTTCTGACATCGTTGCTTTCACTAACGACGCTAATAACTGTGCGCCACATAACTCAAGCTTCGGCATTGTAATGGTTTTTAAAGGGGCGACCCTCGATTTTGCATATAATAACTGTACCTGAACCCTTCCGTCGTTATCTTTTGTCCTCAGGTATATGCAAGCGCCATATGCCTTCTCACTTGCATCACAAAATCCATGTAATTGAATATATTTGGTTGTTGCTGAAATTATAGTTCGTGGAAAAGATATTTTATTTAATGATGTTAGTTGATTACAATATGTTTTCCATTCAGTATAAAGTTCAGTTGGTAAAGATTCATCCCAGTCAAGTTTTGCATCCCAAAGTCTTTGTATAATTATTTTTGCTATAATAATGACTGGTGCTAACAAACCCAAAGGATCGAATATTTTTGCAATTTCCGATAAAATACATCGTTTTGTTATTTACCACCGGCAACAATGATAATATGGTTTTGGCCCTCGGAACTTACTGGAGTAATCAGTATGGCCCTAAGGCTGGAAACTTTGGAGACCCCTGACTTAGATAATATGTGTTTGATGCATTGTTCGAATTATCTGAAAATACATCTGAGTGGAATCGTGTCACAACTCATAAAGCGCTTGCTTTAAAAGTTCAAAATTTTAAATTTATATGCTCCGTTAAGAAATTTTGAACGAAATTAATAATTTAAGTGAAATGAGTGCCACGATGAATACTCATATATGTATAAATTTGCTAAATAATTTGATGGATGGATAAGTTTACAAATTATCGCAGGAATGAACATTTTGAAATGATTTTAGAAGGAGGTACGGAAATGGCACATAAACTAAATGCAGAAACAGACTTTCCACCAAGAAATACACTTCGTTGAGAAGAAAAACCAGCACAATTCCTTTATGAACAACGCGATGAAGTTATATTAGATCCTAAAATCAATTACAAAGTAGAGTCATTTTTAGAAAATTAAATCAAACATTAATGTCCTTAAAAAATGGGTTTGAAGAGTTGAAAATTTTAGACAACGTTTTTGGCTTTTTCAATAGTTCATAATTTAGTAACCCTAAGGGAGAGTTGATGAAACATGTAGATTTACATCTAAAACTCAAAGACGTTTCAAGGAAAGAAGCCGATATTGACGGTATTGATTTGTACAATGAACTTAAAGCTTTGAAGTTGCATTTTGAAAAAAATCTATGTAGTGATCCATATTCGTTTTTGCAAAGTCTTTTTACAAATAATTTAATATACACTTTTGCAAACACATCAATAGCATTAAGAATATATCTTACTCTACCAGTTTCAGTTGCGTCTGGAGAAAGATCATTTTCTAAGTTAAAGTTGATTAAAAAATATTTAAGATCAACTATGCATCATCAAATACAGACTAATTTATCTATTATTTCGATAGAATCTGAAATATTAGATAGTTTGGATACAAAACAAATTAGTAGGAGGTTTCCCATTTTAAAAGTAAGAAAAGTTCATTTTTTTGTAAAATCATTCAGGTAGCTACATCTAAGTTTTATTATGTAAAACTAAGATAATTAAACTTGTTCCTTTTTTATGCACTTCCATAACAAATTAACCAACATCTAATTCTTCTCTATAAGCCTAATAGGAAGGTTAAGCAGGAAAGTAAAGAGGAGGCGGCATTTTCATTTTTGCACGCGGGGGTTGAAGCCCCTAGCGGCGGGCCTGCAAATATGGAGAAACGAGGAGAGACGATTCTCTTCAAGAGCGCATGGTACCTAGATGTGCAGTTTAGAAAACCTTGTGTACTGTGTGTCGCTTTTAAAAAGTAAAATGGCGTATTTATGTTATTGTATTTTCTTCAAACCCCCCGAAACTTTCATCTGAAATAAAATAATAAATGGAAGGCGAGGAGCAATGAGTAAGCATGAGAAACTTTAGTTTTTTATTTACCTAGAAATCTCCTTTTAGTATTATTAAATCTTGACTATTAAGTGCACTTGCTCGCATGCTCTTATTAAGCATGCGTGCTTTTTAAACAAGCAACTAGTGACATAGACAATATAAATTGGAACAATTTTATAAAACGTTCTAACTTGTTTTTGTTTTCATATTTCATGATATATTTTGTTTTCAATTTAATACATGAAGTGAAACAAAACAAAAGAAACGAACGAAGGAAATTCCATGGAAAATAATAAATTTTCTTTCGATTGCAATAAAGCAAATGTTCCTTCAGTTAGTATTTTAAACGTAATTCTTTAACTATCTGCGCCTTGGGAGATAACCACCTCGGACTAACCACATCTACAAAAAAAAACATAAATACTTACAATATCAAAAACTGATTTTATCTCGTATTTCAAGTTTTTTTATCGCACGAGAAATAACATACGACCTATCATTAATATCCCATTATTCAAATAACACCTATTATATTATAATAATATATTCGTACGTACAAAATAAATAACTTTTAATAATCTTTGCTTTCAAATAAGTAAAACGGAAAATACTACAACTTGTATTTATTTCACCAAACTGATGATAATATGAAGCTTAGCACAATATTCATAGTAATATTTATATATCAAGTTAAAGCTTTAATAAAACTTGCGGAAAATGAAAATCTGGAAATTTTCAAAAACTTTCTAACCAAGATTGTTTTATTCCCTGCCGAAAATTATACAACTATTGGTATAATAGGCACTCATACAGCGATTGCAGAATGGTTTATAAGAGAACGGATACATTTGGAATGTCCTGTGATGCTTTGGCACAACCAACGTTTCAACGCAACCTCAGTAACTTATCGCACCAAAGACCTATACGGTTTTATAGAAGATTTGAACGATTTCGACAACTATATGGACTATGTAAACGAATGTCCTTTCTTGCATCGCCGAGGACGATTCACTATAATTATCAGTCGAGAATTTAGTGATACCGAATGGTTAGACGATGTTATGAAAAGGATTTGGTTCTATAATATATTAAACTTCAATGTTATATTTAATTTATTGGGAGACTTAAAAATTGCTGGTTATAATCCTTTCAATAAGACTGTTTATTATATAGAGAAAACTGCTGAAATGTTTCCGAACAAATTAACCAACGTTTATCAGTATCCAATCAATGTTGGAGTAGTTGAAGATGTTATCAAAAAAAGTGTGCCTAATATGTCGTTAGTAGGGATGGATTTCATTGAATTAAAGGAGGTTATAAGAGAAATGAACGCGTCGTTGAATATTAAAATACTTAGTGACTCTCAAATGAATATGAATATAGTATCGCACCAATTTGTAGATGTTTTCTCTATAAAAACGTTAATTTTTGATATAGAAACGACCTTAGCGTACACCTACCCTTACAATAGAGACGATCTAGTTGTGCTAGTACCAAAAGCCAAACTAATTCCTTTGTACATGTACATTTTTTATACGTTCGATCTGGAATCGTGGAAATATATTGCAATTACCTTATCAACATTTCTAGTCCTTAAGAAATTCTTGCAATTGGTAAATATCAAGTTTGGCAACAAAATTATAAATATTTGCTTAATATGTTTTATTGCAATTATATTGAATATATTTCAATGTTCTCTAACTGGAGCACTAACGAAACCGAAATACGACAAAGACATAGACAATGTGCGAGAATTGAGAGATAGCAATTTAAAAATTCCAGTTGCAGATTATATATATAAAAAAATGTGGAATGTTCTACCAGAGTTTAGACATAAATTTACAAACATCACTGCTTCTAAAGTACTGGACAGTATTCAAAGAGGTGATAGTAGTTACGGTTATATCGGCCAGCATAGTCAGGCGAGGCTTTTTGGAGATTTAAGAGATGTAGATGGGAAACGCTTTTATCACATGGTTTCTGAATCCTTATTGCCCTCATGCACTGGATATACTTTCTCTTCCAGGTCTCCATATTATGGATTCTTTAATGAGAAGCTGATTTTATTTGAACAATATAGTATAAGTACCCTGTTGGACACTTTCGAATTGAAACATTTCAAACAAAGTGATGTGAAAAGAGATACCGAAACAACTCCCATATTGAAGATTGCTCATTTACAATCGGCATTTCTGATTTTAATAATCGGTAACATTGTTGGCTTTTTAATTTTTCTTTTGGAAATTTTCAATAGCTTTTGTATTAAATATAAATATTAAATCTAGTTATTCTATTAACACAGTAATTATAAAACATGCTATGATATTGAATGTAACATTTTTCTCTAAATACTTTAGTTTTTATAGAACATATAGTTTTATTTTTCTTAATAAATAATAAAAACGGTTACTGTAATTTAGCTAATAAAATAGAAAACCCAATTATTTCCATTTTGTTCATTACAAGATATAATATTTAGATTTTTGGATATAGTATTTTGATGTTAGTTAATTTATGCAACGGTTTGTAATATCAAACACCTGGTAACAGCAAATTGATTAATTATTATCCACTGAATTTGTTCTTGTATGTACATAATGGGACACTTGTCTGGATAAACCAAAAAATTTGGAAACTTTGGTTTATATTAAAGAAAAGCAGATAGATTACTACATCTGTAAGTTTAAAGTGTTCTTAACAATTCAAACAATCATGGGATGTCAGAATTCTAAGCTTATTGGTGTTCAATTTAAGCCACTTTGTAGATGGAATAGTCGCCTATGCAAAAGAGGATCTATATAAAATGGAGTTATAAATAGAAAACAAAATAGGATCTATATAAACATTAATAATGATTATTATTGGAACGGTAACTTCGTAGGGAGGAGGTTCTTTGTGTTAAAAACAAAATTACGATTTAATCATCGACGTTTCGCCTTTATTAATTTAGGCCTCTACAGGATGCTAAATGTTTCTGAACGTAAGGTTTAGTGTTGTAGAGGTAGTACCTTTCACCAAATACGGTCGTAACTAACGTCTATGATGGAAGTTAGTAGGCGGTGACTGGACCTCACAAGACTACCAATTCTCACTTGTGGCTCCCCGTGCCCCACCCCGGGCAACTGCATCGACCTGCAGGCTAAACCAAGTGAGGATAGTCAGTTATGACGAACCGAGTAGCGTCTGACCCAGAATGGGCGGCTACAAACAGCGTCTGTTCCCAGATTGGGCGGCTGAAATCAAATCAAGGAAGGTAACGGGAAACCACCTTGATCATCTTTTCCCAGGAAACCACTATGGCGAGAAACATAAATAAAACGGCCCCTAGTCCCGGGCAGCCCTTAAATGGGCAAGGGGTGCTAAGAATCCCCCGGCTCAAAGTAGTGAAATCAAAGTTGCGTATCTGTACATGGAACGTGAGAACCCTGTTTCAAGCTGGAAAGCTCGATAATTTGGTTCAGGAGATGAAGAGAATGAACATACACATAATGGGTATAAGCGAACACCGTTGGCCAGGCTGCGGATCATGCCAATATAAGCACAGCACACTATATTACTCAGGTAGTGATGACAACGACCAAAACCATCGAGGCGGCGTTGGAATCTTTGTTGCAACAGAATACACAAAATATGTCAAGAATTTTGTAGCAATATCCAACCGGATATGCTTACTGCAAATGGCCTGCAAACCATTCAATATCAATTTTATTCAGGTTTATGCTCCAACTGCTGAGAAAAGGTATGACATGGAAGTGGAAAATTTATATGAGCTAATTGATTCCACATTGAAGACTTTAAAGAGCGATAGTGTTATTATTATATTGGGAGATTTTAATGCCAAAATTGGGCAAGGACAACGCAAAGATATAGTTGGTACTTTTGGGCTTTTGGGTAGCTCCAACGAGAGAGGCGACATACTCTATGAGCTTTGTCAGGACTCAGGAATGATAATTGCTAACACGTTTTTCGATCTACCCAAACGAAGACTTTATACTTGGCAAGCCCCACACAGTGAACTAAATAACTCAGCACCAATTAGAAATCAGATCGACTACCTACTGATAAATAGGCGTTTTAAAAATATAATAAAAAATGCCAAAACTCACCCTGGGGCTGACATTGGCTCGGATCATAATCCCCTTGTGGCTGAACTGTCGTTAAACCTAAAAGCTAAAAAGCAAACACACCCAGCTAGAGCAGTTGATGTAACGAGGCTAAATAACCCTGAAGTCAGACACATTGTTGCCGAAGAAATAACTTGTTAACAAGTTTGCAGGAGAACCAGCTCCAAGATATAGAGACTTTTTGGAATAACATCAAGAATATCATTGTGGACACGTGTAAATTACATCTCCGCGTAACTTTTAAACCCAAAAACAAGTGGATGACAGATCACATTCTAACCTTTATGGAGCAGCGAAGACTGGCAAAGAACAGACCCGACAAATATAAAAAAATACAAAAGGTCATAAGATGGGAGATCAAAGAAGCCAAGCAGAAATGGATGAAAAGGGAATGTGCAGAAATAGAAGACCTCTGCTCCAAACATGATACTTTTAATATGTACAGAAAAGTAAAGGAAGTAGCTGGAATCCACAGGAAGAGAACGACTATGTCACTTACAAATGATAGTAATCAACTAATTTTGGAGGAACAAGAACTAAAAAACACATGGACATGTTATATAGAGGCCAACTTCAAAGATCATAGAGCTGATGCGGTATACGTGCATGTGGGCATGGGACCAACTATTCTTAAATCTGAGGTGATACATGCATTCTCTATATCAAAAAATAGGAAAGCATCTGGCTCTGACGACATTCCGACCGAAGCTCTAAAGCTCATTACGGAGGAAAATATTGGCTTGGTAGTTAAACTGTTTAATAGTATCTATGAGACAGGTGAAATTCCATCTGACTGGTTATCATCAACCTTTATTGCTCTACCAAAAAACATCAGCCAAAAAAATGTGGTGATTATCGCTTAATCAGCCTCATGTCCCACATACTCAAAGCATTCCTACGGATCATTCACGCACGCATCCGTCGTAAATGTGAGGAAGATCTTGATGATTCTCAATTTGGCTTCAGAAACGCTTTCGGAACGCGTGAAGCACTTTTCGGTATGAACCTTCTCCTCCAAAAATGTCGCGATCAGCGAAAAGATGTTGTTGCATGCTTTATCGATTACGAAAAAGCCTTTGACCGCATACTGCACGATAAACTTATAGATATACTACATGGGGTTGGAATAGATGATAGAGATATCCGCATAATTAAAAATCTATACTGGAATCAAACAGCACAGGTAAAAATAGGCAATATTAAAACAGACCGTATTGAGATACAACGTGGAGTAAGGCAGGGTTGCATACTGTCGCCCTTACTCTTCAACCTATACTCTGATAGAATATTCAAGGAAGCATTGGAAGCAGTATCACACCTCGGCATCAAAATAAATGGAGAGCCAATAACAACAATCAGGTATGCTGACGATACAGTGATTTTAGCAAACACAATCGAGGGACTACAGTTGCTTACAAACAAAATCGGTGACGTGGGAGAGACACAAGGTCTAAAAATCAATATACGAAAGACCAAATTTATGATATTCAGCAGGCAGCCGCACAATGGCACTACACTAGAACTTAATGGAAGCCAAATTGAACGTGTCTCTAAGTTCAAATACCTTGGTAGTATTATTACAGAGGATCTAAACCCGGACTGCGAGATAAAGTACCGAATAGAGATTGCTCGGGCAACTTTTAATAATATGAGATCCTTTCTTTGCAATGACAACCTGAATCTGAAGCTAAGACAACGCATGGTTGAATGCTATGTATGGTCGGTATTGCTGTACGTAGTAGAGACGTGGACTCTGAAGGTCAGGACGATGAACCAACTGGAGGCATTCGAAATGTGGCTTCACAGAAGAATGCTTCATATTCCGTGGACACAACATGTTACAAACGAGAATGTACTACGAAGAGCAAACATCGAAAGGCAACTTTTGACGACCGTAAAATGCCGAAAGACATCATATCTTGGACATATTTTGAGAGGTGATAAATATCGTCTATTACAACTCATACTAAAGGGCAAGATTGAGGGGCGCCGTGGAGTTGGAAGAAAGCGACAGTCGTGGCTCAGAAATATACGGGACTGGACCGGCAAAAGAAGGGCTGGTGAACTCTTTCGCTTGGCGGAGGACCGTACAGCTTTTGCCATGGTGATCGCCAACGTCAGGGAGACCGGACAAGGCACATGAAAGAAGAAGAACAGGATGCTAGAACGGAACAATACTTGCTTATTTTATCAATTCTTAAATAATCGATTCCTCTTAACTATCGTCTAACACTACAAATTAATGACATTAATAACATTAACAATTAAAAATTACAAATTAAAAAGTTTAAACTTAAAACCATGTTTCTTATACATGTGGTAGTCATCATTAAATGTTAGCAACCAAAATTCCTTCTAATGTTTTACCATAATTTACGGTACTTTAATGTATATAGGCTGCACACATTCCTTTTGTGACAACACACACCAACACATAATTAATATAACTCATCAATATTACAAAATTGAAAACATCTAATCAATATTTGGCAATTTAATAATGATTTACAATTGGTAACCTTGGCCAAATTGGTCACCTTGGCAGCCACAGTCCTCAGTCAATGGCAAAGGCAAACCAGCAGAGCAAAAGGTTAAAAACTGTAATGTCCCCTATTCTTGTATCATAAGAACTGGACACCACCAGGCACAAGTGTAGGAAGGGGAAGCGCCGATATCCATAGATTAAAAACATATATTATATTTGTAAAGTATTATATTTGTATATGTAATATTAATGTAACTATAAAATATATGTCACAGTTACTGTTAGTTTATCACATTGAGTTTCTTCTGAACAGCAATCATTCAAATGACACTAGAACTGGCCTGGCCAACCCAAATGGTTTCACGGGCCACTTTGATGAAGCGTAATGTTTCAGCACTTGCTTCAAAAATTGTAATAATGCAAATGTACTTTGTGTATTTTTCAGGTTATGAACAATAAATATATAAAAATAGAAAATGAATAAAACCGTATTGTTGTACAATGATTTGATATAATAGAGCCGTTTAATATGAAAGTAACCCAAGTCCATTTGTAAACTAACCACCTTATATTTTATCACATTTTAATTAAATTTCTTTCTATCTTTTCAGGTGTAAGAAACTTGTCACCAAATATATTTAAAATCACTAGTATTTAAATATAACATTTATTAAATGATTGATTAGTTAGTGTAATAAAAAAAAACCGGCCAAGTGCGAGTTGACTCGCGCAGCGAGGGTTCCGTACAAACTTGTAAGTAAGGTATCTTTTTTTTGTGGAGGACGTAGCAAGCACATTCAGTTAACTTGACAAGTAGCCTTCCTGAAATCACGACCATCTTAGTACCTCTACAAGCATAACCTCAAGATGTCGCTGTCGTACGATGGAATTCTACTTTATATTGTATTACCATACATCCCCATACATTCATTATGTGTTTATTGAGTGTTTAGGGGTTCTGGAACTTCACTATTTCTTTTTACTGCTCAATTTTGCCTGTATACCTATATACCCTGTATAAAAGTATACAGGGTATTTTTTTTAAATAACGCGAATACTTTTAAACTTATAAAAAGAAAACTTTATTTTAGTATTACACTTATTCACTAACTTATATTAAAATCTAACTATTTCTAGATCTAATATAAACTAATATATTAGATAGATAGATAGATAGATAGATAGATAGATAATTTATTCATTGGACAATATAATTACATATTGTATAGAATATGTCAAAGATACATAATAATAAAAAAAAATAAAAATAGATAGTTTTACATTTATACATTAACTTTTAGGTAATACAGTACAGTAGTACTACAACACATCTTCTATATACTCATTAAGCCTATAATACGCCTTGCTTAATAACAGTTTTTTAATTTTATTTTTAAACATATTAAAGTGTTGATTTTTAAATTCATTTGGTAGTTTATTGTAACTTATAATTTTCCTATATATTGGACTATTTTTAAAAAATTCCTTTTTGTGAATTGGGATTTGTAAGGTATTTACAATCGTTCCTTGTGTAATAATTGCTAACGTTTACAGATTTAAATTTTGCAATATTTTTCTTTACATATAATAATAATTGTAGTATATATTCAGATGTTAGTGTCAATATATTTAACTCAATAAAATAATCCCTACAACTGGTTTGTTTATTGATACCCACAATAATTCTTATAGCTCTTTTTTGCAGTTTAAAAATTCTGTTGTGATTTGGTCCTTCTCCCCATGCAACTATTCCATACTTTAGTAGACTATGGAAATGGGCAAAGTAGTACATTAATAGCATTTCACTATTAACCAAAGTTTTCATTTGTCTTAAGGCGAAGCATGCCGTAGATAATCTTGCACAAAGAATATCAGTATGATCTCCCCATTTCAGATTACTGTCAATAGTAATCCCCAGAAATGCTGTAGAATTTACCTGTTCAATGGAGCCCTGTTTTGCTTTTATTAAGTAACTTATATTTCTCTCACAATTAGTTTTATCAAATTTAATAAATTTAGTTTTTTTGTTATTAAGATGTAATTTATTTTGAGTGTAATATTTTTCGAAATCATTTATCTTATTAGTTGCCTTTTTTGATATATTTTCATTTTTTTTGTCTGCTTCTACAATAGCTGAAGTATCATCCGCGAAGAGTATCGAATCTTTAAAATTAAAATCGGTGGTATATATTAAATAGAGCGTGGGTCCTAGTACGGACCCTTGTGGTACACCACTATTTGTTGTTAATATATTTGATGATTGACTTTCTATGACTACGTAGTGTTCTCTGTTTTCTAAATAGCTTCTGAACCATTCATGAGTGTTTCCCCTTATTCCTAATTTCTACAGTTTATCTAGTAAGATAGAATGATTCACCAGGTCAAAGGCCTTGCTCAGATCTAAAAAGATACCTACTGTGTTTTTATTATCATCTAAGCATTTATAAAGGTTATTTATAAAATCAATAATTGCAGTTGTTGTGGATTTTCCATAAGTGTAGCCATGTTGACTATTGTTCAGTAAGTTATATTTTTCCAGGAAACATACTATTTTTTTAGCCATTAATTTTTCTATAATTTTTGAAAAACAGTTCAAATTTAAAATGGGTCTATAATTTAAAGCTATACTTCTGTCTCCTTTCTTAAATAATGGTATAATTTTTGATTTTTTTAGTGAAGTTGGGAATACCCCTTTATCAATAGAATTATTTATTATTGCTTTCAAAGGTGCACTTATTTCTTTGGAACATTGTTTTAAAATAATTGACGATATACCATCTGGACCACAAGAGTATGTTTTTTTTTAGTTCATTGATTACACTAATAATGTTATTTTCTTGTACTGGTTCATAAAAGAATGTATTCAAATTAGATAGTTCAATTCTAGTATTTACTTCGCTAAAATTATTTGAATTTATGCTGTATTCGCTTTGCACACGTTAATGAATCAGTATTCAATGAATCTTTTATTTTAAGTTCAATTTTATTATGAAATTTATTTCTATTTTTTCCGATAATTTTCCATGCTGTTTTGTTCTTATTAACAGATTTCTGCATTAAATTGTTATGGTATATTTTTTTTGCATTAATTATTACTTTATGATAAATTTTTTTATAATTTCTATAATACTCCTTTAAATTTACATTTAATTTTGTAAGTTGAAACAGTTCTTTAAGTTTAGATGATGAGATTTTAATTCCTCTGGTGATCCACTGGTTGTTATTGCTTTTTTCTTTGTTAATATTGTTTTTTTTGGCATTAATGGAAATGCCTTGTCTAAATTATACGAGAACATATTGAGGAAGAGATCATACTGACTATTCACATCATTACAATTATACACATTACTCCAATCTTCCTTTTCTAACAATTTTTGAAAATAATTCATACTAGGTGTGTTACCAATTTGCCTATACCAAGTCTTACCTGATTGCTTTGTTACAATCACCTTATGTTGAATATTCAATATTATAGCTGCATGGTCCTACCCTTCCACATCAGTAACTTTTGTTTCAAAGTTTTCAATTTCATTAGAAATAAAGAAATTGTCTAAACAGTTTTCCAATCTTGTAGGTACATTTATTGTTGTTTTTAAGTAATAAGCTCTAGTTATGTCCAATATTTGCGTTTTCTTTGAAGATTCTGTCAAAAAAATTATATTAAAATCCCCGCACATAATAATTTTATATTTTTTGCTAAATTTTGTTAGATAATTTAATATTACTTCAAGTTTTTCAAAAAATATTTGTAAATCTCCATTACTACTACTGCGATATATACATACTACAATAGCATTTAAGGAGTCAGTTTTGACCTTTACTGCTGTACACTCAAAGTGAAGTTCTATTGATTCTAACCGAATTTCATCTATAGGCACAATTTCTACATGTTCTTTGACATTTCCAAATATCGCAACCCCTCCATGTCCATAATTCCTTCTACTGAAGTGGTCAATGAGTTGATAGTCTTCTAATTTCATTGTTGTAATTTCGTCATTTCGATACCAATGTTCACTAACACATAGAATTGTGCACGGCTGTCTGTCTAAAAATAATTCAAGAAATTCACACTTATTTATTAAGCACTGGCTGTTTATATGAGTGATTGTCAAAGTTTTTTGGTTATTAACCTTAACCTGATTATTGGATTGGCTGACATGTTGTAAATTGTCCTTTTTGGTCACTTTTTCGAAAGAATCGAAAGTCAAATCTTTTAACAATAATTCCTGCTGGCCAATTATCACCGTTGTAGAGATCATTTAACAATGTAATGCTTGCACCTACTTTAAAAGCTATACTTGTAGCCTCTTCTCTTGTGGGAAGTGCTTCTACTTGAAAACCATTATTTGGAAATTTTTGTTTTAGATGTTTTTCCACGTGTTCGCATTTAGTCTGTGTATTGGTTTTGCCTACATACACCCACGCACGTCTCACTACTGCACTGAAAGATGGTTTCTCCTCAGTGCAAACTGCTTTTCCCCGCGTGAACTTAATTCTATGAGGATCCTTTGGTGTCCTTGATGATTTTCCCTTGCGAATGTTGCGACGCACTTCATTGTTTTCAGTGTTGTCGGTGTTATTACTGTCAACAACATTTACTTTAGCGACACCTGAAGTTAGCGTTGATTCCAAAATCAATTGTTCCCGGGATATTTCTGTTTCAATGTCATCTACTTTTTCTGTGTTGATATGTCCTGATCACTGTTGCTTGCGTTTCTTTGAACTCCCTTATCTCCTTTTTTAACTCTTCTATTTCTTTAACTAACAGTGTGTTACTTTCCATCACAGCATTTTTAATTAAATTTTCAAGTTCTTTCGTAGAGATTGTTATTGCATCACTTACATTTGCACTTTTTGTTGAACGTGTCATGTTGCAATCACTAATTTGTTTTGTTTATTATATGTATTTGTTTCGTTTATTAGAATAGAGTCAGAGCCGATGTTAACCGTGTCAACGCTAGACGAACTAGAACTAGATTATTAGCTATATCTAGATCAATTTCGATACTCTTAAAATTCAGTTGTTCAATTGACTGCTCTTGGGCAATTGACTACCAAAAAATATAGGGCATACGTGATTTAAGTATATGTAGATTATAAACAAAAATTAGACGAAATATAATATATACAGGATGTTACGGGACTTGAGTATGTCGCATGTCGGTTATAAACAAGCAAAATTTAGACATAATATATACCCTGTATATATTATGTATAAAGAGCGTACGTGATGAAATGCATAACGAATATAAACAAACAAAATTCAGAATAAACAGCTTAACCTTCGGACCTAATCGAGGAGGACATAACCGAAGAGAACCTAACTGTATGCAACCCATATGCTTCTGGTCCTTGACTATACCAAGCAACACATTAGTGTATTTTCATAAGTTTCTAATAGTAAAATTCGTATTTTTGTTGTAATTAAAAAATTGTACCAAGGAAAATTGAGATAAATTTTTGGAACAAAGAAAATTTACAACCAAGATAATTCTAGGAACCAAACCATCTTTCACACAAAACCAACTAACCCAAATCGAAGAGAGTTTTGTTAAGAATAACTACAGAGATTTCTTTGGAACCTTAAAGCAGACACTCAGAAAATACACTCCGCCAAGCCTCCACTTCAGAGACTCACAAGGCAAACTGGCTTATAAGGACAAGAACAACTGCCACCTTTTGACTAAGTACTTTAAAAATCTACTCAACTGTGATCCACCCAGCGAAGACTTCGTCTATAAACAAACCACACCAAACCCGGACTCGCTGCCCCCTTCATTTAAAGAAGTTGGCCAGATCATTCAACTTCTTAAGCATAATAAGGCAGCTGGCGAGGACTCTATCGTTGCTGAACTGTGGAAAGGTGCTGGAAAGAATGTCTTGCGCAAGCTAACCAAGATCATCCAGGACATCTGGGAAACAGAGAAATTACAAACCGATTGGAAATCTGCTCTGATCCATCCGCTTCACAAAAAGAGAGATTTTACTGATGTAAACAACTACTGTGGAATTTCTCTCGCCCCTGTAACATACAAGATCCTCTCGAAAGCGTTACAAACAAGGGCGAAAATCAGCTGGATAGTCAACTTGAAGAATACCAGGGGGGCTTCAGGAAGACCCTGTGTTGAACAGATCCTCAATTTTAAAACTGTACTTGCATACTCTAAGATGAGAAACCGCAAGGTGGTTGTCACCTTTGTTGATTTTATATAGGCCTACGATTCCATTGATAGAGAAACGCTTAGCAAAGTACTCCAGGAACTAGGGCAAGACAAAAAAACCCGCAGACTCATCCTAGAAACTTTGACCAACACCCATTCCAAGGTTAAATTTAGAAGCGAAATTTCAGAAAGCTTCGAAATAGAAACCGGAGTAAGACATGGAGATGAACTTTCCCCACTTCTCTTCAACTGTGTCCTTGAAAAGGTTATGAGAGAATGGCGCAAGGAACTGATCAATTTGCTTGCCATCAAAGTTCCAATGTAGCATGTCTTCTTAAAGTGCGCTCTGGCCCAGATCGCCAACGCCTTGAAGAGCAACAACCGACATTGCTAAAAACTATTGTCGATTTGGCGTTCGTAGTCGAAAATCGTTCGTAGTTGCCGAACAGTAAATGACCTCCTAAAGAAGCTAAAAGAGCACGGATTTCAAATTTCGAAAAGTGGCACGTAGCTTTATTTACTCCCTAGAAATTATACCACCTTGGAAGGTAAGAGACATGTAGTCACCGTACCTCTCAAATTGAGTCGCCCTAAGGCAGATCATCATAAGGCTCACCCCGATCAACATTTTTGTGTCGCCACAATAAGATCCTAGTAAGATTTAGATCAGATTTAGAAGATTCTTGGAAAGCTTGGCATCTATTCTCGGGCCAAACCAACTGCTTTTCTGTCGCAAGGTGATAAATCCGGGTACCTATATTCTTAACAACGACAAATAAACAAGCTCCTCTCCTGATGCGTGTCGAATATCGTGTCTCATTGCCTGATCATGATTGGGTGATTGGCTCGAGGCACACATTGATTCTCAGTGTACATGCTGGGTGCATCATAAAAGAAAATGATATGGGCCGTGCCGAAGCAATTACATACTCGGGGCCACATACGTGGCTATTAAAAGCGGAAAACATTCCTCTTAAACAGTTTCATCGCATGCTGTGGACTTCAATAAGCTTGCTACTCTCGATAATTTTAAGGCTATTATGGGGAATGAAGAAGGACGCCTGAAACCAGTTGTTTTGATTTGATCTGATGGAGGACCCGACGAAACCCCGAGATATCCGGGGGTTAGTTTCCATGCCGTACAAGTTTGTCAAACATGATCTAGATGCAATATTCTTCTTTACTAATGCGCCTGGCAGAAGCTCGTGCAATCGCGTTGAAAGAAGAATGGTACCTTTGAGCCGGGAATTATCTGGACTCATAGTTCCGCATTATTCCTATGGAAGCCATCTGGATGAACAAGGAAGAACAACAGATCATGCTCTTGAAGGAAATAACTTTCAAAAGGCTGGAGAAGTTCTCGCAGAAGTATGGAATAATATGGTCATCGATAGCCAGGATGTCGTAGCAGAGTATGTCGATCCAGACGACAGTGCTGAAAGCTTTACTTCAGACCTGCCTTTTCCGCAGTGGCATAGCGAGCATGTGCGATAGAGCCAGTATTTGCTTCAGGTGTAGTAGTAAAATCTCAATATTATTAGTTTGTCATTTATTTTTTGGCCTCCTGAACTGTAAAGCTAGCTTTGACATCGTGTATACATCAAGCGAAAGTAGCACTTTACCCACTATGTTGCAAAGTCCGGCTACAATGCGGTAAAGTCACTTTCCCGCATTGGAGCCGTACTTTCCCGCATTGTGCCAAATAAAATAATTTCCAATATTGTAAATAATCTAAATAGTTGGGAAAGATGATTCGTTCTGAACCCTCCACCTCCACTTCCGGCCCCCCATCACGCTCGCACTTCCGGTTTTTGAAATGGGATGGGAACTGGACGTGGGGCTGCAGTGGGGGACCGAAAGTGGAAGACAATTATTACAAATTTTCTTTGCCGACAATTATTATTTAAGAAAAAAATAGACCCTCCATTTTTTTCTTAAATAATAATTGTCGGCCAAAAAAATTTGTACAAATTTCGTGCGGAAATGATTTTACAGCGCTCCAGCTAATGGGAGTAATATAATGGAAGCTAATAATCCCCAAACGAGCTGTCGTGTTTTAAAATCAAACTTTCCACACTCTAATCTAAATAACTATTTCTTAAAAGTAATAAGATAATACAATTAAAATATCATAATATCATCACGAGGTGGTGAAGTGTAATGACCACGCTTGCTGTAGACATGTGCGGAGTTATCTTCGACGTATTCTTCCGGAACGCTTCTTGATACCTCCTTACTCAATATTTCAGTCACCAAGTGGCCTATGTATTCCAAAGTCTCATGATGAACATGATTGCAAGACGTTTGCGACATTTTTTCTTAGTTGGTCTCTTGAAATTACCCCAACGCATGAGGGCTTTGACAAATTGCCTTATGAACTATATTGCCCTAGCCTGAAGAAGGATCGTCAGCAGCTTGTGGGAACGACATGCCAGTGGTGTGGACTTTACTTCTGTACAAAGAAGAGTGTTAAGGCACATGTAAATACATGTCACCATCAACCTAATGATCAGATCATGATCAAAAATGATCAAAAAAAGTCCAGATATGCATAATATTCGTCCTTCACGCATCCTCACACCAGCTACGACTCTGAAAATCGCTGATATCGCCAAGAAACAATTCGCCACCTGCCTTCAAGATGCGATAAGAAATAATAAACAATACTTAGAATTGTAATATTATTTTTATACACGTAGTTTTAGTTTCATGTATAATCTCTTATAAAAACAATGTTTTTTGAATCTTCATCTGAAAGTCTGCACTGAATTTTTGTACTGCTGAGTAATTAAAGCTTTTTTTTAACTCAACCATTGTTTCTGCAACCGAAACTGGCGCAGTGGGTAGGATAGTCAAAATTAATTGTATCGTACAGTTAATTTGCGTTTCAACGATTGATTGACTATCCGAAAGGATAACAAACACAAAGAAATATCCATCGTGGACCTCTTCCTTGTATTTCAAATCTTAATTGTGAGTATCCGAATCAAAAAGATTAAGACAAGAAACAGTGCAAAACAGTGCAAAAAGTAGATTCAACCCAAAGTCCGAGAAGAGTTCAGACAAATATCGCTGCAACCCTCAAAGCAAAACTCTGGTGAAAGAACAACAATCTTCCGAAGCCAGGCCAAGTCCAAGAAGATTATACATCGTCCGATACCAGACCGTAGATTTAAGAAACTGAAGAAAGAAAAATTTCAACGAATCATCATGATCATGTTTTTTTCTAAAATCATTAATGTAAGTGCTCTCCCTTTTTTCCATTCATTTTTATTTTGACTCTTGTGCTAGCTGTCGTAGAGAACGGACGTATACGCGCCGAGAATATTAAATCCCCCTATTCACCCTATCACCCTATTAAATTTTGTGAAATAGAAATATACTATTAAAATCAGTGAAGTGCTGTTGTGCTATCGAGAATTGGTAGCATGAAAAAGGTAGCGGAAAAAAGTGGCGGCAATAATCTGGAGCAGGACATGGACACGTTGGACATGTCAAAAAAGGACGACACCTCGACTTTTAACCATCACCTACAAACGAACCAATTGCCCTCTACGTCATTCGCAAGAAGCCAGTAAAGAGATGACATAGGGCTGATACTCAGACGAACGCCGAACACTAACGTTCCAGGAAAATTACCCTCTTGGCAGGTATTTCACGCAAAAAAACGCCCAAAAAGAGACTCTCGTGATAACGAGTCAGGAAGC
This sequence comes from Phosphuga atrata, assembly GCA_944588485.1. Lineage (NCBI taxonomy): Eukaryota > Metazoa > Arthropoda > Insecta > Coleoptera > Silphidae > Phosphuga > Phosphuga atrata. The sequence goes on along the minus strand of OX155903.1, from coordinate 8,199,769 downwards.
GACCCTGAGCCACAATATATTAGCACCCAAAATAGATTTTCTGTCCACACTCAAAACCCAACGGTGATTGACAATGTAAACACATCGGACAATCAAACCAAAAATCAGCAAGAAACAGCAAACAACAGTAGCGATTCAAAGCCGCCCCCCATATTTATACCGGCAGTGGACTCATTAAACGCTCTAACCGCAACACTAAGCGAAATTGTTCCAAATGACGACTATATATACAAATCCATAAACAACCATGGCCGCCAACTGAAAATCCTGGCCAAGAGCACAGACGCCTTCAGATCAATTGTACGCAAGTTAGACGAAATAGGTGCCTCTTATCACACCTATAAACTTAAACAACAACGAGCCTTCAGAGTAATAATAAGATCACTGCATCCCTCCACCTCTCCCAACGATATTAAAGAAGAAATCGAAAAGCATGGCCACCAAGTGAGGAATGTAATGAACATCAGACAAAGCAGAACCAAACTACCGCTCCCGCTATTCTTCCTAGATCTCGAACCGGCCAATAACAATAAAGATATCCAATTCGAGCGGTTGAGCGGAACGGACGTGTTTTGTGAAGCGAGTTTTACGGATTGAGTTTTTTTATTTGTGACGCGTAAAAACGGCGCGCGATAAGGAAAAAAAAAGAAAGAAAAAGAAAAAATGAAAAAAAGTGAGAGTGAAAGCGACCGAGACGAAAATTATAAAAGGAAAAGAGAAAAGGGAAGAGAGTCAGAAGAAAGGTTGAAACCCTTCCAAAAAAGTAAGAAACTGGAAAGATCACCGGCTAAAAAGGAAATGGGTGAGGAAATGAAGATGCTGAAAAAAATTATGGAAGATATAGGGGATATATAGGAAGAGAATCGGAAGATGAGCCGGGAAATGGAATATTTGAAAAATATGATGCGTGAAAAGGAAGAAAAAAGGGAAAGAGAAAAGACGGAACTAAATGAAAAAATTAAAAGACTGGAGGAGAAAATGGAAGAGAAGTTAAAAATAATGAGAAAAAAGAATATTGTTGTGACGGGACTGGACGAAGGGGAATGTGAGTACGAGAAGAATCTGGAAGAATGGATAAAGGCAGAATTAGAGGTAGAAGTGACGGTGAAAGAGATGTATAAAGTAATTGGAGGGAAAATGTTGGTGGCGGAACTTGGGACCTGGGGTGAAAAGCGGAAAGTTATGGAAAATAAGAGGAAACTAAGAGAAAAAAAGGGAAAGAGAGTATACATAGAAGACGATCTGACAAAGAAGGAAAGAGACATACAGAAGGAATTAAGAGCGCTAGCCAAAGAAGAGCGACAAAAAGGACGGTGGGTGAAAGTCGGTTATAAAAGGATATGGATAGACGGAAAAGGCTTTAAGTGGGATGATGAAAAGGGGGAGTTAAACACAACAAATTTTTGAATAAGAGCACATGGAAAAGACGACAGGACAGAAAACGGAAAACGAACATGGAGAGGAATAAGGAAGAAACGAAGCAATTAAGAATATTATACTGGAACACAGCGGGGATAAAAAACAAAGACAATGAGTTTTGGGAATATTTGGGAAAATTTGATGTATAAACGAAAAAGTGAAAGAACTGGGTGATCACGTAAAAAATGCAACAGAAAAAAAAGTGATAGAGACAAGAGTGAAGGTGGGGTCTTGGAAAAACGAGTGGTGGGATAAAGAATGCAGGGAAGGGAAGCAATCAGTAAGAAAGAAATTAAGAAATTGTAAAAAAGGAAAAGCAAGTGATGAGGAGTACAAGAGAGCACGCAAGAGGTACAAATTAGTATGCAAGGAGAAGAAGCAAAAGAAATGGATGGAAGAAGAACTAAAGATGAAAGGCATAAAGACGGAAGAAGATGTATGGAAATACATAAATAGGGAAAGAAAGAAAAAAGTAGAGAGTGAGTAATAGAATTACTATGGAGGAATGGAGAAAGTGCTTCAGTCAGCTGCTGGGTGGTGATGAAATCAGACAGGAAAAGAAAAAGAGTAAACACAGGGTGGGAGAAATAGAAGAGATAACAAGAGAAGAATTAGAACAACAACTGAGTAAACTGAAAAAGAAAGGCACCGGGGAAGGACGGTATACAGAATGAATCGTGGATATATGGAACTGAAAGGGAAGCTGACAGGCTGTTGGAGATAATGAATGGAGTGTGGAAGGGAGAGGGCTTCCCACAGGCGTGGAAAGAGGGGATAATATGCCCCATATATAAGAAAGGAGAAAGGGAAACAGCAAGCAATTACAGGGGGATCACCATGCTCAATACGGCATATAAGATATATGCAATGATTGTAGAAGAGAGATTGACGAAGGAATTGAAGGAGCGAGGTGTGATACCAGACGGACAGGCGGGATTTAGGAAAGGGAGAGGGACCATGGATAATGTATACATCTTGAATCACATAGTAGGGAATGAGATAAAAAAGAGGGGCGGCAAGATGTATGCATTATTTGTGGACCTGAAGGCGGCCTTTAATAATGTAGCAAGAGAGGCACTGTGGGAATGCCTGAGAAAGAAAAGGATAAAGGAGCATCTGATATCAAAATTAGAAGAGATTTATGAAGAAACAATAAATAGAGTGATTGGTGAAAGGGTGAGCGAAAGTTTTAATACGCATAAGGGAGTGAGACAAGGCTGCCCACTAAGCCCCAGCCTGTTTGCAGCATTTATTGGAGACATAGAGGAGATGTTCAGCAAGGCGCAGACGGGTGGGGTTGTGGTGGGCAAAGAAAAAGTGTGGTCCCTAGCCTACGCGGATGATTTTGTGATGCTAGCGAGAGACGAGAAAGGGATGAAAGATATGATAAGAAACATGGAGAAATATATGAGGAGGAAAAATCTGACAGAGAATGTGGAGAAGTCCAAGATGATGGTGTTTAGAAAAGGGGGTGGTAGGAGAAGAGTAATTGAGTGGAGATGGCAGAAGGAGAAAATTGAAGAAGTAAATGAATTTAAATACCTAGGGTACGTGTTTAATGAGAGAAATACTGAAACAGCACACGTGAGAGAGTTAGTAAAGAAAGCCAATAAAATACTAGGAGCGGTATGGGGAATAGGAGAGAGAAAATTTGGACACGACTATAGAAGGAGAGTGATGATGTTTGATAGCCTGGTGAAAAGTGTGATGATGTATGGAGCGGAAATATGGGGATGGAGAGAGCAAGAAGGGCTGGAAAGGGTGCAAGAAAAATATTTGAAATGGGTGCTAGGACTAGGTAGAGAGACCCCGGGGTATATATTGATGGAGGAAACAAAAAGAGATGGAATAAGAATAGAAGCAGGAAAGAGAGCAATAAGTTTTGAGGAGATAGTGATAGAGAGAGGAGAGTGCAGAATTCTGCAATAGTGCCTCAAAGAAAAAAGAAAAGAAATAGGAAAGGGGGTGTGGAAAGAGAGGGAAGCATATCAAGAAAGAAACGGGTATGCAGGAGCGGAGATAGAAACAATGAGAGAGAGAGGTAGAGTAATAACAGAGGAATTGGTCCAGAGAGATAGAGATGTGCAAAGGCAAGAAAGGAGAGCAAGAATTAGGGAGTCTAGGTACAATGGGAAATATGAAAAAATAATAACGGAAGAACTGCCAAAGTACCTAGGAAGAGAAAGTAGAAAAGAGAGAGTGACAATAGCAAGATTCAGATGTGGAAATGAAGAGAGAGAAAATAAATTTTGGATGGAGGATAGGAATAGAGTATGCAGGATGTGTGGAGAAAACAAGGAGACAATAGAACACTTGCTGAACGAATGTTCAGAAATGAGAGAAAGAGACGGGTGTAGAGAAGAGATTTTAAACGAGGATGGAAGAGGGATAGATTGGATGAAGAAAGTTGAGGAGAGAAGAAGAGCAATATGTGGGGAGGGAAGCCGGTAATCGGGGTTTAGGGATAGAAATTTAGTGACTTTCTTTTTTTGTATTTTTTGTTTTTAGTTTGAGCAGCATATGTTTCTTTTTTTTTAATGTTATTTTTTCTTTTTCTCTTTTTATTATTATTCTTATTTATATTATGTTCGATGTTAGTTTTAGTATAGATGTAAATTTTGGATTCAATTTATAAACCCGTAAGGGCAATAAATATACATAATACCTACCAATAAAGATATCTATAAACTAGATCTCCTTCTCCACGCAAAAGTACAAATCGAACCCACCATAAAAGATTGGAAATAGTGTCCAGGTGTCAAAGATACGGGCATACGATAACCTACTGCCGTATGCAATATAGATGCTTGAAATTCGGAAACGACCATAGTACTGCAAACTGTAGAAAACGAAAGACACCCCTGCTAGATGCGCACTTTGCGATAAAAATCACACAGTTAATTACAAAGGATGCCCTGTACACCGAGAAATGATAGAAAAAAGAAATGCAAACTCACAGAAATCGCACTGGGACCGATCAATAGCCAATAATACCCGAGATCCCGCAAGTCAGCTCCAAAGCTCACCGCGCAACATATCACCTGACAGAAATAATCACACAAGCTATGCGGAGACTGTAAGGCCAAGGCCAGCGCTGATACAAATAACAACAACACAACAAATACAGAAATATCATCGTTCCTTGTAAAATCTTTTGACGAATTTAAATCCGCCTTGAAGCAGCCAAACGAACTTTTAAACACAATGCTACAACTACTAACAACAGTACTTTCGAAGTTCGCCAACACAAAATAAATCACTTTTACAGTATAGTCGTATGGAATGCAAATGGTTTGGTGCAACACCGCCAAGAAGTAATAACATATTTACACACAAACAAAATAGATGTTATGCTGATCTCCGAAACTCATTTGACTGCTAGAAGCTATCTTAAAATTCGAGACTACAATATATATGAAACACAACATCACGATGGCACGGCTCATGGTGGTACAGCAATTATTGTCAAAAAATCGATTAAACATTATGAATCAGTTAAAAGCGACAAAGATTATTTACAAGCAACTTCCATAGTCATCGAAGACTGGAAACACGGCCCCAAAACTATAGCAGCCGTGTACTGTCCCCAAAGCACGTAATAAAAAAAAGAAATGTTCCTGGATTTTTTCGGTAGTCTGGGACCGCGCTTCATCGCAGGAGGTGACTTTAACGAGAAGCACCGGTTCTGGGGCTCGAGGCTAGATACTATAAGAGGGCGACTTGTAACTGGGAACTTTATAAAAGCCTGTACGAGAAAAACTACGATCAATTGTCACCAAGGGAACCCACATATTGGCCCACAGATGTGAACAAAATACAAGATGTCCTAGATTTTTTCGCAACGAAAGGAATAGTCAAGTATATATACACTAATAAGAGCCGATTCAGATCTCGCATCAGATCATACTCCCGTCACTTTGACTATTAGTACTAGAGTTCTCTTTCGGCAACGATTACCCTTCCTATATAACTAGAAAACGGACTGGAAAATGTTCCAAGATATAATACAAAGCGACATCAACCTGAAAATGTCCCTAAACAATGGCGACAATATTAATGCAGCCAGTGACTATCTAACAAAACTAATACAAGATACAGCTCGGCTAGCCACACCCCAAATAGAAACAGAAGCTCGCGAGATCTTCTATCCGAGAGAAATAGGAGACAAAATAGTTGAAAAAAGAGAGTTGAGAAAAAAATGACAGGTAACAAAAAATCGCATAGATGAAACGAACTTGAATAGAGCTATAAGAGCTAAAAAAGTCAATAAGAGAATTTCAGAATTAATCTTTCCAATATAACCTACAGAATCTAACAAACACGGCGGACACAGACTTCTCACTATGGAAGGTGACAAAACGAATAAAGCAGCCTCAGCCTCACCTATAAAAAAAAACAGATAACAGTTGGGCCAGAAGCGACGCAGAAAAGGCAGAGGTATTCGCTAATCACCTAGCTAACGTTTTCAAACCGTATCCTGCAACTCAAAATATACCCGAAATACCTGAATACCTCGAGACCCCACTCCCAATGCACCTACCGAAACAACACACCTCGCCAAACGAAATTCGATAGTGTATAGTAAAAGAATTCAAAGCCAGAAAAGCGCCTGGTCATGACCTCGTCGATGGAAAAATTCTCAAAGAATTGCCCAGGAAAGCCATTGTCTTTATAGCCACATTATTCAATGCCATAATCCGGCAATCTTATATACCGTCCCGATGGAAATCAGCACAAATTATACTTATTCTAAAACCAGGCAAACCCCCGAACGAAGTCACATCGTATAGACCAATTAGCCTGGTACCCACTCTAACTAAAAATCTAACTAAAATTTTTCGAGGAAATATTGCTCAAACGAATGAACACAATAATTGACAGCGACCACCTCATCCCGAAACATCAGTTTGGATTCAGAAACAGACACTCGACAATAGAGCTAGTGAATAGAATCTACAACGCCAAATCAAACTCGATTGAGGAAAAGAAATACTGTTCGGCTGTTTTCCTTGACATAAAACAAGAATTCGACAAAGTCTGGCACGATGGACTCCTATACAAAATAAAACAAACCCTACCTCAATACTTTTTAATCATGAAATCATATCTCAACGCGAGAAAATTCCAAGTACGACAAGGACAAGAGTTCTTACAACTCTATTCAATAGAATCATTCGTACCGCAAAGAAGCGTGCTTGGTCCCGTCCTATACACACTCTTTACGGCCGACCCATCGAAGATAATGCAACAGTCGCAACGTATGCTGACGATACAGCATTCCTAGCAGCTGATATAGATCCAGCCGCAGGATCTAATATACTCCAAGTACAGCTAAATGATATAGAGGAATGTTTTGACAAATGGAGATTAGAAGCCTGCGAAACTAAATCCGTCCATATCACGTTTGCAACAAGAAAGGGGAACTACCCACATGTTAAACTCTATGGTCAGCCACTTCCAATCACAGATGGGATTAAATACCTGGGAATCTACCTCAACAGGAGACTCACGTGGACTAAGCACATAAAAACAAAAAGAAAGCATTTCGATCTAACAGTCAGCAAAATGTATTGGCTCATTGGCAAAAAATCTAAGCTATCGATCTATAACAAACTCATCATCTACAAAACGATATTAAAACCGATATGGACATACGGTATACAGCTATGGGGAACAATTCCTACATCGAAATACTCCAGAGGTTCCAGTCAAAAACATTGAGAATCATCACCAATTCCCCTGGTACGTGACGAATAAACAAATCCACAAGGACCTCAATATAAATCCGATAAAAAAAGAGATACGGCAATTCAGCGAAAAATATCAGCAGAGGATCACCGACCACCCCAATCAACTGGCTTCCATCCTTCTAAATGAACAGCTTAAAAGATTCAAACCAAAAGACCTCCCGGAGCGATTCCCAGCCTAAACCGAGTACATGCGTGCGAGTGAATGTGCGAGTTCACAAACAATCGTAAACACCAGGGAGAGTTATCACTGGACACCCAGCTAAAATTCGCACCAAACCCATCTTAATGTCAACCAAACAGCTGAGTGTTGTAATAATAACAGATTGCCGTTTACTTATTAATAAATAAATTTAAAAAAATGTTTTTATTTTTCTACAAAAGTCGCGTATTTTTAAGTTTTGTACATTATAAACCCATTTCTCCAAAATCGAGTTAAATTCAGTAATAGAGAAATTTTCAAAAATGGACATTGGTTCAAAATGGAATTTAAACAACAAAATGCCTGAAACAAATTATACTTTTTTAAGATATCAAGCAGATAACATCACGCCTTTTGATGGCAATACTAAACAACTCTACAAGTTCATAACACCCTGTGAAAATTTATTAAAAACATTTCAAGATCCAGTAAATCGTGCAGCATCTATTAACATCATTTTTTTAGACACTATTTTAAGTAAATTGCGTGAACGAACCGCCGATCTAATATGCTCGAGGTCAGAGTTGACATGGTAGGGACGATATATTCACTGGAACCAATTCTTCATCACCCACCCTGCTTCTGTCACAAATGAAATGCTTGATTTCTTATTGTATAAAATACGAGTCGATATCAATTGCTTCTTCGAATGTTTATCTTACCGAAAACGGGCAAATAGTATAAGCAGGTACCAAATCTCCTTTGGGGTCTATTCTATTTTAGAAGAAACAAAGCGTTGATATATCCCGCTGATTTATTTCCATTTCTTATATATTTTAGCACTTCATAGCTTGTATATAGAAATATTTTACTTCACATACTTTAAACTGCATGCAACACCACCAAAATTGAATTTGGTAAAGATATTTTGTAAGGACTGTTGAAGATTTCTGAAATTGAATCTTTTCACTTAATGTGTTCTTGTCAAGACACCGCTTAAAGAACATTAAAAACGTATGGTACTACAAATAAAATAATAAATGGAGGGTGAGGAGCAATGAGTAAGCATGAGAAACTTTAGTGTTATTTACCTAGTAATCTCGTTTTAATATAATTAAATCTTGACTATTAAGAGCACGTGCTCACATGCTATTATTAAGCGTGTGTGTTTTTAAACAAGCAACTAGTGACATAGGTAATATAAATTTAATCAATTTTATAAAATGTTTTAATTTGTTTTTGTTTTCATATTTCGTGATATATTTTGTTTTCAATTTAATACGTGAAGTGGAGCGAAACAATAAAAGAAACGAAGGAAACTCCATGGAAAATAATATATTATCTTTCTATTGAAATAAAGCCAATGTTCCTTCATTTAGTATTTCGTAACGTAATTTTTTAACTTCCGTGTTATCTTGTGAATCCGTGATATTTTTTGACCTATTTTTCGGCGCCTTGAGGGACAACCACCTCGTAGTAACGACATCTAAAAAAAACATAAATATGTACAATATAAAAAACTGATTTTATCTCGTATTTCAAGCTTGTTTTATCGCAGGGGAAATAACATACGACCTATCATTAATATTCAATTATTCAAATAACATCTATTATATTATAATAGTAGAATAATATATCCGTACGCACAAAATAAATAACTTTTATTATTCTCTGCTTTCAAATAAGTAAACAGGAAAATACTACAACTTGTATTTATTTCACGAAACTGATGATAATATGAAGCTTAGCACAATATTCATAGGAATATTTATATATCAAGTTAAAGCTTTAATAAAACTTGCGGAAAATGAAAATCTGGAAATTTTCAAAAACTTTCTAACCAAGATTGTTTTATTCCCTGCCGAACATTATACAATTATTGGTATAATAGGCACTCATACAGCGATTGCAGAATGGTTTATAAGAGAACGGATACATTTGGAATGTCCTGTAATGCTTTGGCACAACCAACGTTTCAACACAACCTCAGTAACTTATCGCACCAAAGACCTATACGGCTTTATGGAAGATGTGAACGATTTCGACAACTATATGGACTATGTAAACGAATGTCCTTTCTTGCATCGCCGAGGACGATTCACTATAATTATCAGTCGAGAATTTGGTGATACCGAATGGTTGGACGATGTTATGAAAAGGATATGGTTCTATAATATATTAAACTTCAATGTTATATTTAATTTATTGGGAGAGTTAAAAATTGCTGGTTATAATCCCTTTCAATAAGACTGTTTATTATTTAGAGAAAACTGCTGAAATGTTTCCGAACAAATTAACCAACGTTTATCAGTATCCAATTAATGTTGGAGTAATTGAAGATGATATAAAAAAAAGTGTGCCTAATATGTCGTTAGTAGGGATGGATTTCATTGAATTAAAGGAGGTTGTAAGAGAAATGAACGCGTCGTTAAATATTAAAATACTTAGTGACTCTCAAACGATTCCGAATATGGTATCGCACCAATTTGTAGATGTTTTCTCTATAAAAACGTTAATTTTTGAGATAGAAACAACCTTAGCGTACACCTACCCTTACAATAGAGACGATCTAGTTGTGCTAGTACCAAAAGCCAAACTAATTCCTTTGTACATGTACATTTTTTATACGTTCGATCTGGAATCGTGGAAATATATTGCAATTACCTTATCAACATTTCTAGTCCTCAAGAAATTCTTGCAATTGGTAAATATCAAGTGTGGCAACAAAATTATAAATATTTGCTTAATATGTTTTATTGGAATTATATTGAATATATTTCAATGTTCTCTAACTGGAGCTCTAACGAAACCGAAATACGACAAAGACATAGACAATGTTCGAGAATTGAGAGATTTAAAAGACAATTTAAAAATTCCAGTTGCAGATTATATATATAAAAAAATGTGGAATGTTCTACCAGAGTTTAGACATAAATTTACAAACATCATTGTTTCTAAATTACTGTACAGCATTCAAAGAGGTGATAGTAGTTACGGTTATATCGGCCAGCATAGTCAGGCCAGCCTTTTTGGAGATTTAAGAGATGTAGATGGGAAACGCTTTTATCACATGGTTTCTGAATCCTTATTGCCCTCATGCACTGGATATACTTTCTCTTCCAGGTCTCCATATTATGGATTCTTTAATGAGAAGCTGATTTTATTTGAACAATATAGGATAAGTACCCTGTTGGACACTTTCGAATTGAAGCATTTCAAACAAAGTGATGTGAAAAGGGATACCGAAACAACTCCCATATTGAAGATTGCTCATTTACAATCGGCATTTCTAATTTTGATAATCGGTAACATTGCTGGCTTTTTAATTTTTCTTTTGGAAATTTTCAATAGCTTTTATATTAAATATATATATTAAATATAGTTATTCTATTAACCAAGTAATTATAAAACATGGTATGATATTGAATGTAACACATTTTTCTCTAAATACTTTAGTTTTTATAGAACATATAGTTTTAGTTTTCTTAATAAATAATAAAAACGGTTACTGTAATTTAGCTAATAAAATACAAAACCCAATTATTTCCATTCTGTTCATTACAAGATATAATATTTTGATTTTTGGATATAATCTTTTGATGTTAGTTAACTTATCAAACGATTTGTAATATCGAACACCTGGTAACAACAAATTGACTAATTAATATCAACCGAATTTGTTCTTGTATGTACATAATGGAACACTTGTCTGGATAAACCAAAAATTTTGGGAAATTTGTTTCATATTAAAGAAAAGCAGATATGGCACTACATCTGTAAATATAAAGTGTTGTTAACAATTCAAACAATTATGGATTGTCAGAATTCTAAGCTAATTGGTGTTCAATTTGAGTCACTTTGTAGTTGGAATAGTCGATTATGCGAAATAGGATCTATATAAAATAGAATTATAAAAAGGAAAAGAAATAGCAGCAATATAATGTTTAATGATTTATAATTGACAGTCACCTTGGCTGCCACAGTCCACAAGTCAAAGGCAAACCAGCAGAGTAATTTGTCGAGTAAAACTTCCCATAAGAACAGTAACACAGGTTAAAAACGGTAAGGGCCCCTAAGCTTGTGTCAAAAGAACTAGACACCACCAGGCAAAAGTTTGGGAAGGGGAAGCGCCGAAATCCAAAGATTAAAAACATGTATTATAAAAATTAACGTAACTATAAAATAGATGTCTCACTTACTGTTAGTTTATAACATTGAGTTTCTTCTGAACATCAATCATTACTGGCCAAATAACACCAGAACTGGCCTGGCCAACCCAAATGGTTTCACGAGCCACTATGATGAAGCGTAACGTTTCAGCACTTGCTTTTAAAAATTCTAATTATACACATGTACTAATATATAAATAAAAATGCAAAATTAATAAAACCTTATTTTTTACAATGATTCAATATAATTGAGCCGTTTATTATGAAAGTAACCTAAGCCCATTTGTAAACTCTCCACTTTATATTTTATCACTTTTTATTTAAATTTCTACGCTAGTAGTTAATCCTTTATTGGCATAAATTTAGTTTCCAAATTTGTGATTACAACTTATATAGCATATTAACTAAACCTACATTCAAAACAAAACCAAAATCACTATATCTTAAAAATCACAAAAACCAAAAAGAAATATAATATAATATAAAAAAGAAATATAATATAAATACTAAATCTTTTAGCATTTGTCCGACGATTACTGCAATGACCCTGTTATAAAATATTCCACGAAATATTTCTGAAAAACCGTTCGGTTGATTACAGTATTAACCCTATAATAAAACAGATAAAATATTTTTGGAAATTGGGTATTATAACAACGACCCTATCGTAAAACTAATTTCCTTGAAAAGCCTTCTTCGGAAAGGCCCGTTGCCGCTACAGGCTTATCGTTACTAACAAAACGGCTTTCGTCCGTCCACAACACATGCTAAAAAACCGATTGTCATTCATCTCCAAGTTTATCATCACTTGGGTAACATAATTTATTGTTCGTTGTTGATGTTGATCTGAGAAGTGTTCTAAGTTTATAATCGTGATAACTATTTTCTTTCAAAATGTTTTGTACCGAACTATATTTTAAATTCAACTCACGACGAACAACTCATGCTTGTCGAATCGAGTACATTGTATGGTCTTCAAAATACTGTAAAATAGTGGCAATGGTATTCTCATAATTGAACCTTTTAACAACTTTTCTTCCCTTTCGAGAGGAAACTGCCTCGTTATTTGCACGTAAATTGCGTTCTAATCTAGCAAATATTTTTAAGCTTGGAATAACACGTTCAGGATATCTCTGGGCGTATAACTGAACTGCTCTTCTAGGTATCTTTTGAGATTCCCCAAAAACTAATAACATATCGACTTTTTCGTTGTGCGTGAACATTTTAATAACCTCTCAACTAGTGCCGTTCGGAAGCGGCGATAAACTGCTAAGTCCCGTATATTAGTGGATGATGCGTTCCACAAGTATGCGCGAGAGGTTGCCTAAGCGCTCGGAGAGTACGGCACCTTAAGAAGATAACTAATTTTTCAAATGAAAACTTAAGATTATACATACTAACGTATATTGATAATATGTTGTTAATGTCTTATAATAGAGCTGAGATATCGAGTTTGGCTCTCTCTGCACATACAAGAACAAATTCGGTTGATAATGATTAGTCAATTTGTTGTTACCAGGTGTTTGATATTACAAACCGTTTGATACGTTAACTGACATGAAAATATAAAAATCTAAATATTATATCTTGTAATGAACAAAATGGGAATAATCGAAATAATTGGGTTTTCTACTTTATTAGCTAAATTAAGGTAACCGATTATATTATTTATTAAGAAAAATAAAACTATATGTTCTATACTAACAATTTAATTAGAGAAAAATCTGATACATTTAATATCACAGCATGTTTTATTATTGCTGTGTTAATAGAATAACTATATTTAATATTTATATTTAATATAATAGCTATTGAAAATTTCCAAAAGAAAAATTAAAAAACCAACAATGTTGCCGATTAGCAAAATCAGAAATGCCGATTGTAAATGTGCAATCTTCAATATGGGAGTTGTTTCGATATCACTTTTCACATCAGTTTGTTTGAAATGTTTCAATTCGAAAGTTTCCAACATGGTACTTATCCTATATTGTTCGAATAAAATCAGTTTCTCATTAAAGAATCCAAAATATGGAGACCTGGAAGAAAAAAGATATCCAGAGCATGAGGGCAATAAGGATTCAGAAACCATGTGATAATAGCGTTTCCCATCTAAATCTCTTAAATCTGCAAAAGCCTTGGTCTGACTATACTGGCCGACATATGCGTAACTACTATCACCTCTTTGAATACGGTCCAGTAATTTAAAATCAGTGATGTTTGTAAATTTGTGTCTAAACTCTGGTAGAACATTCCACATTTTTTCATACATGTAACTTGGAACCCGAATTTTTAAATTGCTCTCTCTCAATTCTCGAGCCCCGTCTATGTCTTTGTCGAATTTCGGTTTCGTTAGTGCTCCAGTTAGAGAACATTGAAATATACTCAATATAATTCCAATAAAAGATATTAAGCAAATATTTATAATTTTGTTGCCAAACTTGAAATTTACCAGATGCAACAATTTCTTAAGGACTAGAAATGTTGATAAGGTAATTGCAATATATTTCCACGATTCCAGATCGAACGTATAAAAAATGTACATGTACAATGGAATTAGTTTGCCTTTTGGTACTAGCACAACTATGTCGTCTCTATTGTAAGGGTAGGTGTACGTTAAGGTCGTTTCTATCTCAAAATCTAACGATTTTATAGAGAAAATATCTACAAATTCGTGCGCTACCAAATTCGTAATCATTTTAAAGTCACTAAGTATTTTAATATTCAACGACGCGTTCATTTCTCTTATAATCTCCTTTAATTCAATGAAATCCATCCCTACTAACGACATATTAGGCACACTTTTTTTAATAATATCTTCAGGTACCCCTACATTAATTGGATACTGATAAACGTTGGTTAATTTGTTCGGAAACATTTCATTAGTTTCCTCTAAATAATAAATAGTCTTATTGAAAGGATTATAACCAGCAATTTTTAGCTCTCCCAAAAAATTAAATATAACATTGAAGTTTAATATGTTTTCCAACCAAATCTTTTGGATTACATCCTCCAACCATTCGGTATCACTAAATTCTTGACTGATAATTATATTGAATTGTCCTCGGCGATGCAAGAAAGGACATTCGTTTACATAGTCCATATAGTTGTCGAAATCGTTCAAATCTTCTATGAAACCGTAAAGATTTTTGGTGCGATAAGTAACTGAGGTTGTGTTGGAACGTTGGTTGTGCCAAAGCATCACAGAACATTCCAAATGTATGCGTTCCCTTATAAACCATTCTGCAATCGCTGTATGAGTGCCTATTATACCAATAGTTGTATAATGTTCGGCAGGGACTAAAACAATCTTGGTTAGAAAGTTTTTGAAAATTTCCATATTTGCATTTTCCGCAAGTTTTATTAAAGCTTCAACTTGATATATAAATATTCCTATTAATATTGTGCTTAGCTTCATATTATCATCAGTTTCGTGAAATAAATACAAGTTGTAGTATTTTCCTTTTTACTTATTTGAAAGCTAAGAATAATAAGAGTTATTTGTTTTGTACGTACGGATATATTATCATATTATTATAACATAATAGATGTTATTTGAATAATTGGATATTAATGATATTTCACATGTTATTTCCCGTGATACAAACAAACTTGAAGTGCGAGTTAAAATCAGTTTTTTATATTGTACATATTTCAGTTTTTTTGTAGATGTGGTTAGTTGGAGGTTCGAGGTGGCAACTGACGTGACCTGCACAGGTCCACAGGTCCGTCAAAAGAATTGATTTTCAATCTTGCTCCGGTCGCCTACGCAGGTTAAAACTGGACAGGTCTATTCCCACACACGCTCCGGTCTACCTGCGCAGGCAAACCTGCACAGGTCCTCTTCGCCGGACCGTTGTGTATTTGGCGGGCATTATATTTATTGCAATCGAAAGAAAATATATGATTTTACGTGGAGTTCTCTTCGTTTATTTTATTGTTTCGTTTCACTTCACGTTTTAAATTGAAAACAAGATATATCACAAAATATGAAATCAAAAACAAATTAAAAAAACATTTTATAAAATAGTTCTAATTTATATTGTCTATGTCACTAGTTGCTTGTTTAAAAACACGCACGCTTAGTAAGAATATGCGACCACGCACACTAAATTGTCAAGATTTAATTATACTATATCGAGATTACTAAGTAAATAAAACTAAAGTTTATCATGCTTACTGATTGTTCTTCACCCTCCATTTATTATTTTATTTTTAGTACCATGCGTTTTTAAAGTTCTTTAAGCAGTGTCTTCACAAGAATACCTGGAGTGAAGAGATTCCATTTTGGTGGTGTTTAAAAGTCTGTGAAGTAAAATATTTTTATATACAAGCTATCAAGTGCTAAAAAATATAAGAAATGGAAATAAATCTGCGCGATTTACCAACGCTTTGTTTCTTCCAAAATAGAATAGACGCCAAGGAAGATTTGGTACCTGCTTATACTATTTCACCGTTTCCGGTAAGATATGCATTCGAAGACGCAATTGATATTGACTCGTATTTCATACAATATGAAGTCAAGCATTTCATTTGTGACGGAAGTAATATGTATTGAGGTGGTCAAGTGGGTGTCCAGTGGAGAGGTATATTAAACAACTATATAGGCTTAACAACATATATTATATTATATATTGACAGGACTAAGACCTTTTAAAAATACGTCTTGACACTTCGAAGGGTGGGAGCAGAGAGACCGACGTCTCGTCTGCGATCACCTGACTCCACTCTTATCTCTTAAAATACAATAGTCTCCTTGTCTCACTCCCTCACTCTCTTATTTGCGACCACCTGACTCGATTCTTATCACTAAAAACAAAGAACACTCTGAAGGATGTCATACGAATAATAAGTACATGCTTCAATACACATTTCCTCCCCCTTATATAAATTTACAAAATACACAAAATACAATAATTAAACAATTTACAAACACAATTTACACTTTATTTAATAATTTGTACACACTTCTTATCCACATGATACGCCATACGAAAATTTGTATCCACGTCACCAAGCAATATGTATTGAGGTGGGCAAGTGGGTGACCTAAAGTGAAATATATAAATGATAACTATTACGACTTTATTATCGTATATTTAAATAAACTTTAGAGAATAGGATTTAAATTAAAAAAACATATTAATTCAGGAAGCCTTTAACTATTGTCTAAGCTAAGTATTGTATTGCAATATATTTTATTGTATTGAATTGTGACGTATTCTATATGTACTAATGTATATTCAAAGAAAAATTTATAATTGATTGATTGACTTCTTTACACTTTGAAGGATGGGAGAAGAGAGACCGTCAATCCCCACCTGACTCTACTCATATCACTAAATCCACGTAGCAAGTACAAAAAGTACAAGATTCAATTCACTGGTAATGATACGCACATACTTTAATTGTGGTAATAATATACGTTAGAATAGTGTTTTTCAACGTCGGCTCCGTTCCGCGAGTTAATTATGCTAGTCTAGAGATTTTTTTTGTAAATTATATATTTTGTGATTTTTGAATGGTGAAATGTTTGTCATGTATGATAAACTATAAGTAAAAATGTCAAATGCGAAGTGTCCTACACCAGCGACAGAAGAATAATGTAATGAAGCAAGGCATCATAAAGAGCGCCTCAATACTATCTAGCTTTATTTGATCGACAGAGAAGCTTTTATTGGACTAACAATAATTCATAATTATAACTATATAAATGATTATACATTGAGAAATCGGTAGAGACTATTAGATAAACAAAATTAATAGGTAATAATGGATAACTACAATAGATGTAACATTTATGCATTTTAAGGACACCATTAGTTAATGAATTAGTAAATGTTAACTGGACACACAGCAAAAATAAAATATACTATTGATTCATCTAAAATAATAACAAACGTTAATTGGAACGTCGAGCACTCTGGAGGAGGACAAACGAACAACAATAAAACTTACAGTACACTACATTTCCTCCCCCTTACAAAAAGATACAATATACGGAATAAACTAATAATTATAAAAATAATGCATAAAACAATAATCATTCTAAACACTATATTTGAAATAATGAATTTTACACAGGTTGTCCGCAAATCTGACTGGGGGTCTAACAATTCTACCCGAACGTGTTCTAATTTCATTAGTATCAGGACTACTGTGGCAAGATGGACCAATTGATAATCTTAGCGGTAACGGCTGATCAACTGTGACTGCCGGTCTGTATAAATCAAAATCCACTGATCGATCATCACGTGGACCACTCGCAGTAGCATCCTTAAGTGAACTTAACTTAATTTGGTTATAATGAACCTTCTTTATATCTCCCCCTTCGAACAACTTTATTAAATACGTCATTGGACTGACTTTCAATTTTATGACTGCCTTTAACCATTTCTCTGGACTTTTTATGTCTTAGGAAAACTAACACATTAGTTCCTTCTTCGAAAACTATTGACGACCTATCCCTACTATGACGTTTAAAACCTTTATCCTTTTTAGACATTAATGACAAAAGGGTACGAGTGACGTAATACAACAAACTAGCCATTGGCGAAACACCTGTTACGGACGAAGGCGTTAATCTGTAGCTACACAGACAATCTGTAAAACGTTGCTGAATAGTAAGATTTTCTTCTGATAACAGCGATCTACTGATATCTTCTGATAACGCGAACTACCTTCTGATAGCAGAGATTTTACTAACAACTTTTTAAATGTTTGGACCGACCTTTCGGCCAACCCATTAGACTCTGGGTTGCATGGCGCTGTAAATAACAATTTGATACCTTTGCTATCACAAAATTCTTTAAATTTGAACTATGAAAATGCAGGAACAAACAATAGTATAAGGATATATATTTTTGGTAAACAATGGCACGGAGCCTAGCACCTGGGAAGAGTAGGATGGACAGTACTCCTTAGCCGTAGTAAAGACGACCTGTCTAGGGGTGACAATCCCGAATAATAAGCCTTCCAAGCTAACAACTTAGTATTAGTAGTATTTTGGAACAATATAGGTATACATTGTGGGAAGACTTAGAAGATATTATCTCTAAACTTGCAAAGAGGCACACCGTCATACCCACGAATAATATTCTTCAACTGAGCATGAAGGAAAATTTTTCTAAATGCGCTACCCCAGGTGGTAACTAATCCACCCTCACCTATGGTGAAGTTAGCGGACCTTCGGAATCTGGGGAGTCTGTACCAACAGATTACACAACAAAAAGGCGCGGTGAAAAAGGCGCGCGACAAAAGGGCGCGGCAAAAAGGGCGCGGCGACAAAAGGGCGCGGCGACAAAAGGGCGCGGCGACAAAAGGGCGCCTGCAAAAAAGGCGCCTGTTACAAAAGGGCGCATATTATAACTAGCTTGAATGTATGTTTCAGGTCAGAAAAGCAAAGTTTTATTCAAATTTGATACGTCAAAATGCAACAAATAAAACCGTCTTAAAATTCACACGACACGTTTAGGAATTACGAATGTACACAAACATAACTCGAAAATTAAAAATTGAAGTTAAAATTGTGGGCCAATCCACGCAAATAGTCAATCAATGGCCTATTTTCATAATCAGAAACGATATTCTTAGTGCGGATGGCGCAGTCTTTATAATTTTTTCGAGGTGGTGCGCCGTTAGCACCAGCCATGAGTTGTTCAATTTTGAACTCGTTGTAACTCTGTTCTTTCTTCAGGCAATCAATAAATTTCCATTTGTTAGGATGGAAAGCTCCAGCAGTTTCGTCAAAACTGCGATGCCACCCTTCAATGGAATTATTGGTTTTTGGAAGGTCTCTGTTGACAGCTTCAATGCAATTCTAAAATGCATGAGAAAATAAGGGTTCTCGCCGCCTTCCTCAACGATATGGTCTGCCAATCCACGTATCTTCAAAATAATCAGTGACTGGGAGAATTATTTGCTCAGTTTCAACGAGTTCTTCAGTATAACGTCGTCTAACATCGGAAACTGTTTGAATTTTTCTCCTCACACATTGTGTGAAATGAAAGAAGCAGCCCCGCTGTTCAGCTTCAGGAAATTCCGCCGAAAAAGCGTTTACAGCAGCCGTTTCAAAATCAGACATCATCGATTCTGGATTTAAATCTGGGTGAATTTCTTTTATTTTGGAATAAAAGCGTCGATAAATTGATTCAGACTTATTAGGTAAAAGAGCAAAAATAAGTGGAATGGACACATTCAGATGTAAACCATGGAGAGTAAACAATTGTGTGAATAAAGAAGGTGCAGTTTTAAAAGTTCCATCACAGTACCAATGCTTCTGAAACTGCAGAAGATCCATGTTTCGACGGGTTGAGAATATGAGGAATCGGTCGGCGTCTTCAGGACCGCTATCGTACAGCAAAAATGGCTGACCAGTTAGCGTTACGGTAAATTCTTCTGGAATTCGTAAATCTTCTAAGAGTGCAAGTGTTGGTAAGAAGCCGTTTTCGCGTCGACGAATTCGTTGAACCATCCGCTTGAGTGACACAATGCTTGGTAGCTGACCAGCAATAGCTGCTTCGACATTCGAAGTTGTTTCGGCAATGATTTGATGAGTAGTTCCTACAAAAAACAATATTGACGTTTGAGACTTTTTTACTTAGTTTAGCAGAATGTTTCTAAAAATTAAGCTTAAAAATTATTGCAACAACAATATTAATTTTTTTTGCTAAATTACAATTATAAGCTGTAAAAATATACCGTGCTGGTTAGTTGCTACTAAAAACAATATTGACGTTTGAAGCTGTTTTACTTATTTTAGCAGTGTCTTTTTAAAAATTAGGTTTAAGAACTATTGCAACAACAATATTCAACTTTTTGCTGAATCACAATTATAAACTGCAAAAAATTACCATGCTGATTAGTTGCTGCTTGACGTAGATCTGCGACGACTTCCTCTGCTTGGGTAACGGCTATATTGGCGACGTGATTATGTGCTGTTTCTGTGACGATGCGATCACCAATTGTATGACAAAGTCCCCGACAACTATGTGTCCGATACTCAATACATTTGCAAATAACTTTCTCCTTTATTTCTTTCTCACTACGGAAAAGGAATCCATTATGTTTTAAAAAATTGTTATTCTTTTGACTAGTCACAAATTCAAGCGGCATTATAGACAAAATTATTTGCAATAAGGGCACACAACAACACCAGACATTAATAGGTATTGTAGTGCTGCGCCAGATATACAGTAACTCGTTCCAATTCTGTAAACGTTTCAATGTGCTCATCTTTATTGTTACACACGTAATGGCGCCCTTTTGTCGTATGCGCCGTTTTTGCAGGCGCCTTCTTGTATAAGCGCTCTTTTGTCGCCGCGCCCTTGTGTCGCCGCGCCCTTTTTGCCGCGCCCTTTTGTCGCGCGCCCTTTTTGCTGCGCCCTTTTGTCGCGTCACCGTACCAACATGCTTTTAGGATGAGTCGGAGCATCCTGAAATCACCTAACGTAAACTCAGACCAAGACGGCAAAGCTTCTTCGCAACATTTAATTCAAACTCACTGCTAAAAGTGGGTAAACTGAAACATTTGACTGATTCACTAATACGACACAACATAATACTGACAGCAGTACAGGTAACCAGATTTACGGACGAACATGCCTTCGAGTTCCAAAGCTACATAATCCTCAAAGGAAAAGTGGGTCAGCGGGTAATGAAGAACGTATCCCACCTAGGTACAGGATTTATAGTCAGTCACACGAGGCTGGATTCAGTCACCGACTTTACCTCCCCGAGTAGTCATGTATCCATCCTCTCTCTAAAATGCCCAAACAAGCGCTACAGTATAGCCAATGTGCATGCCCAAATCAACCAGGAAAACGGACGCAATTCAGACAGAACTGATGAATTCTGGGAAGACTTAGAAGATATTATCTCTAAACTTCCAGAGAGGTACACCGTCATACGGCTGGGTGACTTCAATGCTCAATTGGGAAGAGAGAAAAAATATAGAAACATAGTGGGCAATTATCCGGCGCATATGCAAACCAACCGCAACAGAGAACGATTGGTGGATCTGTGTAGGACTTTTGGGTTGCTCATGAAGTCTACAGCCTTCAAACACTTGCTAAGGAAGCAGAATACTTGGATTTCACCTAATACCAACCTTAGTGAATTCCAAATAGATCATGTGGCCATTTCCGAAAATCTCAAAAGGAAATACAAAACGTGAACGTACCAAGAAGCGTCAATCTGGACTCAGACCACTACCTCTCAAAGATCAAAATAAGGCTCCAGCCTAGAAACACTAGATTACACAGAACCTCCAAAATGGTAAGATTTGAAGTAGAGAGACTCAAGAATAGTCAAGAAGTAAGTCAGAGATTGAACAATACAGATCTAAACAGCTGGGACTAACTACAGGAGACTCTTGTCAAGGCGTCAACTACCGTGGAATTCCTCTCGTCCCGGTGACATACAAGATTCTCTCGAAGGCGTTACGAACAAGGGCTGAAAATCATCTGGATAGTCAACTGGGAGAATACCAGAAGGGCTTGCTGTGTTGAACAGATCCTCAATCTTAAAACTGTACTTGCATACTCCAAGATGAGAAACCGCAGGGTGGTCGTCACCTTTGTTGATTTTAGGAAGGCCTAATTTTAGGAAGACTGATAGAGACACGCTTAACAAAATACTCCAGGAACTAGAGCTAGTCAACAAAACTTACAGACTTAGCCCAGAAACTTTGATCAACACCCATTCCAAGGTTAAATTTATTTCAGAAAGCTTCGAAATAAAAACTGGAGTGAGACAAGGAGTTGGACTTTCCCCACTTCTCTTCAACTGTGTCCTTGAAAAAGTTATGAGAGAATGGCGCAAGAAATTGATAAATTTGGGTGCTCGGAGTAGTATCTACCTGGAACGTAAGAACGATGGACTGGTTGTAGATTGCATGGCCTTTGCATATGACATGGCACTGTTTGCTGATTCTCTTGAGATGGCAACAGTGCAGGTAAATTCCCTCAGAAAACAGGCTGCCAAAGTGGGGTTTCAAGTGTCTCTGGTGAAAACAGAATTCTTCACCAATCGGATCAGAGAAGCAAACAGAGAGATGTTACTAGAGCAAGGAAACATCAAGAGGACTAGGAGAAATTCAAGTATCTCGGCGAATGCATTGAACCCAGCTTATCAGAAAGAGCATCATTTTCAAAGAGAGAGTCAACAAATTACAACTAGCCTATAGACGGACTAAGAACACGTACAAAAAGAAATGCCTGTCACGCAACCTGAAACTTAAGCACTACACATCAATCTTGCGAACAGAAGCCCTGTATGCCATGGGGCGTGTTTCCTTGAACCGACGAGGTCTGGTAGAGAAAGTCTGGAAATCAGAGAGAGAAGCATCCTCAGGAAGATCCTAGGCCCGGTAAGGGAAGATTTGGAATTCCGAGGGCGGCATAACTCTGAGCTTTGCGAACATATTGAGATGCTCTCTGACTGTGCAAGGAAAAGAAGGGTAGCTTTCTATGGCCACGTTGCAAGATTGCCTCCAAACCGACTAGTTGAACCGTATGTTCCTCTTTTGGCAAAACAAGAATGTTCGTACCACTTGGGTGACAGAAACCGCGAAGGATATTAAAGTACTGGGAATAATAGATCTCAAAACAGACAGTCTGTGAGACGCACGCTGAAGGAAGTCCTTGGATATCAAGTAAAACCCCGAAGGAAAGGTACCCCCTGGACAGGAGAGAAAAGGACCGGCAGAAGATGCGACAATACTGGGAAAAGATCAAAGCCAACAGTTGAACAAGCGTGGTCCATAGTAGGCCTATTCTAATGAAGAAAAAGAAGAACACTATTCTATCTAATAAAATAAAATTATATAATCCTCTATTTGTTGACTTAAGTCAAAATGATTTGGGAATATGAATAGAAAATAATGAATTGAAGATGTCTTCGGCAGCCATGGACCAGTAGGCAGTGCTAGGTAGGCTCGTAGTAAGTTAGGGAATTGACCAAAGTTATTGGCAGTACGGATCTCCAGAGGAAGCTTATTATACATCCTGGTAACGAAATAGGACCAGAGTCCCATGTCATGCGTGGTCAATCCCCTGGGAGCCGCTGCCCAGGGTGCCGCTCACCTCCCTGCTGGTTCCATGGCCATGCTCGACCACACTTAATCGCCCTAGGAATTCCACACACACACATCGCATAACTATGAACTTATACAGCTCATTGTCAGTTAGACGAAGTATCTGCAACTCGTTACATCGCACCTGCCGAATCCGTCCTCAGCTTACCCAGCATAGATCTTAACATATTATTTTATGACTCCACGGCGCTGTGCAATGTAGAAGCATAAGTGCCTCCCCACGACAGCAAACCATAGCTGAGGACGGATCGAACAAGAGCATAGTACACATAACCGTCTTTACCATAAGTGCACACGGGGCACGTGCCCAGGGCCCCCCTCGACAGGGAATGGAAATGTCGAGGGAATTGGACAGGGAATCGCCCCGAAAGGCCGATATATTCGCTTACACTATACAAGATTTTTTTTTCTATTTTATGTAGATATAACCCTACAAAAGGTAGAAAATATGTACAAATACTTTCATACAAAGTATGACATTTTCTAGGGTTGGAAAATTTCCGATAGTGGCGTGATTTTATTTCGACCCAACAATTCTATTTTTATTGTGTCTTAAAATTATTTCAATTTTTAGTTTCTTTATTTCTAGGTTCTTAATATTAGATAATTACATATTATACTAAGATTACGATAAAGCGACCAATAGGTCCTAACATCTGGTCGGGGCACTAATGGTTTTGAATGCGTTTTGGGGCTGTTTTATGACCGCTACAAGCTTGCAACTGTTTGTGACAACTAATGGTTTAAACAATGTAATATTTAAACTTACAAACTTTATATATAAGTATTTATTTTCTGTAGTTGTAAATATTAAAAATAGAAACAACTAAGTGCATTTGGGGTTGGAATTCTTATGTTATTAGTGGGGACAGGCAAATGGGAACGGAGAGTAAGCAAGCCTTCCTGCTCTTAACAATATATAATTATCTTCAGTTTAAATCCATCTTTCTTGCCACCAAGATACCAAAGTAATAGAAGTGTTAGAAGTGTGTTGATAATAGAAGTGTTGACGTGTTCGTTTATTTATTCATTTTATTATGTCGATAAGAACATATTTAAGTGGTTCATAAAACAGAAAAAAAGTTGTAGCTCAAAAAGAATTAACCAGAAACTTCCTAAACTCACTTCATTTTTTACGGTTGAAGAAGCAAATACGCTGAATTAATTCTTCACCTTCATCACCTCAAGATCGAAATACTTCTGAATCTCCACTGGAAAAAGATCCTACATGAGACAAAAAGGACCAAAACACATCAAATGCTGAACTCCACTTAAAGCTACTATGAGTTAATAACTACAAGCTTGGAAAATGTTTACCTGATCCTGATACGTACTTTGACGAAATTTTAACAGAAGAATTATGCGTTATTTGGATTCGACAAGGTTAATAAGTCAGAGTATTTCCAAAATAAAAATTATGACTTCTCCGAAACTTCTACAAGTTTTCCAGATTAAAGCGATAAAACAAAAACTAGATATTTGAATAAAAATATTTTCACCCGAAAATTAACGAATGGTGAGTTCTTAGAAAGAAAATGGCTTCATTATTCTCCTTCGAAGAAACCTGTGTACTACCTGTGTTATTGATGGCGTCTATATACTACTACTGGACATAATTTGAGTTCTCCGAATGGATATAAAGATTGGAAGCATATAAGTAACTTGTATACTTGAGCATGAGAACAGTTTACAGCACATGCAATTAATGATACATTATGTCGCAAGAAGCAAAACTACGGGACGAGTTGACAGTGAGTTGCTGTCTCAATATAATACAGAAGTCAATTCTTGGAAGAATGTACTTACAAGAAATAAAAAGTAGTATTTGTTCGTTTCTACAGGTCTTGCTTTTCGTGGTGATAATGAGATATTGGGGTCTCAAAATACCGGGAATTATTTGGGATGCTTAGAACTGATTTCTGAATTTGATCCTTTTCTTGCTGTTCATATACGAAACTGGAAAAACGTGGAAAAGGAATTACATCATATTTGTCTTTTTAATCTCTACGTGGCTGACATGGAGAAAGTGTTGACAGATGGTTAAGCTGCAGGCGTGGTTATAGGGAGAAGGAAAGTGTGGAGCTTAGCCTACGCGGACGATATGGTAGTGTTCGCTAAAACCGCAGGAGAAATGAAGGAGTTGATTGAAAGGCTGAGAGGTTATTTTGAAAAGAGAGCTGAATGTAAACGTGGGAAAAACTAAATAGATGCGTTTTAAAAAGGGCGGGGGGGGTAAATATAGGAAGGAACGTTTTGAATGGCTACGAAAGGAAATTGAGGAGGTACAAAAGTTTAGGTATTTAGGACATGTGTTTGGAACTGGGTGCAGTAATAGGGAGCATGTGGATTATGTGTCAAAAAAAGCGTGGGTGGCGGTAGAACGCATGTGGAATGCACAAGTAATGGAGATCTAGTTTTGAAGGGAACTTTAGGTTAGGTTAGGTTAGGTTTTTTTGTTAGGTTGTTAGGTTGCACACATTTCCATGTGTGTGAGAAGTGTTTTGACGTATGGTTCGGAAGTATGGGGGACTAGAGAGGAAGAGAAGAAAGAGAGGGTTCAACAAAACTTCTACAGGAAATTCCTAAAGTTGGACAAATCGACACCAGGCTACATAGTTCCGCAAGAGATGAATGCCTACAAGGTGGCCGTTTTAGCGGCAAACAGGGTTATAAGGTATGAATACAAGGTGAGTGAAATGGGGGATGAAAGAATAATAAAAGAGGTATTTAGAATGGCAAATCGGGAGGGTGCAAGAGGGAAGAATGGCAATGCGTGGGGAATGAATAAAAGGAAATTATATGAAAGAGCATGGATATCTGGCGAGGGACTAGAAAAACTTAAGAGGGAAGGGGTAAACTGGATGGAAATGCTAGGTGAGCGATTAGCAGAGGTAGAGTTACAGGAACGCCTAGGCCAAATTGCCAACAGTAGATTTTTCAAAGAATATGCAAAGATTCAGCTGCTTGGTCGTTTACCTACCTATTTATATTCAACTAAAGAGGCAGACACGCAGGTCATACTGGCAAGGTTTAGGTGTGGAAATGAAGAAATTGGTAGGAAATACTGGATGAGTGAAGAATATCGGAAGTGCACAGTTTGAGGGGCTGGAGAGGATAGATGGAAACATTGGATAGAAGAATGTACAAGGAGTGAATGGAAGGAACGGGAGAAAAGGCTAGGATAAGAATGGAAGGAGTGTATGGATGAAAGGGGAATTGGTTTGGAATTGTTAAGGAGTGTGAAAAAGTGGAAAGAGCAAATAGGCAAAAAGGAAGAACCTATTCCTTTAGTATGTAACGTGTAGGTAATATATGTATAGTATGCTATTGTATGTAGTTAGGTAAAATATTTTGTATTTTGTATATATGCCAATAAAAGGTTATAATAATAAAAATATTTGTCTGCAAATATTTGTAATGAGTTTATTAATATAATGGGACAGCAAGTTTTAAAATCAATTGCTAACGAAATAAATTCATAAAAATACTACTCTATAAGCGTGGATTCTACACCAAATCTCTCTCACGTTGACCAACTGACCTTCATCGTTAGATACGTAAAAGACGGAGAGCCGATTGAGAGATTTTTGCAGTTTTTCTCTATGGATAAGCATAATGCAGAATACATAGCAGATACTATTTCAAACTTTTTGGAAATCCTTGATATTATTATAGAAGATAGTCGTGGGCAGAGTTATGATAATGAATCAAATATGGCGGTAAAGTATTCTGGTGTTCAGTCAAGTATAAAAGAAAAATCTAAATTTGCAATGTTTGTCTAATGTGCTACACATTTGCTAAATTTAGTAAGTGTTCAGACTGTTGAATGTATTTCGGAAGCTCTAGCATATTTTCAGTTTATACAAGAATTATTCAATTTTTTCTCGGCTTCGACCAAACGATGGAAAATTAAAACAAAGCATTTAGGCGCAAATAAAGTTCTGAAGTATCTCCCGAATACTAGATGGTCTGGACGTGATGATGGTTATTTAAATATTTCTGAAGCTTTGTCCTCAATTGCAAGTGACATCAAAACAAAAAATGGAAAAATTGATACTATACTATTCTTTTAACAGAGATATGTAATGATGTTTTGGGAATTATGAATAAAACAAGCTTAAGTTTACAGAACAGCTCTATTACCATGGACGTTGCAATGAAACTTTACGCATTTTTGATCGATTATGTCAATAATGCACGCAAAATTCGATCAGTACGAATCGGTTGCTAAACAAAAAAATCTAAATGCTGACTATAAAGATAAGTCTGAAAGAAAAAGAATAAGCAGTACACGTGTCACTTTTTTTGAAGGAACGTCAGAATCTGTACAGTTGAATGACAAAAAAAAAATCATGTAGATACACCTTTATTCCTATAATCGACACATTATATGCAATTGTCGTTGTTTTTTTTAAATTGTAAATTTTTAAATTGTAACTTAATCATTAATTTGTATGTATTTATTGTCAATTTTAAATTGTAATTTTAAAAAACTTTAATATTTTATGTATTTATTGTGACTGAATCTATAGATTTTTTATATCTCAAAAGGTAAATAAAGAAATTGAATTTGAATTTAAATTATTGTCCCTGATAAAATTAGTAAAAGATAGAGAACGAGAACGTTCGTTTAATTTAAAGAAAAGAGAACAGATTCTCTTTAAAAGAGAACTGTTGGCAGCCCTATTATCAACCATGTTTCCAGATTTGTCAAAACTTTATCAATAAATTAGCACTGTTACAAATATAACATAAATATACTCGTATAAAGGAACTAGTCTACTTCTTAGATGTATAGTCATTGCTATAACAATAATTATTAGCTAAAGTTTACATTCGCGACAAAATTCATTCCCTAAAATCTAAATATTATATCATGTAATGGAAAAAAATGGAATAATTGGATTTACTATTTTATTAGCTAAATAGTTGCATTTACCATTTGTTTAGTTATTGATTAAGGTCACAGTAAGCCACAGAAACTGGTCGTTTAAAAAATATTTCCCATTCCCAATTACAAATGATGAATAATAGGGATGATAAAAACCAACCTTTAGTTGCATTTACATTATAGTAACCGTCTTTATTATTTAGAATAATACAATTATAGGTTCTATATTTAATACTGTATTATATATAATGTATATTTGGACAAAAATGTGATAAATTCAATATCATAACATGTTTTATTATTGTTGTGTTAAAAGAATAACTATATTTAATCTCTATATTTAATATAAAAACTTGTGAAAATTTCAATGAGAAAAATAAAAAATCCTACAGTGTTACCTATTAGCAAAATCAGAAATGTCGATTGTAAATGAGCAATCTTCAATATGGGAGTAGTTTCCGCCCCTCTTCTCACATCAGTTTGTTTCATATGTTTCAATTCGAAAGTTTCCAATAGAGCATTTATCCTATATTGTTCGAATAAAAGCAGTTTCTCATTAATGAATCCAAAATATGGAGACCTGGGCGGGAAATAATATCCAGAGAATGCGGGAATTATGGATTCAGAAACAATGTGATAAAGGCGTTTTCCATCCGAATCTCTTAGTTGTACAAAGAGCTTGGCGTAACTAAGCTGGCTCAGATAAGCTAAACCACTATCACCTCTTATCATACTATCCAGTATTTTAGAATCAGTGGAGTTTGTAAATTTGTGTCTCAACTCTGATAAAACATTCCAAACTGCTTGAAGCATAGGTTTTGAAACCGGCATTTTTAAATTGCTTTCTCTCAATTCTCGAACCCCGTCTATGTCTTTGTCGTATTTAGGTTTAGTTAGTGCTCCAGTTAGAGAACATTGAAATATATTTAATATAATTCCAATAAAACATATTAAACAGATATTTATAAATCTGTAGTCAAACTTCATATTTACCAGTTGCAAGAATTTCTTAAGGACTAGAAATATTAATAAGGTAGTTGCAACATATTTCCACGATTCCAAATCGAACGTATAAAAAATGTACATGTACAAAGGAATTTGTTTGGCTTTTGGTACCAGCACAACTAGATTGTCTCTTTTGTAAGGGTAGGTATAAGCTAAGGTCGTTCCTCTTCCAACAACTAATATTCTCATACCGCACATATCAACAGATTCGTCCGAGATCATTTTCGATAGGATTATAAAGTCAGCCACTATTTTAATATTCACTGACGCATTCATATTTCTTATAATCTCCTTAAATACAATTAAATCCATCCCTACTAACGGTACATCATGCGGCGTGTTTTTGAGAATATCTTCACGCAGCGCTACATTAATTGGATACTGATAAACGTTCGTTAATTTGTTCGGAAACATTTCATCACTTTCTTTTAAATAATAAATTGTCTTATTGAAAGGATTATAACCAGCAATTTTTAACTCTCCCAATAAATTAAATATAACATTAAAGTTTAATATATTTTCGAACCAAATCTTTTTCATAACATCGTCCAACCATTCGGTATCACTAAATTCTCGACTGATAATTAGAGTGAATCGTCCTCGGCGATGCAAAAAAGGACATTCGTTTACATAGTCCATATAGTTGTCGAAATCGTTCAAATCTTCTATAAAACCGTAAAGGTCTTTGGTGCGATAAGTGACTGAGGTTGTGTTGGCACGTTGGTTGTGCCAAAGCAACACAGGACATTCCAAATTTATCCGTTCTCTTATAAACCATTCAGCTATGGATGTATTGGTGCCTATTATACCAATAGTTGCATAATGCTCAGCAGGGAATAATACAATCTTGGCTAAAAAGTTTTTAAAAATATCTATGTTTGCGTTTTCCGCAAATTTTATTAAAGCTTCCACTTGAAATATAAATATTCCTATTAATATTGTGCTAAGCTTCATATTCTCATCAGTTTCGAGAAATAAATACAAACTGTAGTATTATCCTTTTTACTTATTTGAAAGCAAAAAATAATAAAAGTAATTTATTATGTACATATGGGTTTATATTTTCAGAATAATAGGTGTTATATGAATAATTGGATATTAATTCTATGTCGTATATATGAGATTATATCAGTTTTTTAAGGTACATATAAATTGTATAGTGCTATGTTTGTTTCGAGGTGGTTACTTCTCAAGGCACAGAACAATCGGTCACAAAATATCACGGATTCTTAAACGTTAAAGAATTTCGCGAAAAATACTTAATGAGGGAACATTAGCGTTTTGCAATCGAAAGAAAATATATTATTTTACATGGAGTATCGTTCGTTTTTTTTTATTGGTTCGTTTAACTTCACGTTTCAAATTGAATACAAATTATATCACAAAATATGAAAAACAAAAACAAATTATAACATGTTATAAAATTGCTCCTATTTATGTTGTGTATGTCATTAAGTTGTTGTTTAAAAAGCTTGCATGCTTAATAAGCGCATGCGAGCACGCACACTTAATACCAAGATATAATTATACTAAAACGAGATTACTAGGTAAATTAAACAAAAGCTTCTCATGCTTACCCATTGCTCCTCACCCTCCATTAATTTTTGTATTTTTAGAACCAAGCGTATTGAATGTTCTTTAATCGGTGTCTTGACAAGAATACCTGGTGAGAAGAGATTCAATCTGAGAACTCTTCAACAGTACTGACGAAGTTGCTTTAGTATAGTCAATTTTAGCGGTGTTGTATGAAGTTTAAAGTCCGCAAAGTAAAATATTTCTATATACAATAGTCCGGTCATTTTAGACATAAAAATAGTGATGAAATAAAAAAAATTCCGACAGAGCCAAATCTTCGTAGAGACCTTAGGTTTACCACAAGGAATAAAGTGTCAAAAGTCCCCATCAGTCCCATGTGAGCTTAGGGACTTATTCGGGGCCCAAGGTCAAAATTTTAGGTTTTTTGGATTTTTCTCGAAAACGGTAAGTTTTATCGAAAAAGTACCTCAGAGCAAAGTTGTAGATCTTAAAATTCTCTATAAAAATGGTCCCTATGATTTTTTCTCTAAGACCCACTATTTCCCAGATATTGCGCTTGTAAGAATCACGTTATCTACATAATATGCACACATTTCCACACCACCTGTGAGGTAGTGTATTCGGCGCGTTTTTTTTAACGTGGTATCCCCGGTAGGCCTATTCCACGAATCTTTATGACGTTATTTTCAGGAACAATAATTATTTAATAGTATGAAGTTTATTGATATGGGTTACTGAGTTTAACTGTCGTTCTAACTTTTTTTTATTACTTTAATCTGACTCATACTCTTCATATTCAACTTCAACAATCATGTTTTCTTCAATTTCTTCTAGTTCTTCTTCTTCTCCTTCCTGTTGATGAACGCTTAGAAATTGTTCAAATGAAGATGAATCAGTTGTCTCTTCATCAAAATCACATGAATCTTCCTCTCTTGTATTTAATTGAACATTTGAGCAAGAGACACCTTGGCAATTGGTACACGCTGGAGAACACTGCAACCCTACTTTTTTACAGCCACATTTGGCACTACAACCTTTCTTGCAATTGCAAAAAATAGTGTTAAGAAGTTTTTCTGGAGCAGGGGGCAGTAAAGTTCGAATCGGTTCCAAAGTATTATTTATCAATTTCCAACCCCAGTCTTCAGGGTTCAGTTCATTGCCTTGCCATGTCTGAACTTGATAGTATACTCGAAACAAATGTTGACTAGCAGATGCCGATGTTGGAGGAAGACAAGATAGCTGTACTTGCTTTTTGTTTCGTGTATTTTTTACTAATGTTAAATATCTGTACGTATCTATGCAATCAATTTTTTTTTGAGCTCCATAAACCGCAAGAAGAAACCGAATTCCTTTAGTAATTAGTATTTGAGGTGAAGAATTAATTTCTGTAAATACTTTTGCGCAGTCAATCAAATCATTTTTTTCAAATAATTTTAATACTGAATTTTTGCCCCTTCTAAACATTGCATCCGGTTATCGCATGTAAAAATAAAATAAAGTTTTGGCATTTTGGATAAGCTGATAAACTTTTAGAAGAATATATTTCTGTCCGTTGCTGCGCCTTCCCAGGTTTTAAAAAGTAAATAATTTTATCAGATGGAGTCCTTGCAGTGAGTAGTACTAATAAATCAACATCTTCACCCACTACAATAGTTGTATTTCTTGCATTAAATTGTTCTATTGCTGTTTCAATTATGAGGACATCGGCGTCATTCGGAGCTTGTTTCACGGAAATATTTTCAGCTGTTAATTTGTTACTCAACATAGAAATAAAACGAGATTTATTATTAATGTTTGCAAAAAAATGTTGTTGATTAACTGGAACTGTCATAAATTCGTCAAACATTATGTCGGTACCGGATGTTTTTGTAGCACGACGACGTTGTTCTGCAGCTTTTATGTTCTTTGTTGTGTCACTATAGCCATCAAATACTACCGTAACTGTATGACCATAATGTCTACGTAAATACTGAACATATTTTTCAAAAATTACGTTAAAGGTTTCTTCTCGATCCCACACAACGTGATGTAGTAGATATCCTCCATCAATAACGTAAGCAGCGTTTGTACAATCAACCTCAGCATTGACTGATTGAAAGCAATCGTAAAGAGCCGACTTCATTGTTTTACGCATTCCAGCTGCATCGAAGAGTGACAACGGGTAAGGAGCTAAATCATATGCGAAAAATGTTTCAATTTCATCCTCAAAAGTCTTAGTGACACTCATACGTTGAAATAATAATACTGGGTCTATTGGTACTTCTTCGTCGTGAACTTTCACAGTGCTACTCACAGCTAAAAGAGGAAGTACTTTATCTGTGCTTTTCAATTTTATATGATTGAAAGTTTGACCAGTCATTTTAGACATCGAGGCAATCCCAACTTCACGAGCTTTATGACAATTAATCTTATCGTCACCAACGACTCCTGAAGCAATAGATAAGATTTTGTTAATTTCGGGAAAAAGATCATGTGATGAAAACCAGTCAAGAAGTATTTTAATATCTTTAGCATCTTTCTTAACTCTCGAATCACTCGCATCTACATGTTGATCTGTCGTGTCCATTCGAACATTAGCAAGAACTTCCAACTCGTCACACACTGTGTTCATTGCATGCATTCCGTAAACCCATTTGCTTATTACACTTTCTTTTGTACTTCGTCCTCGAGAAATACCACCATCTGTTTTCATGGATTTCATCATTGATTGTTCGATAATCATATCTGTTGAAGTTCCACAACTGAGTTTATCAGAACGTCGAACAGTGAAAAATCCTTCAGTAAACCTTCGATAAACACTAGGATCAATTACCTCCTCTAATTGAAGCATATCCTGCAAGTATAAGTGCGCAGACTTAGCGTAAGGTAAATGCCCCGATGCATGGAAATAAGGAAGCATTTCTTTAACGCAGTTCAAATGAGCTTGCCAATCTCCCATACGTTCAGCTCTTATAAATTCTTTTGCAATGGACACCATCCGAAAATACTGTACCCATAATTGTGCAGTTGGTCCTCGTTTCTGATATTCCATTAACTTTTTATTAAATAAATCAAGTAAAAGTTCAGATATTTACTTATCATTTACTTATCATATTTACTCATCATTCAATGTCATAATATAAAAGAGTTTTATCGAGGATATTTTCCACTGTAATTATAAGATCTGCATCCATACCATCATCAATAGCTAGTTCTTTTAATATTGTTAATGCTAAAGTGAGCTGAAGTAACGTGTGAGCTCGAACTGCCCTCGCGTAAGCATGGCCATTAAGCATTTTCTCTAAAGACTTAGGAGCATAAATCTCAGAAAGCACTTCTTTTAAACCACTTCTTTGCATAATATAACCTATTGCGCCGAAAAATGACATTAACAAATGAAATCCTCCCAGTCCCACTATAATCTTTGATAATTCCGATCCTTCAGGTGCAGCAGATACAATTTCGCGAGCTTTCGCAAATAGAGGTTGATCAAAAGTAATTATGTAAACTGTATGGTTGTGACGTTTAGCATCTTCTAAAGCACAAAGTAAAGTTGTGTATATCGTATTGTAATTACTTGCAGGCTGTTGAACAAATGGCAGAAATGAAATTTTTGATTTTGAAAAGTCTACAATATTGCTAGTCACGTGTTCAATATAACCATTCCAACCAGGTAAAGGAAAAGCTTTACATTTTCCATAGAACCATATCACATCAACTTTTTTTAGAAAAGATACTTTTGTTTCATTTTCGTATTCAAAATCTCGCACATTTATTTTGCTATATCCTACTACGCCAGTATTTTGATAAACCTGTATAGGTACATGAGCCTTGGCTGCAAAATCTTTAGCTGAAAGGACTTTAGTTACTCGCGGCATCGGCTGTTCTAGTAATACTGAATCTTTGGGAGTTACAATTTGTATAATACCCATGATATGAAGCGTATTATTACCGTCCAAAGTATTTACATTAATATCAGCATTATCTGCAACATATTGAACAAATGTGCCAGTTTCTGGTGATAAAATGTGAGGTGGGCGACTGAAAACTGCTGCTGCTTCATACTTCATTGTTTCACTGTAAGATGCGCATAAACCAAACGATGAGAAAATTTGTATAAGCCGTTTTGAACCAAACCGCCGTTTTTACCAAACCGATGGAAAAAAACTGAAAGACCCAGCTGTAATTTAGACTTGAAGGATCTAGGCCGAACAGCAGTCATTATGCTATGACTAATATTTGTGCAAACTAACTTTAAATGATCCAAATCATGACGCTTATTTTTAAGAATGATTTGTCCCAAAAAAAAAGATAATGATTCGGGAATATCGTTATTTATATCTTCAAACATTCTACCCGGTGGCGGGTACATAGTATTATTAAACATACAAGATTGAATATCTTCTCGAATAATTTCTGCCGCAGCTTTTAAAGTTTTCCACCGTTTTTCCTTTTCATTCAAGTTTTTGTTATCAGACCAGGCTTGACTTAAAATGTCTTGGTAATTGTCTACAAAACAAATTAATGTTAATTTTCCAGGCTTCTCTGTAATAATAATTCTACTACCATACTTTAATTTCAATCGTATTTTTATAATCCCGTTTTCTAAAGCTACATTTTGGCAAACATTCTTCAGTTCATCTAACGAAAACTGGCAGTCATCGCTACTTTCAATGAAATTGAAAATTTCTTCCATTGCAGAGTTTATAGCCTCACTTTGAGGACGGCCAATTTTACCGCCAGTATTAGGTCTCAGGAAGGATTTGTAACAACTGTCATGGTATTTAGCGTCAGCAGCAACTAAATCATACTGAAAATTAATACGCGCAAAGACAGCTTTTGACACATCATCAGAACAATCTTTAGCTAATTTTAAAATGGAATCTTTGAATGTAAGTGTAGAAACTTTATGAATTTTTCGGCGATAAATCTTCACTTTCTTCTTTTCTGCTTCTTCATCCGCTTCATCGCCACAAAATAAGCAGTGGTTTTTAAAACAAAAGCTGGATTCACTTATTCGCGCTCTAGTATGAGGTGGACTTACTTTTGAAGTACTGGCCTGTTCTTGCTCACGTTGTCTTTTTGATGCAGAGATTGAAGTTTTCCGGGTGTATGATTTTCTGCAATCCACGTGAATTGTAACGGACTTTTGGCTTCTTAAATAATCAACAAACTCATCACTTCTCGCGACAGTTGCATCGATTAAAGTTGGCATTCCACGACTGACCACAACAGTTTCATCTTCAGTCAAAAGTTTATTACAAATAAAGCAAAATTGTGTTTTTTTTTTTTAAATATTAATCAGCACTAACTTCAATAGTAGACGCTTGTAATAAATACGTATAGTCACTCGAACTGCTCGTTCAACACTAAAAGAAGCAGGTATACGTGAACGACACCACATGGACAAAAGAATAGGCAGATGTTTTTCAAGGCCAGATGTTATTCAAGTAGAGGGGATTCGGTAAGGGACCGGCGGTCATTTCAGAGTAAATTTTCTTAGAATAGTATAATGTATACATAAAAGAGACACGAGTAGGCATTTTTGCTTGCTTGAGTACCTAAATATGTATATACGTGGCATATGTGTGCATACTATGTAGAACATGATTCTTACAAGCGCAATATCTAGGAAATAGTGAGTCTTAGAGAAAAAATCATACGGACCATTTTTATAGAGAATTTTAAGATCTACAACTTTGCTCTGAGGTACTTTTTCGATAAAACTTACCGTTTTCGAGAAAAATCCAAAAAACCTAAAATTTTGACCTTAGGCCCCGAATAAGTCCCTAAGCTCACATGGGACTGATGGGTACTTTTGACACTTTATTCCTTGTGGTAAACCTAAGGTCTCTACGAAGATTTGGCTCTGTCGGAATTTTCTTTATTTCAATTGTCTAAAATGACCGGACTACAACTAACTATAGAATGTTAAAAAATATGTGCATTTTCATGCGACGCTCGATGCAGATTTCTAGCGTCAAATTCGGTCTCGTGATGAGAATTTAAAATGCGCGCCATATAGAAAAAAAATCTAGCGTCTTCTAGAAAAAAAGCTAAATTTAGTTTAGTTTTTCTGCTGTTTTCAGCGTCAACGTACAATCGCATCCATTATAATTCTTCGTTTAAGATATGATTTTCTCGATAAATTTCCTTTTTTTTGGGATAGCATAATCAGTACCTTCATTTATTATCGATTATTTCCAAGTTCATCATTTCCCTTCATTAAGTTCCATCTGCTCAAGGCGAAACTGAACAAAAAATTAAGTTCATACTACATTAAATAATGTTAAAAGTCGTTGAGTAGATTCGGTAGGATTAATAATACTACTGATATTTATATATATATATATATATATATATATATATATATATATATATAAATATATGTATATATATATATATATATATATATATATATGTATATATATATATATATATATATATATATATATATATATATATATATATATATATGTCGATAATGTGAACACAAAAATCCCGGAGGCCGTTGACATTATCGAGATTGTTCACAGTACTGGAGGTACGGAGAGTACGGTCATAATAACTTTTGTTTCAATTAAAATATATATATATATATTTTAATTGGTACATATTTTCGAAAAAAAAAAAACGAGAAACAAAATTACTAATTTATTTTAATAAAAAAGAAGTTTATTTCAATTGTGGCCTTTTCTGTAATAGGGTAAAGTTGCTCAAGTCGTACCAGAGCTTAAGTCGTACCACTTGAATTTTGAACGAACAGCGGCGGCAGTTGCACATACGACGGCAACCTGATATACATCATAGTCAACCATGTTCTTTTACGTATTATTGTCCGCCAGAAAGAAGCATCGTTATAAATCCTGTCATCAAGTAAGTTTATTTCAAATTTCTTATGATTTTCTGCATATGGTAGTTAATCTTGCAAGTAAATTATTGATAAAATTGTGTTTCTTATTAAATATAAATTCAGTGCAATTTACATAATCGTTTGGTCGAAACGAAATCGTATTAATTTTATTCAATGTTAGGTTATGTTTACTTTTAAATTTAATTATTCCGTGTCTTAAGTCGTACTGGTATGACTTATGAAATTACTTCTCATTTTTACCTACAGTTAAATGACGTTGCTTTGATTCTTATTTGTAGGCCATATTATGTCAACGCAGTCAAAGCGAATTTATAATAAATAGAAACAAGATATGGACGAGGCGTTAACCAGATTGTCGGAAGGAGTTATTGGATTCAATGAAGCTAGTAGATACTACAACATCCCTAAACCAACGTTACGGCGTCATTTTGAAGGAATAAATAAGAATTTCAAATTTGGAAGGCCTAAGGATATGACTGAAATGGAAAAGGAGTTTTTTTTTTTTTTTTTTTTTTTATTATAACCTTTTATTGGCATATATACAAAATATATTAAAATATATTACATACTATACATATATTACCTACAGTTTATATACTAAAGGAATAGGTTCTTCCTTTTTGCCTATTTGCTCTTTCCACTTTTTCACCCTCCTTAACAATTCCAAAACAATTCCACTTTCATCCATACACTTCTTCCATTCTTGTCCTAGCCTTTTCTCCTGTTCCTTCCATTCATTCCTTGTACATTCTTCTATCCAATGTTCCCATCTATCCTCTCCAGCCACACAAACTGTGCACTTCCGATATTCTTCACTCATCCAATATTTCCTACCACGTTCTTCACTTCCACACCTAAACCTTGCCAGTATGACCTGCGTGTCTGCCTCTTTCGTTGAGTATAAATAGGTAGGTAAACGACCAAGCACCTGAATCTTTGCATATTCTTTGAAAAATCTACTGTTTGCAATTTGGTCTTGGCGTTCCTGTAACTCTACCTCTACTAATCGCTCACCTAGCATTTCCACCCAGTTTTCCCCTTCCCTCTTAAGTTTTTCTAGTCCCTCGCCAGATATCCCTGCTCTTTCATATAATTTCCTTTTATTCATTCCCCACGCATTCCCATTCTTCCCTCTTTCACCCTCCTGATTTGCCATTCTAAATACCTCTTTTATTATTCTTTCATCCCCCATTTCACTCACCTTGTATTCATATCTTATCACCCTGTTTGCCGCTAAAACGGCCACCTTGTGGGCATTCACCTCTTGCAGAACTATGTAGCCTGGTGTCGATTTGTCTAACTTTAGGAATTTCTTGTAGAAGTTTTGTTGAACCCTCTCTATCTTCTCTTCCTCTCTAATCCCCCATACTTCCGAACCATAGGTCAAAACACTTCTCACACACACTTTCCATATTACCTCCGCCGCCCTAAAGTTCCCTTCAAAACTAGATCTCCATCCCTTCCACATGCGTTCTGCCGCCACCCACGCTTTTTTTGACACATAATCCACATGCTCCCTATTAGTGCACCCAGTTCCAAACACATATCCTAAATACCTAAACTTTTGCACCTCCTCAATTTCCTTTCCTAGCCATTCGAAACGTTCTTTCCTATATTTACCTCCCCTTTTAAAACGCATCCATTTAGTTTTTCCCACGTTTACCTTTAGCTCTCTCTTTTTAAAATAACCTCTCAGCCTTTCAATCAACTCCTTCATTTCTCCTGCGGTTTTAGCGAACACTACCATATCGTCCGCGTAGGCTAAGCTCCACACTTTCTTTCTCCCTATAACCACGCCTCCAGCTTGGCCATCTGTCAACACTTTCTCCATGTCAGCCACATAGAGATTAAAAAGTGTAGGACTCAACGGGCATCCCTGCCTCAGACCCTTTCTTACTTCGAAATACTCAGATTCACACCCCTTCACTCTAATCTTACATACTGTTTCCTTATATAACTCTCTTACATTCCTTATCACACTCTCTGAGATTCCCTTTTTTCCCAAGCACTCTACCAACTTCCCTCGATCTACCGAATCATACGCCGCCTTTAGGTCAATGAAAAGAGCAAACAGGCTCCCTCTGCTTATTTCTTGATCAATTATGTAGCGCAGGGTTACTAAATGCTCTATCGTACTCCGTCCCTCTCTGAAACCAGCTTGCACCTCTGGCAGTAGATGCTTCTCCTCTATCTCTCTCCTCAACCGCTCGTCCAAGATTTTGGTGAAAATTTTATATGCCGAATTCACTCGCGTAATCCCCCTGTAGTTTCCTACATTTTCCCTATCTCCACTCTTATATATTGGATGAATTATTCCCTCCTTCCAGCTCGTTGGTGCACTCTTTGCTCCCCTCCATACCAAATTCAATTCTTGGGTGATTCTAGTCTTACACTCTTTCGGGATAGCTTTCCAGGCTTCGTTTCCTACGCCGTCAGGGCCTGCCGCTTTTTTTTGTTTTAGTGCTGCTATAACCTTTTCCACTTCATCAATCTTTATTTCTTCTTGGCCTAAATCTTCCAAAGCTTGTTCCTCCCTTACTCTTCTATTCCCTACTCTTTCCTGCGGCTCGACTCCTTCCAACAAAACCATAAAGTGACTTTTCCACTTTTCCATCGGAATGCTGTTTGGAAATCGTTCTCTCCTCGCTCCTCTTTCTTTTAAATACTTCCAGAGCTGTGCTTCTGTTTTGATGTCAAGTATGCGCTGACGTTCTCTTCTCTCCCAATTCTGTTTTTTCTTCGTCTCCAAATCCCAAAAAAGGAGTTGTTTGCACACGTTCTCAATTTAGAATCAAGTTTTTTGGGATTACTGCAACTGATTTAAGAAGACTTGCTTATCAGTTGGCAGAAAAATATAAATAAACACACCGTTTCAATAGAGAAAAAGAAAATGCAGGGAAAAAGTGGTACTATAAATTCATGAAAGACAATCCTTGTTTATCTTTACGTACTCCAGAGGCAGCATCAATGGACAGGGTCAGGGCTTTCAATAAAGAACGTGTTTATGGATTCTTTGATAAACACGAATCCATATTAGATAAATTTAAGTTAGATGCTAACCAGATATATAACGTTGACGAAACAGGATTGTCCAATGTTCACAAACCATCCAAAATAATAGCTCGGAAAGGCAAACATCAAGTTGGTGCACTTACAAGTGGCGAAAGGGGTGTGACCACTACATGTGTAGGATGTATGAATGCTGCAGGTGTGTTCATACCTGCTATGTTTATATTTAAACGCGTGCGGATGAACGATTGCTTGAAGAAAAGAGCACCAATGGGTACTGTATTTGGATGCTCCAAAAAATGGATGGATAACGTCGGAACTTTTTGTTAAATGGTTAGAACATCTCATCAAGTACACAAAGTTGAATAAGAGTAACAATAAGCAAGTACTTCTTCTTTTGGATGCACACACTACCCATACAAAAAAAAAATGAAGCCATAGAGCTAGCATGTGAGTATGTCATTATAATGTTATCCTTTCCTGCACATACAACCCACCGTCTCCAACCGTTAGATAGATCTTTTTTCAAATCTCTAAAAACCAATTATAATGAAGCCTCCTCTTCTTGGTTAAGAACTAATCCCGGAAACAGAATTAAACAAACTGATGTGTCAGAACTATTGGGAATTGCATACCCAAAATCTGTTCGTGTGGATAGCTTTGAATGGTTTTAAATCTACCGGTATTTGGCCATGCAACAGGTATGAATTTGATGATGATGATTTTTGCGCACCTACACTTGCGATTGATGACTCTTTACCTACTCCTCAGTTGGACAT
Organism: Phosphuga atrata; assembly: GCA_944588485.1. Lineage (NCBI taxonomy): Eukaryota > Metazoa > Arthropoda > Insecta > Coleoptera > Silphidae > Phosphuga > Phosphuga atrata. Next base: position 8,158,128 of record OX155903.1, on the reverse strand, counting down.
CAATGATCAAGAAGAGCTTTCTGCAGTGGTTACACAAAAAAGTGGAGAAATCCTTGAGGAAGAAACAGATGCGCCTCAAATAAAACAATTAAATATTTTAGCTCCTATTCCAATAATAAACCAAATCAAACAATTCGGTGTATGCTCTACCTCGTCAGTTGAAATAACTCAAAAATAAACATCGCAAAATAAAGAAAACATAAAAAATGCGCAAATAAAAGAAACGCCGTGATTTATAAAAAGGAATTGGCATTCAAAATTAAAAAGAAGAAAAACTATTGGTTTTGCTTTATTTGTGGAGAAGATCGGGAAGAAAAAATGATTCGATGTTTGAAATGCAAATCATGGGTGCACTATGTATGTGCTGGAGTTGACCAAAGAACAAAAACATTTTAATGTGATGTTTGTACTAAATGAATTCTATACTTGCTACTAAATGAATACTTATGTGTTAAGATTAATAAAAAATACGTTTTCATTATTATTGTGGCTTAATTGAATTTAAAATTTGAAAGGTACGACTTAGGCCAAAGTCGGTACGACTTAAGAAACCGGTTGCCTTAGTCGTGCCGATGTAAGTTTTGAAAGATTTTGTTTATTTTATCTTTTTTTGTTTATATATATATATATATATATATATATATATATATATATATATATATATATAGGAACGGAAAGGCTAACGAAATAGAGAGTGTCAAAAGGGAGACACTGCTAGAAGAAATAGCACCCGTAAATTCAGTTTTTATAAAACCGTAATTTATAAAACAAGAACCAGACAAATACATATTTATTCAAGTAACTGATTTTTAATTGTGAAATTTATTACAAACTAAGTACAAATCTACAGATGTGGAAGCGTGGAATTAAGATGTAAATAAAAGAGATCCAATAAAATAGCAAGAATCAGATAGCAATGAAGATCAAGAAAACGAACCACCAGTCATCAAAATAGCACATGTTGCAGCTATAAAAACGTGCAATAAGAAAATGCAATACTTATTAGTGACCTAATGGCATTAATTAGCATCCTCGCAAAAACTGTGATAGCGAAAATAGGGTAAGGTTGCTTAAGTCGTACTCCTTAAGAAAAAAATTATATAAAAAATAGGATTTATCAAATAAATAGAAATTAAATATGTTATCCAAAACTTGTGTTAATATTGTTGTGATTTATTACAACGAAATTAGAAAATCCATATGCTTGCAGGTATATATATATATATATATATATATATATATATATATACCTGCAAGCATATGGATTTTCTAATTTCGTTGTAATAAATCACAACAATATTAACACAAGTTTTGGATAACATATTTATATATATATATATATATATATATATATATATATATATATATATATATATATATATATATATATGTGTTGTATTGTTTTCTCGGGGATTCCGCGTTGATGCTGAGGGTTGGCTCTGAAAAGAACTGAAAGAATCCGGTTCTTTTCAGAGCCAACCCTCAGCATCAACGCGGAATCCCCGAGAAAACAATACAACACAGGTATCTATCCGCGAAAACCTCAAATACAACATATATATATATATATATATATATATATATATATATATATATATATAATTGACTAGATTAAAAGCACAGAATTAGGTTAGATTGAAGGTTTAGGCAAAAGAAAGGAACATCCAATAACAAACAAGAAGAAATATTAACAGAAAAGACAAAACTAGACAAGATCAGGGAAGGCTACATAATACCAGACAAGACCAGACAAAACCAGAGTAGACCAGACAAGATCAAGCAAGACGAGGCAAGACCAGACAAGACTAGACAAAACCAGACAAAAACCAGAAGAGAACAGACAAGTCCAAAGAAAACCAGAAAAGACCAGACCAGACAAGACCAGGCAAGTCCAGACAAACCCAGACAAGACCAGACAAGACCCGGCAAGACTAGACAATACTACAAAGATCAGACTGTGACAAGACTAGATAACACTAGGAGAGACTAGACAACACTAAGCAATTCTAGACCATATTAGACAATACTAGTCAATACTAAGCGAAACTGGACGGGACTAGAGAAGATTAGATAAGCCTATGTTTAGTCTATTCATTACATAAGACTGGGCAAGTCAAGCGAGACTAGATCTATTAAACAAGATAAGACTACAAGAAAGGTTTAGATAAGTATGTAATAGACAAAACTAGACACGACTAGACAAAATTAAAAATTGACCATAAACATTAGGGCGGATATTCAGTTATTACTCTTATTAGCCGGATGGAAAGTTGGAAGTTTGTTAAATAGGTTTCTTAAATTATAACAAAAATGTACCGGACATGATTTTCTCGATTAATATATTCACAAAATTTCGATACTGTCTAAATTGACTTTAGACTCTGGAATTTTTCACTACAATTCTTGCTAGATGGCGCGTATTTTAAATTCTCACCACGTGACCGAATTTGACGCTAGAAACGAGCGTCGAGCGTCAGCATGGAAATGCACCTTAAGAAATGGAAATTCGTCCCAAATAGAATAGACGCCAAGAAAGATTTGGTACCTGTTTATATTATTTGTCCTATTCCATTAAGATATGCATTCGAAGACGCAATTGTTATCTACTCGTATTTCATACAATATGAAATCATGCATTTCATTTGTGACGGAAGCATGGTGAGAGATGAAAAATTGCTTTCAGTGAATATATTTATACTTCCTCCTTTTTAGTCAGCTTTCAGTTTACTTGTAATTAGTTATGTAGTTTGTAGTGCAATTTGTATTATTAAAATTGCTATTCACAAGAAACTCACTGCTATAAATTAACAATAGTAGATAAGCTATGACAGTTCTGGCTCAAAATCCCATAAGGATTTACATAGGGGTCTAAAATTACTTTTTGTAACCAGATTTCACTTTTTGTAACCAGATTTCGCTTTTTGTAACCAGATAATCAAGGGTCCGTTAGGTTGGTATCACTTTTTGTAACCAGATAATCAAGGGTCCGTCAGGTTGGTATCACCCTTAATCTACTTTTGTAACCAGATAATCAAGGGTCCGTTTAGGTTGGTATTAACCCTTAATCACACTTGATATCAGACAAGACTAGACAGACAAGACTAGACGGACAAGACTAGACTAGACGGACTAGACTAAGCCATTTGATGAGAAAAATCAAATCTGGTGTCAGAACGGCTCTAGCATGTGTCCTAAGGGAGATACCGCCCGACCCCCTCCCCCTCAGTAGATGACGTCATCCGCGGTAGATATCTCATATCGCTAAACTAATTATCTCGATGCTGATTGGCCGATTAACGAATAAATAATTACGGTTGGCCTTGTGCCCCAATTTATATGTAATGAATAAGACAAGACTAGATAGACAAGACTAGACAGACCAGAATAGAGAGACGAAGCTAGACAGACTAAATAGGACCGAGCGTCTATCACTGATAACAATCCTGTCTCAACCTGTCTGTAAACGCATGTGGAACTAATAAATTATGAAGCGCGGTCTAATTAATTTCTTGAAATTATCCCGTGTTTAATTTAATCAGGATATTAAGATTTTGATTTATCGATAGTAGATTAGGTGCGACCGGACGTCTAGTGCTGATAACACCAGGCAAGAATAGAGGGACTAGACTAGACAGACTAGATTAGACAGACAAGCGGGGAAAATTCAAAATGAGTTGCGGGGGTAGCGTGGAAACGAGTATACAAAATTGACTGCAAACATATTACAGCTTGATTCAATGAGATTATAGGATTTAGACCGGACTGGACTAAACAGCCAAGACTAGACAGACTACATATTTCCTGTGATATTTATCCAAATAATTTCCTATGTGTAAGTGAAATTTCTTAAACTTGTCTGTAAACGTATGTGAATCTAATTAATTTCTCGGAATCAATCTGCGTCTAATCTGGTGCTGATAATAATTTGCCCGTCTCAACCTGTCTTGATCACGTGACGCATCCAGCGGGTATATAAGAGCGAGCTGAGAGTTCTAAATCATTTCTTAACTAAACCTCACGACGGCAAGTCAACAGTTAAAAATGTTCTCCTGTGCTCAATGCCCTAAAGTGGAGGAAGGAAGGATGCTCTCTCAAGACATCTGAAAACCTGTAATGAGTCTAAAATATATTATAAATATCCAATTTACAAGCTAATTTAATTTAATTTATAGAGGTTACAACTAACCTCAAATGCGAATTGTGTGCTATAACAATCACAAGAATGTGCAGCTTAAAACGCCATATGAAACAACAGCACAACATTGATGGGCCTACCACCTCGAAGATGAGCTTAAATATCCTCAAGAGACTTCTAGAGGTTGACGATTCACCCTCGACCTCGAAGAAGATGAAAATGGACTCATCAACTCATCGCTGCGATATTTGTGACCAAGTCTTCGCAACCAGAGCCAAGTACGCTGGGCACATGCGATCACAAAAACACCTCCAAGCAGCCGTGAAGCCATATCAAGGCGTCATTGAAGTCTGCTCCAGCTTCAAGAAAAGGGTAGCTAGCTATAGAATTAATGGTTCAGGGATAGATATAGATAGCTTTGTAGCCAATTCGAGGTACTGTTGCTATCACAATTGAAAACGTTATCAAGTCCTTTAATTCAGGTATCAAGTTTAACATCGAACTCTTTGGTATTTACATAAATGAAAAAAATCCCGCAGGCGAACTAAAGTCATTCAATACAAAGTATCGCGAATTAACCACTAGCATGGGCAACTTTATCGAAATTTATGATGATATGTGTGCCAAAATTAAAACCAAATGTAGCGAGTTTCAGGAGAAAGATTCGGGTTGGTCACTAAGGCAGATTTCCCATTTAGAAATTAATATTAATAAATACAAACCAATACGTGGGTCATCATTTATTGAACTACCAAAAGAAATTAGGGACAGGAAAGCATGCGTCAACGTTCAGAATGAAGACGAGTTTTGCTTTTTATGGAGCATTGTATCCGCGTTACACCCCGCGAATGAAAATCCTCATCGCCCGGCATCATATCCCCACTTTTCTCAAATTTTAAAATATGACAGACTAGAGTTCCCGCTTAAAATTAAAGACATTTCTAAATTTGAACAGATGAATGACATTAGCATTAACGTTTACGGTTTGGAATTTAATTTCAAATCTAAACAACATGACGTAGTAGGACCGATTTTTCATACTAATGACACTAGGGAAAGACATATAAATTTACTATATTTAGAAGAAGGGGTTAAAGGTCATTATGTATATATTAAAGATATTTCACGACTTGTAAGAAGTCAGATTACATCGCGTCACGATAAAAAATATTTATGGGATGGCTGTTTAACCTTCTTCTCAATGGAATCGACCTTTAATCAACATAGAACGAATGACTGCAACAAAATATGAAGTATTATGCCGACAGAAGACCTTGTTAAAGATAAGAGAGGTAATATGATGCCGGGGAATATATTAAAATTTCAAAATTTCGATAGAAAAATGCGTATACCCTTTGTCGTATACGCAGATTTTGAATCATTATTAAAACCGATTGACACATGTTCGCCGAACCCTGACAATAGCTATACTAATCAGACACTTATCCACGTACCGTACAGTTTTGCCTATAATATAAAATGTTCATTCGATGATTCATAAAGTAAATTTTTCACTTATACCGGAGAAGATTGCCCGAAATTGTTTTGCGAGAACCTCTATGCAGATGTTAAGGAATTATACAGGAAACATTTAAGCGTTGTACTTTCGATGACTAAATTAACTAAACTTGAGCAAAATACATACGATACGGCCACTTCTTGTCATATATGTAATAAATTATTACAGACAACAGACAAAGTCGCCGATCACGATCATTTAATGGGCAAATTTCGGGGAGCCGACCACTCAAATTGCAATTTAAATTATAAAATACCTAAAATGATTCCTGTATTTTTTCATAACATGTCGAATTATGATGTTCATTTGTTTATTAAAGAGTTTGGCTCCGACGAGGAAAAAATTGATATCGTCCCCCAAAATAAGGAAAAATATATTTCCATCACAAAAAATCTACCGGTCGGGGAATATGTAGATAAAAAAAAGGGGTAGAAAATAAAATTTAATTAAAATTAATATTTATATACTCATTCAGATTTATGGCTAGTTCTCTGGGGAAACTAGCGAAAAATTTTAGTGACGATCAATGCATAGAGGTTCGAAAATGTTTCCCCAACAATAAACATTTTATGTTATTAAAGCAGAAAAGGTGTTTTCCCATACAAGCACATGGACTCATTCGACAGACTGACAGAGACATCTTTACAGCACAAGAAGAGCTTTAACGTCTCTTTAAATAACTGCATCATCACCGACGAAGAATATAATTTTGCTCAGACCGTTTGGACTACATTTAATTGTCGAAATTTAAAAGATTACTCATACCTATATTTAATGACTGACGTGCTATTATTGACAGACATTTTGGAACAATTTAGAAACGTATGCATCACGACATATGAGCTCGATCCGGCCCATTATTATACGGCACCCGGACTGAGCTGGGATGCAATTTTGATAATGACTAACATAAATTTGGAACTTTTCACGGACATAGACATGCACCATTTCGTCTCCAAAGGCATTAGAGGGGGTATTTGCCAAGCCTCGTTGAGATACGCTAAGGCGAATAATAAATACTTATCAGAGTATAATTCGAACCAACCCAGTACATATTTAGCGTACTGGGATGCGAATAATTTGTATGGTTGGGCGCTGTCTCAACTGATGCCTTATGGAGGTATTAAATGGTTGACGGAGACTTAAATTTTAGACTTCGACGTGACGAAAATGAGTGATGATTCACCTATTGGCTATTTCATCGAAGCAGACTTCGAGTATCCTGAATCGCTACAGACCCCACATAATGATTTACCATTCCTCGTTGAAAGTTTTGAACCTGGCTCCACCAGGTTCAAAATTTAATAACAGAAAACTTATTCCAAATTTAAACGACAAAGAAAAATATATTGTTCACAACAGAAATTTAAAGCAAGCAATAAACCATGGACTAAAAATTACAAGAATTCATAGAATTATAAAGTTTGAACAATCTGATTGGCTAAAACAATATATTGACCTGAACACTACTTTACGACAGCCTGCAAGAAATGATTTCGATAAAGACTTTTTCAAATTAATGAACAACAGTGTATTCGGCAAAACCATAGAGAATGTGAATAAACGAGTGGATGTAAAACTTGTTAATCATTGGGATAATATTGGTCGCAAACCTGACGCGGAAACACTTCTCGCTAAACCGAACATGAGAAGTGTTTCCACGTTTACAGAAAGTTTAGTCGCGATCCAATTTAACAAGTTCAAAGTTTGTTATAACAAACCGATTTATGTGGGGTTTGCTGTTTTGGATTTGTCGAAATTGCTAATGTATGAGTTTTTTTATTATTTTTTGAAGCCTAAGTACGGTGAAAAACTGTGACAGTCTCATTTTATTGGTCGAAACTGATGATATTTATGTAGATATCAAGGAGAACATTGATAAGTTTGATACTAGCAATTACGGGTCTCATAACGTTTTCGATATGCCTCTAAAAAATAAAGGTGTGTTAGGCTTAATGAAGGACGAGTTGGCGGGTGAGATTATGTTTGAACATGTTGGGATAAGAGCGAATATGTATGCTCATTGTAGAGATAGGGATAGAGTTAATTGGAATAAAAAGGCCAAAGGTGTGAACAAAGTGTGGTAAATAGAGATATTAGTGGTGAGGATTATAGACAATGTATGTTAACCGGGGAAAATATATATCGCAAGCAGCAAATATTTAGAAGCTACAAACACGTCATATATACAATAGAACAGAATAAAATTGCATTGAGTAGCAACGACGATAAACGTTACATTTGTCCGAACGGCGTAAATACTCTCGCATGGGGGAATTCTAGAATACCATAACGGTAAATAAAGCTATCTATATTTATCCCTGAACCATTAAATTCATTCATAATGTTTATATTATATATTTGCACTGTAATTGTAAATAAATTGAAATAAAAAAACTAGCTACCCTTTTCTTAAAACTATTAGAAATGCTCAGATGTTATTCCATAAAGTAATTTTTGTATTGTAACTATTAATAATGTATATATATATATATATATATATATATATATATATATATATATATATATATATATATATATATATATATATATATATATATATATATATATATATATATATATATATATATATATATATATATATATATATAATTATTGTAAATTATGTTTATATATGTTTTCAACTTAAGCGCTTGAGGGATGTATTATTGATAAAAAAATACCTCGACACACAGGAAATAAGAAACGTAGTCTATTCAATTCATTATTTTTAATCGTTGCATTTTTTTGAATGTGTGACAAGGAGAAAACATGAAGAATAGAGATGTGAGATTTAAAAAAAATGTATTGAAATAATTTTACAAATACAAACCTCGAGAATGTTCGGGTACTAGCATTGATAATAATAAACCCAAACTCTAAATCAGGGGTCTCCAAACTTTCCAGCCTTAGGGCCATGCTGATTACTCCTGTAAGTTCCGAGGGCCAAAACCATATTATCATTGTTGCCGGTGGTAAAAGTGAAATAGTCCACTGATGAAAAAAAAGTCCGAAAAAGTACGCAACGTTTAAAAAAGGCTGCAAATCGGACTAAAGTCCGCAAAACGGCAACACTGCATATTATTAATTTTCCTGTCATTAACTGTAATTTCTAGATTAGTCGTAGAGTACGAGCCATGAGGAGTAACGTGACACGACATCTGGTGGACAAAAGCGGAAATAGGTAGTACCTTCTATCGCTAACAGATGGCGCTAATAGCACGTACAGAATAATCTCGTTGGTTCGAGAAAGTTCTGGTGTCTTCCACTCACATCTAGAAGGCAGTAATTTGAATATATAAGAAGGCTAGTGGCGCAATCACAAGTCAGTTCCTATGACACTGTTGTGAAATAAAATAGTGCGTACCTCCTTAAAACGTGTTTGTGCGTGTTTAAGTTTAAGACATCTTTTTAACAGTATTTTGATTTGAATTGTTGCTTTTGTGTGTGATTTAGTAGTATGGAAAAGAAGCGAAAAATTGATAGTGAATGCAGAAAATTCAAAGATCAGTGGAACATTCAGTATATCGTAATTGAGTCCAGTAACAAGGCGCTATGTTTGATTTGCAATGAAAGCATAGCCGTTCTCAAGGAATATAACATTAAACGTCATTATGAAACAAAACATTTTCAAAATTACTCAAAATATACAGGAAGTTTGCGGACAGAAAAATTCGAATCTATGAAGCGCGGATTGAAATCGCAGCAATCTTCATTTACAAAACTCAAAACTGAACAAGAGGCTGCAACTCGTGCCAGCTTTCGTGTGGCTCTTGAAATTGCAAAACGTGGAAAACCATTCATCGATGGAGAAATGATCAAAGAATGCATAATTGCAGTAGCCGAAGAAATGTGCCCTGAAAAGGTAAATTTATTAAAAACTGTCAGTATGTCAGCAAACACTGTGGCTCGAAGGGTAGAAAACATCGCTGAAAATATATCCTCTCAACTGTTCGACAAAAATGGACATGTTGAGTGGTTTTCTTTGGCCTTGGATGTGTCAACGGATGTGTCAGATACTGCTCAGGTGTTGATTTATATTCGAGGAGTAGATAAAAGCTATGAAGTGCATGAAGAACTTCTTGATATTTATAGTATTCATGGCACAACTACTGGTACATATATTTTTAAAGGAGTTGAAATGGCCATTAATCAAAAGAATCTTCGATGGAAAAACTTGAAATGTATTACAACTGATGGAGGCAAAAACATGAGTGGGAAAGATAAAGGAGTGGTTGCTCTTGTGTCAAAGGCTGTAGATAATGACGGTGGTTCAAAACCATTAGTCTTACATTGTATCATTCTTCAACAGTCTTTGTGCGGAAAATGTTTGGATATGTCTGAAGTACTGAAACCAGTCATATCAACTGTTAATTTTATCAGATCTTTTGGGCTGAATCACCGACAATTCCGACAATTTATTGAAGAGATTGGAGAAAATGACTTACCTTATCATACTGCCGAACGTTGGCTTAGTTGTGGGAAAGTCCTTCAGCGCTTTTTTGAACTTCGAGCCGTGATCGAATTTTTTTTGAATGAAAAGCATCGCCCTCTTACTGAATTACAAAACAACGCATGGCTGTGAAAGTTAGCATTCTATGTTGATTTGACAAAACATGTGAACGAACTGAATTTGAGATTGCAAGGAGAAAGCCAGCATCTTCCTGATTTATACACTAATATCAAATCATTCCGGAAGAAATTGATGACTGTTTCAATCACAACTACGAAGTAAATGTTTTTCACATTTTAAAACATGTGAAATATTCAGCCACACCACTGAGACTGAGTTTCCTATCGATTTTGCAATCGAAACGTTGAGTGCTTTGAAAATAAATGTTGATACTCGTTTCTCGGACTTTGATGCCATTGCGAATCAAATTAAGATTTTTCAGAATCCTTTTGATACTGACATTGAAACCCTAGCCCCGGAAGTTCAAATGGAAATGATTGATCTACAGTGCAGTGATATAATTAAGAACAAATATCAAAACTCATCGTTGTTGGAATTTTATAAGAGTCTTCCACTGACACAATTTGATAATTTGCATAAATTTGCTCGTGGGCTGCTTTCTGTTTTTGGTACTACTTATTTGTGTGAGAAGACCTTCTCCAAAATGAAGTACACAAAAAATGTTTACAGATCTAAATTAACTGATGAGCATCTCCTTAAGATCTCTTGTAATAATTGGTACAAGTAAATTTAGTCCACAGCTACAAACTATGGTCAGTGGAAAATCTCAATTACATAAATCTCATTAGTATTTCATATGTCATTATGCTTGTTGAAAGTTATGTTTTTATTTAAAATGTATAAAATGTTAGTTGGATTCATTTCAATAATTTGTTAGTTATTATATACTGAAGTTAAATTTTCTGCATATTATACATGTCTTTACTCATTACAATTCTGTGTTTCTTTATCCAACTTATCACAAAAACAATAACAATAAGCCTACAACAATGTTATGAGTAGTTAGCCCATGGCCATATCAATGTAGATGTCATATTAATAATTATTGAACATAAAATTAGAATACTTCAGTAAACTAAATTTAATTTGCTATAAAAAATATGTTCTCTAAAAGGAGTTTTCAAGTATGCTAGCTCTCCGCGGGCCGGACAAAATCTGTCCGCGGGCCGGATTTGGCCCTCGGGCCGTAGTTTGGAGACCCCTGCTCTAAATTCATAGTTTGTAACCAGACTCTGCCGTGACAAGTCGACATCAAGCTCTAAATTCATCGTTAGTTGTTAAAATAGTTTAAATTAAAATGGTTAAAATACAAGTCGCGATACTCCATAATTATAACTACTATAAAGTTGAGGCTAATGAAAAAATATTAGTAAAGACGTAGAAGAGATTTTAAAATATATAGCGGATTATTACACAGAAGCAGTTTTTCCAAATATAGATATATCTATAGTGTTTACAGACGACGCAGAATTATTGTTTGAACCTGACGACAATCCAATTCGCTATATTGGACGGTGGTGGGAAAATACATTAATGTATCTGTTATTCCCAACAAAAATTGTTTACTATATATATCGAGAGCATTATGATGTGCTTCATTATTTAATAGAAAATAAGACAGCTTATCCAAAACGTAATTATATGCCAAAAAAAGGTGAACCGATTTACTATAGTGTTGATGAAAGCCCGGTATATTCCTTGAAAGATATTTTAAATGGATATATGGTGAATGATTTGATGAGGGAGATAGAATATAATAATTAATCTTAAAGGTATCAGCTGATGTGTTTAAACTATAAAATTATATACATTTTACTAATATATTTTTCTTTTATTATGTTATTAATTCTATAAAACTGTAATAATATCTATATATTCTTTTATTGTAAATGTTAACATATTTTTTCCTGCTAATAAATGTCTATATAAAATATATTTCTATTTTCATTATGTCAATCTCTTTCTACGTTTTCAGACTAACCACGGGAAATTAATGATGAATTATAATATTCTCAACCGCAATCTCCTATTATGAACTAATCTCTAGGAAGATATGTGTCGGAACAGCTGTGAATAATAGATGTAAGTGTGAATAATAGATGTAAGTGTGAATAATAGATGTAATAGTTGTAATAGATGTACAATGTAAGTAAGAATCGAAAATAGAATCTAATAACAGTTTTTTTCAAATATCCTTTTACAAAAATAATATTAAAACTATCTGAATGTTGACTGTGAAACTTTAAAATATTTTGAAACATATTTGGCGATAAATTTCCAGCGCTGTATTTAAGTCCATGATAGTAAACCTCCAACCATCGAACTTGTTTCTTATCTGATGCGTTGAGAGATCTGAATGGTGTTGATGGTTTGAATAGGTAGGTATCTACATTATCCACATCGAATGATTTGATTGAAAGTTCTTTTGGTGTAAATTTTCCATTCACACTGAATCCTTGAACATCGATGATAAATCGTCTAGTCATATGGACGATATGCTTCTTTCTCAGTATTGGACCCAGCAACTTTTCTAAATGATTAATTCTTCTACGAAAACGTACTCCATTTGCAGCTTCCTTCAACCACTCAATACCGCTTCTAGATTCACATAAGATTGAGATTCAATAATAAAAATTTCAACAATATCTACCCCACCAGAGTTTGTTAAAAATGATACACTTTTCTTCATCATGAGTTTTAAATAAATTTTCGAACTATCCCCGACAATGGAGTGTATTCAACGACTGCTTCAGACAATATGAGACAATAGGCTTGAGTGTTTGACTTGAATGCTTTCGTAGCTTCTAATTCAATTTTTAAATCAACAGTTGTTGATTTAATACTCTCATTTTGTTTAGATACATCAAACACAAAAAGAACATGATCTCTGAATTGAACCATATCCAATATTGGTTCGTTTATACCATCGCCATAGTAACTGTTTTGGAAAGTGGCATACATGTAATAGAGTTGAGCATAATCACCATTATTCATATGAAGATTTAAGTTATCATATGGATATGAATTCGAGTTTAGATGAATTTTTATATTTCGCAGTGATGCATTATCAAATTTGGAAGCGTTTTTTGTATGAGTATCCCTTCGCCCCTCTTGCAGTGCAATTATAACATATCGAGGCTTCTCCAGAGCTGTAGATGTTTTTACAGACCAGATATCTCTATCGGTATTTTTAAAGCAGGTAGTTCATGCAACTCCCACTTTCGGAAAGGTATTAATATCGGTTTATCTTCTTTGAGTTTGTCCAATACATTCAATCGAGCTTCGTCGTTGAGTTGGAGATGGGGAATTCGCTAGCAAATTTTATCAATATTGAGAGTTATATTTGCATCTCCTTTGTAACAGTTCACATCAGTTCAAGCTCGAAGTATAATTAATTCCTGCTTCACATTAATTAATATTTTTGTATAATCTTCAGCAAAACCCAATAAATATTTCAATGGAATTAGAGCATAGAACCTTTTGCTTTCATCAAAGTATGTAACATTTGCAGCATTTTCAGCCCAACCGCAAAGGTCGAGTATATGCTGATCTCGCTTGCTGTTGGAGAGTAATCCTTTCATCGTGCTTGTAATTCCTACATCTCGATTCTTATCTACTTCAACTCCATTCAATTCATAGCGAATTTTATCAAATAAAAACGCATATGCATTTTTCACAAACTCAAAGTTGCGTACAGTTGCAGGTGGGACGAGTGTTGGAAATTTAACGGTCCCGCTCACAAAAATATAACTTTCACTCGGACAAGTGTAAATGTCTTCGTGTTGTATCGTTATACGAATATCATCATTGTTTCGATAGTTTTGAGCCAGAGGGTGATATGTGTGAAATTCACTCTTTGCAATAGTCTCTTCGTAGCGAACTTTGGAGAATATATTTATTTTATCCATACTGACGCTTTAACTAATATCCTAGAGATAATAGTTTATTTTTTAATATAGGTGTTAACTCTTTGAGATCTAAATGTCGAGTGGTAGAATTGTCATCATGTGTCCTTTGCTTTAATGTGATGTTATCTATCGCTCGAGCGTTTATTGGTAGGTAAATAATATTTCGTGGTTCAATATTTATTGCAAAGCCCGGATCGACACTAGGCGAAAATTCAAATATAGTATGTGAAAGCGTGTTATTGTAGTAAACACCGTGCACAATATTACACTCAACTCGAAAACTATTCACTTTTATAATTTCTACTGGTAAATCTGACTCATGTAATTGGTTAACTTTCTTTTAGAAAAGCCCAACAATCTCCCTATTTCGACTAGAACGACTAGAACGACTAGCAGTGAAATTAATATCGTATTTACTTTTTATTTCACACTTTAGCGTATTATTGTTGGGTTTAATCGACAACACCTTATGTCGTCCGATCTTCTCGACGTAGGTTTCGCTGATCAGCTGGTTTTGTAGAAAGAGCTCAATATCTGTTATCTCATATGAGCCAGCTGGTATTTTAATTTGCTTTCCGTCTGCGTACTCAAATAGATTATTACAATCTTCTTCAATATTCGGAATAGTATTGTATGTATGAAATCCGATAAGTCCTAAGCAATATAATGGGTCTAATTCTATCTATGGATAATAATTCACAGAGAGCACATTCGTAGTACTTTGCAGCGTGAAGGTCTGAGACATGACTGATGGATTTATAAAGTTGCTATCAGTTTTATTCCGTTAGAAATTGCAGACATAAATGTCCACAGTTGTAGCTATTAAATTTCTAATATCTATCATGTTTATACACTATCTCGCTACCTCGAAAATATTTTGACAGCTCTGCAGGTGGTTGCAAGTCGCCAAGCTGTCAAAGTATGTAACTAAATTACCTCGTTTTTTATACGCAACCCAATGCGTACCCGATCCTTTAGCAGAATCTAAATTTATTACCGCGCCTTCGTTACACAAAGGTTTTGCTGATGGAAGAGAGTCACGCTTAAACACACCACGAAAATGCTTAATGTGCCCTCGTGCAGCATAGTTTTAAATATCAGAGTCAGTGAGCGGGCGTCGAGGTAGCTTACTTAGTAGTTTTTTGGTTTTTTTTCGATATCATCATCATCAATGGCGCTACAGCCCGAGTCGGGCCTTGGCCTCCTGAATGCTCCGTCTCCAGTTTTCTCGGTCCAATGACCGCGTCCTCCACGTTGCAAATTTCAGAAGCGATCTGCTGTCTTCGTCAATGGAATCCTCCCAGCGTTTTCTTGGTTTTCCGACTGGTCTTTTTCCTTCCGCTTTTCCTTTTTGTACTCGCTTGGGTATTCTTCCGTCTTCCATTCGCTTTACATGACCAGCCCACTGTAGCTTTCGGAGTTTGATGAGAGTGGAGACTTCTGGGTCCTCAAAAATAGCATACAATTCCTTATTGTACCGAATTCGCCATGCGCCTTGTTCTCTCACCGGTCCGAGGATTCGTCGCAATACCTTTCTTTCAAAAGCATTGACCATTTTTTCTGATGCCTGTATAAAGGTCCACGTTTCACTGCCATAGCAGAGTACAGGTCTTATTATTGTTTTGTAGATTCGCAGCTTCGTTTTTCTGTGCACGTCTTTACATTTGATTATAGGAAGTACCGAATAATATGTCTTGTTTGCTATCATTATGCGTCTTTTTATTTCGTTGATTTCATTGCCGTCTTTGGAGAGATTGGCTACCAGATATATGAAATTGTCCACATTTTCTATGTTATAGTTTGCTATCGTTAGATTTTGTCTGATTGGCGTGTTTCTTCGTGATTGTACCATAACTTTCGTTTTGTTTTCATTTATGCGTAACCCTACTTCTAGTGCTGCCGTGTCAAGATTAACGAATACTTCCTTGGCGTCTAGTTTTGAGCGCGCCATTATGTTTATGTCATCTGCGTAAGCTACTATTTGGGTTGATTTAAATAATAGCGTCCCTCTGGTGTCAACAGGGAGTTTTCGTACGACATATTCCAAAGCCAGATTATACAGTGTGGGTGCAAGGCCATCTCCTTGCTTCAGCCCTGAGAGCGTTAGGAAGCTTGTTGTCAGCTCGTTCTGGATTCTTACTTGGCATGTTGAGTTGGTCATTGTAAGCCTTGTCAGTCGAACGAGTTTCGCTGGTATTCCCAGTTCCAGCATTATCGTGTACAGTACACTTCTGTCGATACTGTCATAAGCTTGTTTAAAATCTACGAATATTTGGTGCACATCGATGTTATATTCCCAGCATTTCTCTAGCACCTGCTTTACTGAGAAAATTTGATCCGTAGTTGATCGTCCGGCTCTGAATCCTCCTTGGTATTCTCCAATTATATTTTCGGCATAGGGTTTAATTCGAGACTCAATGATCTTCGTCAAGATTTTATAGCATGTGCACAGCAATGAAATCCCTCTATAGTTTTCGCAGCACAGTTTGTCACCCTTTTTGTATATCGGACATGCTTTTTCGCCAATCGTCAGGTAGTGTTTCCTGTGTCTATATTTGTAGCAGCAAGGTGTGAATTTTTGTAGCTACGCATTCACCACTCTTTTTTCGATATGGTTTGAGATATAGTCCACTCACACTTTTACCTATCGCAATTGCCTCCATTGCTTTGTTATGTCGCTCTGATTCTGCTAAATTATTTTTAGCTTCTGTCGAAGCGTTTACTGCTTTAGCAATTCCTGCAGCACTACCTGTTAACGATCCTAGTGCACTTAGCCCAGCAAATAGTGGTATCAGCGGAAGAATTCCCCCATGTTTAGGTATGGGAATTATACGAGTACGAATTTTTCTGCGACCTCCTGCCTCCTTAACCGCAAGTCTGGCAACTGCTAGAGCAATTTTACCACCTTCTCCCTCATCCTGATTCTTAAACTTTTTCATTGCTTTGCGCACTTTTGATACAACTCCGCTATTTAACGCAATTTTCTTTTTTGTTTTATGATTAATACCCATTCCGAGTTTACATTTAATTTTCATAATAGAACAGATAATGCAGCTGCTTTTTCACCAAACCTCGCGTCTTTTGCTTTTACTCTTTTCCAAGCGACTTCTTGAAGAACTTTATCTGCTCTATGTCGATCCGACTGAATGTTACTTTGTGAATATGCAATATCGTGTTCTTTGCACGCACTGTCTAGGGGATTAATACCGGAGTCACCTCTTGCTAAACGCTTTTCCAACTTAGTACCTGGACCACAATACTGATAACCTCCAGGTATGTGTGCCTCGAACGGGAGCTTGGTGATGAGTGAATTGATGATACCTCTTCCAGCGTACATATTGCAATGAATGTTTACGACGCATCGAGTTTATATATAGCTATTGTGCGCTGCATATTTTAGTATCATGCGGGTTGTTAATCAGAAACTATCTCTACCAATCATGAATCTTGATTCATGTGTTGGCGAAGGTATGTCACTAAACCAGTCACAAAGGTTATATGACTGGTCCAGTCTAGATACTGATCCAAATGAGTACCAAACAAGCAACACGCGTTCGTTATCGATTGCCAATTCCGAGGGGTACAATAATGAATTACACTTTGTCTTAAAAAATATTTACTGTGTTTTCTCTTTGTTTAATATCAGTCTATTAGACCCAAACCAGGGCGTGAAAGATTCGATGACATTATTTACAGTCGTATTAATATTAATACTGAATACTGATGTGTCGTCCGCATGATCATTATGTTAGGTGAATTAATAGATGTCGAATGTAAATCATTTATAAATAGTGAAAATAGCAAGGGTCCAATCGTGCTCCCCTGTGGGATCCCTGTGTTGATCGTACATGGGGGGATGCACAAATCCGTGCGGAGTATAAACCCTAGTGACTTGTGTCCTATTTGTTAGGAAGGATTTGATTAATTTAATCGCGACCCCCCTTATGCGATATTTTGAAAATTTTATTAACAACATATTATGGCCAACCACATCATAACCCTTAGATAGGTCCATAAGAAGTCCTACCGGGATCCTTCCGGATTCAAGATTATTAATTACTCCTTTTATGAACTGATAACACGCAGTTTCAATACCTCTGCCCTTCACAAAGCCACATTGTTGAGGACTTTTGAGGATTATTTTATATTTATCTAAGAGCGATACTATTCTTGAGTAAATGATTCTCTCAAAGATCTTAGAAAACACCGATGAGACACTTATGGGCCTGTTTTTTTCTATCACACATTTATCGCCAGCTTTGTGTATGGGTGTTATTATCGCCACTTTTAAGTTTTCTGGAAATTTTCCCGTCTCTAAGACATGATATTGTAGAGGAATTAATATCGAATGTGGCACATTTTTTAAAACGATGGAAGAAATATCGTCTATATCCGCACTTTTTGTATATTTTTAATTTGTAATAATATTAGAAAGCTCTTCCCGGCTGATTGGCATTAAAAATATTGTATTATTGTTGAAAACGATAGTATCCTTGTAGGACACCACTGTTTGAGAGTCTGCTAAGTTTTTTTGCTCTGTTTGTGAAGAAACTGTTAATTCTTGTCGCACTCACTAGAGGATCGTCACCACGGGTTACAAATGTATCACTGTTCATCTTAATTTCGGTAATTCGTCTTACTATATCCCAGATTGTTTTTTGCCGATTGGACGATGTTTCTATTTCCATTCTAAACGGTTGCTTCTTTCTGTCTCTTAACAGCCTAGTATAATTTATACGTAGGTTATTATACAGGTTCTCAAATGTGGGATTATAACTTGATATCGTCTGGAACAGTCGTTAGGACGTCGAATTCCATTTCCATTTTCTTTAAACATGGGTTATTAAAAACGCGTTGAGATTTTTTAGTGCTGTGTACGGGCACTCTAGGAAAGGCCTCGTTGAAATTACGCAGAAATATGTCCATGAAAGCACCCCATTGCATGTCGAAATCTTCCAGTTTCACTTTAAGAATTTGGTTCCATGTTGTATTTGCCATTAATTCCCTGTGTTGTTGCATATTATTTCGGTTGAAGAACCATTTTTCTTACGCGGACCGAGGCCCCGTTTTTGTACTCTACTGTAATGATTTGAGCACGGTGATCCGACATGTGGATCTGACATTTGTGTAATTTGTGGTAATTTGAGGTTTCGATAGTGTACAACCCTAGTGTCATTAAAAAATAAACAATAAAATAATTGTAAACGCTAGAATATAGGCGAGTGAACCGGAGAGGTGGAGACAATGGTATATAAAAGAACGAGTTCAGTCAGCGCGATTTTACAGCACGCGTCCAAGTTTGGAAAACGACGAGCGTAGCGAGGAGTTTTCTAATGGACAAGTGATGAAAAACGCCTGACGAACACGTTTTTTATAGTATTTTTTCTATTTTGCGCCCTTTTATGCCATTTTATGCCATTTCTAAATAAAAAAATCGCCCATACATTTTCATAAAATTTTATGGTGGTTGGTTACACTGATAATTGACACTTGAAATTTATTTAAAGGTTATAATTAAAACGGGTGAAAAACTATCTTGCACTCCACTAGAATTGAAAGAAATAACTGAAAATACAGTGAATAAATTGTTGCCAGATAAATCGCGAGCAAGATATGAAAAAGAATACTGCAAATTTAAGTGATGTAAAGTGGGAGTGTTTTAATCTAAATAAAATTACAGTTGTTTCAGAAAATGTTTTACTTGCTTACTTCGAATTACAACATAGGAAGTATATACCATCAAGTTTATGGACGATATATTTTATGTTGAGGTCCTGTTTATCTATACATAAGGATGTAGATATATCCAAATACTGCAAAGTGCAGGCCTTATTGAAACAGATATCTCAGGGCTATGCATCTAAAAAGTCGAAGATTTTAGAAGAAGATATGCATAAATTTATAAGGGACGTGGATGATAAGTCTTATCTGGCTATGGAGGTGGATAGATTTGTATGTATATCGCAGCTTTGTATGTAACAGTATTCATTATATGATGAATATGGGGAGATGCACAAGGTGTTTCTCAGCGAACACGCTTACTTTGAAGCCACCTGGCCGGACGTCGTCCAACCAACTAGAGGAGGCTCATCCCAAGGCTCGCCTCCCCAACATCAAATTGCCGAAGTTCGCCGTAGAATACTCCCAGCGGCCAGCCTTCTCCGAGATGTTTCGCAGCCTCATCTTAGAAAACTCGACCCTGCCTGACGTAGAACGACTCCACTATCTACGAGGCTGCCTGGAAGGAGCCCCGGCATTACTCATCGGCAATTTACCGTTCACCGGAGTCTCTCTTGAGCCATCCTGGGGCAGGCTCTCGACCCGATATGAGAATAAAAGACTCCACATCCAATCACACCTGGATGCAATCTTTAACATCAGCCCGCTCACCAGCAAGAATGCCGCCGCGCTCAACAAGCTATTATCCACCGAGTCCGAGGCCAACACAGCTTTGCGCACACTGGGCGTGAATCAGAATTTGGGGGGAGCATATTCTGGTTCACCATCTCTCAAGAAATATGGACCGCTCATCGAGGGGAAAGCTTGGGAAACCTCCCTCGGATCCTGCCAAGACTACCCGACCTTTAACCAGATGGCAACTTTTCTCACAGCACGCGTACGGGTTCTGGAGAGAGTAGAGTCCGCGTGCCCGTCATCGGTCGGCTCGTGTGGATCTCAACAAAGAAAGATAGCTCATCAGGCCTCCGTGTCCCCACAGGTCCCCATCATCTACTACAACCTGACATCCCGGGGACCGACTATCCGTACGATATCTGCGATGCCACTCACTTTATAGTGAGCCCGCGTTTTCGCGTGATGACGTCAAGCGAAAGAAGAAGATTCGCGATGGAGAAGCGTCTCTGCTTCAATTGTTTGGAGAGACACAATGCTCAAATGTGTCGTTCGAAGCAGAGATGCAAGCAGTGTGTTGCTAAACATCACACGATGCTGCATGAAGCAGCATCTGTAGCCTGCCTAGCCGGAGAACCGTCTTCCAGCACAGCCCAACAGCCCCGCCATCATCCAACACCCGTTAAGACGTCGGTGCAATCGTCCACTCATCTCTACAGCTCACTTCGTCCCACTCAACCTTGCTTGCCACAGCCATCGCCCATATCGAACCTCAACCAACATCTCAGCAGGTTCGATTACTAGTTGACCCAGGGTCAGAACTAACCTTCATCTCCGGACACCTCATCCGTCAGCTCCGTCTCGAGCGATGCCGCTCCACTATGCCAATCATTGGCATCGGTGGAATACAGTCTACACAAACATCTGGCGTCACTCAGTTCTCCCTGTGATCAATACACACCTCTCATTCAATCAACGTTCAAGCTCACATTCTGAAAACAGTCTCTTCGGTTCTACCATCCTTCCGGATCACAATGCCCCATTTGCCAAATTTACAGCCACTCAAGTTGATTGACCAAGATTTTCTAAGGAAGACCAAAGACAACATGGAATCGAAACATAGAGAAAATAGTAGAGGACAGCGGACTCTCAATGGTTCAAGCATCAATTATGGCAAAAAGAAAAAAAATTAGTGGAAGAAGTTCATATATAGCGAATAAAATGTGTCAATATAATGGATTGTAAAGAATAAATCTAAGAATTAGAATATGTTTTACCTTACACCTAAGGGTAAATAAGGTTACTGATTATATATATATATATATATATATATATATATATATATATATATATATATATCAGTACATATATATATGTATAGTCACACAGTGTACCGGAAACCAACCCACACAGACAGATATCTGAACGCTTCTTCGCACCATCGTCCCAAACAACTAGCATCTGTAGTCAACACTCTTACCACCCGATCCAAAAGACTAGCCGACCAGTTTAACTTACCGAAAGAATTGAGGAACTTACGAGAAGCTCTTTCTTCAAATGGATATTCAAACAGCTTAATATCCAGAGCTTTCTGTCGTACAGAGAACAGTAGCCAAAGAACTGCAGAACGCCAGAAACCCGTTAGCACAGCATACCTACCATATGTTCATGGATCAATTGACAAAATCGCCAGAATCCTTAAAAGACGCAACATCGACACC
Organism: Phosphuga atrata; assembly: GCA_944588485.1. Taxonomy (NCBI): domain Eukaryota; kingdom Metazoa; phylum Arthropoda; class Insecta; order Coleoptera; family Silphidae; genus Phosphuga; species Phosphuga atrata. The sequence goes on along the minus strand of OX155903.1, from coordinate 8,136,020 downwards.
ATTTTCAAACCTAACCAGAAAATATCCTCCATGCTACGCAGCGTTAAAGACACCATCCCGTTAGAATCCCATGGAATTTACGAAATACCTTGCGGAACATGTGAACGAACCTACATTGGACGTACCAATAGAAAAATATCTGCTAGGATTCAAGAACATGTAGTTTCAGTCAGACACAGAGACAAAGTTTCATCGGCACTTGTCCAACACACAAACACCGGTCACTGGATGTACTTTAGAAATTCAAGGACTGTTGCACAGATTAGCCACGAAATGTCACGAGTATACAGAGAAGCCATAGAAATAGAAAAACGAGACTACTGCATGAACACGAGAGACGATTCCTTGAGACTGCCCCCAGCATGGCGACCGATCATATCCACCCTCAAAATGCAATCCCAGACACCCCAGACTCAAGTACGACCAACAAGACAGACAAACAACCGAACCGAAGCACCAACGCGCATGACCCGAAGCCAGACAGCTATAAGTAGTCGCATCGCACGAATGAGCTCTCAGTATGCGTCCAACGGTTGACCCGCACGGACGCATATATCTCTTGAGAATGGCGAATGTTAATTCGCCGAAACGTCGAGAATCCGGTTCCTTTCAGAGTCAACCCTCAGCATCAACGCGGAATCCCCGAGAAAACAATACAAGACATATATATATATATATATATTTATATATATATATATATATATATATATATATTTATATATACATATATATATATATATATATTTATATATATATATATATATATATATATATATATATATATAATACAACCTTCTCAGACGGAGACAAAAACCTGCACCAAAACCACTCAACATCGACAAATTGGTATACAATCATTCAGAACAGCCCCTAGACGAACTTACAAAAACCGTACTGACCAAGGGTTTTAACTTTGCAATAGCACCAACTCGCCTTTCCAAAGAAGACATAATCACTGGTATCGAGACTGCTATTTCACAACTCCCTGACACATTAGCCAAGATAATAAGACAGGAAACATGCCACATTTTAAGATATGCCAAACCACCGACAAGAAACATATCATACGAGGAATTCAAAGCCCTCAAGGCACTAAGAGAAAATAACAGCATTGTGGTCCTAACAGCTGATAATGGAAATTGCTCTGTAGTCATGAACAGTGGTGACTATAAAAGAAAAATGACCACAATTTTAGATGATCCAGCTTATCTACCCAGTACAACGGACCCCACAACCTATCTTGAGAAAACTACAAGACAAAAGATCCTAAGCTCCAGCATTGATAAGGAAACAATAAATTATCTTATACCAAGGGAGAAATCATCACGGTGTCCCTAGATATATGGTTTACCAAAGATCCACATAGATGGAACCCCACTTCGACCAATAGTAAGCTCCGTTGGTTCACCGGTCCAACTTTTTGCGAAACATTTAGCAAAATGTTTACAACCATACGCCGAAGATTTTGATTCCTATGTCCGTAATGCTGAACACTTCATAGACATACTGAAAAATCTCCAGCCCGGCCACGTCCTTGTGAGCTTTGACATTGTATCTTTATTCACAAAAGTATCGGTTCCCGAGGCCTTAAACATCATAAGGTCGAAATTAAAACCAGAAAAGTATGTATCAGATCTGGCAGAACATTGTTTAAAGAATACATACTTTAGGTACGATGGTCAAATATACAAACAAGTCCTGGGAGCACCAATTGGTTCACCTCTATCCCCAGTAATAGCTAACATATTTCTCACAGATTTTGAGGCAAAGGCAATCTCATCCGCCACACTTAAACCTACACTCTGGTTAAGATATATTGACGACACATTTGTAATCTGGCCCCACGGCAGACCAGAACTGGACAAATTCCTTACCCATCTTAACTCCCAACACGACCAAATCAAATTTACAATGGAGATAGAAAAGCATCAAGACTTCCTTTCTTGGATATTTTAGTACAGAAGAAACCAGATGGCACCTTAAGTCACACTGTCTACCGGAACCCAACGCATACAGACAGATATCTGAACGCTTCTTCGCACCATCGCCCCAAAAAACTAGCATCTGTAGTCAACACTCTTACCACCCGATCCAAAAGACTAGCCGACAAGCTTAACTTACCAAAAGAATTGAAGAACTTACGAGAAGCTCTTTCTTCAAATGGATATCCAAAGAGCTTAATATCCAGAGCTTTCCGTCGTACAGAGAACAGTAACCAACGAACTGAAGAACGCCAGAAACCCGTTAGCATAGCATACCTACCATATGTGCATGGATCAACTGACCAAATCGCCGGAATCCTAAAAAGACACAACATCGACACCATTTTCAAACCTAACCAGAAAATAGCCTCCATGCTACGCAGCGTTAAAGACACCATCCCGTTAGAATCCCATGAAATTTACGAAATACCTTTCGGAACATGAGAACGAATTTACATTGGACGTACCAATAGAAAAATATCTGCTAGGATTCAAGAACATGTAGTTTCAGTCAAACACAAAGACAAAGTTTCATCCGCTCTTGTCCAACACACCACCACCGATCACTGGATGGACTTTAGAAATTCAAGGACTCTTGCACAGATTAGCCACGAAATGTCAAAAGTATACAGAGAAGCAATAGAGATAGAAAAACGAGACTACTGCATCAACACGAGAGACTACTCTTTGAGACTCCCCCCAGCATGGCGACCGATCATATCCACCCTCAAAATGCAATCCCAGACACCCAAAACTATGGGTCTTGGGTGTCTACGACAAACAAACAACGGAAAGGAAGCACCGCACACAACGCGCATGACCCGAAGCCAGACAACTATAAATAGTCGCTTCCCACGAACGAGATCTAAGTATGCGTCTAACGGTTAACCCGCACGGACGCATATCTCTTGAAAATGGCGAATGTTAGTTCGCCGAAACGTCGAGAATCCGGTTCCTTTCAGAACCAACCCTCAACATCAACGCGGAATCCCCGAGAAAACAAACCAATATATATATATATATATATATATATATATATATATATATATATATATATATATATATAGAGCTCTAGTATGCGCTCATATCTATGAGCTCATATCTATATACGAGCTCTTAGTATGCGTCTAGCGGTTGACCCGCACGGACGCATATATCTCTTGAGAATGGCGAATGTTAGTTCGGCGAAACGTCGAGAATCCGGTTCTTTTCAGAGCCAACCCTCAGCATCAACGCGGAATCCCCGAGAAAACAATACAACACAGGTATCTATTCGCGAAAACCTCAAATACAACATTATAAACCTCCACGGGGAGGAAATTTACCACCTCACCCGTAGTTTTGAGAAACTACGGACAGCGCTCTCAATTATTATGCGATTTAGCATTTTTACGTCGCTGTAGAGATACAGACATAACACCCGTCTGTATGAGGCTGTCACACCAAAATCCAACAGCCAGGTCAAACAAAATACTACACAACGCAAGCCAAGCTTTGCTTCGGGACGAAATCCAAACCAAACGACAGAAACTTGACAGCATCAGTCAAAATATCCTGACAACCCACATAGCTCTAACCACTACGCTACACCCTCTCCTCTGGCAACAGATAGACTTAATATCTAACAACAGAGCCGAACAGAATAGATTATTAATTACCAATAGACAGAAAGAAAAATACAACCTTCTCTGACGGACACAAAAACAAGTGCAACAATACCACTCAACGTCGACAAAGTGGTTTACAATCTTTCAAACCAGCCCCTAGACAAACCTACCAAAACCGTACTGGCCAAGGGTTTTAACTTTGCAATAGCACCAACTCGCCTTCCCAAAGAAGACATAATCACTGGTGTTGAGACTGCTATTTCACAACTCCCTGCCACATTAGCCGAGATAATAAGACAGGAAACATGCCACATTTTAAGATCTGCCAAACCACCGACAAGAAACATCTCATACGAGGAATTCAAAGCCCTCAAAGCACTAAGAGAAAACAACAGCATTGTGGTCCTCCCAGCTGACAAGGGAAATTGCTCTGTAGTCATGAACAGTGCTGACTATAAACAAAAAATGACCACAATCTTAGATGATCCAGCTTATCTACCCAGTACAACGGACCCCACAACTTACCTTGAGAAAACTACCAGACAAAAGATCCTAAGCTCTAGCATTGACAAAGAAACAATGAATTATCTTATACCAAGGGAGAAATCTTCACGGTGTCCCAAGATATATGGTTTACCAAAGATCCACAAAGATGGAGCCCTACTACGACCAATAGTAAGCTCCATTGGTTCACCGGTCCAAGTTCTTGCGAAACATTTAGCAAAATGTTTACAACCATACGCCGAAGATTGTGATTCATATGTCCGCAATGCTGAACACTTCATAGACATACTGAAAAATCACCAACTCCAGCCCGGGCACCTCCTTGTGAGCTTTGACATTGTATATTTATTCACAAAAGTACCGGTCCCTGAGGCCTTAAACATTATAAGATCAAAATTAAAACCAGAAAAGTATGTATCAGATCTGGCAGAACATTGTTTAAAGAATACATACTTTAGGTACGATGGTCAAATATACAAACAAGTCCTAGGAGCACCAATGGGTTCACCTCTATCCCCAGTAATAGCCAACATATTTCTTACAGATTTTGAGGAAAAGGCAATCTCATCAGCCACACTTAAACCTACACTCTGGTTAAGATATGTTGACGACACATTTGTAAACTGGCCCCACGGCAGACCAGAGCTGGACAAATTCCTTAACCATCTTAACTCCCAACACGACCAAATTAAATTCACAATGGAGATAGAAAAGCATCAACAACTTCCTTTCTTGGATGTTTTGGTACAGAAGAAACCTGACGGCACTTTGAGCCACACTATGTACCGGAAACCAACCCACACAGACAGATATCTGAACGCTTCTTCGCACCATCATCCCAAACAACTAGCATCTGTAGTCAACACTCTTACCACCCGATCCAAAAGACTAGCCGACCAGCTAAACTTACCGAAAGAATTGAGGAACTTACGAGAAGCTCGTTCTTCAAATGGATATCCAAACAGATTAATATCCAGAGCTTTCCGTCGTACAGAGAACAGTAGCCAAACAACTGAAGAACGACAGAAACCCGTTAGCACAGCATACCTACCATATGTTCATGGATCAAGTGACAAAATCGCCAGAATCCTTAAAAGACACAACATCGACACCATTTTCAAACCTAACCAGAAAATATCCTCCTTACTACGCCGCGTTAAAGACACCATCCCGTTAGAATCCCATGGAATTTACGAAATACCTTGCGGAACATGTGAACGAAACTACATTGGACGTACCAATAGAAAAATATCTGCTAGGATTCAAGAACATGTAGTTTCAGTAAGACACAGAGACAAAGTTTCATCGGCATTTGTCCAACACACAAACACCGGTCACTGGATGGTCTCTCACGAGTAGTCTCTCGTGTTGATGCAGTAGTCTCGTTTTTCTATCTCTATGGCTTCTCTGTATAGAGTCCTTGAATTTCTAAAGTCCATCCAGTGACCGGTGTTTGTGTGTTGGACAAGAGCGGATGAAACTTTGTCTTTGTGTCTGACTGAAACTACATGTTCTTGAATCTTAGCCGATATTTTTCTATTGGTTCGTCCAATGTAAGTTCGTTCACATGTTCCGCAAGGTATTTCGTAAATTTCATGGGATTCTAACGGGATGGTGTCTTTAACGCTGCGTAGCATGGAGGATATTTTCTGGTTAGGTTTGAAAATGGTGTCGATGTTGTGTCTTTTTGAGATTCCGGCGATTTTGTCAGTTGATCCATGCACATATGGTAGATATACTGTGCTAACGGGTTTCTGGCGTTCATCAGTTCGTTGGTTACTGTTCTCTGTATAACGGAAAGCTCTGGATATTAAGCTGTTTGGATATCCATTTGAAGAAGCTTCTCGTAAGCGAGCTTCTCGTAAGTTCTTCAATTCTTTTGGTAAGTTAAGCTGGTCGGCTAGTCTTTTGGATCGGGTGGTAAGAGTGTTGACTACAGATGCTAGTTGTTTGGGGCGATGGTGCGAAGAAGCGTTCAGATATCTGTCTGTATGCGTTGGGTTCCGGTAGACAGTGTGACTTAAGGTGCCATCCGGTTTCTTCTGTACTAAAACATCCAAGAAAGGAAGTCGTTGATGCTTTTCTATCTCCATTGTAAATTTGATTTGGTCGTGTGGGGAGTTAAGATGGGTAAGGAATTTGTCCAGTTCTGGTATGCCGTGGGGCCAGATTACAAATGTGTCGTCCATATATCTTAACCAGAGTGTAGGTTTAAGTGTGGCGGATGAGATTGAGTTTGCCTCAAAATCTGTAAGAAATTTGTTAGCTATTACTGGGGATAGAGGTGAACCCATTGGTGCTCCTAGGACTTGTTTGTATATTTGACCATCGTACCTAAAGTATGTATTTTTTAAACAATGTTCTGCCAGATCTGATACATACTTTTCTGGTTTTAATTTCGACCTTATGATGTTTAAGGCCTCGGGGACCGATACTTTTGTGAATAAAGATACAATTTCAAAGCTCACAAGGACGTGGCCGGGCTGGAGATTTTTCAGTATGTCTATGAAGTGTTCAGCATTACGGACATAGGAATCAAAATCTTCGGCGTATGGTTGTAAACATTTTGCTAAATGTTTCGCAAGAAGTTGGACCGGTGAACCAACGGAGCTTACTATTGGTCGAAGTGGGGTTCCATCTATGTGGATCTTTGGTAAACTATATATCTTGGGACACCGTGATGATTTCTCCCTTGGTATAAGATAATTCATTGTTTCCTTATCAATGCTGGAGCTTAGGATCTTTTTTTCTGGTAGTTTTCTCAAGATACGTTGTTGGGTTCGTTGTACTGGGTAGATAAGCTGGATCATCTAAAATTGTGGTCATTTTTCTTTTATAGTCACCACTGTTCATGACTACAGAGCAGTTTCCCTTATCAGCTGGTAGGACCACAATGCTGTTATTTTCTCTTAGTGCCTTGAGGGCTTTGAATTCCTCGTATGATATGTTTCTTGTCGGTGGTTTGGCATATCTTAAAATGTGGCATGTTTCCTGTCTTATTATCTCGGCTAATGTGACAGGGAGTTGTGAAATAGCAGTCTCGATACCAGTAATTATGTCTTCTTTGGGAAGGCGAGTTGGTGCTATTGGAAAGTTAAAACCCTTGGCCAGTACGGTTTTTGTAAGTTCGTCTAGAGGCTGGTCTGAATGATTGTTTACTACTTTGTCGATATTGAGTGGTTTTGGTGCAGGTTTTTGTCTCCGTCTGAGAAGGTTGTATTATATATATATATATATATATATATATATATATATATATATATATATATATATATTTAGATATATATATATATATATATATTTATATATATTCATATATATATATATATATATATATGTATATATATATATATATATATATATATATATATATATATATATATATATATATATGTATATATATATATATAAAGAAAAAATTAAATTGATGAATACCTAACGTTAATCACATAGCTATATAATATACCCATAAATAGCATTAACATAAATATATAAATTATTTTAAAAAGAGCAACTTTGATTTTTGTCACCATATACCAGTCAATGACGTCAGGGTATTTCTGTTGACTAAAATAACGAACCAAAAATAGGTGTAATTAATTAATTATACTGTCCCAAATGCTAAATCCGTGTTTAACTTGATTCCCAAATAAATTACTATCAAATAACGTAAAAATAATGTTGATTTAATTTCTGACCTGCTAAGTATACGTTCCAAAAAGATTAATTAATTACACGCTAACTAATCAGTCCTAAATAATAATATTATATTCCTAAGTCTTTGCAAACGATTCCCAATTGAATTAAAATCGTTATAATTAAAAATGTTTCTTGTATCTGTCAAGTATATAGTCGTCCTTGTATTATCAAAAATTAAAAAATTTCCCAAAATTAGTAAACTAATATACTAGTTACCCATTTTCCAGGTCTCTGTATTCAGGTAATTGTACTAAGCAAACTATAGAATCTGCTATACAACACCCATATCGCCACATCACAACACTATAACAAAGAAGAGCCTTGGATTGCCGACCAAACACAGACTAAACATCTCCCAAAATTAGGAAACTAGTATACCACCTATTTTCCAGGTTTCTGTATTCAGGTAACTGTAGTCTATGAGTGCGAGTCCTCTACCGTCCACTAAGCAAACTATGGAGCACCTATATCACTACACTCTTACCAACCTATCCATCATGTGATCGAGTAACTTTCTAATGAATCATCTATTAGTTGAGTTGGTATTTGTTGTTATGATGTGTTACTAGTCTGTAGTGTCCGTAAATGAAGTGCATTTGACAGAAACATTGCACCAATAATAGAAATTAAAAATGGTAATTGCATTTAAAAAAAAACATTCTAATCTCACCTTCACCTGACGTTGCACCAGAAAATTAACTTTCTCTTATTGAATCTTGTTTAAATGTTTTCGATTTCGTCCTAATTAATTTTTTGTCTGGTTTTAAAACTGATGTTTCTATGTGTAAGATTAATTTTTTGTGATGGAATTTTTTCTCATTTGTTTCTTTCCTTGGTGTTTTAGGTTTACAAGTGAGCCATGGAAAAATTCCCATTGAAAAGGGGCACATCTATACCTAAACATTCAACTTCTTATCAATCGGTAAATAAAAAGGTAAATTTTTGTCCATAAAAACAGGTTTTTCTGGATTTTTAATTACTCTTATTTAACACTAAAATCACATTTTACATCTACACTCTTAATTTGTACTAATTAATTTTTGAATTCTGTTTTCTCTACACTAAATAGATAACTTGTTTTTCGAAATTGAAGTATAAATTTATTTGTTGATCCAGTGTTCTATTTATATATTATTGACATAAATAGTTTTTAAATCATTCTATTGTTGGTACATGGTTACAGTTTGACTGCTGTTTCATTTTGCTCTAATGATCAAATTTATAACATAAAACATGTTTTTAGTAGCATAAATGTCATAAAATTATTGAAAGGAAAGTTAAAGTATCAACATATTGTCAGGCTAAATTACATATTTAACAAAATATTAAACAAATACATAGTTGTAAATACAAAATATTAACCAAATGCACAACAAATACTTTTGCAAATATGTAATAATAGTAAATTTTTATTGCCACAAAATTTAACCAAAGTCTATTGACTACAAGGTTTTTTGCCATAAAAATATATTTCATCAAACAAGAGTAATTATTATTATAGCCGTATAGGGCCATTAGGGACCACATTACGCAACAATTACAGCTCAAAATCTTTGCATTCTTTCTCTGGCAGCTTGTCTTCTTTCTTATGTGCAACCACTTCCTGTTCATCATGAAATTCTTTAAACTTATCTATCACTGACCTAAATTTTGTTTGGTTTGAGATGTTTTCCAAATTCAGTCCAACCTCTTGGAGATCCTTACTTACCTTCTTGAACCATCTGTCACATACTTTGGGTCTACTCTCAATTATTTTAAAAATCCTTTTTGTTGGTCTTCTAATTTTTTAATTTTTTTTTTAATACGGATTTCTACTCTCTCCATCCCCAGTTTCCATATTCTTCTATCAAGAGATTGTTTCTCAGTTAAGTTTCTTCTTTCCATTGCTTCATCCACTCCATCCCTCCAGCTTCTCTTAGCTCTTCCTCTCTTTCTCCTCTCCCTGGCGGTATCCATTCCAACACTTTCCTAGGTCATCTATTCTCATCCATTCTTTTCATGTGACCGAACGAAGTCAGTTGTTTTTTCTCAACTTCATCTGAAATATTCTTTTAAATGCCCATTCTATTCCAGATCTCTTCGTTTCTCACTCTATCCCTTTGTGACACCTGACAGCTTCTTCAAAAATCCATTTTGTTTGCAAGTAGTTTTCTCTTCAACGTTTCTGTTATATCCCATACTTCTGCTCCATACATTATCACAATTTGAACAATACATTCATATAGTCGCTTTTTAGTTGTTCTTTTTATATTATTTTCCCAAAGGATAGAATTTAGGGCTTCTATGATTTTTCTACCTTCATTATTCCTTTCCATTATCTCTTCCCTGCTATTGCCCTCTTTATTAAATACAACCCCTAGGTATTTGGACTTTTCTACTCCTCTTATGAATTCTTTTTCTAAGAGAAGATTATTCTGGTTGTTTGTGCCTATTGTCAGGTATTTGCATTTACTCATGTTCATCAATAGACCAACTTTTTCATATCCCTTTTTCAGTTTTCTGACCATACACCTCAAATCGTCTTCTTGCTCTGCTATCACAACCTGATCGTCACCAAAAGCAAAGTATAAACTATAGGGTGTATCATCTCCCACTCTCAGTCCCATTTGTGCACACTTTCTTGTCCACCTTCTAAGGGATCGGTCAAGGTTAATTTTAAAAAGAGTAGAGGATCGACAGCACCCCTGTCTGAGTCCCTTAGAGGTCTTAAAACTCTCTGTCAGGCCTATTCCTAGCTTCACTCTTGCAGAATTGTCCCTATAGTAGTTTTTAGTAACCTGTTGTAGATTCGGTCTGAACTCTAGTTCCTCCATTCATTCCCATAGTTGTTATATTGGGATGCTATTGTTTTCTTTTCTAGATCAATAAGGGCTATATGTGTTTCTCTGTCTCATTGCATATGCTTCTCTAAGGCTATTTTAAGGGTGAATAGGTTGTAGATTGTCAGCCCAACAGCCCACTCGAAATCCAGCCTGTTCAGGTTATTTATCTTTAATATGGTCTTCTATTAGGGTCTTAAGTATACAAGAATATGTTCTGCCTATTGTAGGAATGACAGCAATTCCCCAGAAATTATGTGGGTCATTTCCCTTTTTATGTATGGCTGTGATGTATGACGTTCGCCAGGCTTTTGGAATATCTGCCCCATTTAGACACCACACAAATAATTTCTTCAACATAACCTTCAGTTGTTCAGGGTCAAATCGTACCAATTCCGGGTGTATTGCTCCAGGTGCTGGTGATCTTCTAAGTTTAGTTATTTTGATTGCTTCCTTTACGAGGGACATATCTAGTTTCAAGTTTTCTCCATCAATGTGGTTTGGTTCATTTTCCTCTACATACTGTGGCCTTGTTTCTGTTAACAGTTTTGTAAAATGATCTACCCATCCTTCCTTGGAGATGTTATTAATTGTAAATCCAGTTCTTGATGAGGTTCTAATTTGACGGTCTTTCATGCCTCTGAACTCTTAGTACCGCCTATATTTTGGTCGACGTATTCGCACTTTTTGAGCCACGAGCCGTTTTGCTTGTTTATGACTTCTTGTTTCAATTTCCTATTTAGTTGCTTGTATCTCTCTATGATCCCAACTGAATAAGCTTTTGTTATAATTGGGCAAATCATCCTATGTTATAGATAATTGTACAAACATAAAACAAACGGAACACAGCCTGAATATATAAATATATTCAGTCTTTTCGGAGCTCTATAACAATTAGAACATGGTGCAAACACATGGGTTTTCAAGTGAGTGGTTTACAAATTATTGTTCATGGAAGCAAAGCTGTGCTGATGAGAGATAAATCTCGAAACGAGTCCACAGATGGCTATTCACTTAAGGTATTGGAAAGACATGATCTTAAAAACAATGTTATTTTTATGGTTTTTGTTGAGCGCCACGAAGGTGGACTGAAAGCTATAGAATAACTTTCAAAATTCACATGAGATTTGTTTTGGTAGTCCTAAAAAGACTCAGTATATTATAGAGCTCCAGAAAGACTGAATATATTTATATATTCAGGCTGTGTTTCGTTTGTTTTAAGCTAATATATTTGTTTCTTTTCTGTTATTCATTCTTCTATTTCTCTATCCCACCAATATGGTTTGCTCTTCAGATCCATCGTCCCTAAAGATTCCATTGCAGCTTCCTTTTTACATTGTGTGATATGTTCATATTCGGTTTTTGTACTCCTTTGTTGTTGCACAAATTTCTGTTCTAATCATCTTTGGTATAGTACTGTCGCATTCAAAACTTTCCATGTCAGATCTTTTTACATCTTCTCATTGTTCCTCATGACCCTCTTATTATTTATTTGAATTTGTGCTATATAAGGTATAGATGTTTGCCTTTACTAGGCAGTGACTGCTTCTGCACTCCCCTCTCATGACCCATAGATGCTTTACCTTAATTTTTGTACACTGTTGTACAATCATGTAGTCTATAATTAATTTCCAACCATGTGTTGGTACCAAGTATACTTATGGACGTCCTTACATGCGAAAAAGGTGTTCGTAATCTTTAGATTATGTTGGTCACAAAGGTTTTTCTGCCTTTAACCATTATCATTGATGACCTCTTCACAGTGCCTTCCAACTATTTGGCTAATTAGTTGTCTACTCTACCATTAAGATAGATATAATAATTTCATGATGATTTGGAATTTGTTCAATAATATTTCGTATGTCCTATTCGATTTTATCTTTCTCTTGGGCCTTAGAGTCATCATTCGGTGCATATAATCCAATCACTATTATGTGCCTTCCACTAATTTGTGTCATTTTAATATTGCGTTCGTTAACCAGTTCCATAATTTTATGTATTTATTGCAATCTTTGATGTACCATAATATATACCCCGGCTTTAACCCTGCGGCTTTTGTTGTCTCTGCTGAATAAATGTATATATTCTTTATTTTTTTCACATACATTTCCCTTTTTCTTGGTTTCCCTTAGAATGGCTATATTCATACTGCGATTTATGAATTCTGATATTATTTCTTGCTGTTTCGGATTCCTTGTATGTTGCATGTTCCAAAATTCAAAGTGCATTTTCGTTGCTGTCTTCGTCTTCTATCCAATATCTGAGGCTTAATTTTACTAGGTATTTTGGCGATAATGTAGTTTTTATGGGTGTAAGTTTGCTGGCCTCACGACTCAACCCTCATCCTTGGAGGACGGGGAATCTATCTTAGTCTGGTCCTTCTCACTTGACCTGTCTGACTTGAGTGACCCTTCTGGTACCTATGCTGCTGTCAGCATAGCTGTCAGGATCATTAGGACTCCCCACCCGTCCTAATGCTTTCGTCAAGGTGTAGATACTTCTAGGGAGAGGAGAGGGAGTCTGTTCTCATCCATTCTAAATAAATGCCCATAGAATTTGAGTCTCCGTTTTCTCATGGATTCAATTAGCCTTTCATTGTCCTGGTAAAGTTCTTCCCTTCCTCTTAACCTATACTGTCCATCCACGATCTTTGGACCCATTATCTTATGAAGGATATTCCTTTCAAATTTCTCAGCTTCTTTGAGTCCTGCTTTCCTTGTCATTAGGAGGCATTCACTAACACACAGGCATTCCGTTTTAATCACTGTATTGAAATGTGTCAGTTTAGGTTCCCTTCGAGATGGTTTTCTTCTTGTATAAAGCATATGTTCTGCGAAAACCCACTACCATCATCTCCCGTCTGGTGTTGTTAGCTTCTCTTATACTGGTTTTCAACTGGACGATTTTACCCAGGTATTTAAAGCTGACAACTCTTTCTATCTTACCATGCTCAGTCTTTAGGTGACGGAGGGATTTTTTAGTTTTTGTTAAAGGTATACTTCGTTTTTTCAAAGGAAATCTGTAGTCCTGGTTTTTCTGCTTGATTGGTTTGTATATTCAGTTATTATATAACTGTGTCAGTATTTCTAAAAGGAGCGCGAGGTCTTGTATACTTGATTAAGTAGTCCTTCTCTGTCCAGTTCTTTCTCCCATTCCCGGATAATCTTCTCCAACACACAGTTGAATAGAACTGGTGACATTCCATCACCTTGTCTGACTGCTGTTTTAATTTCGAACTCTTTGGAGATCTCTCCCATGTACTTTACTTTGGAATGTGTTCCTGTTAGCGTAAGATTAAGAGTAATATTTGTTACAAAATATCCTTTTTTCATTAAATTATACAAATATTTTATTATTAGACTTGTCTAATATTATCAGTATTGATAGATACAAGCACAACTGTATGACCATTTTATGATTATTTTTACTTTTACATCACAAAGTGTTGATTCAGTGGTGAATTAGTTGCACGAGCATTGTATATCCTAATGTGTGTTGGCAATATTTCTGGATTCAAATCTGTGAATTTGTGACAAAAAAATTGACAGTAGAGCACAAAGATAGTATTTCCAAATACATCTTACCTTTAGACATACAATGGTTGTGCCTTTACCCATCAATATATCTTTACACTAAAGCAGGAATTGGACTACAGACTAAATTAACAGCAAGTAATAAAATATATTACATTAAATACATATAATTTTTCTTTTATTAGCTTCACGGAACCAATGCATAAAAAACATATTACATTGCAATTCTATAAGATTTAAAACTCAAATAAACACATCTAATTCTTACATTGAATTGAAAAATTCACTATTTTTTACCACACTTATAATATGTAAAGATGTTATATAACTTATTATTGACAGTTATATAAATTTCTACACATATCACGACTCATGCTTCGACGTTTGACGGTCATTTTCAAGTTGACGTCACTTGAAAATGACCGTCAAACGTCGAAACTCGAGTCGTGATATGTGTAGAAATTTATATAACTGTGAATAGTAAGTTATATAACATTTTTACATATTATAAGTGTGGTTAAAACATAGTGAATTTTTCAATTCAATGTAAGTATGAATTACCACGTAGTAACTGTCGCAACCATCCTAGGCATAACATCTAATTCTATAAAGACTATATATCTAGTATAAAGTAAATTTTTTTTTTTTTATCATTTTGTTACTTCATTCGTGTCTCGTATACCCAATTTTATGCGTATGTATTCAAGTGAGGGTTCAAAGGGTAGTGCATGCGCAACCGCACGACAATCGCACAGGAAGAGATTGGAGCATAGCCAAGTCACCTTCCCAAGTCCGACTCTCACCTCCACGTGGTGAACCCTGGTAACCTGAGCAACCAAGCTGGAGATGCGGTAACCAATCCGTATGGAAAGCGCGGTCAGGGCCAACGAGAGCGGGTGAAATGGTCCTCCGAAAAGGGGGTTTTGCGATGGGCCAACAACTCATCCATAGAAAAAAAGAAACCGTTACGAAACCACCAAACGTGCCTCGGACTGGACTGACTACTCGGCAACGACCACAGCAATGCACAAGGAAAGCGAAAGAAATTACGATGGGAACATGGAATGTAAGGAGCCTCTACCAGATAGGTGCACTAAAAGCCTTAACAAACGAAATGGAGAGATACAAACTCGACATAGTGGCACTACAGGAGACCAACTGGAGCGATAGCGGCATCATGGATATAGGAAAATATAGGATATGTAAAAGCAGTAATAATGGGAAGGCGCACAAGTTAGGAACAGGCTTCATACTCAAGAAAAGTGTAGGGAAGGATATTACGGACTTCCAAGCAGTAGATGACAGACTCTGCATGATCCGAATAAGAATGAAGCTCTTCAATCTGACAATAATTAACGTACATGCACCGAGCGAAGAGAAAACAGACGACGAAAAAGAGATCTTCTACGCAAAACTAGAAAGGCTATTCGATTCGACACACAACAACGACGTAAAGATGATCTTGGGGGATTTCAATGCTAAGATAGGGAAAGAAGACGTATACAGACCCACGATTGGAAAACACAGCCTACACGAAAATACTAACGACAATGGACAGAGACTAGTGGACCTAGCAGCATCTAGAAACCTTGTAGTCAGCAGTACGCTATTCCCACATAAAGACATCCACAAGATGACATGGAGATCACCAGACGGAAGGACACTCAATCAAATAGACCATGTCTTAATAAACACAAGATTTATGTCCAGCATACAGGACATCAGAAGCTGCAAAGGGGCAGACTGCAACTCGGACCATTACCTGGTGAGGATTAAATTAAAACAAAGGCTAGCCAACTCGAAAAAGCCAGCAAACAGCGGAATAGAAAAATGGGATGTGAAAAAACTGAACTTAACCAGGGTAAGGCAACGGTACGAAGAAAAGATCGCCGAAAAACGGTAAACGGAAAAACGGAGTGTTGACGGAAAATCATAGTATTGAAGGACAATGGACGGAAATTGCAAAGGGGATTAAGGAATCGGCAAAGGAGGCGCTCGGGAAAGTCCATAGGAAAAAACGAAAACAATGGTACGATGCAGAGTGTGAAGAAGCACGCGAGAAACAACAGAAAGCTAGTGCAGAGAATTTGCAGAGACCCACGAGAGCCAAACAAGCTGAATACAACAAGCAAAGAAAGGAAGCATCCAAATTATTTCGGAAGAAGAAACGGGCCCATTTTAACGACCAGGTGGCACAGATAGGGCACCACCAAGAGAAACACGAAATTAGAGAATGCTACAAGATAGTGAACAACCTGCGAAATGGATTTCAGCCCAGAGCAACAATAATCAACAGTAAAGAGGGCACCTTACTGGCTGAAGAAAGTAAAGTGGTAGGTAGATGGGCGGAATATTTTAACGAACTCCTGAATACCTCACTACGAGTGGAATTAACCGGACAAACAGCTGAAGACGACCCAATTCACACACCAGAAGTAAGAGATCTGAGAGAAGATAACGAACCATCACAAAGAGAAATAAGCGAGGCGATAAAGGCACTAAAGAACCACAAAGCACCGGGACCGGACATGATAACATCTGAAATGATCAAAATGGGAGGAGACGCTCTGAACTGTGCTTTACACCAGCTGATAGGAAGAATCTGGAGGACAGAAGAGATACCCGAGGAATGGCGGGAGGGGAAGATATGCCCTATCTACAAGAAAGGAAACAAACTGGAGTGCATGAACTATCGTGGTATAACTCTTCTTAACACGGCCTACAAGGTGCTGTCATGGATAATCGGACGAAGACTCCAACCGTACGCAGAGAGCATTATAGGACAGTATCAGACAGGTTTCCGGAAAGGAAAGTCTACGACTGATCAAATGTTTACCCTCAGACAAATACTAGAAAAGACATGGGAAATGAACATCAGCACATACCAGGTCTTCGTAGACTTTAAACAAGCGTATGATACTATCGATAGAAGAACACTCATGAAGACAATGGAAGAATTCGAGATACCACAAAAGATCATTAAATTGGTAAATTGTACGTTAAAAAAGACTTGGAACCAAGTCGGTATCCAAAAAACGACATCGCACAAGTTTGAAACCATTACAGGTCTGAGACAAGGAGACAGTCTATCACCCACATTATTTAACAATTAAGAGCAAAGATTTATTATTACTATGTTCAAATTCACCAAAGACTTACAACTGTGTAACCACAGTTGCAAGTACGGCTGGTTTTCTGCATTTTACTGCCATGAAAAACCAAATGTGGTTAACTAAGAAAATTAATATTTGATAAATAGCAACAATTAAACTCAACCATAGACCGGTTTCTGCCTTACGGCTTCATCAGTATGGATTTTTCAAATAAACTTAAAGATTGAATCAAAAACTTAATAACAAATTAAGACTTACTTGTGCAGCTGTTCCCAACAACAAAGAAGGAAACTTTGCAAATCATTGCATTTATATTGAAAAGAACTTAGGCAACCCACAAGCTGTCGCTGTACGGCGAATAATATAAGATTACTAAAAATAATAATTATACTATGTGAATTATTATAAACAATTAAGAGCAAAGATTTATTATTACTATGTTCAAATTCACCAAAGACTTACAACTGTGTAACCACAGTTGCAAGTCTTTGGTGAATTTGAACATAGTAATAATAAATCTTTGCTCTTAATTGTTTATAATAATTCACATAGTATAATTATTATTTTTAGTAATCTTATATTATTCGCCGTACAGCGACAGCTTGTGGGTTGCCTAAGTTCTTTTCAATATAAATGCAATGATTTGCAAAGTTTCCTTCTTTGTTGTTGGGAACAGCTGCACAAGTAAGTCTTAATTTGTTATTAAGTTTTTGATTCAATCTTTAAGTTTATTTGAAAAATCCATACTGATGAAGCCGTAAGGCAGAAACCGGTCTATGGTTGAGTTTAATTGTTGCTATTTATCAAATATTAATTTTCTTAGTTAACCACATTTGGTTTTTCATGGCAGTAAAATGCAGAAAACCAGCCGTACTTGCAACTGTGGTTACACAGTTGTAAGTCTTTGGTGAATTTGAACATAGTAATAATAAATCTTTGCTCTTAATTGTTTATAATAATTCACATAGTATAATTATTATTTTTAGTAATCTTACACATTATTTAACATCGCGCTCGAAAAAGCTATAAGGAAAGCTCAGATAGAATGCAACGGTACCATCTACAATAAATCCACGCAACTTTTGGGCTATGCTGACGACCTAAACATCATCGGTAGATCGCTAACGGCAATAAAAGATGCTTACGGTAAAATGGAGAAGAGAGCCAATGAGATAGGTCTGTCAATAAACAAGGATAAAACAAAAGTAATGATGGTAAGACCGGGAGCGCCAGCAAACGCAGTAAATAATCTGGATATGGGAGAGTATACTGTAGAAGTCGTCAACAACTTTAAATATCTGGGATCAACCGTCACGGATCAGTACGACGAAGGGGTGGAAGTACAACATAGAATCATGCAAGCCAACAGGGCATATTTCAGTCTTAAATCCATCCTTAACTCGAAGCTAGCTAGCAGACAAACGAAGTGTAATATATATAAAGCAATCATACGACCCATCCTCACATATGGAAGCGAAGCATGGACGCTGACTCAGAAATCGGAAAAGATGCTGGAGATTTTTGAGCGAAAGATCCTGAGGAAAATTTATGGGGCAATTAACAGCGAAGAGGGCTGGAGAATTAGGATGAACTTCGAGCTATATCAGTTATACAAAAGCCCAGATGTGGTATCCCACATAAAACTAAGCAGGCTAAGATGGGCGGGACATGCGTGCCGGATGGCTCCAACAGCAGTGCCGAGACAAATACTCAGAGTGCCGGAAGGTAGAAGGAAAGCGGGCAGGCCAAGGGCGAGATGGGAGGAAAGTGTGAAAAGGGATGCGAGAGAGATGCTGGGGGTGCGGAACTGGCGGGCGGCGGCAGAGGAAAGGGAACGCTGGAGACAACGTTTGGTGGAGGCCAGGGCTCGCTTCGGGCTGTAGTGCCATTGGAGAGAGAGAAATTCAAGCGAGGCTTTGCGCAGAGCTCTCTTCTTGTAATTAGTATCCAAACAATTCCATAGCTTGATGTCCTTGTATAACTCCACAAATTTTATATTTTGTTCGTGTATCTATCCGCAATTTTTGTTTGTAACCGCAAAATGCACGAATAACGCACCCTTCGTGGTCCCGGAGTTACGAGCTACTCTCCGAGTTACGTCTGAGTTACTAAGTCACATGCAAGCTGCTACTTGTGGCCTAGTGGGGGAAGGCGCGAGGCTAGTAAAAACAAAAATTGTTGTAGAAATTAGGATGCGAGGTACAGACCGACTCGCACAATTTATAGCAAAATTTCTTTATTTGATATAAAGGGTCTTTCAGTAAGGCGTTGAAAGAAAACCAAAATAATTTAAGATTGAGTCACATTTGCATTTTTATTTTGAACAGATCCATTGCATATATACACACCAAATCTTTCATGTAAAGAAATTAAATTTTAATTTTAATTTTTTTAAATTTAGAAATTAATTTTCAATGACTTCAAATAATGAATTCAGTATTCAATATTCATTTTAAATCATCAAGAGTTCATAGTTTGTTTGCATGAACCATTGATTTCAAATAATTCCTCAAAAAGTAACAGTTGCATGTCTTGTAGACTCTGTACCTACACTCTGCATGTGTGGAAACCCATGGATGTGTTTCGGAGTCAATCGAAATATCGTCGAAGTGCTACAAAGTGTTTCTTATATATAATACTTCCCCGACACTTCATAAACTTATGTGATACTAGCACTTAGGTCGAAGTTACCCAGTGCGAGCTAGCATCCGAGTTTGATCATACCACAGGACCTACTTTGTGCGAGTCGGTCTGTACCTCGCATCCTAATTTCTACAACAATTTTTGTTTTTACTAGCCTCGCGCCTTCCCCCACCAGGTCACAAGTAGCAGCTTGCATACGACTCAGACGTAGCTCGTAGCTCCGAGACTACGACGGGTGCGTTATTCGTGCATTTTGCGGTTACAAACAAAAATTGCGGATAAATGAACAAAATATCAAATTTGTGGAGTTTTACAAGGACATCAACTTATGGAATTGTTTTGATACTAATTATAAGAAGAGAGCTCTGCGCAAAACTTCGCTTGAATACATACGCATAAAATTGGGTTTACGAGACACGAATTAAGTAACAAAATGACCAAAAATTTTCGTTCTATGTATAACTAGGAGTTATTGACAATTGAGAGCAAAAAAGTGGATGTGGCACTGATAACACCTATAAACCTTGTAGAATGTAGATCTGGTGGTGACATATACTGCGACCTTCATAGATCTACTGTACCCCACCCTACTCCTCAAAACGTTGGTATACTTACCCATTTAGAGCGCCTCCTCTAGTCCCGATTTCTTTAGGAATTTCAGGATCTGAGAGGGATGCAAGGACTGCAACTATGCGTTCAAGCAGTGGGCCCCAAGGTACATTTGACTTTTTTGGATTAGTGCTCCGCACTCTTTGTGCAGATGGATGGGGGTTTCCTCTGCTGAGCCACAGAATCTGCATCTGTCATCTTCCTCTAGGCCTAGGGTCTTGAGGTGTTTTCTAAGTCTGCAGTGTCCCGTCAGGACTCCTCCTATCAGAATTCTAAGCTTGTTCCTGTTTAGTTTCAGGCAAGCTTTTGTGTTTTTCTGGTTAAAAGATCCCAGCGTTACTTTGGATTGTCTTAGCCCTGGAAGTTTTCTTCAGGTTTTCATCCATTGTTCTCTTCTTTGTTCATCTAAACTTTTGTGAATCGTGTTCACACTCATACCGCAAAAGGGTTACGGACCTATAAAGGTTGCTGGATTCCTTGTCTGCTAGTTGATCGGCTTCTTCGTTTCCGTCTATACCAGTGTGTCCTGGTATCCAGTATAGCTTCACTTTATTTCCCTGCCGAGCTTGTTTAGTTTCCCACACAGTCCCATACCAGTTTGATCTGATGATGTATTAGCAAATGAACTTGATGGCTGTCTGACAGGATAGCAATTCGTTTTTTGCGATAATTCCTGTCGAGGTTAAATTGTGCAAATCTTTCGATTGCATATACTTCTGCTCGGAAGATACTTGGGAATATTCTCATGCGATCTCATACGATTTATTTCAGCAAAAAGTATTTTTGTAATAGCTTTTGTTACAGTACGAACTGTGATCAGTCGTGTATTTTGCGACAACATTGCACGAATGCGAGTGCACATGTGCAGTAGCTGTCTAATTTCACGCTAGCAACTCGCACATGTTTGACCGGGCAAGGCGAGTCGAGCTACTGTCTTGCGAGTACATAGGTTAGGTTAGGTCGGGTCAGCAACTCGCGCTGTGTAATCTCGCCTTAACAATGCAATATTCTTTTTACTTATTGCATTTCGATTTCTCATTGATGATCGGTTCGGAATTATAAGGAGTAATTTGGTATTATTTTTAAACATCTTGCAACGTTTCAACGAATACTAGGTCGATTAAGTGGACCAAAATTTTCATAAAATCACATTGTCTAGTCAGATCGATTATTATCTATTCATACATTCTCTTGTAAGTGTGCATTTTGCCTTGGTGGACTGTCAAAGTATACTAATAGCAAATGCCATCTGTTATTTATACCACCTTAAATATGACGATGATAGTGTCTTGTCTGAGAAAGGCAAATCGGATATATACCGGAGCTATGGAATCTGACAACACAAGAGATCGGAATTGGATGACGTAGGGGAGAACAGGGTATTGGGAGCCTACTAAGGGAAAATTTTGATAAAAATCACATTTGTTAACATTCTTATAATTTCTAATTAGTAACTCTTACCTTGATTATTAAAGTATATTTTAATCACAGTTATAATGAATTACAGTAATTTATTAAGATACAATAACGATTTTACAAGATAACGGGAAACTTAACATCAAAAAGTAGACAAATCGGAGCCTATGCAGATGACATAGTAATCACGGGGCGCATGGCAAATACAGTAAATGACACATTTAAGGACCTCGAAAAAGAGGCAAGGAAAGTAGGACTGACAGTCAATCAAGAAAACACAAAATATATGATGATGTCCAGAACTGCACCACAAAATGAAGATAGATACATAGTAGGCGACCACAGCTTTGAAAAAGTTAAAAATTTCACGTATTTGGGATCTCAACTAAATCAAACCAACGACGAGAGTGAAGAAATAAAGATACGAATATTAAAAGGAAATAGAACCCACTATGCGAATAGAAAACTACTTACCAGCAAACTGCTAAGTCACAAATCCAAGATAACTATATATAAGTGCCTAATACGACCGGTAGTTACTTATGGCTGTGAAACATGGACCCTCCTTAAGAAAAGTGAGGAAGAACTAAAGACATTTGAAAGAAAAATATTAAGAAAAGTATATGGTCCGATAAGGGAACAGGACGGAACATACAGGATAAGAATGAATCACGAACTAGAGTCTCTAATTGGAAACAACAACATAGTAAAACATGTAAAGGCACAGAGACTGAGGTGGATAGGCCATGTGCAAAGAATGGAAAAGATCGAAACACCAAGCTTATCATGGAATGGAAACCCACCAATAGCCGACCAAGAGGAAGACCACGTAAAAGATGGAAGGAAAGCGTGGAAGAAGACATAAAAGCACTAGGAGTAAGAAATTGGAATAGAGCAGCAGAAGATCGTGGAGAATGGCATAAAATAGTAGAGGCCAAAACCCATAAAGGGTTGTAGAGCCAAAGGAAGAAGAAGAAGAACGATTTTACAAAAAAAGTCAGTCCCTCCCATTACCCTTCATATGCGGATAATGAGAGCCTATTTAATGCTCATATTGGAAATGGGAGCCATAATATTTACTCTTTCCCGAAAATTTAACTAAGCATACTTTACGTGGTATCTAATATAAAAAGAAGATATATGTATCTAAAATGACCTGAAAATATATTGTGAAAGTTCATGGGGTAATGGGAGCTATATCGGATAGTCAGAGCCATGCTGGGCTACCATTACCCGCAGACCACCACTTTGAAAAGTAATAACATAAATATATAATTCTGCTTTCATTCACAATTTAACTAATTGGACTTGTTAGTAAATGCATTTAGGGATGTAATAAGTATAAACATAATAAAATAAGAATATAACTTCAAGCTAACAATCTTTGCGCTAACAATCGGTAGTTTTTTATAAGCGTGGAGCGAAAAACACACAACCGTCCCTGGTGACTTAACGCATAGGCGCTAACGGTTCGTGCGCGTCAGGCGAAGTTTCTCGATGGTTGACGGAAGCGGCTGAGTGTATACGATTGTGCAAATGTGCATACTTTCCGTTCAATCACCATCGCTCTTATTACCCGACCGCTCTCATTACCCCGCGCTCCCCTACTATTGAGTACTTTGGTCTCCTCTCCACAGGAACTAACAAAGGGAAGTTACGTGATAGGTTTATCATATAAACCTATACCTAGTATATATAGAAAGGCAACATTTTCCTGGAGTCATTGAAAATACAAACAAAAACGAGTAAACACCATGACTTTTTCAACAGGCAACACCTACAAATGGCTAAACAAATGTGACAAAATGTGGTACCAAAGAAAAGACGCCGTTCAATGGTTACTTCATCGTCATTTTTATAGAATAAGAAAAAGAGTTAACGTACATAAATGACTGATTAATGAAGGCTGGTTAAGAGCAGATTTTTAATTTCTATTGACAACACATATTTTTTTAATTTTTAATTCAGTGTTGAATACTACAAATGTAGTTAAAAACATTAAAAACTGATTTAAAATAAAAGTTCGTATCATTCTATAATCCTAATTCAATACTCCACGGCTAGGGATTCATCATAGGCTTGTCGATTACTAGGTGCCCATAAGTAGGTTATTGTTCATTACTGGGTGTTCATTAGTAGATTTTTGCTGTCCATAACTGGTCGAATAATTTTTTTTTTATTTGTTACTTATATTGAAACTAATTGCAAGGTCTTACATTAAATACATCACTAATATAGAAGAAACACAGGACCTTCAATTTTCAATATGTTTTGTTTTGTGTTAAAACATTCACAATTATTAATGAAATTTCTAAAATACTACAAATTTGTTCTTAAAGTGTCCATAATTGGGGCCTTTATCTTATTATGTATAAATAACTTTATTAAATTTACTATTTTTATAAAAAATAAAAAATTATATATAATTCTATAAATACACTCATAATAGTTGATTTTGTAACTAGGGCGAAAGGTTTTTCAATATTACTCGAGAGCGAAAATGTGCGCACGAACGAAGTTTTCATTCACACATTCACTCGAGTTCGCATTCACTCGACAGTGAAATTGACAATTTCAGCAATATTTTTTATCACTCATGCGAAGGGTGATATCTTAAGTTTGGGATCCAGGTGCCATAAAAAGTGAATCAAAAATGAAGAATTTGCTTTTTCAATTGTCTCCAGTGGTGTGGATTCATCATAAGTATCTCTTCATAAGACTCTCCTCAGTCTCCGGTAGCGCCATCGAATTTACACTCACTTTAAAACGTTTTCATTATTTTTTATTTTTATTTTGTTCCGAAAAAAATTCTGACACTTCACGTCATTTTTTTAATACCGAGGTCTAGATTGTATTCATTTTATTTTTATTTATTTGTTTACTTTAATGTAACCTAGCGATATTGAATATTTGCGTGCGTTATTCAAGTTTTGTAAAATACAACTAATATTGACAATTTATCGCACTAAAAACGTGCACCAAGATAGTACTATTGTGCATGAGTGAAAAAATAGTATATTAAAGGACGAGTTCAGTAAGCGTGATTTTACAGCAAGTTTGGAAAACGACGAGAGTAGCGAGGAGTTTTCTAATGGACAAGTGATGAAAAACGCCTTACGAACGAGTTTTTTATAGTATTTTTTCTATTTTGCGCCCTTTTATGCAATTTTATGCCATTTCTAAATAAAAAAATCGCCCATACATGTTCATAAAATTTTATGGTGGTTGGTTACACTGATAATTGACACTTGAAATTAATTTAAAGGTTATAATTAAAATGGGTGAAAAAATATCTTGCACTCCAGTAGAATTGAAAGAAATAACTGCAAATACAGTGTATAAATTGTTGCCAGATAAATCGCGAGCAAGATATTTATTTATTTAAACCAGATAATTACATGATTTACATTGTAATTCCTACAGAGGTTTTGTAAATACCTGTACATAGGCCTGGCTACATAAAAGAAAAAAATAACTTGAAAACATTTAAACATCAACAGTAACACATCAACAGTAATAATAGATTATATCACAAATTAACACAAAAAAAAAATATATATATATATATATATATATATATATAATAATAATAATTAAATCTCTAGATTGAAAACATATTTTTAAACCTATCATTTTAAATATTTAATCTTGCCCGGTTTTTTAATTTATTCTTTATACTAACTCTAAAAACTGTTCTTCTTACCAATTTCTAAGTTAACCTTAGGTAATAAAATTCTCTTAATCCTCGTATTACTAAGTGATTGTACATGTAAATTTAGCAAATGCCTGTAATGATATTCAGTTGACTCCAATATGTATGTTTGTTCCATGTTTAGTGGGGTCAGTATAGTCTCGTAATTATTTGTTTTATTTATTATTTTTACTATTTTATTTTGCAAATTCTGTAATATATTTAAATGACTTTTATAGGCAATGCCCCAGCCAATTATACCATAATTAATGTGGCTGTGAAAAAGACAATAATAAATTTTCAAGAGGGTATTTTTGGTCATAAACCTGGAGAGTTTCGCAAAGACAAAGGTTAGATATTTAGTTTTTTTTACTATACTTTCAATATGGCTTCTCCATTTCATATTGTAGTCGAATATAACACCAAGGTATTTGAAAGTTATAACTCTTTTTAACTGATAGTCCCCGATTCTTATATTTATTTGTTTAGGAACACTGTCCTCTTTGTTTCCAAAAGTCATGAAGACTGTTTTTTGTAGATTTAGTAACAATCTATTTAAAACTAGCCATACTGAGACCCTATCAAGGTAATTATTCATGGTATCGCGTGCGAGGCACCACGAATCTTCTACTGAGAGTACCACTGTATCATCTGCGTAACAAATTATAGAGTCATCCAGCATTTCACTTAGTAGATCATTGACATACAATACAAAGAGTATAGGACCTAAAATAGTGCCTTGTGGTACCCCTGTAGTAACTTTCTGATATGTACTGTATATATTATTTACCCTGACTTTCTGCTTCCTGTTTGATAAGTAGCTTTCCATGAACTTATGCACATTTCCCCTAATTCCATAAGTGTAAAGTTTTTGAAGCAGGAATTCGTGATTTACGGTGTCTAAAGCCTTTGCTAGATCAAGAAAAGTGGCAATAATACATTTGCTCTTATCAAGTTTTTTATAAATCGTGTCTGACAAGCAACTTAGTGCATCTTTAGTGCCTTTATTCTTAAGGAATCCAAACTGATACTTATTAAATATATTATTTTCTTTAGAAAAGTGAAATAATCTGCTATGTATTATTCTTTCTAATATTTTTGCCAAATTTGAGATTAATGAAATTGGTCTATAACTGGTGGCATTTTTTTTATCTCCTGACTTAAATATAGGTATTATTTCCGCGTTCTTTAAAGCATTTGGCCAGATTTAGTGTTCTATTATCAAATTAAAAACATGAGTGAGAGGTTGTGCAATGTAAATAGCCGCCACTTTCAAAATTTTTATACTTATACAATCCAGGCCGCCTGATTTTTCGTGCATATTATTAATAATATGAGTTATTTCGTTTGAATCTGTTGGATATAAAAATATACTCTTAGAATATGAAAAGAATACTGAAAATTTAAGTGGGTGTGGTGTAATCTAAATAAAGTTACAGTTGTTTTGGAAAATGTTTTACTTGTTTACTTCGAATTACAACGTAAGAAGTATATACCATCAAGTTTATGGATGATATATTCTATGTTGAGGTCCTGTTTATCTATACATAAGGATGTAGATATATCCAAATATTGTAAATTGCTGGCCTTATGGAAATGGATATCTCAGGGCTATGCACCTAAAAAGTCGAAGATTTTAGAAGAAGATATTCATAAATTTATAAGGGATGCGGATGATAAGTCTTATCTGGCTATAAAGGTTGATAAATTTGTATGTATATTACAGCTTTGTATGTAACGGTATTCATTTTAGATCGTCTTGATAATGGGTTATAATGGTGTGCTTGGGTGTCAGGAATTAACGGATATGACTGTTAATGACATAGAATACAGATCCGATTCCATCATTGTGTCTGTATCTAAAACAAACAATTACATTCCAAGAATGTTTGCAATTACAGATCCTCATTGGATTGTCTTAATTAAAAAATATGCTAACTTATGTCCTAATAATGTTATGCATAAGAGATTTTTCTTAACTTTTCGTAACGGTCAATGTATTAATAGTCCAATTGGTATGAATATAGGGAGAATATCAAAAGACATTGCGACATTTCTCAAAATACTAAACTCCAATCTTTACACTGGAAATTGTTTCCAAAGAAGTAGTGAGACACATTTGGCCAACCATGGTGGTGATTTGTTGACAGTAAGAAATCATGGTGGATGGAAGTCTACTACTGTTGCGGAGGGGTATGTTGACGCTTCGTTAAAAAATAAGATTAAAATATCTAAAATGCTTGGGTGTGAGCAAGCAAATATTAACTTACCCAGATGTTCTTCTATTGCCCCACATTTGCAATTTGATATCAACAGTAGTAGCAGCACTGTATATAATGTCCCTGATGTGAGTGTTACTGCTCAAGAATCCAATGTTACTATAAATATTTTTAATACTTGTACCATTTAAAAGAATTTAAAATTAATATGTGTTATATCGTTTATTACCATTAATTAAATATGTGTATTCACGATTACATAGTCTATTACATAGTATTCATATATTATTATATTACTTTTAAGTCCCATAAAGAAAGAAAAAGAAAATTTCACACTAAAATAATTTGACGTTTCGAAGGATAATTTTCTTGAAACCAAATTCACTTTGTTTTTAACACAATTTTTAATACTAACACCAATCTAAAGTTAACTTTTTGTTTTTTCACTATAAATTTCTCTCTATATAAACTTTATACCATTCAAAAAATACATAATTTCAACGAGCAAATTTTTGTTGTAATTCCACACATCACATAACCTCAAAACTATCTCGCCCAAAATTTGACATCACTGACAGCTCTGAATTTCTGTGCCAACTTTGAATAAATTAACTAACTAAAAAAATTACAGCACTCGTTGAGCCATTACCGTACGCATATGAGTGCTGTAATGAGTCCATTACAGACGCAAAATAGAAAAAATAAATATTAGGGGAGGGATGGGCAGTCTGGAGACATGGGCATCCCCTCGTAATTCAAATTTAATTGTAGTTTTTATTTTATCTTTAGGTTGGTAGTTTATTTTGTTCACTGGTGACTCAGTTTATCCATATACTATTTGAGATTTCGTTAAATTGTCGCATTCAAACTCTCTATAAGATTAGGTGCTCGTCAATGTAAATATTTTGTTGTGGTTTCGCAGTTAATAAACGAAGAACCAGCGAACCAGCGGTATAAGATTTTTTTTATTTTCTTTCTATTGTATATTTACTAACGTATAAATTAACCCGTAAGTCACGCCAAAATTTCTAACAAAAAAACTTCATGACAGAGTTAAGAAGAAAAAGTATGCAGAGGGAGCAATGGGCAGTTATTTTGAGGGAGGTTTTGGGCATACCCAATGCTCCTATCTTTAATTACCTGAGTTAATTAAAATATTCAAATTAATTAAAATTGCAGAAAAATGCCGTTCGTATAAAAAAATAAGGGTAAGCGACGCGAAATTCCAAAAGATAATATTAAGAAGTGGCAAAATGTGGTGAGATAAAAACAACTGCTGATAAATATGATATCCCTGATCAAACTTGCAACTTGCAAAAATCAACTTTGTTGATTACGTTTGTGATTTATACACTGTTTAGGATTATTTAACTTTTGATTTTTTGTTTATATCATGGATATTGGGTGTTTTAAACATCATGCCCAAACCTCCCACAGGGGGTGCCCGAACCTCTCTACCATAGGGAGCATTGGGCACAAATGACATGTTTCAGAAATTCTCTTGTAACTTGAGACTGATTATAATTTGTAGACTGTTATTTACAAACAATTTTGCCAAATGAATGGTGCACTTGACCTAGGCAATACATATTTGATTATTATATTAAAAATTAATTTAAATTAAATTATTAAAAATTAAAAAATTAAATTATAATTTAAAAATTAAATTAAATTATATTAAAAAAATATTATATATTAAATTAAATTATATTAAAAAAGTGCTTTTTTATTACCTATTATGTGAATAAGTGCCCATCTCTCCCCTACCTCCCCTAATTGAATAATATAAACCTAACCCAATTTTTCGGTTATTTCAATAAAAATCCAATGGTCTTGCAGCCAAATAAACATACGAGGTTTTGTAGTGCTCATTTAATCAATAATAGTAAATCAGAGCACCCACTCCATCCGTTTTATATCTTTTTTTTCTATTTTTCCTAAGAATATCTGAAAAAATGTACAGAATCCTTGCAATGATTTGAACTCTTAAGAAATCGTCAATTGAAGAAAAATATAAGCAACGAGGAGCTAGTAATGATTGATCATAAATATAATAGTGATACAAATGATATTATAATGGAGCAAGGTGCGTGAGATCTTATAGAAGCTCAAGCAAAGTTTCATAGTGTCATGAATGTTTTGAAAGCTTCTCAGCCTAGCTATCTAAGTATAAGTTGTCAAACTGACAATCGACCGGATTATTCGACAAGAGTATTGTTCATATTTCTATTGCAATTTGAATAATTGTGACGGCCAAAGTACCTCTGCAGTTCAGGTTAATATATGAATAAAAAGAACTATGGATAAAATGTATGAAGCTTTGATGCAGGTTTTGAAGAAAAATGTTCAAGATACAAGTTTTGCTACAATTTTTTGCACTGTTTGCTACAATTCAATTTCGAATTTCTAAAAGCAGACTACCTAGGTTTCCATGGAATTTCTTCTATCAAAACTAATGGGGCTATGAGTTGCTGAACTGTATTACATTTGTTATCTTCTCATTTCTTTTAAATCTACTTCCAGATGGTAAAACTTTCAAACTTGATAAACGGACGAAATTGTTGCTTACTTTGATGAAACTAAAGACTGGTATGACATTTACTGCGATGTCTGTATTATTCAACATTCATCGCAGTACTGTAAATCGAGTATTCATAAATACTCTACACCATCTAAACATTTTGGTCATCCAAAGCCGCGGTACAATCAAACATACCAGAAACATTTAAATTACATTACCCTGAGACACGTGTTATTATTGACTACCGAAGTTAATACAGAGTTGACACCAGAACTTTAATGTATTTAGATTATTAACATTATCACGCAAAAAATTCTTAGTGGGATATGTTACAAATGGAGTCATTAGTTTTTTGTCTAGTCAGATCGATTATTATCTATTGATATAGTTTGTATTATTTATTGTATTATCTATAGTTTTAGTTCTGATTTTGAAATTTTTTTTTTCACTTGTCACATTTGTTTCATTTATAGTTTGGTCCGTTTTTTGTATCACTTTATGATGGCGCTTGAGTGTCGGCGATAGTGCTGCCCCTATATTTCGTGCTCTTCACTTCGTGAAGTCCAATTTTTCGCATATCTTTCTAATTTTTAATTTTACAAAAAAAAATTGTAAGGATTTTCGATAGAACTGTAAGAGTTCTCCCGGGAACTGCAAAGAGAACTGTTTCGCGATTTTTTTTCTTTTTCACTTCGTCGCATCGGTGACATCTAATTTTTCGCATATTTTTCCAATTTTTAACTTTACATGAAAATGTTTTAAGGATTTTCGGAACTGTTGCGCGATTTTTTTTTAATTCTCATTCAACACCATGGGTTCCTTATTATCGCCATCAAGAAATGTCAAAGGGAATGTGCACATTTTTTTTCAAAATTGGTTAAGTACTCCAGAACAATTGTCGAGGTGCAGGAGTATGTTTATTTATGTGGTTCCTAGCTCGTTTTTTGGTATTTTCCATTTTTCGGGCGAAAATATGCAGAACTATTGAAATTTTGCACAAAGTACTCTAGAACTATTTAAAATCTACCAGCAACTCGGATTTTTATATTATATGCTTGCAAATTCGGTTGCTAACTGCACAGGACTAACTGTTGGTACTTTTAGTACAACGTTTAGTCTTCAGATTTGTCAACCAGATCTAATTTTTGAAATTCACTATATTGATGGTATTTAGAATTTTTCCAATATTTTTTTATAAGATTTTCTTTCTTTTCTTAAAACAATCCTTTAAACACTAAATTTATAAAAATCGGTTGCATGTTTTTTTATAAATCAATTAAAATCTTAAAGAGCTTCAATAGCCCGACGTATGGGTCGATATGCTTCAGTAAATTTTATGCTTTCTAGCAAAACTTTTTATTTTTCTGACTAATTTTGGAATGTTGAATAGAATGGTGAAAACTAGAAGTAAAAACTGTCTTTGATTGGCGGCAAAGTGTATGTGGAAGAAATAAGAAACAAGTGCACAGAATAAATTTAATTTTTAGTGAAGCTGTAATTTGTTTTACATAAATCTGTCTCCATTTTTTTTCAATCGCGCATTTCGTTTGCAAATCGCGAGCGTTTTCCTCATATGTTACCAAACAACTTAACTATCTAACAATCTTAACTAATTCCGTCGATTTGCGCACGTTTCAACTCAATTTATTCAAGAATATTTATAATTATCAGTAAACATTGGATTATATGCATTTGCATGGTTGCATATGCAAATGCATAAAACGCTATTTTTATAGCATTATTGCATATTTTAGTATTTTTTTATTTATAGTGCTTATTTCAATAGTTGAATGTGTTTTGTATTAGGCGGGAACGGTGGCGAGTCGCAGCCAATGATGTGCCACGCGGGCACCACACACTCGGCAACCCGACTACTGGCTCGCACTAGTCTAAAGCGGTTGCGGCAATTTTCGGATTGCTTGTCATTAAATCGCTCGCTGTGTTTCTTGAAAATCTTATTTTTTTTTGCAATAATGTCGCCAGTAAAAAAAACCCAGACTTGCATTCAAAATTATCTAGGCCAATTTACGACTGATGGCACTATGATTTTCTGCAAGGTTTGTGACAAGCGAACACCTTCCTCCAAAAAAATACCAGATCCATCAACATATGACTACTGCTTCCCATATATCTGCAAGATATAAATCTTCGATAAGTCGTCAACAACTGCTGATTCTAATTTCCACTTCTAATTCGGACACTACAAAGAAATAGAATTTAACAAAGATTTATGCTAGTTATTTGTTGCGTGCAATATTCCTTTTCATCAATTGAATAACGATATATGCCAAAGTTAAGGGTTCAATCCCCGGACAAACCGTGAAATTTTTCACGGAACTATGCTGTGGCCACCTCGTGGAAAGCTATGGCAATCTACCACGAGTAATTTTGCCAAGAAAACCTCTCAAATAGTGCCGTTCGGAACCGGCGATAAACTGCTAGGTTTCGCCTATTAGTGTGACGATACGTTCCACAAGTATGCGCAATAGGATATGCCAAAACAAAAGAATATGCCAAAGTATTGTAACAATCTACGAAGTGCTAATTGTAAGTGAAATACGCACTGATCTTCTAACAATTTAATATGGATCTCAGCCGATGAAACGACAGATTCATGTGGACGTTATATAGTGAATTTGATTGTTCGAAAATCATCCAAAAGCAGAGGGCTGCTCCCCAATTGGTTGCCTGTAAGGTCCAAGAAAAAAACAAATTATTCAACTATCGCCCGATTCACAAATGATCCCAACAAATCACTATTTTTCGATTCTTCTATGGACGAGACTCTGAAGAAATGATTGAACAGAGCAACGACCTTCCGAGTTCACTATCGAGAAAGGTCTGTGCCAAATTAAATGCTGTTCTATATAAAAAGCAAGGTCTTGAAGGACTAAAGAAAGTAAATGCTTTTATAAACGGCACCAGCCAAACTCTGCCTCAATAGGTTTTTGCAGAAATGACGTCAAATTTGAAGTTCTGTCCTGTAATGTCAGTTGGTGTAGAGGTCATTTTCAGCCTACAAATTAATATTAATTGACAAACGTCACAAGTTTGCTCTAAAAAATCTAGAATAGTATATTAAAGGACGAGTTCAGTAAGCGCGATTTTTCAGCAGGCGTCCAAGTTTATTTGGACGCGTGTTGAAAAAATCGCTCCTCGCTACGCTCGTCGTTTTCTAAACTAGGACGTGTGCTGAAAAATCGCGTTTACTAAAATCGTCCTTTAATATACTATTTTCTATTTTGCGTATGTAATGGACTCATAACCGCACTCATATTCGTGCGGTTATGGCTCGCCGAGTACCGTTATTAATTAATTAAATTTGTGTATTCGCGATTTCCACACATCACATAACCTCAAAACTATCTCGCCGAAAATTTGACACTGACAGCTCTGAATTTCAGTGCCAACCACTCGACGAGCCATAACCGCGCGCATATGAGTGCTGTTTTTTTTCCATTACAGACGCAAAATAGAAAAAAATATTGAATTGTATATTGTTACAAGAACTATAACTGTATATTGTAAAAAATAAGTAAATTCCAATAATAAATAGTATTTTGATTGTGCATATTTTGTGCATATTTCGTGCATATTTCTCCCATTTTTGTGCATATTTGCATGGATATTTTGGCATGTTGATAGTGCATATAATCCGATGTCTAATTATCAGTCATATTTAATCACAACAACTGACAAAAACCAAATTTTGAAACTGGTTATATTTAAAATAAACGAGAAGAAAATATGTGTGTATTATTATTGTATTCATTGTAAGCGTAATTTTGCTAAAGTATTAGTTTATTGAGAATATTTTACTTTGTGTGATCTATATGAACAATTTTATTCAAATCAAGTAAAACCAAGGCATTTCAATAAATATTTTGTTGTTGCCGATTTATTGTTGATTCATTGTCAATATATGAATTAGTATTGGAATGTTAAATACCATTTTAAAGCTGATTGAGAATAATGTAAGTTATGTGATTTGCATAAGAAATGAGATTTGATCAGCGCCTTTCCTAGGTTATTGACCACCAAATTGCAAAAACAATATTACGCTGCCATTATTAACACTTTAACGCAGAGGTTCCCAAACTTTTTCAGTTCGCGGCGCACTTACATGTTTAGTATTTTGTCTCGGCGTCCTAGCTAGTCGAAGATACAAAATACTAGGTAGATAGTTTATTTTGATAGTTAGCCGAGTTTTTAGGGTTCCGTTGTTATCAACAACGAACCTTTATAGTTTCGATATGTCCGACCGTCCGTCCGTCCGCAGTTTAGCTCTGAGGCTATTAGAAATAGAAAGCTGTAATTTGGCAAGGATATACAGATTGGTCACTCCGACAAAGTGGTCAAATAAAATCTTGAAAAAATATTTTTTCAGGGAACTGAAAATCCTCTTCACGTAAAGTGGGGACATTTTTTCTTTCTTGTCTACCCCATGGTGTGGGGTGTCGTTGGATAGGTCTTTCAAAGAAAACAATATTTCGATTGAGGGATCCGTTTGTGAAATATTAAGCTTTAAGGTGCTAATTTTTGTTAGAGTCAAGTGCCCCCCCCACCACTCCTTTCTCCGGATATGCGAAAAAAGTCACAATAGTAGTATATATAACGAAGTTAAAAGGAAATAGTATTACAACTACGTAGGCTTTGTTAGTTTACGAGTAATAGTCGACTAACTTATAAAATGTAAAAAATCGAGCGACAACCGCTTCATTTAAACAACATATTTTTGGTTATGTTGAACGTCAAACTCGACAACATCAATGTCAGCTGATTAAATTATTGGTTATGGATTTTTTTACACATTTGAGTCTTAAGTCATAAGAGTAAGAATGGCAACTACGGAACCCTACATTGCGCGTGGCCCGACACGCACTTGACCGTTTTTATATTTATATTGACACAAGAATATATTTATTATTTAAGGAAAATAGGAAATAAAATACAATGACAGCTTAGACAATGTGACGTGTAAGCTTCGTGATATCACGCAAAGCGTTTTTCAAAGCGTAGGATAAGGCTTGACACCACTTCTCTGATTTCTTGCTCCACATTGATATTTGAGCGATATTTGCTCTTTATGTTTACACACTCCTGCTGAAAATACGGCTTCACTTAAATAAGATGTAGCAAAGGGAATGAGAATTCTTAGAGAGAGCTTTTGATCTTAAAGTTCACGTTCAACAGAACACGTGAATCTTGTTTTAACACATTGAATGCCGCGTCACCCGGATTCGGGTGACAACAAAACTTTTCATCGCGCCGTGTCACCCGTATTCAGTTGACCATTATTTGACTACTTACAAAGGATCTTCAAAAATATTTTTGCAAATATTTCACATAAGTAATCGTCACTGATATCTGAATATCGTAACAGATCTCTTCTTCACTGGTATATGTCTCACTAAGAACTCACTCATTTTTCTTTTCAATATTAAAGGAAAATAGGGCAGGGGTTTTAAGTTGTACCACTTGATCGGCAGCAAAGATTTATGCAGAGTATCGAAGTGATAAGTAAGTAAGTGGATCGCAATAATGTATCGAAAGAAACATATGAACATAAGGCAGCAGCACGTTTCCTACAGCGGCACGGTAGGCCTGACGGAGATTTGCAAACACGCGTGGCACTCAACGTGTTAAAGCTGCTGTCGTAAGAAAGTTCAATGAAACTCTTCTTTTAATTTGTGCATGGAGATGATTTTGGAACCACGCAATTTTTTCGATATCGTCTTTGGCAAGGTGTTTCGAAAACTATTCATTGAGCTTCGAAGTGTGTTCCTTCAAACAGGAGTTCAAGTCTTATTAGACAACAAGCTCGTTAGAGGCCCTATATATGCAATTGCGGGATTTTTTTTTTCTATCCACAACTGCAATTTTTTTCTAAACGCCGCAATCTTCTCCTATAGTTCCAAAATGTGCATGTTATTGCCTTGCAGAGACAAATTCAAATTATACTTCTTCTTCTTCGTGGCGCTACAGTCCAATTTGGACTTGGGCCTCCCGTATTTTCAGCCTCCAGTCGTCTCGTTGCCTTGCTGTTGTTTTCTAATTATGAACTTTTAATATGTGTTTGGCGTCCTTCAATGTTGTTTATCCATCTCTGTCTTGGTCGTCCTCTTCCCCTTGCACCCTCCATCTGCCCATTATATACTTTCTTTGCTATTCGGTTCTCACCCATTCTCTCCAAGTGTCCCGCCCATTTTAATCTTTGTAATTTTATAAATTCCACAATATCTGGCTGGTTATATTTCTGTTTTAATTCGAAATTATATCGAATTCTCCATTCCCCATGCTCTACTACCGGTCCATATATTTTCCTTAGGATTCGTCGTTTCCATCTTACTAATATTTCCTCCGAGTACTTGGTGATTGTCCATGTCTCACTTCCATATATCACCACTGGCCTTATAAAGGCTTTGTAAATTGTGATTTTTGTTCTTGAGACTGATTTGGACTTAAATATATGTGAAAGTGAAAAGTAGGCTCTGTTTCCAGCTAGTATGCGTTGTTGTATTTCCTGTTTGATATCATTTACACTGTTTATTTGGGATCCCAGATATTTGAATTGTTGCACTACTTCGAAGTTGTTATCTCCTATTGTGAATTTATGGCCAAGTCTTCTTCTTGGTTTCATCGGCAGTAGCTTGGTCTTTGTTTCGTTGACCTTCAGTCCAATTTTACTGGCCTGTGTTTCCAGTTTGCTGAATACTTCATTGATTTCCCGTTCTGTTCTGGCCACTAGATTAATATCGTCTGCATACGTAATTATTTGATGTGACTTGTGTATTATTGTGCTGTTGAGGTTATCACTGGTGTTTCTTATTTTGCCCTCTCTAATGCAATATTGAATAGCATCGGTTCTAGTCTCTCCCTGCTCAACTCCCTGCCGCACTCCTTTAGTGGTTAGTAGGGAAAGATCCTATGTTCTAAATCCACCACCTCCTTATGGGTTTTACATGTAATCTAGCCCCTTATGAGGGAATTACATGTAAAATCTAGCACGATGCCCCTTATGGAGATTTACATGTAAATCTAGCACGAAGCCCCTTATGGGGAATCCTTTGCAAAATAGTTCTGAACGCGTCCGAGCGAGAATGTCTAGATGACGCTGCAAGATACGTGTACGTTGGATAGTGGGGAAATCTAAAATGAAGGGTCAGGGGTGAAAATTAAGATAAGGGTTGATTCAATTGAGATTATGGGGGGATTTAGATTGACAAGACTAGACAGACAAGACTATACAGACAAGACTAGACAGACAAGACTAGACAGACAAGACTAGACAGACAAGACTAGACGGACTAGACTAAACCATTTTAAACCATTTGATGAGAAAAATGAAATCTGGTGTCTGAACGGCTCTAGCATGTGCCTTAAGCGAGATACCGCCCGACCGCCTACCCCACAGTTGATGACGTCATCCGCCGCGGCAGATATTGCTAAACTAATTACCTCGATGCTGATTAACGAATAAATAATTACAGTTGACCTTTGCCCTCAATTTATATGTAATGGACAAGACTGGACAGACAAGACTAGACAGACAAGACTAGACGAGACTAGTTAGATGAAGCTAGACAGATGGGGGCTAAATACATGAGATTAGACAGACCAAGCTAAATACATGGAACTAGATTAGACTGAACTAAAATATATAAGGGATTGTTTAATTTAAATAAAATATATTTTCGATTGTTTTTCTTATAATTGTTAATAATGTTTACGAATGCAACGAATTAAAAGAGAACTGAAGACCGGCAAAGACCTCTCAAATAATCAGTACGGTTTTAGGGAAGGGCGATCAACAATTGACGCTCTCAACAAAGTTGTAGCCATTGCAGACGCTGCAAAAAAGGGTACCAGGGGAACTAGAAGAATATGCGCTCTAATTACGCTAGATGTGCGCAACTCGTTTAATTCGGCGTGCTGGCAAAACATTCTAGAGGAAGTCACGCGACGCAGCTTTCCGCCATACCTGATAGCGATGATAGATAGCTACCTATCTGAAAGGACAATTGTCATCGAATCAGACAGCCACCGCTCTACGAAGAAGATCCATAGCGGTGTTCCACAGGGATCAGTCATGGGCCCAACGTTGTGGAATATAATGTACGATGCGGTTCTCAGACTCAAGATGCCAGAAGGAGTAGAGACTGTTGGCTTCGCAGACGATCTTGCCCTGGTGGTATGCGGCAGAACCGAGGATGAGCTAAAGCGGAGAGCAAATGAAGCATTGCTACTAACAGACAAATGGATGGAAGGTAAACAGGTGGCACCTGAAAAAACGGAGGCAGTTTTATTAACTGGCATGAGAAGAATTTCCGACGTATCCTTCAAACTTAGAGACGCTACTATCATACAAAATGGGACCATAAAGTATTTAGGCGTAATAATAGATAAAAACCTGTCATTTAGGGACCATGTCAAAAAAGCTGCCGACAAAGCCTATAAAACTTTTTCTGCACTGGAGAGGCTCATGCCTAACGTTGGAGGACCCAGGACTAGTAAGAGAAAACTGTTGTGCTCGGTGGCCCACTCCGCAATGCTTTATGCAGCCCCTGTATGGGCCAGGGCTATCGACGTGGAAGCCACCAAAGACAAGCTGGCAGCGGTCCAGAGAATGCTAGCAATTAGAACTAGTAGCGCTTACAGAACTATATCAAGAGAGGCGTCCCTGGTAATAGCAGGCATTCCCCCAATAGAGTTACTAGTGCAGGAGAGGCTTAGCATCTACTCAGCAAAAGAAATCAAAACAATTACTGATAAAAAAGAAGCCAAAAGGATCGCAAGGACTGAACTACTACGGGCATGGCAGAAGGAATGGGTAGCAAGCGATAAGGGACAATGGACAAGGCTGCTAATAAAGGATGTCGAAAAATGGGTAACTCGGAAACACGGAGAACTAAACTATCACCTAACACAGGCACTCAGTGGACACGGATGTTTTCGGGACTACCTCCACAAGATAGGCAGAGCTGTTGATAGCTGCTGCGAATACTGCGGGGAAGAGGACAGCGTGATTCACACCATCTACATATGTAGCAGGTGGGACACAGAGAGGGACATCCTACCAAAGGACCTAGAACCTAGAACCACTATACCCTTCATGTTAGAATCAGAACACAACTGGAACTTAGTCAAAAAAAACTATAACTGAAATAATCAGCAATAAAGAGCAGAATGAGAAGAAAAGGAAGATTGCTGAAACACTACGGCTAAACGTGAACCCCTAATCAGCATGACTGGATGGGGGAAGTAAGGTACATCATAGACAACATTGAAAAACAACCGGCATCTTGAAGTTATGCGCAGTGCAGTGCCAAGATGTGTGGGTTTCAGGGGGACCACTTGCCAAGTTAACCCGGGGGTGTTTGCTACGTCCCCCCCCCCCCAAAAAAAGTCTGCTTGGTCTAGTCTGTCTGGTCTTGTCTGTCTGGTCTGTCTGGTTTAGTCTATCAGGTCTAGGCTGTTTGGTCTAGTGTGTTTAGTATAAGTTGCCTGGTCTAGTCTGTCTGGTCAAGTCTGTCTGGTCAAGTCTGTCTGGTCTAGTCTGTCTGATCTAGTCTGTCTGGTCTAGTCTGTCTGGTCTAGTCTTTCTGGTCTAGTCGGTCTGGTCTAGTCTGTCTGGTCTAGTCTGTCTGGTCTAGTCTGTCTG
Source organism: Phosphuga atrata (assembly GCA_944588485.1). NCBI lineage: Eukaryota > Metazoa > Arthropoda > Insecta > Coleoptera > Silphidae > Phosphuga > Phosphuga atrata. The sequence goes on along the minus strand of OX155903.1, from coordinate 8,096,003 downwards.
GTCTAGTCTGTCTGGTGTAGTCTGTCTGGTCTAGTCTGTCTAGTCTAGTCTGTCTGATCTAGTCTGTCTGGTCTAGTCTGTCTGGTCTAGTCTTTCTGGTCTAGTCTGTCTGGTCTAGTCTGTCTGGTCTAGTCTGTCTGGTCTAGTCTGTCTGGTCTAGTCTGTCTGGTCTAGTCTGTCTGGTCTAGTCTGTCTGGTCTAGTCTGTCTGGTCTAGTCTGTCTGGTCTAGTCTGTCTGGTCTAGTCTGTCTGGTCTAGTCTGTCTGGTCTAGTCTCTCTGGTCTAGTCTGTCTGGTCTAGTCTGTCTGGTCTAGTCTGTCTGTATGGTCTAGTCGGTCTGGTCTAGTCTGCCTGGTCTAGTCTGTCTGGTCTAGTCTGTCTGGCCTAGTCTGTCTGGTCTAGTCTATCTGGTCTAGTATGTCTGCTCTAGTCTGTCTGGTCTAGTCTGTTTAGTCTAGTATGTGTAGTCTAGCCTGTCTGGTCTAGCCTGTCTGATCTATCCTCTCTGGTATGGACAGGTTATTTTCGTTCATAATATTTTGTGTTGACTAGTGTGCTGTGTCTATATAGGCCTGATTGCTCATTTGCTTAAATTCATAAGATTGAATTGAACAAATTCATACTTGTCTTAGATGAATTATTTTCTTTAGTCTTGACTAAATTATTTTCTTTATTCTTGATTGAATTATTTTCTATAATTGTGACTAAACTATTTTCTCCAGTCTTGACTGAATTATTTGCAATATTTCTATTCTGCTTTATGTTGTCTATACGTGTCTTTGTAGTCTTCCCTATCTAGTTTTGTCAGTCTATGCATACATATCTAAGCTGCTGTATAATTAAAAGTTAAAATGGTGAAAGTTTTTGTTAATTATTTCAATTAACAGACGATAATGTAAATTAATGGCTCGTGAACAGAAAAGTTTCAATTTATAGTCTATTTATTTTTGTGTATTTGGCCGTGACAATGTTTCGAATGATTCAATTGTCATTCCAGTCGTAAAACTCTCTCACCGACTGGAATTCCATCAATTGCATTTATCCCGTTTTTATTGACAACAGCTCAATTGTAAATATTGCTTTTGTGATGGATTTATTCGTCTGTTTCCCTTAATTCCTCACTATGTATTCTCTTCTTCCAACAACAAAAACATTTTAAAATATTTACTCAGAAACATAGTAATACTTGAAATCTAGTTTGATTCGTAATAACTTTGGTAATCTTTTTATTAAGCCTTCTTTTCTGTTGTACTTCAAAACTAAGTTTATTGAAAATCTAAAAACTTTTATTATTTTATACACCTTGGTTAATCTCGGTTTTTTATTGAGTTTTTTATCTAATCTTCTATTTGTTAATTATTCTACATTTATCATATTCCTGTGGGTTTAGTAATGTCGAAAATATTTGATTATGCGGAATGAGTTTGCAACAAATTTTAATTTTTAAAAGAAATAACGTCGTGTATATTCAATGGCAAACTGTCAAATCTATTGGGACTTGAGCCAAGCACTTCAGGTCTCTTAATTTAGCTGCAATAAATATTTTCTCATTTGATTTTCTCAATATATAGCTGCTATTATATATCAATTTGTATCTGTCTAGATACAGACTTTGTATAATAAATAGTAGTATATAAAATTAACTCTTGAGATTTCCAAAAAATGGGAATACAAGAAAGTTGAATTGATAAATAACTCTTTATTACTTTGTCGATAAATATAAGATATTTAATATGTAAATTTCATTTCATATAATCGTTTTTATTACTCATGCGTGCGAAGTACGTCCTGATGCACATTTTTAATACGAGAAATGCCACTTCGCATTGTTTTTCCACATAACCTGGGTAACGCACGCAAATATCGGTTACATTAAAAAAACAAACAAATAAAAATAAAATGAACACAATCAAGACCGCCATATTAAAAAGGAACGTGGAGTGTCAAATAATAATGAAAATTAAAGAAAAGGTTTTAAAATGAGTGTAATTTCTATGGTGATACCGGAGACTTATGAAAGTTCTTATGACAAATCCACACCATCGGAGACAATTGAAAAAGCAAATTCTTCATTTTTGATTCCTTTTTTTTGGATGGTCCCTGGATCCCAAACTTGTAAGAGACATCCCCTCGCATGAGTAATAAAAAATATTGTTTGTAACACGGGCGGTAGTGTCAATTGCCCTCTCGAGCGAATGTGCGCACTCACCTCGTTCGTGCGCCCAATTTCGCTCTCGCGTGAAATTCACAACTTTCCGCCCTATTTGCAAAATATACTATTATTGTTTTGTATATTCCTGTAGTCAATGTCGACAATCTGGTAACTCTCGTTTCTCGTATACTATTACTTGATGAACCTTTCTCAACTTTTATAATGTTGATTACGCCCCACCATAATGCTTCAAAGATTTTGAATGATTTGTCGATAAACAAATTAAAAATTTTGATTTTTAGAACGTCTAATTACATTTTCATATTACAGACAGACAAAATTACGCCAATTAATCTAGTTTGCTTAAATTAGTTGTTATATAGAAAGACATATTAAATTTGAATTTCTCGACAGACTTTTTATATTACACAAACTTGCAGTAATTGTTGTTATTAAAACCGGTTTATTTTTTAATATTTGAATTTCTGTACCAAACTGAATTTTGAACTGAACTAGTCCTATTTTTTCAAAGTTATACACGGATATAGACTTAACAGAGTTTGCTTTTGTGTTGTTGTTGCATCAACAGACAAACTCAAATTTGACTTTCTAGACAATTTGGATGGCTACAAAAAAGTATCCAACTATGATTATGATTTTCTAATTATCTAGTTATTTGTTAATTATTACAGATAGATACACTACAATTTATATATATATATATATATATATATATATATATATATATATATATATATATTTATTCGTCTCTAGGACAAAAAATAGCCGTCTGTAGGAGTAAAGTGTTGCCACTACACACAAAACAGTGGTGCCAATACAATATTCAACATGCCGTCTTGAAATATAAATTTCAATGTAACAAATAATCTATTATTAACTAAGTTCTTATTAAATAACACCTTAATTACTATTATCGTTTATGGGTAAAACACAAACTTTTGATATTGCCTTTTTCACTTCCCCACTCACACACTGAACTGACACTATTCTTACTACGTTGTCTTTGCCTGGGCGCAAAGCAGTTCTTCCAAAATGCCATCGTGATGGAGGACTGTTGTCATCTTTGATAAGGATCATTGTTCCCACGTTCAGCTGGGCTTGTTTTGATGTCCATTTGTATCTCTGCTGAAGTTCAGTGATGTAGGATTTTGACCATTGGCTTCAAAATCTCTGGGTTAATTGTTGCAGATGTTCAAACCTACTCAATCTGCAAAACTTAATGTCTCTCATGTTAGGGTTAGATATAGCGTTAAATTGACGACCGATTAAAAAGTGAGCAGGAGTCAATGCGGTCAGATATGTCATTAGGGTCAGAGGTTAAAGGGGTGAGAGGTCGGGAATTTAATATGGATTCATTTTGGATTAGGAGTGTCAAAAAACCTTCGTAAGTTAGATGTAGTTCTCCTACCACTCGCTTGATGTGAAATTTTGATGACTATTCCAGCTTCCTATAGTCCACCAAAGTTAGGAGAATAAGGTGGAATGAAGTCATCTGAATTCCCAGTTGTGATGCGCTGGTTTGGATCTCTGTCGCCTTTTCATGTATACAATCGCCCAGGTTTGCTAATACATGGTTTGCACCGACAAATGTTGTTCCGTTGTCACTATAGATATGAGCTGGTTTGCCTCTTCGCCCAATGAATCTTCTTAATGCAGCGATGAATGATTGCGTTGTCAGATCACTGACTAATTCCAGATGTATACATTTTGTGCTAAAGCAAATGAAAAAAGCCAAATAAGCCTTAGTGATTTTGTGTGCCCTTCCTTCTCTATCCTTTATGTAAAATGGACCACCATAATCAACTCCAGTAAAATGGAATGGAGGCATCATAATAATTCGATTTCGAGGTAAATTTCTCATAGATTGTGAGACTGTTTTTGCTTGATATCTCACACATTTTATACATTCTCGTACAATTCTTTTGGCTGTGTTTCTACCACTTAATGGCCAAAATGTTTCTCAACACTATTTAGTAATTGTTTTGGACCTGCATGCAGTAATTCTTGATGCTGGTTATAAAATATTAACTTTGTAAAATGATGATTTTTTGGTAATATAATGGGGTGTTGTTTGTTATACACAAAATCAGATTCTTGTAATTTACCCCGGCACACGTAAAATTCCTTTAGAATCCAGAAATGGAGAAAGTGGTAACAGCTTACCTTTTGGATTTAATTTACTATTTTCCTTTAATTTAGTTACATCTTCGTGAAAACATTCACTCTGAATTTGCTTTATTAATGTAGTTTCAGCACTGCTAATTTCCTCCAAAGTTAGTGGACCTATTTTCCTGTTACCCTTTGTAACTGATGAATTATGTAAGAGACGTAAACAGTAGGCCGTAATTCGCTTTATTTTACTTAAGGAGGAGTTTTTTTCTATCATAAATATAGGTTTTTTGTTGGTTGTCAGAAAGGAATGAATTTTTGGTTTTCTTTCTTCAGGTAATTCTGTAATTCCAAATTGGGTCGTAGGTAAATGTGATAACTCTTTTAGCCATGTTGGGCCATGCCACCATCACTCTAGATTTCTCAACTGGTCGGGTAAGACCCCACGCGATAATAAATCAGCTGGATTGTCCTGTGATTGCACATGGTACCATGTTTATACCAATTTTTAACATCACTAAGAGATTGAATCTCTGTTATCCTGTTTTCAACACATGTATTGTATTTATTTGCTTGTGTTTTTATCCAGCATATGGTTATGGTTGAATCACTCCAGTAATATTCCTGATTTACAAGAAAGTTGAATTGATAAATAACTCTTTATTACTTTGTCGATAAATATAAGATATTTAATATGTAAATTTCATTTCATATAATCGTTTTTATTACTCATGCGTGCGAAGTACGTCCTGATGCACATTTTTTAATACGAGAAATGCCTCTTCGCATTGTTTTTCCACATAACCTGGGTAACGCACGCAAATATCGCGAGGTTACATTAAAAAACAAACAAATAAAAATAAAATGAACACAATCAAGATCGCCATATTAAAAAGGAACGTGGAGTGTCTAATAATAATGAAAATTAAAGAAAAGGTTTTAAAATGAGTGTAATTTCTATGGTGATACCGGAGACTTATGAAAGTTCTTATGGCAAATCCACACCATCGGAGACAATTGAAAAAGCAAATTCTTCATTTTTGATTCCATTTTTTTTAATGGTCCCTGGATCCCAAAATTGTAAGAGACATCCCCTCACATGAGTAATAAAAAATATTGTTTGTAACACGGGCGGTAGTGTCAATTGCCCTCTCAAGCGAATGTGCGCACTCACCTCGTTCGTGCGCCCAATTTCGCTCTCGCTTGAAATTCACAACTTTCCGCCCTATTTACAAAATATACTATTATTGTTTTGTATATTCCTGTAGTCAATGTCGACAATCTGGTAACTCTCGTTACTCGTATACTATTACTTGATGAACCTTTCTTAACTTTTATAATGTTGATTACGCCCCACCATAATGCTTCAAAGATTTTGATTGATTTGTCGATAAACAAATTCAAAATTTTGATTTTTAGAACGTCTAATTACATTTTCATATTACAGACAGACAAAATTACGCCAATTAATCTAGTTTGCTTAAATTAGTTGTTATATAGAAAGACACATTAAATTTGAATTTCTCGACAGACTTTTCATATTACACAAACTTACAGTAATTGTTGTTATTAAAACCGGTTTATTTTTTAATATTTGAATTTCTGTACCAAACTGAATTTTGAACTGAACTAGTCCTATTTTTTCCAAGTTATACACGGATATACACTTAACAGAGTTTGCTTTTGTGTTGTTGTTACATCAACAGACAAACTCAAATTTGACTTTCTAGACAATTTGGATGGCTACAAAAAAGTATCCAACTATGATTATGATTTTCTAATTATCTAGTTATTTGTTAATTATTACAGATAGATAAACTACAATTTATATATTTATTCGTCTCTAGGACAAAAAATAGCCGTTTTTAGGAATAAAGTGTTGCCACTACACACAAAACAGTGGTGCCAATACAATATTCAACATGCCGCCTTGAAATATAAATTTCAATGTAACAAATAATCTATTCTTAACTAAGTTCTTATTAAATAACACCTTAATTACTATTATCGTTTATAGGTAAAACACAAACTTTTTATATTGCCCTTTTCACTTCCCAACTCACACCCTGAACTGACACTATTCTTACTACGTTGTCTTTGCCTGGGCGCAAAGCAGTGATTCTTCCAAAATGCCATCGTGATGGGGAACTGTTGTCATCTTTGATAAGGACCATTGTTCCTACATTCAGCTGGGCTTGGTTTGTTGTCCTTTTGTATCTCTGCTGAAGTTCAGTGATGTAGGATTTTGACCATTGGCTCCAAAATCTCTGTTGCAGATGTTCAAACCTACTCAATCTGCAAAACTTAATGTCTCTCATGTTAGGGTCAGATATAGCGTTAAATTGACGACCGATTAAAAAGTGAGCAGGAGTCAATGCTTCTATGTCATTAGGGTCAGAGGTTAAAGGGGTGAGAGGTCGGGAATTTAATATGGATTCAATTTGGATTAGTAGTGTCAAAAAACCTTCGTAAGTTAGATGTAGTTCTCCTACCACTTGATGTGAAATTTTGATGACTTTATTCCAGCTTCCTATAGTCCACCAAAGTTAGGAGAATAAGGTGGAATGAAGTCATCTGAATTCCCAGTTGTGATGCGCTGGTTTGGATCTCTGTCGCCTTTTCATGTATACAATTGCCCAAATTTGCTAATACATGGTTTGCACCGACAAATGTTGTTCCGTTGTCACTGTAGATATGAGCTGGTTTGCCTCTTCGCCCAATAAATCTTCTTAATGCAGCGATGAATGATTGCGTTGTCAGATAGATCACTGACTAATTCCAGATGTATACATTTTGTGCTCAAGCAAATGAAAAGAGCCAAATAAGCCTTAGTGATTTTGCGTCCCCTTCCTTCTCTATCTTTATGTAAAATGGACCACCATAATCAACTCCAGTAGAATGGAATGGAGGCATCATAATAATTCGATTTCGAGGTAAATTTCCCATAGATTGTGAGACTGTTTTTGCTTGATATCTCACACATTTTATACATTCTCGTACAATTCTTTTTTCTGTGTTTCTACCACTTAATGGCCAATATGTTTCTCAACACTATTTAGTAATTGTTTTGGACCTGCATGCAGTAATTCTTGATGCTGGTTATAAAATATTAACTTTGTAAAATGATGATTTTTTGGTGATATAATGGGGTGTTTTTTGTCATACACCAAATCAGATTCTTGTAATCTGACCCCCCCCCCCACACGTAAAATTCCTATAGAATCCAGAAATGGAGAGAGTGGTAACAGCTTACCGTTTGGATATAATTTACTATTTTCCTTTAATTTAGTGAACTGTGAAGTTTACTGAATTTGCTATATTAATGTAGTTTCAGCACTGCTAATTTCCTCCAAAGTTAGTGGACCTATTTTCCTGTTACCCTTTGCAACTGATTAATTATCTAAGAAACGTAAACAGTAGGCCGTAATTCGCTTTATTTTACTTAATGAGGAGTATTTTTCTATCATAAACATAGGTTTTTTGTTGGTTGTCAGAAAGGAATGAATTTTTGGTTTTCTTTCTTCAGGTAATTCTGTAATTCCAAATTGGGTCGTAGGTAAATGTGATAACTCTTTTAGCCATGTTGGGCCATGCCACCATAACTCTAGATTTCTCAACTGGTCGGGTAAGACCCCACGCGATAATAAATCAGCTTTGATTGCACATGGTACCAATTTTTAACATCACTAAGAGATTGAATCTCTGTTATCCTGTTTGCAACATATGTATTTGGTTGCTTGTGATTTTATCCAGCATATGGTTATGGTTGAATCACTCCAGTAATATTCCTGATTTATTTTTAAATTCAACATTGTCTTTACTTTCTTTACTAACCTAGCAACAATGACTGCCGCAACAATTCTAACCGAGGTACTGTTACTAATTTCATTGGTGCTACCTTTGATTTGGCTGTAAATAAACTTATTTGACATTCTTGTTGCGAATTGTTTGATTTTAAATAGACACAAGCTCCATATCCCCTTTCAGATGCATCCGCGAATTTCAATGTTTGTATAATGTGGTTTAATAGCATGTCTTTGGATTTTTATTTGATTTAAATAATTTAGTTTGTCCTTGAATTTTACCCACCGTGTGTGGATGTCCATGGGTATTGCTTCATCCCAACCTATCTTTAATTTCCAAATATCTTGCAGAATGAATTTGGCTATGATTGCGCTTGGTGCTAATAACCCTAGCGGGTCAAATAATTGGACTGGGGTTGCTAGAATAGATCTTTTAGTAAAGTGATCTTGTGGCTTGTTTATGTTTACCCTGTATGTAAATTCATCTGATCTCGGATTCCAGTAAACACCCAATGTTTTGTGAACCTTCTCTGTAATTTGAATGCTTTTAGATTTGCTGCTTGCAATGTTGTCACCTAGTTCTTTTATATTGCTAGTCCATTTTCGTAACTCAAATCCTCCTGATTTCAGAATAGTTTTTACTTTAGTTTTAATTGAGGTTAATTCTTGCAGTGAGTCAGATCCTGTTAAAAGATCATCACGTACAAATCTTGTTTTATAATTTGTGATTCCCTTTTATATTCCAATTCATTTTCATGGGCAAGTTGTATTAATGCTCGAATGGCTAAAACCGGTGCAGCGGTGGTACCATAAGTAACCGTGTTTAATTCATATGTGCATAACTCATCATCAGGTTGTTCACGCCATACTATACGTTGATATTTGCGATCATCGGGATGAATTAACACTTGGCGGTACATCTTGGCGATATCAGTTGTCATTACATATTTATAAGTACGAAATCGGGATATTATCGACACAAGATCATCCTGGATGATTGCATGATTCATCAAATACTACACGTAATTTTGTCGTTTTACTGTTTTGATTTTGTACAGGATAATGAGGTACGTAGAATCCATCTTCATTTAGTTGTTATAACTTGGTCATATGTTGTAGTGAGTGATATTCATTCATCCTCCTTAATGGCACTACAACCGATTGCCGGTCTGGGCCTCCTTCAGCATGTTTCTCTAAGCGGAGCTATCACTCGCCAACGTTCTCCAGTCCCGTACTTGAAGTTTTTGTAGGTCAGTTGTTACCGCATCCTTCCATCTCCCTCTTGGCCTTCCGGCCCTTCTCCTTCCCTCTGGTTGGCCATTGAACAACTTTTTCGGAACCCTATGATCACCCATTCTCTGCATGTGTCCGAGCCATCTCAATCTTGCCACCTTGATGAAGCTCACAATATCTGGTTGATTGTAGAGCTGATATAGTTCGTGATTATATCTTCGGCGCCAGATTCCTCGTTCTTGGGTCGCTCCAAATATTGCACGTAGTATTCTTCTCTCAAATACACTTAAAGCCTGTTCTTCGCTCTGTGTTAAGCTCCATGCTTCTGCACCATAGGTTACCACCGGTCTTATCAGTGACCTGTACAGTGTGCACTTATGCTTGGGGTGGATTGTTTTGGACCTAAAAAGTTTAAGTAGCCCATAATAGCACCTGTTACCAAGAGTTATCCGCCTTCTAATTTCCTCGCCCATCCGGTTTACGCTGTTCAGTTGCGAGCCCAAGTACACAAATGTATCTACTGTGTCAAAGTGCTTTCCGTCTAGTTCTAGCGTTGGTCCTACCTTCCGATGAGTTTCGTTAGCCACCATGTATTTCGTTTTGTTTACGTTGACAGTGAGTCCTAGGTTATTTGCTTCCTTCTCCAGCAGCGAGTAAGTAGTTTTGGTCGCCTGTTCGCTTCTGCAAATTATATCAATGTCATCTGCGTAAGCCAATAGTTGTGTTGACTTAAAGTACACAGTGCCGTTAGTATCCACTCCACTACTCCTAACGGCCTTTTCTAGTACGATGTTAAACTGTAAAGTTGCCAGTGGGTCTCCCTGTCGTAGTCCTTCCTCTGTTATAAAAGTCTCAGACAACTTGTTTCGTATTCTTACTACAGACGATACTTCAGACAGTGTTACTCTGGTTAGGGCTGTCAGTTTTTCAGGGAATCCGAAACTTGTCATTATCCCCCACAGTTTGTGTCTTATAACGCTGTCGTATGCTGCTCTGAAGTCCACGAATAGATGGTGTGTCGTGATATTGAACTCATTACATTTCTCCAGGATCTGCCTAATGCCAAACAGTTGGTCTGTGGTTGACCTGTTTGTGCGGAAACCGCACTGGTATTCACCGATATTCTCTTCTGCGTATGGTAGTAAGCGACGGTACAACACATTAGCGAAGACCTTGTATGCAATGTTTAGCAACGTTATCCCCCTGTAGTTAGAACAACCTAACTTATCACCTTTCTTGCACAATGGGCATATTATCCCTAGCTTCCATTCATCCGGTAGCTTTTCCTTTCTCCATATGTTTAATATGAGATCATGCATGCACGATATTAAGGCTCTACCTCCATACTTCAACAATTCTCCTGGAATGCCATCTGCACCTGGCGCCTTATTGTTCTTATGATATTCTCTTATGATGTTCTAATGATATTCATTCATAAATGCAGTATATTGTAAATTGCATTTTTACTTAAACGTTGTTCTAATGCGAGAAATCTTTTGCTTGCAATTTGCTTGAATCTCCTAATTCATTTAAATTGCCTTTAAACGGTATACTGACAATGAACCGTCCCGGTTTATCCCTTTTTGTAGTAGTTTGAAATAGCGTTTCTCAATATTGTTCTTGATGCGAGAGTAACCTTTTATTTAAATTTATATCTTCTTGAATCCAAAATCGCTCCACGTCCTGATGAAGTTCATTTAAAGTTAAGTATGAGTTTATTTCTGAATGTTTATTAAAGGTTGGTTGAGTATATGCACCTGAGACTACCCATCCGAGCTTTGTTTTTTGTAAAGTAGGTGAACCCCTTTCCGTGATTTGACCCAGGCATAGCAAACTATAGAATAAATTTGCTCCAATTAATAAGTCAATTGGTCCAGACTGATTGAATGTGATTAGCCAGTTTTAAATTCGGTGGAATTTTTAAGTATTGTAGATTTACTGTACCGGAAGATTATTTGAGTTTATTGGTATTACAAAACATGTTAAAGTTGTTTTAAAGTTATGATGTCTTGATTTAATAGTAATTTGTACACGTTCATTAATTGCAGAATTGGTATTGTTTATACCTTTTACGTTTAAATTAACTCTTGGTGGTTTTAGATTCAGAGATTTACACATTTCCTTTGTTATGAAATTAGATTGTGATGCAGAATCTAATAATACTCTTACTTCCCATGCTTCCGCGTTGTCTGTTAATACATGAATCTTTGCTGTGGATAAAAATACTTGTGATGTTGAACATGAATGATTGGTACAACTGGCATTAACAACTGAAGATTCGGTCTCCTTTGTTACTTTGTCTGATTATTTATGTTCAACATGCAATAATGAATGTCTTCGTTTACAAGTCCTACATGAATACGTAAATTTGCAATCTTGTACAAAATGTCCCTTTCGTAAGCAGTTTAAACATACCTTTAATTCGCGCATTCTCTTGTTTCTTTGAATTTCATTTAGTTTTACCAATATTACCAAAATTTACAATGTTCGATTGCTACATCAAATGCTCTGAGACAGCCTATATGATTTTGAGCTAGATTAGTAAGTGATCTTATAGCTTGATATGATTCACATTTAATATTGCTTGAACGTGATTGTTAATAATTCGTCGCTTATTATTGTATCTTTTATTTAACCTACTCCATGCAATTGCATAATTGCTATCTATTGTTTCCAAGGAGCATAACAAGTCAGCAGGCTCCCCTTTTAATGAAGACTTTAAGTGAGTTAATCTTTGCGTATTTGTTAATTCCGTATCAGAGTCGATTAATGCATTAAATTTATCTTTGAATTCTCGCCATTGTGTAAAAGTTCCATCAAATGTTGGTAAATTTATTGTGTTCAAAACTACTTTAGTAGCTCTCTGTGTATTTGGAAGAACTGAATTTGCACTACTAGATGAAATCTGGGCTTGAGTCTCAGAATTTGTCTCAATTATTATTGATGCCTTTGAATGTAGAGAAAAATACTTATCTTGAAATGTGGCTAATTCGTTCATATCTAATTCTTTATCTTGTAAACAACTTAGTTCATTGCTGACTTCAATAAACAAATCTAACAATGACTCAACTTTTGACAAGAGTTTTTTGAGACATTCAATCTGCTGCTGCTTTGATTCATTTTCAATAATTAGAGTCGATAAATATGTATCAAACATCGTTAGTTGAGATTTATAAGAACGTTTTGGTTAAAATGTGCTTTAAACAATCACTTGAAATGACAAGTATAGGCAACCCATCGTACGCATTATGCGCATGCGCATAGGGGGCAAAACACAAAGGCGTAGGGAAAATAAATTTGAAGGGGGTATATAAAAATTCTTTAAAATGATAATAAACCCCAACAACTCGAACCTAACCAGAGTTAAACCAACGGTCCTTGCCACTTTGTCCTATATTGGATCGAGAGTTCGCGCTGCCGCGCGTATGTTGTCTTGATTTATCTTCCCGCTTCGCGGCGGACAACCTAATCTAACCAAGGTAAAACCAACGGTCCTTGCCACTTTGTCCTATATTGGATCGAGAGTTCGCGTTGACGCGCGTATGTTGTCTTAATTTATCTGCCCGCTTCGCGGCGTAGTTCTTCGTACTAACTTTAAATAATGCGTGTGTTTCGATTTGTAAAATAATAAAGTAAACTAAACTTGGAATTCGTAACCTTAAATAAAAATGCGTATCCAACGGTTTACGCGCCACTGGAGGTTTTATGTCAATTTCCGTTGGAAAACCCACCAATGCGCATGCGCAGAAAGCGTACGGTGGGTTGTCTATACATGTCATTTCAAGTGATTGTTTAAAGCACATTTTAACCAACGTTTTTTTGTCATTAATTGTTTAACTTCCATTGCAATTAAATTTATTTTAAAGGAACGAAGGAAATATTATTTGTATGTGAAAAAAATAGGAGACAATGAAAACACTAACCCTGTTTGTGTGATTTTCCCCTCGTTGCTTTGTTGCTTGTGCCTTTTTCCCCTTGTCGGCGTCGACTGGAATGGCTTACTGATGCAGAAATGATGCGTTCGTGAGTTAAATGTTGTTGAGTTGAATGTTATTTGGATTATTAATTGTTTTTGCACTTATTTTCACTATTTGCTTCAATTATCCGGTTCGAAGGACCATGTTAAGGAATTAAACTTTCTCCAGTGTACAAAATAACCTTTATTTCTATGATTCTACAAACTACGTCTTTCTACTTGCAGGCTACCTTGCGCACTGCCGTCTTTAGGAATAAAGTGTTGCCACTACACACAAAACAGTGGTGCCAATACAATATTCAACAGAAGTATCTAGCAATGATTATGATTTTCTAATTATCTATTTATTTGTTAGTTATTATAGATAGATAAACACCAATTTATTTATATATACCGTGTCTACGATAAAAAATAAATATAAAATGATAACAAACAGGAAAAATAAAACAGAAACCGGTAAACTTAAGGACGTTCCCAAGCAGCAGTCGTGCCGCTTTATAAAATATAGTTGAGGTGCAGTGTTCATTTGGGTGCCGCTTATCTGCGTAGAAGTTCTAAAATACTTTCGTTGCGTCGTTTCTCCGATCCGACAACATGGCATTCTAACTTTATATTTTTATGTTGTTGACATGCGTAGCGTTTCAATATTTTGAAAAAAAATTTGTATATTGCAAATAATATATTAATGATGATCTCTCGATTGAAGAATGGTAGATTTGTTAAAAAAAAGACTAGTGATGCAATAGCTAAATCTCTTGCGGGTATGTCTGAGGCTAAAAAACGAAAATTTCAATCTATACTGAATGAAACAGCTCAATGTGAAATCCCCGCTTTGTATGAAGAATTAGTACGCTTATTTCAGAAATACGCATCAAATTCTCATAAATTTTCCATTGCAGCTTCAAGTCAAAGTAACGAAAGTTTTGATAATATTGTGGCAAATAAAGCCCACAAAAATAAATGTCTAAGTACAAGTAGTGCTTGTGATATTAGAGTAGCTAGTATTTTAAATATTAAGAAAAGATTAAATATTCCTATTGGATCCCGCACAGTTGATTATGTTCATCGTAGTGATTTGAAGTGTAAAAAACGAGCATTAGTAAGTCAGTCTAAAGCCAAAAAACTGAGACGGATTGAATTAAGAAAAAAAATGGAGCTGTTGAGGAAAAATACCGAAAGACATGAAGGTATTACTTATCAAAGTAATTGTGGAATGAACAAATTAATTAATTCCATACCAAATGACTGCGATAATTACAATAATAGTATTACACTACAAGATAATACAAAAGTTGTGTATTTTGACATCGAAACCACGGGATTTGCTGCAAATGCGCATATTTTACAAATTGCACCTATCTGTGATTGTAAAATTTTTAACATCTACGTAAATACTAAGACTAAGATTTCACCATCAGCAAGCGCTGTTACTCAACTTTACCAAAAACATGGAAACTTATTCTATAACGATAAAAAAGTTGAAACACACAAAATTTCCTATGCTTTGGAATCTTTCGAACAATTTTTATTTAATTTATGCAATGGGCAAAAAAATTGTTTGTTAGTTGCTCATAATGCCCGGTTTGACGTTCCACGACTTTTACGAGCTATAACGAATGCAAAAGTACCTAGAATTTTGGATTTGATTTCAGGGTTTGCGGATACTTTGACTTTATTCCGAACCGTCTTAGTTGATAGAAAAGGTGCTGGTCAATTTAAATTAGAAACTTTAAGTAATGATTTTTTAGAACCTAGTGATGATAATCAGCAATTTCACTATGCCGTTTATGATGTTGTGATACTACAAAATTTGATAGACAAATTCAAATTACAAAGTAACTTATTAAATTCGTACAAACGAAGTGATTATTATTTACAAGAATTATCTATGTCAGATAAAATTAGAGTAAATTTACGAATGTTGGCTGAATTAAAAGATATTATTCCTATCAACATGTGCAAAAAACTAGCTCTAAATGATATTTCATGTGATAATTTAAAAAAGATATATTATGAAAAAGGTGAAAATGCTATTGTTAAATTATTTTCGGAAAAATTAGATGATAACAAGGCGCGAATAACAAAAAATAAAAATATTATTACAAAAGTATTAGACTTTTTGAAAAATCTAAATCAGCCAAAGCTCAAGAGCTCAAAGCCAAAATAAGTAATAAGAAATTACTAGTTGCTAAGAAAAAATAATATATTGTAAGGATTGTATGTTCATTTGATGTTAATAAAGGTGTTTATGAAAATTATATTTCACATTTTTTATTTACAAAAACCTACAGTTAACGTAAATCCGTAAATTACTCGCATTTTTTGGAGACATTGACTATACTGTTCAATGATTGGAGACTTGTTTCTTAAACTGCCGCGCAGTGTAACGTTGCCAAGTCGCCATCTCCCACTCTTCAAGTTAAAGAAGTAAACATGAAAACCATCAAAAGTGCTTGGCTTTTTACACTATTATAACAAAATCAATACCGCTTGATAGTGTTATTTTTACAGAAAGATATTTGTTATATCTTCATTTACTGATTCTCAGTTTATCAAAAGAATATCAAGAAAATTACTATTGATATTTAATAAAACGTGTGTGAGAATTTCAATCCGGGTATGGTTTACATGTTAAACATGCAAAGTTTAACCGTCAATATTTACAAATTTTCCACCGCAAGGACTATTTAAACAAATTTCTACGGGTAAAGGGTACTTTTAACTATATGTATTCAAAATTACAGAAGAATTTAAAGAAAACTAATTTTCTTTGGAACGTCCTTAAAGAACTCAAACCAATAAATAATTTCCTAAAATGCCGACTTGCCAAAATATTAGACAGTTTTTGCCACTGGAGGGGCTAGTGCAGTATATTTCACCCTTTTTCATTGCGTTTAACTTCTGACTGAAAGAGAAAAAATCGTGGTACCCCTGACTGAAAAATAAAAAATCTTGGCAGCCTTGACCAACGGCGGATCTAGAATCTGAATAAAGACTCCTTCAGACCGGAGCGGGGCGTTTGCGACGCGAAATATCCGCAGAGAAAAATTCGCTAGCGGCGCGGCAGCGCAATGGCAATGCCCACATCAAAACGCGATTTTTTAGTTGTATAGTAGTCATGATTTCCTGAGAGGTAGAAGCTCTGCTTGTATTAGCCTTGACCACAGAAGAAGAGAATCGGTCAGTTTGTTATTTTTTATATGTTTTTAATTTCTAAAACACCTGAAACTCATTTTAGAAATAAAAGAAAAAGAACATAGGTTCATAAAATCAACAAACTTAATTTTCAACATTTTCTTCCAATTCTATCTGCTTACAAATTTTGTCCTTCTTCCTTATGTTTTTATAGTTTTCATCATCCATGTCATACAACATAGAATAAATTATCAATCAAATTCTCTGTAATCGTCATTTTAGCGCGCATGCAGCGTTCTTGTCGTGCAACGCTGCACAACCGCGGATTTGGCGGAAAACGCACCAGTTGATCTGAATATATACATAAGCCGCCACTTCAATCGGTTCGCTGCGATAACGCTCCGGTCGCAGCAGCGAAACTTCCGCGCCAGCCTGTGAGCTCCTTGAAGGTGCTCACAGACCGGAGCGGAAGTTTCGCAGCCACAACCGGTGCGATATCGCGGCGGACCGACTGACACGGCGGCTTATGTACATGTTCAGATTAAAAAGCGCTTTGTTTTTCCGTCATAGCCGCGGTAGTGCAGCGTTGCACGACAAGGACGCTGCAGGCGCAGTTAGTTTCGCTGTCCCTGTGTTTTCACATGGTGATCTCTGTAATCACATTGATTTTATGAACCCATGAACCTATGCTTAATTCCGAAATGTGTTTTATGTGTTTTAGAAATTCAAAATAAATACAAAATAACATATTTCATCTTATGCAGTCAATGCTTAAAATAGCATAGCTTCTTGCTCTGAGGACATCATGACTTGTTCAGCACCTGTTTCTTCTTACTCACAACTGGGGAATGGTATTTATACAATTCCTAGTATAATATATCTGTAAGAGGGGTTAAATCATCCCTCTAATTCAAATAAGGAGGAGATTGAATTTTCTTGGCTTCTCCCATGAACAATCGAGGCTTAAATTCTCTAAATCCCTGAAAATGTCTGGTCCTCTGGTTAATCTATATAAGAAGGTTTTTATTGGCACGTTTTCTAATATGTTTGGGGGAGGTAGATTTTAGCGTGGTAATGAAAACCCTTAGTTTCTGGACAAACTATGAAACAATTGCATTTATCCAAAACGTGGGACAAAGGGCACGTTTTGGAATGTGCGCTAATGGCACAGATGGCCAGTCCTGGTTTTTATTACAACAGCAGCTTACAAAAATACGAAGATGTTTGATGCACTATAAAGTATTTGAAAGATTAGTGAGTAACTGAAGCTATCTTGGTCAAGTATGAGTATAGTAGGAAGGAATAATTTTGTGGTCGCATGCGCATAATCAAAGTGATATAGTACCTTCTGGTTCAAAGATATATTTAAGTTATGGTGGCCATATACTATACTGCTTATCGTCCAATCGGCATGACGCTGCAGGCTTGATCCAATCTACAGTTCATCCATAAACACCACACACGTTCAATTTAAACCATAGGTTCTCAACCTTATTTTGCCTACCGCCCACTTTGAAAATATGTTTTTTTCTAGAGCCCCCCATGTTTTTTACTTACCATCTGCCGTGAATATGAAACAGTTATTACCACGATTGAATTAAAATGTAGGAGGGATAACGGCAGGATATGACCCCTTTCCTATTTCTCAGTTTAATCTGAATTAAATGGAGAAGTATTTTTATTAACATTCAAAAGACATTGAATTTATAACTTATTTAATGAGAAGGTTGAATTTGATGCATTTTAAGGACTTTCTATGATTCTACAAACTACGTCTTTCTACTTGCAGGCTACCTTGCGCACTGCCGTCTTTAGGAATAAAAAATAAAAAAATATTATAGAGAGATAAACGCCAATTTATTTATTTATCCGTGTCTACGATAAAAAATAAATATAAAATGATAACAAACAGGAAAAATAGGACAGAAACCGGTAAACTTAAAGAACCCAAACCAATAAATAATTTCCTAATATGCCGACTTGCCAAAATATTAGACAGTTTTTGCCACTGGAGTGGCTAGTGCAGTATATTTCACCCTTTTTCATTGCGTTAAACTTCTGACTGAAAGAGAAAAAATCGTGGTACCCCTGACTGAAAAATAAAAAATCTTGGCAGCCTTGACCAGCGGCGGATCTAGAATCTGAATAAAGACTCCTTCAGACCGGAGCGGGGCGTTTGCGACGCGAAATATCCGCAGAGAAAAATTCGCTATCGGCGCGGCAGCGCAATGGCCATGCCCACATCATAACGCGATTTTTTAGGTGTATAGTAGTCATGATTTCCTGAGAGGTAGAAGCTCTGCTTGTATTAGCCTTGACCACAGAAGAAGAGAATCGGTCAGTTTGTTATTTTTTATATGTTTTTAATTTCTAAAACACCTGAAACTCATTTTAGAAATAAAAGAAAAATAACATGGGTTCATAAAATCAACAAACTTAATTTTCAACATTTTCTTCCAATTCTATCTGCTTACAAATTTAGTCCTTCTTCCTTATGTTTTTATAGTTTTCATCATCCAGGTCATACAACATAGAATAAATTATCAATCAAATTATCTGTAATCGTCATTTTAAAATACAGCGGCAGCGAAACTAACCGCGCATGCAGCGTTCTTGTCGTGCAACGCTGCACAACCGCGGATTTTGCGGAAAACGCACCAGTTGATCTGAATATATACATAATCCGCGACTTCAATCGGTCCGCTGCGATAACGCACCGGTCGCAGCAGCGAAACTTCCGCGCCGGCCTGTGAGCTCCTTGAAGGTGCTCACAGACCGGAACGGAAGTTTCGCAGCCACAGCCGGTGCGATATCGCGGCGGACCGACTGACACGGCGGCTTATGTACATGTTCAGATCAAAAAGCGCTTTGTTTTTCCGTCATAGTCGCGGTATTGCAGCGTTGCACGACAAGGACGCTGCAGGCGCAGTTAGTTTCGCTGTCCTTGTGTTTTGACATGGTGATCTCTGTAATAACATTGATTTTATGAACCCATGAACCTATGCTTAATTCCGAAATGTGTTTTAGAAATTCAAAATAAATACAAAATAACATATTTCATCTTATGTAGTCAATGCTTAAAATAGCATAGCTTCTTGCTCTGAGGACATTATGACTTGTTCAGCACCTGTTTCTTCTTACTCACAACTGGGGAATGGTATTTATACTATTCCTAGTATAATATATCTGTAGGAGGGGTTAAATCATCCCTCTAATTCCAATAAGGAGGAGATTGAATTTTCTTGGCTCCTCCCATGAACAATCGAGGCTTAAATTCTCTAAATCCCTGAAAATGTCTGGTCCTCTGGTTAATCTTTATAAGAAGGTTTTTATAGGCACGTTTTCTAATATGTTTGGGGGAGGTAGATTTTAGCGTGGTAATGAAAACCCTTAGTTTCTGGACAAACTATAAAACAATTGCATTTATCCAAAACGTGGGACAAAGGGCACGTTTTGGAATGTGCGCTAATGGCACACATGACCAGTCCTGGTTTTTATTACAACAGCAGCTTAAAAAAATACGAAGATGTTTGATGCACTATAAAGTATTTGAAAGATTAGTGAGTAACTGAAGGTATCTTGGTCAAGTACGAGTATAGTAGGAAGGAATAATTTTGTGGTCGCATGCGCATAATCAAAGTGATATAGTACCTTCTGGTCCAAAGATATATTTAAGTTATGGTGGCCATACACTATACAGATAGCCTATCGTCCAATCGGCATGACGCTGCAGGCTTGATCCAATCTACAGTTCATCCATAAACACCACACACGTTCAACTTAAACCATAGGTTCTCAACCTTATTTTGCCTACCGCCCACTTTGAAAATATGTTTTTTTCTAGAGCCCCCATGTTTTTTACTTACCATCTGCCGTGAATATGAAACAGTTATTGCCACGATTGAATTAAAATGTAGGAGGGATAACGACAGCATATGACCCCTTTCCTATTTCTCAGTTTAAACTGAATTACATTGAGAAGTATTTTTATTAACATTCAAAAGACATTGAATTTATAACTTATTTAATAGAAGGTTGAATTTGATGCATTTTAAGGACTTTGTTAATATCAATAATAACTGGGATGATCCAGCTGTGTTGAGATTTGAAAAAGGATCCAAAACCCAGTGTGGTATGTCCATGTTTCAAATATCCTGCAATCGTTCCTTGAAATCACTGTGGATATTTTCTATGTGTTGACAGTAAATAAATAAGTCGTCGTTCTTGAATGATCCTGCTGATAAATTTGGGAAGTCATTGAATTCCCGTCTACCGATATTTCTTGTATAATAGTAGTTTCCATACAAAAGCAGCAACACTATTTTTTGTCCTAATCAAGTTTAAGTCGTCGCTTTGAACTAGGAGATTGACATCATTAAACAATTTAGACAGGTCTGTCAAGTACGCAATATCGTTCTTTGTGTGACATGAGGTTGTCGCGAAATTCTGTGTCTTTGTTTCCTAGGAACTCTATCACAGACACAGATTGTAAAATCGAGACAAACATGAACCTTTTGACAGACAGCGCACCTCAGTGTGAAGCAGCAATCGGTTAAAATCTTCCTCATTGGCAATGCAAAGCTTCTTCTTCTTTTGACGACACTACGGTCCATGTTGTACCTTGACCTGCTCAGTTACTTATTTCCATCCCTCTCTATCTAGAGGCTTTCTCCTCCAACTTCTTATTTTCATTTCTCTCCGGTCATTTTCCACATCATCGCTCCATATTTTTCTGGGTCGGCCTCGCTTTCGCGTCCCCTTTGCTTTTTTGTCAAATGCCATTTTTGGACCGCGATTATTTTTTATTCTTTTCACGTGTCCCAACAATTTCAATCGTTGGGACTTTACTGTGGAAACTATATCTGGGTCTTCATATAGGTTTCTTAACTCGTGATTCATTCTTATCCTCCGTTCCCCTCCTTGCACTGATCCGTATACTCGTCCGCAATGGTTCGCAATGCAAAGCTATATAATTCAATAATCTAATAATAGTAATTCAAAGAATTACTTCTGATTTTATACTGCTCTGATAACATATTGAAGTGATGTATGCAGACGTTCACCCAGATTTGTCGCAACCAAATTCTGGCGATGAATTACGCAATTAACAGCAAGTCGGGAACTTATTTTTTATGCATGCTATGAACCTTTCTGATGCACTGTCGTAGTCGGTTATGGCGCACCATCCGTAGCAACTGACACAATATTGTTTAAAGGGATTTCCTTTTCGTCACACATTTTTTCCAGTGCATCTATTAAATACGTTTTCTCCTTTTGTATCTGTTTCCAAATTTGTAGCAAACAATAGTTCTTGACATATTTCCTCATCTGTAATGAACCGCACGTATGAAAATAACAAAGCTTCATTGGCTGGTAAAGTGGACTCATCCAACTAATTTGAAAATTGACAATATTGCAGATGATTGCACAATGATTCTTCAATGTTTTCATCCATCTCATCAATTCGTCTTTGCACAGGACTATTCCTCAAAGGAATTTTTCGGATAATATCTGCAGCTGTTGTTATGGAGCACAGTGGACCAATAGTGTGTGGTTTGCCTGTTTTAGCAATCAGCAATGAGATATTGTACGAAGCTCAAAGTCCGTCATCATGTTGCTTAGAAGCTGATGAAAAAAGTTTTGATATAGTTGGCTGAATTTCGTACTTCTTCTTCATGACTTGAAATTAGGTTATACACATCTTTGTCTTTCTTATCCGGGTGTATTTTATTAAAATTATCTTGAAGCCCAGAAGGATTCATCGCTTCATTTGAAAATGTTTTTTGAAAAATAAGGCACATTGGCGAGTACGGATTTGTGGGATTTTCCATTAAAGCTTCCATCTGAGGCCTATGTGAGCATTAGCAGCCACTTAAACCTACCTAAAACCATTAAGTCTTATTTAATATAATCCACACTATACTGCCGTCTCTTCTTTTTTGCCTCCGACATGGTTTTTACTTTACACCTACGTGAGTTAAAGATCAAATTATCAATTACGCGCGATAATGCCAATGAAAATAAAATGCACAATTGAAATGAACAACCTTCTCTATGTTTGAGAAATGTAACACGCACCGACAGGAATAAAACATGCACTGACTCGCTTATTGCACCTGGCTCAGAAGTAAGAACGCGTGAGAAGAGTCCGGGCTACGGAGGGGGGCTACGGGGCTCAGGCCAGTCGACGAATGTCCGAAAGTCACTGAGCAAGTTAGAACAAGCACAGATAATACTGTCAATTCTTGCAGGACTGACAAAATCGCGTTATTTGACAAGAACTTGTTAAAAAAAATTCTGAATTTAATCTTTCAGTTTAATTTTCATTCCCGAACTTACATACAATAATTTATCAATATTTAAGAGTTTACTTTACTTCAGAACCTGATAAGGACCTGTAAAGGTTTACTTAACACGTTAGCTGCCACCTGTACAGCAGGCTGCCAATTGACATGGTTCCTACTGTGCCGAACGAAATATGCGGCAGCTAACGTGTTAAGAACCTGTAAAGCGTGTTTTTTGTCCTTTTTAGACTCCATTATTTCAACTTGCCCATGCTCCCCCTGTGCTATCGCAACGCCCCATAATTTTCTCTGGGTCTTGTACTGCCCCCCCTTAAAGTCTCAAACGCTCACGAGGGGGCGTTATTGAGAACCTATGATTTAATAGGTTGAGAATCCATTCCCACGTTGAGAACCTATGATTTAAACTATCCAATCTGCAGCAACGTTCAGTTGAAGCGATGGCGTTACCTATGACGGATGTTTTATCGCCACCAGTGACGGAGGACGAGGTTTTAGCCGTCTTGGGAATTTTACTCGTGATAAAAAAAAGTTGAAAAGTTGTGATTGAAAAAAGACATGTTGAGACAGAGCGCGTATCACGTTTATCACCGACAAATATCTTGACTCAACTGAACTGACCATCACGACCGCCATACACATTCCAATCGACATGATCCAATAGACTTGATCAAGCCAAAAGAATTAAATTTAGATTCTTTTGTCAAGTATAACATAACTGTCATGCCAATTCACACACACACACACACACAGGGTCAGTTCTACTTCATCTAATCGGTATCGTCATGTCGATTGGACGATAGACGGTATCTTGTATGGCCACCACTAGGCCATGCCACAGACTCCATGCCACAGACACAGACAACCGAATTTCGCGTGCATAACTTAAAATTAATGATAAACCTTTGATTATCCATATAAGGTTGCAGTCAGGATTCCCAAAGATTTGCCTAGGTTAGTTTTACTCTTGAGTTTCCACTTAACAATCAAGTTTGGAAATTCTTCGGCATGCCGTGCATCGGTTTTCGAAATTACAATGGGACGAAAGGTTCGAACTAGGCTCACCACAGTTCGGAACGCCTCATTAGGTTGAAATTAGGACTTCCAAAGATTTGCCTAAGTTCGGCTTTCCTAAGTAGAACTGGACAAGGTTCGAATGAAGCTTGCCAGAGTTCGGTAACAGTTTGGAAGGTCTCATTAGGTGAGATGTGCCTAAGTTAATCTTTCCTAATTAGGACGGGACAAGGTTCGAATGAGGCACAGTTCCGAGGGCGTCATTAGGTGGAAGCTAGGACTTCCAAAGATATGCCTAAATTAGGCATTTCTAATTAGGACAGGTCAAGGTTCGAATGAGGCTTTCCAAAGTTCGGTAACAATTCGGAAGGTCTCATTAGGTAGAACTTAGAGCTTCCAAAGATTTGTCTAAGTTAGGCTTTCCTAATTAGGACGGGACAAGGTTCGAATGAAGCTTGCCAGAGTTCGGTAACAGTTTGGAAGGTCTCATTAGGTGAGATGTGCCGAAGTTAATCTTTCCTAATTAGGACGGGACAAGGTTCGAATGAGGCACAGTTCCGAGGGCGTCATTAGGTGGAAGCTAGGACTTCCAAAGATATGCCTAAATTAGGCATTTCTAATTAGGACAGGTCAAGGTTCGAATGAGGCTTTCCACAGTTCGGTAACAATTCGGAAGGTCTCATTAGGTAGAACTTAGAGCTTGCAAAGATTTGTTTAAGTTAGGCTTTCCTAATTAGGACGGGACAAGGTTCGAAAGAGGCTTGTCACAGTTCGATAAAAGTTGGGAACGCCCGGATAGATTTTTCGGCATGCCTCACTATATTCCCAGTCGGGTAGCCGCATTCACTAAGAAGCCCTTCTTGGCACCCCCATTTATATACTTGTGTTCGTAGGCGGTTTAAAGTCCTCCAGACAAGCCATTTGAGAAGCGACACTTGTATCATCAGGTAGATAAACAATTGTTTGTACATATTTTATTTTTACAGAATTCACAGCAAAGTACAGAATTTATTTTTACATGAAATTAGATTGGGAAACTGTTTGTTTTATCTATTTTTTTGTAATGTTTACTATCGCTTGGTATTTATTATACACGTAGCAAATGCTATAACAATTCTACTTCCAGTTTTACCCATTATAGATAACAAGAAAAACTATTTATGAGTTTCTAATAAGTACTAAAAATACTTTTTCATAATTTTCGAATGTTACTTTAAATTTTTCGGAATCGGTTTTGTTTTTCTTCGAAGGAGTTCTTCATTGTCTCGGCGGCTTTCCTTGGAAAATTCTGTCTTTCCTTGGCATTTTCTCACGATTGGAGTAGACTAGATTAGTTTAGTTTTTTTATCTGGTTCATTTGAGAAATGTACTAAAGCGACATTTTGTAACATTTTACTGTTAAAGCGAATCTAATTATTTAACTAAATATGCGTAACAGTAAGTCGAAAAAAAGTAGTTTAGTTACTATAATCAGTTACGTAAATATTTTTTGTTGTAGTTTTCTTCGAGAATTGTTAAATGGAAAGAATATTTACTGAAACAATCACTTTCATAAACGTATTTGGTTGAAACCATTTGTAAGGAATTGTATTCAAATTTGTGACTAATTCCACTTTATTAGAATGGAAAAATAGGAAATCCAGATAAGCAATCAACAAGATAAAAATGTACTCATCAACTTAGTAGTCCTATCTACCACTTGATGTATATATATATATTCTTCCAAACCTTTTTCTTATCGACTCTGGTCTAATCTCTTATCTAGTTTTTTGGCATCATACCATTATATACTATTTCGTATAATTTTGTCCGGCCTTGTCAAATATAATTCATTCTTGTTATGTTTTGTATTTTACCTCAGAACCTCTCATCTTATCAAGTTCTGTGTATTCTTGTCTAATCTAAACTTGATAAGATTTTTGTTGTATTTTAGATTAATGTGTTTTATCTAAATAGTCTTGTGTACTCTTCTGCCGTTTAATCTCCCATTTAGACCGAACTTTTAGAAGTACTAGTGATATTGTCAATTGTTTCGTTTTCCTATTTAGATTAAAGCAATGTGACGTTGTTGCCGACTGCAAACAATATTGAATTGTTATCAGTGCTAAAATATATGTGGATCCGTGCGGTATATTTAAATTATTGTGGTGCATGGCGATTTTGCAACAATGATGTGATTTGCAATAATTTAATCGATGACAAATTTTTGCTTGGATTTATAAATTAATTAGTTGTTTTTATTGCTGGATACGTTGGTAAATATTAAACAAATTAAATTATAATTTGAGTTTATGTACAGGTTAGATATACATATCACATATAATAATTTGTATAATAGATATACAAAATTAGATACGCAACAATAGAAAACAACGGTTTTTGCTAATAAATCTAGGCATAAATTTTATAAAAAAACTCCATCGCAAAATCAGCAATGTAAATTCGGAATGTGTTTTTGGAATGAATAATTTCTGGCTTATTTTTAAATATTTAGATATTAATCGAAAACTCGTTGGACTGGAAATTTAGAAAATCCAGTCTTGTCTATTACAATTTATAGAAATCTATTACAATTTATAGAAATAATTCTTTGATATTTTATTTAATAGTCAATGAAATATTTTTTCTACATGTTTTCCATATACCTATTTCCACAGGTGGGCACAGTTAATCCAGAAGTTATCTTCGTTAATCGTTAACTCGTTAATAAAAAAGTCAACGCGCTAATCGTTAAAGCGGTAAAATTTCGAAAATTTCACAAAGAAAAGTTAAAGTTAACCGTTAAAAGTTAACCATCCAAAACGTATACTGCTTTTCGTACCTTTTGGGATGGGATACATCGGTAAATAAAACAAAAACCAGTATATAGATTAATTGATTTAATTATTACAAACGACAATAGCGGCCCACCCTAAATTCGCACGTGTAGCAGAGCCTACCATGGAAGAAAAGGGCTATTTATTATTGTATTATTATATTGTATTATTTCTATTGTATTATTCATAAAGTCCGAGCAGACTACTGTATTATAAAACTTAAAAAAAAAACAAGTAAAACTTTAGTTAAAAACGAAAAAACAGGATATCTACTTACTTTGACAAATAATGGAAACCAGAAGGAGTTATGGAAAGGACTTAAATGCCTTCACAGCACCTACACTAAACCCAGAAATCAAATTAATCTGTGGCTAAGTCCAAACGAGATGAATGCACACTTCATGACGTCTAGCAGTCAACTAACTAATGAAATTGATGATAATAGCCAACTTAGCTACCAATACTCGTACATACAATACTTTAGCGAACTATTTTCTTTTAAAGCAGCTGCAAATGAGGATGTATGTGAAGCTATTTCTAGTATAAAGTCCACATCCGGCATATTATCAACTACTGTCTTAGAAGGTGTATTTCCAAACACCTGAAAAACCGCTTTAATTATACCAACAGCCAAAACGTCGAGCCCAAAAGATCTGTCGCACCTTCGACCAATATCCATTCTACCAGCTTTGTCGAAGATTTTAGAAAAAATCGTTAACTCACAGATCAGAGCATTTCTGAATTATAATAATGTTCTCCCCCCCACACGCAGTCGGGTTTTAGAAGAAATCATAGCTGTGTCACAACCTTACTGGATATTACGGATGAAATAACTAGAGCCCTTGATAATAGTAAAGCGACAACACTTGTACTAATAGACTACAGCAAGACCTTTGATACTATAAATCACAAGATGCTACTATCTATACTGCACTATGTAGGGCTCTCTAAGCAGTCCATTCTGTTCTTCAGGAATTATCTAACCAATATAATAGCGATAGTCTGTCGGAACCTGGCATTACTCTTAGTGGTGTCCCCCAGGGATCGGTTCTCTCTCTGTTATTTTGCCTTTACACCATTAGCCTCGGTAAATATGTCAAACGATGCAAATTCCACCAATACGCAGATGATACCCAGCTACTATATACCTTCTCGCCCACTAATACTCTTCAAGCAGGAAAAGACATTACGGACGACTTGAGCTCAATCATTGAATTTTCTAAACACCACTCACTAAGCATCAATCCATCAAAAACTCAAAGCATAATCTTCGCCGGCAAACAGAATCAACAAATTAAAGATAGCATGGTAATATACGTAGCAGAAAAAAAGTTAGCAATAAAAAAGGAGGTTAGTAATCTCGGTGTTATTGTAGATGAGGATCTAAAATTCTCATCTCATGTATCGAAAACGGTCAACACAGCCTACCTCCGGTTAAAACTACTGTACTTCTGCGAGAGTACTGTACTGTACTCTCTAAGAAACACCTTAGAAAAAGGCTAGTGGAAAGTTATATTCTTTCACTTTTCACTTATGCAGATACAGTATATGGTAGTTATATCGGGTTCGAAAATAAACAGCGGATACAAAGGGTTCAAAATAAGTGCATACGGTTTGTCCATGGCCTGAAATCCAGAAGTAGAATACCAGCTATAATAAAAACATTATGCAAAACGATGGAACAGGTCAGAAACTACCATGCCTTATGTTGCTTCAAGAGTATTATAATAAACAAACAGCCAGCATACCTGTATAATAAAATAACATACAGAACAGACGTACATAATCTCAATGTCCGCAGCAAAGGCTTACTAACACCTCCAATTCACAAAAAACAGCTCTTTAAATCCTGTTTCACATATCAAATAACAAAAAAATCAACGGACTAAACGACACTCTTTGGCAAGCGGACATTAAACCGTTTAAAAGGATGCTAAAGAAAGTAAACCCAACATGCTTATCAACTCTATGAACGATCTAAATCTATCTCTTGATTTGTAAGAAAATCAAAGTTGGAATATATGCAAATTTGTTCACTAAGTATCTCTCACCAAAAGCAAAATATAGTAAAATGTTATATGAATGAAACACAAACAAAAAACGTATTTTTTCAGTAAATCGGGGCTCGTGGAAGACTAGGACATTATAACCTTATAATAACTAAAGGAGCCCTTTTGTTCATTGTTTTTTAAACATATGTATGTACGTACACCTTATGTCTACTGTATTATATTTATAATGAACAATAAATGCTAATAATAATAATAATGTTTCATTAGTTGTATGTTCACAATGCCTTTCATGAACATAAGCATATTAAAATTGTCATCTGACAGTGATGAGCGTTTAACTTTAAAAATATCTTTCCGTGTTGAAAAAAGTCGATCTACTTTGGCGCTTGATGGGATTGCAGCATTATATTTAAAAAAAAGATTTGTTAAATAAAACTTGTTCATCTAGAAAAGCAGCATCCGTAAAAGATTCTTTTGACCTTGAGTCCTGCCAAGTTCTCCCCAAATTCTGGGCTTTGTTTTTGTGATTTTTTTGCGTTCTCTAGACCTCTTCTTCAGACTAAGTAACAGAGCTGAAAAAATCTTCTCTATCTTCTTCATTATTGCTGCTTCCGCTAATACAGGCTCTATCCTTTTCATTTCCATTTGCATCCCTTTCTCTATTCAGAGCGTCTTCAACTTTTGCTCCCATAAGTTTCTTGACTTTTGATAACTTACTGATCTCATACTTTTGCATCCACATAGTCGAAACTTCGGGTGAAAGGCTGCAGCCAGGTGGCATCTTCATCTTCCATAAACCGTTCAATTTTTTTTTATGCCAGATAATAGGGCATTGGCCAAACGGGTACAACAGTGAACGGCTTTCTCGCCTTTTCTCTGGATTTTTGCTCTTTTGAGCAACAGCGCCGCGCCGCGCGGGTGTGTCCGCCTGGCGTATAAGTTAAAAAACAAAAATGACAACATGTCAACAAACAACCAATGTAGTGGACTAAAGTTAACGGAAGTTAAGAAAAGGGTTAACATTCTTTGAGTTAACTTAAAAGTTAATCAGTTAAGCATTTTGTTAACTTCGTTAATTAACGATTAACGGATTAACGAGTTAATGCCCACCTATGCCTATTTCTAGGAGTTAATATAGAGCAGGAGTTCTCAAACTTCTTTCACTTCCGATTCTTACGGTTCTTTCCTAACTTCTCTTGCTCTTCTTGCGTAACTTCTCACGTAGCTAGATAAAATTATTTTCGGTTTAAAAACCGTAAATTGCAAAGTAGGGATTTTCGATAAAAACAGGTAGATACTTAAAAAAAATATTTTTTTAATAAATATTATTTTATTTACAAAACCACATTGCAATTCTTGTAGCTAGTGGTACATTCCTCTGAAACGCGGGCAGTGTTTCTTCCAAAATGTTGCGATATATCGTGCCAGTAAATCCAGCTGGTAGTAATACCGGTCCAATTAAATAGTAACCCACAATTCCCTCCCAAACATTCAAGGAGAACTGATGTTCAAATCGATCGTCACATACCTCATGCGGATTTACTTCTGCCCACACATGGTTGTTATTTTCATTCCTTACTGCCAGGCCCCTCTTTCTCACTGGGCACTCGGGGCACGTGCCCAGAGCCCCGCGATAAGGCCCCCCTAGTTCCTGCTAGATTACCAAACGATAACCGATATTTATTACCGAAATTAACATATTTATTTCGAAAGAATCAAACGATAATGAATCGGACTACAAGGACCTATTCTTTTGATGGCTCTGCGCCGTCAGCCCAACTGAATGGAAAAGAGAAATTGAAAGCCTATACCTTTCTTTCCATAATTGATAGCCTGAGCGTTCATTTTAAGCCGCGATTAAGTTCGTATAAGAGTATTAGTCAACGTATTGGTTTATTTCTTGGCTTGAAAACTCTGAATTCCGGAGAGTTGAGACAAGTTACAAATCATTTACTGAAATCTATTATGAAGACGTTAATGAGAAAGAGTTGGAAATTGAATGTCTGCATTTAAGAGAATACTTGAAAATTGTTTATATTGAAAATGAATGAACTAATAGTATATTGGAAATATATCATGTTTTTGAAAACGAAACGAAATTGAAGACACATTTCCAAATGTAGAAATCGCATTCAGAATATTTTTAAGCATGATGGTAACTGCAGTGGAGAACGTTCCTTCTCCAAATTGAAAAGATTAAAAAATGAAATGAAGTAAAATTGTTTAAGAGAGATTAACCAGCTTGTGCTGGTATGTCCATAAAATAAAATGTCATCTGAACATGTCGTCAAAAACGTAGATTTTGAAGAAGTGATTAACGATTTTGCCCATCTCAAATCTAGAAGGATTCCTCTTCAATCAACAAAGATTTTTAAACGCTAACCTGTGAATTCTAAAAGAGTTACTTTTGTGGGTTATATTCATTTAATGTGACAGTAAAGAAATAAAAATAAATCTAAAACGTTGCTCATCTACTTTCTCTGCCTATTCTAACAAAATAGTGCTCTGTCAAGGTTATGGGAGCCCCATTATCTTAATTTGCCCAGGGCCTCCAATAGGTTAAAGACGGCCCTGCTTTCTGCATTTTTTGAGAAACTGGATTGCTTTATCGGTGAAAAAAACCTGTGTCAGGAATACAGGAATTTGAACTAATGTTTGCAAAAGCCATTGACATAACGCAATACATGGAAAATAATCAGCTGGTAGTAGTGCTTGAACACGTTGAATGTGGTATGGATGCAACTAATTGCCCTTAAGAATTTTCCAAACTGTCCAATGACTTACATTCAAAGTATTGGCAATTTGTAGCCTAGAAGTAGTTGGACCTTCGTGTATGTTGTACCGTTCTTACTGTCATTAATCTTCCTGGCCCTCCATTTCGTTTCAATGTACATGTTTCGCAGACGTCGATGAATGTTTTCGAAGATTTTTCGATCGGCGATACTATCTTTTTTTGTTTTCTTATAATAGAGCTGAGACATCGAGTTTTGCTCACCCTGTACAATTGTCTGGCTTGTAATGAATTGCCGTCAGCAAATCCATACATGAAATGCATGTCAGTCATCTCGACATCCGTATACATCGCAGAGGACTTCACTAACTATTAAAGACACGTCAAACAGCTAAACGTCACTTAATGTAAACAACTGCGACTGATACTATTTTATAGTGATGATCACCAACGAGACGTATTCAAATGAAATCCACTTGTACGTTAATCCACTTGTCCAAGTTATCGTCAACATTATTTTGTAATTGATAAACTCATTGGCGTACACCATACTTTTATTTACATTAATGATTTCAACAAATATCGAATATGGTTGTCGCAAATTTTGTTCACCCTGTTTCTTCGATACAACGGAGTTTTTCAGAAATCTTCTTAGGACAAAATATTTTTTAGACCAAGGAATAACCACTTGAATTTTTGCTGCATGTATAGGTAGGTACCTAGGCACCCTGTATTATTCTCAGATTACAGGTTTTATATTGTCAGTAAATATTAATTGTGTTAATTCAAACTAATAATTATTAAAAACAACTAGTTTATGCAGTTTTACACCATAATTCAAATTTAAGTGTATACTTTGTAATAAATAGCCTTGCCCTTTGCATCTTTGTAAACTGAATGTTTCTGTAATTAGAACACAATTATATTAAAAAGTGAATATTTAACTTCTACAATATTTCCGTACGTTATATTATTACTAATCTGGAGCCCGCTTTCTGGGCTCACACGGCCCGCAACAATCTGGTATAAAAAATATGTTCTCTAAAAGGAGTTTTCAAGTATGCTAGCTCTCCGCGGGCCCTCGATGTGGCCCTCGGGCCGTTATACAGGCCCGTATACCAGGGGTCTCCAAACTACGGCCCGAGGGCCACATCGAGGGCCCGCGGAGAGCTAGCATACTTGAAAACTCCTTTTAGAGAACATATTTTTTATAGCAAATTAAATTTAGTTTACTGAAGTATTCTAATTTTATGTTTAATAATTATTAATGTGACATCTACACTGATATGGTCATGGGCTAACTACTCATAACATTGTTGTAGGCTTATTGTTATTGTTTTTGTGATAAGTTCGATAAAGAAACACAGAATTGTAATGAGTAAAGACATGTATAATATGCAGAAAATTTAAATTCAGTATATAATAACTAACAAATTATTCAAAATGAATCCAACTAACATTTTATACATTTTAAATAAAAACATAACTTATAACAAGCATAATGACATATGAAATACTAATGAGATTTATGTAATTGAGATTTTCCACTGACAATAGTTTGTAGTTGTGGACTAATTTTACTTGTACCAATTATTAAAAGAGATTTAAGATGCTCATCAGTTAATTTAGATCTGTAAACATTTTTTGTGTACTTCATTTTGGAGAAGGTCTTCTCACACAAATAAGTAGTACCAAAAACAGAAAACAGCCCACGAGCAAATTTATGCAAATTATCAAATTGTGTCATTGGAAGACTCTTAACAAAGTAACTCAAAGTGACTCTTAATAAAATTCCAACAAAGATGAGTTTTGATATTTGTTCTTAATTATATCACTGCACTGTAGATCAATCATTTCCATTTGAAGTTCCTGGGCTAGGGTTTCAATGTCAGTATCAAAAGGTTTCTGAAAAATCTTAATTTGATTCGCAATGGCATCAAAGTCCGAGAAACGAGTATCAAAATTTATTTTCAAAGCACTCAAAGTTTCGATTGCAAAATCGATAGGAAACTTAGTCTCAGTGGTGTTTCTGAATATTTCACATGTTTTAAAATGTGAAAAACATTTACTTCGTAGTTGTGATTGAAACAGTATCAATTTCTTCAGGAATGATTTGATATTAGTGTATAAATCAGGAAGATGCTGGTTTTCTCCTTGCAATCTCAAATTCAGTTCGTTCACATGTTTTGTCAAATCAACATAGAATGCAAACTTCCACAGCCATGCGTTGTTTTGTAATTCAGTAAGAGGGCGATGCTTTTCATTCAAAAAAATTTCGATCACTGCTCGAAGTTCAAAAAAGCGCTGAAGGACTTTCGCACAACTAAGCCAAAGTACGGCAGTATGATAAGGTAAGTCATTTTCTCCAATCTCTTCAATAAATTGTCGGAATTGCCGGTGATTCAGCCCAAAAGATCTGATAAAATTAACAGTTGATATGACTGATTTCAGAACTTCAGACATATCCAAACATTTTCCGCACAAAGACTGTTGATGAATGATACAATGTAAGACTAATGGTTTTGAACCACCGCCATTTTCTACAGCCTTTGACACAAGAGCGACCACTACTTTATCTTTCCCACTCATGTTTTTGCCTCCATCAGTTATAATACATTTCAAGTTTTTCCATCGAAGGTTCTTTTGATTAATGGCCATTTCAACTCCTTTAAAAATATCTGTACCAGTAGTTGTGCCATGAATACTATACATATCAAGAAGTTCTTCATGCACTTCATAGCTTTTATCTACTCCTCGAATATAAATCAACACCTGAGCAGTATCTGACACATCCGTTGACTCATCCAAGGCCAAAGAAAACCACTCAACATGTCCATTTTTGTCGAACA
This sequence comes from Phosphuga atrata, assembly GCA_944588485.1. Classification (NCBI taxonomy): domain Eukaryota; kingdom Metazoa; phylum Arthropoda; class Insecta; order Coleoptera; family Silphidae; genus Phosphuga; species Phosphuga atrata. The sequence goes on along the minus strand of OX155903.1, from coordinate 8,061,850 downwards.
GTTTAGAGGATATATTTTCAGCGATGTTTTCTACCCTTCGAGCCATAGTGTTTGCTGACATACTGACAGTTTTTAATAAATTTACCTTTTCAGGGCACATTTCTTCGGCTATTGCAACTATGCATTCTTTGAACATTTCTCCATCGGTGAATGGTTTTCCACGTTTTGCAATTTCAAGAGCCACACGAAAGCTGGCACGATTTGCAGCCTCTTGTTCAGTTTTGAGTTTTGTAAATGAAGATTGCTGCGATTTCAATCCGCGCTTCATAGCTTCGAATTTTTCTGTCCGCAAACTTCCTGTATATGTTGAGTAATTTTGAAAATGTTTTGTTTTATAATGACGTTTAATGTTATATTCCTTCAGAACGGCTTTGCTTTCATTGCAAATCAAACATAGCGCCTTGTTACTGGACTCAATTACGAAATACTGAATGTTCCACTGATCTTTGAATTTTCTGCATTCACTATCAATTTTTCGCTTCTTTTCCATACTACTAAATCACACACAAAAGCAACAATTCAAATCAAAATACTGTTACAAAGATGTCTTAAACTTAAACACGCACAAACACGTTTTAAGGAGGTACGCACTATTTTATTTCACAACAGTGTCATAGGAACTGACTTGTGGTTGCGCCACTAGCCTTCTTATATATTCCAATTACTGCCATCTAGAAGTGAGTGGAAGACACCAGAACTTTCTCAAACCAACGAGATTATTCTATACGTGCTATTAGCGCCATCTGTTAGCGATATAAGGTACTACCTATTTCCGCTTGTGTCCACCAGATGTCGCGTCACGTTACTCCTCATGGCTCGTACTCTACGACTAATCTAGAAATTACAGATAATGACAGGAAAATTAATAATATGCAGTGTTGCCGTTTTGCGGACTTTAGTCCGATTTGCAGCCTTTTCAGTGGACTATTCAGTGGACTATTTCACTTTTTACCACCGGCAACAATGATAATATGGTTTTGGCCCTCGGAACTTACTGGAGTATTCAGTATGGCCCTAAGGCTGGAAAGTTTGGAGACCCCTGATTTATACCAACAGAGAGTGATGGCAGCTTCAGTGATAAAGTAAGAGCCAGAGTAAATGAAACCTGGATGCGGTGGAAGGAGGTCACGGATGTACTTGGCGACAAGAAAATCCCACTTTACCTCAAATCCAAAATATATCGGACAGTGATACGGACTGTTGCGCTATATGTAGTCGTATCATCATCATGTAGTCGACCATCTGACAAGATTTCTAAACGGCATCTACATGCCATGGAAGTGAGAATGCTTCGTTGAGGAATGGGCATCTCCCTTATTGACCATGTCAGAAACGACACAATTCGAGAGCAAATAGATGTCGCTCCAATTGTGGACAGAATGAGAGAGAAACGACTCCGACGGCATGGCCATGCACTGCGAGCAGTTCCTGGTATTGTTGTCAAATCTGCCCTTCATTTTGAGATTGAAAGCCAACGTCCCAGAGGAAGACCGAAGCAGCGATGGCAGAAAATGATAAATAGTGACCTAAAGATCGTGGGCCTAAAACCGGGCAAAATGATGCGGTCAATGACTAAGAAAGCGGACCCTGCACCAGCGGGACAACGCTAAGAAGAATCAGATCGAGTTTTGTTAAAATTTTTTAGTATAGCTGAATTATGTTGGTATACCAATACTTACTACGGTAAGGCCATGTGGGGTAACATGGCCATCCTCGCTTGTTTTTAAGTGAAAATTTTGTATTTTAAAGTCAGTATTTAGCTTAATGTAATCTGTAGACTTTTTTGGATGCTTTCAATAGATAAATACACGTTTCCCCTTATCGTTATGCACCTTTTGCTCTAGTTAAGCATTTTCTAAATTTATTAAAAATTAATATAACTCTAGTTTTTGGTTTATTTGGATATATTTTGGAGAAGTTTTTGGATTTGGTATATTTGGACCCAGTTACTCCGAAAGAATAGGGTAACTAGGCTCACCTACCCTATTTCTGAAGGCAACGCGTTTAAGACCGGGGCATCTGGTCATTTGGGGGCATCATTTTGGGGCATCTGGTACAGAACTATGTTCTATTTATGTCTTCCTTGTGGAAAAATTTCGTTTCGGTCTAAAACCTACTATACACTATACACGATGCATAAGTAAATAAAGAATACAGCCTTTTTTCATTATAAAACTCTTTTAATGAATCATTTTTTACAAAGAGACCAAAGATCTGACCACGTAGGTGCTAAATTAGCAGTATCTTTAAGTCAGATTCTGAGGTACCCTCTTCGTCGCTTTCAATTTCTTCATCAATGTCATTATCGTTGTCCTCTATTTGTTCATCAGATTCTTCAGAAGTCTGCTCTTTCATCGACATTTTCTTACGTTTCTTTTGGGAGCAGTCTTTTGACAGCCTTCAGTTTTTTTGGCTCCTCTTTTTCTTGAAGTAATTTGTCATTCTCTTCTTTTTGCAGTAGGTATTCCTGGGTTGTTATAATTTCGCAGTTGCTAATCTTGGTCCTCTTGCGGGTGGTGAGTTTTTTTTGAGAACATTTGCGTTGGTTTAACAATGTTAGGAGGGTAGCTTCTAAAGAGCTCGAAGTTGTTGCTGCCAAGTCATCATTTGAACGGTTAGCGGAAGTTGATGCTGCTGCTTCGCATTTGAACGGTTAGTTGAAGTTGATGCTGTTGCTTCACCAGTTGAACGGTTAGTGGAAGTTGATGCTGCTGCTTCACCATTTGCTGCAGGGATGGTACAATTTTTCATGTAATGTTTTAAATCATTTGGGTGGAAAATATCCTCATTTATTGCTTTTCGATTTGGTCCTTGATGAAGTGGATCAAAGATTCCTGTGCATCTGAAACCATTTCGTATGCTCTCTTCAAGCACTTCTTTAGCTACATCCTGGAGTAACTTAACAAAGTCAGCTTTTGGATTTTTTTTTCTTGAATATTCCCTTTGCCACCGATACAACATTTTGCCCCAATTACTTTTCATCCCTTTGAACACAGCCACGTCACAAGGTTGTAGCACGTGTGTTACGTGCAGTGGCAATTTCTTCTTCTTCTTTCGAATAGGCCTACTTGTACCACGCTTGTGCAACTGTTGGGCTTTGACCTTTGCCCAGTATTGTCGCATCTTCTGCCGGTGTCCTTTCTCTCTTCTGTCCAGGGGGTACCTTTTCTAAGGGGTTTTTGCTGAAATCCACGGACTTCCTTCAGGGTGCGTCTCACAGACTGTCTGTTTTGGAGATCTGTTATTCCCAGTTCTTTAATATCCTTCTCGGTTTCTTTCAACCAAGAGGTACGAATCTTCTTGTTTTGCCAGAAGTTGAACAGACGGTTGGTTTGTCGGTTTGGAGGCAATCTTGCAACGTGGCCATAGAAAGCTACCCTTCTTTTCCTTACACAGTCAGAGAGCATCTCAATATGTTCGTAGAGTTCAGAGTTATGCCGCCTTCGGAATTCACCATCTTCCTTTACCGGGCCTAGGATCTTCCTAAGGATTCTCCTCTGTCTGATTTCCAATTTCTCTACTAGAACTCTTCGGTTCAAGGAAAGACACTCCATGGCATACAGGGCTTCTGGTCGTAATACTGATGTGTAGTGCTTAAGTTTCAGGTTGCGTGAGAGGCATTTCTTATGTGTTCTTAGTCAGTCGATAGGCTAGTTCTAACTTGTTGACTCTCTTAGATAATGATGCTCTTACTGATAAGTTGGGTTCAATCCATTCGCCGAGATACTTAAATTTCTCAGTAATTTCGTTACTTCATTTTCCATCGTTAAGCGAATTAAATCAGTAGGAGCATGCGAAACATGACCATAATAGATTAATAGGACTGGTCTCGCTTCACTTATGTTCTTTAAAAAGATGTCTTTAAACGTTTGGTGTTCATCCAGCCCCTTTTCCGTTGCTGACATCGCGACATTCGTTACATCTGAGTTAATCCAGTTTTCTATTATGTATTTTCCTTTGAATGCGCAGAGTAATGGCATCATAGTGCCATCAGCAGTACAACAAATGAGAACTGACGTATTTTCTCTCCTGCCGCGATAATTTTCCTGCTTGAAGGGTCGTGACAGAAGGCAGTTTCGTCGCAATTATATATTTGACTAGGTTTGCCTGTCAAACCATTTTCTTGAAAGCATTTTTTCGCCCAACCATATTTCTTCGAGCACGTCGAAAAAGTTATAAACAACAAATGGGTTGGTTGTTCGCAACGAACGTGTTCTATTGCTTGCGGTATTTTGAATGACAAATTGTGCCTCATTTTGAACGAAATGACCCAGTCACGCCCGAGCCGCGACTTCGGGAATCTGGTCTTTATTTCATTTTGAGTTAGGTATCATTCCACGATGTCCAGCAACTCCTCTTGTGATAGGCCGAATCCATGTTTCTGCATGAATCTTATACAATGAGTTATTTCCTTTTCATCTTCCTGGCTTAAATGCGACTCCACGCCTCCTCCAGCTTTTCCTTTCCGAAATAATGTCACAGGGTCGACCTTCGACTGCAGCAGCGCGACATGATTTTATCCTATCGCGAACGTCTTTGGCTGCCTTTTCGAGGTCTTCAGTTGTGTAACTCCTGCCTCTGTCACTTTTTCGTTTGTAGTTTCTTACCATTTTTGAAGATAGATTGCAATATTTACAGTCAATAATATTGGAGAGACGGAAAAAGAGTGTAACAAGGGCAATCGAGCAATTTTTTCAACTGGGTAGACAAGGGGTGACAGGAGCCGACGTGGGGTAACTGGGCCCAGACCTGGCTTAGTTACCTCACGAATATAGCCCAGTAGCCCCAAAATCAACTTTCAAGGGGGGAAACTGGCCCACCTCACGTACAATCACCGGTTGCTGTCGTTGTCATTTGTCTAAAAATTATTTAGTCAAAATAAGCCTTAACAAAACGGAAAACTCAAAATAATTACTTAAATGTTAACAGTGAAATAAAAAATTTGAATAAAAGTGAAAAAATTTACATACTTGCATGTGTTGGGTAATGTTTCCAGATTAAAATTCCAGACAAAGTTTTTAGAAATTCATAAAAACTATATAGGCGAATGTTTCTAGCAGGCGATCGATGTTTTCGCCCGGGAAATTCAAAAGGTTTAGGAGTTACAGGACCCCTGGCCCAGATACCCCTGGTCCCAGATGCCCTACATGGTCTTAGTCAATAAATGCAAATTTATATTAACTATAAAATTTTTCTTTAAAAAATATAAATATGAATTTGTCTTTAAACTATGTTTTAAAATATTAAATAATATAGATAAAACTGTAGATAAATTGTTAGTATTCTATATAATACTGTATATTGTTAGTATTCTATATAATATTTGCAATAGACTAACTTTTACAGCCAACAAAGATAAAATAAGATAGAATGTAACATTGAATGAGACAGAAAGAACTGTTACTAGAGCAATATTTTATATTTAAGTTTTATTTTGATTCCATATGTCTGACTATTATATGATTTACACGCGCATTATACTTGCAGTTACGGAATAATAATTGGCATGCATTTCGCTATTCAAAATCATTTCATCATTACATATAGTACATACCCATTGAAATGTACAAAAGGCAATTCAATTTGAATACGCCGGATAATGGGTTCAATAGAATCGATATTGTGATTAAACTGCCATATTAATAACTAATTTAATAAATAGTTCTACGATGGTTTGTAGAATTTTCCATGTAGGCTGATTAATATTCTGACTAATATTATTTGCCTAATTGTATGGGCTGAGAATTCTTTGTCAAGTCATATTTACTACGGTTTGTCTAGTTTAGCACATCTAATTCTAGTCTGTCTACTCTAATTTCCTTTAGATTTTTGTTTGCCGTTGTGTAATCTTATTTGTAATTGGACCCCCTTATGCAAATAAGCGAAATTAAATTTGTTAATGGTTTATTGCCTATATAATCATGTTATGCAAGTACACAACATAAAAAAGAAAAACAGAAGCAAAATTTAGCGAAAAAATGTCGCTTGGTTCTTTATCGTTAAATTAAATAAACATATTATTAGTTTCCGAAACAATGAAATAATATACAAATGATCATAAAAATGTGTTTTCAATCGCTGCTATTTTCAAATTCAAAATCCAGAGTTTCGACATTATATCCATCAATATCTTCCTCCAGTAATGGATCTGGGGTTAAATTCAAATACAAAGGATGATCTGCAGCCGGAATTAAATGCATGTAAGACTTAATATCATTCAATTTTAGCCTGAGCTACTGTCTTTCCATTTGGCCAAAGTGGTTCTAAGTTATTAATGAATATACTGTTTGAATTTTTCGGTCTACCTTGCCTTTTTTTATATTTATTTCCGAGTAGTCCAGACCATTATGTATTTTTTTTATAAAAATGCTCTAAGGTTTGTTTTGCTGGATCTTAATTTCCTTAATATGCAGCCAGTTAATTTTTGTCTCATTTATATCAGTTGGTAATTAGTTTTTCTATTTTTCCTGTCCTCAAAAAGTCGTTTTTTTCTAAAAATACCACTTCTATCGGATTTCTTTTTCTACATCCTTTTATGATGTTGGCATAGTCTTCCGGAGAAAACGGTTTTTGTTGTCTTTTTAACACTTATGTCAATACCCAGTCACTGTTACGTTGTTCAATACCCGGGTACCCGTGTACCCGCATGTGTTTTTCATTCAATAAAATAATTTTAATCCCGGAGACTTTCACATTACAACTCGGGATTACCCATAGAGTATTCCACTACCCGAAAAACCCTATTTCTATAAATAAAACCGCCGGGTGGGCAAAGTATGGGTTCAAAATATGGCGACGCCAAAAATTGATATCCATTGAAAGGTCAAATTTACACTGGTAAAATGACAACTGGCGGTGAAATAAATCAAGGCGAAATAGTGAAAGAGAGTAAAAGATTTAGCTGCAAAATATAAAGGATCCGGAAGAAATATTACAAAGGATAATTTTTTTACTATTTTACCTTTAGCAAAGCATTTATTGTATGGAACCTAACAATTGTAGGAACATTGAAAAAAAATAAAAAATACATTCTAGTAGACATGCTAAGATCTAAAGATCGCGAAGAATTCTTTTCTCTATTTGGGTTTCATGAAAAAGTTACTCTATGCTCTTATGTTCCTAAAAAAAGAAAGTTGTTATACTTCTTTCTATCTACGATGCACTCAGATTTGCAGCGAAGACAAAAAAAGAAACCAGAAATTGCTCAGTATTATAGTAAAACAAATATTGGTGTGGTTATAATGGATAAGATGTTGGGCCGTTACACAATCCACAGACGGACTTTTTTAAATATTTTGAATATCGCCAGTCTTGCCAGCTATATCATTTATCATCTAAATAACGTATTTTTAACGAAAATTAAGTGAAGAATTATATATGACAGCTATTCAAGAACGATCTCAAAATATGCAAATTATGAGAAATTTCACCACTAGGATTGCCATATACGGAAAACCAATAGATCCTACAAACAGGGCAACAACATCAAGTGAGCCAGGCGGGTCTACTGAACAGACAGATTCCACTAGACAAAAAATTGTTGTAGGATCAGGTCATATTTGTTACCAGGATGTCTATAAAAAACGGTGTAAGGAATGAAAATCGTGTAAATAATGTAAAAAACCAGTTTGTGATGAACATTCAAAAGCAATTGTGACATAAAATATTTTTATATTCAATTTATTATTGGCAAGATCAATAGTAAATTGAATATAAAAATATTTTATGTATAATTTATAATAAGTTTTGTAATAAAATTAATTAAAAGTTAAATAAATCAGTTTATTTATATATTAAGTAATATTTTTTATCCCTATAAATAAGTTTAATTATATATTTTTTAACATACTTACATACAACATACTTAGGTACACTTGTGAACGAAAACTGGGACAATAGCCAAAAGATAAATTGTAGAATTGGAAAAGCCCGAGCTGCCTTCAATACAATGAATAACCTTTACAAAAATCACGAACTACATCTTGAAACCAAAGTACGCATGTTGAGGTGCTACATTTTCCAAATTGTACTTTACGGAGTCGAGTCCTGGACACTAAATGATGCAACAACAAAAAAGCTTGAAGCCTTTGAGATGTGGCTATATCGACGTATCCTGCAAATATATTGGAAAGACCGGGTAACAAACATCGAAGTCCTCCACAGGATGAAGAAAGAGAAGAAGATCATGGACACCATCAAAACCCGCAAACTCCAATATCTAGGCCACATCATGTGGAACGAGGACAGATACTCCCTATTACAAGCCATCATTCAAGGCAAGATACACGGAAAACGAAGACCTGGACGGAGGAGAATTTCATGGTTGCAGAATCTCAGGGCGTGGTACGGGAAGACTTCGAACGAGCTCTTCAGAATAGCAACCAATAAAGTGAAAATAGTCATGCTCATCGCAAACATCCGAAATCGGATATGCACATGAAGAAGAAGATATATTTATATATGGGTACCCGGGTACCCCGGGTATTGAACAACGGGGTATTTGACTTTAAGTCTAAAAAGTTTATATATTTTTTGGCACATTTTATTATTTATGAATATGAATCGATGTCAATAGACTCAAATAACGAGGATCTGAAAGGATTTTATGATTTTTCGTTAAATAAAAAAGATATGTAAGTAAGAACATGCAAAAGGGTACCCGGGTATTGACATAAGTGTTAAAGCGCATTCGATATCTCCAAAATCGCTATCATTGGGCAGCAATGAATGCCCAGAAGTCAAAAATTTCAACTGAATGCTGTCCAAAAACGGGTTTTCTTCAAGAACGCATTTCAATAGTAGTATTATTTTTATGTTACGATTTTGACTCCCGCATGAGTCGCTCCACAGTATGATTCGCTTAACTGCTGTGTCTGGAATATTGTTTTTTACATATTTCTTTATACAGGATCCGACCTCCTGCGCTCCACGACCAGCCTGACCCTCTATCCAAAGATTGCAGACAGTTTTGTTTTTTTTTTCCTGCGTGGAAAAGAACCACCGCAGTGATTCCGCAGTTATATAACCATAACTGTCGTTTGTAAAATATAATGTTGGTAGTGGAAATGTCTTTTCCATGTCAAATGTTAGTGTTTCCAGTTCATTATTTTCAGAAGCTTCTTTTAAGTCGGCCTCCATGTGTTTTCTTGCACATTCAGCTTCAGCTTTGACAATTGTGATCAGCTAAGTTCCAATAGCTGTTAAAAAAACTTCCCTTTCATCAGAAGATATCTTTAAATGGCATTGATTCTTCCATGTACATTCAAAATCTCTGAATTTTCTTTTATCTACATAATTGCCTTTTCCAGAATAATATGGTGTTTTGTTTTTACAATTTTTCTTCCTAATCTTTCGATTCTGTTTATTTTCTTTTATATATTATATATATTATATACTTTTTATATATTTTCTTTTTCTACCCTTCTTTGGTCTAATTTTTTGTCTCTTTTGGCTCTTTGTGAACTTCTGGCTCTGAAATTATTTCAGTTTCCTCTACAAATTCTGTGGCTACATTTAGTTCATCTGACAGACTGCTGCTTGAAGTTGAAGCCGGTTGATAATCCCTGTCCTTAACAGAATCATCCGAGTCCTCATAATATAAATTCTCCTCATTATTGGTTGAAGTATTTGTCTCAGCTTCTGATGGGCTATCATTGTCGGTTAAACTTTCATTTTCGACATTCTGTAATAACAATAATTATATAATAAAATAAATAATTATTTTCTAATTGACAAATATTTATAACAGTCACATAGATAATATTTATAAATATAATAATAAACAATTTTATTTAAAAAAACATGACTTTTTTGAGGTTAGGTATTACATCTCCACATGGTATTGTTTATTTTGATTCCATATGTCTATTATATGATTTACACGCGCATTATACTTGCAGTTACGGAATAATAATTGGCATGCATTTCGCTATTTTAAATCATTTCATCATTATATATAGTACATAGCCATTGAAATCTACAAAAGCTTGCCTTGCCTTTTTTTATATTTATTTCCGAGTAGTCCAGACCATTATGTATTTTTTTTATAAAAATGCTCTAAGGTTTGTTTTGCTGGATCTTAATTTCCTTAATATGCAGCCAGTTAATTTTTGTCTCATTTATATCCTTCTTTCTGTTGGCAATTAGTTTTTCTATTTTTCTTGTCCTCAAAAAGTCGTTTTTTTTTTATACAAATACCACTTCTATCGGATTTCTTTTTCTACATCCTTTTATGATGTTGGCATAGTCTTCCGGAGAAAACGGTTTTTGTTGTCTTTTTAACACTTATGTCAATACCCAGTCACTATTACGTTGTTCAATACCCGGGTACCCGTGTACGCGCATGTGTTTTTCATTCAATAAAATAATTTTAATACCCGGAGACTTTCACATTACAACTCGGGATTACCCATAGAGTATTCCACTACCCGAAAAACCCTATTTCTATAAATAAAACCGCCGGGTGGGCAAAGTATGGGATCAAAATATGGCGACGCCAAAAATTGATATCCATTGAAAGGTCAAATTTACACTGGCAAAATAACAACTGGCCGTGAAATAAATCAAGGCGAAAGAGTGAAAGAGAGTAAAAGATGTAGCTGCAAAATATAAAGGATCCGGAAGAAATATTGCAATGGATAATTTTTTTACTATTTTACCTTTAGCAAAGCATTTATTGTATGGAACCTAACAATTGTAGGAACATTGAAAATAAAATAAAAAATACATTCTTGTAGACATGCTAAGATCTAAAGATCGCGAAGAATTCTTTTCTCTATTTGGGTTTCATGAAAAAGTTACTCTATGCTCTTATGTTCCTAAAAAAAGAAAGTTGTTATACTTCTTTCTATCTACGATGCACTCAGATTTGCAGCGAAGACAAAAAAAGAAACCAGAAATAGTTCAGTATTATAGTAAAACAAATATTGGTGTGGATATAATGGATAAGATGTTGGGCCGTTACACAATCCACAGACGGACTTTTTTAAATATTTTGAATATCGCCAGTCTTGCCAGCTATATAATTTATCATTTAAATAACGTATTTTTACGAAAATTAAGTGAAGAATTATATATAACAGCTATTCAAGAACGATCTCAAAATATGCAAATTATGAGAAATTTCACCACTAGGATTGCCATATACGGAAAACCAATAGATCCTACAAACAGGGCAACAACATCAAGTGAGCCAGGCGGGTCTACTGAACAGACAGATTCCACTGGACGAAAAATTGTTGTAGGATCAGGTCATATTTGTTACCAGGATGTCTATAAAAAACGGTGTAAAGAATGTAAATCGTGTAAATAATGTAACAAACCAGTTTGTGATGAACATTCAAAAGCAATTGTGACATAAAATATTTTTATATTCAATTTATTATTGGCAAGATCAATAGTAAATTGAATATAAAAATATTTTATGTATAATTTATAATGAGTTTTGTAATAAAATTAATTAAAAGTTAAATAAATCAGTTTATTTATATATTAAGTAATATTTTTTATCCCTATAAATAAGTTTAATTATATATTTTTTAACATACTTACATACAACATACTTAGGTACACTTGTGAACGAAAACTGGAACAATAGCCAAGAGATAAATTGTAGAATTGGAAAAGCCCGAGCTGCCTTCAATACAATGAATAACCTCTACAAAAATCACGAACTACATCTTGAAACCAAAGTACGCATGTTGAGGTGCTACATTTTCCCAATATTACTTTACGGAGTCGAGTCCTGGACACTAAATGATGCAACAACAAAAAAGCTTGAAGCCTTTGAGATGTGGCTATATCGACGTATCCTGCAAATATCTTGGAAAGACCGGGTAACAAACATCGAAGTCCTCCACAGGATGAAGAAAGAGAAGGAGATCATGGACACCATCAAAACCCGCAAGCTCCAATATCTAGGCCACATCATGCGGAACGAGGACAGATACTCCCTATTACAAGCCATCATTCAAGGCAAGATACACGGAAAACGAAGACCTGGACGGAGGAGAATTTCATGGTTGCAGAATCTCAGGGCGTGGTACGGGAAGACTTCGAACGAGCTCTTCAGAATAGCAACCAATAAAGTGAAAATAGTCATGCTCATCGCAAACATCCGAAATCGGATATGCACATGAAGAAGAAGATATATTTATATATGGGTACCCGGGTACCCCGGGTATTGAACAACGGGGTATTTGACTTTAAGTCCAAAAAGTTTATATATTTTTTGGCACATTTTATTGTTTATGAATATGAATCGATGTCAATAGACTCAAATAACGAGGATCTGAAAGGTTTTGATGATTTTTCGTTAAATAAAAAAGATATGTAAGTAAGAACATGCAAAAGGGTACCCGGGTATTGACATAAGTGTTAACGCGCATTCGATATCTCCAAAATCGCTATCATTGGGCAGAAATGAATGCCCAGAAGTCAAAAATTTCAACTGAATGCTGTCCAAAAACGGGTTTTCTTCAAGAACGCATTTCAATAGTAGTATTATTTTTATGTTACGATTTTGACTGCCGCATGAGTCGCTCCACGGTATGATTCGCTTAACTGCTGTCTCTGGAATATTGTTTTTTACATATTTCTTTATACAGGATCCGACCTCCTGCGCTCCACGACCAGCCTGACCCTCTATCCAAAGATTGCAGACAGTTTTGTTTTTTTTTTCCTGCGTGGAAAAGAACCACCGCAGTGATTCCGCAGTTATATAACCATAACTGTCGTTTGTAAAATATAATGTTGGTAGACAGACTGGTAATGTTGGTAGTGGAAATGTCTTTTCCATTTTAAATGTTAGTGTTTCCAATTCATTATTTTCAGAAGCTTCTTTTAAGTCGGCCTCCATGTGTTTTCTTGCACATTCAGCTTCCGCTTCAGCTTTGACAATTGTAATCAGCTAAGTTCCAATAGCTGTTAAAAAAAACTTCCCTTTCATCAGAAGATATCTTTAAATGGCATTGATTCTTCCAAGTACATTTAAAATCTCTGAATTTTCTTTTATCTACATAATTGCCTTTTCCAGAACAATATGGTGTTTTGCTGTTACAATTTTTCTTCCTAATCTTTCGATTCTGTTTATTTTCTTTTATATATTATATATATTATATTCTTTTTATATATTTTCTTTTTTGTCTCTTTTTTTTTTAGTCTCTTTTGGCTCTTTGTGAACTTCTGGCTCTGAAATTATTTCAGTTTCCTCTACAAATTCTGTGGCTACATTTAGTTCATCTGACAGACTGTTGCTTGAAGTTGAAGCCGGTTAATAATCCCTGTCCTTAACAGAATCATCCGAGTCCTCATAATATAAATTCTCCTCATTATTGGTTGAAGTATTTGTCTCAGCTTCTGATGGGCTATCATTGTCGGTTAAACTTTCATTTTCGACATTCTGTAATAACAATAATTATATAATAAAATAAATAATTATGTTCTAATTGACAACTATTTATAACAGTCACATAGATAATATTTATAAGTATAATAATAAATAATTTTATTTAAAAAAACATGACTTTTTTGAGGTTAGGTATTACATCTCCACATGGTATTGTTTATTTTGATTCCATATGTCTATTATATGATTTACACGCGCATTATACTTGCAGTTACGGAATAATAATTGGCATGCATTTCGCTATTTTAAATCATTTCATCATTATATATAGTACATAGCCATTGAAATCTACAAAAGGCAATTCAATTTGAATACGCCGGATAATGGGTTCAATAGAATCGATATTGTGATTAAACTTCCATATTAATAACTAATTTAATAAACAGTTCTACGTTGGTTTGTAGTGCAGAGTTTTCCATGTCGGCTGGTTAATCTTCTTACTAATAGTATTTACCTGATCTTCCTAATTGTATGAGCTGATAATTCTTTGTCAAGTCATATTTACTACAGTTTGTCTAGTTTAGCACATCTAATTCATTCTAGTTTGTCTACTCTAATTCCCTTAAGATTGTTTGCCCTTCTCTAATTTATTTGTAATTGGATCCCCTTATGCAATAAGGAACCAAACGCCAGCAATGTAGTTTTGAGTAATAATTTTCGGAAGAAATGTATAGTTCGAAAAATTATGACGGGAAGAAAATAAGCGAAATTAAATTTGTTAATGGTTTATTGCCTATATAATCATGTTATACAAGTACACAACATAAAAAAGAAAAACAGAAGCAAAATTTAGCAAATGATCATAAAAATGTGTTTTCAATCGCTGCTATTTTCAAATTCAAAATCCAGAGTTTCGACATTATATCCATCAATATCTTCCTCCAGTAATGGATCTGGGGTTAAATTCAAATAAAAAGAATGATCTGCAGCCGGAATTAAATGCATGTAAGACTTAATATCATTCAATTTAGCCTGAGCTACTGCCTTTCCATTTGGCCAAAGTGGTTCTAAGTTACTAAGGAAGATACTGTTTGAATTTTTCGGTCTACCTTGCCTTTTTTTATATTTATTTCCGAGTAGTCCAGACCATTATGTATTTTTTTTATAAAAATGCTCTAAGGTTTGTTTTGCTGGATCTTAATTTCCTTAATATGCAGCCAGTTAATTTTTGTCTCATTTATATCCTTCTTTCTGTTGGCAATTATTTTTTCTATTTTTCTTGTCCTCAAAAAGTCGTTTTTTTTACAAATACCACTTCTATCGGATTTCTTTTTCTACATCCTTTTATGATGTTGGCATAGTCTTCCGGAGAAAACGGTTTTTGTTGTCTTTTTAACACTTATGTCAATACCCAGTCACTATTACGTTGTTCAATACCCGGGTACCCGTGTACGCGCATGTGTTTTTCATTCAATAAAATAATTTTAATACCCGGAGACTTTCACATTACAACTCGGGATTACCCATAGAGTATTCCACTACCCGAAAACCCCTATTTCTATAAATAAAACCGCCGGGTGGGCAAAGTATGGGATCAAAATATGGCGACGCCAAAAATTGATATCCATTGAAAGGTCAAATTTACACTGGCAAAATAACAACTGGCTGTGAAATAAATCAAGGCGAAAGAGTGAAAGAGAGTAAAAGATTTAGCTGCAAAATATAAAGGATCCGGAAGAACAATTACAATGGATATTTTTTTTACTATTTTACCTTTAGCAAAGCATTTATTGTATGGAACCTAACAATTGTAGGAACATTGAAAAAAAAATACATTCTAGTAGACATGCTAAGATCTAAAGATCGCGAAGAATTCTTTTCTCTATTTGGGTTTCATGAAAAAGTTACTCTATGCTCTTATGTTCCTAATAAAAGAAAGTTGTTATACTTCTTTCTATCTACGATGCACTCAGATTTGCAGCGAAGACAAAAAAAGAAACCAGAAATTGTTCAGTATTATAGTAAAACAAATATTGGTGTGGATATAATGGATAAGATGTTGGGCCGTTACACAATCCACAGACGGACTTTTTTAAATATTTTGAATATCGCCAGTCTTGCCAGCTATATCATTTATCATCTAAATAACGTATTTTTACGAAAATTAAGTGAAGAATTATATATGACAGCTATTCAAGAACGATCTCAAAATATGCAAATTATGAGAAATTTCACCGCTAGGATTGCCATATACGGAAAACCAATAGATCCTACAAGCAGGGCAACAATATCAAGTGAGCCAGGCGGGTCTACTGAACAGACAGATTCCACTGGACAAAAAATTGTTGTAGGATCAGGTCATATTTGTTACCAGGATGTCTATAAAAAACGGTGTAAAGAATGTAAATCGTGTAAATAATGTAACAAACCAGTTTGTGATGAACATTCAAAAGCAATTGTGACATAAAATATTTTTATATTCAATTTATTATTGGCAAGATCAATAGTAAATTGAATATAAAAATATTTTATGTATAATTTATAATAAGTTTTGTAATAAAATTAATTTAAAGTTAAATAAATCAGTTTATTTATATATTAAGTAATATTTTTTATCCCTATAAATAAGTTTAATTATATATTTTTTAACATACTTACATACAACATACTTAGGTACACTTTTGAACGAAAACTGGGACAATAGCCAAGAGATAAATTGTAGAATTGGAAAAGCCCGAGCTGCCTTCAATACAATGAATAACCTCTACAAAAATCACGAACTACATCTTGAAACCAAAGTACGCATGTTGAGGTGCTACATTTTCCAAATTTTACTTTACGGAGTCGAGTCCTGGACACTAAATGATGCAACAACAAAAAAGCTTGAAGCCTTTGAGATGTGGCTATATCGACGTATCCTGCAAATATCTTGGAAAGACCGGGTAACAAACATCGAAGTCCTCCACAGGATGAAGAAAGAGAAGAAGATCATGGACACCATCAAAACCCGCAAACTCCAATATCTAGGCCACATCATGTGGAACGAGGACAGATACTCCCTATTACAAGCCATCATTCAAGGCAAGATACACGGAAAACGAAGACCTGGACGGAGGAGAATTTCATGGTTGCAGAATCTCAGGGCGTGGTACGGTAAGACTTCGAACGAGCTCTTCAGAATAGCAACCAATAAAATGAAAATAGTCATGCTCATCGCAAACATCCGAAATCGGATATGCACATGAAGAAAAAGATATATTTATATATGGGTACCCGGGTTCCCCGGGTATTGAGCAACGGGGTATTTGACTTTAAGTCTAAAAAGTTTATATATTTTTTGGCACATTTTATTATTTATGAATATGAATCGATGTCAATAGACTCAAATAACGAGGATCTGAAAGGATTTGATGATTTTTCGTTAAATAGAAAAGATATGTAAGTAAGAACATGCAAAAGGGTACCCGGGTATTGACATAAGTGTTAAAGCGCATTCGATATCTCCAAAATCGCTATCATTGGGCAGAAATGAATGCCCAGAAGTCAAAAATTTCAACTGAATGCTGTCCAAAAACGGGTTTTCTTCAAGAACGCATTTCAATAGTAGTATTATTTTTATGTTACGATTTTGACTCCCGCATGAGTCGCTCCACAGTATGATTCGCTTAACTGCTGTCTCTGGAATATTGTTTTTTACATATTTCTTTATACAGGATCCGACCTCCTGCGCTCCACGACCAGCCTGACCCTCTATCCCAAGATTGCAGACAGTTTTGTTATTTTTTCCAGCGTGGATTCCGCAGTTATATAACCATAACTGTCGTTTGTAAAATATAATGTTGGTAGACAGACTGGTAATGTTGGTAGTGGAAATGTCTTTTCCATGTCAAATGTTAGTGTTTCCAGTTCATTATTTTCAGAAGCTTCTTTTAAGCCGGCCTCCATGTGTTTTCTTGCACTTTCAGCTTCAGCTTTGACAATTGTAATAAGCTAAGTTCCAATAGCTGTTAAAAAAACTTTCATCGGAAGATATCTTTAAATGGCATTGATTCTTCCATGTACATGCAAAATCTCTGAATTTTCTTCTATCTACATAATTGCCTTTTCCAGAATAATATGGTGTTTTGCTATTACAATTTTTCTTCCTAATCTTTCGATTCTGTTCTGCATATTTTCTTTTTCTACCCTTCTTTGGTCTAATTTTTTGTCTCTTTTGGCTCTTTGTGAACTTCTGGCTCTGAAATTATTTCAGTTTCCTCTACAAATTCTGTGGCTACATTTAGTTCATCTGACAGACTGTTGCTTGAAGTTGAAGCCGGTTGATAATCCCTGTCCTTAACAGAATCATCCGAGTCCTCATAATATAAATTCTCCTCATTATTGGTTGAAGTATTTGTCTCAGCTTCTGATGGGCTATCATTGTCGGTTAAACTTTCATTTTCGACATTCTGTAATAACAATAATTATATAATAAAATAAATACTTATGTTCTAATTGACAACTATTTATAACAGTCACATAGATAATATTTATAAATATAATAATAAATAATTATTATTTAAAAAAACATGACTTTTTTGAGGTTAGGTATAACATCTCCTCATGGTATTGTTATTTTATAGGAAAACAACTTACCTGATGAAAATTTTGTTTTGTAACTACTGACACTAGATATTGTCCTCTATTCATCGTAAAACCGTTGATCAAAGTAGAGTTAAATACTGAGATTAGAAATGCATAAAAAATTAAAATTACAGAATTATATTGCAACAAAGCATCCGGTTCATCTAATTTTTTGAAATATTCGGTGAGTAATACAGCGGAATTTTTGAACATTTGGTTCCTTATTGCATAATCCAATTGTCAATCTACCCTTCATTTTTTTAATGTTTTCAGTATGGTATTGTCTGTTTAGTATCTAAGGTCGAGTTTTATGAGCTTAGTCAAGGCTACCAATTTAATTTTTTAATTTATAGTTTTGCTAGATAGTAATGACTCTTTTGTGCAATTAGTGTTGGGAGTAGTTATTTTTTATCTAATCTACGTAATCGGAATTCAGTTTTATCCGGCGTAAATAATTCAGACTGACTCTTTTTTTAATGTAGAAAAACATCCAATTTTATAATTTGTTCCGTCGAATTAAACGTAATTTGAGATTACATTTTATTGGATTATTAACAGTTTGTTTGAAACAGAAACAATGTTTCGTTATAAAATTAAGACAATTAGGAGAAATAGTTATAAAATACAGAGTTGAAAAATTCACTGTTTTAACCACACTTAATATGTAAAAGTATTATATAACTTGTTATACGCAGTTATATAAATTTACATACTTATCACTAAATTTTTTACAAATTGTTATATTTTATATATATTATAATTGTTATATTTATTATTATTATCGATGCTTCCC
The DNA here is from genome assembly GCA_944588485.1 of Phosphuga atrata. Lineage (NCBI taxonomy): Eukaryota > Metazoa > Arthropoda > Insecta > Coleoptera > Silphidae > Phosphuga > Phosphuga atrata. The sequence continues at coordinate 8,043,089 of OX155903.1, read as the reverse complement.
CTTTAAGAAGAGCGCTAAAACACAATCAATTAACACAATTTTTAATTAACAATTAATTAACAATTTTTTTAAAAAGTCTCTTCTTCGAAAAAGTAGTAGTAGACTGCGTCCTTGATGACTGCTTGGCTGTCTGACAGGATAGCAATTCGTTTTTTTTGCGATAATTTCTGTCGAGGTTAAACTGTGCACATATTTTGATTGCGTGTACCTCTGCTTGGAAGATACTTCGGAATGTTCCCATGGATTCGAAGTATTTGGTGAGAGGGCCAAACACTCCTGCACCAGTACCTTCCTTTGTCTTCGAACCATCTGTATACCAGTTGATAGCATTTTGCTCTATGTGGTATACTGTGGATTCGTCGCTCCAATCGGCTTTACTATTACACATTGCTGTGTAGTTTTTCTCGAGGTGGTATTTGCATACCATTTCGTCTTTTGGTGCTTCCCCTGGATCTTGGCAGCGAGGCTGTTTCGGTCTCTGCTCCCGATTATTTTACCTCTACCTATTCCTTCCTTGCTGAACCTTACAATCGCCGATCTGGCGGCCCTTTCCACCATAAGGTGCAGCGGAGTCAGATCCAGCAGCAGCTCCATTGCTGCTGTCGCTGCAGTCTTTGAATCTTCTCAAGCTGTTTCCTCATGGAGGCCAGCTTGGTTCTACTTCCCCACGCAACTGCCCAATAAGTAATCGCAGGTCTGGTCATGGTGTACAGAGTGTGTACAGTGTCCAGATCATGGTGTACATCCATCGCAGGATTGTTACAACCCCACGTTTTTCTGCCCAGAAAACTGTCATATATTCACTGTGTTTCTTCTTCATCTCTTCTGCCCACTTCTTTTCCTGTTTTCTTCTCTTTTGGAGTTTGTTCAAACTTCTGTTTTCTGATTTTTTCTCTGTATTTTTTCCTGTCTGTCATATCTTCTGTGGAGATGTTGAGTTTCTTGGGGTCTTCCAAGGTTTCCTTTACCCAGTTGGTTTTCATTGTATTAGTCATCACTATGTTAAAAATTTACTTGGTCAGTCTGTTTTCATTCATCCTATATATGTGTCCATAGAATTTTGCCCTTCTTTTCCTGATGTTGGCCCGTAGATCTTTCTTAGTATTTTCCTCTCTAGTTTTTCTATCTCCTTGATTTTCGTTCGTTCCTTGATTGCCGTTGTTTCTGAGGCATACAAGGCCTCTGGTAGAACTACTGTATTATAGTGTCCTAATTTAGCATTAATAGAGATACTCCTTTTCTTGTAGTGGTTCCATGTACCTAAGTCTGTATGCTTGTTGAAGTTTTGTGATCCTTTCTTCATTGGATTTTATGTTCAGTCCTGTTTTCTCTATAATCTCTCCCAGGTATTTGAAATTTTCTACTTGTGTTGTCTTTCCATACTTGGTTATAAGTGGGTATCTGTCTGTGGATTTTGTGTCCATGTACTGTGTTTTTTTTTTCGTAGGAGATTTGTAGCCCTGCTTTGGATGAGATTTCGTGTAGTGTCTCTAGAGCTTCTTTGGCTTCTTTTCTACTATTTGTTATGATGGCTATATCATCAATGAATGCCAACCATTTTATGTTGACGGTTCTATCCTTGTGTCTCGCCATCTTTATCCCACTGACTCTTTTTTCTCTTGTCCTGATTATTCTCACTCCTGTCTTGATTTCAAATGGTTCCGATGCCTCTCCCATGAACTTCAATTTTGATGTGGTATTTGTTAATGTTTACTGGATTAGATTTCTGGTCTTGCTGTCCACCTTCATTTCTTCTAATGTGTTGAAGGGTGTTTCTCTATCTATGAAGTCGGTAGGCCTTCTTGAAGTCGACGAATCTTACTGTGGTGTTCCTGGTCTTTCTCGTTGTTAGTATTGTTCTCAAGCGCCAGATCTGTTCACTGCATGTTCTTCCCTTCCTGAACCTTCCTTGGTATTCTCCTATCTGTGGGTCTATCGGAGGTTCTAGCCGATTTAACAGGGATTTGGACATAATTTTGTATGTCACAGGTAGTAGTAAAATTCATCTGTAGTTATTAGGGTCCGTTTTGTCTCATTTCTTGTGGAGAGGGTGTATTAGGGCTAACTTCCATTCTTCTGGTATTTTTCCTGTTTCTCAGATGTTTTCGATGATTCTGTGTATTTTAGGTGTAGGGGAGACTGGGGCACCTTTGAACAGTTTTTAGTTTTTATATAGTTGTTATTCCGCCTTATATATTTAATACACCAAAATGCATTGCCCTTGTAAGTTATAATTTAAGCCACCTCTTAAAATTGTCTACCCATGAAAATAGTGATTCTGTTTCCCATAAACTGGCCTTAACGCAAGCCTCTCCCTTTGTTCAAAAGTGCCCCATGTATGGGGCACCTTTCAACAGGCATGGGGCACTTTTGAACACCCATAGTCAACCTCAAATATATTGGAGAAAATAGTCATAAAACTAGTTCAAGTGGTTTTTATTACACTTAAATAAAATAATTATTATTAAAACACAAATTATTAGCATTAAAAAGTTTGAAATAAATTTATTTGAACACAATTAAAAATTCATGTAGGTAGCTAAATATAAAATTGTCAGTTTTGGTACTGCTAACAAAAGTCTATACAAGAATGAATCAATAGAACCCAAGCATTTTATCCAATTCTGGAACACTGAATATGTCACGACGTCCAGCACTGACCGGTTCTGGCTCCTCTATTTTGCTAACTATTTCAGTTGTAGAATAGGACACCTCGTCTATCTTGGTTGGCCATACCCATTGCCTGCCTTTTCTTATCATAGCACTGACAATTACCATATCAGCATCTAATTGTTTGGTAATTTTTCCAGGGTATAGCTCTCCTTCATACATAACAATAACAAAATTTCCAACTACTATCCTATCATCAACAGTTTCCTTGTTGGATGGAGACGTTTTCTTAGAAGTCGAAGGTTGGGGAACGTTTTTTCTATTTGCTCTACATCTGTGGAAGTCTGTTTCACCAGTTGTTTGTAATATTCTTTCTCCAAGGTATCCAAAAACTATATTTTAACAAAAAATAAGTTTATCTCAAAATAAGGGGCTATTGGACACTGTTCAAATGTACCCCACTACACTTTGTTCAAAAGTGCCCCACATAAACACACCACATAAACTCATAAATTACAAAAAAAATATAAAGAATATTCAAGTTTTACTACTATAGATGGATAGTGTACACTTACTTGGTTATTATGTGCAATAAATAAACAGTGGTTTGATGATAATATGTTATTAAAAAATCCTTGCAACTGTAGAAACAAATACAAATTTCTCAACAACACATACACAAAAGTTCATCGTGGAAAAAAACAGACATTCTGATGTTACAAAAGATGACTGCTCAACTACCAGCTGGCTTGTCATTTACTACCAGAGTTGACAAAATAATAGAAATAATAATTATTTCAGAGAAATTCAAAATGTTCAAAGGTGCCCCATGTTCAAAACTGCCCCAGTCTCCCCTAATGTTTTCATGGTCTAGCTTCCAGATTTCCGAAATCAGTCCACCTTCTACAGGTGGTCTGTTATTTTGTGATTTCAGTAGGTTCACAATTTCTTCGTGTGTTGGGGGTTTGCAATCCAGGTTAGTTTCTGCCTTTTCGAACTCTAGTTTCTGTGTTGGTTTTTCACTGTTGAGTAGTGTGTCAAAGTATTGTGCTCATATTTCACGGTTCTGTTTAGGGTTTGTCTCCAATGATCCGTCTTGTCGTTTGAAGCATAAGCTCGCTGGTTTATATCCTGTCATATTTTCTCTGAATATTCTGTAAAAAATTCGTGTGTTGTTTTTGTTGAAGTCCTCTTGTATCTCCTTCAACCTGTTGTTTTCATAACCTCTTTTTTCTCTGCGGATTATTTTGGAGGAAGCCTTCTTCCCATTTTCGGGTGTTCTGTGGCTGTTAAATTTTTTCCAGGCTTGTCTTATGTTTTCTATACCTCTGTCGCATGCCATGTTCCTACATCTTTGTTTCCTTTTTCTCGGTGGTCGCCCCAATTGCAACAATTCTTTAATTTTTCCTGACAGTTCTGTCCAATTGTAACTCTCAATTTTCTTATGTGATTTCTTTCTTGATTAATTGTAGTTACTCTGGGTCTGTTCTGAAAGTTCTGTTGGTTCTTTTGATTTGTCTGTTGGGTATAAATTTCACTTTGATTTGTAGGAGATGATGATCGGATTTGAAAAATCCTTTCATTTTTCTAACATGTATAATTTCTCCGGTGTTTTTCTTGGATGTCGCTACGTGGTCAATCTGAAATTCTCCTAGGGCGTTGTTGGGAGATTACCAAGTAATTTGTTGTGTGTTGTGTGGTTCCTGGAATTGCGTTGACATGATTTTGAGGTCGAAATTCCTGCAGAAGTTTATTAAGTTCTCTCCATTCTCATTTGTCCTCTTGTGGGCCGTGTGTTTTCCTGTTGTGTCTCTGAATTTTCTTTCATTGCCTAATGGAGCGTTAAAGTCATCTAGTAACACTTTTACGTGCTTCGTGGGGATTTTGTTCGTGGTTTATTCCAGATCTTCCCAGAATTCTTCTATCATCTGCTGGTTTTTCTTGTTGTAGTTATTCGTGGGAGCATGTGCGTTGATCACTGTATAAGCTTTGTTCCCAGATCAAATCGTGAGTATGAATATTTTTTCTGATTTCGAGGTGAAATCCATTACAGAGTCCAGTATCGATTTGTGTACTACAAATCTTGTTCCAAAGAGTTTGAGGTTTCTTTTTGAAATGGTTATGGCTGGCTTCCCCTTGTATATTTTGTAGTTTTCCGAGTCAAAGTGGTTCTCATCTGAGAATCGTGTTTCCTGTATTGCCAGTATTTTGATATTGAATTTATCCATGGCGTTCGTCAGTTGTTTCAATTTACCTACTTTCAGTAGTGTGTTCGTGGTGAGTGTTCCCGTGTAAAATATTCTCTTAGTCTTGAGTGTTTTTGAGAGGCTCCGATTCTTCTCTTCATGACATGCCTGATCCCCTGGAATCCGATGATCAGGTCTATTACCCAGCCTTTTGGACTAGGGCCCAGGGAAGTGAATTCTTTCCCGTTGTTCTGACATGATTATTTGTTTGCGTTGAGGTTTTGGTGGTGAAATCCAAAGGGATCTCACAAAATTTCGACTGGAGTTTTGAGTTCCAGAAGGTTCAATCAAAGATGAGCTCACGGAGCCAAAAGACGCTGACCAGAGTACAGGTGGTTCCCACACAGAAGTTTCTGGATTTTCACCTGTAACCCAAGGCAGGAGCCCTCACAGGGTGTTAGCATCCAGAACCAGATGGTCCCAGGTTTTTAATGAGGTGTTACTCCTCTCCCTCCTCCAAAAATTATTCATTCCAAAAAAAAAAGAATGTTTAATCCAAAAATGTTAATGGCGGAATTTTTCTCCGAACCAGAAATTTTCAAACTTCCCCACCCATCACAGTATCTATGAAATTTTTGCGGTTCTTAAATGTCAAAATTTGTTCAAAGTTCAAATCCGAAAGTTCTGGTATAAAGACTCTATTACTGTTGCACATTTGTTCACACTATCAACACTGTTCCGTCGCACGTTTTCCACTAATTTATATTTAATAGATTCATCAATTTTACCACTTTTAACTATTTTTTTCGCAGAAATTTCAAAACGATCCCGTTAACGTTACTAGGGTTATATTTTATATATTATTTATATTTATTTCTTATAATATTTTTACATATTAAGTGTAGTTAAAACATAGTGAATATTAATTAAGTGTAAGTATGGATTACCACGTAGTAACGGTCTCATGTCGCAACCATCCCATTCAGTTATTAAATAGTTGATAATACTATTTTAGACAGGGAAGTCTATACTATACAGACGAGACTAAACAGATAAGACTAGTCCAGTTTTTTTACAAATTAATTCAATCAATTTTAGGAAGTAATACAAATGTTTTTCGAAATAATACCTTTTTCATTTAAAATATTTTATCTACGGCCATTACTATTTTAGTTAATTAATTAAATACTATTGTAATTGCACAATATTGTACAGTTCGTGGATTATGTAAATACATCATTTTGTATTATGTCAATACATCATTGTAAATACATATTAAACAATCCGCGATTAATGTTATTTAATAATTCAAACTAACACTTGCTTGTTTGGTTTACAATTCGTTGATTGGTTGAGAGCTGCACGTTGATACTATTTTTAAATATAGTACTCCGTGATTTCCAAACAATCATTAAACGTCACATCATTCACATAGAAGCTGTCAATCATTTCGTTTTTTCACGTTTAAATCTAACGAAAACTACAAATAAGTACTAAATAAAAAGGTATGTAACCATTATGAATGTATTTCTTTTCATTTCTATCAAGTTAAATAAGGTCGAAGGTGTTACATCAAACATATTTTTCTTATTAAACAGAAACAAATTAGTGTGGTCGTAGATAAAGTGTAGTACATAATTCGAGTTGTGAGGCAATTACGTACTCGCGGAATTACGCGCTCCCCGCTACGCGGGTTTTTTACGCGTAACTACGCGCGTAACTACGCGCGTAACTATTCCGCTCGAACTTAATATGCTTCTTACAACTCTCATTACGTAATATAATATTAAGAAATTAGAAAAAGTTTGATTTTGTTTAAAAATTAAGAATTAACAAAATTTTGTAGAAGAGGAAGAATTATTTATTCATTATATTATGTTTGCGAGAAGGGCGAAAAGGGACCAAAATAATATTTTCACACATTTAAAAATATATGAAATGATAACAATATATAAATTTAGATTTAAACCCTCCAACTCCATCACCCATCCTTCATTCGTCCTTAACAATAACTTCCAGGCTACCTATCGTCAACACAAAGACTCAGCTACCCTATTATTAGATATCAAGATAGCTTTTGAGAAAATGTGGCATGCCACCCACATATAAAAAACCACCAAAAAAAAACATAATAAACATAAACTATATATTCCTCCGTTTCTCCTCTACTCTCATGAGGTTCATCCACGGCTCGAAATGGTTTGACAAAATCCCCTGAGGAGGGTTGTACTGCAAGTACCGTGGTAACACAACGGGCCCATCTGAGGCCTATGTGAGCATTAGCTGCCACTTAAACCTAACCTAACCTATCTCCTCTACTTAACTATACACTTCATTGAAGAAAGATTCCTAGAAATCAAAATAAACAACGAACTCCCTCCTTAATTCACCCCACAAAAACGTCTTCCTCAAGGTTCCCCTCTCTCGCCCCTACTCTACAATTTATACATTTATTACATCTTACATAATTCCGACGACACCGCTCTCATCTGCCTCATTAAAACCTTTAAAAGCACCATTGACGATCTCCAAGCCCTGACGCACAAAACGATTACATGGTTTAATCGTTGGAGACTCTGCAAATTTATCTAAATGCCAACTACTCATTCCTAACCACAGAATTTCTCCCAACTCTCCCTACATACACCTAGGCACCATCGACATAGCACCTACTTCCCAAATCAGATACTTAGGCGTGACCTTTGCAAACAAAACAAAATTCGCCACACGCGAAACAACGAAAAACTAAGATACCCCAAAGGAGGAAACATTTCCACGGCCTTACCCATAGAAATAGATCTATCTCCACCAAAACGGCCACTAAAATCTACAAAGTCATCTACTGCCCTCTCTTTGCCTAGGGACATATAGTACTCTCAAATACTAGAGTACTAGACAGAACGAACCTCATTACGACTGATCACCAAGCCAAGACAACCATCACATCCTTCATAATCCTTTCAACGATCTCCTACACAGTCACGAAAAACTATGGACAAAATACACCCAACTAAGACGCTTTACGAAACAAGTTACGACAACTATATTCATCCCCATTTCTCCTCCTTGCAATCGCGTTTTTTGATCTTTTTTTTTCTGACAAATTGTATTTCTGGGCAGAAGGACCTCGTGGTCAGTAGCACTTTGTATATCATGTATAAAAACCAATATATTTCTTCTTCTATTGGAAGTTTATATTGGACGAACATTATATTGTTAATTTTGATTGAATGATTGAAATAAAAATGGTATATATAAATGAAATAAAACGTTTCGTAAATTATTTGAGAAATTCTTAGTTCGTTTTGAAACGCATTTATTCAGTTTTAGATTACTATCACTAGTAGATTGTCGTGTTATAGTTATAGATACTTTCATTCCACTTTTATTAATTGTTTTTTTCTCGTGATAGTGATCTACTGAATTTACGCGCTTGTTCAATAGACGCTCAAACGTAAAACTCGACTCTATACAGGGTGCGGTACAATTAGAGGATTCGATCCCGGTCGATTTTTCTAGTCCCGGGATTTCGGGATTATCAACAGTTAATACCGGGATCCCGGCATAGTCCCGGGATTGTATTGGTAATAGAAAGTGGTAGCAAAAAGAAAATAAAACACATCAAAATCAACCTTTTATTTTAAATCTTTACTTAAATCTTCAAAAACAAAACAAAATTATAATTTCTTCTAATAAAATTAACAAACTAGGCCCTTATAAAATAGTTTCATAAATTATTGCTTAGTTTGTTTATTTTATTTTACAATAAACTTAAAAAAATCAACTTCTTAAAATTTGTCAAAAGAGATCAATGTTCATAGGACTCAAATTTTAAATCAAATAGACCAGAAACTATAATTTACTTTTATTTAAGCCACGAAAATAAAATCTAAGAAATAACAATGCATCCAACGTCTCATCCGAAAGCATACTTCTTAATTTGTTACACAAATATGAAGCAGCGGAAAACGCGCGTTCAGGCTCGATGGAAGTTGGAGGAATCGTCAATAAATTTTTAACAAATTATAACCTCGTGTGGAACTAGCCTCATAAAGATTCATTTCTTGTTTAATGATCTTAGAAAGATCAGTTTCTTTATATGCTTCAGGATTTATAGTTATCATACTGTTTTCTATTTCGTTCTGAAGCTTTTCTTTTAATGTTAAATCAGTTTTACTAGTTGTCTGCGTGGGTTCAATGTTCATGTCATTTTCTTCATTATCACTATTTTCAATTTTCCCAGTTAACAAAATAATCTGTTTTTTTATAGTCATCTTGCTTGGACTTGAAAATAACTCCTTTACATCACAATCAGTCTCCAACTCAGTCTTCTCAATATGAGGATTTTGTAGATAGTTTAATACTCCACTTAACTCACTTCGTCGACGATCTTTCAAGCGGTTCAATAAATGTGTCTTCAATTTAGAAGCCAAAATTGAGTCATTGTCACGCAATTCTTGAAAAAGAAACTTGAGTGTCGCATCCGCCGTGCACAAATTGGCATCAGAACGATAAAGTGCTTCTACAGATAATTTAACTGGTGCCAATACCTTGATTATCTCACTAATGAGTTGAAAATCTGACTCTTCAAATGCTACAGGATTATTAAGATCAATAAGTGCCTTTTTTACCCTAGTTTTTGAAAGATCAAATCGCTCCAGCATTGTAAAGAGACTGTTCCAACGCGTTTTACAGTCGAGTAGTAAATTCCAAGCTCACTTCCATGTTCTTTTTTAACATATTTTTGAAGTATTGTATCATTTTTCAAGGATGCTCTTTTGAAAATAAGAACCTCTTTGCGAACTTTCTTTACTAATTCATTAATATTTCGATCATCATAAGTCAAATCCCGACCATTTCCAGTTTCAATGACTAATCCTGAGTCTAGTTCTTCATTATCATCATCCGAGTCATCAGTTATCATCACTGGTAGTCTCATTTACAGGTGTCTTTTTATACAATAAATCACAAACGGCTAAATGAATACCATGTGCAAAACAAACTTGGTGTTCTGCATTAACAAGTTTTCCAACCTTCAGCATTACATTTGGACCATCAGTCACTATTGCCACAATATCTGTATCTAATGAGATATGAAACTCCAAAAGTCGTTTTTTTAAAGTATGAACACAAGTTTCGGCGTTCAGCGTTTTATCAATTCGAATAAGTCCCAAATTCCATTTTTTATTTACTGAATGAATATTTAAATTCATATATCTCTTATTAGAGGTAAGAAGTCCATTCGTCAAAACTTAGACTAAATCGTTGTCCTTCTTTTTTCAATGTAGATAGTTCAGCTGTTATTTGTTTTTTATCTTTACACTATAGTCTAGTACTCTGTTGCGGATTGTTGAAGCAGATTTAGGTCTGAGTACCCTTTTGCTGACAGTAACGATCTTAAATCGTTTGATGTCACAAATACGCTAAAAGGAAAACCATCTAGCGCAGTCATACGGGCCAAAACATCGTCAAGAGTATCAGATTTCACAAAATAGTCGGCGACTGACGTCATTTTTCTTTTCGAAGGTGGTCCTTCATTATTTTGGCTCGTTGAGGAAGATGCCTTAGCAGAATCTACTTTTACGGAATGTTTTGAAAATTGATGAGTATGTATGTAGGCCTTTGGTTGATCCTCCTAAGGTTTTTAAAATAGCTAAACAACGCTTACATTCTGCTGAGCTACCCGTTTTGTCGACTAAAAGATGACTCCACACTGAAGTGACGTCTTTTTTATGTTTCACATACAAACTTTCTTTGGAGAGTGACATTGTTTACTTCTTAAACCTAAACAAAAAAGAAAAGAACATTTAAATCTATGTACAACATAAACATAACCTCTTAGATCAACAGAAAAAACATTCGCTGTTTTTCATCTATATTTTCTCATACACATTAATGCATTGTTGTTTTTTTAATAAATTAATTGTTTATCACCAATTAACAATATAAATATCAATTACCACTTACCACTTAATTATCACTTACACGATCTGAAGCGTAATTTTTACACTATTTTACACACATACTTAATCCGACACCGGTCGTTAGCAGAAACAAACGCAATCAGCTGTGTAAACAATAAGCAAATCTTGACGTTTAACGTCAAATGAAAGTAAGTGCGTTTCGTTTCGCGCACATTTTTATTGACTTATATAAAAAATATATTAGTCCCGAAAATCCCGGGATTCATTGAATTTAATCCCGAAAATTTAATTTCCCGGGACTAAAATATGATCGGGATCCCGGTCTTCGGGATCCCGGGACCGAAACCTCTAGGTACAATATAACATAACTTCCTTTTTGAATAAATAATTAAACTCATTTTATGAATCACATTTGTTTCTTTTTTTCTATAATTTACGTACATATGTAAAGTTTTGTTTTACATAATTTTGAAAATTATATCAGATAGGTGATGCCCCCCATTGTCCATACACTGAGAAAGCCGAGTTCTGGCTGTAGCCATGACCCTTATCAGCATATCAGAGGGTATGTTGGCAATCTCTGCCCGGATTTTGGCTTTCGGGTCTTCTAGAGGCCTTGGACGGTTGACATAAACGCGGTATTTAAAATACGCCCACAAAAAGAAATCGCAAGCGGCCAAATCAAGTGAGCGGCTTGGTCACTCCAAATCGCCCCATATTGAGATGAGGCGCCCCGGGAGGTGTTTCCTCAAATCAACAATTGATGCGCTTGAAGTGTGAGCCGTTGCTCCGTCTTCTTTAAACCAAATGTCCCCTAAGTCTAATTCATCAAGTCCTGGAAAGAAACTTTCCTCCAACATGTTCACCTACCGGTCCGAATTCACTGTAGTTGTGACCTCATTTTCTTCAAGAAAACAGGCGCCAGTATTCCCAGCTGAGGAAATTGCACACCACACTGTGACTTTAGGTGAACGTGAAGGCCTTCGATGCAGATGTAGGTTTTTTAGCGCATGTTCTGCTTGTTTGCGTATACACTTGAACTATGAATCGGCTTCATCATTGAAGAAACAATAGAGTCCTTAAGAACGTTTTCGAGAGGTGCCTCACATGGATTTCTTCGAGAATTGAAGTATCGTTCTGAGAGTTCCTGCACAATCGCCAACTTGTAGTAATGGTAATGAAGGTCATCGTGAAGAATTCGCCTCACTGAATGATCTGAAAGTCCAAGGGTAGACGCATGTTTACGCACAGAACGCCGTGGGGATCGCAAGATTGAAGCTCTCGCTGATTCAATGTTCTGAGATGATCTGATGAGCTGAGGGACTCCAGTTCTTCGTCTTGTCTCACTCCCAGTCTGTCAAAACGTAGTGACCCATGTAACAATTGATTTCCTTTCCGGGACAGTACCTCCTGTTAAAGGGGCTACATTACAGCGATTTCGGAAGGCGCGCCGGGCTGCGATCACAGAACATCCGTTAGAAAAGTAGGCCTCGACGGCAAACGCACGCTCCTCATCGTTCCAACGCATGATGACAACTGACCGGGGTGGGCAACAAAACTTTAGAACTACATCTCTCGAATTAGACCACTCCCGCGTCGCTGCGACGCCTACAACCTGAATTGCGTGCATTTCAAAAAAGGAAGTTATGTTGCCGCACTCTTGTACTACGAGATTGCGATTAAAATAAGCTGTAAGGCTGACCACGCTAGATTTAGTTTATCCAACATTTTACAGTGTAGTTTAGTGTTTATTTAGATTAAAAAGGTTGTGTGAATCTGTTGTTGTATATTTTAAATATTTAAAAAAAAACTATAATTTTAAGTAAACTTAAAACAAACGGAACACAGTTTTAAGTATTTGTCTCAAATTTTTGTCAATACTTGTCTGGTCAAAAAATGGGTTTATCAATTTCAAGGTTAATAATTTAATAACAATCCAACCATCCAATGGCGCTTCAACCCAAATCGAGCCTCATCTATTCCTCACCGTCCGACCAACCGGTCCATGGTCAATACTTTCCGGTTTAGGGTGCCCGTCAGGATACGGGCAACTTTGCGCACCTCGTCTTCTCATCGATTCCTTGAATTTCCTACCGTCCTACTACCCCCTACTGTTCCAGCCATCGTTCTTTTCGTGATTCTCTCTACCTCCATTCATTGCACGTGCCCCAAGTCTTCCAAGTCTGATGTGTGTTGCTCTTCGGGGTTCTTTATTAATTCGGTACAGTTCATGATTGATTCGAATTCGCTACACGCCTTCATCGCATATTGGCACAATTATCCTCCTGGCGATCTTTCTTTCAATACAGTTCAGCTCCTTGGCAGGCTCCTGTGTGAGCTTTTATGTTTCGCTTCCGTAGCATACTACTGGACGTATCAATACCTTATATAGGTGTAACTTGGTATTTTTCTGTACGTTTCTAGACTTAAATCCTGGTTCCAGTGTATAGTAAGCTCGATTCTCTTGTTAATTCTCGTTATGTAATGTCAATTCTCGTTATGCAATGTCGTGCCCAAGTATACAAAGCGGTCCATTGTTTCGCGCTTGCCATCTTGTTCTTTGATTTCGTATTCTAGCTGTTTTCGACTGATACATCAGCTTAGTTACTAAGTTTATATCAAGACCTACCTATTTGGCCGCTGTTTGGGTATAGCATCGCTCGATTTATTTTATTTGTATAACCTGAGCCTTTTTCTCTGCCAGTGTAATCTTAATTAGTCGGACAATTTTTTCAAGGATATTAAATTCTAAAAGTATTTAATAAAGTTTACTGCGATTTATGGTGTTATAGGCTTGTCGGAAGTGGACAAAGATCTGTTTTCCCAACACTTCTCTATGTAGCCCAGTCATTTTAGCATATCGCCCCAGAATCTAACGGAAGAAGCTTATTTTGTGTATAGACCTTTATTTTATCATTACAAATGTTGTCTCAAAAGCCACATATGCCAAAATGTGAGCGTCCTTAGATATTCAAGGTCAAAGGTCGCAAAAATCATTTTTTTGAGAATATCTTGTTTTTCTGCCTCCTACCGAAGTTGTAGAGATAATAAATTTCTCTACAAATTTTATTTGAGACTTTTTTTTATTTGCCGAAGTGTTTTTGAGATAGAGGACAGGACGCTGAGTGTGAAGCGCTCAGCCATACGTATATTATTGTTAGCGAAAGGTATATCCTGAATCCCAAGGTATTATACCTTTTTTTCACATTGCATTGACGACAAGGTGGTAAAAGTGTTGTTACCGGCGTTAGAGTTTCATTTTAAAGTACCCAACCCCATTCATGAGGTTGAATTAGAATAGCATTAAAATATATTTAGAATGATTTACTTCATTATTTAATTATTTGTATGTCAAAGATAAGATAATAATATAAATATAAGTATAAGGTATTAAATTGTTATTTTATTATAAGTAATATTTAATAATTAATTAAGTAATAGTTATTTACGGAAACCTTGATTTTACAATGCAATAGCTCGTATGGTGGAGCATTGTAAAATCATTTCCGCACGAAATTTGTATAAGATTTTTTGTCCGAAAATTATTATTTAAGAAATAAATAGATTTAGATTAATTACAATATAGGAAATTATTTAATTTTTTAATGTTGGTACTCACAAACTTTGACATTGTCACTAATACAAATTTATTAGGTACCTAATATGTCATTTTTCCAAATGTCAGAAACACAGTAAAATTTAAAAAATCACTCTTATTTTCTACATTATCGTGATAAATATGGTGTAAAGTAGCGTTTTCTACATTAGATTTTATTGTCATATACTTAATTTATTTTGTAAGTGTCCCTGAAAGGTTAAAATTTACTGGTCACTTTACCGCATCGTAGCCGCACTTTGTGTGTAAAATAGTATATTTTACAGCAAGAGATGAAAGTGGCGTTTTTTGGTGAGGTGGGAGTTTGCTTACGAGCGCCAGCGAGTTAGCAATCACGCCGAACCAAAAAAAACACTCTCATCTCTAGTAGTAAATGCAATTTTTTCTACTGATTTCGGTTGTAGAATCCATAATTCGACTTTAATAAATCCAATTCGAAGCGAACTGTCAGAACTGTCAATACAAATTTAATTGTTGGTTTGGTTGTTTCCAAGGTAACATATTGCATTCTCATAGAAGGTGATACTTTTCAAGTAAAATTTCCTATTTTTATTTGGGTTTTTTTAAATAGTTGCAGGCTCGTTTTACGTTTGTACATAAAATATTTCATTGAAATTGATATAATTAATAAGAAAGTCCATGCAAATTTGGTTAGTTAGTGTTTTAATCGAGAAAATCATAAATATAAAATGCTCATTTTCGTCTCTAGATGTGAAAATATTTTCATCCCTAGAAAGAAAAAATGTCACTTTCATGTAGCGTAAGCCGTGGAAAAAAATTACATTTTCACATATATCAGTAGAAAAAAATCTAGTTTCGCTGGACGCATACACGATGTCAAAGCTAGCTTTACAATTCAGGAGGCCAAGAAAATGTATAATACATTGGCTGCATAAGGTACGTATGGCTGCTCCTCAGCGCTCCACACTCTGCTTCCTCTATCTCAACAGATCGAAGTATAAAAAATGGTTTCAGATAAAATATGTAGAGAATTTTATTCTCTACAACTTTTATAATGAATGCAAATACGATAGGAGGCAGAGAAAACGAGATATTCTCAAAAAACTGATTTTTGTGACCTTTGACCTTGAATAGGACGCTCCTATGTTGGCATATGTGACTTTTTAGGACAATATTTGTAATGCTTAAATAAAGGTCTCTACAAAAATTCAGCTTCTTCCGTTAGATTGACCCCTTTTTTGACTAAGATGACTGGACTAATGTTTTGTTTTAGAAGGAATATTTGATCTTTATAATAAAGTGTGTCAAATTAAGAGTGTCCTATTTTTACTTAAAAAAAAAACAAAAGGAACTAATGACTATTTGCCATAATTTTTACTGATTAATATTCGGTGAACCTTGAGTGCATATATAAATTTTAAATAATTAATAACAATAAATATCGTATATTTTCGCTAGAATTGTTATTATAATTGTTTTTAACAGAGCAAAAAATTGTGCTGATATCAGTGCAAATTGACATTAAAATTTATCCGAATTTCCACAATTAAAAGAAATCTAGGCAAATTGATTCCAGTAATATTTGCATGACATTTTATTCTGCAAAAAAAGAACGCAAAATACAACCGCAACATTTATTACTGTAATAACTGTGCTGGAATCCAGAGATAGTGATAGCTACAGTTGAAGGTCTTTCCTGTCTATTCTGAATGAGATAATACTAAATAGATTTTCCAATAAAAATGAATTTATTTTATACAAAAAAACTATTTTTTTTTAAATATATTTATAATAAAATTATACACTTATATAACTATATTTTTGCAATTTCAAGTGTCGAGGCCAGGGGTCGTCAACTGGTTTTATGTATAGACTTATTTTCTTTAATCAAATTTAACAAATCGTACAGAAGAGCCGCTGAGATGATAGCATTAAGGGGTAAGGCCACTGTAACGGCCCAAAAAAAAAAAGGTTTTTTCACTAATTTTTTGCTCCCGAAATTGAAGGTATTTGAAAAAAAACTTTTAATGGTGTTATCAGGCATACATTAACCTTTATTATAAAAAATTTTAACAGTAAAAAAAAACAAAATGGCGGTTCCACAGCTATCTTCCCGGGACATGTTTTGCTTCCAGGGCTCCGCGGCACGCAGCACCACTGGTGCACTTTTGAATCTAGAACAAAAAAAAAAAAACCATTAATCTAGAGGGCTATAGCTAGAGAATGTCGATCGGATTTTAAAAAGTATCAATTTTTGTGGATTTGGCGTGCGTTTGAAAAAAAAAATTGATTTTTGACGAAAAAAACGGCAAGTTTTTTGTTAATAAAAAATCAATAAATAAATTTCTTAAAAATTCCGATCGACATTCTCAAGATAATGTAAATGTTCACATCTGGTTAAAATTTCAAGTAAAAAAAATGAAAATTGTTCGAGTTATGCTGCGTGCCATTTTGAAAAACCATGTTTCGAGAAAAACGCGTTTAAAGTTTTGCGAATAGTTTTTTATTGAAAAAAATTAAAAAAAGAAGTTAAAAAATTTTTTTACCGTTAGTCTGCAATCCCAGCACCATACATTTGTCCTTCGATAGCCAAATTTTCGTCTTCTTCGTCTTTCCTGGTTGATTTTTGGAGCGCGCGCGCACTTTTAGCCGCGTCGCTCAGAGATGTCTCCGCGTGCGTGATGCGTTTGGCGTCGCTTTCGATGCAGAAATTATATAACTGTACACCAATTTCCACCTCCAACATCTTGAATATTTGCAAGACGTTGGTAAGGCCGCCATTGAATATGCAAACAGCGATATCCGTCGCGATATCTAGTACAGTTTTTCCGCTTGAGTATGCTTTGAGGGCCAAACTCCAAACGGTAGCGTTGAAACTTTCGTTATTGTTTTGAGTATAGGCCCCCAAGCAACGCTCCAGCAACTCGTCCCGGCTCAATTCCATGTAGATGGGTTTGATGGCTTGATAAACCTCCTCACTCATTGGCTGATTGTGATGATACGCATCCAAGGCATTTTCTGCATTCGCTTTCTTCCAACTGCACCAATTCTCCGAACATTTTTCGTGCTGAGGCTTTTCATCCGTTGACATTTTGTGAAAAAGGGTTGCCCAGATCTCATTTTTCATATTTTTGATGGAATAGGGATTTCGACGGATTGCTAAGCCGTAATAAATGCTTAGTTCGTCAATCAATTTGGCAGTGAGTTTTCCTCTTCCCCCGAGACCTTTTGTTCCTTTTTTTAAGTTTCTCAATCGAGTTCCCATTCTTTTTTGCACGTGATCTATGCACTCTTTTTTTTTAACATCAACATTTTCATAAGGCTTCGAATCCACGATGCCTTTGAAAGTTTTGGAATCGCCATCTCCGATATAATTGCAGTATTTTATTCCGTATAAATCTTCTGAGCGTTGGAACATTTCGACGACAGCATCGACTTCCATTTTTCCCGATGATCCTTCGTGATTGGCTTGGCATTCATCGGCGTGACTTATTTGCCATTCCTCGAATTCCGTTGTTCCGTTTTTGGACTTCCAGTGCTCGCATGATTTGCAATACTTTGATTTCACTTCGACGTCGATTATTTTTCCAGATGACCAGCCGATCAATGACGTGACTCCAAAAAGCGATGAAAATCCGCGTTTTCGCCATGAGCCATCACCGGAAACCGTTACTCTGTCAGTTTGTCCATTTTTCTGGCTTTCCTCCTTCTCTTCTTGCGCTGCTTTCTTCATGCTTGCATCTCTCACTGCTTTCGTTGCGATTGCTATCGTTTTGACCAATTTATCATAAAATGAATGAAAAATTGGGCGTGGCAAATCCATGAACGTGCAAATTTTTTTGATTCCATGTAATCCTATTCCAATCAGTCGCATTGCAAGCACGATTCTACGATTTATTTCATATGCATTGTGAATGAATTTGGAACTCGGAATATCTACATCGGGACATTTTGGGCAAACGATTACAATTTTGAATCCTAAACCACGAGGACTTCTTTCTCGAAACGCAATGTCAGATCCGCACGTTTTGCACTTCACGTGCTGGGCAATAACGGCAAAAACGGCGCAGAAATTGATGATTCTATAGCCGAATTGACTATTAACATCGAATTCCTCGTTGCAGTCCTTCAGTTTTTTCGCCGAAGCACTGACGCCCGGCTCATCACTCTCACGTTCGTATTGATTCAAGGGTCGTTTCTTCCCGCCTGACCGACGCCGCGTTGGATACGAGGTTTTCGTACCTTTTTTTCCAAGATACACTCGAGCACTCATTTCAACTACACGTTCGTAAATTTTACAGTGAAATTGTAAAGAAACCACGAAAAACACGCAAAAATCGTCGCTTATGAAGAATCAATCGCTCTTTACTGTGCGCTTGCTGTCTCTAAACTAACGGAATTTTTCTTGATAATGCTCAAAAGGATCGAAAGGACACGTGGAACATTAATACCGGCGGTTAGGAGCAATGGGGGGGGGACCTATTGTGTCGTCCCTTTTCGTCATTACCGCAGGTAGTCGTTTCGGAGCAAGTTTTGACACGCTTGGCGGCGACCTTCATTACCTAAGGACAACAAATTTTTTTTCGCACAGGACCTTTTTTTTCTTATTCTAGAGGGTTTAAACTATTTTTTAAGCCAATAAAAAAAAAATCGATTTTTCAAAAAATTTACAGTGGCCTTACCCCTTAAAAAGCGCTTTAGATCATTTCTAAGCACGTATTTTATATTTGTAATAATAATAATAATATTTTATAACGTTTTAATTGTATTGACTTGTCACTCTACTGCGTTATTTTAAGTTTTCTATCATGAATTCTCTTTGGAGATAATCAAATTTGCAGAATCTTTAGTTGAATAGATGAAAATTTAATTTGTTTCATAAACTTAAAATATATATTTTGGACGGGCTGAAGATAAAACAACAGCGAGGTGGCGACTAAACTAAAGTAAAGACAAATCATTTTGCAAATCATTTGAAAATGAAGAAAACTTTATGAAATATGCAAGTATATATGTTTAATATTATTATAAATATATTACAATAAATCGGCAAATATTTAATGAAAACTGTATTGTTTTATCTAATAATAGCGGAACCTACAGACGTTGTCCTGCCCACAATCCTGAAATCTGATCGCAGTGCCACCTCCCGGGCTCAATTGTAAATCCAAACTCCTCAGGTACTACACCAGGGGTTCCCAAAGTGCGGCCCGCGGGCCAAATGCGGCGCGCAAAGTCCGTGAATGCGGCCCGCGATATCAATACGATAAATTATATTTTTATAAAAAAATGATTAAGTAAATAGTAAAATAAATAATAAATATTACAAATAAGATATAATCAAAAATTAAAAAAAAATTCTTACAGAGTTTTAACCATAAGCTTTTGTATTAATAAAATATTGTTTAGTTTTTATTTAAAAAAATATTTTAGTATGTCTAGTCTAGTTATTACACATTTGTACAGAAATATAATATAGTAGTCTCATATGGATACGGAACTGTTAATCATTTAATACATGCGATTTGAATTGATAGGATTACAGGAAAATATTTATGCTAAGAATTCTTATCGGTAGAATTCCTTAACTATCATGCGTGAATTATGCGAAATATGAAAACATGTTCAACAAATGTTTCCATTATTTGAGAGCACATATATTTGCGAAAAAACTTTTTCTATGCTAATAAAAATAAAATAAGAAATAGTTAAATGTATTTAAAACAACAAAAAATCGTGGTTATTGTTTTGATTTTATTCCGTTTTTTTTTTGGCTCGCCAAAAATTCGGTAATATTAAATTGGCCCGTCTAAGAAAAACTTTGGGAACCCCTGTACTAAACACTAGAGATGTTGCGGAAGCAGATTTTTTCACATCCGCGGGTGCGGATGCGAATATCCTAAGGCTCATGTGTGCGGATCTTAAGATATTTTATAAGAATCTGCTGGAGCAATAGAAAAATAAGATAATAATTTTTAATATTTTTATCAAGTTTTTAGTAATTAAAGTTGGAAACATTAAATACAAAAATTGGAACATTATTACATATACTAAAATAGTATTTAGTAATATTGCCGCCTTATCGGAGTCAAGTCTGTTAGTCAGAGGTTCATAAATTAAACCCGCGCTACTGAACAATTGTTCGCTAGGAACACTAGCTGTTGGTGTCGATAAAAATCTGCGGGCTATTGGAGATTTTTGTTTAAATTCTTGTCGATGAACACTCCACCATTTAAGAGGATTCTCGGCTACATTGGCCCTTTTTTCTCGTTTCTTGACTCTCATCTTCACTTGACGAATCAAACATTTTAAGCAAGATCATGCTTTAATCATGGCTTTCTAACCAAACCGGACGTCCCTGGTCCTACTTGTTCCGTGTCTATTTCCGAGGAATCTGTCATTCTCATTCTTTTAGCCCCTACAGAATTAAAAGACACCGACACCACCATCATTATTTCTCATTCTCATCATAAAAATGTCTTCTTTAACCTTTTACTCAGTCACTGCTGTAAAAAAACTTGTGTTTGTAGCTAGGGTCTAAGTAGATGACGATGATATATAAATTGTTCTCTGACAAATTGGAAAACTTTGTTGAAAGTTCACTTTTTAGAATCGTGACTGCCTGTCTAATTGGATCAAAATCTTGTGATGTCGTTAAACAGTCATCAACTTTTTTCAAGCATTTGAATTATTGGAATTACAGATGAAATATAGGCATGAGAGCTGCTTAGTTCCCGTATAGCTTCCTCAAAAGGTTTCAATAACTCAAAACAACTTTCAATAATTTTCCACTCTTCTGGAAAAATAGGATTAATCTCACTGTCATTGATGTAAAGACTTAGGACATCCTTTATCTTTAAAAAACGTTCGAATATGTAAAATGTACTGTTCCGTCGCGTTATACAATCTTGGAACACTTTGAGATGAGGTTGATTTAGTCTATCTTGAATTGCTTGCAGATGCTTCTGAGCTATAGTGGAATGATTTAAATCAGTCGATTTTTTTACATTTTTGTTTAATTACTTTTATGTTTTATTGCGAATCTAACCAACTACGAATAGCAAGCTGCATCTTGGGAACTGTAAAATCTGTCATTCAATGCTGCTGATCGCACAGCTCTTTTCATATTAGATCATTCGTCTCAAATTAGGCAATGTACTTGTTCTTGTTTTATATGCAATTCAGAAAGCATCGTGTTAAATTGTCTGAAATTATGTCACCAGTGTGATGGGCTTCGGATGTCTCGCATTTCAATATAATAGATGATTTATCAAAGTTTTCTGCAATTAAAAAACCATTAGCCCTAAACAGTTTCCAAACACATAGCGGTCATAAGAAAGCTTTAAAACGCACTTTCACGGCACACTTTCATCATTCACGACCCCACAACCAGATGTTGGGACCTATTGGTCGCTTTACCGTAATCTTAATCCCTATAAAAACCTTTAGAAACCAAAATTTAAATTATCAATCCACAATGATTATTGCGGATGCAGATGTCCAAATCGATGCGGAAGCTTCGCAATTGCGAATGCGAATATTATACCCGGCATACGTTGTCCTAACCACCATGTCTAATTGTGAATCTAAACCATCCAGGTACCCACTCAAACACACAATTTTTTTTATCAAAATTTGCAGGAGTAAATAGTACAATAGTAAATAGTTGTTGGCCAGTCGAGAATGATTGTCCATATTTTGAAAACTATATAACTATAAGACAATCTTTCGGTCACATAAACAGAAGAAAATTCTATATTCTTCTCTGTACTGGATACAACCCATAACTTTTTTAGAATTCAAAGTTTCGTGAGTTTATTTAATTAATAAAATGATAAGACCGAGATTCTTGCAAATTTACGGCGTTTTAGACAGAAATTTACAAAAAATGACCCTACTATATCTAGATATTTTCATTATCAAAACATGATTTTTGTGCGGATTTTGTGAGAGAGACATGAAGTTGTGGACGAGGTTATTGATTGAACTCATAAGATAGAATTGGTGAAACCATCCGACGTTATAGATAATCATACAAACTTAAAACAAATGGAGCGCAGCCTGAATATATAAATATATTCAGCCTTTTCGGAGCAATCATCACTCCAATCAATAACCTGCTCATGTCCTGAACCCTGGCCTGAACAAGTTCATGCTTCTCTCACAAAATGTCAAAATTATAAACATCTAACCCTAAACACCACATTGGTTTTCAAGTGGGTGGTTTACAAATTATTGTTCATGGAAGCAAAGCTGTGCTGATGAGAGATAAATCTCGAAACGCGCCCACAGATGGTCATTCACTTAAGCTGTCTGAAAGACAAGATCTTAAAAGCAACGTTATTTTTATGGTTTTTGTTGAGTGCCACGAAGGTGGACTGAAAGCTGTAAACTAACTTACAAATTTCATGTGAGATTTGTTTTGGCAGTCCTAAAAAGACTCAATAATTGTTATAGAGCTCCTGAAAGATCAGCCTTTCAGGAGCTCTATAACAATTATTCGAGATGTATCTCTCATTAACACAGCTTTGCTTGCATGAACAATAATTTGTAAACCACTCACTTGAAAACCAATGTGGTGTTTAGGGTTAGATGTTTATAATTTTGACATTTTGAGAGAGAGAATATATTTATATATTCAGGTTGCGTTCCGTTTGTTTTAAGTTTATTTGTAAATAAATATAAGTTTGAATTTTAAAAAAGAAGTATTTTAACAAAAATAAAGTACTGATTATGAAAAATTTGACAGGTCAATAAATATCACATGATAAACGGTAAAAACAGTGATTGGCCAATTACTATTCTCAAGTTAGGTTAGGGAGTAAATATGTGACAGTTAGTGGTAGTAAGTTTTAATTTATAAATAAGAGCATAAGAAGCTAAGCATAATAGATTTGATTAAAATGTGGATTTATATTTATATCCTAAGATTTTATAAAAGACAAGACTATACAGATTAGACTAGACAGGCAAGACTACGCAGACAAGACAGACATGACTAGACGTAAAAGACTAGAGAGACAAGACTACACAAACGAGACTAGACAGACAATATTAGACGTACAAGACTAGACAGACAAGACTAGGCAGACAATAATATACAGACAGGATCGGACAGACAAGACTAGACAAGCAAGACTACACAGACAAGACTAGACAATACTTGGCAGACAAGACTAAACAGACATATCGTAGGACTTTATAAAAGACTGTTCTAAATATTTTTAAATTATTTCTATTTATTATAAAGCTTTGGTCAAGTACTGTAAATTCACTGGACAACCACTATATTTATGTGACCTATAAATCTATGTTTTTCTATGAAGCAAGCATTTATTTTCTTATTTTCTATAAAATTTTTAATTTCTGATTCGAATTATTATTTAAATAGAAAAGTATCATTTTTTACAATTACTAGCAATATAATAATACTTTCTATTAATTATAATTATTTTCTATGTTCAATTTCTGAAAGGGCCGATCACTGTACTGTTTCCCCCTACCAGTAGGATTAATGACAAAAACTATGTGACCAATTTTCGATGCTCATTACAACATACTTTCTTGAGATACAATCTCTATTATGGCTCCTCTACACTATGGCCCATCTAGAGCCACTGTGAGCCATCACCATTGTGTATAGGGGTAGATGGCCTGTAGTGGCCTAAGTAGTGGATGATGGAGATGGTGATGGCCATGGATGGTGTTGGGAGCGGGGGCCAGCATGCGCAAGTAAGCTGCGCGGTGGC
Organism: Phosphuga atrata; assembly: GCA_944588485.1. NCBI lineage: Eukaryota > Metazoa > Arthropoda > Insecta > Coleoptera > Silphidae > Phosphuga > Phosphuga atrata. The sequence goes on along the minus strand of OX155903.1, from coordinate 8,019,043 downwards.
TAAAGTGGCATGTCCACACCATGGGCCATCATTATTTCCTTTATCGCACTCTTGTTGTCATGATAACACTGATTTTAGTAATTATTATTATTTAATTATAACGAAATATTTAGTTTGTTGAGATATAAGTTTATTGAAATATTAGTTTTTTAAAATAATTAGTTTTCTATAACAAGAAATAGCTGTTTATTATTAATCATGGCAAAATCGAAGAAATTATAAATTTCAACTTTATTAAATTTAAATATTAACTTTATAATTTCAATTCAAAATTTGAAATTAATTTTTATCAACAATATATGGCCCACTATGGCCCATTCATGCACATCTAGAATGGTCCATCTAGATGGACCACTGTGTGGATGCGTCCATTCAGGCCATCATAATGGGCCATGATAATGGTGACCATCATGATGGTCCACAATGAGCCATAATGTAGAGGAGCCATTAGAATATGAAATAATGGCTTGGGACACTGCACTCTGGGCCGGATTACAAATTTACGGCGACAAAAATAAAAAGAAGTTCATTTAAATTTTTTTGCCTCAAATGTGTCTATATTTGATGTATAGGTCCTCCTCCCTCTATTAATTAAAAATTATGTGGAAAAATATATTTATTACAAAAGTGCTAGTGCAACATTTTTTTTACAAGTTCACGACTGATCTTCGTCAAAATCATTATCATCATCACTATCTGCACCTTCTTCATCATCACTAACGATATCACTAGTAGTTTCTCGTGAACATTCTTCATTGTGATAGTTGGGCATTCGAGGCTTTCCTCGCACTACCTCATTTCATTTTTATTTTTCGTTGTGGGTTTTGTCCTATAACTAGGGATTAGAGGATGATATAAGTAACCAGTTCAAAATGTCCGTAATCGTATTAATTCTTGACAGTTTCCTGGAGTGGAGTGGTCAATTGTCTAATCTGTTTGTAAGTCTTATGACTAGCCTCTATAACATCTTCTGAGAGGAGGCCTACAGGCAATGGAAGTGATTTTATTATGTCAGCCCCTTGCATCAATAATTTATAGACACTCACAAATTCTATAACATCCATAAATTATATTTGAGTCCGCATAAAAATTATTATCAAAATTTTGCTTTGCCACTGTGCACTTTTTGCACTGTCATCTAGACCCCACTTATAACTGATTTAAAGACAGTTGCTAGTTTGGTTCATGTTTTGGATAATAATATCCTGCTGTACCTGTGCAAGTCTTCGCACAGTGTGATCTAAAAGATCCTCTAACAGGATCACAGCTTCGTTTTCAGATACACTGACATGTAATGGATAATATTTTTTTTTGCTTCCGGCAACACGTGATATGAGGGATATATATCAGTCCCTCTAGTTTTAGTTCCTTGCTGAATCCTCAATTATGAGCACTGTAGGGGCTTACTCTCTTATGGCTTCTCTACACTATGGCTCATTGTGGGCCATCATGATGGTCACCATTATCATGGCCCATTATGATGGCCTGAATGGACGCATCCACACAATGGTCCATCTAGATTGACCATTCTAGATGTGCATGAATGGGCCATAGTGCACCATGCATTGTTGATAAAAATTAATTTCAAATTTTGAATTGAAATTATAAAGTTAATATTCAAATTTAATAAAGTTGAAATTTATAATTGTTGCCTAGTAACTAGTATGGAGGTCGAGGAAATCATGACAACAAGCAGCGGGCACTGATAAGCGTGCGATAAAGGAAATAATGATGGCCCATGGTGTGGACATGCCACTTTAGCCACTGCGCAGCTTACTTGCGCATACTGGCCTCATTTGATGTGTGAGGTCGGACCGCTCCCAACGCCATCCGTGACCATCACCATCTGAATCATCCACTACTTAGGCCACTACAGACCATCTACCTCTCTACACAATGGTGATGACTCACAGTGGCTCAAGATGGACGACAGTGTAGAGGAGCCATTAGAAGGCGAAGAATAGTGAGCCGTTTTCATTTTTCTCAACCTTTTAGGAGTTCCACTTAAAGCAAGTCCCAGTACCTCCGCCGGACTTCTTTTGAAAAAAGGTGCAATTTTCAGTAATGTGGAACGATGTGGAAGGGATTACTGCTTTCCTAGAATTGTCAATGTTTGTTTTGTCTTACAAACTATTTAATTTAACGGAACTATGTGGAACTTTTTTTAAAAATCAATGTATTCAGTGTATTACAAGATTTGTTAAATTTACATTAGTCGTTACAAAATTATCGATTTTTTTGATGTATTTTATAACCTTATTATAAATAATTTGGATGTGCGATGCGAAAGTTGTTCAATTAATTATAAACAATTTAAAAGTGATAAAATTTTGAAAATAATCACGTCACGACTCCAAACGCGCAATAATTTGTTTGTGAAGTCGAAAGGGTGAAACATCATTCTAACATTCAAACAAACCTTTTTTTTTAAATCTTCGTTTTAGAATTTTTTCGGCGCACGGTTTAAAACCATTGGTTTCGACGTTTAACAATGTTGGACATTTAATAACATTTTTTGAGTTCTTTTTATGGTACCTACTCCTACGCGATCGTACGAAACAAACACGATAACTTTTAATATTTGACTTTTAATATTTGACATATTTGACATGTCTACTAAAACTACTGTATCAACAAAGTCAGGAGCGGCTAGAAATTACATATTTTACGTCACAACGGTACCGATGCGTTTTCGGTACCGAGTTTAAAAATATATTTTCAATTTGTTATAACTTTTTAATTACAACGAAAAAAATAAAACAAAAAAGGGTTTTGTCATAAAACTTATATATGAGCTTTTGATTTATGGCGAAAAAAAATTGATTCAAATACCCATTTGATTCAAACTTTCTAGAATTTTGATAGTATTACATGTAAATACATACTTGATGCTATATTCTCCATATTTAAAAAGTTCACAATTTTTGAGCACAAAATAGGCGTAGTTACTTAGTGAAATATCGAGCGCATTATTTCCTTCTCGGTACCGAAGGAACAAGAGAGATGTTTGACACATTCCCTCAACCAATGGCATTGGTTTCTCGCATTAATTTGTTTGTATTATTGTGAATTGGTTATCAAACAATACAATTTAAGTGGTTTTGATTAACCCTTAAGAGCTAGTCATATTTTCGGCACCTTCTGAAACCAGTCATCGGTCGTTTTCGTCTTTGCGTTATTTGGATCAGTAAAAACGCTTTAAAAAATCTGAAAAAATTCATGGAGCTTCTTTCAACCTTCAACTTAAAGCCCCAATAGGAATATTTTGAAAAAATCAATTTGTTATACTTTTGTTATTGAAAATCTGGAGGTATCTCACGAAAAATCATTTGTTTACTTAAAAAATCATAACTTAAAGCCAAATAAAGATATCGACACTAATAAAAAAAGAAATTGAAGGTGAAGACCGACCCTACCTTTCATAAAAAAAATAGTCCAAAAAATTTTATTGAAAAAAAATGCTTAATTTTTGAACCTGAAAATAGCAAAAATTTGGGTACTAAAATTGCGTGTAAAAATGACTAAAATCGCGTGTAAAAATGATTTTAATGAATAAATTTGTTGTAAAGTGGATATAAACTAATAACGTAACAATGTTTTAGTGTGTGTTAGGTCAACACAGGTATACAGCAAGAAATACGGTGTTCGTCGCAAGTGGGTTTACCGCATTTCGCGCAACAAATGTTGGTTTTGCGGTCTTTTTCTGTTTTACAATAAAAACATCGTTTTCTCTTGTTCATTTTTTGGAGCCCAACATTCGCGGTTATATTTTCTTCGACTCCTAGCAATCTTTGAATGGATTGCTTAGTAGATGTATGAATTTGTGGGTATTCAAGGCGTTTACGGAGCTGTGGCGCTATCAGATCGAATGCAAACTCTTTCAAGAAATCGGCTCGAGAACGCGGCTCATTTGTAGAAGCTAAATTGTACAAAATGGAGGCATTCACAGTGGCCTGATCCATCATACCGAGAAAGAAACGCGTCCATCTACGAGTCCTTCGAGCGCATGAGTAATTGCCGCATAGCTGATCAAACACATCAGTGCCGCACTTCGTTGAGTTATAAAACTCAATGATCTCAGGTTTATCAGTATCTGCGGACTTTTTCCCTGTTTTGTGTTTCGATGACAACAGCAATACGACCTTATTTTTTTTCGGGCAAAAAGACAATAAAATATTGCTCCCGTCGTAGCCGTATCGGACCGTGCCCATCGTCGCATTTTGACGGAATGATTCCGGAATCTGCCGCTTATTTTTGCGAATCGTTCCGACCATGGTGATCCCGTGATCTTTTTTCATTGTATTGAAAATTTCAATAGAAGTGAACCAATTGTCACAAGTGATCGTTCGGTTAGTACCATGAATAGGTTGGCTTAGAACGCGAACATAGTACGATGGTACACTTTCGTTTCGTTCCGAGGGGACTTTTCCGGTGTACGGTATCGCTGACAACATATATGATGTTTTTGCATCGTTCATCGATACAATTTTTATACCGTAACGCGCAGGTCTTGATTTTATATAAACTCTCGCCGAAAATTTGCCGCGAAATGCTAATAACTGCTCGTCGATTGTCAAGAACTCGCTAGGAGAATAATTTAATTCACATTTTTTTATAAACGTGTCCCAAATTTCGCGGACCAGCGCTAATACGTCTGTAGCGCGTCTTTCTGCTCGAGTTGTCTTATCATCGAATCGTATTCTGCAGCTCAGAAACTGGAACCGAGTTCGTCCCATCGCGGCTTTACATAACGGGACGCCAAATTGTTCACCCCACAATTCTCTCAGGTTCACTCGGTTGCTTTTACACGCGCCGAAAAGATACAATATGCCGAGGAACGCTTTTATTTCAGTAACACACGTCGATTGATATACCCTGTCAGCTGCCCAGTCAGCGTCATCAACGTTACGCATGAACCGTGCGATTTCTTCGTTCGTATGTAACACGATAACGTCCAAAACATCGTCAGTGAATAAGGTGCTCCAATATTGTAACGGAGTACTCGCCGAAACAGTCGCGTTTTTAGCACGAGGTAAAATAACTGTAATACTGCTTCTCCGACCGCGACTTTCGGGAGCATTTACGCACCACTTATATTTATCCTTCCCGTGCACATACTTCCTACGTCGAGTACCTGTCGGTATCTCTTCTTCTTGTTCTGGTTCTGGTTCTTGTTCTGGTTCACTGGCGTCGTCATCATCGCGGTCGTCTAAATCTGAGACCTCATACTCCGTTTCATCGCTGTCATGGTCTTCCAACAGATCAGATTCCTTCTCGGAGTCGTCTGATCCAAAATATATTATGTTATCTCGAGGCCGAAGAATACTCAAAACTTCTTCCGCCGATCGTGATGACATTTTTAGTGAAACTACAGAAAAAAAAAATTAATTTTTTTAATTTTTTAAAAAAATTACAAAAAAAAAATTTTAACAACGTAAAGTCTAGTCATGGGTCGTTTTCGTCCGCGGCGAATTCATGTGCTCACTACGATGGCCTGAGGGAGACTAGCGCACTGCCGCCTCGTAGGTAGGTCCTCGGGGGACATAACTTTTTTTAGGGAGGGGATATAGCATGCTCCGGACCCGTTTCCAAAAGTTACAGCACTTTAAAATTTCGCTTGGGTTGAAAACGACCCATGACTAGCTCTTAAGGGTTAATGGTGAGACATTGTAAAATTCTATTTTTGTCGCCGTAAATTTGAAATCCGGCCCAATGCGCACCGGCCCATATATGCATAGAGGATTAAAAACACCAAGAAGAACAATTAGACGTTAGTCAAAATATTCATTAGATCAGGTATTACAGACAAATTATACTTTTGCAAACTTGATATATTAACAGCCCAGTGTATATATTCATTCAATTTTCATACAAACAACAAAATTGTCACGGATCAAACGGTAGCGATTAGCGAATAAGTCGAATTTAACAAAGCTGGCAAAGCTTCTAAAAGAATTGGAATACGCATTACTGTAGTCCGCACAAGCTAAGGCGGGAGCATTTCAACTCCTTCAGGAAAATGCTAAAGCTTATTCTAATTGACCGTGTTGAAGAATTGATTCTACAGAAAATGATCTAATGAATATTTTGACTAACATCGTGCACTAACATCCTTAGTCTATTTATTTGTTATCTTTATTTTCACGTTTTTTCATTTTCGAAAGGTTTTTTAGTTGGTATATCTTTTATAACAATAGATTTGATTTTATTGTCCTGAAGCTTTAATAGAAATCCCTTTATTGCTAATCATTTCAAATTTTCCAGCTTCTGATTGTTTCCTCGCGTCAGCAAGCATGAAATCACACAAAGTAATAATAAGTGGAACTGCTAGCGGAATCTATCAAAGGCGTCTATTTTCCAATCCAATGCTTTTGCTCCCTAATCGGCCAACCCTGGCCAAAAATTTTCGTTTGATTGCACATTAGTTTATTGGAAAGGTGCGAAAATGTATTTATTTTTCAAATCCGCGTATTATAGAGTGCAAAAAAGAGAGTGCTAGAAAGAGTGCAAAAGCCGCTAAACTATGAGTTACATTGTTATTTCTAGAAACAGAGTAAAAGCGGCCAAACTAATAGGAAGGTCAACAGTTTAAAATGCGGTACAATCACCGAATGTACTTAAGTATTCTTTATTTTTGTTTTGAATAGTATTCAATGACAAGACGAGCGTCGATTTTGGAAATTGTGTCATTGTCAATGGCGAGCATTAAAGGAACACGAAATTTTATCGTCTAATTAGAAAATTTAGTCAGAAATAATGTTTTTTTTCGTTGAGCAACATTTGATGCGTTGAAATAAACTTGTTGACCATTTTCTAGATGAACCGCCAAATTTAAAACATGTGGATGGCGTTCATGAATGGGTAAAGTCACTGGTTATACAAAGTACCGCAATGAGGGCGGCCATTGTAGGGCAACCAGCGAGCGGGAAATTGAAACCTTTATTCCCAATTAACTCCTCGTCTGCTTATGCTTAGTACAGAGTCCATGTTTCAAAGAAGGTGCAAAATGCAAGTTTGTCTCAAAAAAAGTAGTACGAATTTAATATAAATACATTTATTTATTTGATTCACTTTCTAATAAACTTATTTTTTTACTTTTCCTCTCTATATGTTTTATTGAATTTATATTTCAACAATCATACAACAATTATAAATTCAATAACAAAGTACATTACATTTAAAGGATCAGTAAGCAAATAAATGTCTTAAATATTTAAATAATTTTGTTTTTTGGCTGCCTTGGCTTATGTTCTTTGGAGCTTTCCTTTATTATCTAATATAACAATAGTTTAAACTTTTGAATATCTCACATTTCTGTTTTTGATCGAGAAACTGGATGAGAAACAAAATAGTTCAAAGTAATTGTAAAGATGGAATTTAAACTTACATTCGATTAATCATTGTTTTGACTTCGAAATTGTGTCCTTTAGAGTTTTCTTTTAGATTCTAATATATAAATATTTTAAATTGATTTTTTTTAAATATCACATCATTTCTGTTTCTAATTGAGAAACTAGATGATAAAACAATTAGATTAAAGTAATAGGAATTTTAACTAATATTCAATTAATCTTAGTAAATAGAAGAATAGGAATTATTTTGTGGTTTTGTCTAAACAAAAAAATGTTATAAAAGGATCAGCAAATTGTAATCAATATCCAACAGTAGAATAAAAGACAGCAAATAAATGGTGAATCTACACCCCAGTGTACACTTAGTAATAATAATCAACGAGTCCATACAGCAAACCAGCAAAACGTTCATTCATAAAATTCAGTTGCATAGATGTTGACCCGGTAACACAATATCGATTTGCCCCTGTGACGCGCATGTCTTCACACTGTCCATTGCGCTAAGAAATACAATATCACCTCATGTACGGTTTTACATTTGTTTGGCGTGCACGGTTCCACGTTCGCAATATCACAAAATTTAATACAAACCTCGATGTGAATTAACTGCTGTGTGTTGATTGTTTTTCGTTTTTTTCCTGTGCAGTTCACGAACGGAACGAAAGTCACTTACGTAAACTCGGATGACGATATGATAGACATAACAACAACGTCAGGTGCTACAGACATTAGATCATCCCGGCTGCAGGAAGAAGACGATGCCAATACAAATTGTAAGCGTTTTTTCAATTAACTTTTATCATTGCCACTGCTTCTTTATTATTATTTTTATTTACAATTAGTATATATTGTTTGTATCTTCTCACTTCTCCTTTCTAATGAAATATTCATTTTCTCCATATTACTTATTAACATTTCTTCCATTTACTCAATTATTTATTGTTAGTGTAAATGAATTGTCTAATTTAATTAGTAAAAATAGGTATAGGAACTATTAGAACTATGCTAATAGTCTAGAAATGCGGCAATTGAATTATGCAAATTCGATGATGCTTGAACAATACTACATGCCGAATGTAACAATACGGCAGAATAAAACAAGATTATGTAGTTTTTCGTTAAAAAAAAACCATTTTATTTCACATTCTATTGAATCAACGAGAGTATTACGACTTCAGAAAATATATGAGACCATACTTATGTTAAAATCTGAAACCCATGGATAAAATAAAACTTATCATTTAAATTTCCTTGTATCATGTAAGGAAGGGCAATAAAATCACTTCTCTGTAATAGCTTTGTCTCTATTGTATTTGAATAAGTCTGAACATGAATAAAATCATGATGGGGGTATTGAGAAGTCTGCCTTCTGTTTGAAGGTGATAAATCAGAAAATATAGTTCGAATGTAGGTATAGATGGTTGCCCGCCCAGGCAGCACAGAAAGCGGGCTGCCGCAGCGGGAAACAATCTATACTCACAGAGCCACAGTTCTAGATTAGTAATAATATAATTTACGAAAATATTTCAAATTTTATTTAATTATTTTGTAAAATCCAGCTTTTTTGCTTTTGAGGCGGAATGCGTTATTATACTCTCTGATTGAGTTCTTCGTGACCAACATACCCACTAAAACCCCTGTCTCTTCACTACACTCCACCTGGAACTGCGTGAACATTACTTCAGGTTGGTGGTGGTGTTTGTTCTAATCGCTTCCTTTTCCTTCTTTTTGTTGTCCTTTCCTCGTCTCGATTTCGTCTTTCGTCATCTGTCTTATTAGTTATGTAGTCGTGTGCTTCACAATTGTTCGGTCTTTTCGTCACATATCTAGTCGTCCATGTTACTTTCCTTGTGTATCGTGCGATATTATGGTCGCCTTCCATTCCCTCTCCATTCGTTCTTTTCCCATCATGATTTTGTACCGAGTAATGTCTCCGCGAGTCGAGTTCTTTCATTCTTTGATTCTGCACACATGAAGGTAGTGTTGTGCGTCGTCTGGGATATGACCGCAGTGTCCTTTTTCTAAACCGTTCGAGGTATGCGTTGAAGCACCCATGACCAGTGAGTAAGATGGTAACTCATATGTCCGTGTGACCTTTCGTAGCATGCTGTTACGTTAGGGATAAGGCTGTGTGTCCACCGTCCACTAGTCTCGCTATCCCATCTTGTCTGCCATCGGTACATGAGTCTCTTACGCGCCCTCTCCTTGACGGCCGCTCTCTCATGCTTTACTTCGTTTTTCGCTCTGTCTTGTGCAGCTCTGTGCAGCTCTTCGTAGACTTCTTGGTTCTCGCGAATCAGTAAGTCTATTGGTGCCGTGCTTGCAAGTACCAGCGCCGCGGCCTCCGAAACCGTTCTGTAGTCAGAAATTACTCTTAGGGCACTTCTTCTCTGTACTCCTGTAAGTTGTTTTCTCGCTTCTATCTTTTCCGTTACGTCGGCCCATATTTCCGCCGCGTAGAGAATTTTTGAGTGTACCACATTCTTGAGAAGTTTCCTTTTCAATTCCTTCGGCCCTCCAATGTTCGACATCTACCGTACCAGAGCTGTCACTGTAGACGCTGCCTTTTTCGCTGTTTTGGATATATGGTCTGTGTACCGCAGACCGCTATTGAGTTGGACGCCAAGGTACCTCAATGATTTCGATAAAGGGATATTTTGACCTTTCAGAAAGAGTTTCTGTGGTGCGAATAGCCTCTTATCCGTGATAAGTATTGTTTCTGTTTTATGAACTGCCATTGTTAGACCCTTCTCTTTTAACCAAATATTTGCCCGCCGGAGGGTTTCGTTAGTTGCTAGTTCCAGTGTGCTTATTTCCTTTGCAGTACCACCACTGCGGCGTCATCTGCAAACCCAACTATTGTCGCTGTTCTAGGCAAGTCTAGGTTTAGCAAGCCATCTTACATAATGTTCCACAAGAATGGTGCATGGACCGATAATTGTGGGACGTCAGCCGTTACCTCATGCTCAACTTCACCTTCGTCCGTGTGGTATATCAACCGTTGGTCGCTCAAGTAGCTGCTTATCATCTTTCTCAAGTATTCTGGTGTCTGTCTTGATGATAATGCCTTCATGATTACATCCCACCTGGCTGAATTAAAGGCGTTTTTCACGTCAAGGGTCACTAATGCTCAGCATCCTTTCGATTGCCATTTTCCAGTTTTGACTTTTTCTGCTGCCTTTATTACTTCAGTAATAGCGTCTACGGTTGATCGACCTTTTCGAAAACCATTCTGCCATTGGGACAGTCCGTTGTTTTGGATATAATATGTCTCGCTTCTATCTTTTTCGTTACGTCGGCCCATATTTCCGCCGCGTAGAGAATTTTTGAGTGTACCACATTCTTGAGAAGTTTCCGTTTCAATTCCTTCGGCCCTCCAATGTTCGACATCTACCGTACCAGAGCTGTCACTGTAGACGCTGCCTTTTTCGCTGTTTTGGATATATGGTCTGTGTACCGCAGACCGCTATTGAGTTGGACGCCAAGGTACCTCAATGATTTCGATAAAGGGATATTTTGACCTTTCAGAAAGAGTTTCTGTGGTGCGAATAGCCTCTTATCCGTGATAAGTATTGTTTCTGTTTTATGAACTGCCATTGTTAGACCCTTCTCTTTTAACCAAATATTTGCCCGCCGGAGGGTTTCGTTAGTTGCTAGTTCCAGTGTGCTTATTTCCTTTGCAGTACCACCACTGCGGCGTCATCTGCAAACCCAACTATTGTCGCTGTTCTAGGCAAGTCTAGGTTTAGCAAGCCATCTTACATAATGTTCCACAAGAATGGTGCATGGACCGATAATTGTGGGACGTCAGGCGTTACCTCATGCTCAACTTCACCTTCGTCCGTGTGGTATATCAACCGTTGGTCGCTCAAGTAGCTGCTTATCATCTTTCTCAAGTATTCTGGTGTCTGTCTTGATGATAATGCCTTCATGATTACATCCCACCTGGCTGAATTAAAGGCGTTTTTCACGTCAAGGGTCACTAATGCTCAGCAACCTTTCGATTGCCATTTTCCAGGTTTGACTTTTTCTGCTGCCTTTATTACTTCAGTAATAGCGTCTACGGTTGATCGACCTTTTCGAAAACCATTCTGCCATTGGGACAGTCCGTTGTTTTGGATATAATATGTCTCGAGTCTCCTAAGTAATAGTCTATCAAGAAGTTTCCCTATGTTGTCCAGGAGGCATATCGGTCAGTATAACGATGGTTCTTCCAATGGTTTGTCCCCTTTTCTCAGTAGGACGAGTTTTTGTCTTTTCCATTGCGTAGCGAAAATTCCCTTTCGAAGGCACGCATTGTAAGTTTCCAGCAACAACTCTGGCCAAATTTTCACCACTTCTGCGATGATCTCATTTGGGATATTGTCTGGACCTAGTGCCCTGATAGTAATCGTTTCCTAGCCTCAAAGGTCTCCTCTACGCTGAAAGGTGTCACGAGAGTCTCAGTGGCTTGCCATTTTTCTGCCGGTCTTGGTTCCTGAACTGTAAATAGCGTGATTACTTCTCTCATCCGTTGTGGGCACGATATTCCAGGTATCAGCTATCTACCCATTAGTTTTTCGTAGAAATCGTCGATATGGGAGGCCCCATGGACCTTCATTTATGGATCGGCAGAGTTCGAGCCAACATTTCCGTTTGTTACTTTTGATGGCCATGCGCTATTCCTTTCTCGCTGTAAAATCCAGCTAGCCAACTTTAATGAGTAATATACTATTACAAATAGTTAGAATAATATTGACTGTAATTTTCTAATAATATAAATTAACTGACTGTGTATAACATTAAAGCGAACTTATAGTTCATTTATTCAGTGCTTATGTAAACCACAGAAGTTGTTCTTCAAAATTTCAAAGTTTTATAACACTATAATCTTGGTTGACTCCAGATATGGAATTTATAAATAAAATTGAACTGTTAAAACTGAACTGCTTCCAAGCTGCTTCACTGTATTACGTTTGTGATCGTTCTGCAAGAGGAGGCGGGGTTCTTGTTGCTGTCCACAATAAGTTTAGTGTTGAGAAGTTTAATTTGGAGTCCCCGGCCCCCAGGTAGAACTAATAGCAGCGAAAATGACCATACGTAACGTAACGGTAACATTTGTAGTTGTGTACGTACCACCCGCTCTCCAACTTAAATACGACTTTCAACTATTCGAGTATCTGTAGGACAATATAGACTACTCGGCACCAGTGTTAATCGCATCAATATCCCATAGTTTTCAGAATGTGTAAATGGTAGAATGTGTAAATGGTAGTCAGTGATCCAGCTGTATAACTTTTTTCGTCATTTTCTTTCTCTAATAAACCTTTCACAACACAACTTGATTACGAACGATAATTCTAGAATTTTAGATTTAATCCTATCAGCGGGCTGTACAGAAGTTTATGCAGGCAGGGAAGAACTACCGCTTGTTCGCGAGGATGCGAGGATGGGTGGTGTCCATGTTGATATAAAAATGTTCTTACGAAAGAACATAAAAACATCCCATTCTCCAGTAGAATCAATGAAATGAAATGTATATATGTTGTATATGTCTCTTTGCGTGTTGTATGTGATGACTGAAGTTGACTGGAGTTATATCTTATATATAACTGTGATCATGTTGACATTGCATGCAAATACTTTTATAAAACGCTCAATGATCTTTTTGAACAGCATGTGCCCAAGTTCATGAGTTGAAATAACTCTTCATCTCCGATGTGGTTTATAAGACAAATTATCGCTTTAATTCAAGAAAAGCGAAAACAATGGAATTATTATAGCACAACCAAAGTACAATTCCATCTTGACAAGTATAAAGAATTTAGGTATAGAATCAATAGCGAAATTATACTGGAATACAGGAAATTCGGAAGGATAATATCAAAGAAGACCCAAAAACATTTTGAAAATTTGTGAACCAAAAACGTAAAAAAGCCGTGTTCCAGGCAAACTGGTCTATGGTGAAGTTAACCTAACATTTCCGCAAGACATAGTACACGCGTTTGCTACGCAATTTGCGAGTGTGTTTGCCAGCAGTGAGAACCATTCATGCACTAGTGAATGTGACGCTACGGACGACCTCTGCGTTTTCTGTGCAAAAAACTGTTGCCCCAGTGTGGCCGTTAATTTTCATTGCGGAAATCTTCCTGTGTAGTCATCTTTAATGATATCGAAAGAAGATATAGTGAAGGCGGTGAAAAGGACGAAAAGTAATTTCGTGTCAGGTCCTGATAATGTACCTTCTTCTTTATATGGCATCTCCTTTCAGGAGGTTTGGTATCATCATCGCTATCTTCACCTTGGAAGCGGCAGCTCGGAATAACTCTTGGGATGTGGTATCATACCACTCTCTCAGGTTACGCAGCCATGAGCATCTGCGTCTTCCGCTGTTCCGCTTGCTTATTACTTTGCCCTGCATTATCAGTTGAAGCAACTCATACTTTTCTCTTCTGGATATATGGCTTCGATATTGTAGCTTCCTTCTTTTTATTGTTTGTATGATTTCACGTTGTTTGTTCGTGCGTTCCATTACTCTAATGTTCGTCACTTTGTCCTTCCATGGTATTTTAAGCATTCGTCTATAACACCATAGCTCAAAGGCTTCTAGCTATTTCATTTATGTTTGTTTTAAAGATGATATAATAGCTTTTCTAATTGCGCACTATATATGTAGCTTTAGTAAACCTTTATCTCACATCTTCAATTTAATTATAAGTAAAGCCGACTATCAAAAAATCTGGAAAGTGGCGCATGTACATCCAATTTTTAAGTCGGGTGAAAAAAGGCACATACTAAACTACAGACAAATTGCACTAGTCCCTGAGCAGCACGGCTTCGTGATGGGAAAATTGATAGCAACCAATCTATGTTAATTCACGCAATTCGTATCCTTAGCTTTGGATAAGCGATTACAGGTCGATGTTATATACACTGACCTAACAAAAGCATTCATTGTGTCCACCATTGTATACTGTTAAAAAAACTAAGACTTTTTGGCGTCTGTGATTCCTTAATACTCTTATTTAAAGCATTGATCATGAGTAGACAACGATATGTATAATATGGTGGCTACACCTCGAATACCTTTTATGTAAGCAGGTGTGTCGCTCAAGGTTCCAATCTTGGTGCCTTGCTTTTCATAATATACTTACATGATGTTGTAGAGTCGCTCAACTGTCATACGCTTCTTTGGGCAGATGAGCTCAAACTGGTAAATGTTATAAAGTCGCAGGATTGTTGTATGGAGCTACAGCAGAATCTAGATAGGTTAGTGTCCTGGTGCTTCTTCTTCTTTTACTTCTTTAAGATCTGTCGTTCCGTTAATTCTGGAGCCGCCTCTGCATCTTTTCCTGAGAACTAGATTGCCAAGTATCTCTCTATCTTTTAGGTGGTCTACCGGGAGGTCTTGAGTCGGGCGGGTTGTTTTCCAGGACTATTTTCGGAAGTCTGTTCTCGTCCATGCGTCTTACATGGTTGTACCACTGCCTCTTACGTTGTCTTTCCCATCTCACAATGTCTTGTATTTCGCATTGTTCTCTAATATCTGTGTTTCTTACTCTGTCTCTTCTTGTTTTCCCCACTCTTGTTTTCATTTCGGCCACCCTTAGCATGTTTTTCGTCTTGTTGATGTCTTCGCGGGCATCTGTACCGTATGTCATGATCGGTCTGATGCAAGTATTGTAGATTCTAATTTTGCTATATTTGCGCATGTACGGGTTTGCCCAGACTATATCTTTTTTTTTTTTTTTTTTTTTTTTTTTTTTTTTTTTTTCAGAGAGGAGGGGGAATGCATTGTTGCACACCGGATATTCAAACCCGTGTAGTGTGGGGCTCTCTGATCGAGTTCTTCGTGACCAGCATACCCACTAAACCCCCTCCTCTGTCTCTACACTACACTCCACCCGGAACTGCGTGAGCATTACTTCAGGTGGGTGGTGGTGTTTGTACCAATTGTTTCCTTACTGTTATTTTTATTGTCCCTTACTCGTTTCGATATCGTCTTTCGTCTTCTGTCGTATTAGTTATGCAGTCGTGTGATAAACCATTTTTCGGTCTTTTCGTCACATATCTAGTCGTCCATGTTAGCTTCTTTGACTATATCTCGAAAGCATCCTGTTAGTGCAGATGCTTTGTTAATCTGGCTCCTCGTGTCTTTAACTGGATCGTGGGTGCTTGATATGCCTATGCCCAGATATCTGAATTGCATCACTTGTTCTATGGTCCTCCACCACTAGCTTACATCTGAGCGGATCTTTCGCAATTGTCATCAATTTGGTTTTGTTGATAGAGATGTTCATATTGAGTTGGCGGCTTACTTGGAAGAACTGGAAGAGTTGTCTCTGTAGGTCGTTTTCTGATTCGGATATAATTGCTGCATCATCTGCGTTACACACCATACCAATTCTTTTGTTGTCCAGTCTGTATCCGAGGTTAAGATTTGTTACTTTATTTATAATTTTATCCATCAGAAGATTAAACAAAAAGGGACTTGGGCTATCACCCTGTCTAATTTCTCCCGGTGTTGGGTTAGATTGGGATAGATGTTTTCAGTGAATTGATCTCCTGCTAACATTTGTTACGTAATTGTTATTTCGGTTATGGATTAATTTTGTTATGTTCGCCGGTGCCTTGTTTTCTATTAATATATGTAGAATGTCTCCCAAACGAAGCCTGTCGAACGCCATTGTTAAATCAATGAAGCAAATACTGTACTCTGTAGTGTAGTGTGTATGGCATACTGTACTCTGTAGCCCTTTCTTTTATTTGTTTTATTATGAATACTGCGTCTGTTTTTGACCGTCTCTTTGTGAAGCCCTGTTGTTCTTCAGCATTCTTAATTTGTGTTTCCAATTTGTCTTTGAGAATACGCGTGAATAGTTTAATTTTTGTATTTAAGAGGGTTATTCCTCTATAGTTTTGTGGGCAGGTTTTTAGTCCTTTCTTAAATATGTGTATGGTGATGCTATTATGCCATTCAACTGGTGTTTCCGTTTTGTTTAAGATTTTCTTTAATAGTTGCGATAGTTTCCTTGAGAGTTGCGGGGCCTCCAAATTTTTACAGCTCGCTGGGGTTGCCGTTCGGCCCGGGTGATTTTCTGTTTTTTTTTTTATCTTAAGTTTTGCTTCTATCTCTTCGTCAGTGCCTGTACCAGTTATATATGTTTCGTATTCGTTTTTATATTCAGCGTTTCTTCAGCATCGTAGAGTTCTTTAAAATGCTGTCGCCATGTCTCTATTGGTATTCCTTTGATCTGCACGAACTCGTTTACTTGTTTTTTTTTTCTGTTCCGAAGCATTTTCCATACGTTACTTTGAGTTCCATACAGGTCGTACTCCATGTCGCTAGTGAATTTAGCCCAATGTTCTCTTTTTATTGATTTTAGTCTTGCGTTTACTCTGTTTCTTACTTGAACATATTCTGCGTGACATATTTTCCGACGGTGCGCTTTTGTATGTTAGGTAGCATTTCTGTTTTAATTCAAAGAATTCTTGACAGAACATCGGTTTGGTGTGGTTTGTCGTGTTCATATTAATTTTACGCTTTCCAATCGCTTCCTCGGCTGTTTTTTTTTATGCATTTCTCAATATTTTACCCGCTCGCTTCTACTCTCCATCTGGTTTTAAATCTACCTCTTTTAATGTGTTGGTAATCCTGTTCTCATACCTGAGTTTTGTGCTCTCCGTTGTTAGCTACTCCATATTGTACTTTTTGATGAACTGTGGAGATTTTCTCTCTAACAAGATTGTGGTCAGACCCCAGGTTAGCGTATGTTAAGGCTCAGTAGTCGAGTACTTGTGAGGGTGTTATCACTCGATTTGTGAGTATAAAGTCTATCATCGATTTCTGGCCTCGATTGTTATTGAAGGTTTATTTGTGCTGGTCTTTATGTGCGAAATACGTGCTGTTTTCCTCATTTCATTTCTAGCGCAGCTGTCTGTTAGTGTTTCGCCGTTTTCATTAATTATGGCTTCGTTATACTTTTGCTTTATACCTGGTATGACATCTAAATTAAGATCTCCGAGTATAATAATTTCGTGTGTAGTATTTATTTTGTCCATGGCGTTTTGTAGTTGCTGATAGAAGTTTTCAGTTTCTGCTGTGGGCTTAGACATGTCTGGGGCATACGTGCTTATCAAGTGTGTTGTGGTATTGTTCATTTTTAGGGAGATTTTGAATATTCTGTCGTTGATGTATACGATGCCTTCGATGCTCTGTGTGTATTTATCGTGCAGCAAAATTCCAACACCAGAGTGTGCTCTTTCTTGTTTTGCTTTTCCACTGTATATTAGTATGAATTTTCCGTATTTTGATATTCCGTATGTTACTGGCCCCTTTTTCCTTGTCTCAGAGATCCCGCAAATGTCAATATTATGCTTCTTAATTTCTATTATGATCTCTTGATCTCTTCTCAGCACGCGATTGTTGTGATGCGGTGTTTAGGTTTGTTTTGCCAATTCGTTCTCCGATTCGTTTTTCCAATTTTCTTACGTGAGTCGTCATCTAATAGTTCCGTCCGGTTTCCCAGGCTATATCTTTTCTTCTCAGGTAGGTAGTTACCCTCACCTGGGAGCTCTCCTCTTTTATCCGGGCTTGGGACCGGCAGCGCCACGCGATGGTGCAATATAGACAAAGTAGACCTAAATATCCTGAAATGTAAGGTTATGTCATTCACCAGCAAGAAAGTAAATCTTCATTTTTTCTACAATATCAACGGAAACTTGGTAGATGCAACGAATTAGGAGTTGTTCTGGATACCTACTTAGTAGTTGTTCTGGATCCCTCCATATCGTTTGTCCCCCACATAGAACATATTACTAACGCAGCCTAACGAAACCTAGGATTCATTATAAGAAATGGCTCCGAAACATCGAGCATTGAGTGTATAAAGTTATTATTTTACTGTTTAGTTAGAAGTCGGCTGGAATATTGCAGTGTTTTTTGGAATCCGCATCAACAAATATATGTACAGTTATTCTTCTTCTTCTTCGTTTTAGCCAATTTTTTGCCTGTTCTAGTTCGATTACATTCAGAAGCTGTCTTTCCATCACTTGCTGGGGCGTCCAACACTACTCCTCCCTTGGGGTTGGCTGTCTCGTGCTATCCTTACTAATCTTTAATTTTGCATTCTTGACACGTGGGTATCCCATTCCTGTCGTCTGGCGTTTACTCATTTCATACAATTATTGGTTGTATTTTACATGTTTCTCGTATGTTGTCGTTAGGTATTCTGTCTCGCCTTGTCTTTCCTATTATTTTTCTTAGTATTGCCATGCTCTGCTCTGCCACTTCCATCCGCTGTTTAGTTTTTGCAGTTTCTGCCATAGTTTCCATGGCGTATGATAGGTATTACCACCCCTTTGTATATTCGTTCCTTTGTTTTTAATCTTAAATGTTTATTTTTCCATATCGTATTGTTTAGGCAGCCTCCTTTGCTCACCTACTTCTTTGTCTAAGTTTCTATGGCTTGTCATTTTCATTCCTAAATACTTTTCCATTACTACTACATCGCCATACATACTACATCATTTACATACTACATCTCCATTATTTGCTCGATTGGTTTGTTCTCTACCATCAGTTTACACCTTAGCGGTTCTTTCGCTGCTGTCATCGATTTGTTTTTTTCGATAGAGATTTCCATATTGTATTTCTTACAGGTTGAACTTATAGAGTAATCTCTGTAATCTATCTTCATCTTCCGCAACCAATACATCATCATCTGCATAACATTTAATATTTAATTTGTTTTGTCCGATTCTGTATCCTCGCATCGGATTGATTTCTTTTATTATCTCGTCCATAATAATGTTGAATAATAGCGGGCTCAGAGAGTCACCTTGTCTGCTATTCCTTTTTCTGCTATTATTGGTTCGGAAAAACCCTCTGGGCTTCTTATTTTTATTCTATTGTCTTTGTATATGTTTCTAATAAGTTTTATTATTGGTGTACCATCACCAATAATTCTCTATTATATTATAATAAATAATTCTCTATTAGTCAGTATTTTTATAATATCATTTAATTGTACTCTATCAAATGCTATGTCGTTCAATTCAATTTCTTCTTCTCTCCTTTGTTCTTCTCTGTGCTTTTCAGCGGCAAATAGTTGGGTAAAGTATCTTGTCCATTATGCGATCCCTATTTGTTGTGTTTCTATGTATTCCTTTGTTTCCGTTTTCTGGTTCCGTATCAGCTTCCATATTTATTTTATACCCCATGGAAATCTCTTTCCATGTTACTTGTTTGGTGACGGGGTAGTGTGTGGAGAAAAGAACACGGAGAACACGGGGTAGTGTGTGGTAGTGTTTGATGCGAGTTGTGGAAGTTGTCTCTGATGTTCTGCTGGAAGTTGTGTTCACTGATGTTCTGTTGGAAGTTGTGTGCACTGATGTTCTGCTCGAAGTTGTGTCTGGATGTTGTTTCGAAGTTGTCTCTCGAAGTGGTTCCTTTGTCACTCCCGTCCCGTCCTTTTATCCCTCGGTCAAACGCATCTTCTCTCTGGTAACTTTGGTGGGAGAGGTTTTTCGTTGTCCCGATTGGTTGTTCGTTCTTCCCTCCTCTCCTTGGTGCTGACGCCAAGTAAGAGGGAGGAAAAATCGGTATTGTTTGATCGGCTCCAGCCCGCTCATAAAACGGTCTGGGCCATAAAACGATTAAGAAAAACCCGAACCTATCGGCTTTGTTTGATCAGCTCCAGCCCGCTTTTAAAACGGTCTGGGCCATAAAACGGTTTAGGAAAAAACCCGCACCTGTGCAACTCATCTTGTCAATAATGAGTCCCTACAGGACCCCCCTGCTAGTGATTAACGATACAAGTGCATAATTTACAAAGTTACAGGGTTTATCTCAAACCGGCCTGGTAAAATTCGGTGAATCTAACGCGGCGTCCTGATCTTGTTCGGAGGCCTGGGTCGGTGTTGGGAGTCACAGGTTGGGGTGCAAGCGATGGTGCTGGTGCTGGCGCCGGTTGCATGGGAGCTTGGGTTCCGCCCGCGTCGTCCGGAGGGTCGTCATCGGAGTCGCTCTCCAGCTCTGGTTTTTCGATGTTCTCGTCGATGATGTACGCAGGTTTGAGTCTATCGATCGTAACTGGTACGTGTCTTCCCCGCATCAAGAGAATGAAAACCTTGTCAGTGCGAGAAATTACTTTGTACGGACCATCATACGGCAGTTGGAGACGTCCGTTTGGTGCGTCGTGGCGCACCAAAACGTGGGTAGCAGTGACGAGATCCTTAAAGACGAAGATTCTGCGCTCACCGTGCCTGGACCCACTGACTGGACGGAGGGTCTCGAAGCGTTGACGAAGTTCCTTCACGAATTCAGCGGAGTTGTCGACCTCTCGGATCGCCCGGGATACCAGGAATTCTCCGGGAAGGCGAAGGGGTTGACCGTAGACCATCTCGGCTGTTGTCGCCTGTAGGTCGTCCTTCCAAGCTGCACGTATGCCAAGTAGCACCGTTGGGAGCGTTTCAGTCCACCGAGTAGCCTGCAAGCACTTGATGGAGCCTTTTAGCTGCCGATGAAAACGTTCGACCATGCCATTGGCCGCTGGCTGGTACGCCGTTGTGTGCAGGTGCGTCGTCCCTAGGAGTTGGTTGAGGCAGCGGAACAGGTGGGACTCGAACTGCCTGCCTTGGTCGGTGGTGATCCGGAGAGGTGTGCCAAAACGTGCAACCCAGCTGTTGTAGAAAGCGCGGGCAACGGTTTCGGCTTCCTGGTCCTGTAGAGGGATTGCCTCCGGCCATCGCGAGAAACGATCAACGCAGGTTAGGCAGTACCTGTATCCCTGCGAGTACGGCATGATGATCAGGTCCAGATGAACGTGCTCGAACCGGCGGGAAGGTGCTGCAAATGAGCCGACTGGAGCGGATACATGCCTGGTGACCTTGGATTGCTGACACTGGATACAAGCTCGTGCCCAGGTGCGACAGTTCACGTTGATGGAGGGCCAAACGTAGCGCTGTGTCATCATTTTCGTTGTTGCCCTGATCCCAGGATGAGACAGCCCGTGGATGGCGTCGAAGGCTCCCCTGCGGAACGGCGTCGTGAGAAAAGGCCTGGCAGTGTGTGTTTTGACGTCGCAGAAGATCGCGGCGTCTGAACCCGGAATGCGGATTTGTCGCAAGTCCAGCTCGGAGCTGTCATCTTGCAAGAGTCCTTGAAGTTCCTGATCTTGTTGCTGCGATGTCGCCAGAGCCTCGAAGTCCATTGGAACAGTGATCTCGTCGACCCTGGATAGAGCGTCGGCGACGACGTTGTCTTGCCCCGCGATGTGCCTGATGTCGGTTGTAAATTGGCTAATCAAGTCCAGGTGACGGAATTGGCGTGGCGAGCATTTGTCGGATCTCTGGCGGAAGGCGAAAATTAGCGGCTTGTGGTCCGTGAGGATGGTAAACGGACGGCCCTCGACCATATGCCTGAAATGCTGAACTGCACAGTAAATCGCTAGGAGCTCCCGATCGTATGCGCTATATTTATTCTCGGAGCTACTAAGCTTCTTTGAAAAGAATCCAAGCGGCTCCCAGTGATCGTCGACTCGTTGTTGAAGGACTGCGCCTATGCTGTAGTCCGACGCGTCGCACACCAGAGACAGGTCTGCGCCGGGTCGAGGATGCGCCAAGAGTGCTGCGGTGGCCAGCTCCTCCTTGCACTGCATGAAGGCTGTCTCGGCTCCGTTGTTCCACTGAATCGGCGTGCTCCCCTTGATGTTACCTTTGAGAAGGTCGTTGATGTTCGCCTGTGTTTTAGCAGCCCTGGGTAG
Source organism: Phosphuga atrata (assembly GCA_944588485.1). Classification (NCBI taxonomy): domain Eukaryota; kingdom Metazoa; phylum Arthropoda; class Insecta; order Coleoptera; family Silphidae; genus Phosphuga; species Phosphuga atrata. Next base: position 7,996,947 of record OX155903.1, on the reverse strand, counting down.
AAACCTTCGATAAAAATTGAGCATCCCCAGGAACTGCCGTAGTCCTTTGGCAGTTTTCGGCTTCTCATATTCTCGGATCGCGGCGACTTTTTCGGGAAGCGGTTCTGTTCCTCTCTCGGAGACGCGGTACCCTAGAAACTGTATGGTTGCCGCGCCGAAACAGCACTTGTTGGGGTTGATCACGACACCAAACTGCTGCAAGCGTTCGAACAGGATTTGCAGATGACCACGATGCTCCTCTTCGGACGATGATGCCACCAAGATGTCGTCTATGTAAGCGTAGCAGAAATCCAAACCGCGGAGGACTTCGTCGATGAACCGCTGGAACGTTTGCGCGGCGTTTCGCAACCCGAAGCTCATGGATGGAAACTTGAATAATCCAAATGGTGTGGTAATGGCCGTCTTAGGAACGTCTTCTTCCGCGACTGGAATTTGGTGATATGCCCTTACCAAATCGATCGAGGTGAAGATCTTCTTCCCATTGAGCGTCTGCGCGAAGTCTTCGATGTGGCGCACCGGGTAACGATCCGGGATGGTGCGTGCGTTGAGGGCCCGATAATCACCACAGGGACGCCATTCGTCGCCTTTCTTTGGCACCATGTGCAAAGGTGAAGCCCAACTGCTCTTAGATGGGCGGCAAATGCCCAACCGCAGCATGGACTCGAACTCCTTTCTGGCGTTCAACAGTCGGTCCGGGGCAAGTCGACGCGGTCTTGCGGCTTCAGGTGGTCCGGGCGTCGTGTGTATGTGGTGGACGGTGCTGTGTTTCACTGTTGGTGCCTTGCATGCTCCGTCGGGTCGCGTGATTTCTGGGTAGCGCTGCAAAAGCTCGTGATATTCAGAATTTCCGATGACGATTTTGACACTTGCGATGTTACCCGAACTCGGCCTATTTCCGGTCGTCTTGACTTGCGTCAGGCTATCTACGAGATGTTTGTTTCGCATGTCTACCAGCAGGCCGTAGTGAGCCAGGAAATCGGCGCCAATAATCGCGCGTGTTACGTCCGCGATCACAAGGTTCCACGTGAAGTCGCGTCTCAATCCGAAATCCAATGTCATTGTCACTGAGCCGTACGTCGCAATCGGCGTGTTGTTTGCTGCGGAAAGTTCGTAGTTCGTCTTTGTCCGGCGACCACGCACAAGTTTACGGGGAAAAATACACAGATCCGAACCAGTGTCTATCAGAAATTTCGTGCCGCTAATGCGATCTGGCACGAACAAGCGGCGTACGTTTGGGCAGTCATCGCTTGCCGCCATAAGCGATGATCCGCTTAGTTTCCCGAACGCGCGGTGAAGACGGCGTTTAACTCGCACGGAGGCCTGCATTTGCGCGCACTGTCACCGAACGTGTAATGGTACCAGCACATTCCGTCGTACTGGACCGGAAGGCGAGAACCTGAGCGGTTGCGGTTCGACGGTGACCGATCCGAGCGGTCTCGACTGATTGAACGGCTGCGGCGCGCTTGCTGGAGCTCTGACCTAATGGCCGAGATTTCCCGTCGGTTGTCTATCTGCACCTCCGCCAATTGTCGTTGGAGGCCGGCCAATTGCTCTAAGATCTTCGACTCGAGGGAAGATGACACTGCGGATACCTGGTTTCGCGGCTGTAGGGTCCCGATCGAGTCCAAAACGTTGTCCGCGATCCTGGCCAACTCGTCGAGGGAGGTGTTTTCTTGCTGCGTCGCTAGGCAGGCCCGCACGACCGGGTTGAGGCGGTCCATCCAGAGGGCCTTGGTGATGTCCTGGGCCCCGTGTTCGCCGGCAAGTAGCTGCAGATGTCGCAAAAATTGTGACGGAGTTCGGTCGCCGATGTCCTCGCGCTCCAACAACTGCCGTGTCCGTTGTTGCTGTGTTTTTCCGAGTCTCCTGATAAGTTCGTCCTTCAGCTTCTGATACGGGTCGTCGGTGGTTCCTTTGGTGGGTCGAGAAGTAGGTCGCGGATCTCCTTAGCGTACCGCGGCTCGAGCGACGTACCGATGTATTCGAACTTCTCGGTACTGGTAGTGACACCAGCGTTTTTCAATGCCCAATCAGTTAGTTGGAACCAGAGGTCCGGGTCCTCTGGTAGAAATGCGGGCAGTCTCACTCGCGCCCCGTTGGAGTGGTTATTCGCCATAGCTTGTCGCGAGTGTCTTGGCGCACGTTGCTACCACCGTCACTTGTAAAATATGTAGATCACGTCGGGGTCACCACTTTGGTGACGGGGTAGTGTGTGGAGAAAAGAAAAATAACAAACCCGGAGACGATGTAACTTTTTATTGCGCGTCACGTGACGCGTGCCGGTTTTGATGCGAGTTGTGGAAGTTGTCTCTGATGTTCTGCTGGAAGTTGTGTTCACTGATGTTCTGCTGGAAGTTGTGTTCACTGATGTTCTGCTCGAAGTTGTGTCTGGATGTTGTTTCGAAGTTGTCTCTCGAAGTGGTTCCTTTGTCACTCCCGTCCCGTCCTTTTATCCCTCGGTCAAACGCATCTTCTCTCTGGTAACTTTGGTGGGAGAGGTTTTTCGTTGTCCCGATTGGTTGTTCGTTCTTCCCTCCTCTCCTTGGTGCTGACGCCAAGTAAGAGGGAGGAAAAATCGGTATTGTTTGATCGGCTCCAGCCCGCTCATAAAACGGTCTGGGCCATAAAACGATTAAGAAAAACCCGAACCTATCGGCTTTGTTTGATCAGCTCCAGCCCGCTTTTAAAACGGTCTGGGCCATAAAACGGTTTAGGAAAAACCCGCACCTGTGCAACTCATCTTGTCAATAATGAGTCCCTACACTTGAAAATGTTTCCCAGTAATCCCGTTTTATTTTTCTTATACAGTTGTTTACCTGGTTTCTGGTTGTCTTATATTCTTCGTATGCTCGTTGCGTTGGTGATTGCCTATATGTTATGTATGGTGATCTTTTTTGTTGAGATAAGGTTTTTATTTCGTCACAGAAACATGGCTTTTTTCTGTCGCTTGAATTTCTATTTATATTGACTTTCCTTCTCCAACTGCTTCATTTGCTGCTTGCAGTATATTATGTTTTATTTTCTTCCAACTATCTTCCACGGCGTCCTCTTCTTCAATTGTTTCTTTCTCTATGCGGGTTGTTAATCTGTTTTTATATAGATCTTTGATCGTATCATCTTATGGAGATTATATATTTATTTTTGTTATATAGTTTGGCACGCGTTTCTTGTGTTTTTTCATTTTCATTCTTATTTTTCCCTACCGCCAAGTTGTGGTCACTGTCAATATCTACGGATGTTAACGCCTTTACGTCTAATATTTGCCGAGGATGAATTTTTCTATTTATCAATATGTAATCTATGGTTGATCTTTCTCCTCTTGTGTTTTGGAAAGTGACTTTGTGCTGTGCTTTATAGTCAAAAAATGTGTTATTAATTCTTAGTTCATTGTGTGAGCAAATGCTGATCATCTTTTCTCCATTACCATTAACTGCTTCTTCATTAAAACGCTGTTTAACTCCGGGTATTATTGTATCTCCTATTCGAGCATTTAAATCGCCCATGATTATAAGAGGCTATTCTTCTACATTTAACGAGTGTAAAGTATTTAGGAGCTCGTCATAAAACGTTTCATTTTCATGCGCAGGTTTATTATTTTCAGAGGCATACACTGATATGATGTTTACTACTGTATTGGATGTTTCTATTTGTACTAGGAGTATCCTTTCTGATACGTATTTGCAACTTTTGATATAGTCTTTATATTTGCTATGTATTCACATACCAACTCCCTCTTTTCCTCGTGTTTCCTTTTTTACCCCACTATATGTTTCGCTCTTTGTAAAAGTGAATGATCTCCTTGTAACTGAATTTTAAAATAACGAGCTTTATGTGAATTCAATGTTTCTCTTCAGCATTAAGTGTGTTTCGACGAGTTGGAATATCTATGGGAAGATTTTTGTATTAATGGTGGTAAATAGGCGGAATGCATGGTAGACGATCAAACATATCTTCTTTGCGTTTGTAACTAATCTTCTTGATGGATAGAGTGGGTCTTGTCGTAATATTGTACAAGTGGGCCGGTCGTCCTAGCTTTTTTTGCATAAATCTACTTTATAAAAGGGTGTGTCGGGATTTAGTGTTTCTTTAAATTGAAATTGTAAAGAATAATTTATCTTAAACCTCAGCCATATAATATTTAGCCAATTAAAGTCATACCCGCAAGTTGTTAATTTTCTAAGACAGTGGTACTTAAAAAATCAGCATTTTTCATTTCCGTAACAACAAATTAAGGGTTTTAGCTGTTTTTATAATAGCGACCCATTGGTCTCATCATTTGGAAGATCAGAATGTCCTGATGCCAAGAACTTGTGGTCTATACAGTATCAATACTAGTATCAGGGTCAATATCAGGGTCTTATACAACCTTCAAGAGGGATATAATGCCTGTTATTCCGGTGATATGCTTTTCTAAAGCCGCATGACTTTTTAGGTGCTTAACAAGACATGCTGCTATGTCTTAAGAACCTCTTCCACCTTCAACTTTGTCCCAGACATTCATTTATCCTGTGTTATTATTAAAGCAACATATTCCCAGATTATATAAAGATTTCATCTATAGTATGCTACTGAGGTAGTTAGTTAATTTTGAGTAGGCTAAAGCTTTCTGCAGATCAAAAGTTAGTATGTATTCTTCATCAACGTTTTTCGAATCATTGTGAAGGTTTTCTCTTGCAGAATAGAGTCGAGTCTTGCAGTCGAGAACTCACCGCGAGTGGTCGTGTACGACAGTTGATTAAGTGAAAGTAAAATCTTATTTAATTATTCACTGCAAGTTAGTTTGAATAAAGACAATTTATGGCTCGAGAGTTAAGACCTATCGGGCGTCCCGATAAATGCATCGAGCAAATGTGCACCTTTCTCCAAGGCCCCGGTTTTCAGGATGCCCTAAGTGCATCTATCGGTTGCCTTGTCGACCCACTGAAGATGCAAGTAGCTGAATTGGTAGAGGAAATTAAGTTGTTGCGACAGGAAAATATGGAATTAAAGGAAAAGGTAGGCGATTTGGCATTTAAATTACATTTCGCAGAGCCGAATACTACTTCGCACGATAGACGGCAGTTTTTGTTGCCCAGTCCTACCGATAAAGACACACAGCTGGAGGCCAGCGATAAAATTCCATCGGCCTCAGATAAAGAAATTGAGAATCATACAAGAAAAGTTCCCAGCAGACAAACCGTTCCTGCCGAGCCTGGTGAGATGGAAACAAACACCCAGAGATGGCAGTCACAAAAAATATATATAAGAAGGCCGCGTCGATCAAACATTATAATTGGCACGAACTCGGAAAATGTGGAGCTTAGAGCAATTACTAAACATGCTCACCTCCACATCTCCAGACTGGAACCGCAACTCAACGAAACCGATGTAATTAACTACCTGAACGGAAAAAAATTTACTAACGTCGTCTGCAAGAAACTGGCTTCCAAGTACCCCGATCATTATTCGTCTTTCAAGTTGTCAATCCCGATGGAAAACTTAGAAGATATAAAACAGCCGAATGTGTGGCCCCGATACACTCTCATAAATCGTTTTTTCCTAAGACCGGAGAGGAACAGGGACGAGATATAAGTGGCGACTCGCAGGATTATTTTATAGGCAATCAAAGGCAGTTACACCATAAAATAAAGACATCAGCCTTAAATTTTAAACAATCTAAATCCCCTGGGAACACACATGAAGTTGAGACAAGCATTATATGCCTAAACACACAATCTATAGGAAATTCAGTAGAGCGTATCGAATACATGCTTGAAGACAATAAACACTGCCAACAATTAATTCTAACAGAGCACTGGAAAAGTAGTGAGCAGCTTAGCACCATCAAAATAAGTAACTTTCACCTCGCGACATGTTTCTGCCGTGAGGAAGGAAAACATGGCGGAGTTGCTATATACAGCTATAACATGAGGTACACAATAAGATCTGATATAAATAAATTAGCAGAACTTTCAGTATTTGAATGTGCAGCTATCGAATCAATAATTGATAAAAAAGATGCAATAATCATAGGCATATACAGAGCGCCGCTCACAAATGAGAGGCTATTCAGGGAAAAACTACACATACTGCTGACTAAGATAATCAAAGAAAATAAACTTATTATTATAACTGCCGATTTCAATATAGACATTTTAAAGAAATCAAAAAGTAGTAGACAATTCACATCACTTCTGGAGTCATTTGACATGAAGTTAACATTAAAAGAAACTACCCACCCAAGCTCCAACACCTGTATAGACAACATTGCAGTATACACAGATAAGAAATATATAGTGGAACTCAAAAACTATCATATATCGGACCATCTCGCATTACGAATCATTTTCAAATCCGAAGAAAACCAAAAGGTTTTTAGATACATCAGAAATTTTAAAGAAGAAAACATGAGGCACTTTAAGGAAAACTTATCCAAAAATACATGGATGGGGGTTTGCAGCAACCATTGTACAGATGTAGACAGCCAGTGGAGCTACTTCATTCAAACGGTCAAAGTTCAGTTCAATGAATGCTTCCCGATATCTGCAATAAATAGTAAGCAAACAAGGAAAAAAGTCTTTTCCTATACAATCCTGGACGATATTAAGAAAGAAATGGAACTGCTATATATTCTGAGCCGATATAATAATGAACTAAGGCAGAGTTATAACCGAGCACGAAGAAAATATACGAATTTACTAAAGCGTATAAAAAAACAGCATTATCAGAGTAAAATTGAAGAAAATGACAATATCGTAAAAGCCACATGGGAAGCAGTTCATGAAATTACGCAACTGAAACGAAAACCACAACAACTCGACCCACAAGATGTCGGACCATTTTTCACGCCAAACAATATAAATAATTTTTATGCGGACAGACCCATAGAGATAACGAAGCACTTATCAGAATACCCACACGTAATTAATCTGCAGAACAATCCACATTCATTGTTTATGAACCCGACAACCCAGGAAGAAATAATACAAGTGATAAAGAGTTTAAAAAATACCAAAAGCACAGGAACAGATGAAATCCCTATCTCAACGGTCAAATATGCAGCGGAAGAACTAGCAGTACCATTGGAAGAAATCATCAACAATGCTTTTATTGAAGGAGTGTACCCTAAAGTTCTGAAGGTATCAAAAACGATACCCATATTTAAAAAGGGAAGTAAGAACGATATAAATAACTATAGACCAATAAACCTAGTGTCTTCATTCTCTAAAGTATTGGAGAAATTAATATGTAGTAGACTGCTATCATTCATAGGCAAACACCGACTGTTTAATCAGCGTCAACACGGATTTATTAAAGGACGAAATTTAGAGACAGCCTGTTTCCAGTTCCTAAAAGCAGTCATTCAACACCTAGAGGAACATCGTATCCCGTGCGGAATACTCTTGGATCTCGCAAAGGCATACGACACAGTGGATCATGCTATTCTAATAAAAAAAGCATATTGTTACGGAATTAGGGGTGTTGCTCTAGACCTAATCTCACACTACCTACAATTTAGAATCCAAATAACAGAAATAGAGACATCACATGGAAAGGAGAGATCGACACCAAGGACTATAAATATGGGAATACCACAGGGTAGCATCTTGGGCCCCTTGCTTTTCCTACTGTACATTAATGACCTTCCTGAATTAAATCTTCAACACACACCAAATATGACATTGAACTATGCAGATGACACAAGTATTATTATTGGAAATAGGTCAGAAGAAACAATAGCGACAAACGTCCACACCTCAATGGAGACAATGAAAACCTGGTGTGAGGGGAACAGATTGATCCTAAATAGTGAAAAGACAATGACCATAATATTTAAAACCAACCGCGATAAAAGAACATACAATATCGATGATCCATTTCTAAATATTAATTTTGAGCTTCAGAAGAGTGTAAAACTGCTTGGTATCCATTTCGACGACACGCTAGGATGGGCAACGCATGTAGCACAACTTGATAAAAAACTAAATAAAGGGGTGTATGCCTTGAGAATACTAAAGCAGTTCCTGAATATTGAGACACTGAAAGCAGTGTATTACGCGAACTTTCATAGCCACCTTAGGATGGGAATAATGTTCTGGGGGAGAGGGGTACAAGCAATTGACGTGTTCAAGAGACAGAAAGATGCACTAAGAACTATATTTTCCCTAAACTATCGACAATCCTGCAGAGGAAAGTTTAGAACAGCCAGGATACTAACTGCGACGGGCACTTACGTCTACGAATCGATAGTATTTTTAGCAAAAAACAAAAAACTTTTCGAAGAATTTAATTTTAAGAATCCCAAGGAAACGAGAAGCTATAACATTAATTTCAGAAAACCAAAACACAGGTTAACTATGACGCAAAAGTTACCACCCTACAGTATCATGGAGCTGTACAATATGTTACCTAAGTATATTAAATTACTCCCAACAACAAAACACCTTAAGACGGAACTTCATCGAATCCTCGTCGACATAGAACCGTACTCCGTGCAGGAATTTTGTGAACGAATAAAAATCTACCAAGAATGAAGAAGGACGTGACAAATTTCATTTAGTGAACATCAATGACCTGCGATTATATGTTATTTGTAATTATAAAAGCTGTTCAAATGTTTGCTTAGTTAATGAAATAAACTATTTGAATTTGAATTTGAATTTGAATATGGTATTCGTTGATGAGGTTCTCTTTGGTTCTCAAACTCCATCTTGGCATTTTCATCATTCGCTCCTTGTATTTTTAAATTTAAGTCATCACAAGTCGTGCATTGTCGAGGTGTCTTAAAATGGAGATTAAACTTGGTGTTGTATATTTTAATGTAATATTTTAATTAATTAGGTTCAGTCATTTCAATCTCACATTTTTCTTCAAAAAAAAAGAATCCTGCGGATAGTTAGCCCGGGATTTAAATATTTTCTGCTAAGATTACTCTTTCATGTATAATGGTTTTGATATGCAGGAAAACTTTTAATGTGGGCAACAGTATCAGAATCATCAAGTTTTCTGGAACTTATTGTGACAAGGCACAATTTTATCAATTATATCACACAACGTATCACCACATTTCAAACATTAGTCACAATAAAAATGAATCAACTCCGGACTTACTTCATTATTAAAGTGACTCTTGACTTACTTTACTTTCATAATGACTGTTTAGAGTTTTAGTTCCCTGTAAAAACAATAAAAATAAAGACAATAAAAACAATAAAAAAAAAGAATAAAGTAAAAACAATTTTATAATGAAAGATATGACTAAATGTGATACCATTAGGCAAAAAAATAAGTATTTTTAAAACATGGAGTTACGCCACTTTTACAATGAACGACACATATACTAATATGTATTCATGGTAATTTGAAATACCTCTTCCTTTTCGTTTGGTTTGCATATGTCTATTTTGTTGTTTATCATTTCTATCATGATCTCTTGATCTTTTGCATTCCAAGACCTTATATTCCACGTTCCGATCTTTAGTATATCCTTCTTTTTCCATTTGCTTAAAGCCCGTTTTCTGGCATTGATCGTCATCGTTGTATCCGTTCCATTCCGAGGCATATTATCGAATCTGTGAGCATTATGATTGTTTTACCGTAGGCAGGTTTCTAACCTCACCTATGAACCCTCCTCTTTTATCCGGGCTTGGGACCGGCAACGGGAGCTGCTCGGCTACTCAGTCCAGCCTTTGGCTCCCGCAGGCGGAGTTATTGTATAATATAATATAAATTATGTTATACAATAACTACATAATATAAATTATGTACTTAGTTATGTACAGTTATTGGAGAATGTATTACGCAAATTCTGTAAATTTGAATACCGGAAGAAATTTGGGATCTTTCTTACCAGACATGATGTGATCAAAAGCTTTGTTGAATATTGTTATTGAATCATCGTTAAAGTCAAAGAGAAACCTTAAGCAGATGATTTTTCTGCAGAAAATTGTACAAGGCAATTAGATGTCAATCACTGTTTAGTATGATACAAATACATGTCCCCAAAATAACTAGTAGGAACCGCCACTCCATTTTACTACGTAGTACCCAACACATTCCATCATTATAGTTCGACTATGTCATCCTGCATTAGACTATGTAATGGCCTGGAAGGTCAGTTTACATCTTTCATGATAACTTAACGAATAGAAAAATCAGAACTCATGTTATGCTCCTAAACAACATATTAGCGTATTACTATTCTTATCCAGAAATCTATCTTGAACCCTCATTCTTTTGTATTTCTTGTTTCAGTCTATTAATTATCTCTATCATATACTTGTATTGTATTTGGTTTTCATTATAGGCCTCATGTTGAACTGTCTGTTGGAAATAAAGCATTATTATAAATACCAATTCGGCATTAACCGAGTCCTAATTTTATTTGAATTATTGCACGGAATAGTATAATTGGTTTATACTATACAGGATATTAGGTAAACATGCCGAAAAAATTCAAGGTGTTATTGCTTGGCCTCTTCTAAGAATATTTTGTCTTATGATGATTTCTGAAAACCCTTTGTTTCGAGGATACAGGTGAACAAAATTTGTGACAGTAACAACATTTTATTTTCAAAATGTACATGTGAAGTTGCTGAATCTACAATAAATGTTCGATATGACTTCTTCCAACCTGGATACAAGCATTCAATCTTCTCGTCATTGAGTGCCGATCTCTTTCAAACACACTAGAGTTGTTTCTAATTGAATTGCTCCCAGCAATTATCCGATTTCAAAATTCGTCCAAATTCTCCACTGGAGTAGCGTATACTAATGATTTCAGATAGCCTCATAAGATATAATCCAGGGGGCAGGCCTGCTTGTGGCCCACCTCGACACATCCAGCGATCTCCGTAGGTTGCTGTTAAAATATCAGGAGTAAACAAACTGAAATGTGGGTGGTGCACTATCGTGCACTCGGGCAGTGTTTCTTCCAAAAATTTGCGATACATTTTGCCAGTAATGCCCAACATACTCATCCACAATTCCAACCCAAATATTCAAAGAGAACTGATGTTGATAACGACCTTCACATACCTCATGCGGATTTTCATCTACCCATACATGGTTGTTATGAAAATTCCATATTGCATTTCTTGAGAAACTGGCTTCATCGGTGAAAAGTATAATAACTCAAACTTTATCCGCATACCGAAAATACGAGAAGAACTTTTATTACAGTACCAGTTATTAATATTTATTAATACGAATAATAAGTTTAAATACGATTTCAGTATTTCTAAATGTTCGTTTACTAAAGCTAAACACCGCTAATACTCATTAAATATCGAAGTATTTATTATCCAATATTTGCATAAATTTTCCGTTACTGTTTGTACTGGTAATTCTATAGAATACTTAGCTTTATCGTAACACGGAACTCGGTGAACGTTTAATGCGCACTTTCCATTTAGTTTGAATACACGGGCTCGACTATCCCGTAATTAATTTCTAACTATATAGTTCAGTTCAGCAGCTACAAATAGAACGGACAGTTTAAATTCACCAATTTACGCTCGACGAGTTAATATTGGAAATACAGATAATCACACAACATGGACTAAATTATTAGTTAGAAACACTTTAACAAACAAACTTTCAATAAATGTGTATACATTTTCAATAATGAATCTCGCCTACTCTTCTAACTCAAGTCTTGTATATTTAGTCTTTTCTGTCTAGTCTTGTCTATCTAGTCTTATCATTCTAGTTGTGTCTGTCTAGTATTGTCTGTCTGTTCTTGTCTGTCTAGTCTTGTCTGTTTAGTCTTGTCTGTCTGGTCTTGTCTAGTCTTGTCTGTCTGGTCTTGTCTGTCTAGTCTTGTCTGTTTAGTCTTGTCTGTCTGGTCTTGTCTAGTCTTGTCTGTCTGGTCTTGTCTGTCTAGTCTTGTCTGTCTTGTTTGTCTTGTTTTTCTTGTTTTTCTTGTTTGTCTTGTCTGTCTTGTCTGTCTTGTCTGTCTTGTCTGTCTTGTCTGTCTTGTCTGTCTTGTCTGTCTTGTCTGTCTTGTCTGTCTTGTCTGTCTTGTCTGTCTTGTCTGTCTTGTCTGTCTTGTCTGTCTTGTCTGTCTTGTCTGTCTTGTCTGTCTTGTCTGTCTTGTCTGTCTTGTCTGTCTTGTCTGTCTTGTCTGTCTTGTCTGTCTTGTCTGTCTTGTCTGTCTTGTCTGTCTTGTCTGTCTTGTCTGTCTTGTCTGTCTTGTCTGTCTTGTCTGTCTTGTCTGTCTTGTCTGTCTTGTCTGTCTTGTCTGTCTTGTCTGTCTTGTCTGTCTTGTCTGTCTTGTCTGTCTTGTCTGTCTTGTCTGTCTTGTCTGTCTTGTCTGTCTTGTCTGTCTTGTCTGTCTTGTCTGTCTTGTCTGTCTTGTCTGTCTTGTCTGTCTTGTCTGTCTTGTCTGTCTTGTCTGTCTTGTCTGTCTTGTCTGTCTTGTTTGTCTTGTCCGTCTTGTCTGTCTTGTCTGTCTTGTCTGTCTTGTCTGTCTTGTCTGTCTTGTCTGTCTTGTCTGTCTTGTCTGTCTTGTCTGTCTTGTCTGTCTTGTCTGTCTTGTCTGTCTTGTCTGTCTTGTCTGTCTTGTCTGTCTTGTCTGTCTTGTCTGTCTTGTCTGTCTTGTCTGTCTTGTCTGTCTTGTCTGTCTTGTCTGTCTTGTCTGTCTTGTCTGTCTTGTCTGTCTTGTCTGTCTTGTCTGTCTTGTCTGTCTTGTCTGTCTTGTCTGTCTTGTCTGTCTTGTCTGTCTTGTCTGTCTTGTCTGTCTTGTCTGTCTTGTCTGTCTTGTCTGTCTTGTCTGTCTTGTCTGTCTTGTCTGTCTTGTCTGTCTTGTCTGTCTTGTCTGTCTTGTCTGTCTTGTCTGTCTTGTCTGTCTTGTCTGTCTTGTCTGTCTTGTCTGTCTTGTCTGTCTTGTCTGTCTTGTCTGTCTTGTCTGTCTTGTCTGTCTTGTCTGTCTTGTCTGTCTTGTCTGTCTTGTCTGTCTTGTCTGTCTTGTCTGTCTTGTCTGTCTTGTCTGTCTTGTCTGTCTTGTCTGTCTTGTCTGTCTTGTCTGTCTTGTCTGTCTTGTCTGTCTTGTCTGTCTTGTCTGTCTTGTCTGTCTTGTCTGTCTTGTCTGTCTTGTCTGTCTTGTCTGTCTTGTTTGTCTTGTCTGTCTTGTCTGTCTTGTCTGTCTTGTCTGTCTTGTCTGTCTTGTCTGTCTTGTCTGTCTTGTCTGTCTTGTCTGTCTTGTCTGTCTTGTCTGTCTTGTCTGTCTTGTCTGTCTTGTCTGTCTTGTCTGTCTTGTCTGTCTTGTCTGTCTTGTCTGTCTTATCTGTCTTGTCTGTCTTGTCTGTCTTGTCTGTCTTGTCTGTCTGGTCTGTCTTGTCCGTCTTGTCTGTCTTGTCTGTCTTGTCTGTCTTGTCTGTCCTATCTGCCCTGGCTCTCCTGTCTGTCTTGTCCGTCTTGTCCGTCTTGTCTGTCTTATGGAAATATCTCCTCACCATATTAATTATTATACTTTAGCTAGCACTATTACAGTATATTAAAGAATGAGTTCAATAAGCGCGATTTTTCAGCACGTGTCCATGTTAATAAAACGGCGAGTGTAGCGAGAAGTTTTCTAATATACAAATGCGAAAAACTCCATATGAACGAGTTTTTTATACTATTTTTTTTTTCTATTTTGCGCCCTTTTATGCCATTTCTAAATAAATAAAAAAACGTCGATACATATTGAGAAAATTGTATCGCACCTGGCTAGCCATTAACGAACCCGAATATGAGTGCTTTAATGAGTTCATTATAGACGGAAAATGCATTACGCACGATGTTATTAGCGCGCATATCTTTCTTGTTGCTTTATTTCTACTTCTGGCCTCTTCTGCAAGATGAATTTACTGCTTTTATTGGGTCAGTGGTAGAATTACCCTCTAAAATCGTATTGCTTGTTTGCCATGTCGGCGCCAGCCTCGAGTTCCCTTGTGAGTTTCTTTTCTCTGGCTACTAGGAGTTACTCTAAAAATTTACCAGCCGAGTCTAGAATGGACAACGGTCTATACGATGTAGCTTCGCCTAGTGGTTTGTCTCCCTTTCAAGGCAGTACCAAATTCGCACGTTTCCATTTTTTAGAGAAGTTTCCTTAAGCTACTTCCATGTTCATTGAGTCCAGGAAAATTTTTGGGCGGTGGCAGGCTGCGATTTTAATAACTTCGGGTGGTATGCCTGGTGTTCTTCCGATTTTGATACGCTATTTTGCTTTGGCTAGTTCCTCCGTGAATAGTGGTATTTCGTCTATTACTGGTTGTTCCCATGCAAAAGGTTAATGTTGGGGGAAAGTATATCGACTCTCCTTTTAGTTGTTTCAGTGGCATTGCGAATTTGCAGGTTGGATTTTGAGTTTTTTTATATCAGAAATATTTCAATATTTATATCAGCATATCAGAAAGGCTTCTCCCCATATGTCTTCCATTAGATCTTCGCACAGTTTGCTCCAGTAGGTGACTTTTGCTCTGCTTATTTCTTGTCGTAACTTCCTTTTACGATTTCTATATAATCAGTTTCTAGCATCGCCTCCTCCTTTAAGTTTATGTCGTTGGCATTTTCTTCTCGCTGAAACACACGTAGCCCTCAAGCTAGCTAATTCGTCGTTTCACCAGCATACCAGTTTTCTCCTAGCATGCTCCGCTCAAGACCTGTACGAGTGTGTTTGAGTTTTTAGTTTTTGTGCTTATAATTTGGCTAGCAAGATTGCTAGCCATTTCTTCTTCGTCGAGATGTTTGACACTCTATCCTGATCTTATTTTTGCGGTCTTATGTATTTACTACGGTAAACAAAGGTGTACACGGTGCACGGTGTACAAAGGGGGTTCATGAAAATAATATTGTTATGGAGAAAATAAACTCAAGAAAAAACAAAACAAAAACGCACCCAATGAACAGAAAGTATTAGTTCTATTTTTGATCGCTTGACGTATTACGTACGTACATTATATATCTACTAGGACAGGGTTTGCCAACCTTTTTGCACATGCGTACCACTTGACTTTTTCAGAAATTTTGGCGTACCACCAGACCTAAATATTATAATAAACGTGTAAAATTTACTCTTCTAAAAGTGTTCAAAGGCTCTTTGAATTAAATTCCTGAAAAAACTTCATATTTAATGGTTAGATATTTGTTTATTTATAATAACATGCTTATAATAAAGGAGAAATAAAAAGATTTAAATGGTAATTACCCTATTTGGGTCTAAAAACATACAAATAAAAAAATTATTACAAACTCGGCAAGAAATTAATCATCATACAAACTATACTTTTATAGTCTTTAGTGCGATACTTGTTGTTGTTTGCCTGTGTCTAAAATATCAACATTAGGAGTAATGGAACTTATCTTCACTCTTAAGTCATCTTGAACACTTATTCTGCTTCGATGTTTATTTTTTATGTACAAGAGTTCAGAAAATCCACTCTCACACAAGTAACTCGTAACAAATGGCATCAAAAATAGCAGATCTTGCCGGAAGATCAAAGGGTACTCGGCTTTACATCCGATCCAGAAGTTAATTAAAGATTTCTCTTTAAAATAATCTTTCATGGAACTATCTTCTGTAAGATCGATAAAACATTCTTTTAGTTCCAATTCATTTGGTGAGGTTCCAGAAAAAGAATTTCTGATCCAGTCCACTTTTGAATAAGCTTTTTTGAAGGCCTTCCAAGTGAACAATGATATCTGCAACCACATCTGGCATTGGAGATACTGCATTTTTTTCAAAAAATGATGACTGGGAAATGCAGATAAATTGTTCTCCTTTATTTGTGAACAAAACAGGACCAACTTTCTCTTGAAGGAGTTTATTTTGTCACTGGCTGTGAAGGCTGTTGTGTTTGGTCCCAAGGTCAGTGTGTTGAGTTTGTCAAAAATATCGGCTAGAGAAGCCAATCTTGACAACCTTCATCAGCAAACATTTTTTTTTCATGTCATGATTTTTTTCACTTAAAAACATAAAAACTTCTGATCTCAGTTCAAAGAGACGGTTCAAAATTTTCCCCCGAGATAACCAACTCACTTCTGTACAGGAGTAAAGTCTTGAACTTGCCACCCATTTCTTTACACATCAAGGAGAATAATCTTGTGTTTAGAGCCCTAGCCTTTATTAAGTTAATAACTTTCACAGCTTCTGATAGAACGGAGTTAAGATTTTCCGGCATACCTTTAGCAGCTAATGCTTCTCGATGGATGACAGAATGCGTACTTTTGCATTCAGGAGCAACTTCCTTTATTTTTGCTGCTAGGCCTGTCAATCTTCCTGACATAGCTTTTGCCCCATCTGTACCCATGCCAATACACTTGGACCAGGGAATGCCTACTTTGAGCACATATTCATCAATTACCTTAAAAATGAGTTTTGCTGTGGTATTTGATTCAAGTGGTTTGCGGAACAAAAACTCTTCTATCACCTCTTCATTATAATCAAATCGCACGAAAACAAGTAGCTGCGCCATGTTTGTAACATCGGCGCTTTCGTCAACTTGTGCAAAATAGTGCATTCTTGGAGTTTTAAAGCCAGTTGTTCTTCAATATTATTAGACATATCGACAATTCGTCTCTTTACTGTGTTATTTGATAGATGTATTTTTTGCATTTCTTTGGCTGCCTTTTCTCCTAACACGGCTTGGACAATTTCCACAGCGGCCGGCAGTAAAAGCGTCTCACCGATTGTGTGAGGCTTTCCATCTTTTGCAATTCTTAAACTAGCAAGGAATGACGCATTTATCAAGTTAGTATCAGTATTGACAAACTTCGTCAAACATTAGGTTTCTTTCTTGTAGAAATTAGATTTTCTTTTAAAAAATCCAATGGGCTTACTAATCAAATCAGGGTGCTTAGTATTTTGGTGTTGCATCAGTAAAGGAGGCTTCATGCTTTGGTTCGAAAGTGTTTCAAGACAACACATTGAGGATTAGGAATGTCACTGGTTTCAGTCCCTGGCTTCACTATAAAACCGTACTGTAAGTAGCTTTCATCTTATTTACGATTGGCCGGTGAATTAGTTTTTTTAGCACAATCCTTTGAAGTACAAGAGGACTAGGGCTTTCAATACCGGAGCAAAAATGAAAACCGGTATTTTGGTATTATTCATTTTTAAAACCGGAATACCGGTATTGATACCGGTATTACCAGAAAAAATATTTTCGACAGATTTTTATAAATATTAGTGATAATGGTGATTTATTAAAAAGAAAACAAAGGAAAAACTTAAAAATATATTTATTTAGTTATAAACTATACACAAAAATATTTAAACGAAATATAAAAACTAAACATTTGTTTACTCCTTCTGTATATAAAAATAACCAATTATTTATAGCAGACATTCGGAACAAAGTTATCATAAACATTACTACATTTCGAAATTTGAGTTTGTTTTATTAAAATATGCCCGAAAAAACATAAACAATCAATTGTTTTGTGGTTCAGACTGGAGCGAATCTTTGTATATAATTGACTTGCTGCAGAAAACGTCCTTTCCGATTCTACACTTGTTGGTGCAATTGTACTTAATTGGTCGTACGTCAGTGGCAAATATTTTCCTCTTACTCCTGTTTTTCCAAAAATTGCAATTTCGTCTTTTATAATAGGTTCTACCCCTTGCACTTTTGTAGTTTTAGGTTGAACTGAGAGTTTTTGTTGGATTGCTGATTGAAGTTGCAGTTTTAATTTGTCATGGTCATGAAAAGCAAAGTTGGAGCCAGTCCTTAATGTATTGGTCAGATTTCTTTCCAAGGATTCTTCGGAATTTTCGTCTTTATCTGAATCTGATCCAACATGTTCTTCTGCGGTTTCGGGCGAAAGTCGTTTAATCAAACAAATTATTTAACGTATTAAGTGGAAATATGGTTTGAACTAAATGGTTAGTATGTTGTTCTCCACTATGTAAGTACTGAAGTACCTGCGATAAATTATTTCGTCTTTGTAATATGCGAATTTTTAAAGCTTCATAAACTTCTTTAGTAATTTCAAAATTTTGATTCGGAAGAGGTTGCATCATAAATTTGATTGTTTCATCTGCTGTAAGAAGATTAGAATATTGGTGAGATAAAGCATCAACTGCTAATTTTATAGGAGTAAGAGAAGTGATAATTTTAGATAATAAATTAAAGTCTCTGTCATAAAAATTAATTCCGGAATTTTTGTCAATAAGGGCTTTTTGAACACAATATCTCAATTGGTAAAATATTTCTAAGATAAGTCTTAACAAGATAAGTCTTGTTTTACAGTCTCATTTTAAAGCAATTTCTGTACCAAAATCTTCTTTCAGATATTTCTATAAAAAGTTATCATTTTTAGTAGGTGAATTTATAAATATTTTGACTACCTTATTTTTTGTTACAAGAGGAGAAATAGTAGCATGACTAATACTGACCGTAGTATCTACTAAATTAGATTCTATAACGACGCCGTCAACATATTCTCCATTCTCATCATCTTCTACTTCAACATTCATGCCGTTATCAACAATTTCAACGTTTGGTTCTGAGTCAGAACCAAACCATGAAATTGTCAGAACTTCTGACCTTGACTTATAAAGTATATCGGTTATAGCTACACCAAGCAGATCCGATGCTCAGCATCAATAAGTTTGCCTAATTTAACCACAACCGATGCTTCATCAGTGGTTATGCTGACTATATCTTTAGAAATGCAGAAGCCAAATTCTTCTAACTTTTCTCTAACCAGCATTAAACACCTTTCTGCTGGCAGACTTCCAAATGCTCGTACTAGTCCAATATTAAAAAAAATAAATCCTCCAGCAGTAAGTATATTTAAATTTAGATATCGTCGATTGCGAATCGATGTCCATTCATCAAATGTTGCACCTTTGTTGAATCGTTTGCCTTTAGATTTAGGCTGAGCTATTTCATCTTTTATGGTAATTCGAATAGTTTTATTATATTCGAGTATAATATTTCTTTTTGTACTTGCTGATTTTGGAACATATCTAAAACCACGAGCAATTAATCCTTCTCTAATATCAATAGATGTTTTCAAAATATTAAATAATAAGCCGTCTCGAGCTGCCATTCGAGCTAGTACTTTAGCTAGGCTTCTGTTTTTATTGCTTTTTAAATAACTTGTTATTAAATTAGGTTTTTTAGACTGACTTGGTTGATCTTGATCATTGTTATCATTCAAAGTTACCTCACTGCTTTTTCTTAGATTTATTCCATGCATTGTCTTTAATGAGTATGTAGTCCACTAGTAGAGCCTCCACCACATTTTATTTCCTTTGAACACTCTTTACACCTGGCTAGATGAACATTTGTTTCATATAAAAAATAGTGCCAAACCGACGATGCATCGTTGCCCTTTTGTATTTGAAGAACTCCTTTTGTGTAGACGTAGACATGGCGTACGATACGCAGCGTATCGTATATGTATATCCAAAACTTAATAAAATCATTATAAAAATTTGATGTTTTATAATAAAAAACTTACGGTTTCAAACAACAAACATTACAGCAATTTGCAGCAAATAATAAATTCAGAAATATAACATATCGTTAAATGTATGTGTTGTTAATCGTGTGCGTGTGAGATGAGAGATGACGCGCAAACAGGCGCGTAAACAGGAACAAGCAAGTTTCGAAATTCAGTGACTAACTTCACTATGCATTGAAGAGGTATAAATACGAATTTATTATTCTTGTTCTTATTCTGTTCTGCTAATTGAAATAACTAACATAAATAAAAAGTAAGATATTTTAGACAAATACCGAAATACTGGTATTTTTCTTGAAATACCGATTTTCTAATACCGGAAAAAATAGACTAAAATCCCGGTTTTCGAGATCCCGGGATTCCGGTATTGAAAGCCCTAAAGAGGACGTCAGAAATCGTTTTATAGTTCATTTTTCTTATACGAAATCACAACACCCACAACGAACTGCGAACAACGAACTTGCACAATCACTGGCAATATTGTGAGGCGGAAGAATGTAGGCGCAGGAGAAGTTATTAATAGCGGGGCCGTGGGGGTAGAGGGGTAAGACAACTCTCGTCGCCCCGCCTCCGGCGCCGTCTCTCCTACACTCCTCCAGAGACAAGCAGCTGAGTAATGTGTGCGTGCTCACTGCTCATGCGTTCAGAAGCTATTAATAGCATGTTGCTCACATCACCCACGCGTACCACCTTACACGTTCCCGCGTACCACTGGTTGGGAACCCCTGTACTTGGTCATAGGTTCCCAACTTGGAGTACATGTACCCCTGGTGGTACATTGCGTTGTTGCAAGAGGTACAATAAAAATTTCAAGAAATTTCTTATGAAGAGATTTTTTTGCGTAATTTCAAATAGCTTGTTAATGTAATGCACCCAAACATCAGACTTCTCATCAGCACCAGTTATCAATTTGTTGTAGTTATCGAATAGTATATTCGTGATTTTTTTTTCTTGTATATGCCTGATGCCTCTTTTATATTTTTATGTAAGTTAAAATCATCGTGCAAGTTGTGGAGCATTCTTGTTCAAGTAGTACTTTGCACCATCTTTGTTCCTGTAGACTCGTCTTTCATGCATTAATTCAAGGATTTCGTCAGTTATCCATTTAGTTTTACAACTAAAACTTGTTAGGCTGATATCTTCTAGTAGGGAGTTCTTTAATGCGGTTTTTTAAATTTCGGCTGTTTGACTCCACAATTCCAGATGGCTTATGTTCTGACAATCAAGCTCGTTCAACTTGTTGTTTCATTGAAATATTTTGTTGAATATTTTCAGTTGTTCGAAATCTTTTTTTTTTTTGTTTGGTTGGTGTTTCGCGTTCTGAAGTAATCTTAGTTCTGAGTTTCGCTTTCAGTAGGGTGTGATCTGAAGACACGTCAGCTCCTGGATATGTGCATGCACTGAATATTGCTGAAGCTAATCTTTTATTTATTAGTATGTAATGGATTTGGTTACGTACGATATGTTGTTGTCTTGTGGAGATTTACAGGTGTAGTCTTCTGGGCGGGAGCCGGAACCAAGTATTGCTTATTTTGAAGTTCTTTTCCTGGCAGAATTGTAGTAATTTGTCACCTCTTTCGTTTCTATCTCCTAGTCCAAATGCACTAACTATTCCATTTATTTTATCAGATCCAACTTTTGCGTTAAAATCCCCTATAATCATGGTCAGTTTGTGCGATTTTGTGTGTTGTATAGGGCTTCACACAAGACGAGATAGGGCGAGAGTTTAAAAAATCTCGTCTCGCTCTCGTTTGTTGTGCAAAAAAAATCCTCTCGTCTCAGTCTTGCTCTCGCTCTAGAAACCGTTAGTCTCGTCTCGCTCTCGTAACCGTTAGTCTCCTCTCGCTCTCGTAACTTTTAGTATCGTTTCGCTCTTGTAACCGTTTGTCTCATCTCGCTCTCATTACCGTTTGTCTCGTCTCGTCTAATCTCGCCAAATATCGTTCTTGCTAGAACTTATTGATAAGATAGTCCAAGACGAGGTAATCATTCATTTTATTGTAAACTTATCACTGTCTCTTTACATAAATTTTCTATTTGGTTACTATTAATATCTTCTAATTTCGCTTTGTTCCATCCACATGAAAATGTAGCGATAACACACCATAAATGTTTATATAAACCTTCTATTTTGTTGCCGATTTAAAATTAATAATAAAAACGAGCATAATTTGAAATTGTCTATGACATCCATTTCATATTACGAAATCTACTCTTTTAATTGTTATATAATGAAATGTAGCTTGCCCGAGCCCGCAGTTAAAATTTATGCAAGAAAATATTACGGCTGCCCGTATTAGATTCAAAGATTGAAGAAGAAGTATGACCGGGATCAGAAACGAGACTCTCGTGTCTCGTGAGAACTAGACCACATGCGGTCTCGCTCTCGCGAGAGCGAGACCGCATACGTTCTCGCTCTCGCGAGAGTAAGACCAGATGTGGTCTCGTCTCGTTCTCGTCTCGATTTTACGAGACGAGAAAAATATCGTTCTCGTGTGAAGCCCTAGTGTTGTAATAATTCGCAGATTTGGGAATAAAATTCTTCGATTTCATCCTCACTCGATTCCGAAGTTGGAGCATACACCTACCTGTATGATGTTCATAGAGAAGGATTTTGAGTATCATTTCCTGAGTAATATATAGTTGTTTTCTGATTTAAATTTACCTGAACCTGGCCAGAATGTTTAGCTTACTCCAAGAATGTCTATGTTCAATCTTTTCATTTCTCTGATGGTGTTTGCGAATTTACCTGCTTCGTAAAGGCTGCGGACATTCCATATCCCGATTTGAATTGGTTTTTTTGTTTTATCTCCGGAGATTCTTAGCACCCTCGATGAGTAGGAGACTGAGGGCCGTGTGTTAGTTGTAACTTCCATGTGACTTCGTGGGATATTGCTTCAGTGGCTTCCCGTTGCCTTCTGAGGGAATTATAATTTATATGTATTATAAATTATAATTATAATAAAACTATGTTTCATCATAAGATTATTTTAATTAGTAGTTTTTTTTTTAAGTATAAACATACTAAAACTTTTTTTTCCCTACCTCTAAAAAAAGGGGAGGGGTACAGAATTTTTAGCAGTTTATTTTAGGAGGTACAATTTTTCAAGACAACCTAACTAGGCCACTTAAAATACTTCACATAAGTTGAATAATTTTGATTATATAAGTCAGAAATTTGGCCAATAGTAATTGAGAATTTTACTTAGCTATCGGGTATAGATAAACGGATATACCCTTGACGACGTGGTATAATCACTTCGTTTTTTCGGTGGGTCCAACAAAGCAAAAATAATGAATAATAATGTAAATCTAGAGCCATGATTTAATATTTGTCATGACAACAAAATTTTGTATTTATTAACAAATGTCAATTTAAATTCGTTATAAATCGCTTAATTCATTATTATCGGTCTATTAGTTATATAATCGTAACGAATACCGCTCGAGTAATCGAAAATAATGATTATTTTCACTCCTAACTCGACATTTTACACTTATTAATTATATTCACTCCAAACTCGACATAATTCTTAAATTACCACTCGACGCTCTCGTGGTATTTCGCAGATTACGTCTCGTTACTCGAAAAATAATCGAATTTTCGATGCTCTTGTGATATAACTGAATATCCTCTCGTTTGTTGGTTAAAGCTTTCATATTTCATCAGTAACATCGTTATGTTGGTAGGCAATGTCTAGGCATGTTAACATCTGAGAACCCTCTCTGACTTGAAAAAAGAAAAACTCGTAGAGTTATCCTGTGACAGCTCTATAAAAGTTATTTTTAAAGATCACTCTTTAATTGACTTCTGTCTCAATATTATGTTCTGTCAAAAAAAGCTATTGAAGTTCTATTACCCTTTTACGGAACATATTTATGTGAGAAAGAATTTTCAACACTTATGTACTTGTCTGAAAGATAAATACAGAAACAGGTTAAATGCAGAACCTGATCTAAGACTAAAATTGTCAGATAGTGTGCCAAATTTTAATTTGCTTTGTTCCACCAGCCACACTTATTCCATTAAGAGTTACTTTTTTTAATTTAACGGAAGCATATTAAGAACCAATTTGTTTGTGAAATTTGATTTTGAATTGAGTTTTATTTATAACAATCATTTTACTCTTATTATTGTTTGTACCAGATGCCTTACGTTACGATTATGTTTCTATCCTTGTTATGAACTATTTTGCAATATGGAAAATAAATGTTGCACCAAATTTTATTGTTTTTTTACCTGTCCGTATAGGGGGTTTGTCAAATTCTTTGGGATTTTACAAGTGGTTCGTGAGGAGAAAAAGGTCTGGTACACACTGTACTATAGTACATTTTTTTAAAGAATGCAGTAACTAGAAACCTGATTTACACTATGACAAATGTTCAATCTAGTTACAAAATTTGGCGCTAAATTCAAATATAGTTACTTGAATATAAAATTGGTAATTTATTAATGGTTTGATTGAATATCTATTAAATACACCAAATGGCAACAATAGTAATAAAATACAAACAAATAAATGGAGAAAAACGCAAAAGATCTAAATGATACAAACATATCAGATGACAATAATTGTGAATTGACACGCAGCCATTGACAGCTAACAGCTCAACATGCATTGACGTACGAAAAAAATATACTTTGAGTTAATTAATGTTTTTATCTATAAATTAAAAATTGAATATTAAATTATATAAAACATTATTGTATAATATAGTACTTATTAGCCGTAGTATAATTTAACGTTCTATTATATTTAGAAATTATTCCTACTATTATATTCATTTAATATCACCAAATTCTACGCTAGTGAATGCAAATGTATGTGAAAAGAGAAAGATGAGTTGAGAAAAGGTTGAGTTATATCGTCGGTATGAACTTCTCCTCGATTTAAGCCAACCAGAGAACAAGGTTAGGGCTTCACACGAGAACGATATTTTTCTCGTCTCGTCTCGTAAAAGCGAGACGAGACCAAGACGATGCAGTTTTGAAAAATACTCTCGCGAGTGTGAGATCATATGTGGTCTCGCTCTCGCGAGAGCGAGAGCATATGTGGTCTCTCTCTCGTGAGACACGAGAGCGTATGTGGTCTTGCTTTTGCGAGACACGAGAGTCTCGTTTCTGATCTCGTTCATACTTCTTCTTCAATCTTCGACTCTGACACGCGCAACCGTAATATTTTCTTGCATAAATTTAAACTACTCGTTCAGGTCTCGGGCAAGTTACCATTACTTGGTCATCTTGTGACTTAAGTGTAAAATTTCAGTTAGTTATATTATCAAAGTTCGTTGTTTCGTAACTTGTAACTTCAAATAGTACTGTAAAATTGTATTTTATTATATAACAATTATCAGTAGTAATATCCCTAGGACATTGATAATAGACGAGATAATTTTGTGACAATCGAAAGCTCGTTCCTTGGTAACAGTCCGAAGCCGAAGGCTGAGGGCTGTTACCAAGCAACGAGCTTGAGAAATTTGTGATAAAATTATGAGGCATTTGTCAATGTTCGAGGGATATTCGGCGGAAAATTTTTTGACAAAAAATTTATAACTCAACACAACGAAACATAAACCGTCTTTCTATCTCATATTGACCGCTCAATCTATTAGTATCAACGCCAATTCTTTTAAGCTTCTATGTTTATTTAATTAATATTCTCATTCGCAGCAAAATTCCATAAATAATCCCCAAATATATTTTTCACTGTAAGTTGTATTTCTGGGAATTTTTTGAGCGCATTTATACTTTGAACATTTGCATTGCCAAAACGTGACATTTTGAAATTTATGTGGAATGAAGTTGTCAAACTCAATCGTGTTATCATAGTGATTGATAATTGCACTGAATGCAATTATCAGTGTAATGTTGACATTATTGGGTGAAATTGTTTCATATGAGACAAAATGACAAAATTGTATTGGTTGTTAGAATAGTCAAAAAATTTTCTTTATAACAATTAATCAGTCATATATTAATTACAATAAAATTAATGATACCTTGTTTTAGACTATCTTAACAATAGGTTCTATCTAGAACGATATTTGACGAGATGAGACGAGACGAAACGAGATAAATGGTTACGGGAGCGACAGCGAGACAAGACAAACGGTTCCTAGAGCGAGAGCGAGACTGAGACAAGAGTAATTTTTTTCACAACTAGCGAGAGGAGATTTTTTAAACTCTCGCCCTGTCTCGTCTCGTGTGAAGCCCTAAACAAGGTCAAATAAGCACTATCTTTTCTGCTATGAACTTTTCTGAAACGTATCGGTGTAGTCTGTCTACTCTGACTAGTCTTGTCTGTCTAATATTGTTCATCCGGTCTTCTGTTATAAGTTAATCTCTAGTCTGTATGAAGGTGAATGTGTGTCTGTACTCCTCTCTGTATAATTTTGTTACTCACTTCGGCTTTTCTTTGTACATGCTAATATCAACTATTCTAATCTTGATTCTAATCTTTCTATTCTTGTCTTATTTCACTAGCTTGTTTTATTGTTTATTTAAGGTATATGAAGCTTGTTCATTTAGGGTCTGTATTAGAGATGAGCGTGGGTCCAATCGACCCATCCCATCCCATCGTTCCATGGGATGGGATGATTGGTATGAACTTTGCCTGGGATGGGATGGGACGATAATTTTGTATGGACGGGAATGGAACGAGTTTTAATAATCTAGTAAATCTAGTTCGTGCATAATTAATAGCTTATCGTGCACAATACGCACATTTTCGTTAAGATGTTCAGCCCAGGAGATTTCTGTGATAACTATATATTTCCTGAAAAGTCTTACGATCGGTTTGTGACGAAAAAGGATTACTCACTGTCAGATAAAGAAATTACGTAAAAATTAAATTCGAACGAATTATCGTTAAGATAGTCTGAACCAATAAGAAAGTCTGCTGTGTACGAGAATTTTTGGTTTGTGGGATGGGACAGTGGGACGAAAATGTCATAGGATGGGACAGTGGGATCCGTCCCAGGGGATGAGATCTGGAACAAGAAACTCGTCCCATGCTCATGTCTAGTCTGTATCTTGTCTATATAAAATATGTAGACTACACTATTTTTTTCTTCTTTTCGTCTTATTTCATTTTATCACATTTCATTTTTCATATATTTCGCCTTTTTCATTTTATCGTAGCCGTTTTTTTTTTTTTTTACAACACCGATAAGTAATTTCAATCAACTTATATTTGGAAATGTATTACTATGAGTAATTCTGTCATAAACTGTTTTTATTACACGAAGTTAATATTATTTTTCCTGCTGAAATTTATCTGCCCAACCCGTAAACATACTCTAATAAATTTTCTATTTTTTCTATTTCAGATCATGTTTCCTTTAGTGCCGGACACGGTAAGTTTAGATACCCACTCCGACATATTAAGTTTCCTTATTTCTCTGGATTTCATACACTTTATACGCTCCGTTCAGTTTTGCGTTATTATAACTCTGTTTGTATCGGCGGTTGCCGCGACCGATAAATATTTATCGCTGCTAGTGTTTTAGTTTTATCAATTCCACAATTTTTTTTCACATTTATCTGTGCGATACCGACGACGCCAATGTGCGTTCCGCGTAGTGTTTTAGTATGGAAAGTTTGGAATCGAGTGAAGAGTTTTTTCCGACAGAGTCGGATTACCTCCTAAATCCGAATGTAGAGACATGTTTTGGTAAAATGTTTCATTAATTTTTAAACAAATATTTATAATAACTTATGTGAACATATATAATTAGATGACTATACAACACAATACTTCCCATAGTGGTTTCGATCCGCCGGATTCCTAACAGTCTGTTTTTAAAATCAAGCAAGCTAAAGCAAAAAAGGTACTTACGTACTAACGCCACCGCAGCTACAGATGACAAAATGGATGGTTTTTAATTATTTATTATAGGTAATTAGATTAGGTTATAACGGAGCAGATAAATCCAGACCACATATCGCGCGGTAGCGCGACCTCTCGATCCGAAATAAGATAAAATATTGGATAAAGGATAGATTAGGTTATATTATAGCAGATAAATTCAGACCACATATCGCGCAGTAGCACGGCCTCTCGGTGGCGTTAATACGTAAGTACCCAAAATAATTTTGTTTGAGCAAGATATACTTTGTGACATAAAAAATGCAACACTAAGAAGGGGTAGGAATTTTTGCACCAAACTTGGCAGAAATGTTTAACCAGTCAAAGGTAGTAATTGATTAAAATGTCATTGACTCAAAATAATCGAGTAGCCATGGCAAATTTGACCTTTTACTTGTTGTTACAATCGAAAATTATCGGGTGTATTTGCTGCGAAATTAAGGGTGAGGCCACACGATGCGTTACGTATGCCGGAGCGGTGTCGCAATGGCATCCTGCATACAAATCACTATGCCATGTCACACGATGCGTTGGGCCGCCGTGCGGCTTCGCACCGTAGGCACGCCGCGATTGTGTCCTGCGAGACGAGGCGGGGAGGTGTGATGCGCTGCGGCGCCGGAGTGCATCGTGCCGCCACCGCAGTAATGTATCGAACGATAAATATTAATATTTATCTTTCTTACAATGAGTACCTATAATATTGATATTGATTTCCTTATATCTTTAGTACAAGAAAGATCTGCATTATGGGATAAAACACACGTGATTTTAAAGATAAGTTGAGTCATTGACGTTGCGGCGCCGCGCCGTACCGCGGTAAACAGCGTTCGACTGCGGTGCCGCACCACCCGTGTGGCACCCTATAGCTCGAATTTATTGCGGTGCGATGCTGCACCGCACCTTTAACACATCGTATGGCCTCGCTCTTGGTCGATTTAGATATTTTTTTTCATTGCAATTCTTTTTGAGATTTTCTTTGCGTTTTGAGGTTGCGATTATGACTAGAGTACGTGATAATGATCTGAGTGAACTGAGTAAATTCGACAGAGGTCGCATTATTGACTTATGTGAAGGTGGTTTTTCATTCAGAGAAATCGCTAATCGTCTCAACCGTAACAAAACCTCTGTAGTACGGTGTTATCAAGCATGGTATACATGAGGTCAAGAACGTCGTAGACGAGGAAGTAGACGTCCAAGACAGGCAAATGTGGTCCAGAACATCTCCGATTAATGGCATTAAGAGACCGATTCTCGAGTACCAGATCAATAGCAGATCGATGGTTTGGAAACGAAGCACGTCCTGTAACCCTTCGTACAGTTCACCGACGAATTAGAGCATTAGGCTTGTAGTTCTATGGACCACATCTTGTGCTTCTGCTGACGGTTCGTCATCGACAGCAATGTTTGGAGTGGTGTACCTTGCAACTGGATTGGGACGTGGAATGGCATAGAGTGGTCTTCAGTTACGAATCCCGTAATCCCAGTCCCAATCCCGTAATCCCAGACGTAGACATGGAGAACGTCGCCATGTACAGTTTTCTGTTGAGCGGCATGTGCACCATACAGTGGGGGTTATGGTATGGGGTGCTATTGTTTGTGTAAGCAGGTCTCAGTTGTATTCACCCGAGGCAAAATGAATGGTGGTAGAATCCCATATCCTTCCATTCCTCCGGGAGCTGGAGGACCCGATTTTCCAACAGGATAATGCCCGTTTCCACATTGCAAGGCATTCTATGTAGCGCTTCGAAGAGGCTAACGTCTATAGCCTGCCGTGGCCACCCAGATCTCCCGACCTTTCGCTCATCGGACATGTTTGGAATATGATGGGTAGAAGACTCAAACAATTAGCCCACCCTCCACACACATTAGAAGCTCTCCGGCATGAACTACAGATTGTCTGAGATGCAATACCTCAGAGGGAAATCGACAACATGCTGAAATATATGTCCAGAAGGGTTGGGGAGTGTGAAATTAATGTTTTTATCTTTTGTTTAATTTATTTGGAATTTTAATCAATTACTACCTTTGACTAGTAAAAAACATTTCTGTCCAAGGTCCAAAAATTCCTAACCCTTCTTTGTGTTGCCTTTTTTATGTCACAGAGTATAATTACTTCTAAAAAATAGATTGTTTGTATAGTGATGACTGTATGACCTTACTCTAGCGCATGGGTAATTCTCGCATAGAGAGCCTCCTTCAGACACAATTTCTTTTAAAATTCATGGAATAGACCTCTTTAAATAGATAGATGGTCACAGTGGTGTAGTGGTGAACGCATCCGCTCGCTATACCCGAGTCCCTCATATTAGTGGATGATGCGTTCCACAAATATGCGCGAGAGGTCGCCTACGCTCTGGGAGAGAGTGCGGCACACATAATGAAAGAATGTGCCACAAATTTTTATTCGCAATGTGGCCCAGCAGCCAATAATTTGTCCACTTCTGACTAATCTATGGGAAACTGTTGCTTGTTTAATTGTTTTAATTATTTATAGTCCGGTCTTATCTAGTTTTGTTACTCTTGTTCTATCTGGTCTTGTCAAGTTTTAAGTAGTCCAAGCTTATGTTGCGATGTCTTTTATAGTTTTTTCTCTCCCAATGTGGATATCGGGTTATTTCAGCCCTTGTTCATCTATTGAATGTTGTTTTACAGAGAAGAAGGTTGCTTCCCCCCTTTACAATGATAGTTGAGAAAGTGTTGCCCCATTTGTCAATTCAAATGATCATTTCTTCCGATAGGTTGTCGAAGGGTGCTCTTCCCTTTTCATTGTGAAAGCGTTTCCTTTGAGAGCGTTTATCAAACTGGGGTACGCGTACCCCCAAGGGTACGTTAAATGATCTCCGGGAGTACGCAGAAAAAAATATGTAATGGCGGGCATTGATAGATAAATTGAACATAAAAGAAAAGATAAAAGTAACAAAAGATAACAACATCAAAAGAGGGAATTTGTCTTTTTTGAGTTACTTAGTAGTTTTGTCTGGTGTTGGTGGAGATTGGAATGAATTGTACAGTGGTTACGAACCAAAAACTTTTATTTAAAAATTCACATCAAACCGAATCAAAAACTTAAATACAAATACAAAAATTAACATTGTTCGTGTCAGAAACAAAATAACTTATATGTTAAACTTAAAAAAAGCATTGCAGCAAAATTTCTTTTCTCTTGTTGATAAAAACCGTTAAAAATGTCGTTGGTTGCCTAACTCTTTTTCAAACGCCTTTCGTAATTCTTTTTCAAACATTCCCCGCGCGTTCGTCAACTGCGTTGACGAAATTATTGTCCGACGACATTGGTAGCACTGAGAATTTTGTAATTGGTCGAATAAGAGTTGGTGTTGCCGTTTTGATTGTTACTACTCTGGTGAGTTCGTCCGTACCAGGGTGAAGAGATAAGACCCTCGTCAGTGGCCATTTTGATGCTGGAAATCTTTCGTCCGTGACAAGCACCAATGATCCTTCTTTGATTTGATTTGAGGGATGATGTCACTTGGAAATTGAGAGATGACGTTGAAGACACTCGGAGGACCATCTAGACGAAAAATTGTTGAAATTTTGCTGAACTAGTTGCCATCGTGAAAGTCGTGATATTGGTACAGATTAGAGAGATTGTTCCGGGATGGTAGTGACGGCGTCACCAATGAGGAAATATCCAGGAGTGATAGCCGAAAAATCTTCTGGATCATCTGAGAGGTGACCGACCCATGGGTAGTGAATTCAACACTGCCTCGATTTGAACCAAGAGAGTTGACAGTTCCTCGTAGGTTAATACAGTATCTCCGATACTCCGCCGTATGTGATGTTTCACTGACTTGACAGAGGCCTCCCATTTTCCACCAAAATGTGGAGCTGCTGGAGGGTTAAAGATCCAATTTGTACCATCATTAACCAATAAAATAGTAAGTTCCTTGAACTCCATAGAACTGGAGGAAAATTGTCGCCTAAGAATGGTATCTGCTCCGATAAAGTTTGTACCACAGTGACTGTATAGAAATTTGCAGATATCTCGTCGTCCGGAGAACCGCTGAAAGGCCGCAATGAAGCCATCAGTTGAGTAGTCTGTAACTGCCTCTATATGAATTGCTGAGTCCCAAATTTTTTACAGTTGATTTTGAGAAGATCTAGATGATAACTTGTCCATTTTGACTGTGGAAATCTACCTTCCTTGCAGAAGGCAATACCATGGTGAGGAAGGTAGTTAGTAGACAGGAGAAGTTTCTGAATCTGAGAGGGGGGCTGGAGTTAAGTGTGATAGCTCTTCGTACTCCCCAATAAATTTGGAGTACAGTTCATCGTAATAAGGATCAGTTGAGAGTCGACGTAAAAGACGATTGAGAGAGACAAAAACTATATGTCTGGAGTCTGCAAGATGACTTGCTTCATATTTAAGAGGCAAACGTACGATGTAACGTCCTGGTTCGTCCCGTAAGTGAGTTTAGAGAATGTGATCTGAGTTGAGTTGAGCCGAGTTGAGTTGGGCTGAGTTGAGCCGAGTTCAGTTGAGTTGAACTGAGTTGAGTTGAGCTAAGTTGAGTCGAGTTGAGGTAAGTTGAGCTGAGTTGAGTCGAGTTGAGGTAAGCTGAGTTGAGATGAGTTGAGCTGAGTTGAGTCGAGTTGAGGTGAGGTGAGTTGAGATGTTCCGAATGGTGAATTTTCTATGATCATCAGTGTGTGATGATTTCTGTTGCACTCCTTGCAACGGTTCGGATTCCGGCAGTTGATGACATTATGATTCCCAAGGCAATTGTAGCAAAGGCATAAAAGCTCGACAGTTTCTTTCCGTTGTTGAAGAGCCTTCGAACGGAATTCTGGACAGGCGACGATGTAATGTTCCTGTTTACAAAGCCTACAACAACGAGTGGGAGATGTGGGTTGTGTAGCCGGTTGAACTGTATGCAGGCGGGCTGAGGACCGAACTGAGTGTGGTGGCAGTGAGGATTATTGACAGTTTAAATTATCGGAGCTACGTGCTTGATTGCGTTCGAGATTTTCGAGTCCTCGTGTGTGAGCCGTTAAAAAGTTCTTAAATTCCTCATACGATGCAGGTTCCCTGGATGATCTCAACTCCATTTCCCTTATGTATGTGCTATCAAAAATGATATCCACTTTTAAATAATCGCTCATAAGTTGTTTCGAATATCTGCCAATGTGTATTGAGAAGTTCTAATTTCGTTTTAATACTATTTATTGACTTTTGAAAAAACGTCTTCACGGGATTCGTCAGCTACTCATACAGATATAATGGAAACGATTAATTTGGAGAGAGATCCTCGATTCGTTATTCGACATAATTATCTTTCACTAGAAAAGATTGTTCAAAAGAGTAGAAACCGCAATTGATCAAAAGAGTATTGCCGTTCGAGTTGTTCAAAAGAGTAAAAACCATACTGATTGTTGTTCAATTGTCCAAGAGTATTGCCGTACGAGTTGTTCGAATGAGTAAAAACCGCGTTGGTTTTTGTTGTAATTGTTCAAAAGAGTAAAAACCGCATTGCTTGTTCTAGTAATTGTTCAAAAGAGTAAAGGCCGCACTTATTGTTGTAAAAAATGTTCAAAAGAGTATAAGCCGCACTACTGATTGTTGTGCAAATCGGGACAGACTAAAGAGAAACACTGATTTTTTACTTACTGATAGTTTTCTGCACCAATCTACACCATATCCGGCTCGAAGGACCAAAAAATGTTTGAGTTACTTAGTAGTTTTGTCTGGTGTTGGTGGAGATTGGAATGAATTGTACAGTGGTTACGAACCAAAAACTTTTAATTAAAAAATGCACAACGAACGGAATCAAAAACTTAAATGATTTAAACTTAAAAAAAGCGTTGCAGCAAAATTTCTTTTCTCTTCTTGTTGATAAAAATCATTCTTCTACTCTTTGTTTTTATTTTCAAATCGGTAGTGACGCTCTTGATGTTAATAGAAAAAATACAAATTAGATGCGCAACTTCCTGAACAAAATGTCGTTGGTTGCCTAACTCTTTTTCAAACGTTTTTCGTAATTCTTTTTCAAACAGTCTTTTTCTTGTTTGTTATATATTGAACAAGTTTTAGTAGTAGGGTAGGGGTATGTGTATTAGCGATGATAGATCAAGGGTTACGCAAGTAAAAAAGGTTGAGAAACACTGGTCTGTGATATGGTACCAAGATTATATGCTTTCCCTATCATTATTAGGTTCATTCCTCGTCATATTCTCTCTGTAAAGGTAGTGCGTTAGTAGTCACATTTGTTTTATTGGAACAAATTACCTAGCCTAATCTAGCCTAGTTTTGTCTTTTCTGCTATGAATTATATTAGTGAATGGATTCAAATTACGTAATATTAGTTGAATAAACCACAATCAGCCGGAAATAATTTACCCCAGGCAATCTCTCGGGATATAATTACGTTGATGTTTTTAAACTGTTTACGTAAAAGCTTTATTTTTTATTTTCATATATTTCCAAGCTTTTTGAGCAAACAAACAAAAACTTATTTTGTTCATAAACAACAATTATCTTCAATGCCAACTCTCATCTTCACTGTCTAGTCTTCTTCGTCCTACCTCGTCGGTTTGAATTTCAACTTAACTGAATCTAGTTGCATATCTATCTAGTATTGTTGGTGTCTCGATTTATCTAGCCTATCTACATTCCATAACATCTTTGTAAGATACTGTTGCATCATTGTATCTCTCCACTTATCTAGTCGAGTGTTATGTTATGTTCTTGCTCTTCTGTCTATTCATTAAAACATAATAACAATCTTTTATGCGAATCGGTAACAAAGTGTTATCTCCTAGTAAACATCAAGATCCTATTATTATTAATATTTTTTTCACAAAAAAATGTTTCGGCACAATTTTATGTCTACCAAAAACTATTATTCCTGTGTACCAAATTTCGAGTTGATTCATTAGTTATATTCTGAGATCGTGGGACAATCTACATCCAGAGATATCGTTTACACCGTTTTGAAGAACATAGTTTTCCGCTTGGGCAGGGAAACTATGACCAGCGGAAACCTATGACCTATGATCAGACACTGACCCACCCAGACTTTTTAATTGACCCAGGCATTGATTTTATAACTTTTAAAAAAAGTCCAATTACACAACACTTTTATTATCTTCTTATTAAAGTTTCTCAACCACAAAGGTATGAATATTATCAATAAGAAATTTCATCTCAAATTATTACATTTTAAATTTGTTTTTGTTATTACCTTGTAATATGGCTGCACTTAAAAAAAGAAATGATACACATCCTAGCTCAACCAAAGAGAATGGTTTGGTAAATATTGTGTGATTGAAGAGAATATAACGACTGTGTGAAATTTGTTACGAAAAAGTTAGTTCAGGTAAATATAATGTAAAAAGTCATTTTGAAAAGTTGCATCCTAATCTCGGCTTTTCCACAGATGACGAAATAAAAACATAAACTTAATAAAGACGGAACAAAGCTTGAATATATAAATATACTCAACCTTTCCGGAACTCTATAATAAGAAAGACATGATCTTAAAAATCAATGTTATTTTTATGGTTTTTGTTGAGTGCCACGAAGGTGGACTGAAAGCTATAGAATAACTGACAAATTTCATACGAGATTTGTTTTTGGTAGTCCTAAAAAGACTCATTAGTATTATAGAGTTCCGGAAAGGTTGAGTATATTTATATATTCAAGCTTTGTTCCGTCTATATTAAGTTTATCTGATTATCTATAATGTTGTATGGTTTTACCAATTCAAAAAATAAAAACATATTTTCAAAAAGAAAGAAGCGATTCATTGTGTGTTTTAAATGCGTTTTGATTCCAAAATAGTAATTTATGATACAAGTGTGTGAAGAAGGACATTGCGATTAAAAAAAAACTTTGCAAGTCATGCATAAAAGCCTTTTTAGAAAGTGTGTCATACATTATTTTTTCTACGAAGCAATTTTAACATGCTGTTGAATCTACAAAGAAAATAATTCTTTCTTACCTATAATTTTGAAAAATTGCAATTTTGAGACAAAAAATACTTCAAATCACTGACATAATAAGGTTAGAATGGTCACCGCTTCCGTGGCAAAAATTGCTTACTAGTAAAACGACACATTGACGGGAACACCGTTTTGTCGCTGTCGATGTAATCAAGGCTAATCTAGATATAATATAGTTATGGTTAGGTTAAGTTATATTAGAGTCAGATAAATCCAGACCGAGAGGCCGAGACTTCTTGATTCAAAATAAAAAAAAATTGAATTGAAATATACCAAAGTTGTTGCCAAAGTAGCAAAAAACAAAAATCGTTTAAAAATTAAAGTTCATTTGATTTACATTTGACTTTTATGCACGATTTGGATACTTTTACACACGATTATAATAATGGCATTCTTCACATACAATAATTTACTTATTAATGTGTTAATTTTGATGTGCCAGCAGATAAACTACCATTACAGCTGCTAGTTTTCAAGTTACCCAAAGCGACTTTGAAAAACAAGCGTTTTTAGAGTGCTACTTTATTGCCAGATTTTAAAGACTTGATTAAGAAGCGTATAGGAATTGAAAAAGGAAGCAACCGAGGCGCTAAAGGAGTGGAGAAGGACAAAAGCATGTAAGAGTGACTTTATATAAATGAAGAAAAGATACAGAGAAAGATGCCGAGAAAAGAAGAGACAGAAGCAAGAAGACGAGAGAGAGAAATAAAAGCTATAAAATCGAGGTGTGGAATTACTTAAATAGGGAGAGAAAGAAAAAGAAACAGTGAGTGAGGAGATAAAGATGAGAGAGTGAGAAGAATATTTCTTGAGGCTCCTGGAAGCGAGAACGGAAGATGAGGAAGCAGAAACAGCAATGGGGAAGACGTAGGCAGCTTCAGAGGGCACAGAAATCACATTAAAAGAGGTAGATAAGCAGGCGAACATGCACCCGGGAAAAAAAGCTCCCGGGAAAGACGGAATGCGGAACGAAGTGTGGATGTATTGGACGAAGGGAGTGGTAGAGTGGCTGGTGGACCTAATAAATGTTGTGTGGAGAGGGGAGGGATTCCCGGTAGACTGGGGAGAGGATAATATCCCCGATTTACAAAAAAGGAGAGAAAACCAAAATTAAAAACTACCGGGCAATAACTCTTCTCAACTCAACACAGGTTACAAGTTGTAGTAATTTTGAATGATTTGAGTACGATATATGTGGCAGATATGGAAAGAATGTTTAAGAGAGCGCAAGCGGGAGGGTGTGCGATAGGTAGAGAGAATGTTTGGAGTCTGGCGTTCACGGATGATGTGCTAGTAGTCGCAACGAGCGATAGGGAGAATGAAATAAATGATGTAAAGCCTAGGGTGGTATGCGAGGAAGAAAAGCATGAACGGGTAGAAAACTAAAATGATGATGTTTAGTAAGAAAAAGAGGAAGAACTAGGTGAAAGAATGGAAGTTGGAGCAATTGAGCGAATAATAGAGTTTAATTTTATGATGATAGTGATGATTTAAATGGTTTTGCACTATTAGCAGTTTTTGCTCGACATAAAGCAGGAAATATAATGAAAGTTGATATTGCATTTAAAGAAATGGATATTGACCTACAGAAAATTGTTTTTGTTACAACAGACGATGTACATAATGTGGTGGCGAAAAACATTGGTTTTATTCAATATCTTAAGCAAAATATTCCACATCCTCTAATTAGATTTCATTGTATAATACATTAGGAAGTTTTATGGACTAATTCATTGCTATAGTTTTTTTTACTTCAACCTGTATTTTTTGTTCTTCACTTGCAACAATATATATTACAACAAATTACAACAAGAAGGAAACTTGAATTTTGATAAAAACAAGAAAGTAGTATTTGACCTCCCTCCTCTTTTACAAATGATGCCACAGACATGGAGGCTCACGAGCAAGTAATATAATGAAAATATAATGACCAAAATTTGACCCACTACTCAAAAAGTTTCGCCATCCCTTCGCTTGGACATAATAACTGATCATCGAATCGTTATTTTAAATAGAAAACTGAACCAAAAGCAGATACATATTACCATAAAAGAGATTTTAGTAAATAAAACAAGGTCTAAACTTTTTGTCAAAAAATTAACCGATGAATCATGGACTAGTACGTATAGAGAAACAATTATTAAATATGCACATTTCATAAATACTTTATAAAGTTTATAGCATTCCCTGATTGCCATTTCTAGAGCGCAGTTGAACAGTAGCGGTGAGAGTCCATCACCTTGGCGTTATTCTGTTTTGATCTCGAATGGTTCCGATAATTCGCCCCTGAACTTCACTATTGACTTGGTTTTGCGAGGGTCAGTTTTATCATGTTTATTAATTTGGGGAGCAGTCCAAGGTGCCTTAGAATTTTTAGTAGGGATCCCCTATGGATACAATCATATGCTTTAAGTCAATGTGATCACCATTTCTCTTCCTGTTGTAATCCATTATTAGCTTGCGACTCATGATCTGGTTAGGACAGCTCCTCCAGGGTCTGAAACCTCCTTGGTATCCTCCTAGTTTGTATGTTATGTCTAAGAGTGAGAGTCCCTTGTAGTTGTTAGGATCTGTTTTGTTTGCTTTTTTGTGTACTGGGTGAATGATGGCTGTGGACCAGTATTCTGGTAGCTTTTCTAGAATCCAGATGTTGACAATCTGTTGATGCAGAGCAATTTTTACTGATCTTCTCCAGGTGCTTTGTAATTTTTCATCGCATCTAGTGCTTGGTATACTTCTTTTATTGTTGGCGGGTTGATGTTTTCTGGTGGTGTTGCTATTGCAGTGTCGGTGTCTAAGTAAAGGAGTTCTGTTGATTTTTTGCAATTTAGGAGTTTATTCTTGTATTGTCCAGGATTCTTGCATTGTCTGTATTGTTATGAGCTAGATTACTATTTTCATCCTCCATTAATCCTTTCACTGACATGTCAATTTTAAGGAATAATACACAGCGCCAATATTTATAAAAATGTCGGTAGTTATGCAACCCTTTTCACATTGATAAGTCAAAAGTCACTGAACTGAATCAACATTTTTGAATTGATCAAGTCACTGAACAAGAAAGAAAAATGTGAATAACGTCGCCGACAAAAGACTCGCAGCGACGAGAGTGGTATCGGAGGACGCGTCTCGTAATATTCTACCGTGAATTTCATTTTTCCTGTCCATCTTCGCCGTGACCACACCTTTTCTGCTGTACAACCGAGAGCCCCGTTGAGCGGTGCCATTTTCGCGTCTCAACTCCCCCAGGTTCGGACGCACCAGACTGAAACCTAAAATCACCAATTGTTTACCTTCGAGACGCATTTTTCGTCGGATCTCAAACATCCTTCGAGCCCTTGCTCGCTGTCCTGCAACATCCCGTTCACCTGGTGTAAGAGAAAATGCATTTTGCAATCCCGATTTTGCAATCACTTCTACACTTATTTAAAGCGCTGCAGGTCGCCGATTGGATTCGTTCTCCTCAGAACACTTGCCCGCAACTATTCCGGCAAGAATTTTTAAACTTCAACGACTTTTTGCGAATCTTTGGCATTTTTAAGAGAAAAATTCGCAAAAAATGAAAAAAAAACCGATTTGCGGTGGTACCTAGAACATCCGAACCAATTGACGGATCGGAACGGGACCGGCGCCGTTCGATCGGTCATAGAATCTATTAGTTTGTTTGGGAATTTAATCCCGATTCCGTTGAAGATAGCGTCGCGACGTCATAAATACGCCGTTTTTTGGACGTCCAGGAAAACACACAGAATTACCAACTTAAGCTCTGCTGTAACGGTTTTGCCCGATTTTTTTTATTGCAAGAAACTAATGACGAAAGTTATACGTACATATTTTTGTAGCCTCCCGGTGAATGTTATGGATTTTTCAGTGGATTGTAGAATGGTCTTTTGGCTTTTCGCACCCATAATTGGACGTCGCGGAATCGCGTCGCGACGCCCACTTATAATTGTTGAGGCCAATTCTCATATACGCGATACTCAGCTACGCGACGTCGAGCGACATCGTCTGTCAAATAATGATTACATTGTTTTAAATTATAATTTGTTTTAAGTTATAAAAATTGTTTTATTTACAAATTTACCATAACATTCTCCAAATCCCTTGTTTATCTAAGTTCCACTTAACTTAATCGGCAAGTTCGTACAGTATCGCTTAATTTACCAAAAGCGTAAACACAAAAAATCCTTTCGTTTT
Organism: Phosphuga atrata; assembly: GCA_944588485.1. Taxonomy (NCBI): domain Eukaryota; kingdom Metazoa; phylum Arthropoda; class Insecta; order Coleoptera; family Silphidae; genus Phosphuga; species Phosphuga atrata. Next base: position 7,957,489 of record OX155903.1, on the reverse strand, counting down.
ATTGTTAAAATTTCGAGACGGATTAGACCCGGACCCGAAAAGTCGGACTCGGACTCGTCGAGTCTAAAAAGACCGGGTATTCCCAAACCCTATCTATGTAGCACACTCTTTAAAAATTATGAATGGATTTTCCCCCATAAAATGATACATAAATATACATGGAGTCAATTAAAACGAAAATTAAAAACTACCATAGACTACGTAATCCAAAGACAAAACTCTCCGTTGAAAATGAGAGATGTAAAAGTTCATAGAGTTCATATGCGTCTCTGACCATTTTATGGTGAAAGCAAGTGTGCAGGTTAAATTCAGGCCCTCCCAGAAAGAAAAACAAATATGGGTTCGTCCATTAATCACGTGATGTTTTTTTGCAACTTTTTAAGCTCCCACTCCCCTCTGTGATACATGGTGAAGTTTTAGGTTAAGGCCCCCTTACCCAAAATCACGTGAATTTTTTTGGTACAAGTCGCTCGCCACTTGTCGGTTTAAAAATCGCGCGTTCAACGAAAAAATAAATACACGTGATATCTCACTACACCCCCCACCCCCATGTGATATTTCATGGTTCTTTACAAACCCCCCCCCCCCCCCACCCTTTACACGAACCTCATGTGATTTATGGACGATCCCTAATAAGTAAAAATAATCCGCAACAAAATATAGAATCTCCCAAATACAATCTACAGAGTTTAACCCAATAATCGGTACAATTCTTATATGAGTCAAGACTGGCAACTGAAGTACAAAAGTTAGAAGAAGGAACAGCAGAAGATGTGTATGGACAACTCAATGAATACAGACCGTATTCATGAAGCCGCAAGAGAGGCTTTAGGAGAAACTGAAAGAAGCAATCCAATTAGGAAAAATTGGTGGTCAGCGGAATTGGAAACTTTAATCAAACAGAAGAAACGAGCATACCTTAAGTGGATAACAACAGGAGATTATGAGGATAGAAAACAGTACATCAGATTGAATAAAGAGACAAAAAGGAAAGTCCAAAATAGGGAAAACGAATTCTGGGAAGAAAAGTGTGAACAAATCAATCGATATATGAACCACACGAGAATATCATTCAGGGGCTTGGAGAACTATAAAAAAATCTCAGAAAAGATCACAAAAATAGTAACAACATCTCACTAATACAAATGAACGAATGGTTACCAATCATTACTGCAAGAAGACAGGCCTCAGTTTATGACGACACCAATACCGGAGCAGGAAAATATCATAGATACGGAACTAAAAATGGCCCTAGAATACATGAAGAATGGGAAAGCTGCTTGACCGGGAGGTGCTCCTATAGAGTTGGTGAAGCATGGGCCGAACATACTGCTAGAGAAGAGGGTGGAAGTATATAAAAAATGCCTCTTGGAAGGGGACGACATTCCAAATGATTGGAAAATAGGATATCTCAGCTCCATACATTAAAAAGACAATAAAAAGATATGCTTTAACTATAGAGCAGGGCATCACGGTAAACAGTTCTGTACTGTACGGTACGACCTAATTTCCGAATACGGCCGAACTGTTTGGCCGAATCCTATATACAAGTATAGAGCACGATTTTGAAGAAATCGAAGAACAGTGTGGTATTAGGGCGGGTAGATCATGCATAGACAATATCAGTACTCTACAACAATTAATAGAGAAAATACCGGAAAGGAATTTGAGTACACACCTGATGTTCATTGATCTGGAAAATCCTACGATAATGTGCCCGTTAATAAAATGTTCGAAGTACTACATGAGACTAACATTAACAAATACTACATTAGAGCCATTAAAACGCTATATATAAACTCTATCAAATTAAGTAACAAAATATCCGCGGCGTTTAAAGTTAACAGGGGGTAACAAGGATGTAGTCTATCTCCGACCATTTTCAAAGTATATCTACAAAAAGCCCTGCGCACCTGGATGAAAAAATGTCATAGAATGGGAATTGAAGTTGGAAATACCTGTTTATATACACTACTGTTTGCGGATGATCAAGTACTGATAGCAAACGACGAAGAAGAGATTATGTACATGACAAGAAAACTGATTGAGGAATACTGCAAATGGGGCTGAACAATATCAGTAAAACCGAATACATAGTTATCGGAGAAAAACTCAATGATCTTCAAGTCAACAACGATATTATAAAAAGCACTAATGAATTCAAGTACTTGGGAACATACATATCTTCTAAAGCTTCAACGCCAAAAGATATCCAAAACAGGATTGTTCAGCGGAAAACGGCAATTCAGAACATGAACTCAATTCTATGGTCCTCGAAAATTCACATTAATATAACAGTCCAGTTATACCGTACTATCGCGGAACCAGAGTGCTGGCAACAAACATCAAAAATAAAGAACTAGCTTAAAGTAGTAAACATGGACTTTTTACGCCGATCGTGTAGAATATCCAGGTTAGACCATATCCGAAATTACGATATTAAGTAAAGGGCGCATGTAGAACATACCATTATGGATCGGCTAGAAAGTCGACATCTAATATGGTACGGCCATGTGATGAGAATGAGTAGTGAAAAATGGCCAGGAAGAATGATCTCTTACATCCCAACTAACAGAAGGAAGAAGAGAAGGCCAAGTACATCACTGAGAAACGGAAGAGAAGAAACCATGAGGAAAAGGGGCAATGATAGTAGGAGATTGGGAAAATTGAAGAGAATGGAGATTGAAGTACGGGAAGCGGCAGTAGCCGTAGGACCTCGATGTCAGTAGCATTTTGTTACATTTTCATTAATTTCAATTAATATCATTCTTCTTCTTGTTTCGAATAGGCCTACTTTGGACCACGCTTGTTCAACTGTTGGGCTTTGATCTTTGCCCAGTATTGTCGCATTTTCTGCCGGTGTAACTCCTTTCTCTCTTCTGTCCTATCTAGGTACCCCCTATCCTTCTGAATTTTTCCTGAAATTCACGGACTTCCTTTAGGGTGCGTCTTACAGACTGTCTGTTTTGGAGATCTGTTATTCCCAGTTCTTTAATATTATTCTCTTCTCGGTTTCTGTCAACCAAGTGGTATGAACCTTCTTCTTTTGCCAGAAGGCGAACAGGCGGTTGGTTAGTCGGTTTGGAGGCCATCTTGCAACGTGGCCATAGAAAACTACCCTTCTTTTCCTTGCACAGTCAGAGAGCCTCTCAATATGTCCATAGAGCTCAGTTATGTTATGTCGTCTTCGGAATTGCCCAGCTTCCTTTACCGGGCCTAGAATCTTCCTGAGGATTCTCCTCTCTCTGATTTCCAATTTCTCTACCAGACTTCTTCGGTTCAAGGAAGACACTCCATGGCATACAGGAATATTACAATTAATATAATTATTATATCTATATTTTATTCTATACATCATGTTACATGCAATTTCGGTCTTTCTATTTATTTAATGCTTTTCTGCTTGTAATTATATTAGTGAATCGATTGTAATTATGTTATATAAGTTCAATAAATCAGAATGAGCCGGAAATAATTTACCTCGGGCAATCTCTCTGGATATAATTACTTTGATGTTTTTAAGTTGTATACCTAACGTTATTTTATAATTTCATATATTTTCAAACTTTTTAGTTAATTATCTTTTGCATAAACAAATAAAAAAACTAATTTTGTTCTTAAAGAACAATTGTCTTGTATGAATAGTCTGATAGAGATCTGATCTTCTCTGCCTAGTCTTCTAGGTCTTGCCTCGTCGGTCAGGGTTTTAGCGGTCTGGAGATATTGTTGCATAGTATGTATCAACTAATCTAGTCGAGTTCTACGTGTAAAGTTTTTGCATTATACATTTGCATATTTTCCATTCTATTCACTCTAGTTATATGAATGTACTTGCTCTTCTGTCTATTCATTAAAATATAATAATAATCTTTTATGCGAGCCTGTAACGGAGTGTTATCTTGTTCTCGAAAAGTTATTGAAACTAGAAACTTTCTTAATTAAAATCCATCTGTTTCAGCAAAACTTTCAGAACAAATAAAATCCACACAATTAAATACGTACAGTTTTATTACGGACAGGTCTATCCCGCAGGACCATATATTCCCTGTTTTATAGATTTTTTTTATTATATAGTCGACGTATATTTATACATTTGTTATAGCGGCAAATTGTACCCTAAGGGTTCTCTACAATCAGAATTTTTTGGTTGTACTTTGTGTCCCTATTTTTATTATCATTGGATTTTTTTTATTTAAAAAGGAAATATAAAACTTGTATTATTTTCAATTCGTATTGCCTCATATTTGTGTCAGTTTATCGGTATTTTACAACACGATTTCGCTCTAGCGGGTCATTTCACATCAACTCAACACAGGGTCTAAACCTCACCATCTAAGATTTTCTTGAAATTGGGCAAAGGTGTAGTATTGGTATCTTCTTCGCACGTCGTCTCCTTCCGAAAGTTGGCGATCCAATTGACTATTATAGTTCTTGACACGGATGCTCAGTAGACATCAGTGGTCGTACAGTTACACCGACGGCGTGGGTCTTTCTGAAAAGCTGAAACGGAGCAGCTTTCGAGAGAGAAAAAAGAGGTAATCGAAGTACGTTTGTTCATGATCCACCTCTTGCCTCTGATGTCTAGAAAGCATTTTCTCAGAGCAATATGAAAGTTTGAACTTTAACATATAGAAAATTGCTCTGTTTTTGTGGGGTTGAAGATTGCCACGGATTTTGCTCTTTGTACATACAGTGATGGAGTATCTGGCATATTGAGAAGATTTAGAGCTTTGGAAAAGCTTTTGTTGTAATGTGCGACCTAAACGCGAAAATAGCAGAGGGAGAGGTAGCTGGAACTGTCGGCAAATTCGAATTAGGAAACCGCAACGACAGTGGAGATAGACTCTATGAATTATGCCAAAAAGAAGGAATTATAATATTTTATAATAAATTACACGTGGAAAGCACCATCAGACGCAATATCAGACATTGTTAGAAATCAGATCGACTACATAATGATTCGCAGGAGATTCAGAAACACCAAGTCAGTCAAAACATTTCCGGGGGCGGACATAAGATCTGACCATAACCCGGTAGTTGCCACGTTACATGTACGATTGAAAAGAACCATACCTAGTACTTCCAAGGAAATGATGGATCCTAAAAAGCTGAGACAGCGCTGTATGTGAAAAGCTTAAAAGAGACATAAACAACAAGATGAAACAACTAGAAGATAGAAGAATCAACCAATACACTCAAAACACTCAGAGCAGCACCGTGGATAAACGGTGGTAGAACATAAGACACTAAAAAAGGTAGGGATTGAAGAACTAAAACATTCAAGAAAAAGAGACAAATAATGGTTGACACAGGAGATATTGGACGTGATGAGTCTGCGCCGGCAATCCAAAGACAATGATACGCGTACCTACAAAAGGATAAACAACGACATCACAAAGAAAATAAGAAGAGGCAAAGAAGAATGATGGTTGGCAGACAAATGTCGAGAAATCGAAGAATTCGAGAACAAATATGATTTATTCAATATGCACAAAAATCACTGTTCTCGCTCGACCCATCGCAGCGAGCAGATGTGTGCCAGTGCGCTACGCCCGTCACAGTTACAGGCCACGTCAAACCATAACGTTACAAACGCCAAAAATATAAATACTATAAGCCATATACCAATACCAAAATCCTGCGATGGATGGCGACCCCGTACTGGAGATAGTGGAAAACAGTAACAAAACTCCTCCCGATAAAAGTGATGATATGCGCATAACGCTATCACGTAACCAGCCTGGCCAGTCACCAGCTTGGCAACTCGTTAATCCTAGAAAGAGAGCAAGGAGGGCTAACAGTAATATAAACAGTGACAGCGAACTACCGCAAGGCACATCTAATAATAACAAGATTCCCTGTGCTCGCTGTCAGCCAAAACCCACCGACCACAAGCCATGCTGTAAATGGAAATACTGATCAAACAATAGAGCTTGATAGAGAACCCAAACCACCTATATTTGTAACAGGCGTTAAATCTATAGCTCATCTGTCAACAATTGAAGAAGTCATCGGGAAAGGTGACCACACTCACAAAACTATCAGCGGCAGTGGCCAACTGAAGATAATGGCTAAAACTGCAGAGGCATACCGGAAAATTGTCCACAAACTCGACGAAGTAAGTGCCTACTTTCACACATATCAATTAAAACAGCAACGAGCATACAGAGTGGTTATCAGATCACTGCATCCATCCATCCCGCCAGAGGATATCAAGGTCGCAATAGAAGAGCTCGGACAGAGCTCTTACAGCATTAAAAAGAGTGGCAAACGTTCGACACAGAAAACCAAAGAACCTCTGCCCAATTATTTTTTGTGGATCTCGAACCAAACACAAACAATAAGGAAATTTTCAAAATCGACCTATTACTGAATGCGAAGGTTCAAATTGAACCGCCAAGAAACGTAATAACAATCGTCCAGTGTACCAGATGCCAGAGGTATGGTCACACCAAGACCTACTGCCGTAGCCAATTTCGGTGTGTCAAATGCGGCGGCGAACATAACACCGCTAACTGCACGAAAAGTAAAGAAACCCCTGCCAAATGCGTGCTGTGTGGAGGAGACCACCCAGCCAATAACAAGGGATGAAAAATATACCAAGAAATACGACTAAAAAGAAACACAACCCAAAAACCCCACTGGCACAGACCAACAACCTCAGGAGAAGTCCCAGTGGAAACACGGTCAGCTGATGTAATTCCGTCTTCCAGTATGACACACTTAAGGGACAACGTCAGTTTTGCTCAAGCCACTAGAATGACCAAAAACTCCCAATCGGACCACTTCGCAGATGGTAACCCTGATATAATATCTAAACACGACAAATCGTTTCAAGAATTTAAAACAGTCCTAATGCAATAAAACGAACTACTAAACATGCTAAAACTACTCACGGCAGTATTAACCAAGTTCACGGAAAAATGAATCAATTTTATAGAATGGCTCTCTGTAATGCGAAACACTACCAGGAACTTACTTCATTTATACATATAAATAAACTGAATATTATCATAATCTCAGAAACACACTTCACAGACAAGAGCTACCTCAAAATTCAAGGATACAATATATACTCCACAAAACATCCTAACGGCACCGCAAGCGGAGGCACTGCAATCACAATAAAAAAAACTCGATCAAACACCACGAGCTTGCTGTATACGAAAAAGACTACTTGCAGGCCACTAGTATCATGGTGGAAGACTGGAAGTACGGTCCTCTAGTCCTGTCAGCAACATGTTGTCCTCCAAGACACTCAATCAATAAAGACAAATTCATGGAATATCTCTGTACACTAGGGCACCGATTCATTGTTGGGATCGATTTTAACGCGAAACATCCGTGGTGGGGATCCAGACTCACTACCGCTAGAGGGAGAGAACTCCAAAAAACAATGACCGATATGCAGTATATCCAGTTATCAGCAGGGCAACCAGCCAACAGGGCAATCAGACGTACTAGACGTTTTTGTTACTAAAGGCATAAACAAAATATACACAAACGTGGAACCTAGCCTTGACCTCTCAGCTGACCAAACCCCGGTAATACTAACACTCAGCACTGGAATCATCACTACAGAAGGAATCCCAACTTTGTACAACAAAAAAGCTGACTGGAATGTCTTTCGAGATAAAATTAGTCATGGAATTGACCTAAAAATACCATTGAGAAACAAAGAAGACCTAGAAGACGCCTCAGAACGTATTATAAAACTAATACAAAACTCAGCTTTGGATTCCAATCCCCAATTCAGTGACAAAGGAATAATTAATAACTATCTAAAACAAATAAATAACAAAATCACTGAAAAAAGGAGACTACGTAGGGTATGGCAATTGAGTCGACATCCCGACGACAAAACTAGGCTAAACAGAGCTGCGCGAAAATTAAAAGAACTTATTAGTGACTTTAATAACACTACGCTATATTGATTTTTGGCCAAATGGCGCCCTTCTAAAGTGAAAAGTGAAAAACTTGCCTGAAAAATTGTCAGATAATTGTTAATAACAAATGAACCATAGACAATGTATATTTCAAGATATTTTCAAAATTTCAAGTTAATCGGTTGAAAATTGCTTGAGTTACTAGTCCGGCCAACTTGAAAAATACAGTATTGAGATAAACGCGTTTAAAGTTTTGAGTAGTAGAAAATCATGAATAATTTCACAATACCTTTAATCTGCGATGCCTGCACCATACAATTGGCCTTCCAGATTATCTTCCTGCTCTTGCATTTCTTTTCTGTTTGATCTTGAAGCGATTCTTGCCTCTTTTACCCGGTCGGACAGCGATCTTTCTGCAAGCTTTATGCGCTGTTTGTCGATCTCCAGGCACATTTCGTAGCTGTTCGGGCCAATTTCCAAGTTCATTGCTTTGATTATGTGCAAAATTGAAACAAACCCGTCATTGAACACACAAACTGCAATATCCGTGGCTACATCCAAGATTGTTATACCACTCGAAATGGATTTCGGGGCCAATGCCCACACAGTGGAATTGAAGCTTTCATTATTGTTTTGTGTGTAACCACCGATGCACCGAGTTAGAAGATCTTCACTGGTCAGTTCTTCATAGATTGGTTTGATAGCTTCATATACTTCAATTGCAAGAGCTGGCTTATGTTCGTACTCAACCAAAGTATTTGTAGCTTTAGCGCGTTGCCATGAGCACCATGAATCCTCTCCAATAGGACATTTGTCGTGCTGCGGTTTATCATCAGTAGATAATTTGTGATCCAGTGTAGCCCATATACTGCTTCTCATGTTCTTAACTGAAGCACTGTTTCTACGAATCGCTAATCCATAATAAATAGATAGATCGTCTATAAGTTTCCCAGTCAATTTGCCCCTTCTACCGAGACCTTTTGTCTTCTTTTTCAAATTACGTAGTCGGGTGCCCATTCGCTTTTGCACGTGATCTATGCACTCTTTTTTGAGTACTGTGAAATCCTCATACGGCTTAGCATCTGTAATGGCTTTGAAAGTCTTAGAATCACCGTCACCAATGTAGTGAGTATATTTGAGCTGGCGCAAAAGTTTCAGAGCAGCAAAACATCTCAACAACTGAATCGACTTCCATTTTTCCTGCCGATCCATTGTGATACACAGCGCATTCTTCTGCATGATCTTCTGCCCACTGCACATATTCTTCGGTATCTTTTTTTTTAGCCCAATATTCACACGCCTTACAGTTTTTTGATTTCACTACACAATCAACGATTTTTCCACCGTTATAGCCAATAAGAGTCGTTATCCCATACAAAGACGTAAATCCAGGTTTTCTCAACGAGCTATCGCCTGATACTACAATTCCATTTTCTCCATTTTCAATAGATACGGTTTTCTCTTCTTCCGCAGCTCTCATCATACTGTTCTTGCAAACTAGATTGGTTGCAGAGCTCATTTTTTTGACAATCTTATCGTAGAATGAGTGAAAGGTAGGCCGAGGTAATTCCATTAATGCACAGAATTTTCTTATTCCGTGCCAACCAACTCCAAGCAATCGCATGGCAATTATGATTCTACGATTGATTTCGTAGCCTTTCTCAACAAGTGGACAACTCGGTATCTCAGTCTTTTCACAATTCTCACAGGACACTACTAGTTTGAATCCCAAACCACGCTTACTGCTTTCAGTACATTTCACTTCCGATTGGCATATCTTACAAACGACAGGGTTCGAAATAGCTGAAAATAATGCGATAAAGTTAATTATACGATATCCAAACGCTGGATCCACTTCAATATCATATAAATATTCCGATTGCTGTAGTTTTTTTGCCGATATAATGGCATTCAAGTCGTCTGGGGCTTCTAGCTCATGGCGATTCAATGGTCTTCTTCGAGATATTTTTGGTCTCTTTCTATTGCAAAACGACGTTTTTGTTCCTTTCTTCGCACTGTACACTACTTTATCACTCATTGTAAAAACTCAATAATTATACAGGGAAAAAGAAATGGAAGTACACAGAAATATCGAGGAAAACAAGTGTTCGTCGACTAGCGTCCTTCTCAAATGCTTGGCTGTGCCCAACTAACTAAAAGAGACGTTCGACAAGGATAAACTCGTCTAGACTAGTCAGGAAATAAATATTTTCAATAACATCTGCCGTATACCTGCTCTAGTCCCCTAACGTACCTTCCCCCTAGCGCTCACAAAAGGAGCTCGCTGCGGACCAGATGGCCTTGTACTAAAATTCGAAAACCGAGTACCTAAAGGTTTTTCCAGGCCTTAATCTTCTGAGATATCATTTTTGAGGTCCTAAGGGACCATTTGGAATTAAAAAAATAATAATTTTTCGAAAATTCTAGGGTGGCCTAAGGCCTTAAAGTATGGCACACCGGCCTATTTAACAAAATAAAAATGCACTTTCTGCAATACTATCTGCTTTTAAAATCATACTTAGACAATAGGCAATTTCAAGTAAGGCATGGTCAAGAAGTATCCAAGCTCTATCCCATCAAGTCTGTAATACCACAAGGAAGTGTTCTTGGTCCTGTACTGTATACGCTGTATACAGCAGATCTGCCTGTAAGAAACAACACGAATGTAGCAACGTTTGCCGACGATACGGCAGTACTAGCTGTGCACGAGGACCCATAAGTGGCTTCGAAAATACTCCAAAAGGGACTCAAATACATTGAAAATTGGCTCGACCAATGGCTAATAAAAACAAGTAATACTAAGTCTGTGCACCCAACATTCACCATGAGATGAGGGAACTGTCCAACTGTAAAGTTATACGGCCAGCCTTTTCCAAGTGTTGACAACGTGAGGTACCTTGGATTGCACCTGAACAGGAGGCTGACATGGTCCAAGCACATCAAGACAAAAGGGAAAGAACTAGATCTTAAGCTCCGCAAAATGTACTGGCTCATTGGCAGGCGGTCCAAACTCACTCTGCATAATAAAATTATTATCCACAAATCCATTATAAAACTTGTGTGGACATGTGGTATACGGTTATGGGGAACTGCCAGCAACTCAAACCTGAATATCATACAATGATTCCAGTCTAAAACTCTTAGACTCTTATTGCACGCCCCATGGTATATCTCTAATACTGCGATACACAGAGATCTCAACATTCGCACCATTAAAGAAGAAATCCAACTACTTTGCGAGGGATACGAAATAAGACTCGCAAACCAACTGGCCTCAAGCTTACTGGATAGGAACCTGGTAACCAAGAGGTTGAAAAGGTTCAAGCCACTGGATCTACTGGAACGCTTGTGAGTTTAACCACCATCCTACACTGAAGTCATAAACAGAGAATTGTGCATCGGTGGATATCACTCTGGACAGAAGAAAGAACTCGCCATAAAAATCATTTATTGTTAACTGTGTAACGGATTATGATTATGCGTACTCAAAACAGAAATATGCACAAAAAGATAAATGAACTGTCTGAAAGGACTAAAACCTGCCAACCTGATATACTACTAAACAAACGGCAATCTGATTATAGAACCAACAGAAAAATTAGCAAGATGGTGCGAATATATTTTAGAGCTATCCAACGATAATCGAACAACAATGACACAATCAGAAAATACAGCAATTCAAAATCCGGAAAAATAACTGTTATTGACGAGATACCAGCTAAGTTGATAAGACTTAGCTTATTTACTAAGATTCCATTGACGATCTACTGAATCTGTTTAATAACATATACGACACGGGTGTTATTCTAAAAGAATGGCTAACCTCAACATTCGTGACACTTCCCAAAAAGAACGGAGCCAAAGAATGTCCAGGCCACAGGATTATTGCCCTGATGAACCACACCTTGAAGATCTTCCAAAAGGCAATATACAACCGAATATACAAAAAACTAGAAGAAGACATTATCGACAGATTCAGATGGGTTTTTAGGGAAAGGTATGGGAACTAGAGAAGCACTTTTTGGATTGAATGTGTTGCGAAAAAGATGTCTACACATGAACCACGAAATGTACATCTGCTACATCGACTTCCAGAAAGCTTTTGACAGGGTCCAGCATACCAGACTACTAGAGATACAAAAGAGGAAAAACAACGATAGAGATATAAGAATAATCTCTAACCTCTACTGGAACCAAACAGCTAAGGTGAATGTCGGAAAAGACTAAGCGAAGAGGTTAAAATATGCCGTGGGGTAAGGCAGGGATGTATACTGTCGCCTCTCTTATTCAATGTATATAGTTAATGTATCTTCGAAGAGGCATTGTCAGGAAAGATTAGAGGCATCGTCATAAATGGCCAGACAATTAACAACAGACGATATGCCGATGACACTAACATTATTACTTTGAACATAGAAGACCTACAGCGCCTAGTCGAATCAGTAAACACTCACTGTAAAAGGTATGGACTGGACATAAACACAAAGAAGACAAAAGCTATGGTTACTACAAAGTACCCAAATATTAATTATAATCGACCACCATAGCCAGTAACAACGAAACCATAGAATGGGTATCATCCCACAAGTACACTGGGAACATGTGTAATAGATAATGCAGAGCAAACCAACTGCAGAATAGAACTCGCCCATAGTGCTTTCTAAAATAGGGAAAAATCTGTAACTACAGCATTAAATTAGAGATTAGAAACCTAATGCTAAAGTGCTACTACATCTTTCCTCCCCTGCTGTATGGAATGGAGGTCTGGGCATTAAAGGTGGAAAACATAAAAAAGCTATGTGTGGTGTTACAGGAGAATAGGTAACTACAGCATAAAATTAGAGATTAGAAACCGAATGCTAACCGAATGCTACCAAACCGAAAGTGCTACATCTTAAAACTTCAAATTTTATGGACTGACAAAATTACCAACGAAGTAATACTGCACAGAGTGCATAAAACCATTAAAAAAAGAAAACTTGAGTATCTGTGACACATTCTAAGAGGAGAAAGATACAACATCCTCAAACTAATTATCCAGGGTAAAATTAGAGAAAAAGGAACTGTTGGCAGAAGGAGGATATCGTGGCAACCTGAGAGAGTGGTTTGTGTGTACGTCTGCCGAGCTGTTCGGGGCGGCTGTCAACAAGATACGTGTCGTTATGATGGTTTCCAATCTCCGATAGTAGGGAACTTGAGGAAGAAGAAGAGCTTTGGATGTATTAGTCAGAGAACAGACAGCTTCTGGACGTAGTGCTGCACAGACAACTAAAGAGGGCAATTGAGCTAAAAAGAAAGGTATCTTCACGATCGAAATAGCACGGACGGAGGTTGAAATTTAGTGTTACTTTTAAATCATTTTGCTGATTAAAATTGATATTTATGGGATTAAGGGCTAATATCTATGGGATTTATTATCTAAGGATTGAAAAGTCGAATCCTCAGTTAAGTCGTCGCAGAACTATCTGGAATGTAATATTATCTGTCTGTTTATCGGATGAATAAAAATTTAAAATTTTTCAATCGTATAATTTCTAGCAATTAGCAATCAGTGGTGTATACTAGCGAACTTCAGACTGATCATGTGCAAGCGAGATGCAGAGATACAGTCAAGGTGTTAGACAAGAATAGCAACAAAACGTCTATTTAACATATTTACGCCGAAGGCCGGCGTGGTTTAGAGGCAAGGCTCTAGACTACAAATCTAGCGATCGTGGGTTCGATCCTCACACCAAGCCAAATTTATCATAGATTTCACGATATTCGTCGATTGCTAGGTCGCCAATTGTTTCAAATACATCCATCATAATAAATCGACGTAGGTATGCAACTACAGTGATACCTCGAGATACGAGTTTAATTCGTTCCGTAACCTTGCTCGTATGTCAATTTGCTCGTATCTCAAAGCAATTTTCCCCATTTAAATTAATTGAAATTCCTTTGTTACCCCAATGTTACCGTAATTGTTTTTGTTACGTGTTTTTGAATAAGAAAAATCTATTTATAAATGACAAATATTGTATAAAAACATAATAAAAGAAAATGTAAATCAAAAAAACTGGTATTATAAGTAAGTTGTGTGTAAGTTACGCTTACTGAATGCTACTGTATGCTAAATCTTAGTCACTGTTTTTCTGTTCAATGCTCTTTGCCTTTTTCGCCGGATTAAAAAAAAAACTGTCCGAGGAAGTTTGTTTTTTCCTCCCTTTCAGAATGAGTTAAAATTAGTTATTTAATTATGAGTTAAAAGTTAAAATGAGTTAGGCAGTTAGAAAATAAGTGTCATTAAATAGCTCTGATGTACGACCAGCTGCAACTTTTTCGGGGTGTTTCTTTTCCACGAACTGTGAAACTCTCTCCCACATTCAAAAGGTCTCTTTTATCTTTTATCAATTGTAAAGATAACCTTCTCTACCTCTGGCTCTTCCTCGAAACCAGTTTTTTTGCAGAACCCTCAAATGCTGCTGCGACTGTAACTCTTGTAATTCCTCGGTTATCAGTTCATGAGAGTGCTCCTCGACGAGCTCGTTCACGTCTCTCTCATCCATCACCAGGCCTATGTATTTTCCCAGAGACACAATCTCCTCCACCATTGGCACTTCAGTTTCGAATCCTTCGAAGTTTCTTTTGGCTACAGACTCAGGCCACAACTTCTTCCACGCAGAGGTCCTTGTTGTAACACTCATGCGCGCCTGATCAATAATTCTGAGGCATATCACGATGATAAAATGGTCAATCCCGTACTTTCGAAGGGTGAGGTTTGAGTTCTCAGTCACTTCATAGCAGCGCCGGAACAGGTGCTTACTGTACAGCTTTTTAAAATTAGAAATCACCTGCTGATCCATAGGCTGCTGGATAGGAGTGGTGTTAGGTGGTAGGAAGCTTTATAAACTTGAACTCTTCGAGGATGTCATCTTCGAGGTTCGGTGGGTGAGCACAAGCATTGGCGAGGACGAGAAGGGCTTGCATGGGTAGGTTGTTTTCATGTAAATATTTATTAACAGAAGGGCCAGAAACCAGGTTTACCCACAGCACAAAGAACTGCCTTATGACCCATGCTTTCGGGTTTGCCCACCACATAACTTGCAGTTTTTCTTTGTGACTTAAAGGCTAAAGATCTTATGTGACTTAAAGGCTCTGGGGTTTTCCGAATGGTGTATAAGCAGAGGCTTTATCTTGCAGTCGCCACTCGCATTGGCGCACAGTGCGAGAGTTAGTCTGTCCTTCAAGGGTTTGTGGCCTGGCATTGCCCTCTCTCTGCCATTATTTAAGGTATCTTCGTCCAGAAAAGCCCTGTTTCGTCACAGTTGAAGACTTCTTGGGGGATGTATCGATTGGCTTCTATCAATTCGGAAAAAGTTTTCAGATAAT
This sequence comes from Phosphuga atrata, assembly GCA_944588485.1. Lineage (NCBI taxonomy): Eukaryota > Metazoa > Arthropoda > Insecta > Coleoptera > Silphidae > Phosphuga > Phosphuga atrata. The sequence goes on along the minus strand of OX155903.1, from coordinate 7,942,232 downwards.
CCTCAGCTGCCTTCACATCCGAACTTGCTGCCTCGCATGCCTGACAACGGAGTGAATGCCGGTCCTTTTCCTAAAGTTGTCAAACCAGCCTCGATTGGCTTTGAACGAGTCTTCCGATCCCTCGTCCGTGGAAGTGCGCGTGGTCTGATTCAGCAAATCACCGTAAATCGCTCGTGTGTTCTCGCATATGACGCCCTGTGTTAAGGTATCGCCTTTAAGCTGCTTCTCCGTCACCCAAACCATCAGCAGTTTCTCCATCTGGTTCTCAAACTGGTGGGCCGTGTGCAGGTATCTCAAATTTCGCTCGTATTTCAAAACAAAATTCCGCTCGCTCGACAGCACGTATCTCAAGTAACTCGCATATTAGGGCACTCGTATCTCGAGGTACCACTGTATGTCGTTTTACCAAAATACACAAAACGAAAAGAAACTGTCAAACATAACCCAAATCATGACACTTATCGGAGGGATAAAACCCTAACTACCGCTTAAAGTATCTGATAACTTTATTCCTCCGTTCGAGGCTTTATTCGACAGTTAACGACTATCTGACCATTGAAAAACCAAGAATATTAATATTCATCGAATAAAGCTTATCTGGTTGTTTATCTGATTGAAAAATCGGCCCTTAGTCGATACCAGTTCGTATTGCATGGAGCATCGACGAAACATTCTCAAAATGATTTAAAAGCGGAACCAAACTTTTACCGCGATTTACCCCGAACTATGTTTTTCGGAATGGTGAACACGATATCTCGAAAACCGCTCCAACGGTTTGGATAAAAATTTAAACTAATTGTAAGGTACACAGAAAAATTATGCGATTCTTAAAAGAAAAAGATAAAAAATTCTTTTGATCGAAAAAAAAATGCAAATTTAATTCTACTAAAAAAAAGTATTAATTTAATTTACCAAACTCTGTTCCCAATACATTTTAGTAAATATATTAGAGATATAAAACCCTTTTCTGTTTCGAATGAGTCTATCACCTGGAATCATGCTTAATACCTACATACTTAATCTTTTTCACCGCTTAATGTTGCACCACGCGCAGCACGTGAATGGAAATGCTGGGATTTTTTTACCAAAATAAAAAACAAAAGCTTGCCTGAAACTAGACAGGAACAAGCATAGAATTCTGGCAGGAATCCCGACGGGACAATGCCGACTTAGAAAACACCTCGAGGTTCTAGGCCTAGAGGAGGATCACATATGATTCAGCAGAGGAAACTCCCATACATTTACTCAAAGACTGCAGATCACTGCTCCGTAAGAGACAAATGTACCTTGGGGCCCACTGCTTCAACGCAGAGGAGTTGCACTCCTTGAATCCCAATCATATCCTGAAATTCCTAAAGGAATCAGGACTAGATCTCTAAATGGCTCTCTAAATGGATAAGTATAGCAACGATTAGACTAAGAGGGTAGGTACAATAGATATTTGAAAGTCCCAGTACAAGTTGCCACCGAAATCTACAATCTACATGGCGGCACGTTATTGTTGATTACAGGGGCGCGTTTACTTTTCTTGTGGCCCTAGGCGCAAGGTGACTATGTGGCTCTAATCTAGGGAGGCCCTAGTCTACGTAAGAGTATTTTACGATGCGTGTATCGTACAAAGTTTTACCTACAATATAAATTAATAATTTACTTAGATTTATAAAAATAGTAATAATTTGATAATAAATATTGTTATGACTTTTAATAAATTAATCAATGAAACGTAAGCATTTCAATCGAGAATTATTAAAACATTTTTTCTATTTTGCGTCTGTAATGGACTCATAACAGCACTCATATGCGTGCGGTTATGGCTCGCCGAGTGCTGTTATGCGTTAATTTTTTCAAGGTTGGCACTGAGCTGTCAGTGTCAAATTTTCGAAGAGATAGTTTTGAGATTATGTGATGTGTGGAAATCGCGAATAGACAAATTTAATTAATTAATGGTAATAAACGATATAACACATATTTAATTTAAATTCTGTCCATCAATGGTACTATCATTAAAAATGTTTATAGTGACATTGGATGTTTCTTGTCCATTAGAAAACTCATCGCTACGCCCGTCGTTTTCTAAACTTGGACGACCTGGTGGAAGGGACATGAACTACATTCTTTGGGTTTGAATCCTCTGTAAGATTCTGTGGTGTCCTTTAGTAAAAACAGTCAAGCGATTAATTTTCAATAACAATACAAAAAATAACAACAATGAAATAATAATTATTTAGTTCCTTTTCTGAATATTTACTATTAACCACCACGTTGTCACTTGTCACCGGATACCGACAAAAGTTGGTTTGACCTTGCTTAGTTGGAAATGTGTGGCCCCCTGAAATCGGAGGCCCTAGGGGCGCGCCTAGTGCGCCTATGCCTCAAAGCGCCGCTGGTTGATTACTAGTTAATAAATGAAGCTAACTGGATTTTTTTTGACTGTAGGAGAAGTTGACAAACGGAGGCTTCGAATGAAAACAGACTATCTTCATTTATTACTTCAGAAATAATGTTGAAAGAAAGGCATGTTTTTCAGGTCTCAATGTTAACTATTTGCTTTAAGATTATCAGCAGAATTATTTTTAACAGGCTTTTGAATCCATAGAGAAGATAATAAACTTGTCCTCAAACTGTTTGTGTGCTATAATGTTTCACAATATAAGTTTTCGAAATCATTGATTTAGTCTGCTTCAGAAACTATCGCACAATCATTAATACCCAATTTTGCTTTACTTCCTTTATCATGTTCATAAAATAAACGTACGAAATCCAACTGTCTGTATTGGCAAGTTTTTCTGTCTCTATTGGCAAATTGAGTGCCAAAATTAAATGATTGAAATTTTAATAAAGCGTAACGTACAAACTTAAAACAAACGGAACACAGCCCGAATATATTCAGCCTTTCCGGAGCTCTATGACAATAATTGAGTCTTTCTAGGACTACCAAAACAAATCTCACATGAAATTTGTAAATTATTTTATAGCTTTCAGTCTACTTTCGTGGCACTCAACAAAAACAATAAAAATAACATTGTTTTTAAGATCATGTCTTTCCGATACCTTAACAATAAGTGGTTGTTAAGCCATCTGTAGACGCGTTTCGAGATTTATCTCTCATCGCTACAGCTTTGCTTTTTTGAACGACAATTTGTAAACCACTTACTTGAAACCCATGTGGATGATTAGGGTTAGATATTTTTAACTTGACATTTCGTGGGAGAGACATGAACTTAGCAGGTTTTTGATTTAAATGATAAATTTAGAATTGGTAAAACCATGCAACATTATAGAAAATCATATAAACTTAATATGGTTGGAACACAGCCTGAATATATAAATATATTCGACCTTTCCGGAGCTCTATAACACTAATGAGTCTTTTTAGGACTACCAAAAACAAATCTCTCTCACGATTCATGTCTCTCATCACGTCTCTCAGTTCATGTCTCTCTCACGATTTCATTTAATTAAAAATTTACTGTTATGTCTTCTTTGGAATGAAATCCACTATAATCAGGCGCCTTTGTGTTGGTTTTAAACTTGTCACCCTCACGCGGCAGCCCTAATTAAATCATCTGTATATTTTTAGAATCGGGCGATATACCAGGCATCGGGCAATACGATGACTTCCACACGATCGATTGGCAGCGAGAAATTGCGAGAGATCGAATGCGACATCGACGCATCATCAAGAAGAAACAAGATTCGATTTGGAGCCTAATCGAGGGAGCACACGACGCCTGGTCGGGATGGCTCTGCGTCCTTCTAGTCGGACTCGTCACCGGCGTAATCGCCGGCGTCATAGACATCGGCGCTAGCTGGATGACCGATCTAAAGTTCGGCATTTGTCCGCAGGCCTTCTGGTTAAATCAGGAACAATGCTGTTGGTCTGTTAATGAGACTAGTTTTGATGTTGGTAACTGCTCACAGGTAAATTTTATAGCAAAACAATTATAGTTAAACCAAACTTTGTTTATATTCAACTTTTTGTATTGACAATAGAAATGTGTTACTGTAACGGCATTCTTTAGTTCTCTAGATGTTTGAAGCTAATTCGTGTAGACTATATACTAGATAGATTAGTTTTATTTAAACTGCACATTCAGCTGTTTATTCTATTAAATAAAGTCGAAAACTAGAGTAGTCTAACTAGTATATTAAGTTAGTTATAATGAAATTAGTGAAAGTATAGCAATTAGTTTAGTCTGCTTCTGAAACCAAAATCTGCAAGGTATAATTTAGGTTGTATATTAGATTACTTATTTTAGCCTTTACTACTTACTAGATACTCTAATGATCTAGATTTGGGTGAAATTAACTGGTAACTTGGTGAAATAATAAGGAAATAGAATTAGCTTCCAGATTTTGGAACATGTGATCTAAGAACTACATGCTATAGATCAGGGCTGGTCAAAACGCACTTTCATTACCGCATTTACATTTTTTACATTTTCGGCCTTCAACTTCTCCTCAACAGTATCGACCTCCTTCAACTCGTCTATAATCTTCTCTTCTGGACGCTTCGTAAAGTTCCGTCTGTCTGTCAAAGTTTTGGGTCAGATTTGTCGTAGACACTCGGTTTTGTTGGCTCTGCTTTCCTCGAAGTCTTCCGATTTCCTCAACGTTTCCAGCTTAGTGGAGTGTGGTCTTGAACCTTTCCAAAACCTCGGATAGTTGGTTGCTGGTCGAGGCCGAACACAACCTCGCTTTGATATTTTCCACTGGTGATTTCATCAACGGGGAGAAACTTACTTCATTTCTTGTACAAATCGGATCCAATTTAACATTGGAAGAAACTGTCTCTGTGTCTTCCTCATCCCTGCTGTCTATACTCTCCTGACTAAGACTAACCATCGACATACTTTTCCTATTCTTCGGACTCGTACCAAACCTCTTCTTCGACGACTTCTGACCTGTTTTATCCTCTAGTGATAATCTATCAACCTCCATCAAAGCCTGCCCGAGCTCCTTCTTCAGCTCTTTGTTCTTCAACTTCTGCTTCAAATTCTTCGCGTCCAACACGTGTTTCCGCTTCAAGACGTCGATCTCGCCGTCGTTCTTCTTCCAAAATTCGCCCAAACGCTTGTCACTGGACTGTGTGATCAGATGCTTCAGTTGATCCTTGATGGCCGTCAGCTCCTTGTCTTTCAGTTTGATTTGGTCCGCGAGCTCCTTCACCGTCTTCTTCAGGCCGCGATTCCGCTCGACGAGCAACCGGTTCTCTGCCTCGAGCGATTTTATCAGACGAGTGAAATTTGTTTAAAGCTTTATCCTGTCTTTTTGGTAGCGTTTTTAAAGCTCGGTTTTCTTTGGCTAATTCCATTAAGTGGTAGTTGGCATCGTTCAGTTAATTCTGCAAGTTCCTGACTTTGACTAGTTGACAGACATGACAGTCATGTTGCTAAAGAATTTGCAAGCTTTTTCTTCTGCAGAAAACAGCTGGATTTCGATGAGCAAGTCGTGTCGAATCTTGGGTGCAAGAAACTTGGGTGTCCTCCTGTGGGTGCAAGTTGTGGAGGCCGAGGTTGTCTAGTCTTGACCGCGGTAATTGCTGCGGAAAGAGTGGTCAATTTCGAGATGTGAGACTGATCCTTGCTGTCGTCCAGCTGGTCCTTCAGCTTCTCCCGCTCGCCCAAATGCTTGTCCCTGGACTGTGCGATCAGATGCTTCAGCTGATAATCTGATGGCAGTCAGCTCCTCGTCTTTCAGTTTGATTTGGCCCGCGAGCTCCTTCACCGTCTTCTTCAGGCCGCGATTCCACTCGACGAGCATCCTCCTGCGATTTTATTAGACGAGGAGTATTTGTTTAAAACTTTATCCTGTCTCCTTTGTAGCATTTTTAAAGCTCGGTTTTCTTTGGCCAATTCCATTAAGTGGTACTTGGCATCGTTCAGTTGATTCTGCAAGTTCCTGACTTTGACTAGTGTTGCAGACATGACTTGCTGTCAGACGTTGTTGTGACTGCTAGATCGGATCGAGTCGGCTAAAGGATTTGCATGCTTTTTTTCTGCAGAAAACAGCTGGTATTCGACGAGCAAGTCTTATCGAAACTTTTCCTCCTGTGGGTGCAAGTTGTAGAGGCCGAGGATTTCTGCACGAAGGTTTGGGCCGGAACAGGCCCTGGCTTTTGCCTTTTGCACGGTTTTCTCGCTGTAAAATTCTAGTCAAAAATGTTTTGTAAAAGCCGTTTTGCAATGCAGAATCATTTCTTGTTTGTATCGCTGTCGATATCTACATTTTGTCTAACTACATAGTAGATAGACAACAATTAACTTAGGATTACTTAGGATACTTAGTTTATATTCATTGGCGTTGGATCCAGGTATTCGCAGTTCAGAAGATTCTGCACAGTTTTTGCGAGAACGATCTTGTTTTACCAAGTAACTTCGGACCTCTCAATATTGATTGATTAACCTATTTTGGGAAATATAAACGAATGAAATATTTTGCTTCTAAAATTAATTATATTATGAACTAAACTCACTATTAAACAAGCATTAGTATAGAAAGAACAATAATCAACATAATGTCTGTATTATGTTTCCTATTTATAACTTCTATAAACCACTTGTAGGAATGATTTATGTTTAGTTTTCTGTAATGGAATATCATTTGTTTCAGTGGTTGACGTGGGCACAAGTCTTGGGACAGTCACAAATCGGAGCAGCATCGTACATAATCTCCTATTTATTTTACATAGTATGGGCTTTATTATTTGCCGCACTGTCGGCATCCCTGGTGCGAATGTTCGCTCCTTACGCTTGTGGTAGTGGTATACCTGAGGTAAGCATTTAAAAAATAATTCAAACTCTTTGATCTGCGAGACATGATGTCTAGCACCGTTGACTAAGGGAAGATCTATAATAAAAATAGTCAAAATTTGATGATTAATCAATGAACATTTGATGGTTAATCATTGAACATTTGATGATTGATTGATTAATTTAATCGCCTGTGAAAAGCTACAAATATGCAAATATATAAGTGCTTAAGAATTTACAAATTGCACACAAGTGTATATAACAAATTTTATTAAATTTTGTTATACAACAGTATATTACGTAACGAGAATTGTAAGAAGCATATTACGTACGAGCGGAACAGTTACGTAATTCAGCGAGCACGTAATTGCCTTACAACTCGAGTTATGTACTATACTTTATCTACGACCACACTCATTTGTTTCTATTTAATAAGAAAAATATGTTTGGTGTAACTATTTTATTTCTTATTACGTACATTATTTAACATTATAATAAACAAGCAGTTGTATTTTCATATATAACTGTTACTCGACATTATTTAACTTGATAGAAATGAAAAGAAATACATTCTTAATGGTTACATACCTTATTATTTAGTACTGATTTGGGTTAAACTGGAATAAGAGTACTCATAGATATAGGCAACCCAATGTACGCAATGTCAATTTCCGTTAGTTTGAATTGTGGCATGAGGGGCGCTGAACGTATGAGCACGTTGTTGCAGCTCTCAACAAATAAACGAATCGTAAACCAAACACACGTGTGTTATCAATCCTAACTTATCATTAATCGCGGACTGTTACATACGTGTGTGCTATGATGTATTTCCATATTCCAAGAACTGTACAATAATGGGCATTTACAATAGTGGTCGTAGATAAATAAATTTACACACTTTCTTCTAATGCCACAATGTTATATATAAATTTTACTTAATTATTCCAATTCAAAATTTCAGAAATTATTGGGTCGTCAAATATGAAATTTGTAGAAAAAAAGTTCTTTGATAGCTTACAAATAGCAGGAATTATTTTATTCATCGAAGTACGCACCCATACTATCTACACACTTCTGCTATTTAAGCGGCAGGTTGTTCAGGCCGGTGGTATAAAACCCTGGCGGACGAGAGTTCTTGAAAAGCCAGTTTTACAACATTGTCGGAGTTAAATTGCTTTCTAAATAAAAAATTGTCCAGATTGTGGAAGAAGTGGTAGTCAGTGGGGGCTAGGTCTGGTAAGTATGGACGATGATGAAGAAGCTCCAATTACAATTGCATAACAAATGCATGATAACGCTAAAACCCAGACAGCATATAGGACTGTGGCAAAATTACAGCAATTGGAAATGGAGCTTCTTCGTCATCCTCCACACTCACTTCGTTGAATAAAATAATCTGCTATTTGTAAACTAACAAACAACTTAGACTCTTTTTCTACAAATTTCATACTTGACGACCCAATAACAAATTGTGACATTTCAGATCCCATGCGAATTCAAAATGTCTAATATAGCCAATAAGGCAATTTTAGGATTTCTATGAGAATTCTAATACAATAAAAATATGAATAATACAGGTGCATTAAGATCTTCCATACTTATACTCATACTCATCATACTCATTTTTAATACTAAAATCTAAAAAATCGTCTAAAATGCGCGAAATGTACATGCCCCACCCTGTATATATTTAGAGTATAACTGTAATAAATAAGGATTTGTTTATAGATTAAAACCATACTTAGTGGCTTCATCATAAGAGGCTACCTAGGCAAATGGACACTCATAATAAAAACCGTCGGTTTGATTCTATCGGTTTCAGCCGGTTTGAGTTTGGGTAAGGAAGGACCCATGGTGCACATAGCTTGTGCAATAGGTAAGCAGCAATCTGTTTGTTTTGTTTTGCATTGTCATCTTTGCTAACTTATAATATTTTAGGTAATATTTTGTCATACCTCTTCCCGAAATATGGGAGAAATGAGGCTAAGAAACGTGAGATTTTATCGGCGGCTGCTGCGGCCGGCGTATCAGTGGCCTTTGGGGCACCTATTGGAGGAGTTTTGTTCAGTTTAGAAGAAGTAAGTACAATAAACTATTTTTTAACAATATAAATGATATCTAAGCTTCTCAGGATAGTCCTAATAGGGTCCTTAACAAACGAAATATTTGCTTAATAAAACGCTTAATTATTGTATACAAACAAATGTGTTTAGTCAATTTATATAATCATAGTTAGTTTATACATCCAAGTAGAAATATGTGTTTTACTTCATAAGAAATATTGTCCTTCATTATCTCGTTTATATCAAATTCGATTAATCCGAAAATAGAAATTCAATATCCAATACACGTCAAATTTTCCTCCCTCGACGTCCTATCATCACCTAATTACCCACCGAAATCAATTTACTGCGTAAATCAATCAAGTTGCAATGGAGTCTCGATGTCTGCTCCTAAATTAATTAAATCTATTTTTAGGTAAGCTACTACTTCCCGCTGAAGACCCTCTGGAGATCTTTTTTCTGCGCCCTGATCGCCGCTTTCGTTTTAAGATCAATCAATCCCTTTGGAAACGAACATTCAGTCTTATTCTTCGTTGAATATAATAAACCGTGGATATTCTTCGAACTTATACCTTTCATTCTTCTAGGAATTATAGGAGTAAGTATACAAAGATTACAAAAGGCTAAACAAACTAAGAGATGGCGGTAAAACTTGACGGACAAGACTGGAGAGATAAAATAAGAGAGACAAGATTAGAGAGATAGAACTTAAATAGACAAAACTAGACAGACAAGACTAGACATAAAGACTTTTTTTGGGGACGTAGCAAGCACAATAGACTAATTTGTCAATCGGCGGCCACCCTAAATCACGAGCATCTTGGCACCGCTATTAACATTTCCTCAAAATCTCGCTGTATTTGTTTCAAAATTTTGTCCATTCCTACATCTCCCATTCACATCAGTGTTTAGGGGTTTAGAATTTGTTTCTGTCTACGTCATGTTCCGTACTATCTTCCTTCTCCTTACCGCTAATTATATTTTGTAACATGTCCTCAGAGTACGCCCAGGCGATCTCAGCCTTATTTTCACTAATGTTGCCACTTTCAGTTCGAATCTTGTCGGGTTTATCCATGTATTTGTTTCCGGGTTCCATCGGTCGCACTAAAAAAATAGTGTGATAGACACTATCTGTAATATAAAAAGCCTAGTCCACGACCCGAATTTAGCATTGCTCTACGTTCTTTGCCATTTTTCAAGCGTTTGTGTCCTAGCGTTTTTCCTTTTTTCCGTCTTGTTTGTCCATGTTGAGTCATTTCTTGCTCCATGAAGCAAGACTCTTTCCTCGATAGTATGCTCTATTGACGGGATACCAGTCACGAGTCACGAGTCTCGGGATACCATACCAGCTATCTCTTGATATCGTCCTATATGCACTGCAGACTATTTTTGCTATTTTTGGCATTTTCCTTATGCTAGATTTTTCCATAGCCTTAGCCCATACTGGATTCCGTCCTGTACCGCCATACAGGATTGTAGGGTGAACCACGGCAGGTAGCATTCTTCTTTTGTTCCTTTTTGGACCGCCTACATTAGGAATTATTTTTTTCTAAGGGCTTGGTTGTTTTTAGGGCTTTAGTCTTCACCTGTTAGATGTGATCTTTGAAGGAGAGCTGCCTGTCAATAATTATCCCTAGATATTTCACAAATTATTTGTTATTGTCTCCTCTTTGACTTTATATTTTATGGGACCTATCTTCATTTGGTCCATAAGGAGAACAGCTTCTGTTTTCTCTGCTGCCAGCTTAAGCCCTTTGCCCTCCACCCAGTTACCCACAATTTTAATGGCTTTGTTAGCCCTGTCCATCAAGTCGTCCTGTGTTCTTCCGGTCGTAACAATTGCTAAATCATCGGCGAAGCCAACAATTTCTACGTCGAAGGGTATCCTTAGCCTCAGTAGGCGTAGAAATTGATGGAACACATTGAACATGACGCAATATGATAGCGCACTGACGCCATTATATAAGATATTAGAAAGCTTAGGACCCCTAACGGAACCCTGCGGCACATCACCCGTTCCCTCATATTCTGCGGATTCTCCGCCTGTTTCTATTACTATTTTTTGTTAGGCAGGTTGTTGCCAATAAGGCACAGAAGGTAGAGGGAATTTCTCTTTCTTGAAGTTCTATCATATCTCTTCAGGCTGCCGAATTGAAAGCATTTTCAACATCGAATGTTAACAACGCACTCATCTTCCTTGTTCTTTGTGTGCCAGCTGAAGTATTTTTGTTCCCTTCTAGGACCCTCAAAACGGCATCCAAGGTATACCGCCCCTCTCGATATGCATACTGCCTATCTGAAAGATGTTTGCATTTTTTTGAGAACTTCCTTTAGTCTTGAAAGCAGTAGCTGTTCCAGTAGCTTCCCTTTTACATCAAGTAAACATATTAGACGGTATGAGGAAGATAGGTCTGTGGGTTTATTCCCTTTTCTAAGTAGAACCAGCTTTTCCTTTCTCCAACTTTCTGGAAATCTGCCATCTGCCATAATTTTGTTCATTGCTTTCAAGACGACATCTGGCTGCATATTTGATCTAATTTTTATGGCTTCTGGTGGGAGGTTATCGAGTCCTGGCGTTTTTTGACCATTTCTTAGGCGTTTGCTGACCCTATTTAGTTCCTCCACTGTAAATTCTTTTATTTTTTTAAATGCTGGTAGTTTGCTCGTGTGCTGGGGATAGCACCTGCACTACTTCCAATCTCTTCTCCATTGTTAATTGGACATTCGGATGCCTCAGTTTTATCTTCCTGATGACAATCGCATAAGCATCCCTCCAGACATTTTCGTCTATTTTGTCGCAGAGTTCCCGCCGGTGGTCTCTTTTTGCCCTGTTAATCTTTATTCGTAGCTCATTTTTTACGACAGCCTAGGCATTTCTATGTACTGCAACTTTGTTTCTCTTTATTTTTCTCTTACGCTGGTAAGTTCGCCTTGCTGAAGTGCAGATAGCCATAACCAAGTTTAACAATGTTCTCATTCCACCAATATACCTGTTTTCTTTTCCCTTGTTTCTTTTTTGGCCTGAGGTAGCACGTTTCTTGCAAGCGTAATATGAGGCTTTCCAGTGTACGTTCGTTTACTTTTCCTATTTCCTGTTCAAACTGGTTAGAAAATTCCTCTACTTTTATGTTTTTGGTATGCCATCCCTTGTGGACTTTATATTTGGGCAGGGGATCTTTTTTGTATGTGGTAGTACAGATATCTGTTGTCGCTTAAACTTTTCCTGTTTAGGATATACCAGTTTATAATTTTTGACACGAGTTCTCCGGTAGTGAAGTTAATGTCCAGGATAGAAGAACTACAGACATACAAGTTTAGACACACAATGCAAGACAGACAAGATTAGACAGACGAACTAGACAGATTAAACAGACTAGACACACAAGACTAGACAGTCAAGACTAGACAGACAAGAGTAGACAGATAAGACTAGACAGACAAGACTAGACCGACAAGACTAGACAGACAAGACTAGACAGACAAGACTAGAGAGACAAGACTAGACAGACAAGACTAGACGGACAAGACTAGACAAACAAGACTAGACAGACAAGACTAGACAGACAAGACTAGACAGACAAGATTAGGCAGACAAAACTAGGCAAGTATAGATAAAACTAGACAAGACCAGACGGACGGGACTGACTAGACACAACAAGGGAGACAAGACTACACAGTTAATACATCATAGGCAACACTAGGCAGATAAGACTAGACAGATAAGGCTTGACAGACAAGACTGCAGAGACAAGATTGGACAGACAAGACTATATAGACAAGACTTTTTTTCAGGAGGAGGGGAAATGCATTAGTGCACACACGGGGCCTACGTTCCCGCGTAGTGTGGGGCTCTTTGGTCCAGTTGTTGGCCAGCATACCCACTAAAACCTCTCCTCTAGTTCTTCACTTCTCTCCGGAATCGCGCTAGCATTACTTCGGACGTTAAACTCGGGATCTAGGGTTGGTCTTTGTTACTTGCCACTCCCTCCCTTCTTTCGTCTACGTCCTTTCTTTTAAGGATTTCTATACACAGGTTAGTTATTGTCTTCCAGTTGTTCTCGCTCTTAATCATGGGATTGACCATATTCTGCGTATTAATGGGTTCTCTTACCTCCTGTTCTGCTACGGCCCTAATATCAGCCCATTGAGAACATTGCAAGATAGTGTGTCAAGCAGTGTCCGTTGCAAGGCAGTATCGGTAGCTGCAGCTTTCTATTTTTCCTATTCTTTTAACATAAGCGGCGAAATTTCCATGTCCGCTTAGTACATTGGTCGTTCATTGGTTGGAAGCCCGTTTCTCCGCCTTAATGTCTATCGGCGAGACTGCCGCTATGACTTGTAGTACAACGTTGGACACTGTGCGGTAGGCGCAGCATATGCTTGTGTGCATGGGGCGTTGTATTCTAATCAATATATTCCTGCTAGAAGTTGTTTTTAAACCATCCGCTTAGGCCGGTGCGGCGAAAAGGAGGATGGAGTTTACGACTTTGCTTAGTAGCTTTTTAGTTTTAGTAGCAGACCCCTTCAGGCTAGGCATTAGTTTGAGCAGTGCTGCTCCAGCGCATTCGGCTTTCATAACTGCGTTTTGGATGTGTCTACTCCAGGATAGCCGTTGGTCAATATGGACGACGAGTTATTTTATTGTCGGATTTGTCAACTTCAAACTGCCTAGGATGTTAACGGTGAACAGTTGAACAGTTACGGTACCTATTCTCTTGCATCCTATAAATGCGATGACCTCAGACTTCTCTGGAGCTATTTGCAATTAGTTCCTTTCCATCCAACTATGAATGGCTTTTACTGCAGTTTCGACCCTGGCTGCCATAGCTTCCTCATTGGTGTTCCTGAACACCACAAGGAGGTCGTCGGCGAATGCTACCAGTCTGCAGTTCTTGAGGTCTATTGTCTTTTCTAGGTCTAAAACGCCTTCGTAGAGAATGTTCCACAGGAGCGGTCCAAGAACCGACCCCTGCGGGACACCACACGTCACCCGCCTGTTTGAGTTGTCTATTTTAGGCTCCTGCTGGTGAAGTAGCTTTTAATTAGGTCCATTAAATATGTCGATATCCCTTTCCTTCTGCTTGCGTCTACGATTTGCCGCCAGGGCGCGGTGTTAAACGCATTCTTAACATCTAGTGCAACCGCTAGGCATACTTTTCTGTGCCTACGTTTCTGTACCCAAGTTGTAGTAGTGGGCGATCTTGATAACCTCCTTGATGGCGTCTGTGGTCGACCTCCCCGCTCGAAAACCATATTGTGCTGTTGATAGCCCTCCGTGCAGATCAACTTATTGGTTTATCCTACTATATGCTACTATACGCTGGAAAAGTTTGCCTAAGCTGCCCAGTAGGCAGATTGTGCGTAGCGAGGGGGGCTTTCCCGGCCTAGGGGACTAAAACCCATTTGGCCTCTTTCCATCTACCTGGTATCTTTCTACTGCGGATGACTGAGTTGAACATGTTTGCCAATGTCTCTGTTCGAATGAGGTCTTACGACTTCCGGTGGAATGCCATCAGGGCCTGGAGCTTTGTTAGCTTTTATTCTTGCAGTTGCTTCTAAGATTTATCTGGCCGTGATTTATGGGGGTACAGTGTCCACGACTTCTCGTTCCCAGAAAAGATACATAAGACTAGACAGAGAAGATAGGACGGGACAGATAAGACTAGACAGACAAGACTAGGCAAACAAGACTGTACAGACAAGACTAGACAGACAATACTAACCAGACAGCTAGATATTGAAGACTAGACAGACAAAACTAGACAGACAGGACTAGATAGACAGGTCTAAACAGGGAGCTGTAGATTGGATCACCAGACCAGTCTTAAGTAGACACTGGACAGGTAAGATTGGATTGATAACACTATACAGACAAGACTGTATATACAAGACTAAGCAGACAAGACTGGATACACAAGACTAACCAGACAAGACTGGATAGAAAGGACTAGATAGACAGAACTAGACACACTAGACTAGGCCGCCAAGACTATACAAACATGTTTATGTGGACATAACTTTAACTGAAAAGATTGCGTGACTTCTAGTCAGACAAAGAAAAATACAGAGGCTTAAGAAGTTCACTGATTATATTAAATTATTGTAATGTTTTTAGGGTGTAATAGCAACAATTTTCATAAAGGCGAATTTGTACTGGTGCCGCTACAGGAAGTTCTCGAAGTTGGGTCAATATCCTGTAACTGAAGTGTTGGTAGTTACAGCCATTACTGCCGTTATTGCATATCCAAATCCGTACACCAGGATGAACACCAGCCAGTTGATTTATCTACTGTTCAGCCAGTGTGGAATTTCGAACTCTGATAGTTTATGGTAAATCCTTTTGAATATTCTTATCTTTCTTGGTCATAGTTGTCTAAAGTTACTGATCCATTCGATTCTTGTTTAGAGAAGTTTCCCATTTAAAATTCCCAATTAACAATTTCGAAATGCTTCCTAAATTAATTCAACTTTTCAAAAATTCTCGTGTTTGATTAGCAATGTTATTAATTATTTCAAGTTAATTTAAGCTGAATTAATAAAAGTAGATAAGTATATTTTACAGCAAGAGATGAAAATGGCGTTTTTTTGGTGGAAGTTTGCTCACGACGGCCAGCGAGTTAGCAATCACACCGAACCAAAAAAAAACACTTTCATCTCGAGTAGTAAATGCAATTTTTTCTACTGATTTCGGTTGTAGAATCCATAATTCGACTTAAATAAATCCAATTCGAAGCGAACTGTCAGTACAAATATAATTGTTGGTTTGGTCGTTTCCATGGTAACATATTGCATTCTCATAGAAGGTGATACTTTTCAAGTCAAATGTCCTATTTTTATTTCGGTTTTTTAAATAGTTTCAGGCTCGTTTTACGTTTGTACATAAAATATTTAATTGAAATTGATGTAAATAATGCGAAAGTTCATGCAAATTTGGTTAGTTTAGTGTTTTAATCGAGAAAATCATAAATTTAAAATGCTCATTTTCGTCTCTAGATGTGAAAATATTTTCATCTCTAGAATGAAAAATGTTATTTAGCTAAATTAATAACGTATTAACTGATTTTTGTTTATCATCGTCGTACGTGAATTTGATTTATTTCTTCTTGTAATAAAACCGGAAACCTTGTCCGAAACCGCTAATTATTTGCTCTTCTGCTACGTGTTTTGCGATTACCATGTTCAAAAATTAAATTAAACTGTTTAGAAGCCATGCGAGATATTCATTATGTTCTCTTGCCCAACCCTGTATAATGTATTTCCAAATCTATTTATTATTTATCTTGTTTTCGTTTTTTTAGTGATTACAGTAGAAACTTTACGGATGTAAACTCTGCAGTGGAACTAGCAAAAGCGGGCCCTGGAGTTTACCACGCGATTTGGCTGCTAATCCTGGCCCTGATCCTAAAACTGATCATGACCATCTTCACCTTCGGCATCAAGGTCCCTTGCGGATTGTTCATCCCGTCTCTGTGCTTGGGCGCAATCGTAGGCCGAATCTTCGGCATCGGCGTCGAGCAACTCGTTTTCAGGTATCCGACGTTCTTCTTGTTCGGGGACGAATGCGCGGGTGACGAGTGCATAACGCCGGGTTTGTACGCGATGGTCGGTGCTGCGGCCGTGTTGGGTGGTGTTACGCGAATGACAGTGTCGCTGGTGGTAATTATGTTCGAGTTGACTGGTGGTGTTAGGTATATTGTGCCGCTGATGGCCGCAGCTATGGCTAGTAAATGGGTTGGAGACGCGTTGGGTCGACAAGGTATCTACGACGCCCACATTGCTTTGAATGGGTATCCGTTCTTGGATTCAAAGGACGAGTTTGCGCATACTTCGTTAGCTGCTGATGTCATGCAACCAAAGTGAGTGTTTTATAATTTAGCTTTATCAAGTCATGTTGGTCAAGATTAATAGACCTTTTTGCGCTTAGTAAAGTTCATGTGCGCCCGCTATGTTTAAAACGCGGGAATATTAAAATATGGCGGAAATTGACACATTTTTGACAAAATTTTAAACTATGAAAAGGTCTATTAACCCTTTCACCGCCATTCCAGGAGATGTGACCCGGGGTCTTGAATCTATACAGTGCTGTCCCGGGCGATATAGCCCGAGGTTTATTTTTTTACCAGCGCCATCTACGTTTGCGTTGGATTACTAAACGGATAACGAGCCGTCACTGAGTTTAAAGGGGGAAAGAAAACGTTTTCTTTTTAATAATTAAATATTACGCAACGATTAGAAATCTCCCACTACTGATTTGTAAAGAATCGGTATTTTATAAAAATAATTTCACTGCAACTGCCGTCTCCGGTTGCGGCTGGCCGAATTTTTCCAGGTTTTTTCACTTTTTCACACACAACGCGGACAGTTTTTGTTGCACGGACGTCAGCAGGCGACGTTTGAGTCGGAGGACCCGCACTCGTGTGAAATAGTCGAAATGTGAATAGCGTCACCACAGCCAAATTTCGTTCAATTCTCAGACAACTTACTTGTGGTGTTTCCCGAATTTCACCTGGGGGGCCGCACCACATGGGTTTTTGAAAAGGTCAAATTTGGCTTTTTAAACCGCCTGAGGCGGCAGATCTTCACTAGTTTAATCGCGCGTCTTTGATGCTTTAACTACAAATGTACTTCCGCACGTTACGCATCACTAGGTTTCGTCCTCCAACCTGACGACGCAAAAGGGATTGTACATTTTTCTGGTGTAGAACTGAGAGCCCCGTCGAGCGGTGCCATTTTCGCGACTCAACTCCCCTAGGTTCCGAGACCCAAACCTAAAATCACGATTTTTTTACCTGCGAGGCAATACGCCTCTTATCTCGAAAATTCTTCCCGGACGCTTTAGCTGCCGTCACGCCAGGTTTTTAGAGCCCTCGCTCGCCGTCCTGCGTCGTCCCGTTCACCTGATGCAAGAGAAAATTATTTTTTTGCCGATTTTGCAATCACTTCCAGGGACGCCCTACACTAATTTAAAGGGCTCCAGGTCGCCGGTTGGGTTCGTTCTCTTCAGAACACTTGCCCGCTGCTATTCCGGCAAGAATAAGCTGCGACGACTTTTTGAGAATCTGCGGCAGTTTAAAGAGAGAAGTGTTTAAAGAGAGAACCAATTAACGAATCGGTACGGAACCGACGCCGTTTGATCGGGCATATAACCTGTTAGTTTTTTTTCGAGTTTAATCCCGATTGCGTTGATGTTGGCGTCGTGACACCATAAAAGCGACGTTTTTTCGACGTCCAGGAAAACTCCCGCAGAATCGCTAACTTAAGCTCTGCGGGAACGGTTTTGCGCGATCCCCTCAGAGAATTGAACGCTCTATATTTTAATGCAATTGGCATCGCGCTGTGTCGTTTGAAACCGTCGCGACGCCCGCCGAAACTCGCCGTATTCCAGGAAACAAATGATGAAAGTAAAACGTTCATATTTTTGCAGTCCCCCGGCGCTGGAATGTTCTGGATTTTTTAGAAGATTGTAGAATGGTGTTTTGGCTTTCCGCACCCATAATTGCACGTCGCGGAATCGCGACACCCACTTATAACTGTTAATCTGCACAGAAAAACTTCGATTTGGGTTGGTACGTGGGCCCGCCACAATTGTGTGTGCGGTCAGTCTGACCGCTGCAGTTTCGCCGTTTCTGGGCACGACTTGAAACTGCACGCGTTTGATTCGGAACAGACGCACGCGCCTCTTTTGCATTTATGGGTTCGCGGTCCGAGCCGTCCCCGTCGAGCTGCCGACGTTGGAAAATATCACTCTTTTTTATTGCACGAGTTTTTACATTAAGCCCCCTCACCGTGCTGCCGAATCTGACTTTTGCGCCACGAGGCGATGCCGCCGGCCGAAACGCGTATTTCGGTACCACTCGTGGCCTTTTTAAAAGTGAACCTTCAAGTTTTCCGCCGTCTATTGTACTATTTTAACCTTGAAAATGGTGCAGCTTTGCTTTTAACGATTAGATTGAAAATAGACAATAATCCAAAATTAAAAATTTAAATTTAAATTTTAAATTTAAAACGAAAATGTGATGGGATGGAACAGTGACAGGGATACGTTTTATTTCATTTATTTATTTGTAATATTTCTATTAAATTAGCGGAAATAAAAGAATAGTATTGGCATCATTAACTTTTAACATTTCTCTTACAGAATCGGTGGGGTTTATCAGCCCAAATTATCTATAGAAATAACAGTTAAATAATCTTCTTCTATTTACCAGTAAATCGGTTAATTTTCAGTTCAACTTTATTCTTGTTTGTTAAATCTTACATAAAGAATTTTATTTATGTAGACTAGCATATTTAATCTTGAGAGCCTAATCTTAGCCACTCTAGTCTTGTCTCATCTAATCTTTTCTTCCTACACCTGTATGAGTTTCTTCGCCAGTTTTTTCAACCCAATCTTATAACTATAGTTTTGCTTATCGAATCCTTTGTCTAGTTTTGTCAATATATTATTGTTTGTCTTGTCAATAGGGAATTAAATTTACTAGATTTTTTTACCCCCGATACTTTATGATTTTTACATTACACCTATATCATTATTTTCTCATTTATTGTTAGTTTGTATTTAAGTCCATAAAACTTAAATCAAGAAGTCCAAAATATGCGAGCGAAATTCAAATTTACGAAACGCATCACCATTGGTCGAATCGTGACGTGCACGTTATGATATTTATCGGCGGCGATGTTCACTGTGCTGTTTTCTGTGCAATATTTCTGTAGTGTTTTCCATTACCTAATGCAATTTTGGTATATAGTGACATAAATAATTATCAAGAACAATATCTGAAAGTGCTTTTGTTAAAGCATTTTACTTTACTTTTCGAGTCAGAAATCATTCAATTCAAAGTTTTTCTGTCCAGTACCGGGCTACGTCTATGGCGTTTTCATTTGCAATCCACATCTCATCGATGGAGCACGTTGCAGGGCATAATGTGCATCCCAGCAGATGGCCCATGTGTTGTATCTCCTCACATTCACAGAGACATTGTTGGTCGTCTTTTTTTCCACAATTTTCCACTTTAGTTTGTTTGTTTTTACGGATGCCACGCCGTTATTCTGTTTAGCGTTCTCCATGTCTTCCAGTCTGCACAGGGGCTTTCGTTGATAGGGAAGTTGTCCGACGGTTCCACGGTGGTACATTGAAGATTTTTTTTCCTTGATTTGAGCCTTTTCCGTAGCTTTTCTTGGCCATAAAGGACATGACGAACGTCGAAGTTTTGCTTACATTTTTTTCCGTGCTCTATACCCATTCTTACGCAAGTTTGGTTTAAATCGATATCGACCTGTTTTGCATGGCTTGATATATTCTGCAGTGGAAAAACAGAGGGCTTGTGCAGATGTTCTCCAGACTTGAGGTTTTGCACCCCATTTGCTTCCGGTTAGTTTTTGTACAAGGCTATTTCTAGCGACTGCTTCTTGTCTGGTTTTGTAACATAGCTGTTTGTAAGTTAGTGTTCTATCCAAGATAACACCCAGGTACTTTGGTGTTTCGGCGTATTATAGTTCTTTGCCCTCCCAGGACACGTTTAGTTTGTTGTGAGCCTTGTGGGTATTTAAATGGAAAGCACTTACTTGTGTTTTTGATGGGTTCGTTTTTTTTTATTTGGCCATAGTTTCCATTGCGTCCTCCAGCTTTTCCTCTATCTCCCTGAAAGTTTCACCCTAAACTGTGACAACTAGGTTGTCAGTGTACACGTAGTTTGGCGTTTTCTGTTATAGGCTGGTCATTGGTGTATATATTAAATAGACTGGGGGCCAGAACACTTGCTTGTGTGAGACTGTTTCTTTGGATTCTCCAGCGGCTTTTCTTATTTTGAAGATCCACATAACACCTTCTGTTCTGGTATTGATTGAACTGCTTTCGTTAGTTTGTAGTCTTTTGTGGTTTTGTAGACTTTAATAAGCAAGGTTTTATGGTTCTTTGTATCTTAGGCGGCTGTGAGATCGATGCACACAGCTCCTGCTATTTTGTTATTTTGGAATGCCTCCTCTATGCGTTCTGTGAGATTTAGTACCACCTGACCAGTGCATGATTTTCCAGATCTGAAGTCTGCCTGTTGTGGTATTAACAGAGGGTCTATGTGTTTCTGAATTCTTTGGAGGATTAGCCGTTCGTAGAGTTTAAAGAGATGGCATAGCAGTGATATTGGGCAGAAGCTGTTTCGCAGGTCGGGATTCTTCCTAGGTTTGGGTAAGGCAATTACCTTTGCTCTTCGCCACATTTTGGTTATTGTGTATGATTTCAAACAGTTAAGAAAGGCCAGTAGCTAGGTTTTAGTTTTCCCTCCGAAATGTTGGACCTGTTCCGTAAACATACCGCCTACCCCTGGAGACTTTCCGTTTTTCATAGTGTTTATTTCTTGGTTAAGTTCTTTTATCGTAAAACCCTCGCCCATTAGGTTAGGTTTTTCTAGGTTTTACTCTTTACTAGTTTTTTGTTGTGTTTTCCCATTTAGTAGTAGCTGTTGGGCTACTTAATTTGGTGTAACATTGGTTGTTTGTTTCGGTGCTATGAGGTCGCCGTTTAGTTTCTTGATTGTGTTGCAGGCCATCGTACTACTATGTGTCATGTCCATTTTCTCCAGAGTTTCCAGCCACTTTGTTTGTCTAGCTTTGCCCAGTTCGGTTAGCGTGCTGAGCCGCATTTGATGGTATTGTCGTTAAAATAATCTTTTTCATACAGGTTGTTATATCGTTCCATTAGTCTTTTAGTGTCGTTTGATTGACTCCGGGTACAGAGGGTCCGGGTCCGGAACAGATCTCCATTGGAGTCGTTGTGGTCATATCCCCACGTAATATGGAGATTGTTAAAATCGCCAATAACGAATTTTGTGTTTTGTGTCTGGAAGTTGTTTGTATGGGTAAAACTGTAGTCTTTTCCTGGTGCTTTGTATACAGAAGTTACTGTAAGTTTTCCAATTTCTACCGTGAAAGTTTTAATGTCGCCTTGGTTATTTTTTGCTATCAATAAAATAGCAAGGGAGGGCTTAGCGAAAATTGCATTTCTATATTTATTATGGGGGTTTCAATGCATTCCAGTAACGGCCAGTTTATTTTTCGTGATTCCCTCTATATTAATACTGATTATAGTTAAAGTTGACTTAAAGGAGAGCCTTTTGTAGTTTTGTGTTGTTTATGCAGTTTTAATGACAGTGGTGATGATTGGGTGGTGGAAGGATTAGCCGTCTCTTGTGAAGGCGTTTCCAGGGAGCGCCACAATGCGTCTACAGATTTGTTTGGTAATTTTAAATTAACCCATTATTGCCCACACTCCTACACTCAATATGGAGGTATAATAAATATCGATGTACCTGCTTGTGTGCAGTGGTCAAAAATGGGTTAAACACATTGCTGCGTGGAGGCTCCTTGCTCCCCGGATAATCTACCAAAAATAGATGCATTTATGATGAGAGCATATGTTGTATCGCATGCGTAAAAGATGTAGGACTATGCAGCGGGTTAGCTCGATTGGGACTTTACCAAACACTTTATCTGGTGTACTTATAATCACCTTCTTCTTCTTCAGCCTAGTGCCATCCACTCCTGCATGTAGGCCTCTTCCAGTTCGTTCTATGTCTGTTTGTCTTGTGTAGTTCTTATCCAGGTTTTTCCCGCGGTTTGGAAGATGTCGTCTCTCCACCGTTTTTTAGGTCTTCCTGTGGATCTCTTACTTTCTCTTAGTCGCCATTTTATTATTTTGTTGGTCCATCTGGCTGGATCTTGTAGGTCCACGTGTCCTGCCCAACGCCATTTGAGTTGAGCAATGCGTTGTATAACATCTGTGACCTTGGATCTTCTGCGTATTTCCTCGTTTCTTATTTTATCCCTTCAGCTAATATCTAACAATGTTCTTTCCATTACTCACTGTGTTGTTCTGAGTTTATTTGCACTTTTTATAGTCAGTGCCATTATCTCGAGGCCATATGTTGTTACTGGCTGGATACATGTTTCGTAGATGTTATGCTTAACCCTTCGTGCGGTAGGTTGGGTGTAGTACACCCGGACCAGGATAAATTGGTCGATATTTTAGAGGTTAATCGTTATAACAAGCTGTGAGTCTGAGTAGCTGCGTGGAGCGTGGTAAAGAAGTGCCAATTGGCAGGGCACAGTCGACCGCCACTCCGCGAATTATTTAGACGAGGTAATATATAAGGCCAATAATAACTCCTCAATATTAGGTCGAAATTTTCTCAGAGACTTGGGAATGGAAATAGTTTCAGAGCATTTATGAAATGGAAAGGAGAATCTTCATTTACCAAAAGAACTTCGTAAAAGGATCCAGGATCATGTCCGTGAATCCTCAAACGAACCACCACGAAAAGTGCCAAGATCTGTAAGAAGATGTGAAACATACCTCTCTAAAAAAAAATACTAAATACACTTGTTACCAATGCAATCGTTATATATGTATGGAGCATGCTATTTTCGCATGTGAACATGAGTCTGATTAGTTAAATGACAAAACTTATTTCTAATTTGTTTTATTAGTCGAATTTTTGTTTTGTTTTCATTCCTTTAATAAATATAGAAAACCAGAAAAAAATTATTTCACTTTTAATTTTGCTTTAATAATAAGTACTGATATGAAATAATCAATAAAATAATAATAAAAAATACATTAAACTATTCACACTATCTAATTCACACGATCCCTATCAGGGTTTGTTACACCCACCTTGCGCTCCGTGTTACATACTTTAACCTACCGCTCAAAGGGTTAGGTTTCGAGGGATATCTGTTTTATTTCAGAATGAATTCTAGCTTTCCAAACGCAGCTCAGCTCAGTCCTACCCTTCTAATTAATGTTATTGATAGTATCTTGGATTTGGTCGTTGCTCATTATTTTGGTTTTGGCCAGGTTCATATTTACGCCGACGGTTTTAGATGCTTGGTGGAGTTGTTCTATCATCGCTTTGAGCTCTTCTTCAATGTCGTCCGAAAACCGCAGGTGATTTAGGCGACTTCCGACAATATTGATTCCCTTTTCTTACCACGACAAAGTTTTTAAAACGTCTTCAAGCGCCAATGTAAATAATTTTGGGGATTTTGTGGTGGACACAATTGGTGTGTCGAACACCTCTCTTGACTGGTTTGTCTGCAAACATTTCTTCTTCGATCTTGACTTGGAACGTCGCGTTGTGGTAGATATTTTCTGTAATATTCGTATATCGTAAATCAATTCTCGCATTGTCGAGCCCTTTCAGGATTGCCCACGTTTCCACAGAGTCAAACAACGCTTTGTGATAGTCAGAATAAAAATAGCCAGACGTAAGAGTATATTGTATTCAGTCCTTTTTTTCAATGATACTGCGTATTGTTTGTAGGTGATCGATTGTACTATAATATTTCCGGAAGCCCGCTTGTTCTACTGGCTGATCCAAGTTCCTGTTAACCGGTTTGTTATTACTTTTGTAAATAGCTTATATAGGTGTGTCCTCCTCGGTAGTGTAGTTAACAACATATCTGCCTTTCAATGCGGGAGACCCGGGTTCGAATCCTGGTCGGGGAGACGACAATTAGGGCGGTTTTCACTAACCGTCCGGGCTGTCCAAACTGAATGAATGCAAAATATGCGATACCGCATTTTAGTGGCGCATACTAAAAGCCAAAGTGGAATAGGGGTTTTAGTGAGAGCTTCCCCCGAACCACTTAAAAAAAAGCTTAAGTATATAGGTGTGATAATAGGCTGACTGGTCTATAATTTTCGACTTTCGGATTGTTGCCTTTCTTGTATAGTAATATTTCTTCTGTATTTTGCCACATACATGGGATTTTTCCCTCTTCCAGACATTTATTTAGGAGAATTTTTACGCCCTCTTGTATATCTTCGCCTATAATTTAAAGCATATAGCTCGTTATTTTGTCTTGCCCTTTACATTTTCCGGTCTTTCATATATTTCAGTGCAGTTATTATTTCCCATATACTGATTTCAGGGATGACTTCTGATCCTACATTTGTGATATTTTGCCTCTGCTGTTGTGGGTGACAGTTTTGTATAGCGATTCGTAGAAGGCTTGTATAGCTGTGATGATTTCTTCCGTGTTGTTCACTATTGTTCCTTATTGGTTTTGTATCGCTGTTATTCTAGCTTTGCCTTTGGGCATATTTGATCTTAACAACTTCATGTTGGTGTTATCCTCTATTGTGCTTTGTTTGAGTGCTTTATTCTGTGCTATCACGATTTGTTTGTCTTCTTTGTTCCATCAATGGTTTTGTATTTGTACTGATTTTTTCGTTGCCTTGTTTTTTTTTTGTTATTGCACATACTTTTTTAGTTGCTACTTGGAGACTGTATGTATGTATGAAGTATTTTTTGGAATTCGTCTATGTTATGGGTTAGTTAATAATAATAATAATAATTTATTTACGGTTTCCCATTTAGCAAAATAAAATATTAAAACAATATACAGACAACAAGATACAGACAATTTTAAAATAGCTGTAGCAAACAAACATCACTATCAGCATCATCAATATCAACTACTTATTAACCGGTAACAACGCGCGAACAGATCAACCATTCCGACCCCGAAACATCGCTCAAATTGTACAAGCCAAAAGCAGACGAGACTTGGCTCCTGAAGGATTTTAAAGTCAGATTAAAGAAGTCCAAATCACTACACTTGTTTCCCAGTCTGCACTTTCTTGTGAGAGAACTGTTCATACCATAATTTGTTCGGTGAAATGGTACATAAAATAACTAAAGTCCTCTAGTAGCGCGTTGGGGTACATTTAAAGATATTAGAGAGAGAAGCTCTGGGGACTTTACTGAGCCCATAACGATTTTAAACAGTGTAAAATAAAATCTTTCAGGGCACGAGAAATAAAGCCCAACAATTTCATGGCCCTATTCCTAATATAGTGAATATGAAAGTCAAATGTAATATGTAATTCACTACCCACACACACCCAAATCTTTAAATTTGTCAACTTTTTCTAGAAGCACATTATTCAATTTGTACGGAAATAATACAGGACTCTTCTTTTTCCTGAAAACAGTTAAAGCCTGACAGTTTTTAATATTCAGCTCTAATCCATTGTTTATGCTCCGTTCTGATAGTCAGTTTAAA
The DNA here is from genome assembly GCA_944588485.1 of Phosphuga atrata. NCBI lineage: Eukaryota > Metazoa > Arthropoda > Insecta > Coleoptera > Silphidae > Phosphuga > Phosphuga atrata. The sequence goes on along the minus strand of OX155903.1, from coordinate 7,916,353 downwards.
TCATTCTGCAATCTCAAGCAATCAACATAGCTATGTATGACTTTGAACATCTTGAAGTCATCTGCATAAAGAAGGGAATGGCAGAATTTAAGGTTGGATGATATATCATTGATAAATATATTGAAAAGTAGAGGGGCCGAATGTGATCCTTGTGGGACCCCTGACTTAACATGAACCTCATCTGAATAAACATTTTTAATTTTTACATCCTGCCGTCTGTTCGCTAAATAGCTCTTAAGCCATGCAAGCAAATCCCCGTGACCACCAAGTGATTCACACTTTATTAATTAAAACCCCATGGTGTACCCTATCAAAAGCTTTGGAAAGCTTTCGACATTCCAAGGCATAAGACAGGAACTACCCACATAAAACCATGAGTACTAGATGAGTACTAGAAATTGCTTCATGGATGAGAGAAGATATTTTACCATAGATAATACACTCAAGAACTTTCGGCCTGATACACATTTTAGAAATAGGACGATAGTTTATTAGTAATTTGAGACTTGTTACCATTTTTATAAACTAGAGTTACATATGTCAACTTCCATGCGTCAGGATAAGTACCAGTACAAAGAGAATGTAAAATAGTTTTTTTTTACATTACATAAGTCCAGTTTCGCTTATGGCTAGGATATCCCACTTTATGTTCTTTAGTTCTTGTTCTAATACTTCTAGGTCCTAGTCGCTTTCATAGTTTTAATATTGTATATAGATATCATGAGTTGAAAAGTTTTAATAACATCCACTTTGGGACAGCTTTACTAATTAAATCAAGGGAGGGACACGGAAATCTTCTGTTACTCTTTAGCACACAGCGCTCAAGATGCATTGTGTGAGCCTTTCGATACGTCAAAGCAAGTAACGAGAAAGGTCAAGACCTAATATTGACCTTTCTCGTTACTTGCTTTGACGTAGCGAAAGGCTCACACAATGCATCTTAAGCGCTGTGTGCTAAAGAGTAACAGAAGATTTCCGTGTCCCTCCCTTGATTTAATTAGTAAAGCTGTCCCAAAGTGGATGTTATTAAAACTTTTCAATTTTGAGTAGGCATTGTCTATGTGACTGTTATAAATAGTTGTCAATTAGGATATCATGAGAATTCTCTGTTGATGCTTTCCTATTTTTGCTCTTGATTTTGTCGGCTTATTTCCCGCCGTCTTTTATCCTTTATCAAAGTTGTGCCTCCTCCCGAATCCATGAGGCAGTCCGATGTTTTGGAGCGAGATTTTGCGTTGATAGCCTTGCTCACCTGGGATACTATCTTTTCAGAATTTGATATGTATTCATGTCATCATGATTGTAGGCTTTTAAACGCCACGCTAGCCGGGCGGGTTGGCGAGTTTCCCAATACCATAACCATTTCAAACTGCTCCAGTCTTGATTGTGGTAATCCAACTTATGAACCAGTCCAGGATCATTTCCTTTATGCTTCATCTTGGTACTGATCATACTTGCTACTGATATACTTCATCTTGGTCGCTGCTGCCCTCCATCAGGTGCTAGTTTTGGTCCGCCCCGGGTATTTTATTTCCCCGGTACCCACCATATCTGGTGAACATTCCCCTATCCGCCACCTGGGGAGGCGCCCGATGGGGGACTAGCAACTCCGCACGGGACTTATTACGGACGCTTATACGGGATGCACGGGTACTTATAACAGTGTTTTTGTATTCTGGTACTAGATAATATCTATAAAACGTTTTTTTTTTGCTTTTTCCATTATCGAAATAAGGATTCAAACTGAAAATCCTTAACTGTCTATGCAAATAGAATGATAAAATGAAATGACACAATAACACACAGAATGACAACTTGCTCTGCGACGTCATCCAAAGCGCGCGAAAAATGGGACCGTTGAAACAAATATAATCGATTTTTTTTTACATCGAATTGAGCCTATATGGACTGCGTGGTCACAACCAATTTTATTTTAGTGTCTAGGTCTTGTTCTTGTTGCAGCTTTGGCTTCCTGCCAGTATCTTCTGAGCCCACCAAGAAGTGCCTGTTTATGCATTTCGTACAAAGGTCAACTACCAAAGATTTAAAATGGTATCAACGTCCTTTGGTCTTTTGACAAAGGTCTTTTGGACGTTGATACCATTTTAAAACTTTAGTAGTTTTTCACCAATCTTTTAAATTTGTTCCTATTATGAACGTTTCTCTATGAGTTACCAATCTGCCTAAGATCATTTTCACATTATTCGGAGCATTTCCCCCTTGTTTTCTTATATTGGATGAAAGTCCATATTCTTTTTGTTAGTCGGTCACCGTCCATCCTCATGAGATGGCCGTACAATAACAATCGTCTCTTTTTAATGGATGCTGTAATAGGTTCTGTCTTGCTGTACAAGTCATTTGCTCTCATTCGCCATTGTCCATCAACCCATCTGTTACCTAGCATTTTCCTGAATATAATTTTTTTTTTCAGCTGTTTTCTACCCTTTTTGTTATAGGTATTTTTTGTTAGTTAGTATGCCTGGTCTAACTTCTATATCCTGACATTATTTGCTTCTTCTTCTAATCCATTCTCCTGGATGACTTCACCGAGATCCTGAAATTCTTGACTCGTCCATTTTTTCCGGATTGGTGGATCATCCATTGAGGTCCATCGTAGATGTTTGTCATATATTTTGTTTTTTTAATAGAAATTTGAGTCCAACCTTTTTATCCATTTCTGAAAGGTCATCTGCAAAGGCCAGACAGTCAATTGTTCTTAGGACCAAGTCTGAATCGCTCTTCATTTGTTTCTTCTTGGGCTAACAGATTTCTCCACTCTCGAATGATATTTTCCAAAACAGTTGAAAATGATTGGGGGCAATCCATCTCCTTGTCTTACGCCCGTTCTGATTGTAAAGGGTTCTGTTAAAATGAATTGAAACACTTTCAGCAGTATTTAGTGAATTAAGAGCGAGTTGTGACTCGCGCACCGAGGGTTCCGTACAAACTTGTAAGTAAGGTATCTTTAGGAGGACCTAACTGTATGCAACCCATATGCTTCTTGTGTCTGACAATACCACGCAACACATTAGTGTATTTTCATAAGTTTCTAATAGTAAATTCGTATTTTTATTGTAATTAAACTATATATTTACGGTTTTCAGATTTTTCCCTTTACATGTGCTGTAAGACACCGCTTCTTGCCAAATTTCATGATTCTAGGTCAGCGGGAAGTACCCTATAGGTTTTGATTCCCTTGTGAAATCGCAAAATATGCGACATAAACGGTCATATCTTTTGATCGCGTTGACTTACAAGTTTGATTTTTTTCACAGCTGAAAGAGACCGCAGATTCAACTTGTTACCTCTACTTGTTCTTAAGAAAAATGGACGGACAGACAGACAGACAGACTGACGGACAGACAGACAGACGGACGGACAACAAAGTGATCCTATAAGGGTTCCGTTTTCGGTACGAACTCTAAAAATGAAAAATTGCGTATTCCCTTTTAAAGGCTGCTTCAGACCGGCGCAAAGCGTTTGCGTCGTGAAATTTCCGCAGCGAAAAATTCTCTAGCGGCGCGGCAGCGAAATGGCCATGCCCATATCAAAACGCAATTTTTACGTGTATAGTAGTTTTTCCTACTCAATGCAGCTGTCAACGGGTGGTGTTTGTGCTCCGCGATTTTCCCAGGCAAAACTCACCCCGCCGGTGTGAAAATGCTCACAAATCAAGCTAACCACCCCTAGTTCAACCCAAGCGCGTTTGGTCAAAGAGAAACATCGATTTTATTTCTCGGCGATTTTTCGGTATTCATTTTGACATTTCATTTCCATCACTTACTTCTTCTTCTTCTTCTGGGTAGCACTACAACCCTTGGTGGGTCTTGGCTGCGTTAACGATTTGCCTCCATCGATCCCGGTCCAACATGGCCTCCTTCCAATCATATACCTGCATAATCTGTAGATCTTTTAAAATGTTGTCCTTCGATCTGATTCTCGGACGCCCCAGCGGTCTCTTTCTTGCTGGGTTTTCTTCCCATACTATCTTTATAAGTCGGTCGTCAGGTGCTCTTTGGACATGTCCAGCCCATCTCAGACGCTGGAATTTTCTTGATTTGACTATATCCGGCTTTTGGTATAGGTCCTGGAGTTCTGCATTCGTCCTTATGCGATATTACTCCGTGTTTGGATCCTTGACGAGGCCAAATATTCTTCTCAGTATCTTCCTTTCATTGTCAGCCCGCTTTAGTAGAAGTTCATTGTGTTTCATTTGATACTTAAACTGTCTGATACATTCGAAGATATAGGTGTCCATCGTTATATTCTGACCGATTATGTCCCTGGTTGGTTGTCGGGTAATGTGCATGTATTTGTTTTTTCCTCGTTAATGTTCCATCGCTTACGTGATTTAAAATTCAAAATTAATAGATACATTTCTAGTATTGTGTTTGTTGTTTGGCAAACGCCATTAAACAAAAAGAAATTAAGGTAAACATGGTCTAACTGTAATTTCACCGAGTGACCACCGGTATAAGTGGTCCGCCTATGCCAAGTGCCAACGGTCTTTTCGGAGGGCGGATGAGCGGGTAGAAGTAAAGGGCACCCTCTTGCCCTTGAGGTGGGAAACTGCCCCTAAAGGGGGAAGAGCTACTTGATGGCCAACGGCGTAGGAAGGCAACGAGAAACCACTCCATTAAAGATCCATTTGGATATCACCAATTTATTCATGGATGGAGTACTCTTCAGTGGAATTAACCGGAGGTAAAATGATCCCCTGATCGGATCTCCGGGTGGGAGCTGCTCAAGAGATTAAGAAATGAAGCAGAAGGCTGAAGACAGAGCAGAGTGGAGAATTCCTACAAACCAATCTTCGGATTGAAGAGCATTGATGATGAGTTTTTCCTAGTGTACGATCCGAATCCGTTTGTACATACAATATAGTAGGTCATACAATATAGGATATTTTTTTAAATTCTCAATTAACTTCTCTGTAATCGCCATTTCTAAACACAGCGGCAGCGAAACTAACCGCGCATGCAGCATTCTTGTCATGCAACGCTGCACTACCGCCGCTATGACGGAAATCGCGCCTGTTGATCTGAACATGTACATAAAGCCCGCCATACACACAGCCGTCCACAGGAGAGGTCTACCTGTGCAGGTTTGCCTGCGCAGGTAGACCGCAGCCTGTGTGAGAATAGACCTGTGCAGTTTCTTGCGTACCGTTGACCTGCGCAGGCAAACCGGCACATGTAACCTCTCCGGTAGACCGTAGCGTGTATGCCGGGCATAAGCCGCCACGTCGAAGTCAATCAGTCCGCTGCGATAACGCACCGGTCGCGGTAGCGAAACTTCCGCGCCGGTCTGTAAGCTCCTTAAAACAGTAAATATAAACCTAATTAGTCTTATGTCGCTATAGCTAGTTTTTTTGTAACAGAAAAACCAATTTATATCATGAAAAAATGTATTTTCAATATTCAGTTCAATATTAAATTAAATTTATTATATTTTTGTTGCAAAATATTTCTTAACAGAATTGTGGGGATTTTGCGGCGAGACTTGCCACTCTTTAAAAATCATCGCTTTCAACTGAGAGTGTTTCAATTTGGGATTTTCCAGCTTCAGCTCGACCAGTTTCTTCTCCTCGAACGCATTATAAGCAGCTCTTATCCGTTTCTCCGGATGTTTATCCTCAACAGTTTTCTTCATACCCAACAGGTTGATAGCATCGTCTACAGTTCTAGCCGTGTAATTCTCCACGATTTTATTGACATTAGTTTCAACTGGAAATTTATAATTTCTTTTAATTTTACTACTATCCAGTATATTTGGAGTCGTGTTAGTTGAAGTTGCGGTGGTAGAAACCGATGCGTTCTTTTCTATGTCTGCTCTAGTCAATTTTGTAATTTTCTTTGAATATGCCGCCGTGTGCGTTTCTTGTTGAAGCAAAGCTTTCGCTTCGGCTTTCTTCGCACTTTGCTCATACCTCTTCCTTTCAGCTTCGACTTTCTTCAGTTGCTTCTTCGTCACTTTATCGTCATCTCTCCAGGATACACCTTCCTCTTTTGCCTTTAGCTGAGTCGCTTTTAATTCACGGTCCGATTCTTTTTTGGCTTGTTTAGCTTGTTTAGCTTTTTCTCCAAGTAACTTTTTCGGCATCTGAAACAATATCAACCGTGGAAATTTTCTGAAAATAGATATTTTGAGAAATATTTTGCTGTTTTTTTTTTATTGAATCTGAAACTTAACGTAATTTGATTTTGAAGTATTGTGACAAATTGAAGTTTACATGACGACTTGAATTTTTTAAACTATAGTCCAATATTCAACTATTGAAACTATGTTCATCAAGTATATTTGTTCGCCTACGTCGATGATTTTAATTTTCTTTCAATGTTTCAAGTCTTTCAAGGAGATTGAGAATTCTTTTAGAAACTTCTCTGCTATCGTTTATTATTTTCAAATGTTATCTGATCTTGCCTTAGTTTGTCTAGATTGTGTAATCCTGTGCAGTATTGCCTCATATTGTTTGGCTTTTCTACTACTGTAAAACAATTATTTTATCTAGTCGAACGTTGTTCTAAACTATAGTTCATTTTTTTGAGAATGCAGTACAGGGAAGATAGGGCTTTTTTGATCTTGATTGGCTTAAGCGATGAGAAGTTCACACCGACGATATTTACTTCTTCATCTCTCTCTTTTCACATACATTTGCAGTCACTCGCGTAGAATTTGGTGATATGTTATTAAATGAATACAATACTACGACTAAATTGTAAATATAATAGAACGTTAAATTATAATGCGGCTAATAAGTTCTATATTATACAATAATGTTTTATATAGTTAATATTCAATTTTAAATTTAAAGATAAAAAAAATAATTAACTCCAACTATATTTTTTTCGTACGCCAATGCATGTTAAGCTGTTAGTTGTCAATGGCTGCCGTGTCAATTCACAATTGTTATCTGATCTCTTTGTATTATTTAGATTTTTTGCTTTTTTTTCTCCATTTTTTTCTTTGCATCTTATTACTATTGTTGCCATTTGGTGTATTTAATAGATATTCAATCAAACCATTAATAAATTACCAATTTTATATTCAAGTAACTATATTTAAATTTATCGCCAAATTTTGTAACTAGATTGAACATTTGTCATAGTGTAAATCAGGTTTCTAGTTACTGCATTCTTAAAAAATTGACCTTGTCTTTCTGGTCTTATAAACTATCCAATTTAAGTACTAATTTTAGGTTATCATGTCTTAAGTTTACGACTATATCTGGACTATATAGTCTTCGTGAACCAGTTAGTTATCTGTAATTTAGACTGATTATATGGGATATCAGATCCCATTCCCAAACATTCTAGACAATAGGGAATATGCATCCATTTTTTTATTTGCTTAATTCACTTTTTACTTCGTTTTAATATAGTAAAAAATATAAATACTGTTGAAAGTGGTTTAATTATTTTTTTTTAAATATATAAAATACCGCTTAAATTTGACCTGTTTGAATGGTCTCATTTATCGCGCGCATTGGATGACGTCACAGCTCTCGTTGTCATCCAGTGTTGTTTACTATTTGCATAGACAGTTAAGGATTTTCAGTTTCAATCGCTATTTCGATAATGGAAAAAGCTCGAATCTGTGCATTGTTTGATCTCATATCGAGATTCCTCGTTAGCATGTTCCTTCACGTACATGATCAAATGCGGTACTACTTTAGTTGCATTCGGGACTTGAAGATAAGTCGTCATACTCTTGCCAAGTATACTCGTTTAAAGTGAAAGCTGTATAATGTCCACCATTATTTTTATTCGAATTATTTCTATAATTAGCAACTCCTACTAATCTGTAGACTTGGCTGTTGACTGTAACAAATCGCGATATAGATCTCAAAATACATTTTTTCCTGAAAGCTACTGGGAACTCTTGTTCGTAATTTCTCAATTGTCACAATTGATCAAGTCACAATTGAGAGGTCAATCATCAAGAAATATTCAAATTTTCGAACGTTCTCTGTCGTGGTCCGGCATTTCTCACACATAGAACGATCCATATTTCATAAATTGTCAATGGCTAATTGCATGCGTTCGTACCCCTGTTCATACAACACATGCGTATCAATTGAAATATACGGAAATTTTCTTACTGTGGGTATGTTACATTTGGTGCAAAAGCGAGTTGTGGAGTATGATGAAAAATTTCCAACAAAGTTTCGAAAAGATGACCAATTTTGCACTCTGCATTCAAGCTCAAAAGTTTTTGAGTAGTCAGTGTTCTTTTTCAAAAAATTCAATGCATATAAGATGTCAAATCTTTTTTTGAAGTAATGTTTGGTCAATTTTTCTGTGGCAAGAATTTCCAAAGCCAATTTGGTCGTTGGAAGGTTTGCTTCTGTTATTGATTCTTTGAAACGGTCCTCTAAAGAAGATGCATGCATAAACAAAGTTATCAATGTATCGAAAACACATGTTCGGGTTACAAGATATTTTACCCCTTGAATTTTCAGTTCAGGAGAACACAATCCATTGGGAATTAAGGGGAAAGTCACATTTGGAACTTGGCGCGTAGAGTCCCAATTCGGTTGATCGCTCAAATATGTTTTTTTGCTGAGGTGATATTCCTTCAAAACGAAGGAATTATATGAGTTTTCAGAATCAATCCTCGATCTTAACTTTCCAAATTCTGTTCCTGATGTAGGGTCTTCATGAGGGATTTGAGAAACTGGAGATGACAGATTTTCATCTTCTTGGTCATCGCCATTGAACTGTATATATATAACTGGAACGCGCACGCTGCATTGAGAAAGTGAGGATCGGCTGTTAGACGAGTGCGGGTGCTGTAGGAGGGATAGGCATCTTTGTTTCACTCAAACGCGTAAATGATAGAAATGATAAAAAAACCTTCGGTAATGAATTCTGTCCAAGCTGCGATTTAAGAGGTAGAGCGCGCGCCTTATAACATTTATCACGGTTTTTAAGAAAAAAAGATTAAGTTAAAATTGAATTTTTAATACATATCAGTTACAAAATAACTACAAAACTTAAAAACTAGTAAAAAAAGTTGAAAAAAAGTACCAGTTTTTTTTACAAATAATATTAATTACTCACAAATATTAAATGTTCACCGTCAATGTTCATAAAATATTCAAATGCTACAAAAAAATAAGCAATAGGGCATTTAAAATTTTTAGTATATCGTATCAGTGATCATTTCTTCTGGATTTACAGGAGCAATATTGCCCAAATCAACATAGCCACAATGTTGATCATTTTTCTTGTCATAGAATATTTGAGAACGAATGGCCATTGAGCCGAAGATTAAAGATCATTCAAATAATCATATTTTAAAGCCTCTTCTTTTAAAAACTCAAAAACCTCGTCCAAGAAATCTTCACAATTAAAAGAAGAAACCCATTTTCCCTACATTGCAGCATCTGGTAAACATAGCCTTTTTCGCAAAAAAAATTAATCCTTTGGCGAATAAAAATAAACAGACAAAGCAAATTGATTCATTTGTTTGGTGTACTTTCTTTGAGATGCCTTTACCTTAGAATTTTAATTTTATTTTACCTTAGAATTACCCCTGATATGAACAACGACAACATATTCGCTCTTAGGTATTAGCTAAAATATACACCACAAACTATACCACAAGATCTATGACACTGGAAAACTTTCGAAGGAATGGCTAAAGTCCACGTTCTTAATGCTCCCCAAAAAGCAATCAGCAACCAAATACAAAGATCACACGTCAATCTCGCTAATGAGTCATGCATTAAAAATATTCCTACGCATCATACACACCAGGCTATATAATAAACTTGGAGGGCTAAGCGGGGACACTCAGTTCGGATTTAAGAGCGGCATCGGTACACGAGAAGCAACATTCTGCCTAAACACATTGGTACAAAACTGCTATGACCAAAGAAAGAACATCTTCCTGTGTTTCATCGATTATGAAAAGGCGTTCGATAGTATCAATCACGAACGTCTAAATATCACAACGAATATCTAAAAAGAGCTGGTATAGATGAAAAAGACGTAATAATAATCCAAAATCTGTACTGGCAACAGTCGGCCAAAGTCAGAATCAACAATTAACGCCAATTATTTTTTAGCCAATTAACGACAAAAGAAATCGAGATAAAAAGATCGGTACGTCAAGGATGCATAATGTCGCCAATGCTATTTAATCTCTACGTCGAACAAATATTCTCAAGAGCCTTCGATTCTATAGAAATCGGAATAAAAGTGAACGGTACCTCAATAAACAATATAAGATACGCAGACGACGCAGTGATCCTAGCAAGCAAACAGCAAGACCTACAGCTACCAATGAACAACATAAACAGAAAGGGGTCAGAGGCCGGACCAGGAATAGATCCAAAACAAAATTCATGGTAATTAGCCGTAATAATTAGGCAGGAGCGTCCATCACGGTAAATGGGGAAACAATCGAAAGATCTTCGAGCACGAAATACAAGGGCACACTAGTAAACAACAAATGGGACCCACTACAAGAGAGCAAGAGTAGGGTAGTCTTCTGGTAGCAGTACTTCTTCTAGATACTAGGTCGGACTAAGAACAGATCCAAAACAAAATACATGGTTATAAGCCGTAATAATAAGGCAGGAGCGTCCATCACGGTAGAGGGGGAAACAATCGAAAGAACTACGAGCACGAAATACCAAGGCACACTAGTAAACGATATATGGGACTCACTACAAGAGATCAAGAGTCTTACTATAAGTCTCACTACAAGAGATCAAGAGTCATCTTTTAGTAGTACTTCTTCTAGGTAGTAGGTAGTTCTTCTGTGGTTAATTGGCTGTTGATTCTGACGTTGGCCGACTGTTGCCAGTACAGGTTTTGGATTACTCGTACTCAGAATGGCATTCAACAGCCAAACTGGCATTCAACAAACTACGTCCCTTGCTATAAGATAAAAACCTAAATTTAGAAATTCGCCACAGAATGGTCAAATGCTACGATTGGCCAGTCCTACTGTATGGAGCAGAAACCTGGGCGATAAAAGTAGCATTCATTAACAAGATCGAGGCGTTCGAGATGTGGACACTCAGAAGAATGCTCCGTATCGCATGGGTGGACCACATTACCAACGACGAGGTGTTCGCCAACTCACATAGGTGTAAGGCAACAGAAGAAGAAGAAGTTATTAGTTATTATACTGTCAATTTGTAACATAATATTCATTTATAGATTGCTAAAATAATCCGAAAACGATATTAACGTCTAAATAGTACGTTTAATATTGAATCTTTTTCAATATTACGTATTAATCGTATTCTGTAATTATCTGAGATTTTTTTAACAATTAAATTGAAAACGTGCGATAAATTCCTTATTGAGATAAATTGCAAACCTTTAGACCTTTGCAAGTGCCGAATCAGGGGCATTCACATTTTTGTCATTGATACTCCTGAATCTGTATTTTATTTATAGTTCCACGATTTTTTTTTTTTTAATTTGCTCTTTTATATGCTACACATGCGTCTATAAATAATTTTATCCATTTATAGATTAAAGATGTAATTAATTTTCTAATTAAAACTTTTTATCTTAGAATGTCTAGACAAAATTTGAAAGAAAATTTGATTAAATTATATTATATGTGGTATTGGAAATTAGGTATACAGGGTGGACCATTTAACGTGACCATCCCAAATATCTCCGTTACCTTCAGAGTGACGAAAAAAATGTCAAAAGGGAATTTTAATGATTTAGACACAGTGGTTTAAAAAATATTTTTTGTCAAGGTCATAGTTTATTCGTCCTCAAGGTCATCAGTGGTTTTTCAAATGAGAACATGTTATTTTTTTATCAAGACATTGTAGCCACTATTCAGACGAATCCAGAGACCTATGATATCATGACCTTGAAATGATTTGACACGTGTATCCATTGAAAATAACTTTCAATAACCGTATCGAAAATGGTATTGTACAATTAAGAAGAGAAAGTGGATATGATTCTGATTTATGGTGAGACCGGCAGAAATTCTGTGCGAGCGCACGAACTTTATGCACAACGTTATCCTTACAGAAATCATCCTTCCCGTCGATGTTTCGAAAGAATTATTAATTTATTCCGTGAAACGGGCTGTGTTAATCTCCGCAAAAAGAAACGGCGCAAGACTAAAACAAACGAAGAAGCAGAGATTGCCATTCTAGCTGCAGTAGTTAATGATCCGCAATTAAGTAGTCGGCAAATTGAGCACTATTCCGGAATTTCCAAGGCGAGTGTTTTAAGAACATTCTTCTTCTTCTTAGGACGTCGTCTCCCTACGAAGGTTGGCGATCCAACTGGCTATAATGGTGCGTGAAACCGCACCTCTGAAAATCTCTATAGATGTCCGTCCGAACCATTAGCCATCAGTTCTGCCGTCTGCCTACAGTTCGTTTGTCCTCGATCTTTCCTTCGATGAGGAGTCGGAGGAACTCGTACCGCTCCCCTCTCATAACGTGTCCGATGTATTGGAGCTTTCGTTCTTTGATGGTTTTCAGCAGTTTTTTACCTTTACCTATACTCCTTAACACTTCCTCGTTGGTTATCCTGTCTACCCAGAATATACGCAGTATACGGCGATACAAGTACATCTCGAAGGCGTCAATGCGGCTCTCCATTGATTGGCAAAATGTCCAGCTCTCGGAGCCATAGAGTAGCACTGGGAAGATATAACAGCGCAATATGCGGAGCTGTAGGTTTTGGGTCTCTATTGGTAAAGAGGTTCTTCGTGGAGATTAATGTCTTTCTGGCCTGTTCTATCCTTGATCTGATTTCCATTTTGGGGTCGCTATTCTCGTTGACGAGGGCTCCAAGATATGTAATGCACTTGTTCCACAACCTGGTTGTTAATTTGGAGGGTCGTCCGTCTTGGTGCCTTGGAGAACACAACCACCTTGGTATTGGCAACGTTTATGTGTAGACCATACTGTGTGCTATGTTCAACGATAAGATCCATCATATTCTGGAGATGTGGGAGGCTGCCGGCGACCACGACCGTATCGTCGGCTAGTCGTATGTTATTAATAAGGGTGCCGTTGATTTTAACGCCCTCTTTCACATTAGCCAGTGCCTCCCGGAACACCGCCTCCGAGTATACATTATAGAGGAGAGGGGACAGGACACACCCCTGTCTAACACCTCTTCTGATTTCTGTTTCTTCTAATGTTAAGCCCTCTATCCTAATCTCTGCAGTTTGATGCCAGTACAGCTGCGTGATGATATTTAGCTCTCCCGCATCGACTCCGGTGTATTTTAGGATCTCAATGAGCTTCTGTTGCGAGACACAGTCGAAAGCTTTTCAGTACTCAATAAAGCAGGCGTATATATCAACATTCATGTCTCTGCATCGCTGCGTGAGAACGTTGATAGGGAAGAGAGCTTCGCGCGTGCCCACTCAGTGCTTAATTCCAAATTGCGTTTCTCCAGCCTGTTCCTCACATCTGGCATATATGCGAGTGTGGACGATGCGGAGAAATACCTTGAGGAAGTGAGATATAAGGCTTATCATTCGGTGGTCGTCTTATTGAAAAGCGTTAGGTTTTTTTGGCAGAGCGATGAACGTCGATCTCAGCCAGTCTGTTGGTATTTTTCCAGTTTCATATATTGCGTTGAACAACAATGTAAGAAGTTTTAGGCCTCTATCCCCTGCATTGACGATCAATTTTAAGGTTTCTGCGTAAATATTGTCTGGTCCTAGAGCTTTGTCATTTTTCTGAAGTTTTATAGCACGTTTCACTTCCTCTGTCGTGATAACAGGGCTGGGCTCGTTGATATCAACATAATCTCTGGGTGGTTGGTGGGGTGGTGTGTCATTGAAGAGGGCCTCAACATACTCCTTCCATCTTTTAAGATTTTTCTCAACGCTCGTTAAGATCTTGTTGTTAGTGTCTCTCAAAATACCGTGGATCTGCTTGCGTTGTGTGTTTGTGAATTCCTTGATCTTTTTGTGGGGATTAAACGAGTCGTGCTTTTTCTCTAGTGTCTCCATTTCACTGCATTTTTCAGCTAGCGATCCTTCCTTTGTTTTTCGGCATTCTGATCTCACCGCCCTGTTCAGCTCCCTGTGTCGGTTATTGTCTGTGGCTTTGAATTTTCTTCTCTCGTTCATAAGTTGGAGAATTTCTTCTGTCATCCATTGTTGCTTTTTAGAGGCTTGTGTATATCCAATGTCCCCTTCCTGGGTTTCCAAAAGTGCCTTCTTTATTTTCTTATCTTTACAGTCCACCGAGGACGTCTACGTCGGACTCTACGTCGCCGTCACTGCAATAGTTAGTTGTTTGTAGACGCGCCTCGAGATTCTCGGTTGCTCTGGCTCGTGTTTCGAGATCAAGAAGTCTTCTGCCATCGACTCGCTTAGGTTTATTTGGACGTTGGACTCTAGTAAAGTAGCGAAGCTGTAGACTTATTACTACGGGGATATGGTCGCTGTTGACGTCGGCGCCAGGGTATGTTTTTGCTGATTTGACGAACTTCATTAAATGGCTCTTGATGAGAACTAAATCATTAAGAACATTAAGACATCATAAATTCCATCCGTACCATATTTGCTTGCATCAAGAACTTCATGGTGCTGATTTTGGTAACAGGGTTCAGTTCTGTGAAGGGGCCCATCGTTAGTTACAGGTTAATCCTATTTTTTTCGACGACGTTTTGTTTATTGACGAGTCAACTTTTAATAACCATGGACAGTTAAATACGCACAAAATGCACTATTGGTCAATAGAACATCCAAATTGTTTCCGGAAAATTGTGCACCAGCGTCCTTGGAGTGTTAATGTGTGGTGTGGCATAATTGAGGACCGTATTATTGGATCATTTTTCATAGACGGCAATTTGAATGGACGGAAATACGTCGAGTTTTTGAACAACACTTTAGGAGAATTACTGCAAGACATCCCGTTAGCACAACGATGCCGAATGTGGTATCAACAAGATGGCTGTCCAGCGCATTGGGCAGTTATAGCTCGTCAAGTGATAAACCAAAAATTTCCCAGACGCTGGATTGGGAGAGATGCAGTAAACCTCTGGCCTGCTCGTTCGCCGGATTTAACGCCACTTGATTTTTCCTATGAGGAGTTATAAAGGATCGTGTTTACCATGATGTTCTGACGACGCCGAGAAATTGCGAGAACTAATTAGAAGAGCCTGTGCCGCTATCGCACCAGAAAATATTCGAAGTTCAAGAGAATCATTTATTCGACGTCTTTCAAAATGTGTCCAGGTTAATGGTCATCACTTCGATCACTATTCGGATATTTTTATTATCAATAAAATCACGATTTCATTTTTTTACACGTGTATTTTGGTGAAGAATCATTTCAAGCCCATGACATCATGGGTCGCTGGATTCGTCTATATAGTGACTACAATGTCTTGATAAAAAAATAACATGTTCCCTTTTAAAAAACCATTGATGACCTTGAGGACGCATAAACTATGGCCTTGACAAAAAAGAGTTTTTAATCACTGTGTCAGCTCGTCGAAATCAATGAAATTCCCTTTTGTAATTTTTTCGTCACTCTGAAGGAAATAAATTAACAATTTTTACCATGACGGCCTATCCTGACCGCTTTCATCCATCAACACCTTCCACTCATTTCTCAACTCTATTTTCTGCGTTAAACTCCACACACACCATTGCAGCTTGCAACCCAATGTTCCCAAGTTTCTTCACCCGTCCCACATTTACTGTAGGTTCTCTCATTAGTCGCCATCTAGTACCACCTGTCCCTTTCTTCGCTCCCGCACCTGAATCTGGCGATCACTATTTTGGGCAACGTTCGATTTTCGGAGGTCACTTTCAAGTAAACTTTCCAAATTCGACTTTATTTTATATTCAGGGTTGAATGTCGTTTCCTCTTATATGCACTCTAACCTTTGATGCATCTCTATCTCAAACATCGTTTCTCCTACCAATCTAAATTGCTTCCTCTCTTAATCGCTCTCCACTTCTACCTCCCGACCAGCCACCCGTTTCATACATTTTCCATCACTTTTCTCAATCGTATCGCTCGTCTCCGAGCATCGTGGCAATGGTATGACCTAGGGATCATATTTGTTGTACTTGTTGTCTCCATGTTTCCCTGTTTTCAGCAACTTTTTTGCAATCGTGTACTGTTGCGCCTATGGCTTTGGATATTTGATCCACATAGCGCGATGGTGATCTTCCTCGTGGTCTCTTAAGGTAGGCGTCCACAGTTCCGCATCGTACGTATCGGACGCATCGTATCAAACGGATTATTTTTGTACAGTGCGTTCACAGTATCGGCAGCGATCGGATTTGTCGACGCAACTACTAGCATATACCATATTCCGGCACGCATCGTAGAAGTTGCGCGTCGGAGCATCGGCTTCGGCATTGCCGACGGGTAGGTTCGTGCGATACGTACGATGTGGAACAGTGGACGGACGCACTTGTATTACTTTCTATGCAAAGAATACTACGATCCGTTTGATGTGATACGTCCGATGCGTACGATGCGGAACTGTGGACGCCTACCTTTACCCTCTATCTTTCGTTGGACTATCAATTTCTCAAGTGAATCGTCCTTTCTTCGCATTATGTGACCGAAATATCTTAGGATGGACTTTTGGATAGTTTTGCTCAGTCGATCGACGATGTTAAGTTCTCGTAAAATGGATTCATTAGTACGTTTTTCCGTCCATGATATCTTTAGCATGCGTCTCCAGGTATACATTTCAAACGTATCAATTCGTCTTCTGTCAGCCATTTTTAGTATCCAGGATTCCGCAGCGTATGTGACTATAGGAAATATAAGTGTATTTATGACTGCCATCGTGGTTCCTTTAGAAATGCTGTGATCCTTCCAAATACGTGAAAGTTTGGCAATGGCGGTTTTGCCCATAGTTATTCTTCTCCTTATTTCCTTTTCAAAGCTGCCAGTTCTTAAAATTTGTGAGCCCAAATACACGAACTCCTTTACTACCTCGATTCCATCAATGTGCGTTGGGCTTTGTAGTCTTTCTTGGGATCGGTCTATTATCATTATTTTGGTTTTTGTTTTATTCATTTCAAGGCCCACCTCTCCGCTGATTTCTTTCACCTTCTGGAGCAGGTTCTTGATCTCTTCTTCCGTACTTTCCAGCAATGTTGTATCATCTGCGTACCGTAAATTTGATATTTTGCTGCCTACTATAGATATTCCTCAATCCCAGTTGTGAGTTGCTTTGCAGACTATCCATTCTCCGTAGAGGTTGAATAAAATAGGTGAAAGGATGCACCCCTGACGAACTCCTTTGTATACTCTGAAGGGGTCATTGAGGCAATCTTCTATTCTGACCTGTGCTTCTGCAGATTGATATAGGTTGACGGTGAGGCTAATAAGATGTCTAGGTACTCCCATCTTGCTCCATTTTACTTGATTGAATGCCTTTTTGTAGTCAATAAAATAGAGGTATCCAGGTTTCTTGAATTCCCTTAGTTTTTCAATTATCTGTCTGATGTTCATGATGTGCTCTCGATTGCCTCGTCCCGGTATGAAACCTGCTTGTTCTTGTGGGATTTGGGGGTGTATTTATGCTTTCAACCTGTCGTGAAGTATATGTAACAATGTTTTGCTGACGTGTGATATTAAGGATATCGATCTGTAATTTGAACATTGGGTCTTTTCTCCTATTTAATAGATTGGCACGAATACTGAGGTAGCCCAATCAGTCGGCCATATTCCTGATATCTAGATATTGTTGCACAGTATATGCATGAGACTTCATATTTTCATCAGACACGTCAGTTATTTCTGCCACTATTCCGTCAGGTCTTGAAGTTTTAGCTTTTTGAGAGCCCACTCCGCCTCGGATTTAAGGATTTCTGGTTCTTGGTCTTCTGAGTTTGGGATTTCAGATGGATTGTCCCCTGGTTGATCTTCGAACAAGTTTTGACATTATTCTCTCCATCTCTTTGCAACCTCTGTTTTCTCCGTTATTACTTCTCCTTGCTCGTTTTCTACAATTATCGTTCGCTATTTGAAGTCTCTGGTTATCTCTCTGATTTTGGCAAAAAGATCTCTGGATGCATTTTTTTGTTGATGGTCTTCGTATTCTCTGCATATTGTCGATATATAGCCGTTTTTGTCTTCTTTTCACATTTTCCTTATATCTTTGGATAGTTTACTGTAGTCTTCACGTCGTTCTTCGTTGTTCAAGCCTTTTTGTTTTAGTGTAGCCTCCCATGTTCTGTCTGTTATACACGTTATTCTTCTTTCGGTTTTGTGGTTGAATGCGTTGGCCATTTTTAACATTTCCGATTTCATTCTCTTCCAAAGTTGGTTATCGTCTATTTGTTTGGTTTTTCCGCTGTTTGGTGTTTGGAGTTTTTCGGAGAGTCTGGTTCTATATTCGGTGTTATTGTGTAAGTCCCACCTATTTTTAGACATTGAGTGGGTTTTGAAGTTTTCAATTTTAATTTTATTTGTCCTATAAGTAGCTGATGATCGGATCCGCAGTCAGCGCCTGGATAGGTTTTTAGTATCTTTTATACTTGTTCGTCATCTTTGTGGTATCATCAGGGAATCTATTTGATTTCAATACCTACCACCGGGTGACCTCCATGTATATAGTCGCCGTGGGTGATGATGAACATTGTGTTCATGATGGTCATATTTTTATCAGCGCAGAATGACAATACGCGCTCCCCTCTCTCATTTCTGTCTCCAAGGCCCCATTTTCCTAGTATGTTTTCATAGTGGTCTTCCGTTGTTTGAATGGGACCAACTTTCGCGTTGAAGTCACCGATTATTATTGTGATCTCTCTTTCTGGTATTCTAGTAGTTTCTGAATAGAATTCCTCAATTTCTTCATCGGATGAGTCTGAAGTAGGGTCACATATTTGGAGGATATTGAGCTTTGTAGGTGTTGTGTTAAGTTTTATAGACATTATTCTGCTGCTTACGCAGTTATACCCTAATACTGATGATATGTATTTCGGGCTGACCAGAAACGCTACACCGTGTTTGCTCTCTGTTTCATGTCCTGAGTAGTACATCATATTGCCATTTTCTGTTCTGAAGTGGCCATGTCCTTTATAGTGAGTATCAGATATTCCCACTATTTCGTAAGGTATTATTTCTCTTTCAACTATCTGTAGTTTTCCAGCTTTTAGGAGTCCTTTCACATTCCATGTTCCATTCCTCATAAGTCTTCTAAGATTGTGGGGGCCAGTAGCATACTTTCCATGCGTTGCCTGGTTGGGAACAGTCGCATGGCCGGTAGTCCATTTCTCACCAGCTGACCCGGGCACCCACTGGCGCCGATTGCTAGTCGGGTCGCATGGCGATCTCTCATCCTTAATTATCATATCTCATTGTGCTCGTGGGACTATGTAATCGCAGTGGGGTCCCTCTTCCTACGGTGATGGTTTGGGATGGGGTAGAGGGTAGTTTGGTTCATTTTTAGGATCTAAGGAGTAGGTTCCGATTTCCTCCCGAGACAGGGGTGGGGGGAGAATCGAAGCTCACGTGGGCAGGGGCGCATCCCTGAAGTAGACCTATCCCTGCTGGGGTCGCATGGAGTGTCTACCGGCTACCCTGTATGAATTACATTTCCTTAATTCATGTATGTCGTTTTATGGTTATACCGCCAATGTTCGATCACCAGAGCCTCATTTGTTCTCTAGCAGGGTGCACCGCGTGCAGGTGAGGTTGACATTTTTCTTGCTGCACTACTCGACTTTTCTTTCTTGCTGGGATAGTCTGTGCAAGTCTGCACAGACTAGTGCAGACTTGCTGCACTAGTCGAGACTAGTCGAGCAGCTGCGGCTCTTTTCAATACTTGTATCTGCATTCTCTCTGTCTTTTCTACCTCTTTCACACCCCACACATCTGAACCATACATTAAAATACTACGCACGCATGCCTTCCAAATCACCTTCGATATTTTTGCTCTGATGTTTTCCATACATTCACTCTTCCATACACTCAAGAACCTGCAGCCACCTTGTTATCAAAAACGGAACAGAATTTTATGTAGGTACAATTATTTGCATAATTTAGAAATACACATATCAACAGTTTGACTGATTTGGATGCTTAATAGAGTAATTATAGTCAATCTAAAACCTGTAAAACAAAACTTAAAAATGTTATTGATATTACAAAATCCGTATATTTAATTTCAAAATGGAACGTAAACAAGTTAAACAATATTTGCTTAAGACTTTACCCTGTCTGTCACAAAACAGATAAAACAAGAATTTTTCAAATAACGTAAACATGTTTTTCTTTAAAAAATTTACATGATCACACTACTCGTTTATTATACGAAATTATCTAACATATATTAATTATATATTTAATTATTGCAATTAGTAATTATATTGGTAATATTAATTACAATTTTATCTATTCTTCATAAGTAATTGTAAATGTTTGTAAATAATTTTTGTTGACGTGCGGTAATCAAAAGAAAACATTGTCATTATAGAATACATTTTAAATCTGTTAATTAAAATAGCATAATTTATTGACCGTTGTCAATTGTTTAATTAATTTATTTATGGTGGAAATATTTGTTTCTATGTGTATGGCGTCATTTGCAGATATTTATGAATGTTTACAAATAATATAATTACACATATAATTAAACAAAATATAAACAACTATTTATATAAAATTTTAATTGAAACAAAATACATTAGAGATCTAAAACATAGAAATATGTGTGAAATATGATTAGGGCAACTAAAAATATGCTTTGAAAAAAAAACTACTTTATCTACTCGCTTACCAAAATGAACACAATAAGTAAATTATTGTATGTGAAGGACGCCATTATTATAATCGGGTTTAAAAGTATCCAAAGTATGTAAATCAAATAGAGTTTCATTATTAAACAATTTCTGTTTGTTGCTACTATGACAACTCAAGTCACTAAATAAGAAACATAGACGTAGTGAAAATAAATTTTCTGACGTATACTAAATTTAATTAATTTTTCTTATTTTGAATCAAGAAGTCTCGGACTCTCAGTCTGGATGTATCTGGCTCTAATATAATTTGACGTAACCTTAACTTAATCTAGATAAAATCTAGGATAATCTAGATTACATCGACAACGACCAAATAGTTTCCCAAATAGGTTCCCACTGTCACTGTCCGTTTTTACTAGTTGTGTATACACGTTTGTGAAAGACTTTTGTGCACTCGCGATTAAAGCACTTCGCAACTTATGCACAAAAGGCCTTCTTCACACACTTGTATCACTTCACACACTGTATCACTTCACACACTTGTATCACTTCACACACTTGTATCACTTCACACACTTGTAGCTACTAGTAAGAGCTTAAAAAATGTTCTATAAAAATATGCTCTATAAAAAATAAAATATGCCTTAAAAATCCTGATGCTCTTAAACCTGAAATAAAATATATGAAAAAATGTTAAATCCTAGGGACGCAATTATGATTCTTTTTTGTGCAATTAGTATTGCTTCTAGTTGTGACGAAGATCCCCATAATATAATGCCGTAAGCCAGTAACGATTGTACCTCGGCATAGTACCAGATTCGGAGATCGTCTGTGTTTAAAAGTCTCCTCAGTTGTCTTGATTGAAAGGCTTTTTTATGTAGAGTTGCACATATTTTCTGCGTTGTTGCTACCGAACGAAGGTGCTCTTTCAGATAAATACCCAGGAGTTTTGCCTGCTTAGTCCTTTTTATTTGTTGATTTTGTATTTCAAGGTCGAGATTTGAAATATGTGAACTTCTTACCGTTTTAAATATAGAGATTTTAAAAGTAACTGGGCCTGTTCAGTGTTCTCTTCCAAATTATTCCGCGACAAAATAAAACTCTTATCATATTTCACAACTCTTATTTCATGTAGTTTGCCAAATCTGCGATGTATAATAGTAATAATGTAGGTGCTAAAATGCTCCCTTGAGGAACCCCAATATTTATCTCTATGATGTCAGATTGGCCCAATTCATTTCCATTCGACACCGTAACGTATTGTTTTCTGTTTGTCAGGTAGAATCTTATCCATCTCCAAGCTTTCGCTCGTATTCATAATCATATAATTTGTTCATCAATGTATTGTGCGAGACACAGTGGAATGTTTTGGTCAGGTCACAGAAAATCCCTATGGGGTGTTTCCCTTTATCCACCTCTTCTAATAATACATTATAGAATGCTACCAGAGCAGTTTGCAAAAACCATGTTGTTGTGTCGGTATTAGCTTATATTTCTCTATAAATCCAGTCATTCTTTTGCATACAATATTCGATAATTTCTGCCAGAATTGGCGTTAAAACTATTGGCAATTATGCATTGATGTTTTTTCCCCTTTCTTGAATATTGGGATGATTTTTCCAATTTTTAATATTTCTGGGAACTGCTCCTCATTTCGTTATTATATTTCCAGGAATTTCATCTGGCCCTCTAGACGTTTTGTTTTTTAAAGATAATATTATTCCTAAGTACTGAGTACTTCGTTTTCCGTGAATTCCTCTATGTTCATAGTATTTACGTTCACAGCAATGTGTGCATTTGAAATAGTTCTTGGTGTAATACTATCTATTATTACTTTCGGAGCTCGTTCAAAGTAATTGTTGAAACTATTGGCAATTTCTCGTGGTAGCGTGACTCTTTCGTTGTTATCCATTATTTCAATAATTCCGGTTGATCTGGCTTTATTGGACTGCTTCTGTATGATTTCCCATAAGCCTTTGGACCCATTTGTAGCTTGTTGGATTTTGAGGATAAAAAAAAAGATTTTTTAGTACATGAAACTAATTTGTGATGTTCGTATTTCTGAATGGAATAGTGTTTTCTTATTTCTGGATATCTCTTTTGAAATATAAACATATCTTTAACTTGAGCAGCCGATATTTTTACTTCTTCAGTGACTTTCAGCTTGTCAGCTTGCGATTTCAGCTTGTCTTTGTCTTTAACCATTGGAAAGCAGCCGAAAAAATGATACTGGATGCATTTAATAAAGGCGATTGCCTTGCTGTTGCTGTTTGTTTTCTTCAAAAACGTTGTCGCATCTTTTAATTTCAGATTTTGTCCTCGTAACTGTTTGTTACTAGCGCGCAATTTTAATAATCTATGGTCCGACAAGGGGTATCTTCTACAGAAGTCTTCAGCTCAAGTCCACTATTAGCAAAGATGTTGTCTATCTGAGTTTTGCAATTTAATGTTTGTCTTGTATGTCTAGTCTTGTCTGTCTTTCTGTCTGTCTGTCTAACAAATCCCTGTCGATTCGTCTGTAAAATGAACACAGCAACGGGTGTTATAGCAACGCGTAAGGCTGAATTTGATTACAAAATCAATATTCAATTAAAACTAGAAATTAAATTAAACATACGGAAGAAAAAAAAAAATACGAAAAACAATATTTTTTGTTTGTTTTGAATTTCATTTGAAATTACATTGTTGCTTACTTATGTATCTTATTGTTCCGCTATTTGAATAAATCCTTGGCCTAG
This sequence comes from Phosphuga atrata, assembly GCA_944588485.1. Taxonomy (NCBI): domain Eukaryota; kingdom Metazoa; phylum Arthropoda; class Insecta; order Coleoptera; family Silphidae; genus Phosphuga; species Phosphuga atrata. Next base: position 7,892,933 of record OX155903.1, on the reverse strand, counting down.
AAGTATATGAAATATATATTTTTTTATTAACGGGTCTGTGCATGTCACAGACTTTCCATTGTATCTAAATATAAAATATGGTTTGAAAAACGCAAAAACTAATGACATTGAATTTGTTAAATTATTACTTCCAATCGACCCTGGTTTAGAGACAAACGGAAACAAAATTATGTGGGAGGAAAAAAACGTTCCTTATTATATAAAAGTTAAGCATCCTGGTTTTCATTTAAATTGCAGAAAATTGTTTAGAAAATGATGGTTTTATTGATTTTTTTCCAACTTGCGTAACTTCAATTTGATGTAATTTAGTTATTATTAATGTTTAGTTTATGTTAATTCAGTTATTTATTTACTTTTGTTTGTTAGATGCAGGCGGGAATATATTATGCTAATGATATCAAATGATATAAATTAAGTATAAATTAAGTAAAATATAGAGAAAAAAACCTGAAGAACGGAAGAACGGAACTTGTCTAGTCAAATTTAAATTCAATTTATTTCCATAATCAAGTTATAGTACACAAAATACATGTAGCCAACAGAAATGTGTCACAATAACAAATAAGCAAAAAGAAAATCTACAATAATAACATATTGAATAAATATTAAATAAATATATTCCAAAAGCTTATTTGAGCTAAACTTTTGCTCTCAAGAAGTCTTTTATGACATAAGGTTCTATGTCATTAATATATTTGAACACTTTTTCCTTGAATGTTTCAATATTTCTGCAATCCTTTAAGTAATTTGGCAGGAAATTATATAATTTTATAGCATTATATTAGGATCCTTTTTCAACAAGTGATAAGTTGTGTGCTGGTGGTATATAGCTGGTTTTGTTTTTTCCTTGTGTTTATGCTGTGGAGATTCTCATGGTTTGTGAAGTAGCTCTTATGCTTAAATATAAAAATTAGCGTTTCAAATATGTATACTCCTGCTGCGGTTAGTATGTTAGCGTTTTTAAAGAAACCTCTGCAAGATTGCTTGTAATTTAATTTCAGCATAATTCGTAGCACTTGTTTTTGCACCCTAAATATTTTTATTATGTTTCTCCCTCTGCCCCAAAATATAATTCCATAACGTAGATGGGAGTAAAAGTTGACATAATACACAATTTTGAGGATTTCCGGGCTTACACATTTTTGCAGGATTCGGAGCGCATATGTTGTTCGGTTTAAATTGACTAACAATTTTTGTATATGCGTATCCCAGTTTAAATTTTGATCTATATATATATATATATATATATATATATATATATATATATATATATATATATATCCCTAAAAGTTTTTACATCAGGTCTTCATCAATAATATCTCCGATAGTTTCTAATTGTATTGAATAGGATACAGGTTAAAGTCTCGTAACGCAGTTCTTTCGAACATCTATTGTGACCGTATCAATATTAGGCACCTTTATTTCTATAATAAATATAATGACTTGGCAATTGCACGGCAACATAATTATAAAAGAATAATATACTATTTCGATTACTAAGTAAATCTCAACAATAATAATAATCAATATATTGTAAAAAGAATTTACCATTTTATGTATCAGTGCACAAGATAGTAGGTCATACATAAAATAACTGAAGGATTAATATCTAAAAGACAAAGAGCACGATCTAATGATGTCTAACAATAGTACGGACAATCTTCAGTCACTTTTAGCACATGAGTTCAAGATACTCCTTGTGAGCCGTTTCGCTGCGTCAAAGCAAGCGACTATGAAACGGTCCTATACCTATAGTGTCAGGGGCTGAAGGCCTGCAGTCTTACAAAAAACTAAAAAGCGACTAAAAACTGGATGTTAACTTAACTATTGGTAGATTATCCCGGTACGTCCGATTCAATTGAATTGTGTGCCAAAGCTTCTACGCTTGATGATTCGGAGATGTTTGTAGATAGAGCGCGAGACAAACCAAACAAATGGTTTCGTGTCAGAATTTTGCAAAACGTTACTTTTACACTCAGCACTAACGGGATCAATGTTTATTGACAACTCGGAACCTTGTGTAAGCAAAATATCAGTATCTTGAACTCATAATTTTATTTCAGTAAATACACATTTAGAAGGATTAGATACAAAACAGTTTTGCTTAGGTAATAGCTTAGGTGATAATAAAAAAGAGAGTATCGTTGGTATTAAGGATAAAGTATTTTAATTAGTAGAATATGTTGTCGTGCAATTGCCAAGTCATTATATTTATTATAGAAATAAAGGTGCCTAATATTGATACGGTCACTATAAATGTTGATAAGTAATCGTTTAGATAACAATTTATAACAAAGTTGTTGCATAGGTGTTTCCATAGACACTAACTAAAATAACTGACTTGGTCTTACATTAGATCTCATAACTTTTTATAGCGAACGAACTGCGTTACGAGACTTGGCATTTTTTACATTTTATGTTTTTGATGGGATCTCATTTCTTTTTGTAGGTCGTCCTCCTTTTTTTTTCTCGAGTAATATATCTTGCCCGTCAGCTACTGATATTCTTAAAGCCCCAATGTCTGTCTTTATTGATTTTTCTCTGAGGTTTTGATATAACAATTTTTGATAATTCTGGACGGTAAATGCTTCTTAGTCGATTATATATTAAACGATTGCAGACTCCTGAGCTTTGATACTACCAAAGTTGACGTTAATTAGATCTAATCCACCCAGACTTGTCACTCTGGAAAGTGCCACGTATGCATGACCACATGCGAACACTGAAGAACCAATGTCCTGTGCACAATCAGTGCACTGTTTAGACTTAGCCCTTGACTTTTGTGTATGGTAATAGCATAGGCTATACATAAGAAACACAAGCTACACAAAATGAAGAAATTTTTAAATAATCATTATTTTTCCTATAATGGATATTTTCATATAATGGGATTTTTTATTTTTTCCTTCCTTTATACGCCAAAGGCTAACTAAAATTAAAAATTTGGAGTTTCTAAGATTGCTAGAAGTACCTTAGAATTTTGATGATCGGTGACAAAATTAACAATTTTATAATAATCATTATTTGTCATTTAATGGATAATGAAATTTCGGGATTTTTGATTTTTCCTTCCCTTATAGGCTAAAGGCTACCCAAAATTCAAAATTTGATAGATTGCTAGAAGTACCTTAGAATTTTGATGATCAGTGACAAAATTAAGAAATATTTAACTAATCATTATTTTTCATTTAATGCAGTGATTCCCAAACTTATTTGACCTATCGCCCCCTTCCCAGAAAAAATATTAACTAGCGCCCCCTGGATTTTTTTTTAATAGCAATTAATAAGGGATATAAATATTATTGTATCTGTGAGAAGAGGAATTAACGAGTAAGAAACCAATTTTGATGGAGTGCACTATTTTAATAAATCATAAAACGTTTCGGGAAAAAATCTTTCCATCATCAGTGGTGTACTAATTTTCTAGGACCGCAAATCAGTATATTGAATTTTACAGACATATTATATTTGTAATAAAATATGTCTGTAAAATTCGATATGCTTACTTGCGGTCCTAGAAAATTAGTACACCACTGATGATGGAAATTTTTTTCCCGAAACGTCTTTTACTCGTTACTTCCTCTTCAGTCTTTACATTATATGCAAGACTGTTAAATTATTTTACATCATTATTGTATGTACGTTTTTCGTAAAATATAGTAAAGAAAGTTGTAAATTAAGAACATCGAAGTTTGAAATTATGAAACTATTTATTAAATTCAGAATTTAACAAAAAAAAGAAGATGATACAAAAAGTATCTTAATTTGTATGTGAAGGATGAACCTGGTGTGCTGCTACCAATTTAGCAATTTTCGGTTCTATATTCGACAGCAGTAATCTTAAATAACCACGATCGACTATTTGCAATCGGTTTCTTTTTTTTGTTAATAAATTGGTTACCGCACTGAATCCACGTTCCACCAAGTATGATGACGGAAATGCAATCAACAATTTTTGAATGACAGCCCAAATTTCTGGATAAGCCGTAGGGATCTCCTTTTGCAGCCAGAATTGTTGGTAACCACTTTTGAATCTAAATTTCAATTCATCATTTGTAATTACTTCCATCGATTCTTCTTGTAACTGTGGAGAATCTTCTGTATTTGCACTTAAAAAAGGATCCAAAATCCAATCAGGTATATTCATTTTTAATATATCATCAAATCGTTTATTAAAATCTGAATGGAGTGCATCCAAGTGCTCACAATAAGAAAGTATGTCGCCATCTTTTTTTTCTGTTCCTGATAAATTTGGAAACTGGCTGAATTCCCCTCGTCCGAAATTTCGCTTGTACATAAGAAGTTTTGTCATAAATGCAGAAAGAACAGATTTTGTTTTTATTAAATTCAATTCATCGCCTTGAAGTTGAAGATTGCTTTCATTCAATTTTTTAAACAAATCGGTCAAGTAAGCGATGTCACTTTTGAATTGAATTAGTTTGGATCGCAAATCCTCATTTTTATCTTTCAAGAACTCCAGCACCGAGTTAAATAGCTTGGAAAACCTATCTAAACAGGCACCCTTTGACAACCATCGAATTTCTGTATGAAGCAGCAAACGATTAAATTCTTCATCGTTTTTAATACAAATATCATTCAATGATCTGCTTCTGATTGTGTTGATAGCTTTATACTATACTACAGAGACTACTAGACTACATATTGTAATGAATTATGTAGGCGTGCACTTAAATTTTGGGCAACAAGATGTTGGCGATGAATGACACAGTGTACTGTGAATGCATTCGGCACCTCCCTTTTTAAATATGCAAGAAAACCCCTGTAGCGCCCTACTATCGCTGGAGCACCATCTGTGGCTATTGATAAAATATTACTCAGAGGTATTCCTTTTTCTTTAAAAAACTCATCTAATGCAAGAAATATCAATTCTCCCTTCGTGTCAGTTTGCAAATACTTAGCAAATAATAATTCTTGGCAAATTTCTTCTTCCTTTATGAACCGCACGTATGCTAAAAGCAAAGCTTCGTTTATTGGCAAAGTTGATTCGTCAAGCTGAATAGAAAACCGAGATGTTTTTAAATAGCCACACAATGAATCTTCAACATCTTGTGCCATTTCATCAATTCTTCTTTGCACTGTATTATTGCTCAAAGAAATTGTCTTGATTATATCAAATGAAGGCTTTGTGCAACACAGTATGTATTACTTCACTTATAGCCGGTATTATTAGTTCTTCACCAATAGTATGAGGTTTTCCCGATTTGGCAATAATTAGTGAAATATTATAAGAAGCAAGCAAGCCATCGCCATCTTGTGAGGTTGCGGTTGAAAAGAGTTTTGCCACTGTCGGTTGTTGGCTAAATTTTTCTTTTAGTGCACGAAAATAACTTAAATCCTTATTTTTTTATCACCATGAATTTTAGTCAAATGTTCTTGTAGTATAGAAGGCTTCATAGCTTCGTTTGATAATATTTTCTGGCAAATCAGACACATTTTAAAATCAGACGCAATTTAATATTTACTCGATTCGATTATATTCGATATTATGTTGCCTACATTTTTTCTTTGATTCAGCCATTATTATCTGTAGAAAAATGAAAACTTTAATAGAGGTATTTAATGAAATATAAATAAACATGATATCATTAATTGTGAAGCACATATAATTACAACAAAAAAATAATAATACTCACCAATTATAGTCGCACTATTAATTACTTATCTTTAACAAATATCAATCACACTGACTTACGTGACAGCAACAGTAAGAATTTGAGGTTATGTTGCATTCTTCTTCTTCCAATTTTATTTTATGTTTAGGTTATGTTGCATGTTGATATATTTTAAACTACTTCTTCATCTTGTTTCAAAGTTGTGATATCATCTTTCATATATAAATTTATGAAAATAATATTTACTTTACAATTTTACATTTTATAATTTAGTCATCTAGTCTATTTCATCATCACCAGAACTATTTTTGTTTTTAAAGCCTGTCACGATATTGTAGATTTCTTCATTAATTACAGGTTCATTAAAAATCGAATGAGTGTTCATGAGGATTTTGTCTGTATAGTTGAGGTTAGGAATTTTAGCCGATAAATCTATTGGATTTCTTGTATAAAAATCATTCAGCTCATTTGCTATTATGGAAATATCCCTTTATCTGTTGGATAAGCACTGTTTCATTGCTCTTTCTGTAGATTCACTATTTGTCTTACTACATTTCAAGTAGTTTTCATTTTATTTTGGGAAAATCTAATTTGATTTTCTAAACTGATCCTCTTTGCGTTTTTAAGTACTTTGTCATAGTTTCTGCGTACTCTATTGTATTGTATTCTATTTTGCACCTTTTATTATAATGAGATAATTAATATATGTAGCAGTTCCATACTTCTTGCTAGTTTTATTATATTAGGATGTGTATAATTGTTTTTATTGTTAATTTTTTTATTAAAAGTTATTCTCGGATAGCAGGCGTTAAATATTAATAAAAATGTACCCATAAATAAATCCCATTTCTGTTGGATCTGTATGGATCTGTTGAATAAATTGGCAACCAAGTTTCTTTGCTTAGCATTTCTCTGAATTTATTCGTGTTTTCTTGGGTGTATTTCCTACTTACTCTAAACTCCTTATTTCTGTGTTTTGTATCTAAAAAAGTTATTAGCGGTTCACTATGATCTGATATGTGAAATTCACGTGTCTGTGTTGTATATTCGAAGTTTGTTTTAATGATTATATTGTCAATACATGTTGTCATACGGCTTGGCTCTTTTATTGTTTTTAATGTATTAAATGAAAAGATTTTAATTGGTCTGTCTTTTTATTAGATTGTAATATATCAATATTGAGGTCTCCCGCAATAATATACTCACTGTTATTATTTTCGTTTAATCCAATTAATAGTTAGTGCAATTTGTCAATAAAAAGTGCAAAATTAGCGGTAGCCGATAAATAGCAATTATTATAACTGACCTGTTGCTAATTGTTGATTGTATTGTTGATATTTCAAATAGTGATTCTCCTGCCATGATATTGATATCAGATCTTTGTGTCCATGTTATACCGTCTTTGCAGAATATCGCCACCCCTCCATGTGCACCTTCTTTACGACAAAAGGCGGTTATTAGTTGATATTTTTTTATCTGAAATAATTTTAATTGCTCAATACCTTTCCAGTGTTCTGTAATCACTAATAGTCTTGTCTGCCAGCTCTTGTGTGTCTAGTCTTTTCTGTATCTCCTCGGTGGTGTAGTTCAGCGCTGTCCAACTGGCGGCCCGCGGGCCGCATCCGGCCCGCGAAGCTTTTTTTTAGCGAGTTATAGTAATTAAAAAAATATATGAAATTATTCAATCATATACAAAAAAAATTATAAAAATGCTAATGATGAATAATTATGGTTGTTTTATGGTCCTTTGATAAAATTAATCCACACTCTATACACGTGTATCTGTTTATGCACTCTCTACTCTCTACCCCGAACGCGCTTCTTCTTTACGCATTGTCCGTTTTTGACCGTCTCGAATTTACGTGGTAGCAGAAGGAGCGGTGGGGATTGTAGAGGCGGCTGCATTCTGGTATCACTGTTGCCGAGAACCGCTTATCTTGTCCAACAGTAGTTAACGGACTTTTATGTTTACATCTACCGTGGGTTAAACACAATCAACTGAATTTCATATTTATTCGTTAATTGAAACAATCTTTAATTATGAGTGCTTCTAAGAAAAGAAAGATTCATACTAAAAATCGAGAATTTCAAGAACGATGGGAGGTTGATTATTTATTTATTCTTAACAAGGGCAAGCCAGTGATTGGGATGTTTACAGACTGTAGTTGTGTACAAGGAATACAACTTAAAGCGCTATTACCAATCAATGCATGAAAAAAAGTATTATTCGTACACAGAAGACTCGAGAATAACATTAGTAAAAACAAATGCAGAACTATCAAACGAATTATTTTACCCAAGTAACAAATTCTCAAGAAGCATCAGTAGCTGCATCGTTGGCAGTTTGCTTAGTAATTGCTAAAGGAAAAAAGCCTTTTTCGGATGGAGAATTAATTAAAAAATGTGTCATAAAAAGGCTGAAGCTCTTAATAATAACGAAATGGTAAAAAAAATTCTCTTTTTCATCAAACTGTAAGCCGCCGTGTAAACGAGATCAATATACATGTCAATAATAAATTACAAAACCTAATTAATAATTGCTGCTATTTTTCCGTAGCATTAGACCAAACTACAAACATTTCCGACACTAGTCAAATTCTTATTTTTATAGAAAGAACCGTAAATGAAAACTAAATGATTATTCAGAAGAACTTAAAAATTACGATCAATACACGGAACAACAAAAGGTGAAGATATTTATAACGAATTAAAATGTACAATAGTTCCGTATGGCGGATTTGACAAGTGCAGCGCTATTGTAATTGACGGCGCCAGAGCTATGACCGGCAAAACTATTGGGCTCCCGGGCTCGCGGGAATCTTACAAAAAGAAGGAATAAATTGTTGAATGTTCCATTGTATTGCGCATCAGCAGGCGTTATCTGGTCTTTCACTAAATCTAAAATATTGTAATGGACATTGTTTGCAAAATAACAAATTTAAATCGTGGCTGAAATCATTCTCTTACATATCGAAAATTTAATACTTTTTTGGAAGAACTGCAAGCTGAGTATGGTGATTTGCTTTTACATAGTAATATTCGCTGGTTAAGTGCGGGAAAATACCTCAAGAGACTTTTTACACTTCGAAAAGAAATTAATCTTTTTTTAACGGAAGTTGGCATCGATGAAGATTTGACAGCAAATTCTTTTTTCAGTTGCTTTCCTAGCAGACATTATAAATTATCTAAATATTTTGAATAAATACTTGCGAGGAAAAGGTCAAGATGTGTCTTGTCTTTATAAACATGTAGGATTCAGAAATAAATTTAAATTGTGGAAGTTAAATTTGCAGGAAACTAATTTATTTCATTTTGAATGTTGCAAAGAGATGTATGAAGAAATGGAGGACTGCAACATAGAAGTGAATTTTGACATTTTTTTCCCTAAATTAGATATGCTTATTGAAGATTTTAACAGAAGATTTTCTCAATTTGATGATTCATAGATGAGTATTAATTTATTCAGTGATCCATACAATATCGATATTACTTCCGTTGAACCTAAATATCAATTGGAATTATGCGACCTTCAGGCTGACCCATTCATTACATCTAGTGGAGCAATTGGAATACAAGTGTTCAAACATTTGGATAAAGAAAAATATCAAAAAAATGAGAGATTTTGGACTTCAAATCATTTCTAGGTTCGGAAGTACATATATTTGCGAGCGTGCATTCTCTGACATGAAATGTACAAAATCAAAATTTATAAACAGCTAGAAAAGACTCCACTCTTGAAAATATAATTAGAGTTGCCACAACAAATATTGATATGGACATAAAATAAATTCTTGCTCAACTAGTACGGCCACAAAGCTCCCATTAAATATCTTAGGCTTAATATTATTCTAATTTTATTGTGTTTTTATTATTTCTTGTATTATTTTTAAGAATCACATTGTTTTGTCCGATACTATGTGATATTTCATTTTAACAATAAATATAACGCAATATTTATTATGCAAAAATATAAACTTTATTAAGAGCTAAGGGAAGAGAAGTTGGACAGCGCTGGTGTAGTTGACAACATACCCGCCTTTCAATGCGGGAGACGCGGGTTCGAATCCTGGTCGGGGAGACAACACCTAAGGCGATGCAAAATATGCGATATCGGGGTGGCGCATACTAAAAGACAAGGTGGAATAGGGGGTTTAGTGAGAGCTTGCCCCGAACGACTTTAGTGATAGTCTTTTCTGCCTAGTCTTGTCTGTCAGGTCTTCTCTGTCTGGTCTTGTCTAGATGTCTAGTCTATAAGGCAATAACTAGATTATGTTTAGTTAGTTTGTGTAACAACGGTTTATTCCAACTACAGTAAAAACGGTCAGCAAACTGTCCGTCGCATGCACAATATTGCAACCGGTAATGATTTTATTGTAAATTTTGCCAATGCATCTAATAGTTGCTAACCATTTTGTCTGCTCTTGAAACACACCTCATATTAATTGCTTATATTGAAATATATTAAACATAAATCATGCTATAACAGTGAATCCTGTATTTCTTTTAGACTAAATTTTAGTCAACTTACTATCAATCTGTTTTCTTTCTTCACAGGCGAAATGAAACGTTGAGTGTAATCACACAAGATTCGATGACTTTTGATGATGTGGAAATGCTCCTGAAGGAAACCGAACACAACGGTTATCCTGTCGTCGTGTCCAGGGAATCACAATACTTGGTTGGGTTCGTCCTTAGAAGAGATCTGAACTTGGCAATAGGTAAGAAACTACTAAAGATAATCATCCCTTATCGAATAAATTTATCACAAAAAGCTTTAAATGAAGATATAATTAAACTTAATTTAAAATTAAATTTTGTAAAGAAATAAAAAAAAAACAATATATTTACAACATTTTATTGTATTCTTAATTTATAATATATAAATCATAATAAATATAATCAAATTTGATGTTTGAAGGAGGTTCGAGCGAATCGCATGTTAAATATTTTTTTCAAGTTTAAGCTTTGAAACTTTTTATGCATGAAGATGAATACTTTATTTATGTCCTCTCAAAATTTGAAAGTGATCCTCCGTTAAGTTTATCCAGAAAAGAAATTCAAAAATTGTGTTTTTTAGAATCTTATACACAGGTTCCTATGGCCGACAAGCTTCCGTCAAGTCTTTATTTATTTTTTTCGATATTAATTTCCTATAACTTTAAGGAATAAAAAACTATATACAATAAACTTAGAAAATATTAAAACACGATAACATTAAAGCAATGTGATGTAATTATTTAAATAATTAAAGTTATTTTTTTTTTTTTTGAATCTTGTTTATCGACAGTAATTCACATTACAGATGGTTTGGCAACGTCGCGATAACAGCTGATTGTGGGAGAAAAGAAAAACATGGAAACATTTTGAACTTTTGAACGTCTGTGGAACTATTTGATAGAATATACTCCAGCTTTTTACATAGATTATCTATAATTTCTTGTCTTTTGGTAATTCGAGGTTTTCGGCCAACATCTTGGGCTAATAAAATTCTGATCCCTTTACAACCAGTCGATTCATAACACTGTGGTTGCCACAGCGTTACCAACCCCCAAAAATATTTACCCCTAAAACCAGAGTCAATAACCCCTAAAATCGCCACATTTACTTGAAAATCCCCCTAAAAAAATAATATTCTGAAAAAATAATAAATTAATAATAATTAAAATTCTGTAATATTGTTTGATATTCCTTATTTATAAATCACTTAATACTTCAAATATAATTTCGTTTTCATCTGGTTCTGACTTTTTGAAATCATTCATTACATAAACTGAACATGTTAGGTGATGGATTAAATGTTGTGCAAGATCCACCATTTCGTTGCAATGTGAATCGGACTACCATCATACTTTGTAACATTTCAATAGATAGTCTATTCCGCAATTTATTTTTTACAATATTATAGATGGAGAATTCGCGTTCGACATTTGCGTTTGAAATTGTCACCGTGACAAATGCTAGTCCGAACTTTGAGACATTTTCAAAACGTTTACAGCCAGCTGCTTCACAATCATTCTGTTTTTCATTTAATTCCGAAATCTTAGTAACGAGAAACTGTACTATAGTTCATTTTTTTTAAGAATGCAGTACAAGCAAGATAGGGCTTATTTGACCTTGTTCTCTGATTGGCTTAAATCGAGGAGAAGCTCACACAGACGATATTTACTTCTCCATCTCAACCTCTTTTCTCTCTTTCTTTTCACATACATTTGCAGCTTTTAGTTGTCAATGGCTGCCATGTCACTTCACAATTGTTATCTGATCTGTTTGTTTCATTTAGATTTTTTGCGTTTTTCTCCATTTATTTGTTAGTATTGTATAAGTTATTCAATAATATTAAGATATTCAATCAAACCATTAATAAATTACCAATTTTATATTCAAGTAACCATAGTTGAATTTAGCGCCAAATTTTACATTTATCATAGTGTAAATCAGGTTTCTAGTTTCTAGAACTGCATTCTTAAAAAAAATGGAATATAGATGTATCTAGTCCCCTATGACTAGTCCCCTATTAAATAAATCCCTAAAAATACCCCTAAAAATATAAAACCCCTAAAAAAATCCCATCCCACTTATTTACCCCCTAAATTTGGGGGGAAACCCCCTAAGTTGGGAACCCTGGGTTGCCAGATCTTTTTATGGTACCTTATAAGTCAAAGATAACGAAGTCATTTAATAACTTTATTTTATTAAATAAATAATAATTACCAATTTTAAAATTTGTAATGTTATTATAAATAAAAATAATGAAATTTAACAACTAGTAGGATAATTGAAAATATAGAAAAATTCAAGCACTTTTTTGACTCATTAGTTACGCTCGAACCTCCTTAAGTAAGTCAAAATGTATATTTAAATAATTACAATTTTTAAAGGATAATTTATCTTCTTGAAATATAAGGGACCGACATGTAATAGATCAATAGATCTGAAATTAAAGATTGTTTAAATTACATTCAGATTAGCAATAACTACGAACCAAGCAGTTACTTAATTGTTTAAATTTAACAATTCCTTCTATGCAACTTTCCATATTGATTAATTGTTCAATTAATCCTTAAAGGAGTTTATTAACTTGTAAGATAAAAGGTTAAAATATATTTTCCTTGTTATAGCTAATGCCAAACGGATGGTAGACGGAATATGCGGCCAATCCTTGGTGGTATTTTCAAGTGGAAATCCTCCACAGACCCTTGGCCCTCCGCCGTTGAAACTCAAGAAGATTCTAGACATGGCTCCAATTACCATCACAGATCAGACACCGATGGAGACTGTGGTCGACATGTTCAGGAAGTTGGGACTCAGACAAACGCTGGTCACACATAATGGGTAAGCAAATATTTTAATTCGTTATAACTAAGGTAAAAGAAGACACTCATATACACAATAATTGGACAGAAGACTATATGTATCAAATCAGATAAATAAGTAAAAGAGGATAGCAGGAACAGCAATAATTCAAACGGATAAGAGTTGACAAAGAATATAACATTTATCAAATCAGACTAAACATATTATACAAGGGTTGTCCGAAAAGTAATGTCAGTGATATAATTGTGACGCGACTATACGTCACAACTCGTTCGGACCAGTAGGGATCGGTGGAGGGAGAAGTCAGCTTTCGAACAGGGTTCTTACGGTTTCACAGTGCCAACGGTTCCTCGACCGCTCTAGTGTCCTGACATGGCTCGCCCAATCTCTTTATTGTTTCCGCGCTTATTATTGCTTTTATTGCCAATAATATCCATAATCAATATAGATCACTATACTCACTATACACAAAAACATATATAAATAGAAATAATGTATACATAAGTATACATAATACCTAGCATACATAAAAAAAATAATAACGAGCACTCCCAAAACAAAATACACCAAATACCCACTTAATAGTATATTTTGCAACTAGAGCGGTAAGTTGTCAATTGATCACGAGAGCACAATCGCTCTAGAGGGCAATTGACAATACCGCCCGTGTTACGTTTATTACTCATGCGAGGGGACGTACAAGTTTAGGATCCAGGGGCCATCAAAAAAAAAAATAGAATAAAAAATGAGGAATTTGCTTTTTCAATCGTCTCCGGGGGTGTGGATTCGTCATAAGAACTCTCATCAGTCGCCGGTACCACCATAGAATTTCCACTCATATTTAAAACGTTTTCTTTAATTTTTATTTTTCTGACACTTCACCTCACTTTTTTAATATTGAGGTCTTGATTGTGTTTATTTCATTTATTTATCTTTTATTTTAATATGGCTGAGCGATATTGAATATTTGCGTGCGTTACCCAAGTTATGTGGTAAAACAACCAAAAATGGAATCTGTCGCGCTAAAAAACGTGCGCCAAAATAGTACTTTTAACGCATGAGTAATAATTTTTTTTTTTCGTCCGCACTAAATTTTTCCCACTCCCTAGGCTTTTTCCACTATCACTCCCTTCCGCTTTAAAATTTCCCGCATTAGGGGCAACCCGCCACCTGATTTGTCCATGCAAGATTCCCAATACAAGTTCACTTTTTCCTCTTCTGTACTTTCCATGCCAGCCCCTTGCACTCTTCCGTCCGATGTACCCACCTGTTAGTACCTTCACCGCATGTTTCTTCCCTTTTCCTCGTCGCCGCAGCGAAACCTGGCTATTTTCCTTTGTATGCCTCTGGAACCTCTAGTTAAATACAAAGGGAGTTTGCCGTATACTTGTACCTTGTTGTAATCCTGGTTGTACCTGCTTTGGTCTAACGACATTGTCTTGTCTGCAGCTCTATCTCCTTACTCCTTTCACCCAACAGTTTTTCTAACATCTCTCTACGTCCCCTTTTGACCACCCTACACGTTCATACATGTATTTCTATTCATTTTTCCATTTTGCTACTCTGATCCTTCCACTACCTTCATTCTTTAAACTTCTGAAATCCCGTTACCTTAAGTTTCCTTACACTACCTTCATTCTTTAAACTTCTGAAAACCCGTTACCTAATTTTTCATTCCCTAAGGACCATGTCACAGGAGACATAATATTAGACTACTTACAACTAAAAACTTCTGAACCCAGGGAGGTTTTCACAATCGAATGGGTCAGAAATGAAAGACCAGGCAATAAAAGCTTCAAACTAGGAGTTGAATTAGAACTAAAAGAAGCGGCTTATGATCAGTCCTTTTGTCCGGAGGGCATTCGCATTGAGAGGTGCAACTTCCGGCTCTGGAACCAAAACCAAAACAGAAATTTAAAAAAAAAACCAAACATAAACCTAATACACTGAGCAAGGCTATCCGACTTAGCACAGCCCATCTAGTCGAAGTCAGCTTCCTTTACACCAACACTAACGCACTAACGACCAAAATAGATGAGCTACCTGCTATTGCTCACAAGCAAAAGCCATGTATCATTCTTATTTTCAAAACTTGGTTACATGAATATATCATGGACCCTCTCATCAAGATATACAACTACAGGATGTTTCGGCAGGACATAGCAAATAAAAGAGACAAACTTAATAACATGGAGATATATGTTTCCACCGTCGAGAGCATCCGATTTGTTGTGGGATGTGTCTATAGACCCAGATACACGACCGATCAGGAAAACTTGTCACTGATTAGAAATTTAACAACAGCATTTAGCAGGGATCTGCCCCACTACATCTTTGGCGACTTCAACTATCCTGATGTTGACTGGTCATTACTACGCCTAACGTAAAACTCATGTCAGGCCAGCGACTTTTTAGATAGATATATGGAGATGAACGCAAAACAACAACAAGTTTCTAACACAATATAAAAACACTCAAAAATTCCTCCTGGATTTATTGTCAACGACCCGAAGCTTGTTTGCGCTCGAAACAGCTCACACATTGTGCTAACAGCTACCGCCCAACTCAAACTAAAGGAATACTAAGTCACAAAATAATAAAAAGGCATTTTTGGCAGGAAGACTACACAGGACTACACAAGTTAAACGATCTGTCTCTGAGGGCCTTGCTAGTATGAGCAACATTTACATCGAAGAACTTTATGAGATTATTAATCATTCCATCTAATCTTGTATTCCATTGAAGGGAGTCAAAATTAACCCGCTTAAACCATGGTTGAATCACTATATCTTTGAGACAATAAAAAGGAAGCGCTCACTGTGGGATGCATTCGCTCGAAATAGGACTGCTACTAATTATGGTAAAAAGTATGGTACTAACTACTAATTATGCTAAAAAGTATGGTACTAATTAAGTACAAAACTGGGAATAATAAAGTGAAAAGACTAATAACAGAGTCCAGAAGTAGGTATGAGTAAGACTTGGCGCTGGCTAACGACAAAAGTTTTTACTCCTACATTAATAGATCTCCAAAGTGTCAGTCTTTTCACTAAAAGACGGAGAGAAAGACGTGTGAAATTGTCTACAACCAACTCTTGGTATCCGAAATGTTTGCACAGCATTTTGACGATGTATTTACCAAGGAACCGAACGGAGTCCTACCGGCCGTTCCAGCGAATACTCGAAATCCTAACTCCCTGGACACAATTGATTTCACAGAAGAAAGGTTCAAGATGCAATTGCCTCACGAAAGAACAACGCATCACCCGGTATCGACGGCAAACCGTCTATCTTCCTGAAGAACTGCTCTTGGATAATAAGCGCCCCACTGGCTGCATCGATGTCTCGAGCTCTGCCAAATTGATATGTACCGAAGATGTAGTCTCATGCCGTAGTTACGCCTATCTTTAAAAAATGAAACAGATATCAACCCCAAAATTACCGACCCATTAGTCTGACATCGACCCTGTCGAACTCCAAGGAAGATCATTAAAGAAGATCATTTGAATTAGAAGATCAAAGAAGATAATTATAATTGAGCTAACTAACTTCCTTCTCCAAAGCAACATCATTCCAATCAATCAGCATGGTTTCCTACCCAAACGGTCAATTGACACTAATCTTCTCTCCCGCGTCAACGATTGAAATCTTCACGACCAATGTCATCCTGTTGACACTATCTACTTGGAGGTCGAGAAGGCATTCGACAAAGTCCCTCTTAGACGTCTGCTGCACAAGCTGGAGAACTATGGTGTGAGGGGTTCCTTGCTGCGCTGGATAACTGGCTTTCTCTTCGAACGCAGATTTCAAGTCAGAGTTGGTGGATGGTTGTCAGATATCAGAGCAGTTAAGAACGAAGTGCCGCAGGGTTCCGTTATCCATCCATCCATCCGTGGCCTTACAGCCCTCTGTGGGCCTTAGCCTCCTCCTTTCTTAGCCTCGTTTAGCATTCTTTTCCATCCTTTTCTGTCCGCTGCTGCTCTTTTCCAGTTCCTTATGCCTATTAGTTCTCTTGCGTCTTTTTGTATGTTTTCATGCCATCTTAGTCGTGGTCTGCCTTGTCTCCTGTTGCCTTCCATGTTTCCTTTGTAGATCTTCTGTGGTATTCTTTCTTCTCCCATGCGTTCTACGTGCCCTGCCCATTGCAGCCGTTGTATTTTTATATATGTTACTAGGTCTATTTCTTTATACCAGTTCGTGATTATACTTTATCCTCCACCCGTCTTTTTCCTGGGTCGGTCCAAATATTCTTCTCAATATTTTTCGCTCGAATTTTAATAATAGGTTCTCATTTTTGGTCGTCATTGTCCACGATTGGCACCCGTAGGTCACTATCGGTCTAATGATGCTTTTGTACACTTTCACTTTGGTTTTTACCGCCACTATTTGCGATTTCATTACACTTTGAACTGCGTAGTACGCTTTATTCCCGGCTATCAGTCTCTGTTGAATTGTTTGTGGTATTAAGTTCTGTTCGTTCAGTGTTGAGCCCAGATATTTAAATTCTGGTACCACTTCAATATTCATATTATCCATGGTTATGTTCTGTCCCAGCTGCGTCCTTGATTTTATGGGCATGTATTTCGTTTTGTCTTCATTCACCAGCAGTCCTATCGGTCTTGCCTCTTCTATCAGCTGCATAAATGTTTCTTTCACTGCCAGTACATTCCTTCCCACTATATTCAGATCGTCTGATTATCCTATAACTTGGCATGACTTGTTTATAATGGTGCTGTCAGTTTTTATTCCTGTGCCTCTGATCAATTTCTCAAAGGCTAGGTTAAATAGGATCGGGGCCAGGCCATCTCCTTGTCTTAGTCCTTTGCCTGTTGGGAATTTTTCTGTGAGCTGGTTTTGTATTCTGACCTGATTGAGCGTCTCTTCCATGGGTTCCGTTATCGCCCCCCTGCTATTCCTGGTATACATCAGCGACATGTCAGTGAACATCAAGTCAGGTATTTGGTTTTTTGCAAACTGCATGAAATTATATTGCGAAAGTGCTGTAACACTTCAGGAAGATCCTACTTCAATGGAGAGGTGGACTGACATGTGGCTCATGTCTCCGAATGTGGCTAAGTGAACCGTACTGCACATTGGACCCAATAACCCCAACACTATCTACAGCCTAAATGGTAGCCCACTTACTGCTGCAAAGCATCAAAAAGACCTGGGTGTAACAATGACCCAGGACCTCAAATGGGAGTGCCGCATCGCCAAACTAGTAAAAAGGGCAAATTCTTTGATTTGCTTTATCCAAAGGGCTTTTAAAGACCAATCTGCGGGTACTATACTTCTCCTATACAAAACCTTCAAAAGGCCGGTGCTGGAGTTCGCGATTAGCTGCTAGAATCCTTATTTTGCTAAAAACATTTTGCAAGTTACAACAAGAACGACGAACAAATACAACGAAGTATCACGAGAATCCCTCCCGAACTGAGAGATTTTCCCTATAAGGGTCGTTGCATCAAATTGGGTCTACTCTCTCTGGGCGAGCGCTACTATCGCTAGATAGCGCTACTATCTCTGGGCAGCCAGAGAGGAGATCTTATCCTGGTTCACAAATCTCTGGGTGACCATTTCAACGTTCCACTAAATTTTGCTCACATCAGTGACCAAAATCGTCTCAGGGGGCACTGTAGGTAACTTTCTGAAGAAAGATGTTCCAAGCTGTGTCGTAAAAACTTCCTTAACAACAGAGTAGTGTATATCTGGAATCAACTGGACCAAGACACTGTCGACGCGCTCTCACTGATCTCCTTCAAAAACCGCCTAGATAGCAACCTACAGACCATAAATCGGAAACTGATCACTGATCGGTTTCCGTTTTCTGTCGTACCAAATAATACTAATAAAATAGACATTTTCCTTTCATACCTTGGCACTCTCACTGCTGCTTCTACTGCAACTTTATAAATAGTAGCTTCTTGTAACACAGCTACCCCGACGTACTTCTGCCTAGTTGCAACGACTTTTTATAAACCGCAGCTGCACGCTTCCTATTTGTTTCCTATCTCATGAATACCCAAAATTTCCGCTCCATATATGATGATGCTCCTAACACACGGCTTCCACACGACTATTTTTTCAAGGAAATTCTCTCCAAATTTATCTTTCCATGCATTCCAAAACCTGTTATGCCCGCCATACACGCAACGGTCCACAGGCAAACCTGCACAGGTACTACCGGAGCGTGTGTGGGAATAGACCTAGAACCTGTGCAGTCTCTTGCGTACGATTGACCTGCGCAGGCAAACCTGCACATGTAACCTCTCCGGTAGACCGTAGCGTGTATGGCGGACATTAGCCCGCTTGTATGCTTTCTTACATATAAACTTAATATGTTCCTTATTGAAGCCATTGCTACAAAACGTAAATGCTAAGTATTTGAAGCGGCTAACCTGTTCTATAGCCCTCTTATCCCACATCAAGCTATCCTCTTTCTTTCTAAAAACCATCCACTTAGTCTTCTCCACATTCACACGTAACCTTCTTTTCTGAAAATATCTTTTAATCCTTCCTTTTATTCCATCTCTTCTCTTCAATCATCTCTTTTATTTCCACTTTCTTTATTTGAAGAAAACCCTTTCAGTGAATCAACAGTAGAAGCTGGAAACAGACTCATCTACGTCATTAGACAAACAAAACGGGATAAATGGGCTAGAACTATATAAGACCTGGATCTGAGAAGAGACAGCCATAAGGCATGGAGACTTTTAAGACGTCTAAGCAATGATCCGACAAAAACCTCTGCACATTACAGCATCACTGCCAACCAAATAGCACATCAGCTTTTGACGAACGGGAATCCCATCCACAAGCACGAGGTGCCCAGACCTCATAGATAAATTCAAGAGGAAAGTAACGAACTTACAATACCACACAGAATGGCAGAACTGGAGAAGGCTATCAAACAGACTAAATATGGAAAATCAGCTGGCTCGGATGACATTCGGACAGAACAAATTAAGCATTTTGGCTTAAAAACAAAGGAATGGATATTCGAGCTCTTCAATAACTGCATCAAGAATTATCAAATCCTAAAGATAATGACAAAGAAGATAACAACCCGAAGAACTTCAGACCAGTTACACTCCTTTGTCACCTCTACAAACTACTAGAAAGAATGATTCTGAATCGCCTTCTACCCGAAATTGATCCTCTGCTCATACCCGAACAAGCTGGATTTCGTCCCGGCAAAAGCTGTACTGGATAGTTGTTGAAACTTACGCAGTTCATAGAAGATGGTTTCGAAGCAGCTAAGGTAACTGGAGTGGCATTTGTTGTTGATATATCGGCAGCCTACGACAATGTTAACCATCAGCTCCTACTTCCTAAGGTCTACACGTTGACTAAGAACTCCTGCCTAACCAAGTTCATTGCCACTCTCCTGTAGAATCGGAGGTATTTTGTGAACTTCCAAGGGCAACGTAGCCGATGGAGACTACAGAAGAATGGTCTACCCCAAGGAAGTGGTTTTGCTCCATTTATGTTCAATGTGTATCCAAATGCCCAGCCCAGAGCTGCAAACACCAGGAGTTTTTTGTAGGCTGACGATCTATCTCTTGCTGCACAGTGTAAAGATTTTGAATCAGTGGAGAATAACCTTACGAGTGCCCTTAAGGGTCTGTCCAAATACTATTTCGCAAAACAACTGAAACCAAATCCAGATACAAGCATGTGCCTTTCACTTGAGAAACAGGGAAGCCTTTCGTGAATTGAAGGTAGTATGATCAGGAGTAGAACTGGAACACTGTTACTGTTATTTCTAGGAGTGACATTGGACAGAGCTCTTATCTACAAGATACACTGCCTGAACACCAAGTCAAAAGTTTCCAGCAGGAATTATCTTCTGAGAAAACTGGCTGGTTTAAAATGGAGTAGTCAACCGGACACCATTCGAACATCTGCAATGGCATTGTGCTATTCTGCTGTAGAGTACGCCTGTCCGGTTTGGTATAACTCAACTCATGCTAAACAGGTGGACGTAGCTGTCAATGAAACAGGTAGAACCATAACTGTATGCTTAAGATCAACACCAACTGAGAGCCTTTACCAGCTCGCAGGAATAGCACCACCCTCTATTCGACGAGAAATAGCTGCAAACAAGGAAAGGAAGAAAGCTGAGCAGGAAGCAACCCATCCTCTACACGGGCATGAACTACATGCTCAGAGGCTGAAGTCTAGGAAGAGTTTGATATGAAATGTTCTTCTTGAATTGAAGACTACATGCGAAAAAGCCAGGCAGAATTATGGAAAGCTGAGGAATCTCTTCCCCTGGACTGAAAAAGATAGCCGAAACCTTGATCATGACCTCCTGGTCATGATCAAGGATGGTGAAGATGGAAATCTTTGAATAGATTAAGATCAGGAGTGGGCAGATTTAAGACCAATCTTGCAAAGTGGGGCTACATTAAAGAAGATAGCATTCAGTGTGACTGTGGAGAAAACCAGACTGTGAAACATATGCTTCAGTGTAGACTGTGTCCGATCTCCTGCACAGAAGTTGAACTTTATGAAACGTTATCATAGTATTTGTATCTGTGTTTTATTTGTTGTTTTCTGACACGAGAATAAATAAATAAATTTCCACTTTCGTCATCCACGTGTGCGGTATTTTCGCACTTGGCATCATTTGAAGACATAGCACCACTTTGACAAAGTCAAAGAGGGTTACACCAAGGGTCAAAAGGACATTCCTGAGAAGGCCTACCGTGACTTCTTCGCTATCGACGCAGACGGACCGTGTTTTGAAACCTTTTAATACGTTCCGATCTGATTCATAATATTTTTTAAATTGATTCACTGACACTACTTTTCGGACAAACCATGTAGATATTGAAACTACTAACCTAGTCTGATTGGATTTACCTGTTCTTATCTATTTAGCCTGATTTGATCCATCCGACATCCACGCAACATAAAATATAGAATTAAAATTAAAAATATATGAATAGTTAGGCAAGACTAGATAGACAATACTTAAATACCAAACGTTCAAAGCATTATATAATTGACTAGTACTTGTACAAGACTGGTAGACATGACATTAAACTATTTTATTTCCAGGCGTCTATTGGGTGTGATAACAAAGAAGGATGTTTTACGACACGTGAAGCAAATGGATAACGAAGACCCGAGTTCCGTTTTATTTAATTAGTGTAAACTTGTATAAATATCTTATTATTTTTTTATTAGAAGAATATTTTAATAATTAATTTTATTGTGTTAATTTATAATTTAGTCTATTCCATTTATTATCATTATTATTTTATTCGAAAAAAAATCGTAAATTTTACAAGGAATTTTATTGAGAAAAAAATGTGAGGGATTAACCAGATGTTTTGTGACCATGTCTTCCCTTTTCCTGACGCAGTTTTTATTTGGATTTAATATTTCTTTGCGAAAGATTCACGTTTTTTGCATATATATTATGTATTTAAAAAAAACTTTTATGTGTATAAAATTATATATTAAACGAAAAGTCTAAAAAAGTGAATGCTCATATATTATAAAAACAAAATATTAATAATAAAAAAAAAGTGGATTTTTATAAATTGAAATTCGTTTCCTATTTGACAAGTTTTATCTTTTGTTGGAAATTTTCCAAAAATATTTGTAAACACCCGCACGTTTTTCATCTCGAAATAGACGATGTTTTCCTTGTCGCATATATAACCTTTTAATTTTCGCCTAGGCCTTCGCCGCAAAAAACTTTGCCAAAAGTGTGGCGAGTTATTTTTACCAGTAACTTCGTACTTCATCCACACCGGTGAGTCAACACTTATCAGTATTTATTTATTTTTTTACTACAAACAATTCAAATATTACAAGGACAGTGAAATATAAATGTTTTCCTTTGGTGAAACTTTCATAATAAATATAGTTTTTATGGAACACAGACGATGAAAATTTTTATTATTTCAAGAATTATGTTTTACAAATTATGTCCAAACTTGTTTTCCTTGCCAGATTTACCACAGAAGATTTGAACGAAAATTAAAAATACGTCGACTCTTCATGGCAAGGTTTCAATATACTAAACAAACTAAAACAGGAAAATATACAATAAACTAAATAGACCATCTCAAAATATAAGATTTCTTCATTTACCGAAGTCTTGTCTTATATATAAAATCTGGAACCAAACAGCTACGATTATTATTATTATTTGCTTATGGTATTACACACAAAAAATATAACAAGTATAAAAATACTCTATGACAATCGACAATATATAGACAAGTGATTTCATAAATTAATGTCCAGATTGTTCAACCACTGCACTGCCTGAACTGAAGCCTTCATGATCTCATCCATGGAACCGGAGAACGCTCTTCTTTCACACTCCATAACAATGTGTTCCATTGTATGTTCCACGTCACCACAATCTCAACTAGGGGAAAATTTTAAGCCCCACGTATGAAGCAATGATGCACATTGATCATGGCCAGTTCGAACCCTGTTGATAGCAAACCAAATTTTCCTTGGTAGGTCAAAGCCAGGAGGAGGATGGTTTGCATTAAATAAGAGCTGTCACTTATGAGGAACTTTGATGCACCATTCACTTTCCCATTCTTTTGTGGCACTGAAGTTACTTAGAGTGAGCTCTTGAGCTGTTTGAATGGGTGGAGACCTGGACTTCAAGCGATGAAATCCTCCAAATAGTTCACCACGAATGGAAAGAGACTGGTTCTCTGCTATTTTGTTTGAACTCTCGGACCAAGTTCTTCATACTTCTAAGTCTTGGAGGTTCGATGTGGCTTAATACAGGCAACCAGAAGACAGGAGTGGATTTAACTGTGCATAGTCTGATTCAGAACAACATCAATCTTCCGAACATGTGAGCTATATATCCAGACCGCAGAACAGTATTCCGCTGCAGAATAAACCAGCCCAATAGCTGAAGTGCGGAGCGTGGGAGCAGAAGCTCCCCAAGTAAAACCAGCGAGTTTGTGACGAATGTTGTTTCTCGTTCTCAGTTTAGCAGCACTGTCAGTTAGATGTTTACGGAAAGACAAAGTTCTATCCAGAGTAACTCCAAGGTACTTGGGATGAGAGTTGTAAGGTAGAGGAGTCCCATTGAGTGACAAATTTAGGGTAGGTTTTGATTGCTTGTTATTCAAATGAAAGAAACAGGTCTTTGTTTTGCTCGAACTAGGAGTCAAACACCATTTTCTAAAATATGCACTCAAAATGCTCAGATCAGTGTTTATATTTCTCTCTATCTCATCCACAGAGGAATATTGAAAAGCAAGTGCTAGATCATCGGCATATGCAAACTGGCGGGAGGATGTAGCTGGTATATCCGCGACGTACAAATTAAACAACATTGGTGAAAGCACTGATCCTCGAGGGAGCCCATTATTGAGAACTTTCAGTTTGCTAAACTTATTATTCATTATCACTTGTAGCATCCTATTGGATAGCATATTGTTTAACAACTGTATCAGTAATTTGCATCCTGTTAGTTTAAGGAACTTGTATACAACTCCATCTCTCCTAACCGTATCGTATGCAGCTGTGAGGTTTACAAACACAGCTCCACTCTTCAATCGCTTTTCGAAGCGTGATTCGATGTAGGTTGTCAGAGCCAACACTTGGTCTTCACAACTTCGATGCGGTCTGAAACCCGCCTGTTCAACTGGAAGGATGTTGAAAACTTGAGGACTGATCCTGTTATAAATGAGTCATTCAAGTAGCTTATAACAAACACTTAATAAGGCAATTGGCCTGTAACTTTCAGGACGATCAGCAGGCTTTCCTGGTTTAAGGAAGGCTATAATCTTAGTACACTTGAATTGTGGGGAAAGTTTCTCAGTAAGTACAATGTTAGAAAAGAACTGTGACTTCCACTTCCTTGCATTCTTTCCACTATGTATGAGAAATTCAGGATGTATTTCATCTATGCCTGGGGCTGTTCCATTTTTCATCTCCTTTAGGGCAACCAAAAGCTCGTCTTCAGTGAAAGGAGCAAAATATGTTGAAGTGCAATTTCTTTTCATAAAGGACAGTTCTTGTCTGATTAACCTTTTATGGTGTACATCAGGTTTCACTTTCGACAGGCCAGCAATACGACTAGCAACTTGGTTCGGTGTAAGTGCTGGTTCGGGCTGAGGATTACGAGGCAGTCTACACAGTTTCTTCAATAGATTCCACGCTTTTCTACTGGAATGCTTGAAATCTATGGTCTGCATAGTTTCATTCCATTTACTCCGTCTGGCTTCATCTAAATTATGAAGATGGTCATCAGCAATATCATTTCCTCCATTCTTCTGATATTCAGTGCAGAGCTTTTCACAAGCCTCATTCCAACCTGGATTATATTCTTTCCTCATTCCTCTAGGAATGTGCTTCTTGGCTGTTGTAAGTATGGCTGTCATAAATCTACAGTAATTATTAGCACAAGCTGGGATCCATCTTACGATACTGTCAAGATCACTTGAATATTTTCCCCAGTCAGCTTTATTAAAATTCCAGCGTGGAAGTGCTGAAGATCTAATGATTGGTATCTGAATACATATTTCAAGAAGAATAGGTCTATGTTGGCTGTGTGGGAAGTTATGGAGCACTTTACGGAATACTGGCAAACTATGTCCCAGAAGATCATTAGAAATAAAACAGGATTGGTACAGCTACGATAAAAGTGGACAACGACGAATCTGACGAAATACAGATACTAAAAGGAGTACGACAGGGTTGTATGTTCCCAATGCTTTTAATCTAAAGTCCGAAGAGATATTCAGAGAGGCGCTAAGTGAAGGACACACTGGAATTACAATAAATGGTCAGACGGTTAACAACTTGAAGTATGCCGATGATACTAATATTATAGCAGAAAATCTTACAGACCTCCAGAATTTAACAAACAAGCTAAACGACGTCGGTATACAATACGGTCTCAAGATGAATCTAAAAAAGACGAAGTACATGGTTATAACAAAAAGCAGAACGCAATATCAAGATTTATAGGCAAAGTAATAGGCAAGCGGAACATTGAAGGCATTAACAGATACAAATTCGAACATCTGTAGAAAGTACTACAAGAAAATGAAATTCACGTAGCCGTCTTACAAGAAACTCGTGCTGGATCGGAGGCAAATTTGAAGGCTAGAGGCTACCATACCGGACTTTTTATTGGTCGGAGCTACTTATCACGATGCCTATGGAATAGCCACATATGTCCGAAATCCCATTGCAAATGTGAGCTTTATCGACGAATATTTTCTCAACGACATATTTAAGGTGGCGATAAATATATATGGGCTAAACATAGTGAACGTGTATAAACCACTAAATACCACCCGGCCGCCTGGAACACTGCCGGTTTAAGCTGAACCTACTGTGTACTTGGGGGATTTTAACAGCCATCATGACCTATGGCAGTATCAAGAAAACAATGAAAATTGAGATAAACTAGTGGAATGGACCGATTTGACGGAACAGTTTGCATTTGGTTTTTGATGCTGAGACACGGGGATCGTTTCACTCCAGAAGATGGAACAAGGACTGCAACGTTAATCTATGTTTTGTGTCCTCCAGCCAGAACAATCGTCCACTCCCCATAACTAAAACCATACTCGCTGACTTCCCATATAGTCTACACCGTACAATCGTTAACGGTATTGGTATGCAAATTCCAATGGTTCAATCTACCCCACGTCCACTCTGGAATTTTGCTAAAGCCGCCAGGAAGATATTCGAAAAGGAACTGGATGCCGTTGTTAGGTTCATCCTAGCAAAAGCTATCCATTACAACCGCTTCGTCAAACTTGTAATTTCAGCAGCAAAAAAGCACATCCCCAGGGGATACAGGAAAAACTATATACTAGGGTAGAGCGCAGAAAGTACTCGCTTGTTTGCAGAATTTGAACGAAGTGGTAGCACGCACATAGCCGATGAACTGCTAAGATCGTTAGAGAAAACCCGGATAGAAAAATGGGAGACGACCATGCAGAATCTCGTTATACATTCTAGCCGCAAAGCATGGTGTCTTCTGCGGAAACTTGGCGAGTCTAGCATCTAGGTAAATCCAACATGAAGGCAGATATGATAGCGAACCGAATTCAAGAAGTGGCCCGTGCTCCATCTGAACACCACTCAACAAGCGTTAAAAAAGAGTTGAAGGCCTTGAAACAAAAATGCCCTGCACAATCCAGTTCTTCTTAAGCTTTCTCAGCCGGTGAAGTACACGCTGTGATTAAAATGACCAAAAATTGTAAAGCTGCAAGGTATGATGACATCTATCCCTAATTGCTAACGCACTGCGGACCAAACACAAAGCGGCTCTCTTCTCAGAAATATTGCATACTGGAAAACTGCCAAAGTTGTTTAAGATTACCAAGACTATCGTTTTGAATAAGCCGGATAAGCCACTTGATAAACCCGAGAGCTACCGCCCAATTGCCTTACTCAGTGCCAGCTATAAACTGCTGGAACGTCTCACCTATGATCGCATCAGCGGCACTGTCGACGCAAATGTTCCAATTGAACAAGCTGGCTTTCGTGCGGGCCGTAGCTGTGCGGACTAAGTACTATCTCTCACAATCCATATCGAGTCTGGTTTTGAGAGAAAGATGAAGACACTGCTGCCTATGATACT
Organism: Phosphuga atrata; assembly: GCA_944588485.1. Taxonomy (NCBI): domain Eukaryota; kingdom Metazoa; phylum Arthropoda; class Insecta; order Coleoptera; family Silphidae; genus Phosphuga; species Phosphuga atrata. The sequence goes on along the minus strand of OX155903.1, from coordinate 7,865,387 downwards.
GTTTGGAGAGAGGGACTTTTGTATAAACTTATTAACATGATCCCTTGTCGCAAGATATCACAGCTCGTAAACAACATGCTTTCCAATCGATGGATTTCCAATCTATTTTAAGTACATCTGAACGATGACATCAGCACTAGAAGAAAATTAAGCAACGCCCTTCCGCAAGGCTCAGTTCTTGCGCCGCTCCTGTTTAACCTTCATATACATGATCTACCACCGCCAGTGTCCACAAATTTCGCATACGCAGTGCAGTGTTACATTGCACAGCATATTGCAGTGCAACGTAAAAAAATTGCATCAACCGAATACTGACCTTGAAACAATGTGGACCTAATTCAAACAATGGCGCCTACGTCCAAGTATGCAGAAAACATAAGTATGTTGTTTCCACTTGTGCTCCAGGTTAGCGAATGCAAAACTCGGTGATGTTCAACGACACATTGATAGTTCATAATTCAAACGCTAAGTATCCGGGGCTTACTCAGGACAGATCACTAACATACAAAATGAATATGAATAAAACCGCTGGAAAAAGAGAAAAACCGCGAAATAACATTATTCAGAAACTCTCCGGCTCTTCCTGGGGCGCGTGTGCTTCTCCACTCCAAACAGCGGCTCTTGGCCTGGTCTACTCGGTAGCCGAATACTGAGCACCTGTGTGGATGAATAGCGCTCATGTCAGTAGAGTTGATGTCTTACTAAACAACATGATGCGCACAATCACTGGGACGATACGAGCGACGCCCGTCCAGTGGCTACCGGTTCTAATTAACATAGTGCCCCCCACCTTTGCACTTCAGCCGCTCCTACCCGTGAAACTGGAAAAATTCACAAGAATGCACTACTTCCTGTTCATCAAGACATTCAGACACTAGCTCAACCACAGAGACTAACATCACGAAAACCAACAGTACGTACAGCAGCACAATTGGGTGGAAGATCATTTGATCCTAAGGCTGACTGGACTGCTGAGTGGACAGCTCACCACCCTGTGGAACTGATAAATTTTGACAACCCAACATCGTGTCCAACTAGCTTCGACCTCCCACGTAAACTGTAGGTAAAGCTAAACCGCATCAGCTCAAACTGTGGAAGATGCGCACACACAATGCATCCTTGGGGTGTTGCACAATCACTGGCTTGCGACTGTGGTTAAACACGGCAAACAATCCTGCATATCGTGACTGAATGCGGTCGTGCATACAATGGCCAACTGGAGGACATACACAACCCCATCATCCAAACGCAGTTGACTGGCTGAGCAAGGTAGACGTTGATAAATGACATTAATCATTTAATCTGCTATACATTTACCTACGATGTTCGTGTAAATCCATACGATAAATAATAATAAATACAAATATGGTAACGTCAAAAGAAAAAAAAATAACACAAACAAAATCAGTATGATTTATTGAAAAATTCTTGAAAAGAAATTCTTTAAATCTTTATTAAATTCTTCTTTTAATAAAAGTGATTGCAGCTTTTGTTTGTTTCGCTTGACACTTCATCTCTGATGTTATTGAGCAACTTGTTATAGTTGGAAACTCTTAGGATAGTTGAGGATTTACTGCAGAACCATTGAAAATTGCATTTAGGGGTTATATATTTTCACACGTACGCTTGTATAATGGTGGTAATATACGCTTATATAATGCATGATTGTATCATGGTGGTGTTGTGGATGTGGGTTCAGGTGGTAATACAATGTGGGTTCAGGGACCTACATACCTTTGAAAACACTGCGGCCTTGTAGGTCTATTGAATTCCCCCACTTGTTACATTCAAGCAAATAGATCCAGACCATGTATTAGGTCCAGATAGACTACCGCCGAACCACAAGTCAAGTAGGCTGATTTGTGGTTCGGCGGTAGTCCATCAGTGTTGAGTTTCATTCTCCTGCGCACGATTGCTTGACAATGGAACATTGTATATAAGGCAGTTTCGTCCGCTTCATTGCAGAGTCGGCATAGTGGTTCATCTGTCCAGATGCCCATCTCCTGCAGGTGTTCTCTTAGTACCCAGTGTTATATATATATATATATATATATATATATATATATATATATATATATATATATATATATATATGGATACATGGATATCCATGTTTCTGTTCAGAATTAGGTTCATTTTAAGGATGAAGCTAGCAACCTCCAAGATATATAAGCTAGTGACTGTCAGTATATTAAGTCTTTACAAGTGAGGTCTATAGGTGAATGAAGAAGGAATATGTTCCTTAAATACAAATTCGATTTTAGTAGAGGTTCAACACGGCAAACTACGGTATGTTAAAATGGGTTGAATCTCTGCATCGTTATAATTTAGAACAGGGATCGGCAACCTTTTTCTGACGACGGGTCATTTTTTTAAAAACAAATTTTAAGCGGTCCGCACAGTCAGATGTTTTCGAATGTAATATGTAGCTTAAATAGTCCTTTTTAATCGAATATAAATATTATTAGGAATCAATATAAAAAAGAAAAAAATAGGAATTATATTATTTACATGCTATAATAACATCGGAGAAGAAAAATTGAGTGACATTTTTTATAAAAGAAAATAAAACTCCAGATATACAAAAAACAATTATTTTATTCGAACAAAAATAAAATTTAAATTTAATGCGATTTTCGTTCTTGAATATTTTTCGATAATTCATTTATATCGGGTTGAGTTTGAGATACTGAGATTCTCAAAACATTTTGTAAATCTTCATTGGTCAACTTCGTTCTATATTTTAATTTTTTTTAAATTCAGTCTTAAAAAATGCTAATAATTGATTTCGCAATATTTCTTAAATTATGAAATTTATTATTATCTGATCAAAATTATTTTTATATACATTGTTTGATTGTAAGTCAATTAACTCTACTTGTACATTTTCAGTTTAGAAATAAACAATTTTATTTTAAGCTGGAAACTTTTAATTTCCATAAATAACTCATTGATTAACTTTTCTTTGCGTTGCATTGTTATATTTAATTTATTGAAGTTGTAATGTCAACAATTAAAGCTAATTTGTTTATCCATTTAAAATTCGATAACTCTGGTTTCCTTTTTCTGTCAAAAACATTTCAATTTCGTCTTTCAACTCGAAAAATCTTTTCAAAACTCTTGACTAAGCCATTACTTCAGAAAAGTACACAACATATTTATATTCTGCATCTATTTCAATTATGAATTCTAAAAATTATCGATGGTGCATGCGGGCCGCGGGTTGCCGACCCCTGATTTAGAAGAACATGTATGTTCAAACCGAACTATTTTTCGTACCGCTCGAATTAAATAAGTCTTAAGGGGTTAGATTAAGGGACCACCCTAGGATTTAAAAAAAATCTGAATTGAAATGTTTCTGCGAATTTTGAAAGTTTAACTTGGGAAGTGCGCCATTCAGCCAAAAATCAATGTATGAAAAATATCCTACGTACTTCTCTAGCTGTTGTAATGTACAATAAAGAAAAATTTAGTGTTTCATCATAATTCAAAATATACAATAGCTGATGGTGCGGCCGTGGACCCTTCCAAAATAGACAAGCCATTTGCGAAACGGCGGCTGTGCAGCCATTTTTAAATAAATGTTTCCATAAAAAAATTGTTTTACAGTTAATCATATGTACAAAAACCTTCTAACTTTGTAATCTCGATTTATTTGATATTTTCCCTGCAAAAAAAATCACAAAGAGCCTATTTTTTCGGCCTGTAGAGTGGCTTAACCCCTTAACATTAATTTTCGTTAAAATTGTTTCCACTGCCTTGGTTCAGGTCACGAATCCATCGATAAGGAAACCCAGCTTTGTTCCTTTCATTCACTGCAGATTAAAATCATTGATCTCCAAATCCATGTTCTCCGAATATTCACTTCTTTGAGTTTGAAATATGGTATATTCAGTTTTTTATTTGTTCAAAAGCAGGTTGTTCCCGGAAAACCAACCCATCAGTTTTAGCAAAACATTTTTGGATTCTATTTCATTATCAACCCCCGAGTCTCTGGATATACTAAATGTAGTCATCAGCGTATAAAATGCATCGACTGTTTTGCATAAATGACAGTAGATCCGCTATATATAATAGGAACAAAGTGGGAGACAGAACGCTTCCTTGTGGGGCACATATATTTATATTCAACCGTTCCGATTTTCCAGTTTCAAAATTAGAGGTAACTTTTTCGTATTGTTTCTTGTTGGATAGAAAAGATTGGATTAGGTTATCCACCTTCCCACGTATTTCAAGTCGAGAAAATTTGTCTAAAAGTTGAGACACGCAATCGAGAGCCTTCCTGGCATCTACTTCATTCTTGACACACTGCCCTGTTTAGTCTTGTCCGTCTAGTCTTGTCTGAGTGTTCTTGTCTGTCTAGTATTATATATCTAGTCTTGTCCTTCTAGTTTTGTATGTCTAGTCTTGTCCTTCTAGTCTTGTCTGTCTAGTCTTGTGTGCCTAGTCGTGTCTGTCTAGACTTGCCAGTCTAGTCTTGTCTGCTTAGTCTTGCACGTCTAGTCTTGTCCGTCTTGACCCGCCGGTGAAGCTGCTTAGCAGTTCCTGGTGGATAGAGCAAGAGGACTTGAGGCAGGAATCGGATTGTCCAGTAGACAATTTTATTCAGAGAGGGCAGATCCACTATTAGCGCAATAGAGGCGGTCCTAAAACTTGCGGAAGAAGCTAGAGGTGGCACCAGAAGGACAAGAAAGATATATGCACTAATTACATTTGACTTTAGAGACGCTTTTTAACAGTGCTAGTTGGAAAATAGTAATAAATGAACTAACAGAAAAAGGAATAGTGCCTTATCTCCTGCGCATGGTAAGAAGCTACTTCCATAACGGAATACTGCTGCTACAGGCACATGGAGTATCGACAGAAATAGAACTGAGTAGCGGGGTCCCACAAGGTACAGTCTTAGTCCCTGCTTTGTGGAACACCCTATATGATGGCGTCCTAAAATTGAAACTTCCGAAGTGCGCCAAACACATTGGCTTCGCGGACGACATGGCCTCGTAGTCTCAGCAAAACGAAATCCACGCTATTGCAAACTGCGAACCGCACAATTCGCCAACTAATCGACTAGACACAATCAAATAACCTAAGCCTTGCGCCCGAAAAGTCTTTAGCAGTGCTACTAACCGGCCCAAGGAGACTCAACTCAATAAAGTTAAAAGTGCAAGATACACATATGAGCCCAAAGAACGATATCACATATCTCTGGGTAGTCATAGACAAAAGCCTTTTCTTCGGTCCACACCTCACAAAGGCAGCAGCTACAGGCAAGGTAACAGCGACATGGGACAGAATTATGTCCAATGTAGGTGGGCCGAAAAGCTCCAAACGTAAGCTCCTTGGTACGATCATACAATCCACTATGCTATATGCTCCCCTAATATGATCTAAAAGCATGGCAGTAGAAAGCAATGTCTAGAAACTAGCGAGAATTCAAAGAAAACTGCAATCAGGATCTGTAGCGCATATAAGACTGTATCGGGGGAAGCAATTTTGTTAATCGTTGGTATAACCCCCACGGAGCTTCTGGTAAAGGAGAGCCGAACTACATGAGGCCAGATGTGATAGGCAATTGATCTCCAAATCCATGTTCACGAAGTTTCACGAATGTTCATGAAGCATTGTCAGACAAGCGTTTACCTGGCCCAGTTCCTCTCGGGACATGGGTGCTTCCGCGACTACTTGAAACAAATATGCGCCGCCGCAGATGACCTGTGTGAATACTGTGGCGAAGTAGACTCCGTAAGACACACAATATTTGACTGCTGGAGATGGGAAGCAGGAAGGGACGAGCTAACAGCCAACATGGAGATACTGTTTAACGTAATAACGGTAATGGGATACATGCTGCAAAATAAAGAAAACTAGGATAGGATGGCCAGATTCGTTAAATTGATTATTTTCTCTAAGGAAAACGACAAAAACAGAAACGCAATAGAAAGATCCAACTAAGATTAAGATGAAGCAACAACCATCTTAACTACAACAACCACGCTGAAGTTATGCTACCTGCGGTTGCAGCGTGATTGGAGATGTTCGTAGGGCCAATTGTCTGATCAGATCTCAGCTGCCAGCTATGTCCGAAAAAAGTCTTTCTAGTTTTGTTTGCCTAGTCTTGTATGTCTAAACTTGTCCGCCTTTTTTCCGCACACATTATCCAAACGATGAGTAGTGTGCGATGCTAACTTGCAAAAGAGGAGACCAAAAAGTTATAAGTCAGTATACTGGTGAACCGACGAAATTGCTGACTTGAGAACTACATGTGTCGCTACTAGGAGAAACTACCAACGTGAAAGAGACACGGGAAGACAAACACGGGACACGGGAAGAAAAAAATTAAACTTATGTCAAGAATACAAGCGAGCAAAAAAGGAGATACGTCAGCTTATTAACAAATCAAAAAAGCCATTGGAAAAAACTGTGCACAGACCTAAATAAGGACACATGGGGTGACGCGTTCCAAATTATAAGAAGAAACCTGAAAATTCGGCCTCAAGATCTTCAAATGACTATGGAAGGAGTACGTCAAGTAGCGAACGTACTATTCCCGAAACATACACCCTTTAATTGGGTACAACCCGAAGTTCACACAACGCGCCCCTTTACGGAAGAGGAACTATCGCTGGCGAGTAAACGTATTAGAAATTGCAGAACACCGGATCCCGATGGCATACCACCCGAGATTGTCAAGTTAACCGCTAGACATCAACCTAAATTCGTCTTAGACGTAATGAATAGGTTGTTAACTGCCGGGAACTTCCCAGTCAAAACTGTCACTAATTAGAAAAGGAGAAAAACCGATAGGATATCTAGCATCCTACAGACCCATCTGCCTATTGGATGTGTCTGGTAAGCTACTTGAGCAGCTCTTGCTACTGAGGCTAAAGGGAGGTAGACCCCTAAATATGGGTTTAGAGAAGGTAGATCCACCATTAATGCCTTAAGCGCTGTCCTGGAGATCGCAGAAAAGGCTAAAAGCGGAACCCAGAGAACCAGACGTATGTGTGCCCTCCTAACATTTTATGTTAGAAATGCTTTTAATAGCGCATCCTGGAAGCATATAATGGACAGCCTGACAAGAAGGGTTATATCTCCGTACCCGTTGCGCATGTTAAGAAGCTACCTCAGCTGTCGAAGCATTATACTGCTAGGTGACCAGGAAAAAGAAGAGCGACAAATCAACAGTGACGTCCCACAAAGTTCGATACTAGGCCCCACCCTGTGGAACGTGCTATATGACGAAGCACTTACCATGAGGCTGCCATTGGGAGCCACCGTAATCGGCTTCGCAGACGATATCGCACTAGTTGTTACAGCAAAAACAGAGCAAGGCTTAATGCGAACGGCAAATCAATACACATAGTCCTAATCGAAGTCGAAGAACCTAATTCTAGCTCTAGAAAAAAACCGAGGCTGTCCTCCTCACAGGCCTAAGACAACTAAGCCATGTAAAGTTTAAAGTGGATGAGGCAATTATAATACCAAAAGAAACATTCAGCAGCTCATGCCAAACGTAGGAGGGCCTAAGAGCAGCTCTCGGAAAATACTTCGTTCGGTAGTCCAGTCTATCATGTTTATGATAGACATGTTCGGTAGTCCAGTCTTACTCATATTGGAGCTCCGTACCTCCAATATGGGCCAAAGAACTAGACAAGAAACGAAATCTCAATCAACTCGCAATCGTTCAGGGGAAAATGGTAATCTACGTAAATGCAGCACTTACCGGACGGTCTCAGGAGAGGCCGACCAAGTCATCTCGGGAATACCCCCCATAGACCTGCTCGTAAAAGAGCGGAAAAATGGCCAGAGAAGAGCTAATCGAGGAATGGCAAAAAAGATGGCAGCTAAGCGACAAAGGAATATATATTTCAGTTTAATATATTTCAGTTTCTAAATCCAGTAAAATTAATACAGGGTGTTTCAAAAAGGATATACGTATTTCGCATGCATATATTAGACTACGAATATGAAACTACACACATATTTACGATCCTTTCAAGTTTAGATTACAGATGTTAAATATGTCGTACATCAGCGTGGTCAGGTAAACAAACAACTGAACAACTGAACGGGTAAACAATGTTCGAATTTGTAGCCTACAGAACCCATATGCAGTCATTGTACATGTACGAGTTTCGTCCAAAGTCAATGTGTTTTGTGCGATAACCCGATCATCTGTTTACGGCCCATTCTTCTTTGATGGAAAGACCGTTAACGGTCAGCAGTATCTCGCTATGTTACAAAACTCGTTGTTTCCGAGGCTGCACGAAGACAACTTCATTTTTCAACAAGACGGGGTACCCCTTCACTGGAGTTGCCAAGTGCGTGAATATCTGAATAAAACTCTACCGAAACGTTGGTCTCACCTGGGCTCCAGGGTCACCGGATTTGACACCCTGTGACTTCTTCCTGTGGGGTTTCGTTAAAGACAACATTTATGTACCACCACTCCCACAGAACCTGGAAGAGTTGAAGAACCAGATTGGTACTGCCATAACATCAGTCACGAAGGAGGTGCTTGTCCGAGTATGGGAGGAATTTGAGTATCGGTGTGATATTGTTTGTGTTGCTGATGGAGGACATATTGAACATCTGTAATCTATACTTAGTTTCTTATACTAGGTTCGTAAATGTTTGTAATGTTTCATTTTTGTATGTCTTAAAGTTTAATAAATATATGGATGCGAAATACGTATATTCTTTTTGAAACACCCTGTACAAGAAATTGGTCGAGATTGCTAAAGGTTTAGATTTGATATCTGAACATAAAGACTCAAGATACGTTAAATGTGAATCTACCTTAAAGGTTGAGGACTACCGATCAAGGCTTTACTAAAAAAAATAAACAAGCGTGAGTACAAAAGCAGGCACGACAGACAAACTTATAATCCAGGATAAAACAAGATAAAATTGCAGAGTTTAGATTCAATAGACAAGGTTAATCAATCCATAGAAGCAATAAATGAGTTATTTATGGGTAGTAAACGATATTGTGCCATCTTAATTTACATAGTTTCTAAATTCTTTCTCGATAGATACTGTCAAATTTATGTTACCTAATAAATAATGAAATCTTAATTATCGTCAAGTATGTCTCCGCAACGACTTCCGTTTGCGAATTCCAATGACATTTAGGTAGTCACACAACTCATCAGTTCCTCAATTTTTCGGTTGATAAATTTGTTAAATGAAGATCAGGGTTTCCGTTCACACTTCCTATAACACATAAGCTAATAAAATATTTCACTTTTTCTTGAGTCATTGATAACATAAGCATAGAGGTCAACAGGTAATTTTATACAGTAAATACATGAACAGTTTTGAGATTTACAATTTGATATTTACGAGAAATTGGGAATTTTATCTATTCACAATAGATGGTAAGACAATCTAGGCAAACCAAATTATATATGCAAAATTAGGTTGATAAGATGAGGTGAGTGGGTGATAAAACTAGACAAGAAAGATTATGCGAGCTAGAAAATTAGTCGGAGAAGACCAGATGCACAAGAAGAGATTGACAAGGTTATACAAACGGTACTACACGCACAATACTATATAGACAAGTCTGCATAGCAGAAACCGTGAAAGAAAGACAGCACCAGTTAGAAGAGACTGCACAGACAAGACTAGACACACGAGTGTAGGCAGATTAGACAATACTACACTATTTAGTTTTGTAATCCAAAGTAGATCATTTAGTTTCTAATCCAATCTAGTTAGTTTAATACATATATTTTGGAGTTTCGTAGATCTAGACTAGACTGTTTTTAAATATCAACTAGATATCTACTATTGGTCAACTATGTAATAGTTTTAATCTTGAACTTGACTCGATGTGAATAGAACTTGACTATTTAGTAGAGACTAAATAGTATAGATCAGTGTTCTTCAACCGGTGTTCCATGGAACCCCAGGGTTCCACTTAAACATTCAGGGGTTCCGCGAATCAATGCTAAAAAATATGTTTACAACTAGAGACGATGCGTTGCGGCGCTCTCTGGAACATGTTTGTCGATTGGAGTATTATGTGGGAACTATTTATTCATTTGCCCAGTCGCTTATATTGGACGAGGACGACGCACGTTGCTCAAATATCTCGTGTAGTAGATTTATTGTTAAATTCTAACAAGGGAAAACGGTAGTAAGTTAATTATTTTATCATAAATTAAGTTGAGATCGTAAAATCCTTTAGAAATATAATGCAGAATTGGCTTAAAACTAGGAAATTGGAATCAAAATCCAAAGAACAAGCTTTATGCTATATTGAAAATTCCACCAGTTTTCCGACAACATTGGAGCTGACCGATAATATTGAAGAAAATCAGGATCTACTAGCCGAAAAATACGAAAGTATGATGAAGATTATTTGAATTTTGGATTTGCATGGATAGGTGATAAAAATGAGCCAAATGGGTTTTGTGTGGTATGTGTGCAAGTGGTCAACAACAGCAGTTTAAATCCTGAAAAGTTAAAGCGCCTTTTGGAAAATAAACATCCGACTTTAAAAGCGAATATTTCAAAAGAAAATGTCTAAAGTACAGCAGAAAAAGAATGCATTTTAAAGGTATGTTCGTGATGATAATAAAAATGTTCTTAAAGCATCTTATTTAGTTAGTTTGCGCGTAGCTAAAGAAGGCGTAGCTCATAGGATTGCAGAAAAATTAATTAAACATTGTATAAAAGATTTAATCAAATGCATGGTCGGTGAAAAAAATGCAAGCAAAATTTACCTCGTCCTAATGTCTGATACGACGATTTCACGACAAATTACAGATATGTCAGATTATTGCGAAGTGAAACTAGTAAGCCGTTTGAAAATTGCTAAAGATGGATTTACTCTGCAAATGGACGAATCTACAGATGTGGCTGGATTAGCAATTTTGTTAGTTTTCGTGAGATACATACACCAATCCAATTTTCAGGAAGATATGCTTTTTTGCAAAGCTCTGCCAATTCAAACAACAGATGAAGAAATATTTAATTTACTTAATGCATATTTTGGAAAACATTCAATTTCTTGGAATTTATGTAATCATATATGCACTGATGGAGCAAAAATTATAGTTGGTATTATAAAGGGCGTAATAGCACGTATAAAGAAACTAGTTAAGGTGGTTAATTTTATTAAATCCAGAGCCTTAAATACCAGGGTGATTTGCTCTATCGTGCGATGATCTGGGAAGCTTACATAAAAATCTCCTTCTTCATACTGAAGTAAGATGGTTATCCAAGGGAAAGGTTCTGACCAGACTCTGGGAATTGCGTGATGAAATTCGAATCTTTCTAACTGAACGTGAATTTTCTGGAAAATTCAATGACACTAATTGGCTTCATAATCTAACCTACCTTGCAGATATATTTTCGTACATGAACGAAGTTAATCTTTTACTTTTAGGACCAAATACTACAGTTTTTACGGTCAATAAAGAAAATCAAGCTTTTGGGAGGAATGCATTTCCAAAATTAGTACAGAATGTTTTGCTAATTTAAAAGATCTAACCTAACCTAACCTGGCAACCAATAATATCGCATTCGACCAGAATTAAAAAAATCATATTTTATAACTTTTAATGGAATTGCAAAAGAAATTTTTCGAATATTTCCCTCCCATTTGCAATAATTTAAGTTTGATCGAAAATCCTTTTAATGAGTATTTTGATGTGGATACCTTGCCAATTAAGAAAAGAGAGCAATTTTTGCGACGATCCATCCAGGTATTGATAAATTATGCAATCATAAACAAGCACAACGAAGTCATTGATTTTTTAAATATTTTTTTCTTTTCATTATGAAATTGTAATCAATTTCGATGTATGTATAGAACAAATATTTTATATTTTATATGGAATTTATAATTTTGTTTGAATAAATGCAAATTTATTTATTATACTTAAGACTTATACTTGAGACTTATACTAAATTTTTGTAACAAATGCAGTGACGAATCTTGTTCATAACATGTAATGCGATTTTCCCCTTAATCAAAGTGCTACTAAAGAAAGGGTTCCATAAAAAAAATCGCAAAAAAGGGTTCCGCGGGATGACAAAGGTTGAAGAACACTGGTATAGATCAATAATCAAGGCTAAAGATAAATTTGACTAGATTGTTTTTTAAATAAGCTATATAATACATAGCGCAAATACTCAAAAACTTTTTATATACAATTTATATTCTGATAAGACTAGACAGACACTAGATAGATAGGACTAGACAAAACACACTAAACTGACAAAACTAGACTGACAAGACTAGAAAAACTAAACTAGATATACACTACTAAGCAGACAGTTCTAGATATACAAGACTAGAGAGACAAGACTATGCATTGACACTTCGTGAGAATAAGTGAAGTGAATTGTTAAGTAAACGTTAAAAGTGAAATGCAAACAAGACAGAGGATTAATACATCTGGGGTGGAACAGGCATCAGGATGTGATAAAATAATTACACACTCAAAAAAATCAGGACTCTCTAGCCTGATTTCAAAACCCTAATCGCAGAAATTGTTAACAAAGAAGTAGAATGCCTGAATATTAAATTTGATAAAAAAATGGCTGAATTAACAAATAAAATTGACGAACTAACTGAGGAATATTCTAAACTGCTAAAGTTTATCCCGTTATTAGAAAACTCGAAACATATTAATAATGGTACTCAGTCAGGTTCAATCAGAAAAGAAACGACTTGTGATAAACCCGAAACAATGCCGCGCAAAGAGGTAATCAAAACGAAAGCAGGTAGAAACGCCGAAGCTAAAGAAATAGATACCATTATCGACATTGATAAGTTTGTAGAAGTCAATATCGAAGAATTAAATTCCTCTAATACGCACGGCCGTGGGAAAAATAAAAACATAAATAAAACATCCGTCAAAACAACTTCGATGACAAATGAAAATCAATTAAATACAACCGCTTATGGAGAGGCAAGCCAGGACAATGATACATGGAAAACGCAGCGCAATCGAAGACGATCGAGGAAGTCTAATCTAATCCACGGGACCAACGATGAAGCTACCGAAATTAAAGCGGCTACATGGTATAAGCATTTGCATGTTTTTCGACTGGATCCTAAACTTACAGAAAAGGAGTTAATTGCCTATCTGAGAAATAAGAACTTCAAGCAGGTTAGCTGTAAAAAGCTTATATCTAGGTTTCCAGACGAGTATTCGTCCTTTAAGGAAATCAACCCAAATATCTGGCCTCGCAATACCTGTATTAATCATTTTTTACCATGGCTGGAAAAAAGGGCAACGAAAATTTAGAAAATTTAGATAAGATAATAATGGACAAAGCAACACCAAAGGAAGTATGTTTGATTAATCAGAACACAAGATCTATCGGAAACTCAGTTGATAAAATTGAGTTCATGCTGGAAAATAATATAAACTGTTCCTATGTCGTATTAACTGAACACTGGAAAACCCTATGGCAACTAGAAGCTTTTAAAATCAGAAATTTCAACCTGGTGACACACTTCTGCAGACCGGAAGGACTACATGGTGGAGTTGCCATCTATTGTAAAGATGGTACGTCAAGTAAAGTTCTTCGAGATTTAAGCCATATTGCCGTGGAATTTATCTTTGAATGTACAGGGATAGTAACTACAATAAACAATGAAGATGTTATAATTATCGCTATCTATAGAGCCCCGTTAACAAGCGTACGAATTTTTATTGAAAAGTTACATCAATTGTTATTAGTATTGGCTAACGAGGGAAAATCATTTATTCTGGCAGGTAAAAGTTAACTCTTTAAGCCAGCAGTTTCTATCTCTGCTAAATTCTTTTAATGCTGTGCCTCTAGCGAACGATGTTAGCCATCCAGGATCAGGTTCGTGTCTGGACAATATTATTGTGCATTTTAAATTTAAATATATGTTTAAAACAGTGGATTTTTTAATATCGGACCATTGTGCGCAGTTGCTTGTAATAAAAGCGGAGACGGACTTAAAACGGCATAAACTTGTAAGAGTGTATAATGAGATGAATATGAGCCACCACAGAGATTTAATGGAGAATGTCTCTTGGGAGCAGGTTTTTATGATTAACAGTGGCAGTGTCAACAATCAATGGGAAGTTTTCATTAAAATATTCTACTCCGAGTTTAACGAGGCTTTCCCGCTGCTCCGTAGTAACATCAAACCAAGATCGCCCTGCATCTTCTCTAATCCTTAATTAATGACTATCAAAAAGGATCTGGAATTAATTCAGGTAATAGCTCAGTTCGACTGTCGATATAAGAGGATATATAACAACCTGCGGAGAAGGTATAGCAAGCTGTTGAGAAGCGACAAAACACACAGTTTTAACAAATTGCTGCATGAATCTATGAATATCCAAAAAACAACTTGGGAAATTGTAAATCGAATCACACAGATGAAGTCGAAAAAACCTAGATATGGCGACAACAACCAGCCTTCACACGAAATGCTTGCAAAAATTAACGATTACTTTGGCACTAAACCTATGAACCTGTCGGACACGATACCTAGGATACCATTTGTAAATCAAATAGTAGAAAATAATGCGTCAATCTTCCTAAAACCAACTACCAAGGAGGAGCTTTCTGATGTCATAACCAACTTAAAGCATACCAAGAGTGCTGGCCAGGACGAAATTCCTTGTGTTGTCATAAAAAATGCACTTGTACACATACTCGAACCACTGGAATATATAATTAACAACTCTTTTATAGGGCACATTTCCGGACTTGTTAAAAGTTGCGCTAATTACGCCTATACATAAATCTGGTGATTTAACTGATTTTGCTAACTACAGACCAATCAGCGTACTATCCACCTTCTCCAAGATCTTCGAAAAACTGGTTTGCTCCCGGATTTTATCATTTACAAATAAACACGAATTAATTAGCAAACAACAACATGGCTTTATTAAAGGCAAATCTATCGATACCGCCTGTTTTGAATTTGTAAGTGAAATTAGTAAAAATATTGAAGGTAAGAAGATTCCTGTTAGTTTGCTTATGGATCTCTCCAAGGCGTACGACCTGGTTGACCACGATATCCTATTCCAGAAACTCATTAGATACGGAATTAGAGGAGTGGCTCTAGATTGGATAAGATCCTTTTTGTCCGACCGCGTTCACATGACTACGCATGTAACCCCGAATGGTGTTGTTAAATCCCCTCCAAGATGGGTTAACATGGGCATTCCGCAGGGAAGCACCATTGGCCCATTATTATTTACGCTATATATTAACGACTTACCTAATTCACCCTTAGGCACCCAGAATACTATTATATATTACGCAGATGATACGACCGTTTTGTTAACAAACACATCTGCGGCGGATATCACCCAGAGCGTTAACCTTGCCATGACCTCTATGATGTTTTGGTTTACGCAAAACAGATTACTATTAAATAAGGAGAAGACCAATATAGCTATCTTCCAAACTAAGCGTACCAATGATTCTTACCCTAATGAGATAAGGATTGATAATGAAATTATTCGAATACAACCCAATGTGAGGCTGCTGGGGATTTATTTTGACGATACACTGGACTGGGTAAGCCACACCAATAAATTACTGTGCAAACTGAATAAGACAGTATACGCCATCAGAATCCTTAGCAAATACGTTGATCCAGCTATTCTGAGGTTGGTTTACTATGATAACTTACACTTCCATCTTAGGTTTGGCATCATATTCTGGGGAAATGGAACGCACATTAATAATATTTTTCGTGTCCAGAAACACGGCTTTAAGGCTTCATGCAGAGGTCATTTCAGCAGGGCTAACATTTTAACAGTCACCGGTGTCTATGTATTTGAAATCGTCCTCTTCCTAGCCAAGCATAAACACCTATTCGATAGTTACACGAAGCCTACTGAACGTGTCACTCGGTTCAATAAGGAAACATACGAGCTCCCCAAACATCGTCACTGACGATGACTGAAAAAATCCCCCCTTACAGCATGCTAAAAATATATAACCACCTTCCTAAATTTGTCAAGAAGATTGATAATTTGAGGACTTTGAAAAAGGAACTTTTTAACCTTCTGGTTAATATGGAGCTCTACAATATAAATGAATTCTTCCATAAAATAAAGTAAATATTTTTTTTGCTAGTTTTAATATATTTATGAATTTTAATATGTTAAGTGATGTGCTATTTATCGTTTATTTTAGTATGTAAACTTTTAACATGTATTATAACTCTGTGTTTTTTGTTTCGTATGTATATTGCAATATTTTAATTAAGTAGATTATGTTCTAGCATAATAATTTTTATAATGTTCTAACTTGTGCTGTTCTAAATTGTGATATTTATGTAATTTTATTGGTGCCATTTATCGTTTTCAATGGTCATTTTCTAGACAAATTTCATTTAGCATTTAAGTTTCTTTTATGTACTTAAATCTTTAATAATGAAATAAACTGATTCTGATTCTGATTCTGACTACACAGACAATACTAGACGTATTAAATAAGTATTAAATACAATAGACGAGTTTACTATTTTGTAAACTCGTCCTACTGAGACAAGGGGACTCCTAGACAACATAGGGAAACTTCTTGAAAGTCTATTACTTAGGAGACTTGAGACATACATCGAAAACAACGGAGGACTGTCCCAATCGCAGTAAGGTTTTCGGAAAGGTCGATCAACCGTGGACGCTATTGCTGATGTAATGAAAGCAGCAGAAAATGTCAAAACTGGAACACGGCAATCAAAAGGTTCTTGTGCATTAATAACTCGACGTAAAAATCGCCTTTAAGTCAGCAAGGTGGGATATAATCATAAAGACATTAGCATCAAGACAAACACCAGAATACTCGAGAAAGATGATAAGCAGCTACTTGAGCGACGGTTGATATACCACACGGACGATGGTGAAGTAGAGTATGAGGTAACAGCGGGTGTCCCAAAAGGATCGGTCTTGGCACCAGTCTTGTGGAACATTATGTACGATGGCTTGCTAAACCTAGACTTGCCTAGAACAGCGAGAATAGTTGGGTTCGCAGACGACGCCGCAGTGGTGGTGACTGCAAAGGAATTAAGCACACTGGAACTAGCTACTAACGAAACCCTCCGGCGGGCAAATAATTGGTTAAAAGAGCAGCGTCTAACAATGGCAGTTTATAAAACAGAAGCGATACTTATCACAGATAAGAGACTATTCGCACCATCGTAACTCGTTCTGGAAGGGCAAAATATTGAGGTACGTTGGCGTCCAACTCGATATCGATCTGAGATACACAGACCATATAGTAAAAAACAGCGACAAAGGCAGCGTCTACAGTGACAGCTCTGGTAAGGTGGATGCCGAGCATTGGAGGGCCGAAGGAATTGAAACGAAAATTTCTCAACAATGTGGTACACTCAAAAATTCTCTACGCGGCGGAAATTTGGTCGGGCGTAACGAAAAAGGTAGGAGGGAGAAAACAACTTACAGGAGTAAGTTGTAATTTTAAGAGTAATTTCTGCCTACAGAACTGTGTCGGAGACCGCTGGTACTTGCAAGCACGCCCCCAATAGACTTACTGATTCGCGAGAAACAAGAATTCTACGAAGACCTGCAATAACACAGAGCGAAAAACGAAGTAAAACATGAGAGGGTGGCCGCCAAGAAGAGAGCACGTAAGAGACTCATGGACCGATGGCAGATATGGTGGGATGGCGACACTAGTGGAATTATTATGCCTAGGGTAACAGCATGGTACGAAAGGTCACACGGACATATGACTTATGACAGGCGCTCACTGGCCATGGGTGCTCCAACGCATACCTCGAACGGTTTAAAAAAGGGACACTGCGGAGTGCTTCTACTGCGGTCATATCCCAGAAGACGTTATCTTTCACAGGCGGTACAAAACATTAGGCGGTACAAAATTAGATGAACAGAACATCATGGAAGTTATGTTAGTAAGTGAGCATAACTGGGACGCAGTATAAGCTTACATAACCGGAATCATGATGGGAAAAGAACAAATGGAGAGGGAATGGAAGACGACCATAATATCACACGACACACAAGGAAGGGAACATAGACGACTAGATATGTGACGAAAATATAGAAAATAGTTAAGCACACGACTACATAACTAATACGACAGAGGACGAAAGAAATTTACACGAGGAAAGGACAACAAAAAGAAGGAAAAGGAATTAGAATAAACAACACTACCACCAACACCCATCTGAAGTAATGCTCACGCAGTCCCAGGTGGAGTGTAATGAAGAGAAAGAAGAGGGGTTTTAGTGGATATGCTGGTCGCGAAAAATTCGATCAGAGAGCCCCACACTACACGGGTATGAAAGACCGGTGTGCGACAATGCATCCTCCTCCGATAAAATAAGAAAAGACAATACTAGACAAACGAATCAGACAGAAAAGAATAGACATACTAAACTAGACAAATAGGACTAGACAAAAAGGACGATAAAGACAAGACCAGACAAGGAACAGTGACATACTGGACAGGGGAGACTAGGTAGATAGAACGGAAATCGATAGGAAAGAAGAGTAGATATATAGAACTGGACAGAAAAGTCTAGATAGAGAAGAGTGGACAAACAACACTATAACAAAACTAGACAAAAACTAGATAGATAGGACTAGACAGACAAGAGTGGACAAACAAGTATACTCTGCCAAGATTAGACAGACAAGAGTAGACAAACAAGTCGTAGATAGACAAGTCTTATATACTCATAAATTTTCACTCGAGCAATTTTGGGCCCCACCAAGCTGCAGCAAGGCTGTCCGCTTTCAATATATAGGGTCTTTAAGCGCATTAAGCGCTTCCTATCTTTAAATTTAAATAAAATAAAGTGTGTGTGTGATATCATCGACATTTTTTATTTGTTTGAAGGTCTATCGATGCCATTCTGTATAGTATATAAGATCCTGCGAATGTCCGCCGCGGCTTCGCTGGGTGGCGCGCATCCTTTTTCTTATTCTTCTTACTTTAGGCAGCATCGCCTATATTATCCTGACGCTTCTCCTGTGACATAGAAGTTCAACTGTCTTTCCACCTTTTGAGAGGTCGGCCCGTTGTTCTTCTGCCTGTTGGTTTGCCGACTCTGACGATTTTCGCAATTCTGTGCTCATCCATTCTCGCGACATGTTCGTTCCACATTCTTATTCTTTTCCGAGCCCAGCGTACAACGTCTTCCACCCCGCATTCCTTTCCGATTTCTGTGTTTCGTTTTCAACCGCGAAGTGTGTGTACACTTATAGCGCTTAGCGTTTATATCTCTGTTGTTCTGAGAACGTGTTTGGTAATGAACGTGTTCGCTTGGGTTTCTGCCGCATACGTTAAGATGGGACGTATGCAAGCCTTGCAAATCCGAGTTTTGCTGGGTATTGATAGCATGTTATACTTCCATATAGCATGGCGCAAGCATCCTGATATCTTTGCAACTTTGTATGCTTCGTGTCTTTGATGTCTTGTAGATTTCCCGAACTGGATAGTCGAATTCCTAGGATATCGAATGAAATCACTTGTTGGATGGTTTCATGAAGGATTTCCGCTAGTATGCTGGAGAATATTTTCATGATGTTTAATATAGTGGTGCCTCTATAGTTTGACGGATCCTCTTTAGTTCCTTTTTTATATATAGGGATCGTTATGCTTGTTTCCCAGGCATTTGGGACAACTTCGTATTTGATGATTTTATTAAATAGTTTCCCTAATTCTTCTCTTTGAGTATTATCCTATAGTATATATTAGAATATTACCGTAATTGATGAGATCACCTGCCAAACGTCGCAGGTGAGAAAATTACTGCTACTTTGGGTCTGAGAGACGTATGTCAGGTGGTTAGGTGTTAAAGTTTTTTCAGACTTTTCACTGCACGTGTTATTCGGTCTTCGTCACTTTCTAAGTGTAAGTCGTTGGTTTCAGGTGACTCTGGCTGTTGATATCGTGTTCCCGGTATAGTTGCTTAAAGTGTTCCATCCATTTACTTTCACTGATGTTAGTTATAGTAGTGTGTTCGTTAATATCCCTTTTCATCGATCTTATCGTCTTGCAAATGCGTTGTCCTCCATAGATACTTTTCTCCATTTTGCTACTGAATTTCTCCCAAAATTCTTTCTGGATATTACGTATTATGTTGTTAGATTTTTTTGTTTGTTTCTGAGTTGTTTTAGTGCCGGATCGTGTTTGGTGACGGGTAGTTTCGAAATTGTATGTATGCCTTCCTCTTTTCCGCAGCTACTGCTTTGACTTCTGGTGCGAACCATGGTTTGGCTCGTTTACGATGTGTCGCTTTCACTATTCTGGTGCCCACGGCTTCTGCGGCTGCCTTTTTGATGTTGGTTAGAACTTTTCCCCATGCATCTTCACTGAGTGATTGCTTGTAATTGTAAACAATTGTAAACAATTAAATGTCTAATTTTCCATGACTCTGGAGCATAAATCAGGCTGAATTTGACCGATGGCATAACTTATGTTGGCTTTGAGAGGCACTGTAGTTTGTGGCTTATTCGCATAAAAATGCGTCTTAACAAAACCCCACAAGAAAAAATTTAATGGGGTCAAATCGCAGGATCCCGGGAGCCAGTTCACCTCCACGTGTGATAGAGAAACTACATGTCGTTGGTTTTGAAACCACATGTTGTTGGTGTATGGAAATTATCCAATTCAGGCCAAAAGAAGTTGGTAATCATCGACCTATAGCGCACGCCGTTGACGGTGATGGCCGCCGATCAACGTTGTTTTCAAAAATATACGGACCCGTGATGCCGTCAGCCTAAAATCCACACCAAACAGTGACTTTTTCGGGATGCATTGGACGCTCTTAGACCTCATGCGGTTTGTTATCGTCGCAAATTCGACAATTCGGTTTATTGACGTTCCCATTCATTGAGAAATGGGCATCATCGCTGAAGATGATTTTTTGATGAAAATTAGGGTCACTTTCCTACTGCTTCGGGGGCCAATTTAACGAACACATGTCGTTGTATGTGGTCGTTTAACTTCAGCTCCTGGGTCAGTTAAGGGGGGACATCACAGTAGAGCGCGGTAAAGGAGGTATATTTTCGGGATTTTTTTTTAGTCTCAATGAAAAGATCAATTGAAAAACGGTAAAGTAAGTTTAATAGTATTATTAAAAAACTACAATATATATTTTGTTCAATTTTTTTTGACACAAAATGTCGGCTTTGTGGCATTTGTCCGGAGACGCCTATTTTTGGAAGGAGGTCCATGGGCGGACATCTCGATTCCTTAATTTTTGACCTGGAACAAAAAATCTACGTTTTTTAGTTTCTAGATATCAGCAGCTATGGAGCCACGTAGGATTATTTCGATATATTGATTTTTGGCAAAATGGTGCACGTTTTAAAAAGTTGAAAATTTAACAAAAAAAAAAATCATTAAATTGTTCATAAAAAAAAACCAAGTAGTATAAAAAAAAATTCTACGTGGCTTGATAGAGTTAGGTTTTTGGAATATACTACCGAAATTTCAGATCGATCGGTGAAGATTTGCACGAGCAATGAGTCCGCCCAGTTAAGAAAAACTGGTTTCGAGAAAAACGCGTTTAAAGTTTTAAGTCTAATCTGCGATGCCTGAGAGGCGTTGCGGCAGAATGGAAAATTTGGGCATTTAGACATTTTTGCCGCATTCCATCTTTTGGTATGTTATATTTAAAACCCTTAAGCAACTTTTAAGCGAATAATAAAAAAAAACTATTTTTTTCTAAATTTTACTGTGATGTCCCTCCTTAAATTTAGTACGGGTGCACGCCCAAGTTACAATGCAAAATTCGCCAAAAAAATTGTGTTGTGCGAAAGGCCGAGTTCTTGTGAGCGATGCGAAATCGACTGCCTCGGATTCTCCTGCACACTCATGGACAGCGGCGATGTTTTCCGCAGATCTTGCGTTTCGTCCTCATACTCGTATTGCTTTATTGTTTATTGAACCAGTGGACTCAAATTTATGCAACACACTGCAAATAATCCTCTCGGTAGGACGATTATGGCGGACGTAAAATGGGCGTTGAACGTTGCCCTAACAGAACACCCATTTTGATAAAACAATATTATCATTTGCACTAGTGGTTAAACCCTATATTCATCCATCTTGATTTCACAAAAGTGACTGAATAAAAACAGCCAATTCGAAAGATGTAGCTTCAATATTGTGGCCGATACCAACTGTCAAAGTTTCTTATTGGAAGAACCTTTGTATGTGGCAGATTTGGAGAAGATCCTGGCTGCTGGACAAGCAGGAGGAGTGGTGGTTGGTAGGAAGAAAGTATGGAGACGGGCATACGCAGATGATGTAATAGTCCTGGCAAAATCTGAAGAGGACTTGAAAGAAATGATTGAGAATTGGAGAGATTTTTTGATAAAACGAAACTGAGGGCAAATGTAGGTAAAACACATTGAATGAGGTTTAAGAAAGGGGGTTAAAATAGGTTGGGCATTTTAAGTATTTAGGGTTTGTACTTGGGAGTGGTTGTGGTAATACGGAGAATATAGAGTACGTGGCTAAGAAAACTTGGGTGGTGTGTGAAAGGAAACTATGGGGAAAAGTGTTTAGCATAAATTTCCGCACTAAAGAGATGATATTGAAGGCTTGTTGGCAGAGTATATTGATTGACAAACAAGACTGGACAGATTAGACAGGCAAAACTAGACAGGCAAGACTAGACAGATTAGATAGACAAGACTAGACAGACAAGACTTTTTTATCCAAGACTAGGCATACATGAGTAGGCAGATTTTACCAGACATAAAGCACTGGACCAGGCGTCAGCAACGTGGAGGACAGGATAATTCCTTTTTGGACTTGATGAATGCAATGACAGAGGAAAAAATTGTAAAAAGAAGTATTCAGGGTAGCAAGTTTAGAAAGAATGAATGGGAGAAGTGAGACGAATCGGGGAAAGAATAGAAGGAAGTTGTATGAAGGAGGTCATGTCTGTCATGGAATTGGAGAGGCTTAAGAGAAAAGGCGTGGCAGTTGGCGAATAGCTAGTGGTAAGGTTGAAGGAAGTTGAACTGCAAGAAGGTCAACGAAAAATAATGGAGAGTAAATATAGTATGGACTATGTGGACATACAAATTTTTGTAGAACTCTCTAAATACTTAATATCAACAATGCGCCTGAATGCTCCGTCATTAATTACCATTATTGGATGGATAAGTATAATAAATTTTGTTTTCTGTTTTTTGCCGATTGAGTTTATAGGGTATCCCATACCGGAGCTATGGAGAAGGGCTAAGGTGGTATTCATAACGAAGCTGCGGAAGAAAGACACCACTCAACCGAAGTCATTAAGACCCATTAGTCTAACATCTTTTATGTTAAAGACAATGGAGAAGGTAATTGACAACTACCTTAGGACAACAGTGCTGATAGGTGCACCACTACACAACTGTCGGCATGCATATAGAACAGGGAAATTCAGAGTTACCGCCCTGTATCAGCTGACAAATGAAATAGAAGCAGTACTAGACACAAAGGAAGTAGCGGTATGTGCCTTCTTGGACATAAAATGAGCCTTTGATAATACCTCGGACGAGGCTGTCAAGGCAGCTCTTGAAAGAAGGAATATCGACAGCATTACCTCAAAGTGGATGGTGGAAATGCTGAGAACTAGAACGGCGAAGGCACAAGTGGGAAAAGACACCATCAAGATCTACACAACCTGAGGGTGCCCACAGGGAGGTGTATTATCAACCCTTAAGGGGAGCCTGGTAGTTGATGAATTACTGGCTAGGCTGAACGACCTAGACATTAGATGTCAAGGTTACGCCGCCGCGGATGACATAGTTATCATAGTTAGAGGGAAGTTTGAGGGAACGCTCTTTGAAATCGTACATAGAGGCCTCAAAGTAACTAGTAGATGGTGTCAAATAGTGGGACTGAAACTCAACCCGAGCAAAACCACGGTGATACCATTTACTAGAAAGAAGGTTGAACTGTCTACATCCCATACTGTTAGATGGGAGGACAGTAGAATACAAACAGGAGATAAGGTATCTGGGTATAACACTAGATAGCTCCAATGGAATAGGCACGCTGAAGAAGCGGTAGGAATAGCCAAACGCGCTCTGATGGTGTGCAGAAATGTGGTAGGAAAAACGTGGGGTGTAACCCTAAATCTTGCTATGGATGTACACCATAATAGTGAGACCTGCGATCACTTACGTGGCAGTTGCGTCGGGAAGTAGAACCAAGCTGGTCTCTATGAAGAAGCAGCTTGATAAGGTTCAAATACTGTCGTGCGTCTGTATCGCGATGGGGCGATGGGGTCGTGCCAAACAGCAGCAATGGAGCTGATACTGGACCTGACTCCGTTGCACCTTGTCGTGGAGGGCGCCGCCAGATCTGCGATTATTAGGTTCAGCAAGGAAGGAATAGGCAGAGGTAAAGTAATCGGGAGCAGAGACCGGAATAGTCTCGTTGTCAAGATCCCCTGCCTGGACGTACTGAAAGCCGAAATGGTATGGTATATACCATTTCGAGGAAAACTACGCAGCAATGTGTAGTAGTAAAGCCGCTTGGAGCGACGAATCCTTAGCATACCACATGGGCAAATTTCTATCAAGTGATATACGAATGGTTCGAAGAAAAAGGAAGGTACTGGTGCAGAAGTGTTTGGACCTCGTACCAAATACTTAGAAACCATCATCAACCATTATCAAACCCTCAGAATCTACCCAAGTATTTTCCAAGCTAAGGTACCAAGATGTGCACAAATTAAACTTGACAGGAACTATCGCAAAAAACAAATTGCTATCCTGTCAGATAGCCATGTAGCCATCAAAGCCATTTGCTCATACAACATCAGATCCAAACTGGCATGGGACTGTGTGGGAAATCAAAACAAGCTTGGCAGAATACATAGTGGTATAGATGGAAACGAAGAAGCCGATCACCTAGCAAACAAAGGATCTAGTAATCCCTTTATAGGTCCGGAAACCTTTTGCGGCATAAGTATGAACAACATCCACAAAAGCTTAGACGAGGAAATAAGAGAAGAATGGATGAAAACCTGGAAAGAACTTCCAGGGCTAAGACAATCCAAAGTAATGCTGGGATTCTTTAACTAGAAAAGAAGAAAAGCTTGCCTGAAACGAAACCGGAACAAGCTTAGAATTCTGACAGAAGTTCTGACGAGACACTGCAGACTTAGAAAACACCTCAATGTCATATTCCTAGATGAAGATGACAGCTGCAGATTCTGCGGCTCAGCAGAGGAAACCTCCATACATCTGCTCAAATACTGCGGGGCACTGCTCGGCAAAAGACAAATGTATCTTGGGACCCACTGTTTGATCTCAGAGGAGTTGCAGTCCTTGAATCCCACCCAGATCCTGAAATTCCTAGAGGAGTCAGGACTAGAGGAGGCGCTCTAAATGGGTAAGCATACGAACAATTAAAGAAGGAAAACAAACAACCAAAGCATCCACCGCGAGTAACTGTTTGGTGTTGTCACTTTGGGCTGTCGGTGTGATTGGGCCGTATTTCTTTGAAAATGCGGCTGGTTAACGGAGTTTTTGTGGCTCAAATTGGATGTAATTGTTTTGGAGGATATGTTTTTCCAACAAGACGGTGAGACGGTGGTACGTGAAACAATGGTGTTACTGCAGACCAAGTTTCTAGGCCGTGACAGTTCTCCATATGACGATCAACATTGTCCACTTAGACCGTGCTATCTAACACCAATGGACTGTTTACTTTGGGGCTATATGAAGGAAAAGGTGTATGCGAATAAGCCTGAAACAGTTGAACATCTTAAAGAGGAAACATTAGCGTTATTGATGAAATACAGCTACATTTATGCGAAAACGATATTCAAAATTTCAACAAAAGATAACCCTGTGCCAGGGGTTTCGTAGTGGCCATTTGCCTAATTTTGTATTTCAAGTTTAATCGGAACTATTTTTCTTTATATTGAAATAAAAACAAAGTGAGTTAGGTTAGGTTTTTCTGAAAGAATTTCTAAAATTGACGTTTAATTAATTTAACATTTTATAAAAAAAACCTACTAGAAATTATGAATAAACAAAAAAAATCTAAAACAGATCTGGACCTAGTAATATAATAATACGTACCCCTTGATCACCTTTGGTAAACAATGGCACGGAGCATAGCACCTGGGAAGAGTGGGGTGGACAGCACTCCTTAGCCATAGTGAAGGCGACCTATCTAGGGCTGACAACCCCGAATAATAAGCCTCCCAAGTTAACAACTTGGATAGTATCTTGGACAGTGACTCGCCACTATCCCACGAAGAATATTCTTAAACTGAGCATGAAGGAAACTTTAGCTAAATGCACTACCCCAGGTGGTAATCAATCTACCGTCACCTATGGTGACGTTAGCGGACTTTCGGATTCTGGGGAGTCTGCACCAACATGCTTTAAGGATGAGTCGGAGCATCCTGAAATCACCGGACGTTAACTCAGACCAAGACGGCAAAGCTTCTTCGCAACATTTAATGCCAACTCACTGCTAAAAGTGGGTAAACTGAAACATTTGACTGATTCACTAACACGACACAACATAACACTGACAGCAGTACAGGAAACTAGATTTACGGACGAACATGCCTTCGAGTCCCAAGGCTACAGAATCCTCAAAAGAAAAGTGGGTTAGCGGGTAATGAATAACGTACCCCACTTAGGTACAGGATTTACAATCAGTCACAGGATACTGGATTCAGTCACCGACTTTACCTCCCCGAGTAGTCGTGTATCCGTCCTCTCTCTCAAATGCGCAAACAAGGGCAAGGGTATAAGTCAATGTACATGCCCCAATCAACCAGGACAACAGACGCAATCCAGACTGAACTGATACATTCTGGGAAGACTTCGAAGATATTATCTCTAAACTTCCAGAGGCACACCGTCATACTTCTTGGTGACTTCAATGCTCAATTGGGAAGAGAAAAAAATACAGAAACATAGTGGGCAATTATCCGGCGCATAAACGAACCAACCGCAAAGGAGAACGATTGGTGGATCTGTGTAGGACTTTTGGGTTGCTCAAGAAGTCTACAGCCTTCAAACACTTGCCAAGGAAGCAGAAGACTTGGATTTCACCTAATACCAACCTGGGTGAATTCCAGATAGATCATGTGGCCATTTCATGAAAATCTCAAAAAGAAATACAAAACGTGAGGGTAGTAAGAAGCGCCAATCTGAACTCAGGCCACTACCTCTCAAAGGTCAAAATAAGACTCCAGCCTAGAAATTCTAGATTACACAGAACCTCCAAAATGGTGAGATTTGACGTAGAGCGACTCAAGAGCAGCCAACAGCCAAGTCAGGGACTGAACAACACAGACCTAAACAGCTGGGACCAACTGAAGGAGAGTCTTGTCAAGGCGGCCAATGAACTCGCCCCTCTCGCTAGAAGAAGGTAGCATCCGTGGTGGACTGAAGACTGTGACAATGCAATAGCCCAAAGACAGATCGCCTGGATGAAGTGGAATTCTAAAATGACCATGGAAAATTGGCATAAATGTTTGGAACAAAGAAAGGTTACAGCCAAGATAATTCGAGGAACAAAACGAACCTTCACAAAAAACCCAACTAACTAACCCAAATCGAAGAGAGGTTTGCTAAGAATAATTCCAGAGATTTCTTTGGAACCTTCACGCAGGCACTCAGAAGACCTCCACATCAGAGACTCACTAGGCAAACTGGCTAATAACGACAATCTACTCAACTGTGACCCACCCAGCGAGGACTTCGAATATAAAGAAACCACACCAAACCCGGACTCGCTTCCCCCTTCATTGGAAGAAGTTGCTCAGATCATTCAACTTCTTAAGAATAATAAGGCAGCTGGAGAGGACTATATCGTTGCTGAACTGTGGAAAAGTGCTGGAAACAATGCCGTGCGCAAGCTAGCCTAGATTATTTAACCTACATTTTCCAGGAAATCTGGGAAACAGAGAAATTACCACCCGATTGGAAATCTGCTCTGATCCATCCGCTTCACAAAAAGGGAGATTTTAATGATCTAAACAACTACCGTGGAATTTCTCTCGTCCCGGTAACATACAAGATTCTCTCGAAGGTGTTACAAACAAGGGCAGAAAAGCAGTTGGATAGTCAACTGGGAGAATACCAGTGGGGCTTCAGGAAGAAGATCATGTGTTGAATAGATCCTCAATCTCAAAACTGTACTTGCATACTCCAAGATGAGAAACCGCAAGGTGGTCGTCACCTTTGTTGATTTTAGGAAGGCCTGCGATTCCATTGATAGAGAAACGCTTAACAAAGTACTCCAGGAAGTAGGGCTAGACAACAAAGCCCGGAGACTCATCCTACAAACTTTGACCAACACCAATTCCAAGGTTAAATTTAGAAGCGAAATTTCAGAAAGCTTCGAAATAAAAACTCGAGTGAGACAAGGAGATGGCGTTTCCCCACTTCTCTTCAACTGTGTCCTCGAAAAGGTTATGAGAGAATGGCGCAAGGAACTAAACAATTTGGGTGCTCAGAGTGGTAGGACGTAAGTCCTACGTAGGACGTAAGTTACGTCCTAGTACCTAGGACGTAAGAACGATGGACTGGTTGTAGATTGCCTGGCCTTTGCAGATGACATGGCACTGTTTGCTGATTCTCTTGAGATGGCATCAATGCAGGTAAACTGCCTCAGAAAACAGGCTGCCAAAGTGTCGCTGGAGAAAACAGAACTCTTCACCAACATCAGAGAAGCAAACAGAGAGATGTTACTAGAACAGGGAAACATCAAGAGGACGAAGAAATTTAAGTATCTCGGCGAATGGATTAAACACAACTTATCAGAAAGAGCATCATTTTCCAAGAGAGAACAAGTTAGAACTAGCCTATCGACTGACTAAGAATACTTACAATAAGAAATGCCTGTCACGCAACCTGAAACTTAAGCACTACACATCAGTCTTACGACCAGAAGACCTGTATGCCAAGAGTGTCTTTCCTTGATCCGAAGAGGTTTAGTAGGGAAATTAGAAATCAGAGAGAGGATAATCCTCAGGAAAATCCTAGGCCCGGTAAAGGAAGATGGGGAATTTCGAAGGCGGCATAACTCTAAGAACATATTGAGATGCTCTCTGACTGTGCAAGGAAATGAAGGGTAGTTTTCTATGGCCACGTTGCAAAATTGCCTCCAAACCGACTAACCAACTGTCTGTTCATCTTCTGGCGAAACAAGAAGGTTCGTAGCACTTGGTTGACAGAAACCGAGAAGGATATTAAAGAAGTGGGAATAACAGATCTCCAAAATATACAGTCTGTGAGACGCACCCTGAAGGAAGTCCGTGGATTTAAGGAAAAAACCCGTAGGAAACAGACAGAAGAGAGGAAAGGAGTTACACCAGCAGAAGATGCGACAATACTGGGCAAAGGTCAAAGCCCAACAATTGAACAAGCCTGGTCCAAAGTAGGCCTATTCGAAAGAAGGCCTATTCGAAGAAATAAAAATGCTTGCTTAATTCAAAAAATAAATGTGTTTTTCTCTAAAATTAAATTCGGCGCTGTTGTTGGGACACCCTTTATATATAAACAAGTCTAAGCATTGAATCATATAAGTAGATACTACTGTTCAAATTGATAACGACTTCTATAGTCACATGGTTGAAACTAATTAAAAAATGTAAAATGTTAACACCATCCACATCGCGACAGCTTTACTAATTAAATCATGGGAGGAATACGGCAATGTTCTGTTACTTTTTAGCACACGTCGCTCGAGATGCAATGTGTCAGCCTTTCGCAACGTCAAAGCAAGTAACGAGAAAGGTCAAGACCTAATATGTCAACAACCTAATACGTCAATATATCTGGGACTGTAGTACTAATTAAGTCATTCCCTTTCTTACGGATGATTGTGTGTCGTATTTCCACAGACTTGGGTCCCGTGTGCAACGTTACATAACTAGGCACGATTTGTTGTCCAATTTTCCGACGTATGCACGATTATGGGAGTTTGGGTTATACACGATATTACAAATGTCCACTGACGTGGAATTTGCAGAAAAACTCACGAACAAATGTGAGGCTTCTCGATTTCAAGAGGAGTGAGGTTACACGAATTATATCTATCTTGTGTTACTCTACTAGTACATAAACCTCTGGCTTTCAGCCCCTGGTATATTAGGTCTTGACCTTTCTCGTTACTTGCTTTGACGTAGCGAAAGGCTTACACAATGCATCTCCTGGGCCGTGTGTTAAAGAATAAGTAAAAGTAAAGAGTATTTAAAAGATTTCCGTGTTCTTCCCTTGATTTATTTAGTAAAGCTGTCCCGAAGTGGATGTTGTTATCATTTTTCATATTAGTAGAGATTAAAAAAGGCTTGGATTTTTTGCGTACAATAAATAGATGATTTTTTACAAAAAATAGTTGCAAAAATACAAAATTCGGTTTATTCATACAAAAAAAGAGATTTCTTCATCCAAAAAAGGTTACTTCGTCCAAAATAAAATATAAACGCCCAATGATCGATTGAATCTTACAAATAATAATGGTTTAGTACAATACTTGATAGATTTGTACAAAATAATATCAATTCACCCAAAAAAAGGTTTAACTGTACAAAAAAGGTTGAACCATCCAAAATTTGATTGCTCTTTACAAACAATTTTTTATACAAAATACAATTATATCCTCAAAATAAACGAATTTTGCAAACAAGGACTTGATTCCTTCAAATTTTATTTCTAACTAACGCGGCGTGTAACGAAAGAGAGAGCGCAATCAGTCTTACGACCAGAAGCAGGTCTGGTAGAGAAATTGGAAATCAGAGAGAGGAGAATCATCAGAAGGTAAAGGAAGATGGGGAATTCCGAAGACGACATAACTCGGAGCTCTACGAACATATTGAGAGGCTCTCTGACTGTGCAAGGAAAAGAAGGGTAGCTTTCTATGGCCACATTGCAAGATTAACTCCAAACCGACTAACCAACAGTCTGTTCACATTCTGGTAAAACAAGAAGGTTCGTACCACTTGGTTGACAGAAACCGAGAAGGATATTAAAGAAGTGGGCATAACAGATCTTCAAAACAGACAGTCTTCTGTGAGATGCATCCTGAAGGAAGTCCGTGGATTTCAGGAAAAACACTGAAGGAAGTCCGTGGATTTCAGGAGAAACCCCGAAGGAAAGGTACCCCCTGGACAGAAGAGGGAAAGAAGCATAACCGGCAGAAGATGCGAATGCAATTTATTTCCGAGCTAATCCACTCATCAATAAGGTGAACAGTTTTTTTCCTTTCAGTATTTTAATGCATATAATAAAAGTGTGAAGATTATTAAATACACTCGTAAATTTGCATTTTGCACTTATTAAGTTAAATAAAAAACCTTTTTTGGGTGAATTTCGAATATGTTGAACGATTCAATCGATTATTGTAAGGAAAAATCGTAGTTTGTAAGAAAAAATCAATTATTAGATGATTACATTTTATTTTGGATGATATAACCTTTTTTTGGATGAAGTAATTTATTTTGTACGAAGTAACCGAATTTTGGATTGATTAATTTATTTTTATATTTATCCAGCTATTTATTGTAGAACTTCATCCATTTATTGTATGTTGAGTTTTGTATACTTCTAATCGAATATTGGATGAATAAATTTTATGCGATTAAAAAATGACCAAAAGGGTGAATATTACATGTCGTTCATTTTCGTGAAAAAAATAACGAAAATACATTCTAAACAATTCATAACATTTGTAGAAATTTGACGATGAATTATGCTAATTAGGTAGAACTTACAATGACTCAACTCAACTAAATAAAAAATGTAAACAAACCTCACTTGTTAGAACTTGTGTGCGTCTGGCATTTTTCATTTGATCTTTTAACTGTAGATTTATCCAGCTGCTATTGTCCATTTACAATTAGTCTTATTTATAGAATTGTCACAATTAAACTATTTTTATATAATCCAAATTATGTTTATCAAAAAAATTGTCCTAAATAAAAGTTTTTGATTTTGAATGCGGGATAAAAAACATGCATAAATAGCATGTAGCCGAAGGCAATGAGCCAAAAGAGATAAATTAAATAAACATTCTGACCCGCCGTTCATTTTTTACATCCTTTTCAATTCGTTCTCACTATTTTGTTTCTTTTTCTGTTTCATGTATACGAACACAGCCTTGAATTTTACTCCAGTTTGACCCCTAAGAGACGGCCAACAAAGACGTTATCACAAATTCTTATTTAATAAAAATAAGTCATGACTTGTGATTAGAGACAGTAGTCACAAGTTTGGCTCATGCCAAGCGGGATCAGTTCTGCTCGGGCTGCCGTTTGTGGTGGATAATTGTTTTGTGGTTGGTGAGGATGGTTTAGTTTTGTTTTGTGGAACAAGGTTTTTCTCGGCCTTTGATTTTATTCCTGAAATGGTAAGTGTTTGTTTTTTTTTCTTCTTTTTTATATATGGTCAAGTAATTATACTGCTAATGATTTCACCTCGATTCACTTTTATTTTAAACAAAATACATTAAGAATTCAAAATTCTTTAGAAAATAACTTGATTGATGAAGGATATGAAAGGACAAATAAATGTCATTTCGATCAAATACTAACAGTAGATTGGACAGGAACTAAAGTGATGAAATCAAGATCTAGAACTTCCGTCTAGTTCCGAAATTCTAGATATTAAGAAAACTAGAATACATTCTTATAATTTCTGAATAGATTTGATGTTCTACTTAAATTATTTAGTCTAATATATAAATTATTTGTTAATTATAGATTATCAATATCCCAATACTTGAAATCAATATATAAAATTCGTGTAAACAATTAATTAAAAATACAAGTTCTGACGTATAATAATTTAATTCTAGATATTATTAGTTACCTAAAACTCGGTTGGATTTATTTCCGAGATATTTTCAAGGAAAGTTCCGTGAGACACTAACAACATTTAAGTGTAGATAATCTGGTTTTATAAATAGTTTAACATGTAGTAAACAATGTAATTTACTAAATATTATATAGAAACTTGATGATTTGAAAACTTGAAACAAGACTTGACGTGATGTATACTTCTTGAACATTTTCAAAGCTTTTAAACTTTTATGAATTTTGTCTCAATAATCAAATTAATCGAATCTACTTCTCTTGTTTATCTATTCTCTTTTGTCCAGTTTTGACGTCCTCTCTGATTTATTTTATTTAGCGTATGGCATATTACCTCGGTCTTACCTCGGTCATCTCACCTCGGTCATCCGGCACAGCCTGCTACGTAACAAACGAGGCTCTGACGACCGAGTAACGGCGGAATAACCGTCAAAACGGGAGTAAAGGAAATGATACTCCCCGACGACCCCTATCAACCCGCATTGGCCAGCGTGATAGGTAACGGCTAAACCCCTCTTAATATGAAAGATACAACAAGAACGCGGCCCTTAGTCCCCGGCGGACCGCTAGCACCCAACCAAGGTAGCGGTTGGATCAAGCAGCGGTCAAAGGGTGCAAAGAATCACCGGGAAACAACAGGCTACCAAAACAAACGACATACACTGCACATCTGTACTTATAACACGAGAACGTTTTCCAGCGAAGAAAAAGTACTCCAACTCGAAGAAGAACTAAACCAAATTCACTGGGATATAGTAGGTCTGGCTGAGATACGAAGAAGAGGAGAACAGCAGATTACCCTAAAATCAGGAAATACCTTATATTACAGAGGAAACGAAGAGAGCTCCGATGGAGGAGTAGGTTTCATAATACATAAAAAACACACAAAACAGATCCTACACATAGAGAGCATAAGCCCCAGAGTATGCTTTATAATACTGAAACTAAACCAAAGACATAACATAAAGGTCATCCAAGTGTATGCCCCAACATCCACACACACAGAGGAAGAAATCGAGACCTTCTATGAAGACATCTACTCTGCAATGTCAAAAACTCCAACATACTACACACTAATAGTAGGAGATTTAAACGCCAAGCTGGGTAAGAAGCAAGACGACAGCGAAATTTCCCTGGGACAATACGGGATAGGAGAAAGAAATGATAGGGGAAACACCTTACTGCAATTCCTTTTAGAACATCGTATGAATGCTATGAATACCTTTTTTAAGAAAGCCGAACACCGGAAATGGACCTGGGCGAGCCCTGACGGAAATACACGAAACGAAATAGATTTCATCATCACGCATCATCACGGATAAAAAATAAATCGTACAGGATGTCACAATACTCAACCGGGTGTCAGTGGGAAGCGATCACAGGATGCTAAGAGCAAAAGTTGTGCTACGATTGAAAAAGGAGAGAAGACTGCTTGCAACATCAAAGAGCAAAGAACAAACTACAGTGAACAATAACGGGGAATACAAGAAATCCATAGCAGAACGACTAGGACACGGTAACATCGAGGAAATGAGTATAGAAACCTTGAGCAATGAAATCGTAACATCGATACAAGAGGCAAAACAGATACATGGTACGAAACTGAACAGGGAAGAAGGGAAACTATCAGCAAACACACGACAACTTATGAAACAAAGGCGAGAAAAACTACAAAAGCACCTACTACATACAGACCAGCTGAGAACACTAAATAAAGAAATATCAAAGGCCGCAAGGAAAGATATTAGAAACTATAACAAAACACGGATAGCGAAGACTATCGAAGAGAACAAAAGCATGAAAGTACTGAGACAGAAAATAACACCTAGAAAAGCAGAAATTACCAAACTCGAGGACCAAAACGGGCAAACTATCAGGAACAAAGAAGAGATCCTGGAAATCGTAAAACGCTTCTATTCAAATCTCTCTAGCGCTCAAGAAACACCAGAGCCGGAATATACCCGTACCATACCCCAAATTTTAAACCAAGGATCAGAAGATCTACCGGAGATAACCCAAGAGGAAATCTCAAAATCAATTACGGAAATGAAAAATAACAAGGCGCCCGGGGAGGATGATATTGCGATCGAACAGATTAAGGAAGGGGGAGTCGAGCTATTAGAAGCCATAACGAGTTTATTCAACAAATGTTCAACAAAAATGGGACAATGCAATCATTGTTATTATACACAAAAAGGGAAACACGGCTGACCTAAAAAACTACAGGCCAATAAGCCTGCTTTCGCACCTCTATAAACTCTTCACCAAAATCATAACTAGACGCCTCACAACCAAACTTGACCTTTATCAACCGCCTGAACAAGCAGGATTCAGAGCCGGATACGGAACGAACGACCACCTGCAAACCATCAAAACCGTAATAGAGAAATGTGTCGAATACAACAAGCCACTCGTCCTTGCCTTCGTGGACTACGAGAAGGCATTTGACTCTATCAACCACAATGAGATGTTTAAGGCACTGGCGAATTGCCGAATAGACCATAGGTACTCGGAGACTCTACAGCACATATACAAAAATGCTACCGCATGCGTTAAACTACACGAAAAAAACGGACAGATTCAGAATACAACGCGGCGTCCGACAAGGTGACACCATCTCGCCTAAACTATTTACAAACCTCATGGAGTACATGTTCAAGACCATAGAACTAGAAGATATGGGCATAAACATCAATGGCGAAAACCTCAACCATCTACGGTTCGCAGACGACATTGTGCTAATTTCGGATAGCCTAGATAAGACTGAAAAAATGCTTAAGAAGCTGGCAGAACAATCACGAAAAGTCGGCCTTAAAATAAACATCTCGAAAACGGAATTTATGACCAACCTAGTACCTTCCCGAAACTTTATAATGGAAGGGATTGAGATCCGGCAAGTCACCTCGTACAAGTATCTAGGCCACGAGATTAAAATCGGCAGAGACAACCAGACACATGAGATTGGAAGGAGGCTAAGACTAACGTGGGCAGCCTACGGAAAACTAAAACACATTTTCAAATCCGACATCCCCAACTGCCTAAAACGTAAGGTGTTTGACCAGTGCATCCTACCAGTCTTAACCTACGGAGCGGAGACTCTAACACTCACACAATAGTCCGTCCAAAAGATCAGAGTGGCGCAACGAGCCATGGAACGTTCCATGCTCGGAATTACATTGCGAGATAAAGTGCGGAATGAAGTACTAAGACAGCGATCTGGGGTTAGCGATGCAATTGAAGTAATAACCAAACTAAAATGGAATGGTCCGGGCATGTCGCAAGGATGCCAAACAACAGATGGACCAAAAAGATCCTGGAATGGCGACCTAGACAGGAGGCATACAGAAGTAGAGGACGCCCACCCACCCGATGGACAGACGATGTGAAACGCATCGCCACCAACTGGATGCAAGAAGCACAAGATAGAAGTACATGGAAGATGTTAAGAGAGGCCTATGTCCAGCAGTGGACGAGACAGGCTGAATAAAGAAGAAGAAGAAGAAGATATTAAGACAGAAAGCATATATATATATGACAACAAAATTATTACAAACGAACATTCCACAAATTTATATACTCTATTGATTGTGGAGTCGCTAGTAGGAAATCTTCTGGTCTGCCGTTGTAAGCCGTTTCAGGGCATTCCTCCACAATATGTTCAATTTACCAGGTTTATAATGGGGCGTATTAGCTCGTTTAAATCAAATCAAATATTTATTGAGTCTGTTGATGTATGGTATGCAAATAAGACGTGTCGTGTAAAAGTAATAAAAGTGCAAATACACTCAGCAAAGAATGAACGACATAAAAATATTAAATATAAAATGACAAATGTATAATATAATGTAAAATTTATAATACAGGGTGATTCAGGACGAAATGGAAGTATTTTAAAGACATGTCCAGGTAGCAAAAATAAGCAAAATAAGCTCATATGTTCAAGTCCGATTTTCATTCGTTGCATAGATATTTTGAAAAATAGTAATTTATAAAATTAAAGGAAAATGTACTACTGAACTTATAAATTTTCAAAAACTTCACCACCCATTTCGATACATTTATTTGCGCGTTTATAAATGGACCTGGTAGCGAGTTTCAGTGAATGATTCGCTCTAATTAACGCCGCAGCATTAAGAATGCGATCTAGTAGCGCATCCCTTGTGTCCACTTTCATAGAATAAACTAATTACTTCATCCATCCCCAAAGGCAAAATCTAGGGGAGTAAGATACAGTGATCTCGGTGGCCAAGGGTGCGGGCCTCCTCTGCCAATCCAGCGATCGCCGATATGGATATTTAGAAAATTTCTCACAATATTTGCATAATGAGGAGGTGCTCCATCATATTGGAAGATAATACGTAGTCGAATATTTAAGTACTTCGTCCCATAATTCCTCTAAATGGTCTTCCAAAAAATGTAAATAACCTTCCCCAGTTAGACGGCTATCCAATACAAAAGGACCAAACAATTGATTATTTAGAATTCCGCACCATATATTAATACTAAACCGATGTTGGAAATTGTGTTTTTGCGTGGCATGGGGGTTTTCATCCGACCATCGATGATTATTATGGGAATTGTTAATTCCATCTCGAGTAAAATGAGCTTCATCAGTAAATAAAATGCATTTGAGTAATCTTATCTTTTCACGAATCCATTGACAAAATTGTAGTCTTAATGGATAATCGCCTTCTTGAAGATTTTGTACTTTCTGCAGATGAAAAGCGTTTAAACCGTGCCGTTTTAATGTTTGCCAACCCATTTGTGTTTGTGAAATTTCAAATTGGATTGCAATGCGCCTTGTACTTATCCCAGGATTAGTTTCTACAACATCTAGAATATCTTCTTCAAGTTCCAAACCGATCCCTTGCTGTTTTTCAGAAACAATACGTGCAGTTGAGAATATTCTAGTTTCGCTAGCATATGTAAAAACAGTTTGAAACACTTGCCTATTAGGAATTCTTCGATTAGGAAAACGACGCCGATACTCTTCTACTGAACGAACAGAATTACCATTACAAAATCCATAAACAAACACCATATCTGCATAGGCGTTTCTTGCTTTTCGTTTATGAATGTCTTCATTTTTTTGGAAACATATGTTTATTTTTGTGGATATAGCATGCCACTTCCCACAAATGTATGCACGGCACTGTTAGAACTTTTAATTTTACAAATTCAGGACGAACTTCTTCTTTTAATTCCTGCAAGTACCCGGATAATCCTTTTCTGGCCGATGAATACTCTTTTTAAATGATGTGATGACCCCCATATTTAAAAGGGGGTAGTGCATGCGCACCGCACGACAATGACTCGAATGAGACATGTCGCATAGCCTCTCCTAGCCAAGTCTGATTCCCACCTCAACGTTAGGTGACCCCTGGTAACGACACAGAAACCTCGCAAGATGCGGTGAAAATCCGTATGGAGCGAGGTAGATGTGTGGGCTGACGGGAACAGGCGAAATGGCCCTCCGAAACGCGGGTTGAGCGACGGGCTAACTACCCGTCCTCGTGAAAATATTAATGTTGCGAAGTCTACAACGAAAGAAACTGGACTGTCCACACGAAGACGACCATCGCAGGGAAATAAGGATAAGATTGACGGAATCAGATTAAGATTTGGTACATGGAATGTATGTACGCTTCTGAAAGCAGGGGCTATGGATAGCCTAGCGGATGAGATACTGAGATACAAAATGGATCTCGTGGCCTTACAAGAGATAAGATGGAAGGGTAAAGGCGAAATTCACAAGAGAAAATTCTCTATGTATTTCTCAGGAAACGATGAAAGGAGTGGCCATAAATGAGTTGGATATATTGTATCCAAACAATTAAAAAAATCGATTCTAGCCTTTACCCCGGTATCAGATACAATATGCACCCTACGACTAAAGGGAAAATACCACAATATAACCTTTGTGAACGTATACGCGCCCACGGAGGACGCAGCAGAGGAAACCAAAGACGTTTTTTACGCAGCACTTCAAGAAGTCTGCGATAAAATACCGAAACATGACGCAGCTATAGTACTAGGCGACTATAACTCCAAATTAGGCTAAAGAAGAGGCCTACGCTAGCGTTTTTGGTAAACATAGCATGCATGATGAGTCCAACAATAATGGCCAAAGAGTTGCCCAATTTGCCCCGTCTAATAACTACTCTGCTGTTACTACTTTCTTCCTCAGGAGAGAAATCCATAAGGGC
This sequence comes from Phosphuga atrata, assembly GCA_944588485.1. Taxonomy (NCBI): domain Eukaryota; kingdom Metazoa; phylum Arthropoda; class Insecta; order Coleoptera; family Silphidae; genus Phosphuga; species Phosphuga atrata. Next base: position 7,826,375 of record OX155903.1, on the reverse strand, counting down.
ACCTGGAAAATACCTGGATCAAGAAACACGAACCAAATAGACCACATAATAATCACCAAAAGATGGGCAACGGACGTCGAACAGGTCAAATCCTTTCGCGGGGCGAACGCGGACTCCGACCATTACCTTGTTGGAGCAAGGTCAATACAAAAACTATCGACAGTGGCTAGGGGAACAACTGCAAAGTAGCCAAAATGGCACATAGATCGCTTAAAAAACCCAATAAGTTCTGAGGGCCTACCAGGAAAGTCTTAGAACTAAACTACAAGAAAACCAAGAAATACAGGACATAGACCAAGACTGGATGAACATCGAAAAAATAATAACATAAATAAGTGCTATGGAAAGAATTGGAGAAAAAAGAGGAGTTCACAACGAAGAATGGTATAACGAGGAATGTAGGAATGTCGAGAAACAACCTCCGTGAAGCGGAAGGCTAGACTAAAACTGTTAGACAGAAGCACACGAGCTAACCAAGCTGCCTACAATAGAGAAAGAATAAACGTATTTAGAATATGTAGAAAAAAGAAAAGAGAGGCACTAAACAGAAAGGTAGAGGAAATGGTACTGAATCATTCTAGAAACGAAACAAGAAAATTTTACAATGCAATAAAACAAAACGCTCAGGGTTTTAGATCAAAGATAACAGTATGCAAGGATAAACACGGAAACATGCTCACAGTGAACGAGGAGATACTCCGAAGATGGAAAGGGTACTTCTGGGATATTTTTAAAAGAGACTGTAGTTTAGAGCCTGAACACTTCAGCTAGATGTACATTCGGTAGACACCAAGATTGAAAACCCCAGCCTAAGAGAAATAGAAAGTGTTATTGGAAAGCTAAAAATAACAAGGCCCCTGGGTCAGACAGTATAACAGCCGAACTTCTGAAATATGGAGGAGAACACCTAACGGTAAGACTAAAACACCTGATTAATGAAATCTGGGAGGAAGAGAAAATACCAAAGAATTTGGCACTGGGTATCATACAGCCAATACACAAGAAGGGACACAAAACGATCTGTAGCAACTACCGGCCGATAACGCTCCTTAACGTAACATACAAAGTTCTAACAGGCGTTCTTTATAACGGACTCGCTGTCTACTACGAAGAGATATTAGGACAATATCAGAGTGGATTTCGTGCCAATAGGTCAACGATAGACAACATATACACCATGAGTTTGATATATCGCTGCATAACCTCTACATTGACATTAAGCAGGGATTCGATACCGTTAAAAGAAACACGACCCTTGACGATCTACTGATGCTAGGAATACCCCGTAAATACGTAAAACTAATAAAAGCTACATTGTCCGGTTCGAAAGCCTCGGTTAGAGCAGACAACCAACTTACATCCGCCTTTAAAATCGAAATCGGTGTGAGGCAGGGAGATGCCGTGAGCGCCATGATATTCAACCTAACATTAGAGGCACGCATGAGAAACCCGAATATAACGGGATACATTGGCAACCGATCAACAAAGGTTGCTGCATCTGCAGATGGTATCAGTTTGACATGTAGAAGCAAAGACGCGCTAAAGGAAGCAAGGAATTGATGCTGGACGATGAAACGCAAAAAAGGGGATTGAAAATAAATGAGGTAAAAACTAAATACACGCAAGTTGGAAGAGAACATCACGATAACAATGACCTTAACTTGGGCGAGTATCGCTTTGAGCAGGTTGAAAGTTGTATCTACTTGGGAACAGAAATCAACAGAACAAACGTAATAGCTAAAGAAACAAGCTCGCGAATACTTTGTGGAAACCGATGCTACTACGGATACCAAAAACTGATAAAGTCCAAGTTATTGAGTCACAAAATCAAACTTCTAATATGCCGAACACTCATAAGACCAGTAGTAACGTACGGATGCGAGGCCTGGACCCTAACCACCACAGAGGAGGACGCGCTGCGCATCTTTGAAAGAAAGATCCTCAGAAAGATCTAAATGAGCATGGAATTTGGAGGATACGGATGAACCATGAACTAAGCAGGTTAATAAACGAAACGGACATAGTGAGATATGTAAAAGCTCAAAGAATAGCATGGCTGGGACACCTGTACAGAATGCATGACTACAGACCAGCCAAGAAAATGTACAACTGGCGGCCAGTAGGAAGAAGACAAAAAGGCAGGCCAAGGAAAAGATTAATGGAAGACGTGAAGGAGAGTCTTAGAAAGATGGGAGTAAGGGATTGGAGAGAGAAAGCCGGTGAAAGGACAGAATGGAAGAAGATTGTTGTAGAGGCAAAAACCCACCGCGGGTTATAAAGCCAACAGAAGAAGATGATGACCCCCATATTAATATCCCATATGCTATAATGGATGAATTCCGTGGATGAATGGAATGGATTCCGCATGGTACTGTCTATTAGGTCACTCACTCGCCTAAGTAAATACACTTTCCCATTGATTTTGCCAATAACCGTAGCTGTTATTATTTTTCAAGAGAGGTGTTCGTCGAGGTTAGGAGTACACCTCGATGAACTTTACATTCTTGATTCTTGCTATGTTGCTTTTGTTTACAACTAGCTCTATGCCGTCGTTGTATCTACTTCTTGTTGTTTGGAAGTTGATATATTTTGTTTTCTGTTGGTTTAAGTGAAGGTTATTAGCAGCAAACGATAGATTAATCTTTTGAATTTTAGATTTGGCAGAGATCTCAGTTTCCTGAAGAGTTGAACCAGAGACAATTACACTGGTATCATCCGCGTATAAGGTGCAGTTGTTGACACATATGAAATTGATCCGCCGTATAAATGGAAAACCAAATTCTGGGATAAGACAGTTTCTTGTGGAACCCCCAACGAAGTAGATATTATATTCGAAGTGGCCTTTTCAAGCTTTACATATTTTTTCCGATTTGATAAGTAAGATTGGAACCACCGACCTGTTACTCCTCTGATCCCATGTATTTCAAGTTTTTCTATTAATTTATGATCAACACAGTCGAAGGCTTTCGACAAGTCACAAAAAATGCCCACAGGGCAGTTTCCTTTATCAATTCCATTTATTATTTCATTGTAGACTTGTTCTACAGCCGTTATCATTGATTTATTTTTACAAAACCCATGTTGCTGGCTAGGGATTATTTTGTGTTTTGTGAGAAAGGATAATAATCTCTTCTCCATACAAAATTCCATTATCTTGGCAATGACTGATATTAAGCAAACCGGTGTATAATTATCTTTGGAGGATTTACCTCCCTTTTTTAAAATTATAATTATCATTGAAGATTTTAATACGTCTGGATAAATTTCGTATTTAAAGGAACAATTTACCAGGTTTCTAATGGGGCGTATTAACTCGTCACTGACTTCTTTGATAAGATTACATGACAAACCATCTGGACCAGCACTTGCTTTGTTTTTTAAAGAATTGCAAATATTGCGAATTTCCAATTCAGACATCTCTTCCAGAAACATGCTGGTGCCAATATTTGAGATGTGATTATTATTTATGGTTGTCGAATCTATATTCTTGATTACAAGTTCTGGGGCATTTTTGAAGAACAGGTTAAATCTTCTTGCAATTTCGGCCGGATTGTCGATGGTATTATCATTTTCATTTAGGATTATTCGACTTTCTCCTTTAGGTTTGTTGGCTAATTCGTTTATGGTGTACCACATAGCTTTTTGTTTGTTTGTTGCCTTATCTATTCTCGCATTATAATAGTTCCTTCTTGTTGCATAAACACTTAGGTCTTAAGTCTTGTAAAGTTTAGTTAACACAAAAACTACCTACCATATAACCTACCGACCATCAACAACGTCGTGTTTTTGCTAATTCGGTCTTTGAAATGCATCAAACTGATCTGATGAACTATGATGAACAATCTATATATAAACATCTTGCCTGTTCATCCATCACTATGGTCGGTCAAGGTGGGGCATATAGTCGCTCCACTGCTTTCTGTGTCTCCCTGGACTTCTTTTCCCTCCTGGCAAATTATCCCGTGCTGTTTGCACCAGCCTATTGTTGCGCCACATCTCTTCTCGTTCTTCTACCCACGCGTTTATGGGTTGTACGTCGGACATTTGCCTTAGCTCCGTGCTCCTCATCCTGTCCATTAAGGTTTTGTTGTTGATCTTTCGTATCACCGACATTTCCACGCAGTATTTCATATATTCATTCACAAAAGTATTCTTTGTGTTGTTGTTGTCACAGGGCGAGTGTCAGCTGTGTTTGTGGCTATTGGTCTGATTACAGTCTTGTGGATGCGTAATTTCGTGTGAGTGTTTAAGTACAAAACCCATGGCGCTACAGCCCAGGACGGGCCTTGGTCTCCCCCCACGGCCTACGCTTGTGCTTGGTGTCTTAGATTAGACACAAGTGTAGGGGAGCCCTTACAGTTTTTAACGTAGATGGCGAGCCACTTATCGGGGGGGGTTTTGAGGCAGATTTTTACTGCGATGACTTTGCCAGAGCTATCTACAGGAGAACGGTGGCTTATTTTTCACAATGTTCAGGATTTAAACCCGGGACGTGCTGCCCTGAAGTCGGACACCTGGACTACTAGGCCACCACCGTCTCCACGAGTATTTAAGTATTTGTTTTTAAAAAATACGGCGTTCAGGAATCCTAGGCTTCTATATCCCAAAAAGCCGATATCTCGACACCCAGGTAGTTGAATTTCATTATTTGTTGAATGATTTGATCATCTACCTCTAATTTACATCGTATTGGGACCTTTAATGTTGTCATGCATTTCGTTTTATGTGTTGATATGGCCATGTATAATTGTTTGGCTGTCTCATTAAACGTGTATAGCAGTTTTTTGAGGTTGTCATCACTGTCGGCGCTGATCGCTGCATCGTCTGCGTAGCAGATAATTGAAATGTCTTTAAATCAATCCTTACCTTAGCTGGCTTTTCTTATAATTTCGTCAAACATTATATTAAACAGTGTTGGGCTCAAGGAGTCGCCTTGCCTTATGCCCTGTTCTACTGGTATTGCCGCCGTGGTTTGGTTATTAACCCTTGCTCGTACTGAGTTTGATGAATATATGTCCTTTATTAGTTTTATCATGTCGTAGGGTATTTGCCTTTTATGTAGTATATCTATGTTATCCCCGAGCTGCACTCTATCAAAGGCTTTCTCAAGGTCTACAAAACATATATAAGCCGGTAGTATTCTATCGACTTTTCAACTATCTGTCTTATTGCGAATAAGGCATCGTTGCAGGACTTTCCAGATCTAAAGCTCTGCTGTTCTTCGGCTAATTGTGTCGATGTATTGATCTTATATATTATGATCTTTGTCAGCAGTTTCAAGGTGCTGATTAAGAGGTTGATGGCTGACAGTTGGTCGGGTCGTTTTATGTCCCTTTTTAAACAGTAATCGATGTGATTATTCTACACTCGTCTGGGAATTTTCTTTTGGTCAGTATTTTACTGAATGGCATTGTTATTTCGTGTTCTAGGGTGTCGCCCCCATTCTTTAGGAGTTCATTATTTATTCCATCCGGACCCGGACTCTTTCGGTTTTTGATTTTTTTTAAGGCTGCCATGACGTCAGTTCTTGTGATGATGGTTCCATCTTCCACTCTCTTCAGCGGTGCGTCGGCGTTCTGTGGTTTGTGTTTCCTCGTTTCTTTGTCCAGCTCTGTGAGGTATTTGATTCTGCTGGTATCGGGTTCTTATCTGTTAGTTCATTTATTTATCTGTGTGAGCTCCTTATTAGTCTCCAGATTTGTTTTTGCAACCCATTGAAATTTTGCTCCATTGATTTTGTGAAGCGCTGCCAATATTCTTCCTTGGTTTTCCTTTCGTCTGATTTCTTATGTTCTTAAACTTTTGGAATGCTTCTTCTGTTTGTATGTTCTTATATTCAAGGTATGCTGCTTTCTTCTGCTTGCATTTAGTTTTGACTTCTTGGCAAATCCGGAACTTCATCCGGAAAAATCATCTTGAGTGATGACGCCCATTTTCACCTCGGAGGCTACGTCAAGAATTATTGTTAAAAAGCCACTTCATGATCAACTGGTGACTGGTGCGTTTTTTGCTTAAAACCGTTTACTTTTCCGAAAATGAGGCTGGAGAAACTGTTACGGTGAATGGATTGCGCGATCCAACGATGATTAATGATTTTGTATAGCCGGAATTGGAAGATATTGATGTGGACGACGTTTATTTTCAATAAGACGGCGCTACGTGCCTCACAACCGTGTGATTTTTCAAAGAGGCGATTACAATTGGCCACCGAGATCTTGTGGTTTAACATCTTTAGACTTTTTTCTTTGGGGCTGCGTGAAATATAAGGTCTTGCCGATGGCCCACAATCGATTCAAGAACTCAAAGATGGAATTCGTGAAGTTATAGAGGACATACAGCCGCAAATGTGCGAATTGGTGATGGAAAATTTCATGGACCAAAGAATTTGGTCCAGCAAGTGTAGCCGTGGCGGCCAATTAAATAAACATCCGTCTTTACAATTAACACAATCACTGCTGCCGCGACACCGGTGACCCGGCGGTGTTTTGTCAGCGTGTCGCTGGGTCCCAGGTGTCACGGTCCCCAACGAAAGTTCCAGGACCTTTGCTGAATTCTATGATTGATTTATCGAACTACCGCTTCTGAAATGTTAGTATAGTACCTTTGACTGCCACCAGGTGCTCGTATTTGCATACTTTTTTTGCATATTACAGACCAGCACACCACTGGGTCACCATGGTGGTCACTGATCACCTAAAATAGTTCAATGGGGCCCCTAGAGAAAGAAAATAAATACCAAATCATTCGATACTATTTCGATAGTTATATACTATAACTATCGATATTGTAAAGTGGTTTAAATCGGCGATACAGGAAAGTCATAAAATCAGGCGCGGCAGAGAATGTGTTAACCGAAGATTTTGCTAAAAATACTCGTTTTTACATATCAAAATGAAAACTCTTATTGGAAAACCCGATATTTATAATTAACGGTTTACCAAATATTGCTCTAAATATCAAAAATATAATGTTTTTTTTTTATTCAGTTTTAATCACTGCATGTTTCACATTTGTTCATGCGCTGGTGAGATGACCAACTAATTTCGATGAATCTTCGTAGATTATAATTAATTACAAAAAAAAAACATAAATTAAACTAGTAAACTAAAAGCTTTTTCATACGCGATAACATTTGACCTGTCAACATTTGAACTTCCGTGTCATGAGAAATTTTAGAAATAATAATATGTTGAATAATTCAAATAGAATTGACATGAAATATACGAATTTGACATGCAAAACAGGTCTAGTAATGCTAGACAAATAATATATCATAGACAAGATTAGACAGGCAAGATTAGACCGACAAGATTAGGCATACAAGACTAGACAGACGAGTCTAGACAGGCAAGACTAGACTGACAAGACTAGACAAACGCAAGAAAGAAATAGACAAAGACTTTCTTTGAAAGGGGGCCATCTGTTGTACACCTAACTAGACATGTGCCCCCCAGAAAACACAACCGTGAACTCTGATATTGCTAATCGCATGACCTCGGAGTTACGGGTGAATTATTTAAATTTAATTTCTCTTTATCTTTCGTGACTTCGTTTCATCGATTATTTTGGATTCTATAATAGAAAGAATATATTCTTGTGTTTGAATCCAGTTTCCTATTGTTTTAAGCATATATCCAATTTTGTTCTCGGGTTGATAGGTCTCTCTCTCTCCAATGGCACTACAGCCCGAAGCGAGCCCTGGCCTCCACCAAACGTTGTCTCCAGCGTTCCCTTTCCTCTGCCGCCGCCCGCCAGTTCCGCACCACAGCATCTCTCTCGCATCCCTTTTCACACTTTCCTCCCATCTCGCCCTTGGCCTGCCCGCTTTCCTTCTACCTTCCGGCACTCTGAGTATTTGTCTCGGCACTGCTGTTGGAGCCATCCGGCACACATGTCCCGCCCATCTTAGCCTGCTTAGTTTTATATGGGATACCACATCTGGGCTTTTGTATAACTGATATAGCTCGAAGTTCATCCTAATTCTCCAGCCCTCTTCGCTGTTAATTGCCCCATAAATTTTCCTCAGGATCTTTCGCTCAAAAATCTCCAGCATCTTTTCCGATTTCTGGGTCAGCGTCCATGCTTCGCTTCCATATGTGAGGATGGGTCGTATGATTGCTTTATATATATTACACTTCGTTTGTCTGCCAGCTAGCTTCGAGTTAAGGATGGATTTAAGAGTGAAGTATGCCCTGTTGGCTTGCATGATTCTATGTTGTACTTCCACCCCTTCGTCGTTCTGATCCGTGACGGTTGATCCCAGATATTTAAAGTTGTTGACGACTTCTACAGTATACTCTCCCATATCCAGATTATTTACTGCGTGTGCTGGCGCTCCCGGTCTTACTATCATTACTTTTGTTTTATCCTTGTTTATTGACAGACCTATCTCCTTGGCTCTCTTCTCCATTTTACCGTAAGCATCTTTCAATGCCGTTAGCGATCTACCGATGATGTTTAGGTCGTCAGCATAGCCCAAAAGTTGCGTGGATTTATTGTAGATGGTACCGTTGCATTCTATCTGAGCTTTCCTTATAGCTTTTTCGAGCGCGATGTTAAATAATATGGGAGATAGACTGTCTCCTTGTCTCAGACCTGTAATGGTTCCAAACTTGTGCGATGTCGTTTTTTGGATACCGACTTGGTTCCAAGTCTTTTTTAACGTGCAATTTACCAATTTAATGATTTTTTGTGGTATCTCGAATTCTTCCATTGTCTTCATGAGTGTTCTTCTATCGATAGTATCATACGCTTGTTTAAAGTCTACGAAGACCTGGTATGTGCTGATGTTCATTTCCCATGTCTTTTCTAGTATTTATCTGAGGGTAAACATTTGATCAGTCGTCGACTTTCCTTTCCGGAAACCTGTCTGATACTGTCCTATAATGCTCTCTGCGTACGGTTGGAGTCTTCGTCCGATTTTCCATGACAGCACCTTGTAGGCCGTGTTAAGAAGAGTTATACCACGATAGTTCTTGCACTCCAGTTTGTTTCCTTTCTTGTAGATAGGGCATATCTTCCCCTCCCGCCATTCCTCGGGTATCTCTTCAGTCCTCCAGATTCTTCCTATCAGCTGGTGTAAAGCACAGTTCAGAGCGTCTCCTCCCATTTTGATCATTTCAGATGTTATCATGTCCGGTCCCGGTGCTTTGTGGTTCTTTAGTGCCTTTATCGCCTCGCTTATTTCTCTTTGTGATGGTTCGTTATCTTCTCTCAGATCTCTTACTTCTGGTGTGTGAATTGGGTCGTCTTCAGCTGTTTGTCCGGTTAATTCCACTCGTAGTGGAATTAACCGGAAATTTTTAAATTATTCCTAGGTATTCAGGAGTTCGTTAAAATATTCCGCCCATCTACCACCTTACTTTCTTCAGCCAGTAAGGTGCCCTCTTTACTGTTGATTATTGTTGCTCTGGGCTGAAATCCATTTCGCAGGTTGTTCACTATCTTGTAGCATTCTCTAATTTCGTGTTTCTCTTGGTGGTGTCCTATCTGTGCCACCTGGTCGTTAAAATGGGCCCGTTTCTTCTTCCGAAAAAATGTGGATGCTTTCTTTCTTTGCTTGTTGTATTCAGCTTGTTTGGCTCTCGTGGGTCTCTGCAAATTCTCTGCCCTAGCTTTCTGTTGTTTCTCGCGTGCTTCTTCACACTCTGCATCGTACCATTGTTTTCGTTTTTTCCTATGGACTTTCCCGAGCGCCTCCTCTGCCGATTCCTTAATCCCCTTTGCAATTTCCGTCCATTGTTCTTCAATACTATGATTTTCCGTCAACACTCCTAGTTTTTCGGCGATCTTTTCTTCGTACCGTTGCCTTACCCTGGTTAAGTTCAGTTTTTCCACATCCCATTTTTCTATTCCGCTGTTTGCTGGCTTTTTCGAGTTGGCTAGCCTTTGTTTTAATTTAATCCTCACCAGGTAATGGTCCGAGTTGCAGTCTGCCCCTTTGCAGCTTCTGACGTCCTGTATGCTGGACATAAATCTTGTGTTTATTAAGACATGGTCTATTTGATTGAGTGTCCTTCCGTCTGGTGAGCTCCATGTCATCTTGTGGATGACTTTATGTGGGAATAGCGTACTGCTGACTACAAGGTTTCTAGATGCTGCTAGGTCCACTAGTCTCTGTCCATTGTCGTTAGTATTTTCGTGTAGGCTGTATTTTCCAATCGTGGGTCTGTATACGTCTTCTTTCCCTATCTTAGCATTGAAATCCCCCAAGATCATCTTTACGTCGTTGTTGTGTGTCGAATCGAATAGCCTTTCTAGTTTTGCGTAGAAGATCTCTTTTTCGTCGTCTGTTTTCTCTTCGCTCTGTGCATGTACGTTAATTATTGTCAGATTGAAGAGCTTCATTCTTATTCGGATCATGCAGAGTCTGTCATATACTGCTTGGAAGTCCATAATATCCTTCCCTACACTTTTCTTGAGTATGAAGACTGTTCCTAACTTGTGCGCCTTCCCATTATTACTGCTTTCACATATCCTATATTTTCCTGTATCCATGATGCCGCTATCGCTCCAGTTGGTCTCCTGTAGTGCCACTATGTCGAGTTTGTATCTCTCCATTTCGTTTGTTAAGGCTTTTAGTGCACCTATCTGGTAGAGGCTCCTTACATTCCATGTTCCCATCGTAATTTCTTTCGCTTTCCTTGTGCATTGCTGTGGTCGTTGCCGAGTAGTCAGTCCAGTCCGAGGCACGTTTGGTGGTTTCGTAACGGTTTCTTTTTTTTCTATGGATGAGTTGTTTGCCCATCGCAAAACCCCCTTTTCGGAGGACCATTTCACCCGCTCTCGTTGGCCCTGACCGCGCTTTCCATACGGATTGGTTACCGCATCTCCAGCTTGGTTGCTCAGGTTACCAGGGTTCACCACGTGAAACGTGCTCCAATCTCTTCCTGTGCGATTGTCGTGCGGTTGCGCATGCACTACCATTTGAACCCCCGGGTTGATAGGTACTAGGGTTTATACAAAAACCGACTTAAAACAAAAACGGTTTTCGAATTCTCAATTTCATGAAAATTTCATAAAAAACGGGTTTAGCCGGTTTTCGAAGCCGGTTTTGTCGAAAAAGTAGAATAACGTAATAGATTTTATTTTTTCTAACGGGTGATTTTTTTGCTATTTGGTTTTTCAGTGTAAAAGAAGTTGTGTGACATATGGCAATGTCAAAAATGGTCAGTAAGGTTTTCCATTTTACCATGAATAGACTAACAAACGAACAACGCTTGCAAATCATTGAATTTTATTATCAAAATCGACCCACCGAACAGGCTATTCAAGCTGTTGTGACCAGATTTCGGACCAGTTTCACATTATTGGACATTAATCAACCAACCCGTATTCGAAGAGTGGTGCTTACCGAGGAAAATATTGCTGCTGTATGGGCCAGTGTCAATGAAGATTGCTATATCAATATATATCGATAATCAATATATAATGTCAATTAGTCGCTGTTGTCAACAATGGCCCTTGTGTTATTCGACCACCTGGAACATTTTACGTATGGGCCTCGGTATGAAACCAATACAGCTGCTGCAAGAACTGAAGCCAGGTGACGTATCAAAACGTCGTTTGTTTGGTGAATGAGCGTTAGGAAAGTTGGATGAAGATCCATTTTTCTATCGAAAAATTGTCTTCAGCGACGAAGCTGGCTATTGGCTTAATGGGTACGTCAACAAACAGAATTGCTGAATTTGGCGTGTATAGCAGTCATAGGCAGTTCAAGAGCTGAAATATGCACTGTTTGGAGTGGTTTGTGGGCCGGCGGCATCATTGGACCGTACTTCTTCAAGAACGATGAAAATCGCAACGTTACAGTCAATGGAGCAAGATACCGTGCGATGATTACCGACTTTTTTGCCCCAAAAGGAAGAATCGGACATGTGGTTTCAGCAAGACTGTGTCACGTGCCACGCGACACGCGATACCTTGAACCTATTGAGAGGCGAGTTTGGTGAGCAATTAATATCACGTTTTGGAGCAGTTCATTGGCCACCAAGATCATGCGAGTTGACCCTACTAGTCTATTTTTTGTGGAGATACGTGAAGTTTCTCGTGTACAGAGACAAGTCAGTCACAATTCCAGCCCTGGAAGATAAAATTACAGCTGCCATTGGTGAGATACCGGCCGAAATGCTGGAAACAGTATACCAAAATGGAGCTAACGGATGGACCACCTTGGCGTAGCCGCGGGCAACATTTACATGAAATAATCTTTAAGTTATGTTAAATGGCAGGCATTCATTTAAATATTTCATTAACTTTTGAAAATTTTCTGTGTGTTTTCCAATTTTCAAAACCCAAACGGTTAAAAAATCACCCCTTATATAAAATAAGAAAAACCGAAATATTAAAGTCAAAATATAAAAAATAAGGATTACACATTTCTTACACAAAATAACAAAAACTCAAACAAAAATTTCAGCTTTCAGTTGGATTTGTACATTTTTCTTCAGGGCCTTCAAGTAACTTATGAATTGGTTTCTCTATGACTTCATTTAAAAAAGCATTACTCTGATGAATAGTTTTTTCGATTTGTTCTTCATAAGAATCGGTTTCCTCATAAGAATTTGGAAATATTCCAGACTATCTCTTCAGATAACCTAATAATTTCCGTTTTTGGAGTTGAAGAAATAAGATAGAAAATACACAGATAATATACACTAGATTTCTTTGCTGAACTGGATATGTTGAACTTATACTTTTGAACTTGAACTTATTTCGGTGTTTTAAGTTTTAGTTCATTTAACAGAAATTAAAATATTACTTCACTTGTTAACATGCACAATGCACAAGAACTGACCAATGCAACTCGTTGCATAGAAGGAATAGCAAATCTCAATCGCCTTCACTACACAGTCCATTTCTAAACATAGGCATCCCTCATATGGCACCATCTCTTTCTGTCTCGCCCTTCTCTTATCCAATTAAACCCTGTTGCTAATATTATGTCGTTTGTCCAGCGCATCAGTTATCGTCCTCTATTTCGTCGTCCTAGGTATGGTCTCCAGTGCAACCAATAGCAAATCAAATAAGATAAAAAATAATTTTTACCCAACAATTTAATTTCCATTTGAAAACCGGATTTTAATTTAAGAAAACAGGTTTTAGAATGTCACAAATTTTCTTTAAAAACCGGTTTTTCAAACCCGTTTAGTAAAACCCTAATAGGTACTTCTACATTGGTTGAAATTTTGTGTCTTTGCATTTCCCATCGAGAACAGTCGAAGATTGTGTGACTCACGATATCCGTCTTTTCGCAGTATATGCACTGGTCGTCTGTCGTCCTGTCAATTTGGAGCAGGTAGTCCTTGAAGCTGCCGTGGCCGGACAATACTAGGTTGAGATAGTAACTATTTTCCCCATGTTCTCTGTTTATCCGGGGTTCAAGATCAGGGATAAGAAGTCTGGTTATTATCCTGCCATTCTTCCATTAGTTCATTCTTGGTCATTTTTTTTCTATAGACTGGAGGGATTAGATTTGCAGAATTCGGCGGTAACTTGTACTGCGACCTTCATAGATCTATTGCAACTCACCCTCTTCCTCTAATTGTTGGCATACCTATTTAGATAGCCTCCTCTAGTCCAGATACCTTTAGGTATACCAGTATCCCCATGGGATTCAAGGACAGCAACTCCTCTGCTATCAAGCAGTGGTTATGTTAGGTTAGGTTAGGTTTTTTATATAGGTTATTTATATTATTAGGAGAACCAAGGTACATATTTTTCTTGCCGAGCAGTGCTCCGTAGTCTTTGACCAGTTGTATAGGGGTCTCCTCTGCTGAGCCGCAGAATCTGCATCTGTTATCCTTCTCTAGGCCTATGACCCTGAGGTGTTTATGCATTGTTCCTTCAGCACTCCTGTCAGAATTCTAAGCTTGTTCCTGTTTTGCCACTCAGGGCAGCCGCGGCGGACGGATGTTATAGGATGTAATATTCAATACATAATGGCATCCATAGGCCTTTCAGACAAATAAAAAATTTCCATAATATCTCACACACACTTTGTTTTATTTAAATTTAAATGTACGAAGCGCTTAATGAAAGACCCTATAGTTCTTGATGGGAGTGCTATTTCTTTTGGTCTTCTAGTTTCCTGTATGTTGTAGATCAGTGTTTCTCAACCTTTTTGAGCCGCGACCCAATTTTGAGGAATATGTTTATAGCGCGACCCAAAAAAACCAAACGAAAGATTTTCTAGACCAAATTAAAAAAAAAATCTTGAATTTTACAATAATGACCATTTTAACTCACATATCGTGGGTGTACTGTCAAAAGTGGCAACAAGTGGAGGATGCAACAAGTGGAACATGCATAAGATGTGACAGAACACTCGGAAAATGCTCTCACGATCAACTGGGAACTGAATGTCCCAAGAAGAAATCTAGACCGGACCTTGATCCGTTCCGGACTTTGACAAGAAGTAGACAGGACCTTGTATAAGCAAAACTAGACAGGACATGAATAGGTACAACTAGACAGGACCTTTGGATGCATAGGAATAGGAAGATGAGACAGAACACGTGGAAGATGGGACAGAACATGCATTAGATGTAATAGAACACGCGGAAAATGCTCTCACGATCACCTGGGAACTGTATGATCCAAGAAGAAGTCTAGACAGTGCCAGACAGGACATGAATAGGTAAAACTAGGCAAGACCTTTGGATGCATGGGAGTAGGAAAATGGGATAGAACACGTGGAAGATGGTACAGAACATGCATAAGATGTGACTGAATACGCGAAAAATGCTCTTGCGATCACGTGGGAACTGTATGATCCAAGAAGAAGTCTAGACAGTGTCAGACAGGACATGAATAGGTAAAACTAAATAGGATCTTAAATTGGCGAAAGTAGACATGACCTTTGGATGCATGGGAATAGGAAGATGAGATAGAAAACGTGGAAGATGGGACAGAACATGCAGAAGATGTGACAAAATACGCGGAAAATGCTCTGATGATCACGTGGAAACTGTATGATCCAAGAAGAAGTCTAGACAGTGTCAGACAGGACATGAATAGGTAAAACTAAACAGGATCTTAAATTGGCGAAAGTAGACAGGACCTTTGGATGCATGGGAATAGGACAGAACATGTAGAAGATGTGACAAAATACGCGGAAAATGCTCTGATGATCACGTGGGAACTGTATGATCGAAGAAGAAGTCTAGACAGTGCCAGACAGGACATGAATAGCTAAAACTAGACAGGATCTTGAATAGCCGAAAGTAGAAGGACCTTGTATAAGCAAAACTAGACAGGGCATGAATAAGTACAACTAGACAGGACCTACGGATGCATGGGAATAGGAAGATGAGATAGAACACGTGGAAGATGGGACAGAACATGCATAAGATATGACAGAACATTCGGAAAATGCTCTCACGATCACCTGGGACTGTATGATCCAAGAAGAAGTCTAGACTGTGCCAGACAGGACATGAATAGGTAAAACTAGACAGCGCCTGTTTCTTCTTCCTAGCGTTTCTCCCGTCTGGTAGCAGGGTCCGCTGTGAGGATTCTATGTCTCCATTCCTTTCTGTCTTGAGCCATATCTGGGTGTAGATGTGCAGTCTTCAGGTCATTATGGATCATATCAACTCACTTCTGCCTTGGTCGTCCCTTGGTCCTCTTTCCCACTTCAGAAGTCTTCTCATCAATCAAAGCCCAGAAGGCATCTTTAGTTTCTGGGCTCAGGCCTTGTCAGCCTTCCATCATCAAACTTGGTTGGTGTCATGATGCCGACGCCGCTGGGACCACGAGAGCCGCTGTATATCAGTTTGTAACCACATCCAATGTCATAAGACTTTTGTCCGCTCCATCTTTTTTCTTGCACTGCACATATGTCAATGTGCCTCTTCTTAAGTGCTTTAGCTAGTTTGCTGTGGCGACCAGACATAGTCTCGGCGTTCAACGATGCGAGACAGATAGTCGGGACTCGCTTGTTTAGTCGTCGCCGCCCATGCACCGGTAACCTTTACATACTCTTCATGTTGACCGGGCCTTGCCAACACGCGTCGCTTTCAGGGGAGGCCCTAACCTTAGTTCCGATTCTATGAGACAACATTTCCATAAGAACGTGACGTTGAGTTTTACGGCTTTAAACCGGCCGTCTCTAACATAGGAGTTCAAACGCCGTTCGTACCCGCCCGCTCCGGCTCAGACGCTACAACTGATACCTACCCTCAAAATTTGGCGGTTCTTAAATGTCAAAATTTGTTGAAATTTAATCCAAAAGTTTTAGTATAAAGACTGGTGCAGATTTCTACAGTCATACTCTAGTGACACTGTTAGGTTAGGTTAGGTTAGGTTAGGACGCACGTTTCCCACCGATTTATATTTAATAAGTTTATCACTTTTACCACTTTTTACAATTTTTTTACGGAGAAATTTCAAAACGATGCCGTCGCTTCCGTTACTAGGGTAAGTATCAAAACTAGACAGGACCTTGGATAGACAAAAGAAAACTGGACCTTGTATAAGCAAAACTAGACAGAACATGAATAGGTTTAACTAGATAGGACCTTAGGATGCAAGGGAACAGGAAGAAGAGAAGAACACGTGGAAGATGAGACAGAACATGCAGATGCTCGTTGGTGTACTGTCAAAAATTAGATAATCTGCCTTTAGTCGGATAATCAAAAATTAGATAATCTGCCTAAAGTCGTTTTAACGTCTGCTACGTTTATCGATAATAAAATAGTCCAAGCCAATATACGTACTTATTTGTAGCCTTCTAACATGGGTCAGGTCAAGTCTTTCAGTTCAAAATCTCTAGTTAATAGTGTCCATGTCTAGTTACACATTTTTACCAATTTTTGACTAGCTCATTTTCAAAGATAACTTGTCAAGTTATATAAATCTATACACTTAACACGATTCGAGTTTCGACTGGTGAAGGTCCTTTTCAAGTGAAAGATAAATAAAGCTATTTTTCGATCAAAAGAAAACTGAATGAATAACCTAAAAAATCATAATCAAATAGCAGAAAAACCTTATGGTTGATAGCCATTTTATCCTTTTGGTGACATTAAAGATTATTATTATTAATAATGACTAGTTACAAAGTTCATATACCTATTTTTTCTCAGAAAATTAGGGCAAAAACTCTCTTGGTTCGACCCAAGAAACATGTTTCGCGACCCAATTTTGGGTCGCGACCCATAGGTTAAGAATCACTGTTGTAGATGATGTAGCGATGGCCACTCAATGATTCTCTATACACCCCTGTAACTTGTTTACGATTAAGTTATTGCAAAACGTGATATTTATAATAGAGTTAGTGTTTGATCTCCTATTAGAGTAGACAGACAACATTATACACACAAGGCTAAAGAGGCACGACTAAATAGGCATGACTAGACAAACAAGACTAGGCAGATAATTTTATTCAGATAAATCGATAAAGACAAAACTAAACCGACAAGGCTAGACAAATAAGACTAGACAGACAAGAATAGACATACAAGACTAGACAGGCAAGACTAGACAGATAAGATTAGACAGAGAAGACCACTCAGACAAAACTAGACAGATAAGACGAGAGTAGACGACAGATAAAAAAGAAATGCATGTATATAAACTGCCTATATTTTGCTTTTAAATTATTTGTAGGCTATATCGCGGCATTCAGTCTAAGCTAGTTGGTTTCGATCGAAATTTAAATTTAGAATACTAGTTCAGTGTCATCTGTACACAACACCTGAAAATAAGTTTGATCAATGCCTGTACAAAACACAACAATGCAATATCAACAAGAACTTCTATTAAGGTAGACTTTATGTAAATTCAAATTAATTATACATAGATACATTGTCCATTATAGATACTTAATGATCAATTTTTTTAATAGTTTAAATGTATAGTATAATATAGTTAATAGAGGTCCGATGGTACTAGAGAAAAACGATAAATTGATCGTTTAAAAAGTGTGAAATGTACACAAAATAGTACACTATTAGCAATATAATAATATAATAAATAATATATAGTTAATAATATAGTTAATAATACATAAAATATTCATTACCAACTAATACTAAACTAATAAAAAAACCATAAATAGACTTTAAATTGTGAATTTGCGAGAAAAAAAATGCAAGGAAATAATTGTCTAGATAATCTAGATTTGGTTTAGTTTTATTTCGGGCTTACCCATGCTTATAGTCTAGGGCAGTGGTGCGCCAAATATTTTCCTTTGCGACTCTACATTTTCTGCAAATTATTATCCCGACCCCTGGACAACAATAACGTGAATATTGTAATTCCCAAACAGTTGTACCAACATCTCCAGAAATGCTTAAACAATTCCCCAAATTAGTTTTTGAGAAAATTAAGTGTGAAAATATCAATTTGATTTTCAAGGTGGAATTTATAAAAAACTGAAATATTTGCTGAAATAAAATTTAAAAAAAATGGGAAAATTTGCCAAATATTCCGGAACAGTTCTAACAACATCTGCACAATTTTAAATAAATCCCCAAAATAGTTTTTGAGAAAATTAAGTTTCAAAATTTCAATGTTTACAAATTTTATTTTTAAGGTGGGATTTACAAAAAACTGCAATTTTTGCTGAAATAAATATTAAAACATGCGAATATTTGCTAAATATTCGGGAACAGTTCTACTAACAACTCCACCAAATTTGAAACAAATCCCCATATTGGTTTTTGCGAAAATTATGTTTGAAAATGGTAATGTTTACAAATTTTATTTTCAAGGTGGAATTTACAAAAAACTGCAATATTTACTAAATATTCCGGAACAGTTTTACGAACATCTCCACAACATTTGAAACAAATCCCCAAATTAGCTTTTGAGAATATTAAGTTTGAAAATTTTAATGTTTCATCATCATCACACATCAGTATACATCCACATTCTACTATACATCCACTATACATCCACTTTTCATCCTCACAAACTCTTTTTCTTTTTCTTTCTTTTCTTTCTTACTCTTTTTCTTGACATAAATAAAGCCTTTGACACAGTTTGGCACGACGGACTGCTTTTCAAATTACACAATTTAAATATCCCCACTTATCTTCTTTTTATGTTAAAAGACTTCCTTTATGACAGAAACTTATGTATTAAAGTCAACGACGCTCACTCTAACTTATTTACCCCTCGCCAGGGTGTTCCACAAGGTTCACCATTATCACCCATATTTTACAACACTTTCTGCCACGACATTTTAAATACAGAACTCAACTTTCCCAATCTCATAAACCATCCCTACATTCTCATATCTCATGCATGCAGCCCTCATATCTCATGCACAATCTCTTCCTAAAGCAATTAAAAAATTGCAAATACTTACTAATCAAACAATTGATTGGTTCAACAAATGGAGATTAGGCCCAAACCGTTCCAAATGTCAGCTTCTTCTACCCTTTCACCGAATTTATGGAGCATAATATCGATGGAGCAACAAAATTTAACATTCACATAAAATATCGCAAATGTGAAATCATAAAAAGAGCCAAACACTTTCGGTCCCTGACTTTCCGTGATCAGGGGATTTCCGTGAAGACAGCGACCACTATTTAAAAAATTATTTGCAGACCGATCTTGGACTATAGACACATTATTTGGATAAACACAAACAGGACGACTCGACATACAATAGAAATTGCCGAAAGAACCGCACTGAGAACAATAACAAAAATGCGACACCAGCGAAAATGCGACACCGACGACCAGACAACCCTATACACAATCCATCTAACGAACTGCTATACGTCAGAACCAAATTAACACCAATCCTTAAAAGACATGACATGCTGCGACAAAAATTTAAAGACCGAGGTAAAAACAGAGTCATCATGGAACAAGTATGGAAAAAGAGGAACAACAGAACATCTTCAAAACATCATCATACAACCCTATAATAGGGTCTCGACCTTCTCCAACTTATTTCGCCATTCATTCCTGTGTCTGGTCTGCATCGTCCAGTTCGGTGCACCTATCTTTCGTGCGTCTTCGCTTGCACTATCCTTCCAGCGCAGCTTTGGCCTTCGCCCTCTTGTGCGAATGGGTTCTGTTTTAAGGATCTTTTTCGCAGGATTGTTGTCATCATATCTATTCACATGGCCTGCCTATCGCAATCTGCTTTTAATTGTAGTTACCATGTCCTTGTTACCGGCTTGTCTATAGATGTTGTAAATTTCGAAGTTATACCTGCGTCTCCACATACCGTCTTCTTGGATTGCCCCGTATATTTTTCGCAACATCTTTCTTTCAAAGATCATCAACAGAGATTCATCTCTTTTTGTCAGGGTCCATGTCTCCGATCCATAGATTAAGGCTGGTATGATGAGTGTTCTATATAGCCTGATTTTTGTAGTTCTTGATAGAATACGATTGCGAAGGTACTTTGAAAGGCCGGAATAGCACTTATTTGCCAACATAATGCGTCTTCTGATTTCTGTTGCTATTATCTACCATTATTGTCGCACCAAAATACTCAAACTCCCTCACCCCTTCGAAATTATGATCATTAATTGTGATATTCTGTACAATGTCTTTCAATCTTTGTTTTTTTGTTGGCCTGTCGTATGGTTCTAGTAATAATATCTACATCATCTGCATCGGCCACGATTTGAGTAGATTTGTTGAAGATAGTGCCTCTATTATTCAGTTGGGCTTCTCGAACTCTTTTATCCAAGACGCAACCTAGCGCATCACCCTGTCTGTATGCTTTGACACAGCATACTACCCTAGACGTTGTCATTTTTGTGAAGTTTATGAGAGTTTCTGTTATCTCAAGCTCATTCATGGTTTCATTAAGCTTCGGCCGTAATATACTATCATAAGCCTGGAAATCGAGGATGAAATGGAAGGTATCTATGTTGAATTCATTGGTCTTTTATAGAATTTGATGTAAAATGCAGAGCTGATCCGTTGTAGAGCGGCCAGGTCTAAAACCTCATTGATATGTTCCAAGTCTGGGTTCTGCGTATACTTGGATACGTTCTGCGATGACGTATGATAGTATTTTATAGACGGTATTTAGTAGTGTTATGCCCCTGTAGTTACCACACTCAAGTAGATCCCCTTTCTCTTGTATTGGGCAGATCAGTCCAACCTGCCACTTGTCCGGCATGCGTTGCTGATGCCATACTTTTAATATTATTTCAAGTAGCGCTTTTTCTAGGGTGTCTCCACCCTGCTTGTACAGTTCTGAGGGCATTTCATCCTGCCCATGTGCTTTATAGTTTTTTAGACGCCTTATCGCTTTCCGGATGTCATCAATGTTAGGGTCTTCGTCTTGGTCTTTGTTTCGAGCTTATTCTGGTGTTCGATGATCTGATTATTAATGAATAAGATTCTCTATCGGCCCCTCTGAGTGTCGCGACCCTTGGTTTACGCACTGGTCTAGGGAAAACTTTTCTCTGGATTTTAACATAAAATTGACCAAAAATTAATTATAACCATTACGTAACAAATCAGCATTTAAAATGTATGTGTTTAAATTAAAAAAAAAAACTCGATTGAAGAAAACACGATTACATTACAAAAAACGAAAAAAGATTGTTTTGTGAAGCTGAACATATTTACCTTGTTCTATAAACTGAGAATCCTTTGAAAGTTTGATACATTTGCCAAATATTTTATTAATTTTGCATCGATAAAATTAATAAAAAACCGATTAAAGTTTGCATAATAAATTAAAACTGATTTAACAACAATTTAGAAAGATAAAGCAATTTAGATAAGTCTAAATTAACACGACTAAATAGGCAAGCTAAAAATACAAATGATTAAATATCTATAATTACATATCTATCGATGATACTACCGACAGGGCCGATACGGTTACACAGATAAGACTAGAAGAGACTAAATAGACAAGATTAGACTAGTCGGAGAAGAATGGATAGATAATGGTTAAGAATACTGGATAAATAAGACTAGACAAACACACCAAAGTCTGTCTGTCTGTCTGTCTGTGATATTATTAGATAGACAAGATATATCAGACAAGAACTAACCGGCAAGATTAAATATTTCTCAATTTTGCTGAAAGAAAGATAAAAGCGGCAACGCCGAGATGATTGTTTACGCACACTTTTTATCACGTCGTTTATGAGCTGTAATCATAAATTTATGAGCCGTTGCATCAAATGGGTCAATTTTTAGGACAACAAAATCACGAATATTTATTGAACCAAGCAATGTAGAAGCTTCATTTTTGCTTTGCGGCTTTAGTTAAACCATGCTAAAGACGATTAACAACAGTTACACTAGGTAAAAGTCCGCAACGCTAGGATTCAACGATGGGGTATATTCTACACAATAGCCTCAAAATTTTATCGAAATAATAAAAGTAAATTTAGAAAACACTCTAGTAGTGTTGTACAAGTGACATACGTAATTATTGATATATATATATATATATATATATATATATATATATATATATACATATATATATATATATATATATATATATATATATATATATATATATATATATATATATATATATATATATATACATATATATATATATATATATATATATATATATATATATATATATATATATATATGTATATATATCTTCTTCTTCTTCATGTGTCATGCCCTCCGAGGGCGTTGACGACCAATTTCATTATTTTAATTTTATCTGCAGCTTTTCGAAATAAGGATCTTGTACTTTGTCCAAACCATTGGCGAAGGTTCTTGAGCCATGATGTTCTGCGGTGGCCTGGACTGCGCGTACCTTGTATTTTACCCTGTATTATTGTCTGCTGTAACCTGTACTTATCATTTCGGATAACATGACCAATGTATTCCAGTTTTCTTCTTTTTATTGTGTTGAGAACTTCTGTTTGCTTATTGACTCTTTGCAAGACCTCGACGTTAGTAATTCGATCCACCCAAGAAATTCTCAGCACTCTACGGTAAGTCCACATCTCAAAAGCCTCCACCTTCTTACACATAGCCTCCGTAAGTGTCTAAGCCTCGACGCCGTAGTACAGGATACTAAACACATAGCACCTTAACAATCTGATTCTGAGGGGGATTTCCAAGTGCCTGTTGTTCAGCACTTTCTTCATTTTGGTGAAAGCTCTTCTTGCCTGCTCGATGCGGCTTCTAATTTCCGATGTCATGTCCCATTTGTCGTTTACGTTACAGCCAAGGTGCTTATAGGAGTTGACGCGTTCCACCACATCATTTCCAACTCTTAGATTCAGCTGGTTATTTACGCTGGTTTTATTTACGACGAGCCATTTTGTCTTATTAACGTTGAGTTTAAGACCCATGGACAAGCTGTGCTCTGTAACGGTTATCATTAATTCTTGTAGGTCTTCTATGTTCGTAGCCAATAGAACGGTGTTTATTGATCACTATGCCTCCTACGATTACTCCTATGTTCTTGCCATCCAATGCTTCTCGAAATATTTTTTCTGCATAAAGGTTAAAAAGTAATGGCGAGAGAACACAGCCTTGTCGCACCCCTCTTTGAATCATGACCTCTTCTGACAGTTCTTTGTTCACTAACACCGCTGCTGTTTGGTTCCAATACAGGTTGGCTATAATGCGGATATCTTGCCCGTCTAATCCTAGTTCTTTAAGTATATCTATTACTTTATTATGGTTTACGGTGTCAAATGCTTTTTCATAGTCTAAGAAGCAGGCAAAAACATCCACATTAACATCAAGGCATCGTTGTACCAGAACTTGTACACTGAAAAGTGCCTCCCTTGTGCCGAACCCATTCCGAAAGCCAAACTGGGACTCGCTGATCGACTCTTCACATTTGCGGTAAATACGATTATGGATGATCTTCAGAAATAGTTTCAATACTTGACTCATGAGACTTGACTGATGGTCCTATAATCTTTACATTGTTTCGCATTTGATTTCTTTGCTAAGGGGATGAAAGTTGATTTTAACCAATCTCTTGGTATTTCACCTGTTCTATATATATTATTAAATAGGTCTACTATTATTGAGAGAGAACTATCATCTTTAAGGATCTTAAAAATTTCTGCGTGTATTTCATCTGGGCCATGTGCCTTCCCATTCTTAATTCTCGCAATAACATGTTCGACTTCTGATCTTGTTATGTCACTTCCGTCATTTCCGAGTAGTTCGATATTATAGGGTTCATGTCTGTTGTCTTTAAAAAGAGTCTTTATGTATCTATTCCACTCTTTTAGTTTATCCTCTGTTGATGTTATTATAGTGTTTTGCTCATCCATTAGCATTTGGGATCTTATAGGCTTGTGGTTACCAGCGACCTGCTTCACTTTTTTGTGCAAGTTAAAGGAGTCATGCTTTATTTCAAGAGTTTCAATTTCAGCGCATTGCGCAGACAACCACACCTCTTTTGCTGATCTTATTTTCGATCTGATTTCTCGTTGGGTTTCTTTATATCTTAGTGCGCATTTGTTTTTGTATGCTCTTCTGGAATCCGTTAGTAATAGTATCTCTTCGGTCATCCATGCTTGTTTTTTCGGTCTTTCGCTTGGTCTTAGATACCTTTCTCCTACTTCTATTACTGTGGTTTTCAGCTGTTTCCACGTGTGTTCTATGTCTGCATTTTCTGTTGTATTACTCCATGTTGTTAGTTTCTCGTTTATTTCATTCCTAACCTTTGAGCGTATGATCTGATCTATAGATTTTTTTTTAGATTGTACAAGTGACATACGTATATATATATATATATATATATATATATATATATATATATATATATATATATATATCAATAATTACGTATGTCACTTGTACAATCTAGTAGTGTTTTCTAAATTTACTTTTATTATTTCGATAAAATTTTGAGGCTATTGTGTAGAATAGACGCAAACTCTTATCTGCTTCCCACGAGATTTTTGAGATTGAGCTAGATTTGTTACACGTTACACAGAATGATCGTTTTTGACCATTCGAAGCTTGAAAAGTGTCTTTGACAATTCACAACATCAAAAAATTATACGTTGACAGGACGTCTCAAACTTGCCATTACGTAAAAAATAAATACCCAAAAGATAAAAAGTTGCCAGAAAAATAATTCAAAAATTGTTGGCAAATAGTGGCCACTGCCTTAAAAAGTGTTTAACTGCCGTTAAAACCCTGCCGTTTAACTCCATTTAACTATTTAACCCTTAACTACCTGGGTCCGGTAAGTGACACCGCAACGGTTTTACGAATCGTGTGTGTCTTTTTTCAAACAATAGCCATAACTTACAGCGCCTGGATAATTGTTCACTGAATCATAGCAACAAATTGTCTAAAGTGGTTTTGTCATCAAATGTGTATAGACGCGTAATAAAAATATTTGAAATATTCGAGCGGTCGCTGTGACCGGTCCTTGTGACCGGGTCTTTATGAGAGTTTTAGTAGCTTGCACATGAACGAACTTTTGCAATTTTCGCCATCCAAATCTAGAGATGTTAACACAAGTCTTTTTGGTTTTACTAATAACATTACATTAGTGTCGTACATCCCAAAAAAAATAATAAAGCAGTTGTATTAGTTTCATTGATACATACCACCAAAACTGTTGATGAAGAGAGCACAAAACCTGAAATAATCATGTAGGTACTATAACAGCTCAATGTGCCAATTACTCAACTGGACGTTAAACTAGGCGTTGGTCTTTGGCGTTATTTTTTAGAATGCTGGATATAAGTGCTAATAACGCGTTTGTTTTATATAATTCCTGTAAAGACGGAGTCCCAACATGACAATATTCGATTTTATATCTCTTTTGGCAGGGCAGTTAGTAACACCACATATGTAAAGAAGACATGAACACTTTCATTTATTATATGAATTTTGCGCATGCATCCTCAGAGTACTAGGCATTCAAGTAGAAATTCCCCAAGGAGATGCAAAACTGTCAAAGAGAAAAACCTGTTACATGTGTGACCCGAAGTTGAAAAGATAAACTATTCTACTTATTTCTACTTATGCCAATCATGCAAGAAACCAGTGTGTTTAGAATCCACAAATAAGATTTGTCGTAACTATATCATTTTGTCGGGTTGTCACCGGCCGGTCCCCACTGGCCGTCCGATTGCCGGGTACCGGCTCGGCTATGGTGGGCTATACGCTGTGGTGCGCAAACCGTGGGTTGCGACCCCTCGGGGGTTGCGAGAGAAATTTTCGGGGTCGCCTAATTCAATGATATTTTTTTACCAGTAAAATAGTGAAATTAAATTATGTTATTTATAAAATAGAACTATATTTTTTACGAAAACAATTTCTGTTTTAATAACTAATCAGAGCCGTAGCAATGCTTTTGGTGCCCTTGGAAATATTTAAAGTAGACATTTATAAATTAAATTTACACACGACATTTAACACGACTCTAGTTTCGACGGGTTCACACTTCTTGAAAATGTTTAAATTTATATAACTGTGAATAAGTTATTTAATATTTTTATATATATTAGGTGTAGTTAAAACACTATATCAATCCAGTGTAAACAAATTATTGTATTTTGAAAAAATTAAATACCTTCATAATGGATAAGTGGCTAAAAATTGGTACCCACAAAAATGAAAATAATGACAATTAAATAGTGAATGATGGATCAACATATAATAGTTATTGTTACATATAAATAAATAGTTAAACAACATATAATAGTAATTGAGACACTGTTCCTACTTAAAAACTTATATAAAAATATCAAATGAAATCTGTTATCTAATAAAAAATTGAGAAAAAATCAAGAAGTGTTTATTAACCCTTAACCACCTGCCATACGTCTCAGGTGATAAAATTACTGCTACTTTGAATCTGAGAGACATATGTCAGGTAGTTAGGTGTTAAATACGGATTTACATTTTGCGTTGTTAATGGGGAAGGACGTCTGTTTTGTGTAATTTGCTCGGATAAATTAGCAAATGAAAGTTTGAAACCTGCTAAATTAAAACAACATTTGGAAGGTGAACATCAATAATTTTCAAATAAATCTGAAACTTTTTTGAACGACTGGCTGGAAGTATGAAAAATTAAACTGTATTTTTGAAAACATATACAACAATTCCTGGGGAGGGTTTACGGGCATCTTTAGAAGTTTTTACACACAACATACATTTTAACCACATACAATTGAAGAATCCCTTATCAATTACTATTATGGAGAGAGCATGGAGAAAAATATGGTAACGATTTAAAAACAATACCATTATCAAGAGATTCCGTTTCGCGTCGAATTTCGCTATATCACGTAATATAGAATCAGTTCTGTTAAATCCAATACAAAACAGTGATTCCAACTTGTACAGAATTTTCCCTCTAGGACCAACTTCAATTCCTCCTAGATTTGGATTAAAAACCCCTAAAGTTTATATTGTACACCTTGTTTGGGGAAGTAATTTCAAATGTAAAATTAAAATACAGTCAAGTAGTATAAAAAAGCTTTTGTAGTTATGTGGGCGCATTTTACACATTTACGCACATGGATTTATAAACTAATAATAGTAATGATAACAACAATGAAATAAAATTATTTTTATATTTTGTTTCTCTCCTTTTCTTAACTTTTCTTTGTATACATTTTTTTGTTTCTTAAATATTTTTTGCTTCTTGTACTTTTCTTTTTAAAAGTTAAACGAGAAATAATTGAAATTAAAAACAAATTGCTTCAATCTTTCGTTTTTTTTTTTGTTCCCTAGACATAATGTTGACTGCTTACTTTAAATATCATCGAGATATGTATTTAATGTGTGCTAGTGAAAAGATATTAGATTTTGTTTTGGTTTTTCTTTTTTTGATTTTATTTTGTTAATTTGTAAGCATAACTGTAAACAATATGCATTGGTTGGTTCAAGGCTTAATATAAATTGTATGGAGTACTGCATTTTTGTTTGTAGTCAGTTCATGCTTTTTGTGCTCACTTAAGCATTATCTGGGATTACAAATTATTATGTTCTGTGTCATCATTATACATTATTTTCTTTACATTGAATTGAAAAATTCACTTTGTTTTTTACCACACTTATATTATGTAAAAATGTTATATAACTTATTATTCACAGTTATATAAATTTATACACATATCACGACTCGAGTTTCGACGTTTGACGGTCATTTTCAAGTGTCATACTTGAAAATGGCCCAAAATGAACATTTTTACATAATATAAGTGTGGTAAAAAACAAAGTGATTTTTTCAATTCAATGTAAGTATGGATACCACGTAGTAACTGTCGCAACCATCCTATTCATTATTTTCTTTCTTTTTTACCTTTTTCTTCAAGATATATACTTTAATATGTCGCCCTCAAAATATTTCTCAAATAATGTACCCCCTAAAAATCCCTCTAAATAAATGTCCCCTATGTAATGTCTAAAAAAACCCCTTTACATCTTGGTTTCCCCTAAATTTGGGGTGAAACCTCCAAGTTGGCATCAATGATACAAAACTCTCCTGCGTTAACGAAAACTACTAACTTAACGAAACTACTAACTTTACTAAAATGTCGAAATTAATTGTTTATGTGTGATACGTTTTTGAAGGAGACGTATCATGTACTAAAAAGTCAGAAGGAAGGACAAACGGAGAGAAAATATTTGAAATTATTACTAGATATTTTGAGAAAAATCACTTTAACTGGACCCACTGTGTTGCGGTTTGCACTGATGGTGCTGCAGCATTAACAGGTAGTTATAAAGGACTAAGCTGGTTAATAAAGAAAATTGATCCCCATATAGTATTCAACCATTGAATGATACATAGGCAAGCTCTAGTTACAAAAGACATTAAATAAGAATTGCACAAGACATTACAGGATGTCATTACTGCAATAAATTATATTAAAAGCAACAGTCTAAAATAGGGGTCTCCAAACTTTCCAGCCTTAGGGCCATACTGATTACTCCAGTAAGTTCCGAGGGCCAAATCATATTATCATTGTTGCCGGTGGTAAAAAGTGAAATAGTCCCTGATGAAAAAAAAGTCCGAAAAAGTACGCAACGTTTAAAAAAGGCTGCAAATCGGACTAAAGTCCGCAAAACGGCAACACTGCATATTATTAATTGTCCTGTCATTATCTGTAATTTCTAGATTAGTCGTAGAGTACGAGCCATGAGGAGTACCGTGGCACGACATCTGGTGGACACAAGCGGAAATAGGTAGTACCTTCTATCGCTAACAGATGGCGCTAATAGCACGTACAGAATAATCTCGTTGGTTCGGGAAAGTTCTGGTGTCTTCCACTCACTTCTAGATGGCAGTAATTGGAATATATAAGAAGGCAAGTGGCGCAACCACAAGTCAGTTCCTATGACACTGTTGTGAAATAAAATAGTGCGTACCTCCTTAAAACGTGTTTGTGCGTGTTTAAGTTTAAGACATCTTTGTAACAGTATTTTGATTTGAATTGTTGCTTTTGTGTGTGATTTAGTAGTATGGAAAAGAAGCGAAAAATTGATAGTGAATGCAGAAAATTCAAAGATCAGTGGAACATTCAGTATTTCGTAATTGAGTCCAGTAACAAGGCGCTATGTTTGATTTGCAATGAAAGCATAGCCGTTCTCAAGGAATATAACATTAAACGTCATTATGAAACAAAACATTTTCAAAATTACTCAAAATGTACAGGAAGTTTGCGGACAGAAAAATTCGAAGCTATGAAGCGCGGATTGAAATCGCAGCAATCTTCGTTTACAAAACTCAAAACTGAACAAGAGGCTGTAACTCGTGCCAGCTTTCGTGTGGCTCTTGAAATTGCAAAACGTGGAAAACCATTCACCGATGGAGAAATGATCAAAGAATGCATAATTGCAGTAGTCGAAGAAATGTGCCCTGAAAAGGAAAATTTATTAAAAACTGTCAGTATGTCAGCAAACACTGTGGCTCGAAGGGTAGAAAACATTGCTGAAAATATATCCTCTCAACTGTTCGACAAAAATGGACATGTTGAGTGGTTTTCTTCGGCCTTGGATGAGTCAACGGATGTGTCAGATACTCCTCAGGTGTTGATTTATATTCGAGGAGTAGATAAAAGCTATGAAGTGCATGAAGAACTTCTTGATATGTATAGTATTGGCATAAACTAGGTATGGCACAACTACTGGGACAGATATATCAAAAGGAGTTGAAATGGCCATTAATCAAAAGAACCTTCAATGGAAAAACTAGAAATGTATTACAACTGATGGAGGCAAAACCATGAGTGGGAAAGATAAAGGAGTGGTCGCTATTGTGTCAAAGGCTGTAGAAAATGACGGTGGTTCAAAACCATTAGTCTTACATTGTATCATTCATCCACAGTCTTTGTGCGGAAAATGTTTGGATATGTCTGAAGTTCTGAAACCAGTCACTGGTCATTCTGTTAATTCAACTGTTATAATAACACCCATCAACTGTTAATTTTATCTGATCTTTTGGGCTGAATCACCGACAATTCCGATAATTTATTGAAGAGATTGGAGAAAATGACTTACCTTATCATACTGCCGTACGTTGGCTTAGTTGTGGTAAAGTCCTTCAGCGCTTTTTTGAACTTCGAGCAGTGATCGAAATTTTTTTGAATGAAAAGCATCGCCCTCTTACTGAATTACAAAACAACGCATGGCTGTGGAAGTTAGCATTCTATGTTGATTTGACAAAACATGTGAACGAACTGAATTTGAGATTGCAAGGAGAAAACCAGCATCTGCCTGATTTATACACTAATACCAAATCATTCCGGAAGAAATTGATACTGTTTCAATCACAACTACGAAGTAAATGTTTTTCACATTTTAAAACATGTGAAATATTCAGCCACACCACTGAGACTGAGTTTCCTATCGATTTTGCAATCGAAACTTTGAGTGCTTTAAAAATAAATTTTGATACTCGTTTCTCGGACTTTGATGCCATTGCGAATCAAATTAAGATTTTTCAGAATCCTTTTGATACTGACATTGAAACCCTAGCCCCGGAACTTCAAATGACTTCAATGATTGTTCTACAGTGCAGTGATATAATTAAGAACAAATATCAAAAGTCACCTTTGTTGGAATTTTATAAGAGTCTTCCACTGACACAATTTGATAATTTGCATAAATTTGCTCGTGGGCTGTTTTCTGTTTTTGGTACTACTTATTTGTGTGAGAAGACCTTCTCCAAAATGAAGTACACAAAAAATGTTTACAGATCTAAATTAACTGATGAGCATCTTAAATCTCTTTTAATAATTGGTACAAGTAAAATTAGTCCACAACTACAAACTATTGTCAGTGGAAAATCTCAATTACATAAATCTCATTAGTATTTCATATATCATTATGCTTGTTATAAGTTATGTTTTTATTTAAAATGTATAAAATGTTAATTGGATTCATTTCAATAATTTGTTAGTTATTATATACTGAAGTTAAATTTTCTGCATATTATACATGTCTTTACTCATTACAATTCTGTGTTTCTTTATCCAACTTATCACAAAAACAAAAACAATAAGCCTACAACAATGTTATGAGTAGTTAGCCCATGACCATATCAATGTAGATGTCATATTAATAATTATTCAACATAAAATAAGAATACTTCAGTAAACTAAATTTAATTTGCTATAAAAAATATGTTCTCTAAAAGGAGTTTTCAAGTATGCTAGCTCTCCGCGGGCCGGACAAAATTTGTCCGCGGGCCGGACAAAATTTGTCCGCGGGCCGGATGTGGCCCTCGGGCCGTAGTTTGGAGACCCCTGGTCTAAACGGTTGTCTCTTTTCAATTCTCTGTAATGAGATCGGTTCTGTTTATGAGACATTATTATTGCATACCGAAGTCAGATGGCTTTCACGGGGCAAAATATCACTATCGCTCATTCACTAATCAAGATTGGCTCGGAAAACTCAAAAACATTTAAAAAAAACTTAACGATTTTGAATTTGAGTTATTAAAAAAAAGCTTCAAAAATTGAAGCTTTTAGAAAGAAGCTGATACTTTTGCAAGGAGAATTTAAAAAAAGCAATACAGACGTGTCCCCGTGCTTTTCATAATTTACTAAATTAAATAATAGGTATAGATTTCTGTTCATTCATGTCCGTTATCCATTTTCGTTTGATATCATTAATTCCAATATCCCTTTAGATGAAAAAGGACAGTTAATTGATGTTTTAAGCGACGAAATACTGCGCATGCAATTTAAGCCTTAGATTTGTCGAAAATTTTTGTTATCGATTGGAAACAAATATGCCGATTTCAAAAGAAAGGCACTCAATATTTTAATGCAGTTTTTCTCTACCTACTTATGTGAATCCGCCTTGTTAAAATTAGTTGCCATTAAAAAAAATATCGAACTCGATTCGATCCTGAGGATGACTTACGGCTTGCGATTTCCAATATAAAACCGAATATGGAAGCAATTATGAGCTCGTTGCAAACGCATACTTCACATTGAATTCTTATGGTGTAAGGTTTTTTAAAATATTTTTCCTTAAAGAAATATGTATGCTCGTATGCACAAATAAAACCATTGTTACGAAAAATTTGGTGTTGTACTCAAACCTTTAATAAGGCAGAAACATACATGGTGTTTTTAAAAGAGTGTCAATGAGTCATCAAATTTTAATTTCTAAATACAAATATATAACTATAATAATAATATACAAATAAATAAAATAATACTTCATACTAATACTAGACTTTACTAATATCTGCAGCTTTATGGTGTCAAAACTTTTATAGCATTTTTATGATGGTGTCTAAGTTTGCTGCGCAATTTTAAAAAAGGATGTATTTTAATCAATGTCGTCGCCAAAACTGCTTTAAAAACACCCTGTAAAGGCAAATCCCAGAAAAAAATCACTTTACCAACGTTAACGATTTAAACGTCTACTGCCGATTGTACTGTCGAGGGGTCGCGACAAAATTTTACCCAAAATGGGGGGGTCGCCAATGAAAAAAGTTTGCGCACCACTGGGCTATGGAACTGTATTGAAGCTTGCACACATGCCGGTTCGGCAGTCCCGACTTCACTTGTCGAGTGCAGTTCTATTTAAAATTGTATATTATTTATTTTGTATTATTTAATTACTTTTTTTAAATTTTTATTCTTTAATTTTTAATAAATTTGCGCAATGGCTGAAATAGATTCTGAACTGGTGATTACACTTGTGAAAGCATCGGCCTGTGCTCTGGGGCAATACATTAGACAATTATAAGAACAAAGTTTTAACTTTTAATGCGTAAGCCTGTTTGAAGAATTTCCTTCAATATGTAATTCACAGAAAGAAGGTATGGACATTCGAAAATAATTGAAGAATTTATCGTCATGTTCTTGTAATTCCCTTAACAATGTAAAAACTGCCCCAACAAGAGGTCTTGCTAAAACCATTTGGGTGTACCCAATGTTTTCTTTGCTTTTTAGGGTTTCGTACCGAAAACGGAACCCTTATAGGATCACTTTGTTGTCCGTCTGTCTGTCTGTCTGTCCGCCTGTCTGTCTGTCTGTCAAGACCATTTTTCTCAAGAACGCGTAGAGGTAACAATTTGAAATTTGTATCAAATACTCGGGTCTGTGGTCTCTTTCAGCTGTGAAAAAATCAAACTTGTAAGTCAACGCGATCAAAAGATATGACCGTTTATGTCGCATATTTTGCGATTTCACAAGTGAATCAAAACCTATGGAGCACTTTCCCTTGACCTAGAATCATGAAATTTGGCAAAAAGAGGTGTCTTACAGCACATGTAAAGTGAAAAATCTGAAAACCGTAAATATGTAGTTTAACTACAAAAAAAATGCGAATTTACTATTAGAAACTTATGAAAATACACTAATGTGTTGCGTGGTATTGTCAGGCACCAGAAGCATATGGGTTGCATACAGTTAGGTCCTCCTAAAGATACCTTACTTACAAGTTTGTACGGAACCCTCGGTGCGCGAGTCACAACTCGCACTTGGCCAGTTTTTTTTTCTTGCGAAGTAACCGGCAATAAAATAACCACATACAAATAACCCTTTCGCTATCCATTTTTTACTGAGGTCAATTAAATACACAGCTTGTAGCTCGACCTCGTGGGCCACCGGGCCGGTTCCAGGCAAACCCATCCGGCATGCGTGTAGGATGTCCAACCCGGTGCTGGACCGGTTCCGGTCACATCCACACGGTACGTGTATAGCTAGCCTAATTCTACAATAAAAGTTGCGGTCTCGATGACCGGTCCCGGGTATGTAAGTTCGGGTTTTTAGACCAAGGTGGTTAAGGGTTAACATTTTGGTCTACTTAACACCATTAACAATAAAGGTATAGTTCTTAAGCAGTGCTTGTCGTCTACCTTTGTGTTGATCCCTAAGAAACCTAATGCAAGCGAATGCTCGGACTATCGTACTTTTGCAATCATGACCCA
Organism: Phosphuga atrata; assembly: GCA_944588485.1. Classification (NCBI taxonomy): domain Eukaryota; kingdom Metazoa; phylum Arthropoda; class Insecta; order Coleoptera; family Silphidae; genus Phosphuga; species Phosphuga atrata. The sequence goes on along the minus strand of OX155903.1, from coordinate 7,792,072 downwards.
CATGTTAAAACTTTTCGTAGAAATATTTCCCAAGAAATTTTATACGAATCTCGAAGAAGAAATTAGCAATAAACAATTCGGTTTCCATGATAGACTGGGAACAAGAAAGGCTCTATTTGGAATTAACGACTTTTTTAACGCTGCTTAGATATGAATCGGGATATATTCTTGTATTTTATTGACTTCGAGAAGGTATTGTTACGGTAAATCATGAGAAACTGTATCAGCTCCTCCTCAAGAAACACATTGACTTGAGTGAGGTGAGGATAATCAGCAATCTATACTGGAAACAGAATGTTAAGATAAAGGTAGGATGTGAACTGGCTAAGGAAATCTAGATACATCGTGGAGTCAGGCAAGGGTGTATATTATCACCACGTCTATTCAATGGATGAAGCTACTTTTAAGGATTGCATGGATGAAGAAGCTACAGGTATAATCATAATTGGTGAAACGTTAAACAATAGCAAGGTATGCTGATGATACACTCCTGTTAGCTAGTAACCTTGTAGACTTACAATACCTATTAGAAAAACTAAATGACCGCTGCACTGAATATGGATTGAAAATAAACACTTCGGTGGTAATTACTAAATCTAGACAACATCAAATTCAGAACCTAAGAATCGCAAACACCAACATTGAAAACCTAGAAATCTATAAATATATTGGTAAAAACTTGCTAATCAAGAAAAATACGAACCAGAATAGATATTGCCAATGCATCTTTTATGAAAAAAAAGAAGTATTTGCCAGCCGTAATATCAATCTTATTCTACGGATGCATATGCTACGGTGTTTTCTGTCTTACTTTATGAAATAGAAACCTGGACCCTTAAAATGTCCCATTTAGATAGACTGTAAGCATTCGAGATGGTGCTATTGCAGAATGTGGCGTATACCTTGGTCAGATAGGGTCACCAAGAAGTTCTAACGAAAATGGAGAAAATATGCGGCATTATATGCACCGTTAAGAAGAAAAAAACTAGAATACTTGGGACACATCAGGAGGGGATCCAAGTACCAACTGCCCCAGCCCATAATGCAAGAGTAAATAATGGGAATACGGTTGACGTAAGGTTAACAGAGAAGATCGAATATTCTGGTTAAGGAATCTAAGGGAATGGTTTGATTGTTCTAGCACTGAAGTTTTCCATGCAGCCGCCAACAAAATTCGAATAGCTAGGATGCTGGTTATCATCCTAGCTATTCGATCTCCGATAGGCGAAGGACAGAAAGAAGAAGAAGACAGGACTAACAAGATTAGACAGAAATGAAAAAAATGGAGACTGAATGGACAGAACAGAAAGTAAACGCACATTTACATGCTTGACTACTTAGACTTATCTGTAAACGCCGGTCCAGATGCTCCGTTTTGCACAACCTTTTGTCTACGCAGTTCAACACGTTGCAGACAAAACGTTGCGTGTAGATAGGAAAACTGCGCGGAGACGGTACAGTTGCAGCGATAACTGAGCTAAAGAGCATAGTTATCCATGAACTGTGCGGACAAATCGACGCATGTAGACGGTAGCTCCGTTTTTCGATTCATTTTATTCAAAAATGACCACCAGACAAGTAAGTCCTACATGGCGATTTCACTAAAACTGTGCGAAATATACAGATATATCAGCACCGTGTAGACGCTCTACAAATTGCAACGTTTTCATTCCGTCATTCATTAAGGCTGCGCAGACAAAAGGTTATGCAAAACGGAGCGTCTGGACCGGCCTTAAGCAAGCCTGAAAGATGTTTTATAAACTATTTAGTTTAAGTCTGATTTGTGGATGTGTGCCAATGAACTTGTCAGAATCTCGCCTAAGTTAGACTAGCGCTCCGCGAGTAAATATTATGAATACCAAATAAGGCCGTTCGATCTTGATAGCGGACGAAATTATTTGTAAAAACTGGAATTTGTTCATGGACATTTTATAGAAAAAACCCAAATCATAACACACACAAACCCTTTGACCTCTTCGACAACAGAACACAAAAATGTCGTTACAGAATATGTAGAAACGGTTATTATAAATTCATTGGCAATAAAACTTATCTTGTGATGTTACAACTAAGCTTTATGGACGTTGAACTTTTAATATTGATAAGACTATACTCGACCATACAAACAATACTAGACAGAAAAACTATAGTCAGTACAGGATAAAGAAAAGAGAAATAAGACCTTAAGAGTATTTTATCAGACGGATATAAAATAATATATTTATGGGATCATAAGGAAATCGTTTATAGGAAATATTTTTTTTTAATAATTTGGAGTTTACCTAATAAATATTCAAATCGAACGATTTCTATGCGCGGCTAAATAATTTATACTAATGAGGTGTCGTTGATTTCCAATGTTTAAGTTAGTTTCGGGACTTATATGTTATGATTTATTTAAAATGCTTTGGGTTTTTTTGAATATTTTTTCTTTAATTACAAGCGAAAAGTTCCATAAACAAAAGCATGTTTACTTTTTCATATATGCAACAATTTTTTTTAACAGTTCTCATATCGCATATTGCTTTTATTAATTTTAATACTAGATTAGAGGGACAAGACCAGACGGACAAAACTAGAGAGACAAGACTAGACAGACAAGACTAGACAGACAAGGCTTTTTTTTTATTTTTTTTGTATTAAAATAATAATAAAAGACAACAAGACTTCAAAAAGTTAAAAAAAAATAAATATTAAAAAAAGGAGAAGATACATCCCGGAAACCGCCCCTAGGTATTACTTCAGGATGATTTATCCCTCCTCGTTTCTAAATTCGGTTTTCTCTTTCGTGTTTCTCTTTTGCTTTTATTATATCCCTCATCATTTCTGTTATTACGTTCCAATCTGCTTCTGTTCTTAGAAGCAATTCTGCCACATTAGATGTTGATATGACTGTGCCGCATAATTGATTTGCTGTTTCACGAAGATCCATCCATCTGACACAGTGAAAAATTGTGTGTTCGGCTGAATCAATGTCCGCACAGAACCAGCAGATTGGGTTTTCTTTTTTTTAAATTTTGTAAAGGTATGTTCCAAATACCCCGTGCCATAATAATCCACTAATAATCCACAGTAATCCACTTCACCCCACTTTCTCCTGCTCCACAACCTAACGTCTTTTATAAGATTTTTGGTCCAACCATTGTATTCTCCCCATCTTTGCTGCCACTCCTCCATGCATTTATCTTTAGCATCAGACCTACTGTTTTTTCCAAGTCGGTATATGTAAACCATCTCCTTGGCTCTCAGTTCGAGAGGCGGCAGTGAGGCGATAGCGGTTGCCGCAGCAGTGGAGACAGTTCTATATGCCGAAATAACTATTAGTGCCATTTTTCGGTTTAGGGCTTCTAGTTTATTCTTATATAGAGAATGCTTAAGCGCTTGCGTCCAGATGGGTGCATCGTACAGGATGGCTGAAGACGCTGCGAACATTAGTATTCGACGTTTTCTTTCGCGCGGTCCCCAGATGTTTGGAGTGATCCTAGTCAGAGCCATTAGTGACTTCTCGACTTTCTCGCATTTGATTTTGATGTGGGTAGTCATACGGGTATTTCTATCTAAGTATACCCCCAGGTACTTGATTGCCGGCTTGCTCGTTATTATGGCGTCGCCAATTTTTACCGACAGAGTCTTAAGTTTTCTTCTACCCACAGGGATTACCATTTCCGTCTTCGCGTGTGCCATTTTAAGCCCTAATTCTGTTAGATGTTGGTGTATTATTGCTACGGCATTTTTCGCGGACTCTTCCAGTTGTGACTTATTTCTACCGCAAACAATCACTGCTAGGTCGTCAGCGTATGCAACAGAGGTAACTTTTTTTCCTAAGTCGAGTTCTAAAATGCTGTTGTAGAAGATGTTCCATAATGTAGGTCCTAGAATGGAGCCCTGTGGGACACCGCATGTTGTTTCTATTTTTGAGCCTCTGTTTGTGATGACATATCGATTGCTGAGGTACGACTGGACCATCTTAATCAGATATGGGCTAATTTCCGCAGTTTTTAGTGCGTCAATTATGAGGTCCCACGGAGCTGAATTAAAGGCATTTTCTATGTCAATAGTAAGAAGTACCGCGAGCTCTTGGTTCTTGAAGGCCTTTTCTCTAATTTTGTTAGGTATCTCCATGACTTTGGACAGGGCATCTATCGTTGACCTGCCCGCTCGAAATCCGTATTGTCTATCGTGTAGAATTCCTTTGCTTTCTAGCTCGTTCTCCAGGAGTGTCTTAACTAACATTTCTAATAGTTTACCTGGGGTATTTAGAATACAAATCGGCCGGAATGATGTTTTATCGGCCGGATCTTTTTTGGGTTTTTCAATGAGTACTAGACGTGCCTCCTTCCAAATGTCTGGAAATTCTCCTTTAGTTAGACAGCTGTTCATAACTCTCAAGACGATTTCAGGTCTCCTGGTAGCTATTTCTTTGAGCACATCTGTGGGTATACTATCTGGACCTGGAGTTTTTCCGGTCTTGATTTTCTGCGCAGTTTTTAAAATATCTTCCAAGTCAAAGGTCTTCATTTCAGTTACTACTGGGACCATCCAGTTGATTTTGGGTTTCTTCGGGAACAGTTTTTCTACCTGGCTATTTATCTCTTCCTCGCTTAGGCTAATGTTTGGTCTAAGATTTAGTTTGCCTGATATAATTTTAAAACCTTGGCCCCATATATCTTCCTCTAATTGATTGCAGAGATCCTTCCACAGCTCTTTCTTGCGTGCGTATATAGCAATCTTGAATTCTTTTTTGGAGTTACTATATTCGATTCTAGCCTCTTGTTTCTATTCATCAGTTGCGTTAGATTTGTTCCTTCTCTCCATCACTCTACTCTTTTTGAAGCATGCGGCTCTCTTAGCGGCAATCGTTGTAGTCCACCAGGGGGTAGATTGGTGGCGTGTTGTGGTCGACGTCGTCTTGGAAAGCATTCATTGCACAGTTTGGAAATATATACAGCAAATTCTACAGGACTATTAACTGCTTGCGTATGGTCTTCGGGTGGTTTGCTGTTATGATCAGATTCCGAGTCTAATTTTGATTGTAATCTAAACCATCCCTCGGCTGTCAGTTTCCAGCCTCGCTGTTTTTGTGCTTCTTGGGCACGAGTTGTGTGTGGAAATTCCCGAACCTCGAAGGTAATTGTGCGGTGATCGCTTAGGTTTTCATGTTCTTGATCTACTTTCCATTCGCTAATTTTTTTGCTAATTGACGTGGTCGCTATTGTTATGTCAATCAGGGAAGAGCCATTGTGGTTTGAGAAGGTAGGTGTATCTCCTTCATTAATAACTAAGAGATCGTTTGCCTCAATCCACTCTGCTAGGATCATCCCTTTGATATCTTGGACTTTTGATCCGAAGATACGAGCTTTTGCATTTAAGTCACCTCCCAGAATGACTTCCTTATGTGCTGAATTGGTTTTTAGGTGAAGTTCTAGGTGTTCTAGGTATTCTTCGAACTCCTTGGGTGTTTTCCTTGGCGAGTGATAACAAGAATAGACGTAAAATCTTGATAGTTCGACACAGACAAAGCCTTTGCAGCTATTGTAAGACAACACGGTCGCTAATTTGTTAATGCGAATAAAGCTATCCCCGTCTAAGTCGAGGAAGGAGTTATCAGCCATGTGTCTATTTGGCTCTTGACCTATAACAATATCTATGTTTTTTTCGAAGATTGTTTGTTCAAGTAAATTATGTGCTGCTTTACAGCGATTTAGGTTTAATTGTAGGATTTTTAAATTTGTTGGATACATATTATTTGCGCTTTGGATATTAGGAAGATTTAAAGATAGGTTATAGAACGTAGGTGGGAAGTAAGAGCGAGTTATTTGCTTTTGTCCGAGGACGTTGTGTGACCCTGGTTCCTGGGTCTTCCTCTTTCCCATCCTTTGGTTTTAGACCTGACCCAGTCTTTCTTGGGATCTGGTTCCGGTTCAGATGTGTCGTCCCAGAGTGAAGATGCTTTGGTGGCCGGTGGACCACCTCGTTTTCTCTTGTCTTTTTCCTCCCTTCCTTTTGGGGCTTTGAATATATCTCTAGACAGACAAGGCTAGACAGACAAGACTAGACAGGCAAGACTAGACAGACAAGACCAGACAGACCGGACAGACTGGACAGACCGGGCAGACCAGACATACCAGACAGACCAGACAAACCAGGCAGACCAGACAGACTATAACATTGTCTGCAAAAGGTTAGGATTGTGCCTCGTACCAAACCTTACCACTGCGAGCAAGATTAAAGCAGCCAACGAATATTTCCCCCAGAAAGAACCCATTTTCTGCGACCGAGAAGACTAGAGCAATCTTAGAAGCTACTGCGAGAATATAAGCTAACAAAGCTCCAGGCCCTGATGGCATTCCACCCGAAGTCGTAAGACTGGCTTCCCTCATTCAAACAGAGACCTCTGCAAACATTTTCAACTCGGTCATTCGCAGTAGAAAAATACCCGGTAGATGGAATGAGGCCATATATGGTTTTAGTCCCCAAGCCAGGAAAGCCCACGTCGCTACGCCCAATCTGCGTACCAGACAGCCTAGGCAAACTTTTCGAACGCATAGTAGCCACCAGGATAAACCAAAAACATGATCTGCACGGAGGGCTATCAGCAGCACAATATGGTTTTCGAGCGGGGAGGTCGACCGCATACGCCATCCAGTAGGTTATCAAGATCGCCCACTATGCCATCTTGGGTAAACGTAGGCACAGAAAAGTATGTCTAGCCGTTGCACTAGATGTTAAGAATGCGTTTAACACCGCGCCCTATTGGCAAATCGTAGACGCAAACAGAAGGGAAGGGATATCTACATATTTAATAGAACTAATTAAAAGCTACTTCACGAATAGGAGGCTAATAATAGACAACACAACCAGGCGGGTTACGTGTGGTATCCGACAGGGGTCAGTTTTCGGACCGCTCATGTGGAACATTCTCTACGATGGCGTTCTAGACCTAGAAAAGACAAAAGAACTCAAGGACTGTAGACTGGTAGCAATCGCCGACGACCAGTAGTAGCCAGGGTCGAAACTGCAGTAAATGCCATTCATCGTTGGATGGAAAGCAACGAATTGCAAATAGCTCCAGAGAAGTCCGAGGTCATAGCACTTATAGGTCGCGAGAGAATAAGCACCGTAACTGTTAGTATCCTAGGCAGGTTGATGTCGGCAAAACCGACAATAAATTACCTAGGCGTCCATATTGACCAACGGCTATCCTGGAGTAGACGCATCCAAAACGCAGCTAAGAAAGCCGAACGCGCTGTAGCAGCACTCCGCAAACTAATGCCTAGACTGAAGAGCCCTGCTATTAAAACTAAAAGGCTACTAAGCGATGTCGTAAACTCCATCCTCCTCTACGCCGCACCGGCCTGGGCGGATGGTCTAAAAGCTTCTTCTAATAGTAATATATTGATAGGAACACAACGCCCCATGCTCATAAGCATATGCTGTGTCTATCGCACAGTGTCCAACGTTGCGCTACAAGTTATAGCGGCAGTCCCGCCAATAGACATTATGGCGGAGGAAAGGGCTTCCAACCAAGGAACGAACAAAGAGGGTAGGACCATAAACAGAAACCAACTGATGAGCAAATGGCAGTAACGTTGGGCCCACGCCAAGGAAGGGGAGTGGACCCGAACCCTCATACCCGAAATTGACTCATGGTACAATCGTAAACACGGTGAAGTCATCTTCTACCTCACACAAATACTAAGCGGTCATGGTAATTTCGCCGCTTATGTTGAGAGGATAGGAAAAATAGAGAGCGACAGAATCCGATACTGCCTCGCAATGAGGTGATATTAGGGCCATTTGCAGAACAGGAGGTAAGAGTACCCATTAACAAGCAGAATATGGTTAATCTGTTGATTAAGAGCGAGGACAACTGGAAGACAATGACAAATCTGTGCACCGAAATCCTTAAAATAAAGGACGAAGACGAAAGAATAGATGGTGTGGCAAGTCACAAAGGCCAACCCTAGATCAAATAAAAGAAACACAGAAAAACTAGGGCGGTAAAAAACCGTCAGGGCTGCTCACCCTGAAGAAATGCCCTAGGGATACCGGGGTGGCGTACTTTTAAGCCAAGCGGAAGAAGGGATTTAGTGAGTGAGAGCCTCACACACAGGCTGTTAGAGCTGCCCCCAAACCACATAACCACATAACCAAAACCACATAAAAGAAGACCAGACAGACCAAACAGACCAGACAGACCTAACGCTATTCTACGGAAGGATGGCGTGATGTATGGGCACGCTGTGTATGTCGAAATATCCCAGAAGACGGCGACGTTGGAATCCCTAGCTTCTTCAATTTCAATACGGATCCCTCATGTTGATATGCGGGTGATCATAGTGCTTCATCCTTAGGATGAGCCAGTAACATAGCTACTGCTAGACCTTCCTTAGTTGCTTCGAACGCTTTGATTGTCTTCTCAGTCCAGTTAATGGGAACCTTACCTTTTGCATTACCTTGGAGAAGATCGTTGAGCGGCGCCTGAAGTTGCGCTTCATCTCTTCGTCCGTTGCTTGCCATGAAGCCAAGGCCTCAAAGTCGATTGCTGCCATCACGGACGCAATACGGGATAATGCGTCGATAACTACATTGTCCTTACCGGCGATGTGCCGAATGTCTGTTGAAAACTGTCCAATATAATCAAAATACCTAAATTGACGTGGAGACCACTGGTCCGACTTCTTTCGGAAGGCGAATGTAATTGGCTTGTGATCTGTTGAGAATCATGAATGACCTTTTTTTCACCACATGTCTAAAGTGTTTGACAGCCAGGTATATTGCGAGGAGCTCGTGGTCGTAAGCCACATATCTTCGTTCTGCAGTGCTCAACTTAAAAAAAAGGATAGTGCTTGCCAGTCATGACCTAATCTTTGCTGCAGCGCACCAACCGTGAAATCAGAAGCATCGCTGATGATGGCTAGAGGTGCTTCATCCTTAGAATGAGTCAGTAACGTAGCTTCTGCTAGACCTTCCTTTGTTGCTTCGAACGTTTCGATTGTCTTCTCAGTCCAGTTAGTGGCAACCTTGCCTTTTGCGTTACCTTGGAAAAGATCGTTGAGCGGTGCTTTAAGTTGCGCAGGTATAAATCTTATATATAAACTTAACATACCTAGGTATTGTGGAAGCTGTTTTGCAGTAGATGCTCGTGGATAGATTTGTATGGCTTGCACTTCCTCCGGCAAAGGTCGTGTGCCGAACTCGGAAACAGAATAGCCCAAAAACTTGACAATATGTTGCCCGAATGTGCATCTTCCTTGGTTGATAACTACCCCATATTCTTGCAAAGGTGTGAATCTCTAAGGATCTCTAGAGAGTGTCTAGGATCTCTAAGTGTTCCAGATGCTCCTTGGCGATTGATGACGCCATGAGGACGTCGTAGATATACGCCTAACACAGAAGTTCAGTCCTCTGAGCACCTCGGCAATGAACCACTGCAAGGTCTGCGCTGCATTACGCAACTCAAACGTCGGAATGAGCTGGAACTCGAATAACCCGAATGATGTGGTGATGACCGTTTATGGGATATCTTCTTCCGCGACAGGAATTTGGTTGAATACTCGCATCAGCTCAATGGTAGAAAAGATGCCACTACCTTGTAGAGATTTTGCGAAATATTGTATATGTCGCACAGGATATCTATCTGGACTGGTCCTCGCGTGTAGACCGCAATAGTTTCTACAGTGTCTGCAGCCTTCGTTTTTCTTCGGTACCATATGTAGTGGTGTTGCCCAGCAGCTTTTGGATACGCGAGCTATGCCTAAACGAAGCATAGAATCGAATTCCTTTTTAGCAGCCTTCAGAATGTGCGGGGTCTCCTCGGCTTCCATACTACTGGCGGACCTCAAGTTGTGTTGATGTAATGTTCTGTTGTATGCTTGTGGGATTTTATTTTTTCGTCCGGCCGGGTAATGTTAGAGAATTTTAAAAGAAGGTCATGGTATACTATTGAGCCAGACACTGTCCTCACTGACTGGATTTGGTGTTTTGCTACTTTTCCGTAAGATAAGGTCTGGGTGCGTAAGATGGATTAGGGTTTACAATAAATATATCATTAACGTTTCGTGATTTGAGAAATGTAATATAACTAACAAACTACAATAAATCAAATGGCGGAGCTGTAACTTACTATGTTGATTGTTCTTGTGCTGTCGATCTTGTGGCTCTGTGTGAACTCTTCCGTTGTTCGGGGGTGACCGTATTTATATCTCCTTCCGGGTATAAAGAATCGTTCGTGGGGTATTGCTTCTATAATCTGGTTATAAAATATCTGGTTACATAATATATTATGACATTTATAAATTGTCCGCGGGATTATAGAAACAAACCCCGCCGTAATTTAGGGGATTTTTCATTAGGGGATTTCCAAATTCTTACAGAAATGTGCACGGTGAAGAACTTCTACGCGCGGTTGACAACTTTGAACGAACCAACGTATGGTTGCTGAAGTAGTCTTTTCGGCCCACCATAGCGGACAAATACCTGGTCTGTAGGCGCAAGGTTCTTGAAGATGAAGGTCTTGTTCTCTCCATGACTAGTGCCGTTGATTGGGGGCAAATCTTGCAAATGTTGTCTCAGGCCTTGAAGAAAGTTACTGGAGACGTCCTCTTTGAGGCTCTGGTTTCTAGCGACTAGGAATTTTTCTGGCAGCCTTAAAGGTTCACCATAGACTAGTTCGGCCGTGCTAGCCTGCACATATTATTTCCTTGCTGAGCGGATACCCAGCAACACCGGGGGAAGAACTTCGGTACATCTGCTATTTCGATAACATTTGATTGCTGCTTTAATTTGGCGATGAAGTCATTCAACCATCCCATTGCCTGCTGGTTGATAGGCAGTGGAGCGTAGATGGGTCGTACCAGTCAGACAGTTTAAATGCATGAACAGGTGAGACTCGAAATGTCTACCTTGATCCGTGGTCATCCGTAATGGAGTTCCGAAACGCACGATCCAGCCAGTGTAGAAGGCTCGAGCAACGGAAATTGCCTCTTGATCTTTCAGGGGAAAGACCTCTGGCCATCTGTTGAATCGGTCGACGCATGTAAAACAGTACCTAGATTCTTCTGACGGTGGCATTACGATAAGGTCCAGGTGAACATGCTCCAACCTTGCTTACGGTAAAGAAAAGGATCCGAGAGGTGCTGTGACATGCCTGGTTACCTTGTTTCGTTGGCACTCTATACAGAAACGTACCCATATTCTGCAGTTAGCCTTGATAGATGGCCACACGAAACGCTAAGTCACTAGCTTCACTGTTGCTCTTGTTCCGGGATGGGAAAGTCTATGGACTGCGTCGAACGCTATTCTGCGGAAGGAGGCGTGATGTATGTCCTCGCTGTGGATGTCGAAATCTCGCAGAAAACGGCGACCTTGGAATCCGTAGCTTCTTCAATTTCAAAATGGACCCCTCATGTTGATATGCCTTCATCTCTTCGACCGTTGCTTGCGATGCAGCCAAGGCCTCAAATTCCATTATTGCCTTCGCGGACTCGATGCAGGATAATGCTTCGGAGACTAATACCTAAATTGACGTGGAGAACGCAGGTCCGACTTCTTTCGGAAGGCGAATGTGGTTGGTTTTTGATCTGTTAGAATCATGAACGACCTTTCTTCCACCATATGCCTAAACTGTTTGACAGCCAGGTATATTGCGAGGAGCTAGCGGTCGTTAGTCCCATATTTCTGCTCAGTACTGCTCAACTTCTTATAAAAAAGGATAGTGTTTGCCAGTCACGACCTAATCATTGCCGTGGCGCACCAACCGTGGAATCGGAAGCGTCGCTGATGATGGCTAGAGGTGCTTCATCCTTCGAATGAGCCAGTATTGTAGCTATTGTAGCTATTGTTCGTAGCAATTAAGGAAGGTCTAGAAGACTAGAAGCAGGTGTGAATCTTATATAAAAATGTAGCATACCTAAGTATTGACGAAGATGTTTTATAGTAGACGGTCGTGGATAGCTTCGTATGGCTTTCACTTTCTCCGGCAAAGATTGTGTGCCGAACTCGAAAACAGAATAGCCCAAAAACTTGACAATAGGTTGCACAATCTGCACTTTTCTGGGTTGATAACTACCCCATATTTTTGCAGACGTCTGAATAGGATCTCTAGTTGTTGATATCGCTAAACGGACGTCGTCGATATACCCCTAACAGAGGTCCAGTCCTCGGAGTACCTCGTCGATGAACCGCTGGAAGGTCTGCGCTGCATTACGCAACCCAAACGTTATGAACGGGAACTCGAATAACCCGAATGATGTGGTTTTGACCGGTTTTAGGATATCTTCTTCCGCGACAGGAATTTGGTTGAATACTCGCATTGGGTCAATGGTAGAAAAAATACCACTACGTTGTTGATATTTTGCGAAATCTTGTATATGTCGCACAAGTTACCTATCTGGACTGGTCCTCGCGTGTAGACCGCGATAGTCTCCACAGGGTCTCCAGACTTCGGTACCATATGTAGTGGTATTGCCCAGCACCTTTTGGATGGACGAGCTATTCCTAAACGAAGCATAGAATCGAAGTCCTTTTTAGCCACCTTCAGGATGTGCGGAGTCAGTCTCCTCGGCTTCCATGCTACTGGCGGACTTGGAGTTTGTGTTGATGTAATGTTTTGTTGTATGCTTGTGGGATTTTATTGTTTCGTCGGGCCGGGTGATGTCAGATAATTTTAAAAGGAGGGCATGCTTTACTGTTGAGCCAGACACTGTCCTCACTGACTGGATTTGGTGTTTTTCTACTTGTACGTAAGCAGTCAGGTGAGTTAGTTGGTCCAACAGTCGCCCGTTCTTCACGTCGACGAGTAAACCGAAATGTGAGAGGAGGTCCTCTCCTATAATCGCTTGGAAGACGTCGGCAAAGATGAACCTCCAGGTGAATCCTTGGCGGAGTCCGATATCAAGCGACATTGTGGCAGTGCCGTACGTTGCTATCAGTACCCCGTTTGCCGCGGAAAGTTCAAATCGAAAAGCTAAGTTGAAAAGTCGAAAGTTTTCGATCGTTTTCGTTGTCATCGTAGGAGAGATCGAGGATAAACGCAGAGATCCGCACCAGTGTCTATTAAAAACTGATACTGTGAAGGAACTTTAGAAACAAACGGCGTGTACTCGGGCTGTTATCGTCAACCGTCATCAGCGATTGCCCGACGCGTTTCCCGACATGAATAAACCTTGCTCGTCTGCGGATTTGCACCGAAAGCACTTCCGCGCATTGTACCGAAAAGCCAGTGATACTGACCGTCACCTTCCGGCGTGGAGCCTCTGGAGGGCAAGCAGCAAGCGTTGTCGGGAGTAAGAGCGAGTCCGTAAATCATACTGTCTACGAGGCGGTGATTTTGCTCTTTGCTGAAGTTCATCGACCGAGTTGCTCATAGCGGCCACCTGCGTTGTCAGCGCTTCAATCACCCGTTGCAGATTCGGGGTTTCTTTTAAAACTACTGGTGCCGCTATCGCTGCGACGATGGACGTTTTTGGCTCCAAGGCCTCCATGACACCATCGGCAAGGTCCGCTATGTCATTCTATGATGCCGTTTTATTTACAGGCAAAATTGCTTGGATATTTTGTGGCAATCGTCGGATTCATAGTGTACGGAGTAGGTTATCAGGAACCGCTGTACCAGCGAGTCGACGTAGGTGACATGAAAACTGCAGCGGTTTACGGTCACCTAAGTATTCATGCTCTAGGAGTTTGCGCGTTCGCTCTTCCTCTGATGATGAGAGGCGTCGTATAGACTCGTGTTTCAATGTCGAGTACGGATCTGTTTCCGGCGGATTTAAAATGAGATCCTGCATCTCAATGATGTGCTTCGCATCGAGCGACGTTAATAAAACTTGTCAAATATCTCTCTAAATTATGTTGTTGGCAAGAGTTAAGACAAATACAAAAAGAATTGCTTAAAAACAAACGAGACTTTTGCCCCGAGCGCCACTCGGCCACGATATGGGTGGTTATATCGTGACGCCGAGTGACGCTCGGGGCAAAATTCTCTTTTGTTTTTTAAGAGACAAACCCTAAAAAGCAACCCCCACCCCCCTGCGCTTCGCTTTTGCTAATTTGTTCAGTCTAGTCTCTTTTGTTTTGTTTTATTGCGGGTAGTGGGCGCTAATAAAGTAACGTGCCCCAGGCGCCAATTATGCTTGCTACGCCACTGCAAATTAGATTAGAGAAAGGATTACTTTTGCTAATCAAATAATTCTATTGTGACGTGTGTGTGTGTGTGTCATTTAGTAGGAAGTACTAGATAAAAATAATTATTAATTAAAACTTAATCAAATACTTAAAAATACTTCCAAATAGATATGGTTATTGATTTGCTTCATTCTACTTAAGTCTAGATAAACCGAGCAAAGGAAGCAAATTTCTAGGAAATCATAAAATGTAATATCATAATTTAGTTCCATTTCTTACTCGTTTAAGATAAGCAATCTTAATTACAAAAAGATTTCATTAAACAATTTTTAACGACGATTCTGGTATCTGTCTAAATGCGCAAAGGTAAACAAGTCGTTTCGCGTCAGTTGAAGCGACGAGATTTTATCTGCATAGCAAAAACTGCCCTGCTGATAACAGCGGCTGAATTAATGTATTTCTGCCAGTATACAATTAAATCCGACGCAGGTTGGACGTGAACATATCAAATTTGCATTTGCCAAACATTAGTTTCACAAAGAAAAGTGAAAAACATATCAGACATAATCTACATTAGTATTAGATTACTTTATAAAATAGAAATTGTGTGTGAATGAAATTTAGTTACGGATAAATTTAGTTTAGTGGCAGTTGCGAAGTTATTAAAGTATAAATAGTGATAAATATATAGTGCATTTATTGGTTTTATGATACAAGAAGGATTAAAGTATGTTGTTGTATCTTAAAATTTATTCCATTTCTATTACGAATTATTATTTTGAAATGATTGAAAATACAATTAATTAATTTGAGAATTATTCCATTTAGCTTGGTATATTTACATTTATTCTCAATATATTTGTATAATAAATTTTGAATTTTATTAGCACGATTGTAACGATTGACTAATATATTGAAATATTCAAATTGTCGTGTAGAACTTGTATAACAGGAATTTTTTTAATGAATAATATTGTTCGAATTTTCATAATTTCCCGCTCTAGTTGTCATTGTTTACATAAATAATGTTTAGTTGGTGGGGGAATAAACAACTTTCTTGTTTTATGAGAAAATATATTTAGCTTGAGGTCTAAATACAATTATTTAATATTTAAAATATTTCAATTTTAAACATTAATTTTTATTGAAATTGAAAATTATATATTACCAATAGTTTCTATATTACCAAAGTTTTTGTTTCAAATCTTGTATACTTAAATTTGTATGGTCGTCTAAAATAAATATATGTAATCATTAGACCTACATGTTACAATACATAATAGAACACAAAACATATAATTATGTTAAGTCATATACCTAATTGAGTTAAATACCTCATATACCTAATTCATAGTTCATATACCTAATTGAGATAAACCAGACATATATGATTAGCGACTTAACAGTAGACAGACAAACCCAGACAAGCCTAAAACTAGGCAGACAACACCGGACAGACGAGCTAATAAATTATATTAAAACTGAGAGAAGATAGATAAAAAATGTTAAGAGACATATGAGGTAAGACTAGACAGACAAGACTAGACAGACAAGACTAGACAGACAAGACTAGACAGACAAGACTAGACAGACAAGACTAGACAGACAAGACTAGACAGACAAGACTAGACAGACAAGACTAGACAGACAAGACTAGACAGACAAGACTAGACAGACAAGACTAGACAGACAAGACTAGACAGACAAGACTAGACAGACAAGACTAGACAGACAAGACTAGACAGACAAGACTAGACAGACAAGACTAGACAGACAAGACTAGACAGACAAGACTAGACAGACAAGACTAGACAGACAAGACTAGACAGACAAGACTAGACAGACAAGACTAGACAGACAAGACTAGACAGACAAGACTAGACAGACAAGACTAGACAGACAAGACTAGACAGACAAGACTAGACAGACAAGACTAGACAGACAAGACTAGACAGACAAGACTAGACAGACAAGACTAGACAGACAAGACTAGACAGACAAGACTAGACAGACAAGACTAGACAGACAAGACTAGACAGACAAGACTAGACAGACAAGACTAGACAGACAAGACTAGACAGACAAGACTAGACAGACAAGACTAGACAGACAAGACTAGACAGACAAGACTAGACAGACAAGACTAGACAGACAAGACTAGACAGACAAGACTAGACAGACAAGACTAGACAGACAAGACTAGACAGACAAGACTAGACAGACAAGACTAGACAGACAAGACTAGACAGACAAGACTAGACAGACAAGACTAGACAGACAAGACTAGACAGACAAGACTAGACAGACAAGACTAGACAGACAAGACTAGACAGACAAGACTAGACAGACAAGACTAGACAGACAAGACTAGACAGACAAGACTAGACAGACAAGACTAGACAGACAAGACTAGACAGACAAGACTAGACAGACAAGACTAGACAGACAAGACTAGACAGACAAGACTAGACAGACAAGACTAGACAGACTAGACAGACAAGACTAGACAGACAAGACTAGACAGACAAGACTAGACAGACAAGACTAGACAGACAAGACTAGACAGACAAGACTAGACAGACAAGACTAGACAGACAAGACTAGACAGACAAGACTAGACAGACAAGACTAGACAGACAAGACTAGACAGACAAGACTAGACAGACAAGACTAGACAGACAAGACTAGACAGACAAGACTAGACAGACAAGACTAGACAGACAAGACTAGACAGACAAGACTAGACAGACAAGACTAGACAGACAAGACTAGACAGACAAGACTAGACAGACAAGACTAGACAGACAAGACTAGACAGACAAGACTAGACAGACAAGACTAGACAGACAAGACTAGACAGACAAGACTAGACAGACAAGACTAGACAGACAAGACTAGACAGACAAGACTAGACAGACAAGACTAGACAGACAAGACTAGACAGACAAGACTAGACAGACAAGACTAGACAGACAAGACTAGACAGACAAGACTAGACAGACAAGACTAGACAGACAAGACTAGACAGACAAGACTAGACAGACAAGACTAGACAGACAAGACTAGACAGACAAGACTAGACAGACAAGACTAGACAGACAAGACTAGACAGACAAGACTAGACAGACAAGACTAGACAGACAAGACTAGACAGACAAGACTAGACAGACAAGACTAGACAGACAAGACTAGACAGACAAGACTAGACAGACAAGACTAGACAGACAAGACTAGACAGACAAGACTAGACAGACAAGACTAGACAGACAAGACTAGACAGACAAGACTAGACAGACAAGACTAGACAGACAAGACTAGACAGACAAGACTAGACAGACAAGACTAGACAGACAAGACTAGACAGACAAGACTAGACAGACAAGACTAGACAGACAAGACTAGACAGACAAGACTAGACAGACAAGACTAGACAGACAAGACTAGACAGACAAGACTAGACAGACAAGACTAGACAGACAAGACTAGACAGACAAGACTAGACAGACAAGACTAGACAGACAAGACTAGACAGACAAGACTAGACAGACAAGACTAGACAGACAAGACTAGACAGACAAGACTAGACAGACAAGACTAGACAGACAAGACTAGACAGACTAGACAGACAAGACTAGACAGACAAGACTAGAGAGACAAGACTAGACAGACAAGACTAGACAGACAAGACTAGACAGACAAGACTAGACAGACAAGACTAGACAGACAAGACTAGACAGACAAGACTAGACAGACAAGACTAGACAGACAAGACTAGACAGACAAGACTAGACAGACAAGACTAGACAGACAAGACTAGACAGACAAGACTAGACAGACAAGACTAGACAGACAAGACTAGACAGACAAGACTAGACAGACAAGACTAGACAGACAAGACTAGACAGACAAGACTAGACAGACAAGACTAGACAGACAAGACTAGACAGACAAGACTAGACAGACAAGACTAGACAGACAAGACTAGACAGACAAGACTAGACAGACAAGACTAGACAGACAAGACTAGACAGACAAGACTAGACAGACAAGACTAGACACACAAGACTAGACAGACAAGACTAGACAGACAAGGCTAGACAGACAAGGCTAGACAGACAAGACTAGACAGACAAGACTAGACAGACAAGACTAGACAGACAGGACTAGACAGACAAGACTAGACAGACAAGACTAGACAGACAAGACTAGACAGACAAGACTAGACAGACAAGACTAGACAGACAAGACTAGACAGACAAGACTAGACAGACAAGACCAGACAGACAAGACTAGACAGACAAGACTAGACAGACAAGACTAGACAGACAAGACTAGACAGACAAGACTAGACAGAGAAGATATGTATTCTCAACCTTTCCGGAGCTCTATAATACTAATGAGTCTAGAGAGAAACTTAAAAATTTCACACGAAATTTGTTTTTGGTAGTCCTAAAAAGACCCATTAGTTTTATAGAGCTCCGGAAAGGTTGAGTATATTTATATTTTCAAGCTTTGTTCCGACTTTATTAAATTTATATGATTATCTATAATGTTGTATGGTTTTACCAATTCAAAATATTCTGATTGTTGTTCATATTTTTTGTCAAGTTTTATTAGTTTAGAAACGAATATAAGTTATGTCGGTAACTCTTCGTGTACCAAGTATGCAATAAATAATTTTCTCTCCATAAGTTTGAGAAAAAAATTTACCCTTTTTTGTTACGCAAATAAATACTTAAATTTCCTGATATCGCTAGTGAAATTGCAAAACCAATTTAACCGGAAATTCCTTTAACTTACGTGATATCGCTACTGATTCACTATTTTAAAATGAAATAGAAATTATTGGTTTTTTCCTTAACAAAATATTTTGAATGATGTGTATCGTATCGTTTAGATTAGCACATATGGGTATGAGAATTTTTGTGAGTCAACAACAAGTCTATACACAATCTTTTAAATATCACCGCACACAATAGCTCATACATATTGTATAGTTAGTTGTATGTAGATATAGATTTCATGTATGTATGAACTCATAGATTTCATATTCATTTTGTATGTGTTCATAATACGTCTCCTATACATTTTGAGTGGGTAAAGAAAAGCTCACTCATTTGACTTGTGCGATGTGTATAATATTGTTTTGATCAGCTGATTATAAAAAAATTGGAATTTCAAACGGTGAAATTGATTGTCTTGTTGATTTTTTGTCTTTTGAGGCGTGTTAAATTGGTTACGTATTTAAAGTGTTGTAGTTTATGTAATAATTATTTATTTAATCATAAAAATATGATTATTCAATGTAATAAATGTTTGTAATACAAACCAGGTCTAACCCTTTCGCTGCTATGGACTGCTATAGCAGTTCAATTGATTTGGCGTCTAGGTGCTATGGACTGTTATAGTAGTCCAATCGATTGGGCGGTCAGATGCTATGGACTGCTATAGCAGTCTACAGACTTCATGACTCAATTGTGGCTTTTTTAAACATAACATAGAGATTAATAAATACGTACACTCTCATTGGAGCGTTGCGTTGCCCTGGGTGAAAGATTCGGGACTCACCCCTGCACCTAGGGTCTTATCGCTGGAAATATGAATATTTCACAAAATCCCAAAAAAATATTGTTGTTGTGTACTTGTCTAATCTTGTCTAGTCTTGTCTATTCTTTCTAGTCTTGTCCAGTCTTGTCTAGTCTATCCAGACTTGTATAGTCTTGTCTCCTTCTTGTCTTTATCTAGTCTTGTCTCTTTCTTGTCTTGTTTATGTAGTCTACAACATTAAAATGTCTTCTTCTTCTCCTCTCCTTCTCACAAAAATACTGGCCCAAAACGAGTTAAAACAGTTAACGACGAACAGCAAGGATTTCGACAGAGCCGATCTACAATAGACGCAATATTTACGACCAGGCAAATATGCTAAAAGGCAATGGAGTTCGCAAAGTCCGCCTACATGTGCTTTGTTGACCTAAGTAAAGCATTCGACAAGATCAGAATTGCCGATGTGTTGAAGAACTAGGAAAACGAGGCGCGGGGGAGAAACCTCAAAGCAGGATATCGGATGGAAAAGCAGTCCTTCAACATACTGTGCTACGCCGATGACGCTGTATTAATAGCTGACAATGAAAACGACTTACAACGACTTCTACAGACATTCTCAAAAAAAATCAAAGAGGTACAACCTTTATTTCTCCCATCAAAAAACCAAGTGCATGGTAGCCAACTTGACAACAAGGTGATAGAATAGGTGATATTACCTTTACCTACCTTGGAGTAGAGATATCAAGCGACAGATACCTTAAGCTGGAGGTACGAGCAGCAACGAATAAGGCTCGAAGAATATCTGGCGCACTATCGGTAAAATCCGAATATACAAGACAGTAAGGCCAATATTCACATATGCGGCTGAAACAAGGGCCGACACATCAGCCACCAAACAAGCGCTGAGAACGACCGAAATGCGGACCCTGAGAGCAATAAGAGGAGTCACATTAAGAGGAGTCACATTAAGAGACCATGTCAGGAGCTCTAAGATCAGAGCTGACCTATAAATCCAGGACGTCGTGCGCTGGGCAGGAGCCCGTCGAAGATACTGGCGGGATCACGTGGAACGTATGGCGCCACACCGAATCGATAACTGGGCCATGACACAAAACCCCAACAGAACGAGACCCTCTTAAGGGGGGTCATGTGAAATTTGCCAGTTATTTACTAGCTTTCAACTGGAAAATTTCACATGAGATTTGTTTTGGTAGCCCTAAGAAGACTCAATAATATTATTGGAGACCGAAGAGATGGATAGACTTCTGGACTTCCAAATCGCCGGAGCAGAAGGACTGAGGATAAACTTACAGAAACAGGCACATAGTGCCTACACAGAAGAATAAGAAGATTAAAATGTAGTTAATTTAATGAATTTCTCTACAATGCTAACTGAATTGGACTAGATGTATTAGATTGTGCTTTCCATGGTCCAATTAATTATTATAGTCTAATTCAAGTTCAAAATGAAGTTTTTGCAACTTGAAGTTGTCGCAATACGAAGCCGCAACATAAAGTTGTCGCAATATGAAGTGGTTTCAACATGAAGTTGTCGCAAGAGGAGTGGTTTCAACATGAAGTTGTCGCAACATGAAGTTGTTTCAACGTGAATTTGAAGATGAAATGTGGATTCGAGGTGAAAAAAATCTCTTCTCGTAGTTGAAACTATATATTATAGTCTTTGCTTCGAATAGAAATTTTGGTTATTAGTAAATTTGGCAATTTTTGCAAATTATTTTGACGTTGTTGTCCAATTTTGAAACAAAACGAAAGAATTTTGCAAGGTTTGTCCATTCATATGAACAAATTTTGTCTGGTATAAAGATTTTGGTTTTTGAAAATTTGCCAATATTTGTCAATTATTTTCACATTTTCGTCCAATTTTGACATAAAACAAATGAATTTTGCTTGCGAAGGTTTGTCCATTCAAATTAATCAAAATAAAACAAATTTTGTTTAGAATAAAGATTTTTTTTTTTTTTTTTTTAATTTGGTAAAAGCCAATTATTTTGACCACTCAAATCAACGAAAAAACAAAATTTGCTTCGAATAGAGAATTTGGTTTTAGAAAATTTTGCAATTTTTGCAAATTATTTTGACGTTTTCGTCCAATTTTGATATATAACAAAAGAATTTTGCAAAGTTTGTCCACTGTTTGTCCCATGGCCCTCCGAATTGGGGGTTGGGCGACGGGTTAACTCCCCGTCACCGGAAAAACAAACTTGTTACGAAAACCCCACGAAATAAAACCGGACTGGAACCACGACAACGAACCACGCAACGAAAAAAGGACAAGAGATTCGAAATGAAAATAGGCACATGGAATGTACGAACCATGCTAAGACCTGGAAAACTGCAGGAGATTGCCGAAAAACTTATAAAGCAAAATATAGATGTAACAGCCCTGCAAGAAATCAGATGGAAAGGACAGGGCGAAGTACGAAAAAGAGAATACTCACTATACTATAGCGTGAGTGAAAAACAAGGATCATATGGAACTGGATTCATACTAAACAAGAAAGCGAGAAGTACGTTTATGCACTTCGAACCAATAAACGAACGAATGTGCAAGATCCGCTTAAAAGGAAAATTTACAAATATAACCATTCTAAACGCATACGCTCCAACGGAAGAAACAGATGAAATGATAATCGACCAATTCTATGACAGGATCCAACAAGAATGCGACAAAGTACCCAATCACGACATCTTGATATTGATGGGAGATTTTAATGCAAAGATAGGACAAGAACAGAGGTACAGGAGTGTTGCTGGACGACACAGCTTGTACGCAGAAACAAGCCCAAACGGAGAGAGATTATGCCACCCAGCAGAAATGCAGAATTTGATATTAAGTAGTACACTCTTTCCGCACAAGCGCATACATAAAGGAACATGGAAAATTCCGGGCACGAGAAAATGTAACCAAATCGATCATGTCGCAGTATCAAGAAGATGGACATCAAATATAAGAGATGTACGATCGTTCAGAGGAATTAACTGCGATTCCGACCACTTCTTGGTAATAGCAACTGTAAGACAGAGATTAAGCAACATACAAAAACGCGGAGGAGATAAACCAAAGAAGTGGAATGTGGAAAAACTGAAAAGTGAAAAGGGAAAAAGAGAATATCAAGAAACAATACTGGAACACCTACGTAAAAACCCAAGCGAAGACGATGTGGAGAATGAATGGAGACACATCAGAGATAGTATTCTAAAAGGAGCTGAAAAGATAGGAGAAAAGCAAAAAATACGAAACGAAGAATGGTTTGACGAGGAGTGCAGGAAGAAGATAGACATAAAAGATTTAGCAAGAAACAAGTGCCTCCAGCGTGAATCGAGAAGCCAAAGGAAAGACTATGAAAGAAAAAGAACAGAAGCATACCGAACGTGTCGAAGAAAAAAAAGAGAATACTATAACAAGGAAATAGAAGAAATAGACGAGAGCAATAACAGAAAAAAATACAAAAAGTTCTACCGAGAAATAAAACTACATTCTTCAGAGTACAAAGCGAAAGAAATGTTGTGCGACGACAAAAATGGAACGATCCTAACAGAGAAATTAGACGTCCTGAAACGATGGCAGGAATATTTCTGCGACCTGCTTAATAATAAAAATGAAACAAACTCAGAAGAAGAACTAACTCAGTACAAAACAGCTGAACCAAAAGTTGAAACACCGACACTGGAAGAAACAACTGAGATCATAATTGCCTTTAAGAATAACAAGGCGCCTGGTAGCGATAACATTACAGCAGAGCTACTAAAGGCAGGAGGCCCAGAACTGTGGGCCCGTATCCACCAATTAACCAAACGAATCTGGGAGGAAGAAACAATGCCAGAAGAGTGGAATTTAGGCCTTATACATCCTATTCACAAGAAACGAAGCAAAAGAGATTGTAAAAATTACAGAGGAATTACATTATTAAATGTAACATATAACATCATTTCATGCCTCATTCACAAAAGGTTGAACGTATATGCAGAAGATATACTAGATGACTATCAATGTGGATTTCGACCTAACCGATCAACAACAGATCAAATACACCAAATGCGACTGCTGCTAGAAAAGGGATACGAACACAATTTTGACATACACTGCCTTTTCATTGATTTTCAACAAGCCTTCGATTCAGTGAATAGAAATAAGTTTATACCTGAACTTAATACATATGGGCATACCAAAAAAGATTGTCAATCTAATTAAACTAACATTAGAAAGAACGTCAGCGGCAGTAGTAATACAAAACGATAAAACTGAAAAATTCGCCATTACGTCTGGAGTCAGACAAGGTGATTCGCTACCCGCTCTACTTTTCAACCTAACATTACATGCGGCTATAGAAAAACTAAAGATAACGGGAAACTTAACATCAAAAAGTAGACGAATCGGAGCCTATGCAGATGACATAGTAATCACGGGGCGCATGGCAAATGCAGTAAATGACACATTTAAGGACCTCGAAAAAGAGGCAAGGAAAGTAGGACTGACAGTCAAACAAGAAAAAACAAAATATATGATGATGTCCAGAACTGCACCACAAAATGAAGATAGATACATAGTAGGCGACCACAGCTTTGAAAAAGTTAAAAATTTCACGTATTTGGGATCTCAACTAAATCAAACCAACGACGAGAGTGAAGAAATAAAGATACGAATATTAAAAGGAAATAGAACCTACTATGCGAACAGAAAACTACTTACCAGCAAACTACTAAGTCACAAATCCAAAATAACTATATATAAGTGCCTAATACGACCGGTAGTTACTTATGGCTGTGAAACATGGACCCTCCTTAAGAAAAGTGAGGAAGAACTAAAGACATTTGAAAGAAAAATATTAAGAAAAGTAAGGGAACAGGACGGAACATACAGGATAAGAATGAATCACGAACTAGAGTCTCTAATTGGAAACAACAACATAGTAAAACATGTAAAGGCACAGAGACTGAGGTGGATAGGCCATGTGCAAAGAATGGAAAAAGATCGAAACACCAAGCTTATCATGGAATGGAAACCCACCAATAGCCGACCAAGAGGAAGACCACGTAAAAGATGGAAGGAAAGCGTGGAAGAAGACATAAAAGCACTAGGAGTAAGGAATTGGAAAAGAGCAGCAGAAGATCGTGGAGAATGGCATAAAATAGTAGAGGAGGCCAAAACCCATAAAGGGTTGTAGAGCCAAAGGAAGAAGAAAGTTTGTCCACTCAAATCAACAACAAAAAAACAGAATTTGCTTCGAATAGAGATTTTGGTTTTAGAAAATTTGGCAATTTTTGGAAATTGTTTTGACGTTTCCGTCCAATTTTGACACAAAACAAAAGAATTTTGCAAGGTTTGTCCATTCAAATCAACAGCAAAAAAACAATTTGCTTCGAATAGAGATTCTGGTTTTTGAAAATTGGGCTACTTTTGCAAATTATTTTGACGTTTTCGTTCAATTTGGACACAAATAAAAGAATTTTGAAAGATTTGTCCATTCAATTGAACAAAAAATAAATTTTGCTTCGAATCGAGATTTTGTTTTTGAAAATTTGGCAATATTTGATAATTATTTTTACGTTTTAGTTCAATTTTAACAAAAAAAAAAAAAAAATCAAAGTTTATCCACTCAAATCAGCAAAAAAAACAAAATTTGCTTCGACTAGAGATTTTGGTTTTTAAAAATTATGCTATTTTTGCTAATTATTTTGACGTTTTCGTTCAATTTGGACACAAAACAAAAAAATTTGCAAAGTTTGTCCATTCAAATGGTCAAAACATAACAAATTTTGCTTCGAATAGAGATTTTGGTTTTTGAAAATTTGGCAATATTTGACAATTATTTTGACATTTTAGTCCAATTTTGATATAAAACAAAAAAAAAATTAAAGTTTATCCACTCAAATCAGCAAAAAACAACAGAATTTGCTTCGAATAGAGATTTTGATTTTTGAAAATTTGGCAATATTTGCAAATTATTGCAAATAATACAACGTTATAAAAGTATTCTGCACGGGCTATAATGTAATGTTCAGAATATTGAGCACACAATCACATTAGTTAAAAAAAGTAATTCGCAGCGAAAGGGTTAAAGAGCTCTTTTGTCAATACGTTGCCTTTGTCCGTACGACGTTTTGTATCAATTACGCAAAAAAATTAACCAAAAATTGCAATTCTGTGGTCGGCGCTTAAAAAGGCTTAGGTATAGTTTCGACATTTATGGGAAATGGCGCAACTTGAACTATTTGATCAACTGACTAAACAACTTCAGAGACTCGATCACGACAATTGGAATAACGTAATAATAAGTCTCAAACTTACCTAGAGAGTTAGACAAGCTGTGTGCCAGCATAGTGTCTTATTGACGGAGTGCTGGCCAATAGTGTTCTCACATAGTGATCTCGCCGATTTTTAAAAATATCCCGCTTTTTAGAAAATATCAGCATTTCTAATTTTAAATGTATATAAATACATTTTTGTATATTTCTAGACAAGTATATAGATGTAGGTATACAATAATAGTAGTTTATGATAAAAGTGTGTGAAGAAGGGCTTTTGTGCATGAGTTGCGACGAGTTTAATGCACGAGCCAAAGGCGAGTGGTTTAAACGCACTGACTAGATTTAATCTAGATTATGTTATGGTTAGGTTATGGTTAGTTTAAGGTTAGTTATATTAGAGCTAGATAAATGTAGATTAATAGGCCGAGACTTCTTGATTCAAAATAAGAAAAGGTAATTTAATTCTAATATATGTCAGAAAATTTATTTTCACTAAGTCGATGATTTTTGTTTAGTGTCGCAAGTTGTTACCATGGTAACAAACAAACAGAAATCGTTTAATAATGAAACTTCATTTGATTTACATTGTAATTTTACGCAACGATTTGGATACTTTTACACAATTATTCTTCTTCTTCTTTCGAATAGGCCTACTTTGGACCACGCTAGTTCAACTGTTGGGCTTTGATCTTTGCCCAGTATTGTCGCATCTTCTGCCGGTGTAACTCCTTTCTCTCGTATGTCCAGAAGTTACCTTTCCTACGGGGTTTTTCCTGAGATCCGCGGACTTCCTTCATGGTGCGTCTCACAGACAGTCTATTTTGGAGATCTGTTATTCCCAGTTCTTTAATATGCTTCTCGGTTTCTGTCAACCAAGTGGTACCAACCTTCTTGTTTTGCCAGCAGGTTAACAGACAGTTGGTTAGTCGCTTTGGAGGCAATCTTGCAATGTGGCCATACCTTCTTTTCCTTGCGCAGTCAGAGAGCATCTCAACATGTTCGTAGAGCTCAGAGTTATGCCGCCTTCGGAATTTCCCATCTTCCTTTACCGGGCCTAGGATCTTTCTGAGGATGCTTCTCTCTCTGATTTCTAATTTCTCTACTAGACTTTTTGGCTTCAAGAAAAGACACTCCATGGCATACAGGGCTTCTGGTCGTCAGACTGATGTGTAGTGCTTAAGCTTCAGGTTGCGTGACAGGCATTTCTTATTGTAAGTGTTCTTAGTCAGTCGATAGGCTAGTTCTAACTTGTTGACTCTCTTGGATAATGATGCTCTTTCTGATAAGTTGGGTTCAATCCATTCGCCGAGATACTTGAATTTCTCAGTCCTCTTGATGTTTCCCTGCTCTAGTAACATCTCTATGTTTGCTTCTCTGATGTTGGTGAAGAATTATGTTTCCTCCAGCGACACTTGAAGACCCACTTTTTTCTGAGGCAGTTTACCTGCATTGTTGCCATCTGAAGAGAATCAGCAAACAGGGCCATGTCATCTGCAAAGGCCAGGCAATCTACAACCAGTCCATCGTTCTTACGTCCCAGGTGGATACCACTCTGAGCACCCAAATTGTTCACTTCCTTGCGCCATTCTCTCATAACCTTCTCAAGGACACAGTTGAATAGAAGTGGGGCAAGTCTATCTCCTTTTCTCACTCCAGTTTTTATTTCGAAGCTTTCTAAAATCTCGCCTCTAAATTTAACCTTGGAATGGGTGTTGGTCAATGTTTCTTGGATGAGTCTGCGGGTTTTGTTGTCTAGCCCTAGTTCCTGGAGTAATTTGATTCTCTATTAATGCGTTTCTCTATCATTGGAATCGTAGGCCTTCCTAAAATGAACAAAGGTGAAAACCACCTTGCGGTTTCTTATCTTGGAGTATGCAAGTACAGTTTTAAAATTGAGGATCTGTTCAACACACAGGATTGGGTCTTCCTGAAGCCCGCCTGGTATTCTCCCAGTTGATTGTCCAACTGATTTTCTGCCCTTGTTTGTAACGCCTTCGAGAGAATGTAGTATATTACCGGGACGAGAGAAATTCCACGGTAGTTGTTTAGATCAGTAAAATCTCCTTTTTTGTGAAGCGGATGGATCAGAGCAGATTTCCAATCGGGTGGTAATTTCTCTGTTTCTCAGATGTCTTTGATGATCTCGGTTAGCTTACGCACGGCATTGTTTCCAGTTTCCAGTTCTTTTCCACAGTTCAGCAACGGTAGAGTCCTCTCCAGCGGCCTTATTATTCTTAAGAAGTTGAATGAATTGGCCAACTTCTTCCAATG
Organism: Phosphuga atrata; assembly: GCA_944588485.1. Classification (NCBI taxonomy): domain Eukaryota; kingdom Metazoa; phylum Arthropoda; class Insecta; order Coleoptera; family Silphidae; genus Phosphuga; species Phosphuga atrata. The sequence goes on along the minus strand of OX155903.1, from coordinate 7,763,863 downwards.
AAGGGAGAAGCGAGTCCGGGTTTGGTGTGGTTTGTTTATAGTCGGAGTCTCCGCTGGGTGGGTCACAGTTGAGTAGATTTTTAAAGTACTGAGCCAAAAGATGGCAGTTGTCCTTAGTCGTTTGTCGTTATAAGCCAGTTGTGAGTCCCTGAAGTGGAGGCTTGGCGGAGCCTATTTTATGAGTGCCTGCTTGAAGGTTCCAAAGAAATCTCTGGAATTACTCCTAGAAAAGCTCTCTTTGATTTGGGTTACTTGGTTTTGTGTAAAGGTTCGTTTGGTTCCTCAACCAAACACACGATTACACACGATTATACTAATGGCATCCTTTACATATAATAATGTATTTGTACATACATCTATCTTTACATACAATAATGTATGTGTTCATTTTAGTGAGTGAGTAGATAAAATATATTTTTTTGAATTATTGGTCTGCTTTCATAACTAAATGATAATTCTCATTTTGTCCAATTTGTCCCGCTTTGTCTCAATGAAAATGTGGTCACTTTTAACAAATAGGCTGTATGTAATGTGCAGGTTGATCTTGTTTGGTCTATTTACCGTAAATTATATTTTATAAATACAAAATAACGATTATTATTATCGTTACAATTATATTTTTTATTACAAGCAATCATTTTTTTCAATTTAAAATCTGTGTAGTTGGATATTACACAGGATTGTAATTGGAATTGAAAATTTTCTTGTTGTATTCACGTTCTATGCGCATTAAAAACAATTTTCACATGTAAACTCGTTTTTGTGGCGTTTAAAAATGTGTTTGTTTGGCTAAATTGGTTTCTGACCAGTTTGATTCGATTTGCTTGGTATAATTATTAAGTGGAATAAAAAAAAAGCACGATGCAATCATGGCACATTAAAATTTATTTTTGTTTTATTTTATTTGCGTACGAAATAAATGTTTTTCTTTTAAAATATTTTCATGTATTGACGTAGAAAAATACTTTTTAAAACGTTATTTTTCTTAGGTAAATTTAGATTTAACTAACCAAAATAAGATAAATCAACAACAAATACTTTTGCCTATATTTTAAACAAATTATTTACACAAATATAAAATTCTATATTTTGTTTTTTTTTTAAATACCAGATTTTACCTATTCTATTAAAATAAAAACCATTAAAAAAACAACATTCTCTAATCATTTTCTTTCCAAAATAACTTCACATAATGGCCTAATTTAGAACAATTAATTATAAATAAGACTAAATATATACAAGATATACAGAAAAATAAAATAAACGTAAGCTAAGACTGCAAGAGGCAAAGCAAAATATTAAAGACTAGACATACAAACTAGACTAGACAAGATAGACAAATCTAGATAAACACAACTAGACAGAAAAAATAAGTTAGTTCAAGATTGGGTGGGCTAAGCGGATATGACTAATCTGATAAAACAAGACGAGTTAATAAAGTCGGAACACAGCCTTAATATATAAATATATTCAACCTTTCCGGAGCTCTATAATATTATTGAGTCTTTTTTAGGACTACCAAAACAAATCTCATGTGAAATTTGCCAGTTATTTACTAGCTTTCAACTGGAAAATTTCACACGAGATTGGTTTTGGTAGTCAAAAAAAGACTCTATAATATTATAGAGCTCCGGAAAGGTTGAATATATTTATATATTCAGGCTGTGTTCCGACTTTATTAAGTTTAAATGTTTATCTATGATGTAGTATGGTTTTACCAATAGTAAACGAGACTAAACTGACTAGTGCAGGCATGACGAAGCTGCGGCCCGCGGGTCGCTTAACCCTACATTGCGCATTTTTTTCTTTTAAAGCGAAAAAATTAAAATAGCTTGGAAATATATGAAGAAAATAGGAAAAAATATTTAAAAAAATCGTTAATTTTATCGTAATTTTAAAGTTTATTTAAACAAAACAAAAACATATGATTCATATATGCATCAGTGCGCATTAGTCACCCTTATATCTATTTATATTAAAACCTATATTATATGAAATTAGTTCGTGTGAAAGTACGTAAAACAGTTCTTATCTTTATTAAAACACAAAGCTGTGTCACATTTGCTGCATATTACGTATGTTTGAGCCGAACATCCTGGTAACTTGCATCGGATTCTTGTTTTATTCCATACTGGAAAATGATTTTGACGATCAAGTCTTACATCTTTGGGTGGCACAGGAGTTGCATTTGGTCTTTTTCGTTTATTCTCTATCTTCGTTCAACTTCAGTTGGTCGGCCTCGTTTAGGGGTGGTACATGTCCCAATATTGCACAACGTGATGGCCAATTCAATTCGAAAATCGGCCAAGGGTTTTATTGTCTCATCTTTGGTATATTTGCGATAAAGCAACCACGCGTTGATAATCGTGATATCAAGTAAATGATAAAACAATCTCATGTACCACTTTCGCGATCGCATCTTTATTTTGTATCTCCCAATTATACTGTCTAGCAGGTCTACTCCTCCCATGTGGCGATTGTATTGTGTAATAATAGCAGGTCAAGGTATCTCTATTTTTTCTTTTTTTTTCGATCGTACCTACTTACCATCGTTACAGGTTCTGTGCCAATAAATGATGACAGAAGAGTAACAGTTTTATTGCCCTTCCAATAAACATTGCTGATGGATGTTCCTTTGTAATCAGCCACAAATTCACCTGATTCTCCCCGTTTCATCTTATTGCAATCCTCTCCGATGGAACTTTGCAGCATGGAATTCGATTACGTCGCACGGTTCCAAGAGAATGAATACCAAGTTGTGCTAAGTAACTTATTACCGGAATTGAAGTGTAGTAGTTATCAAAATATAGTTTATGGAATTTGTTGCGTGGAATTTCGCGAGACAATCGCACAATAATATTGCTGCTCGCTCCTAAGTCTGGTTCATTTGGAAGTCGCTTATTTGGGTCGTTTTCTGTGCCAGTATAAATTTCAAATTTGTAACAAAATCCTGAAACCCCACTTAGAATAAAAAGTTTGTATAAAATATTGTTTCATGTGATGTCGTGCCTTTGTGGCACAAATTTGTTCATCAATTGATAACATTTCATCCATGGGAATTGTCAAAAATTTTTGTGAAATTGAATCGATGACTGGTCTCAATTTATGTAGCTTATCATCGGTAATAATCGTGTTATCATTGAAATGTAAATTGCTTCGGATTCTTTCAAATTGTTTTTGACTCATTGCGCTGCGTACAATATCTATTCCAATGTGTTTGTTCCAGTATTTACGAAAGTTAGATATGCATGAAACTGAAGACAAAGTACAAATGCCTAAATATCTCATAAGATCATACTTTGTCAAATGAAAAGGTTTCGCTGGATTTTTTCGAAACACTATATTTGATAGTTTCCTCCACAATTCCATCAATGAGATTGTCTTCAAAAAAATATTTACAAAACTGATAAGGCGAGCCCAAGGTCGTTACATCAGCCGGAATTGTGCTCTGCCCAGTAAATGTAGATGGAATATTCACCAGTTTTGTCTTTCTCCATAGCAAATTGTTCGATTCTTTAGGAAGAAATGACTCAATTACCTTTGGAAACGTTTGAGTTTTTGAAGAATCCAATACCGGCTCAGTTACCGTGTTGATTTTTGACTCGGATGCAGTCGAGTTATCTTCAATGGGGCCTGCTTCAACCGTCAGTATAATTTCGCGGATGTTTGGATCTTCAAAATACTTATCCAACAATTTTTCTGAATGTGGTTGAACTTCTACAAGATCTTCATCACTTTCCACTTCCAGTTCATCTTCGCTCTGCGTAGGTATATTTTCAATAAAATCGAATAGTTTGTCGGGATCCATATTTTCCAAGTCTACCTGGTCCGTTCCATTTTTGTAAAATAAAGGCATCTACAATAAATTGATATGCAAAACATCATATATTGGTATTTCTATACCAGAAACCATGTTGGATAGTAAATTACATATTATGTACCAGTACGCGCGATGATTCATATATGAATCGACTATTATATTTCATATAAAAATATTAAATATTATTAGGATGAAACCGGGTATATATTTTCTTTTTTCTGATACCTAAGATATATCAGAAACAATTTCAAGCTTACCTTGCATTTATTATTGCTTAATAAACTTACGTAAAAAACTTGAACAATTGTGACGTGCGTGCAATACTGAAAACGTTTACAAAACCCGTTGTTTTTTGAGGTTAGACAGTCTAGTGTGCTGGTGTAACCGAAACTATACACAGAATAGGGTTAGTTCATATAAAGGCCGCTGCATGTTTCCGTTTTCTAGAAAATATTAAGCATTTACTAAAGATTTACTTGGTTGATGCAAATATGCATCAGTGCGCACTGTAGGGTTAAATTTGAATAAACACGACCAATATGCCTTTCCTACGCTATGCCGCCCCTGTACTCGAAAGAATATAAGTAATTTAGCCCTAGTTGGCACAAAAAGGGTTGCTCATGCCTGGACTAGGGTATGCAGACCGACCAGACGAAATTTAATGGACAGGACTGTATAGATATATCTATACTCGGACCGGCTAGAGCAGTGTTTCTTAACGTTTTAAGGGAGCCGCACCCCTTTGAATCTTAAATAGGTCCCCTTTGAATCTGAAAATAGGTCTCCGCACCCCATTGAAAAATTTTTTAGTTTAGAAATACATTTTTTCCAAAATTTATTGTTTATTTAAAAAATTTGTACATTTTATATATCAATACAAAACAATATTATTCTTATTAAGGGCTTGGCTATTGTCGCTTGCTCATTATAATACTTGTGAAGCGAGGCTCTTTTTTTTGAAACACACACGCATAAGACATCACTTGCATTTAAGCGATTTCTCGCTATAGTTTTTATATGCAAAAGCAATGAAAATCCCATTTCACAACGATAGGTGGTGGCAAATGGTAAAAGTAATTGCAATGCTTCTTTCGCCAACTCTGGATAACGTTCAAACTGTGTACACCAGAATTGTTGTAATTCTAAAAATTGTTCGAATTCCATTTGAATATGTTAACTGTCTCGCATTTCAATAAAATCTTCTTTTTTTAAATCACTATCATCCATCGAATTTATGTTATATAGAAATGGATCCAGTATCCATCTCCGAGTTTTATTACCAGTAGAAAAATATTAATTTAATGATTCACGCAATCGTTTCAAATTCGTATTGCAATGTCGGGTATAAATAATTACATTGAATTGATTACAATTCAATGTAAATTTGAATTACCACGTAGTAACAGTCGCAACCATCCAATTTTCACCACTTATCGCTATATCGCTTCAAAATATCTAATAACGCGATCCCGACTTTGGCGTTATTGGGAGATTACTATACTTTTCAAATACTTATCAAAAATTTTATAAATGTTAGGGGTTGCTCCCGCACCCCCAAAAATACCTTCCCGCACCCCTAGGGGTGCGGGCACCATAGGTTAAGAACCACTGGGCTACAGAATGCAGCTGCACTGCGCCGAGGTATGAGGGACGTGCCGAGATACGCGCAGATTAATTTGAGTTAAGAAATATGCGTCAGTTTTTCAAATACGTATAACTAAACACCGCGCACTCGAAATAAAGGGCAAAGGGACCAAGGGTATGTGCAAAACTCGTCGAGACGAGATGCATTTTCTCGTCGGTACGAGTATAGACAAGGCTAAACACCCAAGTGATAGTCCTATAGAACTAGAAAGAACAGATTAGTTTTATAATGTTTATGCAGATATAAATAAAATTAATTATATACCTTATTCATTAATTATAAAAATACGCGTTTCTGGAAATATAAGTGAAAGTAACGCAAATTAACTATTTCTTTTGTCGTTGCTTTTTATTAACATTATTATTATAATAACATTAATATAATATAATAATATTATATATAATAACATTAATATTAAAATAAGAAACGGTGAAGTTATGAACTGTTAAAATCCCAAGAAGATATTTTAAAGAAGTATTTTATTGGACTGGATAGGACTAGACTAGATTATGCCCGCCATACACGCTACGGTCTACCGGAGAGGTTACATGTGCAGGTTTGCCTGCGCAGGTCAAGCGTACGCAAAACACTGCACAGGTCTATTCCCACACACGCTCCGGTCAACCTGCGCAGGCAAATCTGCACAGGTAGACATCTCCGGTGGACCGTTGTTTGTATGGCGGGCATTAGCTTCAAATAAATTGGAATAGGCAACCGGCTATTCCACATTGGTTTTTAGTATGGGGCACCCCGGTATCGCATATTTCGCATTCATTCAGAGTGGGCTGCGGACGGTTAGTGAAAATCGCCCTAGTTGAAAGTGCCTCCTTGGCCTGGAATCGAAACCGCGTCTCCCGCTTGTCAGGCGGGTATGATGAAACTATACTAAAGAGGAGAACAAATTGAACAAGGCTAGTCTGACTAAACCAGATGGAACTAGACTGGAATTGACTATACTAGATAGGACTAGGAAGGACTAGACTGAGCTAAACTGAACTATAACTGACTAGACTGGACGGGATTGAACTTGACTAACTTGATTAGACTGTTTACGACTAACAATAAACTAGACGACCATGTTTTATTGACCCAGACTAGTTTGATTGTACTCATTTAGGCAGTTTGAAACTGGACTAGACAAGTACTAGTCTGTTCTAGACTAGATTTATAAATCCATTTCTAGAAATGGATTTAACTCGACGGATATAAATTTGGTCTAGACTGGATTAGACTGGACTAGACTATACTGAATTAAAGTGGACTAGACTCCACTAAACCGGACTAGACTGAACTAAAATGATCTAGACTAGACTAGACTGAACTAGGCTGGACTACACTGGACTAGACTAAACTAGGCTGGACTAGGCTGAACTATACTGAGCTAGACTCGAGTAGATTGAAGGCGAGTATACTGACTGGACAAGGCTAGACTAGACTGGACTAGACTGGAGTAGACTAGACTAGACCGGACTAGACTGCACTAGACTGGACTAGACTGGACTCGACTCGACTGGACTAGACTGGAATAGACTGAGCTAAACTGGATTAGACTGGACTAGACAGAATTGGACTGAATTCGATTATGTGACTGGTCTAGACTCGAGTAGACTAAACTAGACTGGACAAGACTGGACTAGGCTGGATGATTCAACTAGACTAGACTCGACTGGGCTAGACTGGACTAGACTAGACTGGACTGGACTAGACTACACTAGACTAGAGTGAACTAGATTGCACTGGACTGGACTAGACTAGTTTGGACTAGACCTTCTTTTATTGAGGTTTAGGGAAGCTTTAACAGCCTGCGTGTGAGGCTCTCACTCACTAAACCCTTTTTCCACTTGGCTTTAGTAAGCGCGACGGCTTACTGCCGCCCTAGTTTTGTCATTTCATCAGAGATGTACCATTCGTGTTTTTAATCAATTATCTCTGCTTAGCATTTCTCTTTCTTCTCTCGCTTTTTGTGACATTATGTTCCTCAACATGTTGATGGCTATAGTCCCGTCCTCTTAGCTCGTGACTAGAACTTCCGTGTGTCTTTGTGTGTGTCTTTTGCGCGTCGTCTTTCTCAGTCTCAACTGAGGCAGTGGAACAGAGTGTGTTCAGGTCCATCCCTTTCTTCTGAGCAGTACCAGCACGCAGTATTTTACCTCTTTGTTATCATGGCTTGGGTTATGTAGTGGTCTACCTCGCCCCAGGGTTTCTCGCACCATGCTTTGGCATTTTTTATGAACGTTTTGGTCCAGCCGTCGTACTTTTCAATCAAATCCTCCCTTGCTTCCTTTCTGCTGGCCTTTCCACTCTCGTGCAGCTCGCAGCGTTCGAGCAGGAGTAGTTTTATGGGAGAGGTCCCGGCGATAGCCAGCACGGCCTCTGTAGAGACAGTCCTGTATGCTGCCGCTATTCTTATGGCCATTCTTCTGTTTACTTTTTCTAGTTTGGCAACATTGTGTTTATATTTTAGCGCGCTCGAACACACTGGGGCTCCATATAGGATGATAGGAGGAAACTACGGATTCTAACATTCTTCGTTTATTTGTTGTGGGGCTATTAACATTTGGCATTATCTTGGCGAACGTTGAGGGTGTTTGTGGCTTTCGTGCAGGTTTTCTTTATATGTCTAAGTAGACGCCCAGATATTTCAACGAGTTTCTACATTTTATTGTTACCCCATTTATTTTTATCTCCAGTCTGGTGAGTTTCCTGCGGCCTGCGAGAAGGACCATTTCATTTTCCAGTTTTTTCGGCTGCTAGTTTGATGCTCATTTCCTCGAGTTGTTCCGTAATTGAGATTAAGGCGTGTTCTGCTTTCTCTTTTAAATCATCGCTGCTCCTTGCGGACACGACTAGTACAAGATCGTCCGCGTATGCTACTGTAGTCACACCGCTTTCCATTTTTAGTCTTAGGATTCTATCGTAGAAAACGTACCACAGTGTTGGTCAAGTACCAATCCTTGTGGTACCCCGCATGATGTCCTTATTTTTGTTTCCACCTCCGTTACCACGTATCTCTCTGTTAAGTAGGATTTAATTATGTTTAGGAGGTATTCGCTGATATTTCTCGTTGTTAAAGCGCCAATTATGCCTTTCCAGAGTGCCGAGTTTTTGACGCCGATTACATGCGTAAATCGTTGCCGCATATGTTTTGTCTCAAAACAATGTCTAAACTAGGAGACAGGCTGGTTTTACCAGCAGGCTGAGTAGGCTGGAGCCTATTTTAGGGGCGGCAAATTTGGGGGCCCAAAACATTTTTTGTCGTACAGAAATTAAAGAGATTCATTTATATATACCTTACTGTAAATGTTATTAGGTCCACATAAACAATTCAACATATAATAAGTTTTACCGCATATTGTTAAATTAATTTTTTCTACAATATAGCGTAGTAGTGGTTGGTCCGAAGCAGGATCGACGGGGCCGAGCTGTTAGGAGCATAGTGGCAATGAGTGTGAGAGAGACAGATATAGAGCGGCGATACAAACGAAAAAGCCGCCGAAAAGAAAAGCCGCCTCTGTTGATTGAGCCATGCAATTTCTTATATGTATTAATTTTTCTTTGGTTGTGTGCTATAGAGGGAAAAATGAAAAGTTCAGTGAACCGAAAAACGGAAATTATTGTATGATTTTGGCACTGTTGTGGAAGCTGGGGTGTAAATGGGGTCACTCCATAGAGGTAGCACGTTTCATTAGAAGCGGTCATGTTAAGTGTCATAGACGGGAGATAGATTGTAGTGACTGGTCCTCACGGGGTGCCCAGCTCTTACTCAATGCTCCACGTGCCACACCCTGGAAACTGTGTTGACCCACAGACTAATTGAGTAGAGTAGCCAGATATGGCGAAACAATCCAGCAGCGTCGGTCCCAGAATGGGCGGCTGCAAACAGTGTCGGACCCAAAATGGGCGGCTGAATTAATCTCTGGGAACAAGACTCGCCAACACGTTCGGCAAGCGTGGAAGCGCGTTTAATGCCAAACTCCTTCCACAACCTACATTAAATGTCGAGACTATCCTAGTCCCAACATACAACATTCGCACAATGAGACTCGAAGAACACCTACTAAGTCTAAAAAGCGAACTCCAAAACATTAAATGGGACAAACTAGAAATTAGCAAGACCCGACAAAAAGGCGAAGTCAACACTATTCTGAAATCGGGAGATATACTCTTTCAGAGAAGAGATAAGGGATAAGCAAAGCTATATCAGACTGCGTTATTTACATTATACTCCAATTGAACAAGAGATACAGCATGCAGATAATACAGGCATATGCACCGACATCAACATCAACAGACAAAGATATCGAGCAATTCTATGAAGGTCTGACGATGGCTAAAAACCAAGAGAAAACGAAGTTCAAGGTTATAATCGGGGACTTCAATGCTAAGATAGGACGTAAAACTGCGACAGACGGCCCGCAAAATAATAGAGGGGAAATGATGCTGCATTTTATGAACAAAGAAGAAATGAACTGCATGAAATATTGCATTCCTTTGGACATACATCAATTATATCATTTATTTATAAGATGATTAAAAGCGGTCCTAGTACAGACCACATACACACTCGTGGTACCACATATTTGTTTGTACCTAACTACTTCTTCTTCTTTACGTGCCATGTCCTCCGAGGACGTCGGCTATCATCGTAATGATTTTTATTTTATCAGCAGCGGCACGAAACAAGCTAGTAGAACTGACACCATACCACTCTTTCAAATTTTTCAGCCAGGACGTGCATCTTCTTCCTGGACCTCTTCTACCTTGGATTTTGCTTTGCATGATATTCTGCAAGACACGGTACTTTTCCCCTCTCATACCGTGTCCAAAATATTCCACCTTACGTTTTTTGATGGTAAACATGACTTCGAGTTGCTTCTGGAGACGGGCAAGCACCTCGGTGTTTCGGACTCTGTCTACCCATGATATTCGCAGAAGGCGGCGGTAGCGCCCCATCTCGAACCCTTCCAGTCGGTCCCACATTGCCTTTGTTGAAGTCCATCCTTTCATTCCATAGTACAAAATTGGAAATACATAGCAACGTAGTAATCTAATACGCGTAAGTGTCGGGATGTAAGACCTTCTTCATGTTGCTAAATTCTGTTCTAGCCTGCACGATGCGGGACCATATTTCCAGCTTGTTATCCCACTCACTGCTCAACAAGCATCCCAGATATCTGAAGCTCGAGACTTCCTGAATCTCTTGGTTGCCCATACTCAGGTTTGCTAGAAGCTCTCCATTTTTGCTAATAACCATAGCTTTGGTCTTGCTAATATTTAACTTGAGCCCTCTTTCTTCGCTTTTAGCCGCAACCCTATCCAGTAGCGCCTGCAAATCATCAGCACTTCCTACCAGCAGAACTGTATCGTCCGCATAAAGCAAGTTATTTATTACTTCTCCGTTGAGAACAATTCCTTCCCGTGCTTCGTCTTATGCTTCGGCGAAGATTTGCTCAGAGTATATGTTAACCCTTTCACCGCCATTCCGGGAGATGTGAGCAGGGGCCCTGAATTTATACAACGCCGTCCCGGGCGATGTAGCACGGGATTTATTTTTTTACCAGCGCCATCTAGTTTTGCGCTAGATTGTAGATTGTAGATATGGTGGTGACGACTTGTACTGTGACCTTTATAGATCTATTGTACCCTACCCTCCTCCTCTAAGCGTTGGTGTACTTACCCATTTAGAGCGCCTCCTCTAATCCTGATTCCTTCAGGAATTTCAGGATCTGGGTGGGATTCAAGGCCTGCAGCTCCTCTGTGTTCAAGCAGTGAGCCCCAAGGTACATCTGTATCTTGCGTAGTAATGCTCCGCTGTCCTTGAGCAGATGTATTGGGGTTTCCTCTGCTGAGTCACAGAATCTGCATCCGCCATCCTCCTCTAGGCCTAGGGACTTGAGATGTTTCCTAAGTCTGCAGTGTCCCGTCAGGACTCCTGTCAGAATTCTAAGCTTGTTCCTGCTTAGTTTCAGACAAGCTTTTGTTATCTTCTGGTTAAAAGAGATGCGCTGGATTACTAAACGAGTAACGAGCCGTCACTGAACTTAAAGGGGGAGAGATATCGCGATTTTTTGTAATTTAAAAAAATACTTAAATATTACGCAAGGATTGAAAATCTCCCACAACCTATTTAAAAGGGAATCGGGTACTTTTAAAAAATAATTTCCCCGACCTGCCGTCTCCGGGTGCGGCTGGGTGATTTTTTCCAGGTTTTTCACTTTTTCGTACATAACTCGGACAGTTTTCGTAGCACGGACGTGGTTCCGGCGCCGGTGTGTCCGGAACGTCGCCACACGTCCGACTGTCACCTCACTTTTCGACATTTTTTGTTAAAATTTTTGCAAAATGAGAAAAACTTTCCAATTGCGCTTTGATCTTTTGCTGGATCTAGTCCAAATTTGTAGCTGTTGCTGTGGTCTCGGAATTTTGACCAATTTTGGAGCAAGCTTAACGTCATTTCCAAAATTGTAAATTAATTATGTGACTGCAATGATAAGATGTCTCGCAAGTTCTGGGTATCATAGCGAGGTCAGGACTTTTCCGTCGGGAAATTCTGCCTGTTCCTTGCTAAAACGCTTGCTTGGGTTTGAATGTTTCGGATTCCAACCTAACGATTTCCAAAACCTTCGTTGTGTTTGATATCGAAGTGATTGTGGGCTCAAACACATCTTTGGGCATTATAAAAGCTTTTTTGGTCCTTGAAATTTTAGAAGCTTCAGTTCCTTCCGAGGAATAAGTCTGGGTAGATGTTCTTTAAGGATGGAATTGAAGTGGAGCTTCAGAAATTCGCATGGATTTCGGGAAAGAAAGTTTTTTCGAAAAGGTTTTTGATCGAAATCTATGAGTTCCAAATGTGTGTTTTTGGGCGTTTCTGAGGTTTTTTGTGGGTTTATAGTCTCGAGTTGAGATTTTGGTTTTGGGACCAGTCTGCGAAGTAGTTTTGTCCAAATTTTGGACACTTGCAAAAGTTTTTGGGAAGAAAGGGATTCTGACAAAGAAATTTTGAGCGAAATCGTGTTCGGCTTGTCCAAAAGTTAATGTTTTTTAATAGCTTAAATCTTATAAGCTCAACTCGGGCTATGGGATTCCTCATGGTTTCAATTCAGGACGAGATGAAGAAATTTTGGACAAACCTAGTTAAATATGCTGTATATACCTGTGAATAATAACATACACTTAAACATAGGGTAATGTGATTCCTCAAGGTTCTAATTCAGGATGAGATAAAGAAATTTTACACAAATTTGCTTTATTTACCTGTGAATTGGATGATGCAGGAAATGCTGTAGAAAATTCCCAAATTTGACGTTTCGATTTTCTTTGGTTTTGGCCAAAATTGCATGGATTGTGGTGTGACGGCGTTTTTGATGTCCAGTGTTAAGAGTGCACATACCTCTCTGTTCTTGCTTGCATTCTGTTTAATTTCGTTGGCCTTTTCCAGAACTTTGCTGATCGCGTCCAGTGTAGATTTTCCGCTTCTTAAACCGTATTGACGCCAATCAATAGTATGGCTTCTTTTATCTCTAGTTCTTTTTAGAATCTCGGTTTTATGAGAGCCTCTAATAGTTTACAAAAGAGTTTATAAGGCAGATCGGTCTATAGAACTTCACGTCTTGTGCATTTTTTTTGAGGTTTCTGAATGATAACTAGTTTGGAGACCTTCCAAATGTCTGGAAATTTCCCTTCAAGGAGACATTTGTTCTTAACGTTGGTTACTGTCTCCACTTCTTTGTTAGGCACAAGTTTTACCAGTTCGGATAAAAGGGTTTTCTGGGTCTGGGGTCTTTTTGGTTTTAATTCGTGCAGCAGCAGCTTCTAATTTATGGGTGTTTACTGAGCCATTACCTGTTTCTGCCCACTTCGTGACAGGGTGACTTGGGAAAAGTTTTTTCACTTGATTTATCGCTTCTTCTTCTGTTAGGATGCTTTTGGTTCTAAGTTACTATTTTGTACGCCTTCCCCCATATGTCGTTACTAAGATCATTAGAGAGTGCTTGCTACGAACTGTCCTTTTCTTTTGCAATTTCTTCCTACAGCATTTCTTTGTGCTTGCAATATTCCTCTTTGGCCTTGTCCACTGGCATTGATATGCCGTGTTTTTTTTGCTCTTATAAGTTTTTTTTCTGACCTGTGTACAGGCTCTTCGAAGTTCAGCAATTTGTCGTGTCCACCAGTATACCGGCCGACGGTTACTCTTGTGATCGCTTTTTGGGAAGTGTTTATTGCGCAGCTCTGTTAATTCTTCCGTGAGTTTTTTTGGCGTTGATGTTTCTGGGTTTATTAGTGATGCGTTTCCTGTGTTTTTGATAAATGTGGCCCAGTTGCGTTCTGTGATGTGCCAGCCACGCCGAGTGGGTTGGAACGGTAGGGTATTTTTCTCTGCAGCAAGTTCAAAGTGGATCGAATGGTGGTCGCTGAGGTTCTCAGTCTCATTGTCTACCCTCCATTTTTTTATAAGCTTGCTTATGCCCTGTGTTGAGAACGTGACGTCTATGGTTGAGCTGCCCCTGGATCCTTGGAATGTGAACTTGCCGCCTAGATTGTTGCCGCATCTATTAACTCGTCCAGCAGTTTTCCTCTTTCATGGTGCGACTTTGCGTTTAGATCTCCTGCCAGGAGTACCTGTTTAGTTGACGATCTAAGAATTGTCTCAAGGACGTTCAGCAGTGTTAGGTAGTCATGTTTGTCGCCGTTGGGGGAGAAATACAGAGAGCACACGAGTACGGTTTACGCCTTTAAAACTGTCATGTTTTATTTCGTCTATCTTAGAGCCGGTCCCAATGAAGCTATCGTGGTCGATATCGCAATAGTACTTACTTGCTCTTTGTTTGTTCGGCTCCTGGCCTATGATTATGTCTATGCCCTCGTGAGTCATTACTTGTTGGAGCAAATCATGGGCCGCTGCGCTTCTTCGGCACATGTTTTGTTGAATGAATTTAATGGGTTTGATTTTATCTTTTGGACGAGCTGGAGCTGTTTGTTGTGTCTGTTCGTTCCAAGTCTCTATCCGTCATGTCCTGTCTCTCCCATCTGTTTAGACGCCACGCTTTTGACAGCGTATAACGGAAAAAATTGCATTTTCCGCTGTTAGCACTGTGTCCTTTTTTACAGATTGGGCATGCTTGTGCGTTCGGACAGTATTTAGCTATGTGCCCTTCTCTTCGGCAAGCGTAGCACAGTTTTGATCTGTCGGGTCCGTCGCAGTTTTCTGCCTTGTGTTCGTATGCCCAGCATTTGTAGCAGTGTTAGATTTTTATTCGTTTCTCTATTGAGCATCGCACAAGATCCACCTTTAGATAGGGCTCTTTTAACAATTTGTGGCTTGGGTGTGGTTTGCGTACGGTCTTAGATCGCTAAGCTTTAGCATTTTGTTTTCAAGGTTACCTATTTTGTCTTCTATGGCGGTCAGTAAGTCTTCTTTTTCTGCCGTCTCGTCCATGCCTCTTATGTGCAAAGTTTCCGTTACCACTTTAACTCCGGCCCTTCTCACTGTAAGGCCTACTTTGGGGTGTGTTTTGGCGAGTGCTTCCTATAGATCTTCTATTGCTTTTTCGTTAGGATCGACCGTTATTAGGACCTTTCCTTTTCTTGTGCTCCTGATCGAATGAATGGCCTCGATTGCTTAGTTCTTGGCGAGGATGTGTTTTACGGTTCCAGGTGTGTCCTTATAGTCTGCGCCCTTTTTTCTACAATCAGTGCCTCGGTGTCCCTCGGTGGTTTCGTTTTTTTTTTTGTATTTTCCGTTTTTTCCTTAATTTGCTGGCTCGTAGTGTATATGTCTACTTTAGAGCTTGTCTTTTGGAATATGCCTTCCACCATTTTGCGTAGATGCGCTACTGACATTGGCTTGATGTGGTGCACTATAATCTTTTCTTCGCCGTTCGTTTCACCTCTCAGTTTTACGAGTTTTTCCCAGTTGTCCGAGTCCGTACCGTCATATCTTATTTGGATGATCCTTGTAGGTTTTAGATTTTCTACGCCTTTATCGTATCTTATTTTCGTGCTTTCCTCAATTATTGCGAAGTCCTCCGTGGCGTTGTACAATTCTGGTCATTTTTGTTTGTACAGTTTTTATATGCTTCGTCTTCGTCCTCTTTGGCATTCAACGGAATGTCGGTTATAATTTGTGTTTGGGTATAAACTCCATTTTCCCATTCCTTCTTTTCAATGTCTAGGCACTCTGTAAAGTTTTGAATTTCCGGCAGTGTCTGCAGATCGTTGGTGCGTGTACTCGTCCACTTTCCCTCTGTGGTCTGGGTGGAGCAGCTGGTCGTTGCGGATGGATTAATGTTAGTTTGAACCTCAATGTCGTAGGTGGGTATTTCTAGGCTTTAAAGCATCCGTGTCCGCTTATCATCTGGGTTACGTGGTAACCGCAGGTTGACGCAGGTCCTGACGCAGGTCAGGAATCAAGCGCTTGGTTCATGTAGCCTTCTCGGTTTCCGTTTCCCACCTTTCCTGCCATCTGCATTGCAGGCGTCTGCGGGCTTCTGCCTTATCTGCCTTGCGTCCTTCGTGTGCGCGAGCTCGCTTATCGACGAGGAGGTCGATCGGGGGGCAGCTGGATATCACCCAGGCAGCTTCTGTGGACACGGTACGGTATGCGCTGATAATCCGGAGCATGGTCCGCCTTGCCACCTTCTCGAGAATGTTTTTGTTTGTCTGTATTTTAACGGCATCTTGCCAGAAAGGCGCCGCGTAGAGGAGCAGTATTGAATTCACGACAGAGCTGAGTATCCGGTGCTTGCTAGCTCTAGGACCTCCTACGTTGGGTTTTTTATTAGCCTTGAGGGCAGTGGCTGCGGAATCTGCTTTCTTGGCGACCCAGTTAACGTGTGCCGTCATGTTCATATTTCTGCTCAGTTGGACTCCGAGGTAGTTGGACTCAGTTGGACTTCACGGATTCCTGTGATGGGATTCTCGCTCCCATGATCCCTATGGTCATTTTGGTCAGTTTGCGCCACCCGACCAGGATTACCAGTTCTGTCTTGTGGGGCGCCAATTTCAGTTGTTTTGCAATTTCAGTGCCTCGTTTATGTTCGTTTCCAGTGCCTCTTTAGTCCCGGCCGTGGTAACCATTCCCAGGTCGTCTGCGAATCCAACCAGCGTGATCCCTTGTAGCATTGGGATGTCTAGAACCCCGTCGTAAAGGATGTTCCATAGAGTGGGGCCCAGTACTGATCCCTGGGGTACTACACACGTCACCTCGTACTCCTCGTTGTCATCGAGGATGAGTTTCCAGTCTGACAAGTAGTTCTGGATCACTTTCAGGGGGTGGCTTGGGAATTTTTCCCTTTTTTTGATTGCCTCCACTATGCCGACCCATGTTGCCGAGTTGAAGGCATTTTGGACGTCTAGCGTCACCAGCGCACAGAGTTTTCTAGTGTGGTAGGTTCCGGTGTTGGCCTCATGGGCCAGCCTTTTAACCTCGAGTAACGCATCCACCGTGCTTCTTTTCTTTCGAAAGCCGTACTGGTGGTCAGATAGCCCCTCTCCGGCTTCCAGCGCCACGTTTATCCGTGCCAGCAACAGGTGCTCGTAGAGTTTGCCCAGGGAGCTTATAAGACATAAAGAGCGGTAGCTTTAAGCGAGGGTAGAGTCTTTCTGCTTATTTTATATCAGGGCCAGTCGCGCCGTTTTCCACTGCCAGGGGACGATCCCCTCTGTCAGTAACTTGTTGATGAACTCTGGATAGGTTGCTGTTGCGGTCTTTATCAGTTCTGCGGAGAACCCGTCTGGTCCGGGAGCTTTTTCACCTTTAGTTTTTTAGCTGCGGTTAGTAGTTCTTCTTCCTCAAACCTAGGGATATCTGCTTCAGGAACTCGTGGGTATACCCATTTTATTTTTTCCCGTTGCGGGAATCTTTTCTTTCTCCCATTTGTGCTCTTCCCACCGCCTTTTAACAGAGTCTCTTTCGAAAACCTGGAAGTTTCCTTGGAGTCTCTCAGCAATTATTTTGATTTCTTTTTTAGTATTATTGGTTCCCTCGATGGCCTTTCCTAAATCGGTCGCATATTTTGAAATCATCCTCATGGCCTCCATTACGTTGAACGCTATAGCGTTTTCTCGTTTCTTCATTGGATCCATTTCATCACTGTCCGAGAGGTGCCCTCCAGAGGTGTCAGCCAGTTTCCTTTTTTTCTGTGCCACCGATAGGGTATTACATCGTTGGTGCTGACTTTGGGCATTCAGCCTGCTGTGAGCAGTTGCTTGTATGTTCCTCCGGTGCTATATTTTCCAGTAGCATTTCCCACCGTTAAAGTAGGCACCGCGGCCTGGTCACCCGCTCGCGGACTTCGTTCAGTCATTGGTTGACGGTCGGTGGAGGCCTGTACGCCCACCCCCTGTCCGACCGGCACTGGGTATCCGAATCCCTGCACCATAATTTTGTAGCCATTTTCATGTTCCATGTCCATTCGTTTTTTATTGACTGACCACCTTATACCCGCGCCACTGGGCATAGGTATTTTTTTTGTTAAAGAGGTTGTTTTCCTCTATGCAATCCTGTTGGTGCGCGGCGGCTATTTTATTTCACCCCAACCCTCCAACCCTGCTAGATTATCCGCCACCTAAAGACGCGCTCGGTCGGGGTTACAGGCGTCCCCACCCCCCAGATCGTTGGACCGAGGACTAGACTAGACTGAACTAGCCAGGACTAAACTGGGTTAGATTGAACTAGACTAGACTGGACTACACTGGAGTAGACTGGACTAGATTGAACTAGACTGGACTAGACTGGACTAGACTGGACTAGACTGGACTAGACTGGACTAGACTGGACTAGACTGGACTAGACTGGACTAGACTGGACTAGACTGGACTAGACTGGACTAGACTGGACTAGACTGGACTAGACTGGACTAGACTGGACTAGACTGGACTAGACTGGACTAGACTGGACTAGACTGGACTAGACTGGACTAGACTGGACTCGACTGGAGTAGACTGGAATAGACTGCATTACACTGGAATAGAATATAATAGAGTAAGCTAGTTATACGAATTCGTAAAGAAATTTCTAAATAATAAATAAATAGTGTAAACTAGACTGAATATTATATTCTAGACCAATTTTTATAAACCATGCTAAAATTTATATTTAAGAATTATATTTAAGTAAAAATATAATTATAATGTAGATGAGTACACAGCAATGAATTTAAAACCATTCAGTAAAAATATTTATTCACTTTCACTAAATTTAAAAATACTTTTGGTGTAGATAATTTAAATAAATCCTGCATGTCGATTAGTGCACAACGACCAAATAAATATCGATAAAAAATGTATCGAACATTTACAAGTAATTAAAAAAGTGAATAATAATATAGAAGTAGTGTAGCCAAGATAGACCAAAGAGATGGTTAAGGTCAACAGCTGTATTTCCGTATTTATCATTTATTCACGTATCGGTGTGTGTCGGTTTGAAAACTGTACGTAGTATACGAGATCAGGTGATGGTCATGACGAACGTAAGGTCAATCCGGCCTGCTCGTCACACCTAAGAGGGTGTACTAATACCCTTCGACACAAATAAAAGTTATCGAGCGCAAACTGACCGGTTCAGTTTTAAAAAAGACGCGAATCTGGTCTATTGTACAAACACGACCGCAACTCGCGTTCTATTCCGCGCACAATAAACACTCAGTTTGGCGTATATCGCGTGTAAATCCACTTAAAATTCTTGTGTTATATTATTTACAATGGAGAAAACAATGTGTTATCAAGAATACAGAGATTCCTTCGCTTTGGCGGAAACTTTGGCAAGAGCTTGTTTGATGACTTCCCCAGCGGCTAGAAAACGACTGGCAGCAAGAAGCATGGAAATACAATTCGGCACTTTGGACATTAATTCCGGAGATTACATTCCACCCAAAGAACTCTTGATGTACATGGTCAGGTAATAATAAATTTCCAATATCCGGATCAATTCTTATTATTATTTATTGTGAACTAGTTTCACTTTCACTGTTATGCCGGTAGGAAATTCTCATTAATTTAGATTTCGTTTGTTTGCGTTGGTTAATAATGTGGAAGACTTTTTTTTAGTTTGTTAGGTAAGGTTCTTTTCGAATTGCAAGAATTTCTTCGAATTGCAAGAATTATTGTTTTCGCGGCGGTTTAGGTTTAGCGATTTCAACAGAAGAAATACAAGTCTGAAATTAGAATGTACGTGTTGCTATCGGAAATCTGCACATAAATTTAATTTTCGATATTCGTTTTTTAGCAATTGGCAAATTATATAAATTTGCATAATGTAAATATATTTTGTAAATGCAAATGTTTAAACAGAGAAATATTATTTTCTATAATTAAATATTATATTTTGGAAAACTTGCAAAAATTTTCCGTAATTAAGTTAGATTCTTTATTAAAAAAAATTAGAACATAAAATAATAATAATTTAAATCTTGTTGGGTTAAAATTAAGGAAATAAGATAAATCAAGGTTTAAAATTAATTTAAATAATTTAAATTTCCTTAAAATTAATTAATATTTGTGTAACAAAATTCTTCGGGGTGCCGTTGAAGTCGTTGGCAACCAAATCCTAGATCTCATCAATTATTCGTTAATATATGGCGTTTTCCCTGATGATGAAAACGTAGATGAAGACACCTGGTAACCAGTGTTGTTCCCTCTAATTTTTGTGACCTGTGTGCGCACTTTTTTAAGTGTGTGCAGTTTTTTTCCAAAATAAAAATAAATTGTGCGGTAATTACAAAAGCGCATATAATAAAAAAATAAACTAATAAATAATAATTAATATTCAGCTAAATTTTGTAACTTCTTATACGTATTGACTCGATCTTACAGCATACCACTTGTACTACTACAAACTTTTCAACGGAACACAATGAAAAAACTACTCTAAAATTAAGTCAAACCATTAGCTCGTGAAGACAGAATTTAGCTTAATACTGGTTTCTCCTTTTCATTCAAATGAAAAATAAGATAATTGAATAATTGCGTTGTTTGTCTCTTTTTCAATTAACATATTTGACAAAACAAACAAACAAGAACAACAATTCACAATTACTTATTATTGAAATTTTTTGGAATTTTATTACATTTTTTACTAATGGCATTTATTTTATACTTCTCTCTCCTGTATTTTAGTTTTAACCACTCTGTATAGACTTTACTTAAATTTAAATTGTTTCATACACATACATGTCATTCATAAAAGGCTTTTACTCTTATCAGCATAGGGTTTTCTTGCAATCGATTTTTTTGTTTCGTTTTCAAAAAGTGCCACCGATATCTAGTAATTTGGACAGATCTTTAAATTGTTCATTATTGAAACTAAACGAAACCGTTTCTTCAAAATCTTTTATTTGTTTAATTTTTTCCCCGCACTGCATATTAAAAATCGTTATTTGCTCCGTAGATAACCGCGCTTAGCGCCACCGGTGGCCAAAAAGACAACTTCGTCTCCTAGTGAATAATTTGTTTTACCGCTTAACTGAAGATTCTGATCTCGCAATGACTTTGCTGAATTGTCAAATAAAGTCGGGTTAAAACTTGGAAAGTGAATTGTGAAAACCACAAATTCTACTCCGCTTACTCAGAATCCAAAAGCGCCTAGCTAGATGCTATTTGTATATTTACAACCAGCAAGGAAAAACATATTCAGACAAACTTTTAAATTTTCCATTCACTTGATTAAAATAATTTTCAAGAAATACATTTTCTCGTATTTTCCGCAGATTTCACAATATCATAACTTGGCTTGTAACATAGACTTCTAGTTGGCACCAATCGATTCTGCATATCGAAATTAGTCAGAAAACGTATATCATATTCATATGAGGCTTTTAATTAAAAATACCATCGAACCGGGAAGTCAAAATTGCGGAAACGACAAAATGTAAGAAAATCGATTTCGCTAAAATCGTTATTATAACAAAATGTAAAAACGTTTTTGGAAACATTTTTTTCTGCAGATTACAAATATGCAAATTATATTTCGCTAGCTCTCTCCGATCACGATGGCCTGCTAAAATTGAGTAAAATTTGAAGATATTTCGGCATTCGAGTAGAGATCTAGGAAATTAATGAATTTCCCGTGGATAATCTAAGTGTGTTAATAGGAAAATGATCGCCGCGACGATCCGCACGATGCCGCAAAGCGTTTTTAATTATCTATCACAGATTCTGAGATATCGACTTTCATTTCAAATTTCAGTTTGAAATTTCTCAATGAAAAATTGAATCTTTCCGAACAATTTACACATCGATTTGTTCGTCTTGTCGAGTAGTTTCTGTGTGCCGAAAATGATTTCGTTGCTGTTTGCCGTTTTTGAGAAAATCGCAAAAAACGATTTGTTTTGGAAAAATTTGTGGCGATTTTTTTTTGGTTGCCCGCAGGAAATCAAAGTGCTGAAAACGATTTTCGAGTTTATTTCGCTCTAAAGTTACAAATAAGCAAGATATAGCCTATATCTTGGGTATTTTGAGCATTTGAACCGAATAAACTGGAAAATCGTATTCAGCAAAAATATTCTGAAAGCCCTAAAATTTTCTGAAAAAATCGCCAAAAAAATCCATAGTTTTGATCTGGAAAAAAGTTGCATTTATTTTGAAACAACAAATCCCAGCGAAATTATTTTCATCACGCTAAAAGTAGACAACAAGAAGAAAAAATCGATGTGTAAATTGTTTGGAAAAATTCAATTCTTTAATACAAAATTCTGAATTCAAATTTTCCAGAACTTCGACTTCACAAGTCCGTATCTCGAGAACGGCTGCAGTTAATTAAATAATTAAAAACGGATCGGCATCATTTTCAGGAGGTCATTTCTCTGCGGCTGCACCCAGGATTCCTTAAAAATATGAATTAGTTTCCCAGTTCTCTCCTCGGGTGACCAAATTTTGCGAAAATTTGGTCTATTTTGCCAATTTTAAGTCATGTTTCGCGAACGGAAGCTGTTAGCAAAATGTAATTTATATAATAAAGAGGCCTACGCTAGCGTTTTTGGTAAACATAGCATGCATGATGAGTCCAACAATAATGGCCAAAGAGTTGCCCAATTTGACGCGTCTAATAACTACTTTGCTGTTAGTACTTTCTTCCCCAGGAAAGAAATCCATAAGGGCACCTGGAAAATACATGGATCTCTCCTCGGGTGACCAAATTTTGCGAAAATTTGCTCTATTTTGCCAATTTTAAGTCATGTATCGCGAACGGAAGCTGTTAGCAAAATGTAATTTATATATTAAAGAGACCTACGCTAGCGTTTTTGGGAAACATAGCATGCATGATGAGTCCAACAATAATAGCCAAAGAGTTGCCCAATTTGCCGCGTCTAATAAACACTCTGCTGTTAGTACTTTCTTCCCCAGGAAAGAAATCTATAAGGGCACCTGGAAAATACCAGCATCACGAAACACGAACCAAATAGACTACATACTAATCACCAAAAGATGGGCAACGGACATCGAACAGGTCAGATCCTATCGCGGGGCGAACGCGGACTACGACCATTACCTTGTTGGAGCAAGGTCAAAACAAAAACTATCGACAGTGGCTAGGGAAACAACTGCAAAGTTGCCAAAATGACACATAGATCGCCTAAAAAAACCAGAAGTTCTGAGGGCCTACCAGGAAAGTCTCAGAACTAAACTACAAGAAAACCAAGAAACACAGGACATAGAGCAAGACTGGATGAACATCGAAAAAATAATAACAGAGTGCTATGGAAAGAATGGGAGAAAAAAGGAGAATTCACAACGAAAATGGTATGACGAGGAATGTCGAGAAGCAACCTCCGTGAAGCGGAAGGCTAGACTAAAACGGTTGTGTGACAGAAGCACACGAGCTAACCAAGCAGCCTACAATAGGGAAAGAATAAACGCGTTTAGAATATGTAGAAAAAAGAAAAGATAGACACTAAACAGAAAGGTAGAGGAAATGATACTGAATCATTCTAGAAACGAAACAAGAAAATTCTACAAGGCAATAAAACAAAACACTCAGGGTTTAGACCAAAGATAACAGTATGCAAGGATAAAGACGGAAATATGCTCACAGAGAACAAGGAGATACTCCGAAGATGGAAAGGGTACTTCTCGGATATTTTTAAAAGGCAGAGTAGTTTAGAGCCTGAACAATTACAGCTAGATGTACATACGGTAGAGCCCAACATTGAGAACCCCAGCCTAAGAGAAATAGAAAGTGTTATTGGAAAGCTAAAAAATAAAAAGGCCCCTGAGTCAGACGGTATAACAGCCGACCTTCTGAAATATGGAGGAGAACACCTAACGGTAAGACTAAAACACCTGATTAATGAAATCTGGGAGCAAGAGAAAATACCAGAGAATTGGGCACTGGGTATCATACAGACAATACACAAGAAGGGAGACAAAACTATCTGTAACAACTACCGGCCGATAACGCTCCTTAACGTAACATACAAAGTTCTAACAGGCGTTCTTTATAACAGACTCGCTGTCTACTACGAAGAGATATTAGGACAATATCAGAGCGGATTTCGTGCCAATAGGTCAACGATAGACAACATATACACCATAAGGCAAATTCAGGAGAAAGCATACGATTTTGATATATCGCTGCACAACCTCTACATAGACTTTAAGCAGGCATTCGATACCGTCAAAAGAAACACGATCCTTGACGATCTACTGATGCTAGGAATACCCTGTAATTACGTAAAACTAATAAAAGCTACATTATCCGGTTCGAAAGGCTCAGTTCGAGTAGACAACCAACTTACATCCTCCTTTAAAATCGAAATCGGTGTAAGGCAGGGAGATGCCCTGAGCGCCATGATATTCATCCTAACATTAGAGGCATGCATGAGAAAGCTGAATATAACGGGATACGTTGGCAACCGATCAACACAGGTTGCTGCATATGCAGATGATGTCAGTTTGACATGTAGAAGCAAAGACGCGCTAAAGGAATCACTATTGATGCTGGACGATGAAACGCAAAAAAGGGGATTGAAAATAAATGAGGTAAAAACTAAATACATGCAAGTTGGAAGAGAACATCACGATAACAATGAACTTAACTTGGGCGAGTATCGCTTTGAGCAGGTTGAAAGTTGTGTCTACTTGGGAAAAGAAATCAACAGAACAAACGTAATAGCTAAAGAAACAAGCTCGCGAATACTTAGTGGAAACCGATGCTACTACGTATACCAAAAACTGATGAAGTCCAAGTTATTGAGTCACAAAATCAAACTTCAAATATACCGAACACTCATAAGACCAGTAGTAACGTACGGATGCGAGGCCTGGACCCTAACCACCTCAGAGGAGGACGCGCTACGCATCTTTGAAAGAAAGATCTTTAGAAATATCTACGGACCGATCCTAAATGAGCATGAAATTTGGAGGATACGAATGAACCATGAACTAAGCAGGTTAATAAACGAAGCAGACATAGTGAGATATGTAAAAGCTCAAAGAATAGCATGGCTGGGACACCTGTACAGAATGCATGACGACAGACCAGCCAAGAAAATGTACAACTGGCGGCCAATAGGAAGAAGGAAAAGAGGCAGGCCAAGGAAAAGATGGATGGAAGACGTGGAGGAAAGTCTTAGAAAGATGGGAGTAAGGGATTGGAGAGAGAAAGCCGGTGAAAGGACAGAATGGAAGAAGATTGTTGTAGAGGCAAAAACCCACCGCGGGTTATAAAGCCAACAGAAGAATTTATATATTTACAACCAGCAGAGAAAACACTTTGAGACACACTTAGAAATTATACAGCTTAAATATATATAATACAGCTTAAAATCCGTAAAATTCCGGATCAGTTTGGTGTATTTCAAGAACCCAATCAGCAAAGACTCGACGTTGTTGATGGTCGATAGGCGTGAGTTCTTGTGTTAACTGAACTTTAAAATACTTGACAAGCTAAGTCTTTACATCTAAGATGACCTAAGACACCAAAGTCTTCATGCAAAATACGGTGTAACGTCGTTTGTGAAATGCCCAATTCCAAATATCGACGAGAAATGGACAAACCTTGATTTTCATCAACACTATGGGCTATAACAGCAATATTCTCAGTTGTTCTTGAGCGACGTGCAGGAGTTCGGTTCTTCACATCACTAACCTGTCCCAACAGCTCCAACTTTACCACTAGTTTCATAACTGCTGGCCGAGAAGGTACTTCACGATGATCCAAAAATGCTTTAGTTTCAGGTTGTAGTTGCAGGTTGACTCATGACAACTGTTTAACCACTTGACATACGAATAAAATGCGCATTGACGTGTCATATACATGTGATATTATCACATATACATGACGTCTTAGAGACGTCATTGTATGTCAAGGGGTTAAATGGCGGGCTATTGAAAATTAAACTCCTTATTGGAAGACCCTATAGTTATTTTTAATAAATCACTAAAGTAGTTACCCAACAGTATTACTAACGTTGTATGCGTTTTTGTTAAATATCTAATAAATTAAATTTTCAAAAGCATAGGTATTACATATTTATAATAAAATTACAATTTAATCTTAGCAACAAATTTTATTCTTAAAATTCTTTTCCTTAAAATTAATTAAAACAAAATTCTCGGGGGTGCCGTTGAAGTCGTTGGCAACCGATTTCTAGATGTCATCAATTATTTGTTAACATATGGCGTTTTCCCTGATGATGAAGACATCTCTAGTGACGCCTGTGCAAAAAGTTCCTAACACGAATAAGTTTGACGCGTACTGCCCAATTAATATTGATCAATTTATTGATCATTTTTTGGGTTTGTAAATTGTAAATGGAATGACTTGGAGGTTCTCACTAAGTAGTCCCAGAATCCCCAGCTTTCCCTTTGAACTGCATAATTTTCTTTCTGCCTTGTCTCATCTGGGCGTTCCTTCTAAAAATCGTTTGGGTCTTCCTAAGTCTTGATGTCTTTGCATTCAACAGAGGTCACGCCATTTATGTTGTTGATAAAAGTCGGGCTTTTTAACGCGATAAAAGAATAAGAACGGTACGGTGATGGGGGCCCTTATTTAGTAGCTCCAAAGGTCCCATTTTTTTTCTCCATAATAATCGTCGTTTATGGAAGAGCGTGTTTTCATCTTTAATTGTTGCAGTTTTCCAAAAATCGAGAACCAAATCTGGTTATTTTGGGCTTTTACATGAAATTTTTTGAACAGAATTTGAAATTTGATGGCGTCCTCCAACTTCACACCTAAACAACTGTCCACACGTATATAGGATATATATATATATATATATATATATATATATATATATATATATAGGATATATCATATTTACGTTATATTACATATAACTTCATACCTAATATTGTACCTTATTATGAAATACTATTAGAAATTATTGTAAAAATTAGCAGTGATAACTATACCATCTGAAGCCCGAAGCAAATTCATTGGATGGGGCCCCAGTAAAAATCGTCACGTTGTAAAGGGTCTTCCAATAAGAGATTTCATATTGATATGTAAAAAAATCGAATATTTTTAAGCGAAATCATTGGATGATTACTTATTTGTAAAGAGGAGAGTATGCCATTAAAAATGGAAATCAATATTAGCCAAATGGCCGCCGCGGCTACGTTTGTAGGACCATATTCTATCTTTACATGATTTTCATGGTGATTCTCCATCACCAATTCACACATTTGCAACTGTATGTCCTCGATAATTTAACGACTTCTATCTTTGAGGTCTTGAATCGATTGTAGGCCATTGGCATAGACCTTATCTTTCACGTAGCACCAAAGAAAAAAGTGTATAGGAGTTTTATTTAGCGTATGGCTAGGTACATGCTTTGCTTAAATATATGGACATTTTGATATGTCAACATCAAGGTTTGTGATCCAATCTAGCGGCGAAGGAGACGCCTCCAGGAAATCGTACCAATCCCCTGAATATGAGTGTAGCGGGCACTCACTGTGGATGTGTTGAATGGGTTGCCTCGGCGCGCCGCAGTCGCATTTACGGGACATTCTCCTCCCCCATTTGAACAAGGAGTCCGCGCATCTGCCATGTCCTGTTAGTGCTGTCCACTTTCTCCTGCTTAGTTTTGTCTAAGGAATATTACAATTATAACTCTCAAACCAAGTTTGTAGTTGGTTGTTTGATTTAAGATTCCAATCGTGTGTCCACTGGGCTTTTGAGTCGTAGTTGCTATTTTGGAGCTGTTCGGCCAAGCGAATAGAGGGGTTTCTCGATTTTAGCCGGGTGCGTCTCAGTTGGGGGATATCCTCACGTATCGGTAGTTTTGGGTTTGCCACAATTGTGCTCTCATAGTAGGGCCTCATTTCTGCGTAAGTTTGTGAGTACGTTCCATTGCACTGGTAGCTGTTTATCTGATTGTACCAGAAATGAATCTCATTGTATTATTGAGTTGTCTGTCAATGAGTTTGGTATGGCAGCTATTGATCCATACCGGCGAGCAATATTTGGCAGCGGAATACACCAGAGCAAGCGATAAGGTGCACAGAGTAGTAACAGTTGCGTCCCAGGTTGAACCACACAGTTTCTGGATTATGTTATTTCCAGTCACTAATTTTACGGCCGCATTTTCCAGGTGTTGGACTGCATCTGCACAGGCTCATGTACTGGGTAGCCAAAGCAATGTCGTCAGCGTAGCAGTATTTTTTAGATATTATATCCGGGAGGTCGGATATATATATATATATATATATATATATATATATATATATATATATATATATATACATATATATATATATATATATATATAAATTAAATAGAAGATGCGCCAAGACTGATCCCTGTGGAAGCACGTTATTAATTAGCTTTGACCTACTCATATTTTCGCCAAGCGCAACTCGAAAGGAGTTTGTATGAGCTACTGAGGAGTGCTACTGAGAAAAAGTGTGTCAACCACTTGATTACATTTTCCTAGCATGAATTAGGAATTCTGGATGGATTCCATCGATTCCCGGGGCTTTACCCGACTTCATATATTTAATGGCCGCAGCGACCTGTGCTTTGTCACATGGTCTGCAGAAGCCTGACACGATCGGAGATTCATTACGTCTCATCGGAGATTCATTACGTAGTGTTTTTAACTCTTTTTAAATTTCGGTAGTGCGATATATGTGGCTTTTGGCTCTCGAGGTCTTAATAATATTGTTTGCCACCAGCTCTGGTGAAATATATGAGCTCCTTTTTCCCAGTTGGGCATTAGAACCACCGAGTTTTCTCAGAAGGCTCCATGGTTTCCTGCTTGATCGGGAGAAATCCATCCCCTCCATTGTTTCCGTCCACCGATGTCGTCTAGAAGCATCCAGACTATAGGAGGTCATACGCTATCTCTTGTTCGCCGCTGTCGATAAAGTCCTGGTACAGTTGATCTGAGTGTTCATTCCACCCCGGGATGTATTCTTTTGTGAAACCTCTCGGGATGTGCTTTCTGGCTGTAGTTATTACGGCGTTTTGGAAACGCATGAAAGAGGTATGAACCTGACGCACAATCAAGATCGACGGCATATCCTTTCCAGTCGGCTTTTTGAAAATTCCATCTGGGTCGGGGGGTGGACCTAATCAGTGGTATGGAGATATCAATCTCCAGGATGGTTGGTCTATGTTGACTGTGGAGGAAGGTAATTGCGTAGTCACGAAACATAGGTCTGGGTTGGAATCCCTATCCCACGCGGCCGAATAAAATGTGCCTAAGATATTTCATTTTGATATGTAAAAGAAAACGGGTATTTTTAAGCGAAATCATTAGATGTTTATTTAATTCTAAAGAGGAGGGTATGCCATTAATTATGGAAAACAATATTAGCCAAATGGCCGCCACAGCTAGGTTTGCAGGATCATATTCTTTTCATGATTTTCATGGTGATTTTCCATCACTAATTCGCACATTTGCGGCTTTTTTTGTCCTCGATAACTTTACGAATTCCATCTTTGAGGTCTTGAATTGATTGTGCGCCATTGGCATAGACCTCATCTTTCACGTAGCCCCAAAGCAAAAAGTCTATATGTGTTAAATCACAAGATCTCGGTGGCCAATTGTGATCGCCTCTTCGAGAAATCACATGGTTAGGAAACTTTTCACGCAAAAGAGCGACGCAATCGTTACTTGTGTGGCTCGTAGCTCCATCTTGTTGAAAATAAACGTCGTCCACATCAATATCTTGCAATTCCGGCCATACAAAATCATTAATCATCGTTCGAGAGCGCAATCCATTCACCGTAACAGTTGCTCGAGCCTCATTTTCGAAATAAGTAAGGTCCAATGACCCCACCAGACCAAAAACCGCACCAAACAGTCACATGTTGAGGATGGAGAGGCTTTTCGACAATAATTCTTGGGTTTTCCTAGCTCAAAATGCGATAATTCTGCTTGTTAACGTAGCCTTCGAGGTGAAAATGGGCCTCACTACTGAACCTGATTTTTCGATAAAATTCCTGATCAGTTTGATGTATTTCAAGAACCCAATCAGCAAAGCCACGACCTTGTTGATGGTCGGTAGGAGTGAATTCTTGTGCTAATTGAACTTTATGTGAAAGACGTTTTTAAAACTTTGTCGTGGCAAGAAAAGGGAATTAATATTGATGGAACTCGCCTATCATCTGCGGTTTTCGGACGACATTGTCATTATAAGCAATAAAGCAGAGGAGCTCAAAACAATGATAGAACAACTCCACCAAGCATCTAAAACCGTCGCCCTAAATATGAACCTGGCCAGAACTAAAATAATGAGCAACGACCAAGCCCAAGTTACTATCAATAAAAATATTCTCGAAAATACGTCAGAATATGCATATTTCGGAGACAAGATCACACTTGGGTAACAATTTCCAAAAAAGGAAAGAATATATAATGTTGTTTATGGAATGCTCAATTCCAAAAATCAAAAAGAAATGGATAAACCTGGGTTTTCCTGAACACTATGGGCTACAGCAGAAATATTCTCAGTTGATCTTGAGCGACGTGCACGAGTTCGGTTCTTCACATCATTAACCTGTCCCAACAGCTCAAACTTTTCCACCAGTTTCCCAATTGCTGGCCGAGAAGGTGACCACAAAATTTTCACCACATTTTATTAAATAAATAATAATTATCAATTTTCAAATTTGTTATGTTATTATAAATAAAAATATTGATTTTGAACCACTATTAGGATAATTGAAAATATAGAAAAACTCAAGCTCAATATATTTTGACTCATTAGTTACGCTCGAACCTCCTTAAGGCGTATATCGTTCCATTTTTATTAATGGCTTAGTTTTTACTTGTCTGTCAAGTAGTTACAGGTTGACGCAGGACAACTGTTTAAATGACGGGCTATTGAAAACGAAACTTCTTATTGGAAGACCCCATACTTAATTTTAATAAATCATTAGGTGTTACAAGTAGTTACTTAACACTATTACTAACATTTGCATTTTGGTGGAATATCTTCTTTTTCTTCTTCTTCTTCAGCCTAGTACGATCCACTACTGGATGTAGGCCTCTTCCAGTTTTTTTCATGTCTGTTTGTCCTGTGCAGTTCTAATACAGTTTTTTCCGCGGTTTGGACGATGTCGTCTCTCCACCATTTTTGAAGTCTTCCTGAAGATCTCTTATTTTCTCTGGGCGCCATTTTATTATTTTGTTGGTCCATCTGGCTGGATCTTGTCGGCTAACGTCAGTTGAGTCGGTTGAGCAGTGCGTTGTATAACATCTGTGACATTGGATCTTTTGCGTATTTCCTCGTTCCTTATTTTATCCCTTAGGCCAGGGGTCTCCAAACTTTCCAGCCTTAGGGCCATACTGATTACTCCAGTAAGTTCCGAGGGCCAAAACCATATTATCATTGTTGCCGGTGGTAAAAAGTGAAATAGTCTGATGAAAAAAAAATCCGAAAAAGTACGCAACGTTTAAAAAAGGCTGCAAATCGGACTAAAGTCCGCAAAACGACACCACTGCATATTATTAATTTTCCTGTCATTATCTGTAATTTCTATATTAGTCGTAGAGTACGAGCCATGAGGAGTAACGTGACACGACATCTGGTGGACACAAGCGGAAATAGGTAGTACCTTCTATCGCTAACAGATGGCGCTAATAGCACGTACAGAATAATCTTGTTGGTTCGAGAAAGTTCTGGTGTCTTCCACTCACTTCTAGATGGCAGTAATTGGAATATATAAGAAGGCTAGTGGCGCAACCACAAGTCAGTTCCTATGACACTGTTGTGAAATAAAATAGTGCGTACCTCCTTAAAACGTGTTTGTGCGTGTTTAAGTTTAAGACATCTTTGTAACAGTATTTTGATTTGAATTGTTGCTTTTGTGTGTGATTTAGTAGTATGGAAAAGAAGCGAAAAATTGATAGTGAATGCAGAAAATTCAAAGATCAGTGGAACATTCAGTATTTCGTAATTAAGTCCAGTAACAAGGCGCTATGTTTGATTTGCAATGAAAGCATAGCCGTTCTCAAGCAATATAACATTAAACGTCATTATGAAACAAAACATTTTCAAAATTACTCAAAATATACAGGAAGTTTGCGGACAGAAAAATTCGAAGCTATGAAGCGCGGATTGAAATCGCAGCAATCTTCATTTACAAAACTCAAAACTGAACAAGAGGCTGCAACTCGTGCCAGCTTTGGTGTGGCTCTTGAAATTGCAAAACATGGAAAACCATTCACCGATGGACAAATGATCAAAGAATGCATAATTGCAGTAGCCGAAGAAATGTGCCCTGAAAAGGTAAATTTATTAAAAACTGTCAGTATGTCAGCAAACACTGTGGCTCGAAGGGTAGAAAACATCGCTGAAAATATATCCTCTCAACTGTTCGACAAAAATGGACATGTTGAGTGGTTTTCTTTGGCCTTGGAATTGTCAACGGATGTGTCAGATACTGCTCAGGTGTTGATTTATATTCGAGGAGTACATAAAAGCTATGAAGTGCATGAAGAACTTCTTGATATGTATAGTATTCATGGCACAACTA
Source organism: Phosphuga atrata (assembly GCA_944588485.1). Classification (NCBI taxonomy): domain Eukaryota; kingdom Metazoa; phylum Arthropoda; class Insecta; order Coleoptera; family Silphidae; genus Phosphuga; species Phosphuga atrata. Next base: position 7,731,472 of record OX155903.1, on the reverse strand, counting down.
CTGGTACAGATATTTTTAAAGGAGTTGAAATGGCCATTAATCAAAAGAACCTTCGATGGAAAAACTTGAAATGTATTACAACTGATGGAGGCAAAAACATGGGAAAGATAAAGGAGTGGTCGCTCTTGTGTCAAAGGCTGTAGAAAATGACGGTGGTTCAAAACCATTAGTCTTACATTGTATCATTCATCAACAGTCTTTGTGCGGAAAATGTTTGGATATGTCTGAAGTTCTGAAACCAGTCTTATCAACTGTTAATTTTATCAGATCTTTTGGGCTGAATCACCGACAATTCCGACAATTTATTGAAGAGATTGGAGAAAATGACTTACCTTATCATACTGAAGTACGTTGGCTTAGTTGTGGGAAAGTCCTTCAGCGCTTTTTTGAACTTCGAGCAGTGATCGAAATTTTTTTGAATGAAAAGCATCGCCCTCTTACTGAATTACAAAACAACGCATGGCTGTGGAAGTTAGCATTCTATGTTGATTTGACAAAACATGTGAACTAACTGAATTTGAGATTGCAAGGAGAAAACCAGCATCTTCCTGATTTTTACACTAATATCAAATCATTCCGGAAGAAATTGAAACTGTTTCAATCACAACTACGAAGTAAATGTTTTTCACATTTTAAAACATGTGAAATATTCAGCCACACCACTGAGACTGAGTTTCCTATAGATTTTGCAATCGAAACTTTGAGTGCTTTGAAAATAAATTTTGATACTCGTTTCTCGGACTTTGATGCCATTGCGAATCAAATTAAGATTTTTCAGAATCCTTTTGATACTGACATTGAAACCCTAGCCCCGGAACTTCAAATGGAAATGATTGATCTAGAGTGCAGTGATATAATTAAGAACAAATATCAAAACTCATATTTGTTGGAATGTTATAATAGTCTTCCACTGACACAATTTGATAATTTGCATAAATTTGCTCGTGGGCTGTTTTCTGTTTTTGGTACTACTTATTTGTGTGAGAAGACCTTCTCCAAAATGAAGTACACAAAAAATGTTTACAGATCTAAATTAACTGATGAGCATCTTAAATCTCTTTTAATAATTGGTACAAGTAAAATTAGTCCACAACTACAAACTATTGTCAGTGGAAAATCTCATTTACATAAATCTCATTAGTATTTCATATGTCATTATGCTTGTTATAAGTTATGTTTTTATTTAAAATGTATAAAATGTTAGTTGGATTCATTTCAATAATTTGTTAGTTATTATATACTGAAGTTAAATTTTCTGCATATTATACATGTCTTTACTCATTACAATTCTGTGTTTCTTTATCCAACTTATCACAAAAACAATAACAATAAGCCTACAACAATGTTATGAGTAGTTAGCCCATGACCATATCAATGTAGATGTCATATTAATAATTATTCAACATAAAATTAGAATACTTCAGTAAACTAAATTTAATTTGCTATAAAAAATATGTTCTCTAAAAGGAGTTTTCAAGTATGCTAGCTCTCCGCGGGCCGGACAAAATCAGTCCGCGGGCCGGATGTGGCCCTCGGGCCGTAGTTTGGAGACCCCTGCCTTAGGCTAACACCTAACATTGTTCTTTCCATTGCTCTCTGTGTTGTTCTGAGTTGTTGTTACTGGCAAGATACATGTTGTACTATAATTTTTCCGGAAGCCCGCTTGTTCGACTGGCTGATAGGAGTCCAATTTTCCTGTTAACCGGTTTGTTATTACTTTAGTAAACAGCTTATATAGGTGTGATAATAGGCTGATTGGTCTATAATTTTCGATGTTCTGATTCTTGCCTTTTTTTGTACAGTAATATTACATTTTGCCACATACTTGGACTTTTCCGGTCTGTTACGTGTTTCAGTGCAGTTGTTATTTCCCATTTACTGATTTCAGGGATGTCTTCTGAACCTTAATTTGTGATATTTTGCCTCTGCTCTTGTGGGTTTGGGGTGGCAGTTTTGTATAGCGATTCGTAGAAGACTTGTATAGCTGTGATGATTTCTTCCTTGTTGTTCAATAGTGTTCGTTGTTGGTTTTGTATCACTGTTATATAGCTTTGCCTCTGGACATATTTGATCTTAACACCTGATCTTAGTTAAATATCTAATGAATTTAATTTTCAAAAGCATAGGTATTACATATTTATAATAAAATAACAATTTAATCTTAACAAAGAATAAATTTATCTCAATCTCAAACAATAAATTTATTAATAAAATTCTTTTCTCTTCGCAAAAGTATCAATAAGACATCATCAAACGTTTAAAGATCATCATCAGTAGTGCTACAACCCTACAGGGCCTCGACTTTCTCAAGCCTCGTCCGCCATCCTTTCCGATCTCTGGCACAGACCTTCCAGTCAGCTGCATTTTTTCTGGCATCCTCAGAAACGCCGTCTTTCCATCTCAGCCTTGGTCTCCCTCTGCCTCTACTGCCGGTTAGTATGGCGTCAAAAGTTCTTCGCGTTGGCACGTTATTGTCATAGCGTGCTACATGTCCTGCCCATCTTAACCTGCCAATCTAGATTGTTGTTATAATGTCTCTGTTTTCTGACCCTCTGTATATCACCTACCCTCGATGTAGTTATAAAGTTCAAAATTATATCTTCTTCTCCATACGTTATCCTCTTGGAAAGCACCATAAATCTTTCTTAGGATTTTTCGTTCAAAGTTGATAGTAACGTCTCATCTGCTTTTGTTAGGGTCCAGGTTAGAGATGAACATGGGATCCCATCTACCCATCCCATCCCATCCCATCCCAACATCCCATGGTATGGGATGAGTGGTATGAACGTTGCGTGGGATGGGATGAGATGGGACCACAAATTTCTATGGGACGGAGTGGGACAAGTTTTGATGATCTGGCAAATCTACTTCGTGCATAATTATTTCCTTATCGTGCCAATACGCACATTTTCCATAATATATCCAGCCCAGGAGATTTCTGTGATAACGATGTAGTTCCGTCTTACGATCCGTTTGCGACGAAAAAGGATTACTCACTGGCAGCGAAATAACGAATATCAACGAAGCAGCAGCGAATTATCGTTAGGAAAGTCTGAACTGAAAAGGAAGTCTGCTGTATGGGAAACATGGGATGAATGGGACGGGCAACGCGACCGGGATGGGATGGGATGAATGGGATGGGATGGGACGAAAATTGTAGGTTTTTGGGATGGGATAGTGGGACAAAAATGTGATGGGATGGGACAGTGATAGGGATTAGTCCCATGGGATGGGATCTGGAACGAGAAACTCGTCCCATGCTCATCTCTAGTCCAGGTTTCCATAATGTAATGCTAAATCTCAGAAAAATAAGACTTTTTTGCGGATCGCAAGTGAGAGGACCGTCGTGAAAAACTTGTGGGCCGTCTTGAATAAAGGAGGATGGCCAAGGTCAATGTGGAACGGTTAAGAAAACAGATCTTTATAAATATATTTTTAAATTTTGAAGATATATTTAATATGAAAAAAAAATGATTAAAAACCTTGATATAAAATGCACTTAAAAATAAAAGGAACGTGTTTCTTAGGATCAGACTTAATTTTAGCTCTTTGTTTTCTTTTAGTTTCTCTCTTTCTTCTTAGTAATTCTTTGTCTGTTAATTTTGTTGTTGATTCTTTTACTTTATTTTGTTTTTTACTAATACCTGGACTTGTTTGTACGACGGATTTGGTTTATTTCTGTCTTTACATTAGCAACAGTTGTACGGAGAATTTTCATTCTCTTTGGTGCAGGTTTAATAATTACATAATCAATTATGTGATTTTTTGTCTTTTGTGTGAACTATTTTCATTTTTCTTTGGTACACTGTGTGTAGGTTTATTAATCACATTTTCAAGAATTATACATTTATTTTTCTCATATTTTTTCCTAGCTTTTCTTTACCTTCGTGCATCCTGTTTATCTCTTAAATTTGTTTGGTAGACAGCATCTTTTGCAACACGAAGTTTTTCTTTAAAATCTTCATACAATGCAATCAATACAATACAATCATAATATTTTATATTTTAATTCAATACAATTCATACAATCATAAAAACCCATATAATATATAAACATGAGTTAGATTTTAAGTATTTGTTTCAGTTAACTTTTGACCCTTAATGACAAGTCTAAAAACATGTTTGCGACATAGGGACGGTCAAGAATTTCAGCATGTTCAAGTGAAGATTATTCGGAAACGGGGAGTAAAATCTTTACTTAAACTGATTAAATTAATAGTTTTAGATTGTAGTTATGGTGGTGACGACTTGTACTGCGACCTTCGTAGATCTATTGTACCCCACTCTCTTCCTCTAAAAGTTGGTTTACTTACCCATTTAGTACGCCTCCTCTAGTCCAGATTCCTTTAAGAATTTCAGGATCTGGGTGGGATTCAAGGACTGCAACTCCTCTGCGTTCAAGCAGTGGACCCCAAGATACATTTGTCTCTTGCGGAGCACTGCTCCGCAGTCTTTGAGCAGATGTATGGTGGTTTCATCTGCTGAACCACATAATCTGCATCTATTATCTTCCTCTAGGTCTAGGGTCTTCAGGTGTTTTCTGAGTCTGCAGTGTCCCGTCAGGACTCCTGTCAGAATTCTAAGCTTGTTCCTGTTTAGTTTCAAAGCTTTTATTATTCTGGATAACAGATCCCAGCATTACTTTGGATTATCTCAACCGTGGAAGTTCTTTCCAGGTTTTCATCCATTGTTCTCTTATTTCTTCATCTAAACTTTTGTGGATGGTGTTGACACTCATAACGCAAAAGGGTTCCGAACCTATAATGGGATTACTAGATCCCTTGTTTGCTAGGTGATCGGCTTCTTCGTTTCCGTCTATACCAGTGTGTCCTGGTAGCCTGGTAGCCAGTATAGCGTTACTTTATTTTCTCTGGCAAGCTTGTTTAGGTTTTACACACAGTCCCTTACTAATTTGGATCTGATGGTGTATGAGCTAATGGTCTTGATGGCTGCTTGGCTGTCTGACAGGATAGCAATTCGTTTTTTTTGCGATAATTCCTGTCGAGGTTATTAAATAGTAAATATATAAGTATATATAAGTAGTATATAGTAAATTGTGCACATCTTTCGATTGCATTTACCTCCAAACACTCCTGCACCATTACTGTCCATTGTCTTCCAACCATCAGTACACCACTTGATAGCATTTTGCTCTATGTGGTATGCTGAGGATTCGTCGCTTCAATTGTTTTTCTCGAAATGTATTTGCAAACCATTTCGTCTTTTGGTGCTTCCAGCCAGGGAATTTTAGCAGCGAGGCTGTTCCGGTCTCTGCTCCCGATTATTTTACCCTGCCTATTCCTTCCTTGCCGAACCTAACAATCGCCGATCTGGCGGTCCTCTCCACGACAAAAGGCAACGGAGTCAGATCCAGCAGCAGTTCCAATGCTGCTGTCGGGCCCGACCCCATCGCCCCCGTGATGCAGACACACGCCAGTCTTTGAGTCTTCTCAAGCTGCTTCCTCAGAGGCCAGCTTGGTTCTACTTCCCCGCGCAACTGCCCCGTAAGTGATCTCAGGTCTCACTATCATGGTGTACATCTATCGTAGGATTGTGGGGTTACAACCCCGCGTTTTTCCTGCCAGATTTATGCACCCAATTTTTTTAGAGCGCATTTGGCTTTTCCTACCGCTGCTTCAGCGTGTCTATTCCATAGGAGTTTGCTATCTACTGTTATACCCAGATACCTCATCTCCTGTTTATATTGTACTGCAGTATTGCAGTACTATATAACAGTACTGCAAGTACTATATAACAGTATGGGCTATAGGCAATTTAGTTTTTTCTTTCTAGTAAATGGTATCACCGTGGTTTTATTCGGGCTGAGTCTCAGTCCAACTGTTTGACACCATCTTCTAGTTACTTTGAGGCCTCTCTATACGATTTAACAGAGCGTTCCCTCAAACTTCCCTCTGGCTATGATGACTATGTCATTGGCGTAACTTTGACATTTGATGTCTAGGTCCAGGCTCCACATCAGTGGTGATAGCACACTTCCCTGTGGTCACGTTCGAGTTGTGAAGGTCTTAATGGTGTCTCTTCCCACTTGTGTCTCCGCCGTTCTGGTTCTTAGCATTGCTCCCATCCACTTTGAGATAGTGCTGTCGATATTCTTTCATTCGAGAGCCGCTTTGACAGCCTCGTGTGAGGTGTTGTCAAAGGCTGCTTCTATATCCAAGAAGGCACATATCGCTACTTCCTTTGTCTCTACTGCTTCTATTTCGTTTGTCAGATGATACAGGGCGGTTTCTGTGGATTTCTCTGCTCTGTATGCATGCTGACAGCTGTGTAGTGGTGCACCCACCAGCACTATTGTTCTAATGTAATTGTCAATTATCTTCTACATTGTCTATAACATAAAATATGTTAGACTAATGGGTCTAAATGACTTCGGTTTAGTGGTGTCTTTCTTCCCCACCTTCGGTATGAATACCTTTCATTCCTCTCATATAACCCCCTTCTCCTTCTTCTTCTAATAGTTTGCCAGCCAAGAATTGCAACTATAACTAATTTTTTAATATGGCTTAAGAAATATTTTTTTTATAGTCCAGTGACACGAGAAGTAACATTATGGGAGAAATACCCATATACTACAAGTGGCAAAACGAACCTGCCATGACGTGACCTGAAGTCATTTAGACCTTACATCTTACATTAATCTAACATCCTTTATGTTAAAGACAATGGAGAAGGTAATTGACAATTACCCTAGAACAGTGTTCTTCAACCTTTGTCATCCCGCGGAACCCTTTTTGAGATTTTTTTTATGGAACTTGTTATGAACAAAAATGTTGAACAAAAGATGTTGTTGCAATAATGTCCCTGCATTTGTTATAAAAATGTTGTATGAGTCTCATATAATAAATAAATTTGCATTTATTCAAACAAAATTATAAAATCCAAATAAAATATAAAACATTTTTACTATACATACACAGAAATGAAATTATAATCAAAAGAACAAAATATTAAAAAAACCAGCGACTTATTTGTGCTTCTTTATGACTGCATAATTTATCAATGTCTGGATGGATCGGTGTTAATTGGAGACGCATATCATTTTCAGCATCAAGTCGATTTCTATACCTAGTTTTTGTAGCGACGTATCTGCAAAAGGATTTCTCACAGAGATAGGTTGTTACGAAAGGCATCAATTCCTACAATCTAACCGCGCATTTGGTAATTTCCGGATATTCTTCCCTTAATTTTATCCAAAACGGGTAATGCCATCCGGTCCAAAAGAAGATTTTAATGTAGTGTCGGTACATATATATGGCAAGGTATCCACATCACTACACTCACTAAAAGGATTTTTGATCCAACTTAAATTATTGCAAATGGGGGGGAAATATTCGAAAAATTCTTTTGCAATCCCGTTAAATGTTACAAAATATGATTTTTTAAATTCTGGTCGAATGCGACATAATTGGTTGCTAGAAAATCATTTAAATTAGCAAAACATTCTGAATTATTTTTGGTGATGCATCCTTCTGAAAGCTTGATTTTCGATTTGATCGAGTTTACTTTGCTATTGACCTTAAAAACTATTTGGTAATTGAAGTAAAAGATCAACTTCGTTCATGTACGAAAATATATCTGCAAGGTAGGCTAAATTTTGAAGCCAATTAGTGTCATTAAATTTTCCAGAAAATTCACGTTCAGATGTAGATTGTAGATATGGTGGTGACGACTTGTACTGCGACCTTTATAGATCTATTGTACCCCACCCTCCTCCTCCAAGTGTTGGTGTACTTACCCATTTAGAGCGCCTCCTCTAATCCTGACTCCTTTAGGAATCTCAGGATCTGGGTGGGATTCAAGGACTGCAGCTCCTCTGTGTTCAAGCAGTGAGCCCCAAGGTACAGCTGTCTCTTGCGGAGTAATGCTCCGCAGTCCTTGAACAGATGTATGGGGGTTTCCTCTGCTGAGCCACAGAATCTGCATCCATCATCCTCCTCTAGGCCTAGGGCCTTGAGATGTTTCCTAAGTCTGCAGTGTCCCGTCAGGACTCCTGTCAGAATTCTGAGCTTGTTCCTGCTTAGTTCCTTCAGGCAAGCTTTAGTTCTCTTCTGGTTGAAAGATCCCAGCATCACTTTGGATTGCCTCAGCCCTGGAAGTTCTTCCCAGGTTTTCATCCATTTTCCTCTTATTTCTTCATCTAAACTTTTGCGGATGGTGTTCACGCTCATACCGCAAAAGGGTTCCGGACCTATAAAGGGGCTACTGGATACCTTGTTTGCTAGGTGATCGGCTTCTTCGTTTCCGTCTATACCAGTGTGTCTTGGTACCCAGTATAGCGTTACTCTATTATCTCTGCCCAGCTTGTTCAGCTTCCCCACACAGTCCCATACCAGTTTGGATCTAAAGGTGTATGAGCTAATGGCCTTGATGGCTGCTTCGCTATCTGACAGGATAGCAATTCGTTTTTTGCGGTAATTCCTGTCGAGGTTAAACTGTGCACATCTTTCGATTGCGTGTACCTCTGCTTGGAAGATACTTGGGGATGTTCCCATGGATTCGGAGCATCTGGTACGAGGTCCAAACACTCCTGCACCAGTTCCTTCCTTTGTCTTCGAACCATCTGTATACCACTTGATGGCATTTTGCTCTATGTGGTATGCTGAGGATTCGTCGCTCCAATCGGCTTTACTACTACACATTGCTGTGTAGTTTTTCTCGAAGTGGTATTTGCATACCATTTCGTCCTTTGGTATTTCCAGCCAGGGGATCTTGGCAGCGAGGCTGTTTCGGTCTCTGCTCCCGATTATTTTACCTCTGCCCATTCCTTCCTTGCTGAACCTTACGATCGCCGATCTGGCGGCGCTCTCCACCACAAGGTGCAGCGGAGTCAGATCCAGCAGCAGCTCCAATGCTGCTGTCGGACACGACCCCATCGCTTCCGTGATGCAGACACACGCCAGTCTTTGAATCTTCTCAAGCTGTTTCCTCATAGAGGCCAGCTTGATTCTACTTCCCCACGCAACCGCCCCATAAGTGATTGCAGGTCTCACTATCATGGTGCACATCCATCGCAGGATAGTGGGGTTACAACCCCACGTTTTTCCTGCTAGATTTCTGCACACGATTAGGGCGCGTTTGGCTTTACCTACCACTGCCTCAGCGTGTCTATTCCATAGGAGTTTGCTATCTAGTGTGATACCCAGATACCTTATCTCCTGTTGGTATTCTACTGCCTTCCCATCTATGAGTATGGGATGCAGTTTTCTCCTTCTAGTAAATGGTATCACCGTGGTTTTGCTCGGGTGGAGTCTCAATCCCACTTTTGACACCATCTACTAGTTACTTTGAGGCCTCTCTGAACAATTTCACAGAGCGTTCCCTCAAATTTTCCTCTGGCCATTATGACTATGTCATCGGCGTAACCTTGACCTTTGATGTCTAGGTTGTTTAGCCTAACCAGTAGTTCATCAACTACCAGGCTCCACATTAGCTGTGATAGTACACCTCCCTGTGGGCACCCTCGAGTTGTGGAGATCTTAATGGTATCTCTTCCCACTTGTGTCTCCGCCACTCTAGTTCTCAGCATTTCTCCCATCCATAGGACATAGGCCACACAGTTTGTCTGGGGTTTCGAATGGGGGTACATTCCTCACTCGCTCCTTCCAGCTCAAACTCTATGATCCTATGATCTGACATTGAGGGTTCACTTGAAACCCTCCACTTTTTAATTAGTTTACTTACGTTAGCGCTACCTACCGTAATATCCAGTACCTCATTTATGGCCTTAGTGACAAAAGTTGGTGTGTTCCCGACGTTGTACACAATTAAGTTCTCTTTAATGAGGTATTCTAAAAGGTACTCACCTCTCTTATTAGTGTCCGTGCTGCCCCACATCTCGTTGTGGGCGTTCGCGTCACATCCCAAGATGAATGGCAGCCTTCTCCTAATACAGTGCTCGACCAGCCTTTGTACCTCCATGGGTGGTATGTTATTACCATCGCCAGGGAAGTATGCTGATGCGATCACTACTTCGCGGTGGAGGCCCTCGGTCTTGATGAGGACCTGTATAGGAACTAAGTCCCGCGTTAAGAATTCTGAAAGACATAAGTAATTAATGTCCTTCCTTACCATAATGCAAATTCTAGGGGAAGCCTCACGGCTGTCCCATACCAACTTACATTCCCTGTTGCTGAGGCCTCTGATGTTACCTCCGTAGGTCCAGGCTTCTTGCAGTAGCGCTAGCCCTAGGTGTTGTTTGGTGAACATCCTAGCCATCACAGCCGAGGCTGCTCTGGCATGGTGGATGTTCACCTGGGCTACTTTGGTGCGCCTGCTGGTCATTCTTGGTTTATGACAGGAGGCGGCAAGTCCTTCTCTGTCTCCACCAGAACAACATCTACCTCTTCCTCTGTAGACATAGCTTGACTGCTCCAATTTCGCCACCAGAGCCCCCCCTACCCAATGTCTTAGGATGGGTGCTCTTGTCATCAGCCATTTTGCCGTCTGTTCGTTCGCACAGTCGACAATGACTAGTCCTGGTTTAAAGTGTATGCCTTCAAACTGTATCTCATGAGACCAGTCTACGACTGTCTCTTTCATAATTGCTTGCTCAAGAGCAGGCATGTCCTTCTTACTCAGGGGATTCCTTGGGTAGTCTCTGGACATAACACCAACCCTCACCACCTTGACGGCGGTGGCGTAGCTGGTGCTCGGCCCAGAAGTCTTGGGAGGGCAGCTGGGGTAGCTGACCACTCCCGTTGCCCCACTTTGGATGTTCCCCTTCTGTCTTTTAGCTGCTTTGTCTTGGGGCGTGACAGAATCAGCCCCTCTTTTGGCAGCTCCTTGTGTTTGTGGTGTAGTTCCCACCTTTTTCTGTACTGCTCTCTTCTTAGCTTCCTCGGGTTGTAGCCCGTTTGCTAAGAAGCGCAGATACCATCTCACCCCGGCACCGCTGAGGCCCTTTCTCAGTGGGTCATCGAGTCCGCCTGGACTACCTAGGGGTGGCAAGGGATGTGCCCATCTCGTCTTCTTCTTACCTGCCTTGGGCTTTGTCTCCTCTTGCTTAGTCGCGGGCTTGGTGGGAGTAACGGTGTTACCGGTCACCTTGCCCTGACTTTTAGAAGCCATTTTGGGAGCGGGTCTCCCTTGGCTTGCTGGCTTGGTGGTAGTAACGATGTTACTGACCATCTTGCCTTTGCTTTTTGGCGACAGTCTGGGAGTTGGTCTCTCTCGACTGGTGCGCTCACTCGGATCGTGGGGCTCATGCTCCATCTGATCCGCCAATTGTGTGGCGGTTATGTCCCGCACACACGGATTGAATTTTTGTTTTTGTTTTTGTTCCATTCGAATCCCACGAGTCGCAAGGGAACTAAAGGTCCACCACATCAGAGCCCCGCTTGATAGTGGTAAGGCTGGATACCCTCTGAGGTCGCCAGGTATCAGAGGGGCTCCGTAAGCGATGGCCGGTTGCCCTTGGCCATCAACCAGTCCCTTCGGCACGGGTCGCATGACACCTTGGGATTAAGGGTTTGGAAGTTCTTGGTTGTTCGCCCTCCGCCGAACGCCCCAACCGGGGTTATTCCAGTCGTGACGTCCAACGGTACGCGAAACTAAGCCCTCACACCGCGACAAGGTGACTTCCACGTGAGCGCACGTGCAGATAAAATGATTCTAATTTCATAATGCAATTCCCAGAGTCTGGTAAATTTTTTTTCTTGGATAACCATCTTACTTCAGTATAAAGAAGGAGATTTTTATTTAAGCTTCCCAGATCATTTACTTAAATAACCAAATAATAATAATTAGAAATTAGCGTCCATCATATTTAAAGCATCATGCAAGATATCTGCCTTTGAATATGTGCAACGTATTTGCCGTATGTAGCCAGAGTCAGGTTCCGTAAATTATCAATTAAAATAGCATCTAGCCGCTGTAGACTCGGTTTGAAACTCGGTTTGAGTAATATTTGCTCTGTCCTCTCTGGCCAGAATATTTTGCATTTGAACGGCCAAATATTGGCTTTTAAGGCTGACCAGGCATGTTCGATTACATTATACATTGGACTGTATGGAACAAGCCTCAGTATTTGATTTGATTTGAAGGAGCTTTATCAATTACCATTACTTTAGACTGATACATATTTTCAGCATTACAAAGGCAAGGTCGCACAAACTCATTTGTTTCTGGTCTCTTGATTGCTTCACTTCTAATCTTATGATAAATCAACCACATATTCCCTATACATCCGATGACATGAATTTTTGCTCCTCTACAGTTAGCACAAATATATGAGCAACGAATTCCTTTCTTTGATCGACCCGTTTTATTGATACAAATAAATTAAAATTGATTTCATATATGTAAATTATAGAAATATCTTCGGCTTAATATTGTAAAAGTTTCTGAGCATATTCACGTCTTTTTATTTTATTTTCTTCCATATTTGCTCTTTCCGGCTTATTTTGAATTTCGTTCTTTTGTCTCTTTTGTCTTTTAATTTAAACACCATTCCATATTACCATTTTGAAATTGTTTATCCTCATTTCGAAATTGTTTGTTCCCAATTTGTGCTTATTCGGTCCCAATTTGAAATTGTTTGTTCCCAATTTGAAATTGTTTCTTCCCAATTTGTGCTTATTCGGTCCCAATTTGAAATTGTTTGTTCCCAATTTGAAATTGTTTCTTCCCAATTTGTGCTTATTCGGTCCCAATTTGAAATTGTTTGTTCCCAATTTGAAATTGTTTGTTCCCAATTTGAAGTTGTTTGTTCCCAATTTGTGCTTATTCGGTCCCAATTTGAAATTGTTTGTTCCCAATTTGAAATTGTTTGTTCCCAATTTGAAGTTGTTTGTTCCCAGTTTGTGCTTATTCGGTCCCAATTTGAAATTGTTTGTTCCCAATTTGAAATTGTTTCTTCCCAATTTGTGCTTATTCGGTCCCAATTTGAAATTGTTTGTTCCCAATTTGAAATTGTTTCTTCCCAATTTGTGCTTATTCGGTCCCAATTTGAAATTGTTTGTTCCCAATTTGAAATTGTTTGTTTCCAATTTGAAGTTGTTTGTTCCCAATTTGAAGTTGAAAATATATAGTTTCTTTATACGTGCTATTACGCCCTTTATAATACCAATAATAGCTTTGGCTCCTTCAGTGCATATATGATGACATAAATTTCAAGAAATGGAATGTTTTTCAACATATGCATTAAGTAAATTAAATATTTCTTCACCTGTTGTTTGAGTTGGCAGAGTTTTGCAGAAAAGAATATCTTCCTGAAAATTGGATTCGTGGTATGTATCTCACGAAAAGTAACAAAATTGCTAATGCAGCCAAATCTGTAGATTCGTCCATTTGCAGAGTGAATCAATCTTTAGCATTTTTCAAACGACTTACTAATTCCACTTCGCAGTAATCGGACATATTTAACATTTTAATTCGTCGTGAAATCGTGGTATCAGACAATGGGACGAGGTCAATTTTGCTTGAAATATTTTCACCGATCATGCATTTGATTAAATATTTTGGACAAGGTTTAATTAATTTTTCTGCAATCGTATGAGCTTCGCGTTCTTTAGCTACGAGCAAACTAACTAAATAACATTTTTATTATTACCACGAGCATACCTTTCAAATGCATTATTTTTCTGCTGTAATTCAAGACATGTTCTTTTGAATATTCGCTTTTACCTTTTAAAGTTGGAAGTTTATTTTCCAAATGACGCTTGAACTTTGCAGGATTTAAACTGCTGTTGTTGCTCAAATACCACACAAAACCCATTTGGCTCATTTTTTTATCACCAATCCATGTAAATCCAAAATTCAAATAATCTTCTTCATACTTTCGTATTTTTCGGCTAGTAGATCCTGATGGAATTTTCAAGAGAGCAAAAAGCTTGTTCTTTGGATTTTGATTCCAATTTCACAGTTTTCAGCCAATTCTGCATTGTAATTCTAAACGATTTTAGGTTAAGTTAAAAAAAATACTCAATTTATTATAAAACAATTAACTTGCTACCGTTTGCATTTGTAAGAATTTAATAATATATCTACTACACAAGATATTTGGAATGATTTATAAGGGCAATGTGCGTCATCCTCGTCCAATATATGCGACTGAGCAAATTAATAGTTCCAATATGAAACTCCAATCGACACACGTGTTCGAGAGAGCGGCGCAACGCATCGTCTCTAGTTCTAAACGCCGCGCCGGCGCCGGTTAAAGTTAAGAATTTTTAGCATTGATTCGCGGAACCCCTAAATGTTTTAGTGGAACCCTAGGGTTCCATGGAAAACCGATGGAAGAACACTGCCTTAGAACAATAGTGCTGGTAGGTGCACCACTACACAACTGTCAGCATGCATACAGAGCAGGGAAATCCACAGAAACCGCCCTGTATCAGCTGACAAATGAAATAGAAGCAGCACTAGAGTTAAAGCAAGTAGCATTATGTGTCTTTTTGGATATAGAAGGAGCCTTTGACTTAACCTTGAGCCTTGAACTTATCACCAAGCTGAGACAACTAAAAAACATCCTTCATAATCCTTCCAACGATCTTCTATATAGATTCGCTAAAAGTTTTTGACAGACACAAACAACTACGGACAAAATACAAAGACAACAACAATCTCTGGACCATTGTATACATGCTATGCATCAAACGCGACGTAGAACCCACTAACCGCAGACACTCAACTAATTGTAAGACGCTTTACGAAACAATTTACGGGGACTAAATTCATTCCCATCTCATCTCAATCCATTCGCTTTTTTGTGTTTTTCCCCTTTTTTTCTATATATCGTCTTAAAAATATAATTCCAAATTTATACAAATGAACCACACATGACATGTCCACATGTGACAAATGTCCACCTAGATTAATTTTAAGAAAAACGAAATTTAAAGTTTAAAAAAAAAAGTTTAAAAGCAAACGGTTTCTAAATAGTATTATTTACTGGTATGTAAAATTGTGTGTCTTAGACATAGTAATACTTAACTAAAAAAAGTACTTTTTGAATTGAACTTTTCTATTTGAAAAATTCCTGCAACACTTAACGAATAATAAATAATTTAAATTCTTATTTTGTAATTATCACTTGATTTCACTTCGTTCAGAATGAATAAACATATTTTTTTTTAATTGGAGTTGGAACAATTCATTGAGAAATTATGTTTTATCGTCAACTAGGCTACTAAGTTTTTTCGAATCAATCTATTCCAATAGAGAAAATGTGTTCAATGATTTTTAGAAATTGTGGAGAAGAATTAAAATCAAATCCATCTTTGATCACATGGTAATTCGTTCGGTTCAATTCTGTTTAATCCGAGCCATAATTTTGGATAATTTCATGAACCATTTAATGTCCCATCATCAATAATGAAAGCCTTACGTTATTCATAATTGAATATAATTTTTACTATTTTGTAGTGCTGGTTGAAATAATAAAAATACACTCTTTACATGTTTTATATACACCTCATGAAGCTCAATGTTCCATGAAAAGTTTCATAATATAGATATAGAGATAAATAATTCTTGCTTGTAAAATATGATTCGACTATCATATATTGAGCGAGTATTGAGCGACTACTTAGCAATTTTGTATCTATTGCTCAATAGTCGCTCAATAGCCGGTAAAAGAGTAACGGCCCGCGTACACCAAAACCGATTTTGTCGGCCGATGGCGGACAGAACTTCCCGGACGAGTATCTCGGGCGTGTATGTGCTTACACTCCAACAGTGTTACCAATGCAACTTCAGCCCATAAACGTTTGGAAACATCTCGATTATTGTCATTTTTGGAATGTTTATCCGACAGTGTTGGTCTATAATAAACACAACTAATTAATTTTTCAATATCCATAGTCGTTTAGGTAGATAACAACAAAATTTAACTATAAATACACTCAATTTGCACTGTAGACGCTGGCAGACTGGCGAGAAATCCCAACAAGTGAACAAGTTCGGAGTCGACGGTTGATCGGCCGTTTTCGCGCGTCATCGGACGATGACGGTCGTGTTTGTGTACGCGCTAGAGATGAGCATGGGATCCCATCCTATCCCATCCCATCGTCCCATGGTATGGGATGAGTGGGATGAACGTCGCGTGGGATGGGATGGGATGGGACGACAATTTTGTATGGGACGGACTGGGACGGATCTAGTAAATATAATTCGTGCATAATTAATTGCTATCGTATAAAAATCTTTTTATTTTCATTTGCTTGTAGACACAAGTAGGCTTCCGAACACAATCACTGTATTTTTCATTTATCTATTGTGTAGCGTTTAGTTAAGTTTTTCACTACTCGGCGCGGCAGTTTGTCGGTTATAATTATAATATATTGCTTTATTGTCAGTAGAAATACATGATTTCTGTGGACAAAGCACAGACAAAATAAATAAATAAGTCACTTAAAAACTAAAACAAAACATATCAAGAAAGTACATACATACATAAATACATACATTCGTGAAAAAAAAAAAAAATAAATAACGAAATAAATAAAGAAAAAAAATAAATAAACAATAAATAAACAATTAAATAAATAACAATAGGCTAGCTGAGGCTAATACGTGTGTGTGCAGTTCAAAAACTAGTGATCACCGAAGAATTCTGCCGTAGTGTAGTAAGGTCGTTCTAGGAAATATGACTTGACGGCGGAACGAAACTTGGAGTTATTGGTGATTGATTTAAGGTGGATAGGTAAATGATTGAACATTTTTTTCGCGTTGTAGAATATAGATTTTTTTATAAGTTATGATCTAGGTAAGGGTAGATAAATATCCTGATCCAAGTTCCTTGTACTGTGTTTGTGTTGTGGTCTCTCCAGTAAAGCACGAATGTGCTTATGCATTAAGCTAACGGATTCCAGGATAAATAATGAAGGGAGAGTTAAAATTTTGAAATTCTTAAAGTAGGGTTGACAATGGGCTCTACTACTCAAACCAAACATATAGCGAATAGCTCTCTTTTGTAGCTTGAATAAAGATTCAAGTTGGAGAAGGTTGGAGTGACCCCAGAACGGAAGGCCATATCGCAGGTGTGATTCGAAAAGAGCGAAATAAGAAGATCTGGAAGTATGGAGATTTAGCTCTCTGGAAATAGACCTAATTGCGAAGCAAGCAGAAGACAGCTTCTTGGTTAAGATCTCCACATGCGAGGTCCATTTAAGTGAATTGTCAATGTTGAGGCCCAGAAATCTAACAGAGTCAACAGGGTTAATGACGTTGTTGTCTAGTATAAGAGGCGGTAGAGTACCTTTATAAGATAGGACTACAGTTTTCTTAGTACTTAATTCTAGGCAGTTAGAATCGTACCATGACTTAATACATGCAAGGTCATTAGATATTGTAGAGTGGAGAAGCGGCAGGTTAGGTTTGGACCACGTGATACTAGTATCATCGGCAAAGAGACAAATTTTTCCGCTGATATTTAAATTAGTTATATCGTTGATAAATACTAGGAAGAGAATTGGACCTAGAACGGAACCTTGAGGGACACCAACATCCACCGCTCTGCAGGAGGAAGAGTAGTCATTTACCCTGACGAACTGCCTTCTATTGCCAAGATAGGATTTGAACCATTCCTGAGGAGTTCCCCGAATTCCTTAAAAGTGCAGTTTTTTTAGTAGAATCTCATGGTTCTCACAATCGAAGGCTTTGGCAATGTCACAAAAAACTGTTGCTGTGAAAAGCTTGTTGTTAAGATTGTGGTAGATATCACTAAGAACAGAGAATATGGCATCACTCGAACTTTTACTGGATAAGAATCCGAACTGATTCGATGTTATGATGCTATATTTGGTCAAGAAAGCCATCAAGCGTACCTTGACGAGCCTCTCTATGATCTTTGATAGAGCAGGTAGTAAGGCGATTGGTCTGTAGTTGCAGCAGCTGTCTTTATCGCCACTTTTATGTAGAGGGATAATGATTGCTGTTTTGAGGCACTGGGGGAAAACACCATTCTCGAAAGATTGGTTGATTAGATGGGACAGGTCGTTCATTGCTTCAAGAGGAAGGTTTAGAAATACTTTAACCGGTAGACCATCAGTGCTGCATGTAGACTTACTTTTTATAGCTGTAATGGCTTGTGATAGTTCCGAGTTGTCAACAGGACTTAAAAAGAAACTACTGGAATTCAAATTAGAGGCAGGGAGGAAGGAAAGGGGGTCGCAATTTGAAGATATATTAGTTGTTATATTTTTGGCTACATTTACGAAATAATTGTTCAAATCATTTGGATCAGGATAAGTTTGGTTAGGTGAACGAGGTTTATTTCTCAGATCATTCAATATTGACCAGGCCTCTCTAGCGACATTACTAGTAGTTGAGAGGCGATTTTGAAAGTAAACTTTTTTTGCCAGTTTGATGATTTTGATGTGTAAAGTACGGTATTGCGAGATGTACTTAAGGACCTTAGGGTTGACCGTGAACTTTTTAATGTACAGCAAAGAGCGCATGTTTTTGGAAGCTGTTCTAATTCCCACTGTAGTCCAAGGTTTATGACGCTTGGGCTTAATGGGGGTTAGGGGGAACGCTGAATTACTAGCACAGGAAACTTTCATTAAAAAATCTGAGAAGTTAATGTCTACCTCTCCGGAAGGAAAGTTCCAATCAATGGATTTACATTTATTTCGAAAATTTATAAAGTTCTTCGCTGAATAAATTCTACCTAGGCGGTGGGAAGTGGGTTTTGGTTTTTTTCCTAGAGAAAAGTTGGTCAATATTGCTTCATGGATATATTTCAGGTTAGGTTTGTCAGTTCGGCTGGTATTTTTCTTTTGTAAAAATGAAAAGTCCTATTTTATCCTTGAAAATGGTGCAGCTTCGTTTTTAACGATTTTAACGATTAGATTGAAAATATACGATAATCCAAAATTAACGTTTATCGTGCCAATACGCAAAATTTTAATACATGTCCAGCTCAGGAGATCTCTGGGATAACAATGTAGTTCCTGAAAAATCTTCCGATCCATTTGCGACGAAAAACAATTACTCTTTGTCGAAAAATCGAAAAGAAAGTCTGCTGTATGGCAAAAATGGGCCTGAAAAATCTTCCGATCCATTTGCGACGAAAAACAATTACTCATCGTCGAAAAATCGAAAAGAAAGTCTGCTGTATGGCAAAAATACCACTTGGACTAGATCGTTGAAATAAAAACTACTTCGGCTCAAACCTAGATCACTAAATTATCTAGATGATAGAGTTTGGTAAGTTTGTTTAAATTACCACGTTTGTCTAGAATTGAGCTACAAATTTCAAGTTTTATAACATTCCACCAATAAGTTATTAGTCATCGTTTATCGCGATATCAACTATACCACTTGGACTACATCGGTGAAATTCGGCTCAAACCTAACTCAATATATTACCTAGAGGATAGCCTTTGCTAGTTTGTTTGAATTATCTCATTTCTCTAGAATTGAGCTACAAATTTCATGTTTTACAACATTTCACTAATAAGTTATTAGTCAACCTTTAACGCGATAACCACTATACCACTTAGACTAGATCGTTGAAATTAGACTAATTAAAAACTACTAAAACTACTAAAAAAACACGGTCCAAACAAGTCCAAATTAAGTACCAATATTTTTGAAGGGTGTTCAAACAGGTTATGCCCAAAGTTATAAAAAAAAAATTTAATTTATTTTCGATTTTCGACAAAATAATTTATTATAAAAATTATCTGATTCTACATGCCTTTTTTAACATATAATATTTTCTAATCAAATTCTACATATAATTGACCTTGCAAAATGATTTGTTGTTGTTTTTATTTCGCATAAACTTTTACCATTACCTTCTCAAAATCATTTTTTTGATTGAAACACAACAAAAAAAAACATCCTAATTAATTTTTTTTATATTTTTACAAAAATGTATTCAATGTGGATGGTTATTTTCTTGTTTCTATATTATTTTTATTTTGAGGTTATTTTATTGTTTTTATAATTGTCTCGTTTAAACATTTTCGATATTTAATTCAGCATTAAAAAAGAAAGTCTCTGTTTATTATACATAAAAATAATTTTACAAGGAACTGCTTGAGATGATGAAGATCATCGTAGTTCTCTTTTGCTATGGGTAACGGGCCATTGTAGGAATTTGTCAGTTCAACTGGACGTTGTTGTTGTGTTTGTCTCTTTTATTTCTCTCTCTTTTCTCTCTTTTCTAGTTGGAGACTCCTAATTTATTCTAGAATCTTTATATTCGCCAAAAGATTTGCTTCTGTGCGCTACTTTTGGCGAGAAAGTGATATTCAAACATCGTATTTCCTTTGTAGGGAAGGGGCATTTTTATTAAACTCAATGTATGGTTCAAAAACTACAACATGATTTTAACAGATCTTGAGTGCACTCAACGACCTTGAACGTATTTATTCTGTTACTTTGAATAACATCCCTCCACTCCGACGGAACTTCTACCTAGTTTTTTTGGTCATTTAACGCCTTATATTTATCACGTTCAAGGTATGAACGACCTCTCATTGGAAATAATACCTTAAGACAATCATACCTCTTCTTCTTCAGATTGAGGTTGCGATGTGCATCACGGCACTGCTCCTACGCGACATACCGTGCTTCTTCCATAATATTCAGGACTTACGTTGCTTTTTCCCCTGGATACCTATTTTATAATGTCAGTTTTATATGGTCTAACGTGCTTTTTTCGCAATCTTATACCGTGGAATGTAAAGTACACTTCTAATACTAACAAATGGCTGTATCAGTTTAATATTGAAAAAAATGGACTTCCGTGGTTTTTCCCCTGTAGCCTTTAAATGTTTATTGGAATTAAGTAAATTGCTAAAAAATTGTTAAACATGAATAAATTTTAAAATATAAAATAATTTCCTAATTCCAATTAATTTTTTTATTTCAATTAAATGGAATTTATTTGTTAAAACATAAATTGTTAAAATTATTTGACTAACAACCTAATCAATTTGCAATCATTTTTTAATTATTTAAGTTGATGAAAATTGCACAAAACTGTTTTATGTTACTGTAATTGCAGCATCTTGTTATTTTCTTGAAAATATTTTCCAATTTTATTTTGGTCAAAATATATTTTATTTTAATTACCTTATACAAATAATAATTATGTATTCAGAAAGTAACGATTATCTTCAATTATTTTAAGTCTATAATTATCCATAGAATTTACTTTAAAATAACTAGTAGCTCTAAATAGTACATTAGGAATCTAGTCTATGTCAATTGATTTTTATCTTTGAGTGACATTTCAACGATTTAAGATTTATTTCAAGTAAACTTAAATAACACAACTCTAAAGAAATCCTTTTGCCTGGGTTTTTATTTTCTAATTTTATGTTCATCGCATCAGAATGATGGAAAAATATCCCTATCTTCTTAACCCTTTCGCTACGGGAACCGGATAAAACCCTAAAATATTTTCGTGCCCCGTATATGGGAACCGGATTAATACGCAAGCGTTTTTCTGTACTTAATATGGGAAATCAACTCATACGCTGTATTATAATTATCATATACACTACTAAAAATGTTATAGACATATCAAAATTTGATTTCAGTGTAATCAAATTTTTCGCCCCAAACTACGGGAACCGTACAAATCCGCTTGCATCATTTCACTGCAGCCCCTAAAACACGCATCAACCAGGACTGTCCAGCCTTCCATTTATAATTCCGGACGTATGCTAAGCCCACCAAGAACTGAATTGCGTATTACTTTGGTTACCCATTAAGAAAATAAAAAAACAAATAAAACTACTACAAACTGCGGGAACCGTATTTAAACGCAAAGAGTACCGTACTTTACTCTTTGCGTTTAAATACGGTTCCCGCAGTACGAATGAACCGTACGAATCCGCACTACCCTCAACACCCCGCACACAGGGCACAACTTGTAGAAAAGCACCCCGTAGCGAAAAGTTTAACGTTCTCCAGTTGCAACTGACACTGGGAATGTCAGTAGAATTTTTTACTTGATAAACTGAACTTATCCAAATTCGATTGGTTGTAAATTGAAGAATTTGAAATGCAGCTGATTGATTTCCAGTCTAGTTCAATATGGATTCAAAAATATATTGAAATAAAGAAAGATTTGTAATTAATTGGAGCAGAAAGATTGACAAACAATATACCCAATTGTTAGTATAAATGCCAGTAACAAAATTTTGGAAACATGGAATTCGTTTCCAGATACATTTAACTGTTTCAAAAAGCTGGCTCGTTTTATTTTAACCATATTTCCGTCCACCTATGCCTGCGAGTCATTATTTTCCGAGATGAATAACGTTAAAAACTCGCTTAGGAACCGTTTGACAGATGACACCAAATAGTGTACTTAAAATACCTAAAATATTGTATTCCCTGGCAGAAAGACCTTATGGTCGATAGCTATTTGTTCCCTTTTGGTGGCAATACAGATTATTATTATTATTGGAACGAAGTTCCTTTAGGGAGGTCTCGGTAGGAGCAGAAAACGTTACGTTACGTACGCTGTCCGTTCGTATGTGTCCGTTACGTTACGCACCTTTCTCTTTCTCTCAGTGTATATTACTATACCGCGCGCTCTCTCTTCTTTTCTCTTTCTCTCAGTGTATATTTATATAATGCGTGCTCTCTCTTCCTTCTGAAGAGGGACAGACGAGCGTGGTCTGTTTATAACCTTAAAACTAAACAAGGTCAACAAAAAAAGAATTGTTCAAACGTATTTTTCTTTTTTGTTGTTTTAAATCAGTCGAGAGTTATGTTGTTTATATTATACTCATTATTTTAATTAGATTTTGAGAAATGGAAAGTCAAGAAAGCATACAAAATACTGAAAAAAAATAAGTTTTTAAAAATGAAACTGTACAATTTAAAGCAATTGCTAACTGTTTACACATGTTTATCGTACATGTCATTTGCTTGATAATATTTAATATATTTATAAATGTCGTAGTCACATAGTGAAATCAGTTAGATTGTTTAGAACTGAGCGATTGCATGATCTGCCGGCAGTTCGAGTAGTTCATATAATTCGTGTAGCTCATGAAATCTCAAGCAAGCTCAGCTCGTGAAATTTTTTGAGGAACTAGTTTAACTGGGATTTACACTATTTTACTTAACAATTCGACGTTTCCAGAAATGCCTAAGTGCTGTCATCTGATAGTATAAAGCTACGTGTTTTAATTATCAGACCTATCAATAAAGAGATAAATAAAGAAACATTCAATTTAACATTGAATTGAAAAATTCACTTTGTTTTTTACCACACTTATATTATGTAAACATGTTATATAACTTATTATTCACAGTTATATAAATTTATACACATATCACGATTCGAGTTTCGACGTTTGACGGTCATTTTCAAGTGACTTAACAAATTGATAAAGTTGAATATATACCCTTATAGTTTTGGTGGGGTGGGGGGGCGATGTTTATCCGAAGATGAGGACTTATCTGTTTAAGATTGGGTGAGATTAAAAAGTTGGGAAAAGATTAGGTCAGTTTGCTCGTTTAGGAGATTAACTGAGGGATTACGGGTTTTTTTGAAAATTTCTATTGACTCTAGGAGATTTAGTTTCGGTCCTTTGAGGAGGGGTAACTTAGAGGAGGGTTTAAATGCCACTTGAAGATTTTGCTTTCGAAGGACATTTGCGATGTGTTCGCTTGTTTTGCCAAAATATGTCAGGGAGATGAAAGTTTTGTCTGAATTTGAGGTTTTCGGATAAATTTGGGCCAGTGCGAATTGGGTTCGTTTATTATTGATAATGTTTTGGATGAGTTTTGTTGGGAAACCATTCTCTGTAGCGATTGAATGATGGTACTTAATTCTTTGATTCTCTTTTCTGTGGAAAGGGGGATTGAAAAGGCTCGATGTATCATTGAATGATAGGCCGCTAATTTGTGTGTTATCGGGTGAAATGATGAATACGGGATTGTAGAGTTAACATTGGTGGGTTTTCTGTATATATCAAATTCTATTTTGTTGTTTTTGTGAATCAGAGTAAGGTCTAAGAATTTTATTTTGTTGTCTGTTTCAACCTCGGTGGTGAATTTAATTTTGGGATGAACGTTGTTTATTAGGTTGAGAAATTGGTCTAATTGACGTGTTGTACCACTAAAATACGCTATTACGTCATCGACATATCTATACCAAAATGAAATATGTTTTTTGGAGAAATCTAGTTTGAAGATTTTTTCTTCGATAGTTGACATGAATAGATCGGCTAAAAGGGGACTTAATGGCGATCCCATTGCTAGACCTAATGTTTGCTGATAGTAAGTGTTATTAAATTTGAAGTAATTTTGATTAACACATGTTTCCAGGGCTTCATAAAGTTCAGATTTTATAAGATGATGACAATTAGCTTTATCAATTAAATTTTGTATGATTTCGAGACACTCTTTAGTAGGTATATTAGAAAACATACTACTAACGTCAAAAGATACGAGTTTGGAGTTTATTGGGATTGTTTTTTGTTTGAGGAGTTCCGAAAGGGTGAGTGAATTTTTTACAGAATATTTTGGGGTAAATTTGGTGTATTTTGAAAAGAGTATTCAATTTAATTGCCAAAACTCTTGCTACACTGTTAATATAGGAGACAACTGGTCTAATCGGAGAATCGGATTTGTGAGTTTTAATAAAACCATAGAGTCTGGGAGCTGTGGGATTCTGATTTATGATTTTAAATTTCAATCAAAATAGAATTTGATATATACAGAAAACCCACCAATGTTAACTCTACAATCCGGTATTCATCATTTCACCCGATAACACACAAATTAGCGGCCTATCATTCAATGATACATCGAGCCTTTTCAATCCCCTTTCCACAGAAAAGAGAATCAAAGAATTAAGTACCATCATTTCAATCGCTACAGAGAATGGTTTCCCAACAAAACTCATCCAAAACATTATCAATAATAAACGAACCCAATTCGCAATGGCCCAAATTTATCCGAAAACCTCAAATTCAGACAAAACTTTCATCTCCCTGACATATTTTGGCAAAACAAGCGAACACATCGCAAATGTCCTTCGAAAACAAAATCTTCAGGTAGAATTTAAACCCTCCTCTAAGTTGTCCAACATATTGTTTAATGCCAAAGACAAAATCGATCCCATTAAAAAATCCGGCGTATACGAAATGCATTGTTCCGAATGCAATAGCGTGTACATAGGGCAGACAGGACGAAGTTTTTCAACACGGTTTTCAGAACATTCTCGCGGTTTTCGTCTGAAAAAAGACACTAGTTCTTTTTCAAACCATTGTCCCGAATGCAATCATAAATTCCCAGAAATAGATAATCTAAAAATCTTACATAATTGCAACAAAGGCCCGAAACTCAATCTCCTAGAGTCAATAGAAATTTTCAAAAAAACCCGTAATCCCTCAGTTAATCTCCTAAACGAGCAAACTGACCTAATCTTTTCCCAACTTTTTAATCTCACCCAATCTTAAACAGATAAGTCCTCATCTTCGGACAAACACCGCCCCCCCCCCCCTACCCCACCAAAACTATAAGGGTATATATTCAACTTTATCAATTTGTTAAGTCACTTGAAAATGACCGTCAAACGTCGAAACTCGAGTCGTGATATGTGTAGAAATTTATATAACTGTGAATAATAAGTTATATTACATTTTTACATAATATAAGTGTGGTAAAAAACAAAGTGAATTTTTCAATACAATGTAAGTATGGATTACCACGTAGTAACTGTCGCAACCATCCTATTCATTCAATTTAAGATGGTTTAACGAACTACCTAGTCGTATCAAGTATTTCAAATAGAATACACGAACTGTCGGCAGATCGTGCAATAACTCGGTTTTACACAATCTAACAGATTTCACTATATCACTATGACATTTAGATTTTAGAGAGAGAATAGTAAAATCACAAGCACAGCTTCAAAAAGAGTATCGACAAAGAAAAAAGAAATTTTACAAGCTACAGAAAAAAAGCCTAATTTTATTCAAATGTATGGAATTTTCCTTGTTGTACGTGACAACCTATATAGAAATAATCTGTGTAGGAATTATAAATGAATCAAATTTAATCTTTTTCCATATAATTAAAAAAATCTGTCGGTTTTTCCATAATTTTAAAGATCAATTTGGTTCTACGTGACAAACAATGTGTACGTATATATTGAGAGTAACATTTCCCAGATTTTGTTTTAGGCACAAACAAGAAATTAAAAATTAATTCTCCCATGAATCTCGGGATTCCTGGAAATAAATAGAAAAAGTTTAATTAGGCGGAAAGTTATAAGAAGTTTAGAAAAAGCGTTTTTAAGGAAACGGTCAAGTGATATGAAGAATAATTGAAAAGACGCTAAGCTAATATCGATTAACCCCATGCGTAATCTTATTAATACGCAATATTAACGAAAGTAAGACTAACGAAGTTAAAGACTAAAGACTCATATTTGAATAACTACCCTAAATCAAATTAAAATTCCTCAATAATCAGAACTTTCTTGAAAAATTCCTTGGGTCTGAATTTATTTCATGACTTTTTGTTCATCATGACTTTGAAAAACATCCAAATATTAAAGTTCGTGTTTATAGCGACGCGTCGGTGTCAATAATACAGATTTTATACCTTTCATGGAAACATTCAATTAGTTCTGTATATTCAAACAGAAAGAGAAAATGGACCGGAATTTAGACAAAATGTCTCAACTAAAACTGGAAGATAATTAAATTTCCTTGAATCAATGTTGACACAGTCATGTCTTTGTTTCTTTTTTTAATAAGAACGGATAAAACTTTAAGAAAATTAAATTTTCTCAGAAATTCTCTGTTATTTAGCAACTTTTTGTCAGTCAAGATTTCTGCTGGTTTTTTTGCAAAAATTTGGTGTCAGTTTTTATTAGGTGATTAGCAAAATTAGATTGATTATTTTTCAGGTGTAGCGATCGTTTATGTTATTTAAACCGGGTTTCAAAATCTCTTCCAGTTTGTCCTATGTAGGTTCCGATGCATTCAATGCAATTAAGTTTCTTCTGTCGAATAGGCCTATTTTGGACCACGTTTGTTCAACTGTTGGGCTTTGATCTTTGCTCATTATTGTCGCATCTTCTGCCGGTGTAACTCCTTTCTCTCTTCTATCCAGGGGGTTCCTTTCCTTCGAGGTTTATCCTGAAATCCACGGACTTCCTTCAGGGTGCGTCTCACAGACTGCCTTTTTTGGAAATCTGTTATTTCCAGTTCTTTAATATCCTTCTTGGTTTCTGTAAACCAAGTACGAACCTTCTTGTTTTGCCAGAAGGTAAACAGACGGTTGGTTAGTCGGTTAGGAGGCAATCTTGAAACGAGGCCTTAGAAATCTACCCTTCTTTTCCTTGCACAATCAGAGAGCCCCTCAATATGTTCGCAGAGCTCACAGTTATGTCGCCTTCGAAATTCCACATCTTCTTTTACCAGAACTAGGATCTCTCTGAGGATTCTCCTCTTTCTCATTTCCAATTTCTCTACCAGACCACTTCGGTTCAAAGAAAGACACTCCATGGCATACAGAGCTCCTGGTCGTAAGACTGATGTGTAGTGCTTAAGTTTCAGGTTGCGTGACAGGAATTTCTTGTTGTAGGTGTTCTTAGTCAGTCGATAGGCTAGTTCTGACTTGTTGACTCTTATGTTTCTCAAGTTGGATTCAATCTATTCGCCAAGATACTTACATTTTTTAATTCGACAAGACTAGACAAACGAGACTAGACAGACAAGACAAGACAGACAAGACTAGACCGACAAAACTAGGTAGTCAAGACTGGGCTGACAAGGCTAGACAGACAAGACTAGATAAACAAGACAAGACAGACAAGACTAGACCGACAAAACTAGGTAGTCAAGACTGGGCTGACAAGGCTAGACAGACAAGACTAGATAGACAAGACTAGAGAAACAATTGATAAACTAGTAAAACTAAACATAGAAAACTAGAAAATATTCTATTATTATCTTTTGCCTTTTGCAATCAATTTAAATGTAATTATTTTAATTGTTTAATAAAGTCGTATAAATTATTTGGAAACGCTTTGACATTTAAAATAATTGTAAATAGCAACGATTATTTTGGAAAATGGAGTTTATGGGAATTATAAGAAATATTTTACGACCATTAATTAAAATAAACGTGCTAATTCCTCTTGAAATACCAATGTCTTTTGGGAGATTTTGTCATTTCTACGCAAATTATCGAAACCGCAAGATCTGAATCATTGAAATGTTTAGTAATTTGTAAACGCGATTGTAATTTTGTGACAAATACGTTGTTGTCAATAATATTTCCGGAGAGTATAAATGAATCAGAGTTAGTAAAGAATCGGTGCAAATGATATACAAGAGACTTAATTGTGGCAAGTGACAAGTAATTAGGTTTAATATACATTTTTAAACGTTCAAATAAAATGATGAATCTTGACAAGAGAAATTCCATGTAAGTAGAAACAACATATTTCTTCGTATGTGGCGGTAGGAAAGAAAGAATTTCATTTATGTGGCATGCCGAACATTGACCGTTCATGATTAGTGCGATTAGTAGATAAATTGCAAATATAAATAAATTATTGTTCGTTTGAAATATCATCAGAATTATGTTTCGTCTATATTTCGCAACAATTTCGCAATAATTTGTCGATTTGTCCATCAATGTGTCCTATTATCCCCATATGTTATAGGGACAATATGTATTTTGTACGTAATCAATAAATACTGGTTTCGTCTTATTAGGCGCTAGCCAGTGCCTACTGGTCACTTACATATTTGATTTGTTTGAAACCTACCACCCACTTAGTTTTACCCATCACAATAATTGTCAAGTAATCACCAAAACTGATAGGATTGATCTGAAAGGAGTGATGGGTGGCTCAGTTAGTCAAGCACTTGGCTCTAGGGTTGCCACCTCAGACCTGGGTCTCGCTGGAGACGATAACTTAAAAAAATGAATTATGAATTCAATCAAAATTGACAGCTAAGATCAGAATTAAATTTTATGCATAATTCTGCCTTTACCAATCCTGTTACGGTTGTTTATTATGGGTATATTATATTATTATGGGTTATCGGTATACTATTATGGGAAATACTTTGACATATTTCCTATAATCGAAAAAAAATGTATAATACCACATATGCATTACTTGCAAGTTTTGGTAGTTCAGTGAAAACACCAGAGGAAAATATTTTGATCCATTTTTTATCAGTTGCCCAAATCGAGCGATGTGGTGGAATGAATGATATTTTTAAGAAGACAGATATCATCATATAATTTATCGGTATCTAATTCTACATTTACGTATTTTGCAGCATCTAAAAAATTTTGGTATTTGAAATTTTCGTTCTTAAGATTAATTACCGAAAAATATTTGAATGGGCTGTTTTCAAAATTATAAAATTTTTTAAAGTAATCAATTGCGCTTCTGTACACCTTTTTCGCTACAGACACAATTTTTTGTTTTTCGTAGGTACTTAGTAAATAAATCTAAACTTGTATTCACTTTACTATTGAAAAATTGATCTTCAAGCTATTTAATTTTCTGATTCATATGTCCCATAAAATGATGCACAAAGTAAATTTAACATTCGGCTAAAGATAAACTGAACACCTAACTATCTTTATCATCTCAAATCTCATATTCACTATCATTCACGAATTTCCAAATGATTTTGTGCGTATCTCCTTCGCCCAGTTGTGCAAAATAAAGTTTTATCGCTGATTAGGCAGTAACATTTTTTCTAATGCTTTATGTACAGATAGCCATTTTGTTATCTCTTGGCGAATAATATCGTCATATTCCAATTTAAAAAAATAAAAGCAATCTTTTAGTTCCTTAATTATTTTAGAGCTAATAGAAAATTCAGCATATATTTTTAATACCAAGGTTTCAACATCGAGAGACAATGCCTTACATGCGTGTCTAAATGCATTACATGAATTACATGGCAGTTACAATTACTTTTCAAAATTTTCGGATTAAGGTCCTATCCTATCCTCTTTGAAGCAGCCAGTACTGCGCCAATTTAGACGTTGGGTCGTTGGAACTCCGACCCCGTTAGCTATTCCGTACACGTTACACGAGATACACCCGACTCTGCATTTAATCCTTTCGCTGCTATGGACTGCTATAGCACTTCAATTGATTTGACGCACAGGTGCTATGGACTGTTATAGTAGTCCAATTGATTTGGTGGCCAGATGCTATGGACTGCTATAGCGGTCTACCGACTTGGCTTTTTTAACACTTTTTTAACCGACAGTGTGGCTTTTTTTAAACATAAGAAAGAGATTAATAAATATATACACTCTCATTGGAGCTTTGCGTTACCCTGGGTCAAAGATTCGGGACTCACTCATGCACCTAAGATTTAACTTTTTTTAAATCAACAAAAAAACAAGATTTGATTCGAATAAAGATTTGGGTTTCTTAATTTGGCAATATTTGCAAATTATTTTGACTTTTTCGTCTAATTTTGACATAAAACAAAAGAATTTCGCAAAGTTTGTCCACTAAAATCAACAAATAAGAAGATTTGATTGAAAAAAAGATTTTGGTTTTAGAAAATTTGGCAATATTTGCAAATTATATTGACGTTTTCGTCCAATTTTGACACAAAACAAAACAATTTTGCCAAAGGTTTGTTCACTCAAATCAACAAAAAAAAACAAGTTTTGATTCGAAAAAAATGTGGGTTTTTCAAAATTTAGCAATATTTGCCAAATATTTTGACATTTTCGTTCAATTTTGACATAAAACAAAAGAATTTCGCAGTTTGTCCACTCAAAAAAAAAAAACAAGATTTTATTCGAACTAAAAATTTTGTTTTTGAAAATTTGGCAATATTTGCAAATTATTTTGACGTTTTCGTCCAATTTTGACACAAAACAAAAGAATGTTGCATGGTTTGTGCATTCAAATAAACAAAAAAAACAAGATTTGATTCGAATAAAAAATTTGGTTTTTTAAAATTTGGCAATTTTGCAAATTATTTTGACGTTTTTGTCCAATTTTCACACAAAACAAAAGAATGTTGCAAGGTTTGTCCACTCAAATCAACACAAAAACAAGATTTGATTCGAATAAAAATTTTGGTTTTTGAAAATTTGGCAATATTTGCAAATTATTTTGACGTTTTCGTTCAATTTTGACACAAAACAAAAGAATTTTGCATGGTTTGTATATTCAAATTATCAAGAAAACAAATTTTGCTTCGAATAGAGATTTTCCTTTTTCAAAATTTGATATTATTTGCAAATTATTGCAAGTAATACAAAGTACTAAAAGTATTCCGCACGGGCTATAATGTAATGTTCAGAATATTGAGCACAATCACATCAGTTCAATTTTACTTACGCTGTCCGGAGAAATAATAGTTAAACCCGGAGCCCTGAGAAAACTAACTGAAACCCGGAGTCTGCGGGCCAAACCCGGAGAGGTGGCAACCCTACTTGGCTCTCGAATCAGACAGCGTGGGTTCTAATCCCACTCAGAACTAAAGCAGTTTAATTAAAAACTAATGGCTGCAACCCATCACTCAATTCCCCAAATCGGCTAGGCAACCGTGGGGTCTCAACTGCCTAAACCCTTCTCTGGTAAAAATTTGTCGTTCGGATTCGACATTAAAGCGCTAGGTCACCCATCTTAATGCCATCATGCCTTCCTTAGTGCTGAGGTTGGATATGAGCAGAGAAGAGGCCGGTTCCCCAGCAGTGGGGACATAAAAGGCTGATGACATTAATCAGCAAAAACCTTTGATAACACAAACTTTGTGTAAAAACCTTTGATAACACAAGTAAAGACGGTTTTGGACCTGTGCAGCCAAAAGCTGTTTATAAGGTAAATTTGGGGGATGAATCCAAATCAGCAGCCCGTGTTTTAAAATTGGTTATAGTTTTCGAAATAATCAATAAATTCATTATTTTACTATTTTTGACCATTAACGTCGATTTATTGATTTAAAAGTATAAATCAAAAATGAAAAGAGGTTGAACTGAGTCTTTTATTATACAAGGGATCTGTTTCACGCATTAGGGTGCAATCGTGGTCGCTCATTATGCCTTCGTCCCAAAATCCTTGGTATCGTCTTTCAATCATCATATCATTTCAATCATCATATTCATATCGCCTTTCCTTGCTCTGCGCTCGTGTCGCCCAAGTTATGTGGGAAAAAATCAAGATGTGAATCCAGAAAATGTATCTTGAGAGACATTCGAGCTCCAATCTTGTGGTAATTTTGCAAAAAATTGTCGATTACTTGTTTGTAATCCGGTGATTTGTGGTTACCGAGAAAGTTGTGAACAACACTTTTAAATGACGCCCAAGCTTCTGCTTCATCAGGCGTTAAATATTTTGTAAACTTTGCATCAGCCATTAGTTTTCAAATATCAGGTGCGACAAATATTCCTCCTTTGATTTTAGCGTATGACAGTTTTGGAAACAACTTGATTAAGTACTGGGAAGCCAGTCCTTCGCGATTGAGCGCTTCGACAAAGTTCTTAATAAGGCCAAGTTTAATATGAAGAGGTGGCAATAAAACGGCATGTGGGTTCACAAGCAATGTTCTCTGTAAGCTGCGCGGATGCGCAGTAGTTTTCATGACATTTTAAAATTTGTGCAGATAAATTTATTTTGAAGTTGATTACGTCTTCGAAATTGGAAATATTAGATTAATTAAAATATTATTGTAACCAGCAACATAATACTATGATCAACAAACAGACCTGCACTATAGCGCTGCACTATATAACGCCGCGCCGGGTGAGTTCTGTCGAACATCTTTTTGGACATGCCGATATACATGCGACTCTTAAGGCTTGTCGCACACTGGATCAGCTCCGCTCAGCTCACGACTGGTCCGCTCCTCTCAGCTCCGTCACTTTTCCACCCACCACATTCCCCTCCCACCGAACCCCTTGTCAACTAGTTAGTTTATGTATAGGACTAAATATGTGCTGCTATCCCGGTTGCATATATGCGTTAGCGCATATATGGAAACGTTAGTGTTGCGCCTGCGTGAACCATCGGCCAGCATCCTACCTCCGGCCTAGTATTCTTTACAAACAGAGGATAAGGCGCGGAGAGGGGCGGAACGGAGCCAAGCTGAGCTGAGCGGACGCAGTATGTGCGTTTCTATTTAAATTCACTGGTTTTATATTTTTCTGGGCTGAAACTCTGAGCTGAGCGGAGACGAGCGGACCCAGTGTGCGACAAGCCTAAGAGAAATAAACCTATGCAGACCTCGGTGATCTAATGTGAAAAAAATTAAATTAATTTATCAAATGGGCAAACAATTAACACCGAAGAAATTTATACAGAAGTTTAATTGTAAATATCCAAACTATTATTTTGCTCTTTAATATTTTTTTATCGACCTTGGCCGTCTAGGAACCGCGTTAAACAACTATTGTTCAATGTACATTTCTCCTATTGCGTTCATCCTCTTTTCTCTTTCGCCAATATATCTTCATCCTCTTTCATTGCTGCTCCCTTCGGTCTTCTGTTGACACTGTTCCTCCAGTTTTTCTCTTCTTCGCCTCAAATCCTTATAAATTGAAAATTGTATCTCTCATCAGGACTCTGTTTGTTATGCCTTCTTCTCCAATACACACCTCCACTAAGTCTGCTTTGACTTCTTTAAACCATATGATTTGGGTTCTGGGGTCTTTGTCAAAAAAATATGAATATTTTCTAGGTCAGCCTTTCATCATTAATTCTTTTCAAATGGGCATAGAAGCTTACCCTTCTCTTCCTCATAGTATCTCCCACTTTCTTCAAAACTTTGGTGAGCTGCTTCAGTTTGCCGGGCTTCAAGAGAGAGTTAATATTTAAAGTTCCAAAGAAATTCCTGAACTTCCTGAATTTTTCAAATTTCCTGAAAATTTAATTTCCTAAACAACATGGTGTTTCAGACTCTGCAGAATCCTTAGGCCTGATTGCGCCGCTGTTGTCTCCATTCAGAGAAATTGACATCATGCATAGTTGTTTGAAATTCAGGGGGGAAATGGCTTTTTGGGCCATTTCCAGGTTAAAACTGGGATTGTAAGTTCCAGAGTGTATATTCAGCCGCTCCTTATATGGAGGACACACGCTGCCTGTAGCCGCTCCGCTGGAGTTCAGACTATTTGATATCATGGTTTGAAATATAAAAAAATTACGCAATTTGTTTTTAATTTTAATTTTCTTGCTCATCATAGACTTTGGTCCGCGCAGCACTAATAAAAATTAGAGGGAACACTGTTCACAAGTGGTATAGAGGGCACGTTTTGTTGTCCTATCTCATAATGGGTACGACTTGGTCACACCTTTCTCACATAATGATGATCAAATTGCAAGCTGTCTCACAGACACAAAAATTTCGTGAATCCATATTGCATCCCAACCAATAGACCAGTAACCTGTAATGAATATGTAAATCGATTTCGAAATTAATTACAATTAAGTTATTTCTCAACCTTTAGATCGCCACAAATTTTCCATTGAAAATCCCGTGTCGTAGCATTCCTTAGTTTGTACTGCGTGAGCAATCGGAATCGATGGCTTTTTATTTTCAATATGGAGTCGAGCCGCCTTCAAACTGTACTTAGAACCATATATGAACAAACGCCATTCATTTTGATCATATGCTGTATTCATCACATCAAATAAACCTTTGATGTCATTGCAGAAACATATGTCATTTTCTTTTTTGAAGAAAGGTAAAATCGCGTGATTCCTATTTCTGTATATAGTAAAGTGACCACACGTCCCGATTTTGGCGGGACAGTACCGCTTTTTGGAGGACAGTCCCTCGTCCCGCCGATTTTTAAAAATGTCCCGCTTTTTAGAAAATATCTGTATTTTTTATTTGAAATGTACTGTAATATACAAAATAAGATTTTTCCACATATTTCCATAAAATCTCCTTTTTTTAATATAACCCAATGAATTTTTTTAATTTGAACTGTCTATTCTTCATATTCCAAGCAGTTATTATAAAAATTTCTGACTTCTTTCAGAAAATCCGGTTGTTTAATGGCACCTTGTTCTGAAATGTTCATTGGGTGACATTAAAAAAGGAGATTTTATGGGAATATATGAAAAAATCTTTTGAATATATTAGTAAACATTTTCCGAAAAATAATATTTGCGAAAATGGTCTTTTTGATGAGGCGTTATTAGTAAAAAGATACTTTACGTACTAGGTTAAGAGTGCACGTCAGAAAATGTATTTTCACTACGTCTATGTTGTTTGTTGAATGACGGAAGTTGTTTCCATAATAACAATAAAGAGAAAGCGTTTAATAATAAAACACCACTTGATTTACATTGGACTTTTACTCACTATTTAGATACTTTTACACACTATTATAATAATGGAATCCTTCACACAATAATGTATAAATGTGTTCATTTTGGTATGTGTGTAGATAAAATATATTTTTTTGAATTATTGGATTGCTTTCATAACTAAATTATAATAGACCTTTTCACGGTTAGTTAAGCGCATGCGCATCCGCCATGCTTCGGACATATATTTAGTTATACGTCCAAAAGTTCGGGCACTTTTTGCGTATAACATGGCGGAAATTGCACACATGCGTACACATTTTGTACACATGTGTACAAAAAAATTTTCAACTATGAAAAGTCTATTCTCATTTCTTCCCATTTGTTCCTCTTTGTCTCAATAAAAATGTGGTCACTTTAGTATATAGTGACTTGTGTTTTAGGGTCACGATGTTTCAATTCTTGCAA
Organism: Phosphuga atrata; assembly: GCA_944588485.1. Taxonomy (NCBI): domain Eukaryota; kingdom Metazoa; phylum Arthropoda; class Insecta; order Coleoptera; family Silphidae; genus Phosphuga; species Phosphuga atrata. The sequence continues at coordinate 7,695,792 of OX155903.1, read as the reverse complement.
ACGTGATGCAAGCAACGCCGCTTTATGTTTCAATAAATTCAAATCGCGAATCAAATCACTCAGTTCATTTTGCGAAATTAATGCCTTTTCTTCCATAACGAAATCGCTTTCATTGCTCGCCAGTGATGAAGACGAAATTCTTAGGGCATTTTATGCACTTGACAAATTGGCAATGGATCACTGTCCGTACGAGGAACTAGCTTCGACACTGATGATACATCAGGATATTTATACCGTACTAGTTCTTTTGCATTTATACCGACAACATTCATTGAGCAAAAGCAGCAATTATCTACATGATTTTTCTGTTCTCTCCAAAGCGTTGGCACAGAACTAATTTGCATTTGGTCATTTCGTTTGCTATTTCTTGCGTTTTCCCAGCTGTTGGCATCATTCTTACGTTCCAATTCTTGTTCTTTTGCTTCTTCCTTTCATCATCTTTTCCTTTTTCTTGGTGGCTTTTGTTTTTTCTTTCTCATCTCTTGTACTTGGCCATTGCGTTATCGTCATCTGTGTGTCCCTTCTTCCGGTTTCCACTAGTCTTTTTTCCTCAGTTTGCTCTCTTGGATGCTCTATTTCATCACTTTCCCAGTAATTGTTAGTTTTTGGAAACCTATCTGTATGTTTACGTTCATATCCTTCATCCTCTCTGCTTTAGCCACGTCTTTTATTTTCTTCTGGGTTATTCGTTCTTGTTTTGTCATTTCACTATCTATGTATATATCGCTTCCTCTTAGTTTATTTTTGTTTTTTGTATCCTAATTTTTTCGTTCCAGCCCGCCATATCTACCACTTACTTGTTGTCCGTAATTTGCCTGGCGTTCCTAATTGTTGTATTAATTCCCAATTCTTTTGTTATAATTCTTTCCATGTGGATTTTCAGTTCGTCGTTTGAGACGTTTTTTAGATCATTGCATGTGATTACTAAGTTATGTTTGATTTTATCCGTTTCTGCTCTTTCAATTTTCCCCTCCAGTTCTTCAATTTTCTTGAACATTTCTTCTTCTCTCTTCGTCTTCTCCATCATTATCTTTTGTATTTCTTCTTTCAGTTCTTTCATGTCCGTCTTGTTTTGTAATATTTCTTATCCTATTACTTTTATTTGTTTTTGTAGCTCTTTCATATTTTCTCTACTTTCTTTTCTCCTTGTTTTAATGTCTTGTTTCATATCTTGTTGCATATCCTGAAATATTTTATAAAGTTTAATAAGTGCCTCCATTTACGCTTTTACAGTTAGGCTGTATTTTTCTCTGTTCTTCTTCTTTTTCTTTTTGCTTCGAATAGACCTACTTTGGACCACGCTTGTTCAACTGTTGGGCTTTGATCTTTGCCCAGTATTGTCCAATCATCTGCCGTTATAACTCCTTTCTCTCTTCTGTCCAGGGAGTGTCTTTCCTTCGGGGTTTTTCTTGAAATCCACGGACTTCCTTCAGGGTTAATATCTTTCTCGGTTTCTGTCAACCAAGAGGTACCAACCTTCTTGTTTTGCCAGAAGGTGAACAGACGGTTGGTTAGTCGGTTTCGAGGCAATCTTGCAACGTGGCCATAGAAAGCTAGAAAGGTTTTCCTTGTGCAGTCAGAGAGCCTCTCAATATGTTCGTGGAGCTCAGAGTTATGTCGCCTTCGGAATTCCCCATCTTCTTTTACTGGGCCTAATATCTTCTTAAGGATTCTCCTCTCTCTGATTTCCAATTTCTCTACCAGACCTCTTCAAGAAAAGACACTCCACGGCATATAGGGCTTCTGCTCGAATCGAATGACTGATGTATAGTGCTAAAGTTTCAGGTTGCGTGACAAGCTTTTCTTGTTGTAGGTGTTCTTAGTCAGTCGATAGGCTAGATCCAACTTGTTGACCTTCTTGGATAATGAGACTCTTTCTGATAAATTGGGTTCAATCCATCCGCCGAGATACTTAAATTTCTCAATCCTATTGATGTTTCTCTGCTCTAGAAACATCCCTTCACCTCCCTGTTTGCTTCTTTGATGTTGGTGGAAAATTCTGTCTAGCAACAATTGAGGACCCACTTTGGCAGCCTGTTTTCTGAGGCAATTTACCTGTATTGTTGCCATCTCAAGAGAATCAGCAATCAGTGCCATGTCATCTGCAAAGGCCAGGCAATCTACAACCAGGCCATCGTTCTTACGTCCAAAGTAGATACCACTCTAAACACAATTGATCAGTCCCCTTGCGCAATTCTCTCATAACCTTCTCAAGGACACAGTGGAAGAGAAGTGGGAAAAGTCCATCTCCTTGTCTCACTCCAGTTATTATTTCGAAGCTTTCTGAGATCTCGCCTCTAAATTTAACCTTGGAATGGATGTTGGTCAAGGTTTCTAGGATGAGCGTGTGGGTTTTCTAGCCCTAGTTCCTGTAGTACTTTGTTAAGCGTTTATCTGTCAATGGAATCGTAGGCCGTCCTAAAATCAACAAAGGTGACGACCACCTTACGGTTTCTCATCTTGGAGTATGCAAGTAGAGTTTTAAGATTGAGGATCTGTTCAACACATGATTGGGTCTTCCTGAAGCCTCCCTGGTATTCTCCTAGTTGATTATCCAGCTGATTTTCTGCCCATGTTTATAACGCCTTGGAGAGAATCTTGTATGTTACCGGGGCGAGAGAAATTCCACGGCAGTTTAGATCAGTAAAATCTTTCTTTTTGTGAAGCGGATGCATCAGAGCCGATTGTCAATCGGGTGGTAATTTCTCTGTTTCTCAGATGTCTTGGCTGATCTCGGTTAGCTTGCGCACGGCATTGCTTTCAGCAAAGTCCTCTCCAGCTGCCGTATTATTCTTAAGAAGTTGAATGATCTGACCAACTTCTTCCAATGAAGGGGGCAGCGAGTCCGGGTATGGCGCGGTTTGTTTATAGTCGAAGTCTTCGCTGGGTGGATCACAGTTGTGTAGATTTTCAAAGTACCGAGCTAAAAGGTGGCAGTTGTCTTTTGTCCTTAACCCTTTCACCGCCATTCCGAGAGGTGTGACCCGGGGCCCTGAATTCATACAGCGCCGTCCCGGGCGATGTAGCCCGGGGTTTCTTTTTGTACCAGCGCCATCTAGTGATAAAACGCTGAGACTATTTAAATTTTAAGAAATTTGTCAAAATTTTGTTTTGAGGTTTTTTGAAAAAATCTCCCCGCGAAGACTACAGGCCGCGGAACGACAAAACTCGCAGTCCGGATAGAAAAAAGAACAGGCTACATGTGAAGGTGCCACTTTTCTGGATAAACCACATCTTGGTGATTTGCGGGCGTGTTGAAAAAAAATGCAAAAATCTCGAGAGTACCACTCTCGAGAGTGGTACCAAAATACGCGCAGCGGCGGGCAGCATCGCCCCGTGCCGCAAAAGTCGGATTCGGGGACGCGGCGAGGGGGGTAAATGTAAAAAGCCGGGCAAAAAAGGGTGATGTTTTCCAACGTCGGCAGCTCGACGGGGACGGCTCGGATCGCGAACCCTTACATACAAAAGTGGCGCGGGAGTCCATGCGCCCAGAAACGGCGAAACTGCAGCGGTTTGACTGACCGCACCTTCCGGAGAACGGGAGCCGATACATTACGAACTGTGGCGAGCGACTCCCTGGTCGCAACAACCAAAATGCGCGTCTCGGCGGGGCCCACGTGCCGCTCAACTTGGAATGTCAAAAACGCGACATCCTGGTGCCCCAAATTAACATTCAAGTTTTTCTCTGTGCCGATTAACAGTTATAAGAGGGCGTCGCGACGCGATTCCGTGACGTCTAATTATTGGTGCGAAAAGCCAACGGATCATTCTATAATCCACTGAAAAATCCAGAACATTCACCGGGGGGCTACAAAAATATGGACGTTTCTTGCTATAGGGCGAGTTTGGTCGGGCGTCGCGACGATTGCAAACGATGCAGCGCAATGCCGCTTGCACTGCAAGATAAAACGTTCAATTCTCTGCGTAAATCGCCCAAAAATGTTACGGCCAAGCTTAAGTTGGTGATTCTGCGCGAGTTTTCCCGGTCGTCCAAGAAACGTCTTTTTATGGCGTCGCGATGCCATCTTCAACGGAATCTGGAATAAACTTCCAAACAAACTAATAAGTTCTATGCCCGATCCAACGGCGCCGGTTCCGTTCTGATCCGCCAGTTGGTTCGGGCGTTCTAGGTACCACCGCAAAACGCCTCTGGTTTTTTTCACTTTTTGCGCATGTTTCTCTTTAAACTATCGCAGATTCGCAAAAAGTCGTTGCAGTTTAAAAATTCATACCGGAATAGTTGCGGGCAAGTGTTCGTAGGAGAACGAATCCAATCGGCGACCTGGAACCCTTTACATAAGTGTAGGTCGCCAGTGGAAGTGATTGCAAAATCGGCAAAAAAAAGTTGCATTTTCTTGCACGTGGCAGACGTCGCAGCCAAAGCATCAGAAAAATGTACAATCGCATTTGCGCCTCTGCCGCCACTTCCGTCGGGCCGTTTCCGCAAAAACTTAAATTTTTGGGGTGTTTTGACCCTCTAAAGGGGCGCGGCAGGACGGAGGACTAAAGCTGGGGATGCACAACGTGCGGACGAACATGCGCAGTTAAGGCACAGAAGACGACAAGAAGAAGCGGTTAAAACACCGAAAATCTGCCTCTTCCGGCGGCGGCATAAAAAAGCCTAATTTGACCGTTTCAAAAACCCACGTGGTGCGGACCCATAGATGAAATCCGGGAAACGCCACATGTCAATCGTCTCAGAATTGATTGAAATTTGTGATTCCGCCGTGATCTGGCGATTCAGGCCGAACGCTTCCCCACACGGACCCCAAATGTCACGGCGAAGATGGCCAGGAAAAATGAAATTCACGCAAGGATTCCGGTAGAAAATTTCGAGACGCGTGCTCCGACACCACTCTCGTCGCTGCGCAACTTTTGTGGACGACGTTCTTCACATTTTCCTGCGAATCCGGGTCCTCCGACTTAAACAACGCCTCCAGCTGCCCCCTCGCTCTGACATAGGCGGTGCATCAAATTCTTGAAGCCAAAGAATAGACGAACGAACCCACGTATGACGATTTTCGATGAGACTTCCGAATCGCGTAGTTTAGTTTAGGCGACCAAAAATGACGATTTTTTTGCAAGAAAAAGTGAGTTTTTCGCCCTTCCCAAAAATTTTAAGCAAAATTATCGAAAATTCAGGTGAGAGTCGGACGTGTGGCGACGTTCCGGACACACCGACACCGGAACCACGTCCTTGCGACGAAAACTGTCCGAGTTGTGGGTGAAAAAGTGGAAAAAACTTAAAAATTCCTTTTTCAAATCTTTTTCAAATCAGTTGTGTTAGATATTGTCTTATATTTTTTTTTAATTCAAAAAAAATGTCTTATTTTATCAGTGACTTTCACAACTACCGACATTTTTATAAATATTGGCGCTGTGTGTTATTCCTTATAATTGACATGGCAGTGAAAGGGTTAAAAGCCAGTTTGCCTTGTGAGTCTTCGAAGTGGAGGCTTGGCGGAGCGTATTTTCTAAGTGTCTGATTGAAGGTTCCAAAGAAATCTCTGGAGTTATTCTTAGTAAAGCTCTCTTTGATATAGGTTAGTTGGTTTTCAGTGAAGGTCCGTTTGGTCCCTCGAATTATCTTGGCTGTAACCTTTCTTTGTTCCAAAAATTTATGCCAATTTGCCTTGGTCTTTTTAGAATTCCATTTCACCCGTCCACCACGGATGCTTCCTTCTTCTAGCGAGGGGGGCGAGTTCATTAGCCGCCTTGACAAAAGTCTGTTTCAGTTGGTTCCAGCTGTATAGATCTGTATTATTCAGTCTCTGACTTACTTCTTGATTGTTCTTAAGTCGCTCTATGTCAAATCTTACCATTTTGGAGGTTTCGTGTAATTTAGTGTTTCTAAGCTGGAATCTTATTTTGATCTTTGAGAGTTAGTGGTCTGAGTCCAGATTAGCGCCTCTTAGTACCTTCACGTTTTGTATTTCCTTTTGAGATTTTCGTGAAATGGCCACAAGATATATCTGGTATTCACCCAGGTTGGTATTAGGTGAAATCCAAGTCTTCTGTTTCCTTGGCAAGTGTTTGAAGGCTCTAGATTTCACGAGCAACCCAAAAGTCCTGCACAAATCTACCAATCGTCCTTCGTTGCGGTTGGTTCGCTTATGCGCCGGATAATTGCCCATTATTTTTCTGTATTTTTTCTCTCTTCCCAATTGAGCATTGAAGTCACCAAGCAGAATGACGGTGTGCTTCTCTGGAAGTTTAGAGATAATATCTTCTAAGTCATCCCAGAATTTATCAGTTCTGTCTGGAATGCGTCTGTCGTCCTGGTTGATTGGGGCATGTACATTGACTATACAGTAGCCCTTGTTTGCATATTTGAGAGAGAGAGGATGGATACACGACTACTTGGGGAGGTAAAGTCGGTGACTGAATCCAGTAACCTGTGACTGATTATAAATCCTGTACTTAAGTGGGGTACGTTCTTCATTACCCGCTGACCCACTTTTCCTTTGAGGAGTCTGTAGCCTTGGAACTCGAAGGCATGTTGGTCCGTAAATCTGGTTTCCTGTACTGCTGTCAGCATTATGTCATGTCGTGTTAGTGAATCAGTCAGATGTTTCAGTTTACCCACTTTTAGCAGTGGGTTGGTATTAATTATTGCGAAGAAGCTTTGCCGTCTTGGTCTGAGATTACGTCAGGTGATTTCAGGATGCTCTGACTCATCTCTCTCATCCTTAAAACATGTTGGTGCGGACTCTCCAGAATCCGAAGTTCCATTAACGTCACCGTAGGTGACGGTAGATTGGTTATCACCTGGGGTAGTGCATTTAGCGAAATTTTCCTCCATGCTCAGTTGAAGAATATTATTCGTGGGACGAGCCACTGTCCAAGATACTTGGAGATCCAAGTTGTTAGCTTGGGAGGCTTATTATTCGGGGTTGTCACCCCTAGACAGTTCACTAGACTTCACTACGGCTAAGGAGCCCTGTCCATCCCACTCTTCTCACTTTATTTATCTCTGTTCGTTATTTTTTGTTTTTGTTTCATTTCGGGGTCTTCGGTGGCTTCGAAGCTTATGTCCAAATTAAAGCATATAAAATTTTCTTTCAAACGGCATATTTCTTTATTTGATGTCATAAATAGTTTCTAAAAAAATAGTCAAATTTTACAGTAGAAAAGTTCATGTTCATGTTCATGCAGTAAATTTTGATGAAAATATTTTGTTTTAAAGTTTTAGTTGTTTAGAACAGATCAGATTTAACAGCCAAAGATAAAATTGTCTTCAAAACCAAATTAGACGGGTTTTAAGCACAAATAAAAACAACCTTAACCCTTAACCACCTGCTATGCGCCTCAGGTGAGAAAATTACTGCTACTTTGGGTCTGAGAGACGTATGTCAGGTGGTTAGGTGTTAAAATTCGTATTCTTGCGTTAAATTTGTATTGTAAATGTTCTAGTTTTTTTCGGAAAATCAAATTTAACAGTCGACAGTAAAACAACCAAATTGAAAGAAAAAATGTACGTTTAAATGGAGATATCTCAAAAACTAAACCGAATATTAAGACAAAATAAAAAGAATCGTAAAAAAACACATTTTCCCAATAAGTTTTCATTCATTACTCATATTTCGTATCATGCAAAAAATGTTAAACAACCACAAATATTTGATCCGAAAATGGATGATTAATGAACAAAATGAAACGCCATTGATATAAGAAGCAAATGTAGCAGCAACAAAGTGTCCAAAATTGATCGATAGACATAAACATTATTAATGAATTCCGTGTATTTATATAGTAACTTCACCAACTCGATATCATTAGAGATTATCCGGAGTGACATAGAGTTCATTATTGAACACAAATACAATCTAACTGCAACTAGTTAAACTATGTTTCAATAATTATTGTCTTTAAGGCATACATATATGTATGTATATATATACAGACTGCCTTAAAACTATTCTTTACGAATTAGTCCAGAACTCGATCATTATCTTTGCCTTGAGAACAAGATTACGGTTAAATGTTATTAATTGTGATTAAAACAATTAAAGTGATGGATGATGATGATGAAAAAAGTGATTAAGTGTTAAGGACTATCATTTTATCTTTAAACAGTTTATTTTGTGTGTAATTAATTATTCCCCTACCTGGTTATTCATTAATGGTTGGCTTTGGGGGGAGTCTATTATTCTAATTAAAACGCACCAATCAATAATGAACACTGGCTATGATTTCGGAATATTTTTTTGTGTGGAATTTCTCTCGTCCTGGTAACATATAAGATTCTCTCGAAGGCGTTACAAACAAGGGCAGAAAATCAGTTGGATAGTCAACTGGGAGAATACCAGGGGGGCTTCAGGAGACCCGATCCTGTGTTGAACAGATCCTCAATCTTAAAACTGTATTTGCATACTCCAAGATGAGAAACCGCAAGGTGGTCGTCACCTTTGTTGATTTTAGGAAGGCCTACGATTCCATTGATAGGGAAACGCGTAACAAAGTACTCCAGGAACTAGGGCTAGACCACAAAACCCGCAGACTCATCCTCGAAACTTTGACCAACACCCATTCCAAGGTTAAATTTAGTGGCGAGATTTCAGAAAGTTTTGAAATAAAAACTGGAGTGAAACAAGGAGGTGGACTTTCCCCACTTCTCTTCAACTGTGTCCTTGAAAAGGTTATTAGAGAATGGCGTAAGGGACTGATCAACTTGGGTGCTCAGAGTGGTATCTACCTGGGACGTAACAACGATTGACTGGTTGTAGATTGCCTGGCCTTTGCAGATCACATGGCACTATTTTCTGATTCTCTTGAGATGGCAACAATGCAGGTAAATTGCCTCGAAAAACAGGCTGTCAAAGTGGGTCTTCAAGTGTCGCTGGAGAAAACAGAATTCAACATCAACGATCAGAGAAGGAAACAGAGATGTTACTAGAGCAGGGAAACATTAAGAGGACTGATAAATTTAAGTGTCTCGGCGAATGGATTGAATCCAACTTATCAGAAAGACCATCATTATCCAAGAGAGTCAACAAGTTAGAACTAGCCTATGAACTGACTAAGAACACCTACAACAAGAAATGCCTGTCACGCAACCTGAAACTTAAGCACTACACATCAGTCTTACGACCAGAAGCCCTGTATGCCATGGAGTGTCTTTCTCCAGAAAGAGAGAGAAATTGGAAATCAGGGAGAGGAGGATCCTCAGGAAGATCCTAGGCCAGGTAAAGGAAGATGGGTAATTCCGAAGGCGGCACCACTCTGAGCTCTAAGAACAGCTGAGATGCTCTCTAACTGTGCAAGGAAAAGAAGGCTAGCTTTCTATGGCTACGTTGCAAGATTTCCTCCAAACCGACTACTCAACCTTCTGTTCATCTTCTGGCAAAACACGAAGGTCCGTTCCACTTGGTTGATAGAAACCGAGAGTGAAGAACTGGGAATAACAGATCTCCAAAACAGAGAGTCTGTGAGACGCACCCTGAAGGAAGTCCGTGGATTTCAGGAAAAACCCCGAAGGAAAGGTACCCCCTGGACTGAAGAGAGAAAGGAGTTACACCGGCAGTAGATGCGACAATACTGGGCAAAGATCAAAGCCCAACAGTTGAACAAGCGTGGTCCAAAGTAGACCTATTCGAAACAACAAGAAGAAGAAGAAGACTGTCTATTTACACAGTAACTACAACTTTCCCTAGAAGTGTATTTATTATCCGTCTAATCATATATCTAATCTATCCTTGTTTATCCTTATTTATCCGTAATTTTCTACAATTATCTGCTTAGTCTAGCTTGTCTACTATTGTCTGTTTAGTTCTATTTAATCTTTGATTGTCCAGGTTTGTCTGTAGATACAATATTTAATTTAATCGTATGGTATAGTAACCGCGTAACTACATATTTTCATTTCTATGTCTAAAATCGAGAAAATCTAGTTTAAAACTAGTAAACTAATAAACATTTATAAATAGCTCGTAGCAATTATAAAACTTGTCTGAGTGTCGTCATCCAATATCAAAGCCAGCAATTTATAACACAACCTATTAAAGACAATTGCCATTGCAGAATTTATAGCCGTTTGTTATTAAATCGACGGAAAAAATGTTTCATTGTGAACTTATCGCAAAAAATTCAATCATATTATTTATTTCTCAATTGAAAACAAACTATTACTGCCATTTACTAAGTGCCAATTAATCTATACACAGGTTTTATATAGAATAAATATAGAATAAAATTAGCATTTATTATTGAATATGTAATAATTGGTATCCTAAGTTCAAAAAAATTCAGAACGCAATACAAAACAAAACTCGTACAATTTAGTTACATAGGCGGTAAATAGGATCTAGGAATGTTTGTCAACTTAGAGCTGCCTAGATATAGACAAGATGCACATAATTTGATAAACAAGATTAGACGGACACGATTAGATAGACTAGCCCAGATTAGACAGATAAGACTTTTTTTTTTTTTGGGGGAGTAATACATAGGATATACAAACAAGTGATCCCCATGAAACCAAGCAGGCACCCCGGGTACACTTTTCGCATGCCTTCGGAGTGTAGGTTGGGTCAGATGTTGAAACTAGCTGATATTTTTTTTTAGATTTTTTGCCTCTCATCCTTTTCCTTGGCCGATATTATTGTTTTTATTAGTGTATGGATCATATCCCAACTTTCTTTGGTGTCCAGCATATGACAGAATGGTTCTTGCATTTAAGGGAGTACCCACGTTTTTAATTACTTTCTCTCTGTCACTCTCCCATCTGTAACACTTACAAAATTAATTATAATACAAGTTATGAATCTTGATTATTCGTAGACGAATAAAATTCCCGATTGCTAGATTGTAAGGTTGAATGTTATTAATCCACTCGTACAATTCTTACTTTAGTTGATTTAGACTCCTCATGTTCTGATGTTTCATGTTCTGGCGTTTTTTCTGATGTAGGGTTTTTGCAGACATGGTTAGGTGGTGTTTAGGAAGGTCGTATAGATCTTTGTTGTATCTGGTATCTCGTTCCATTGGCTTACGAAAACTTGAAAATAGGTGTTTTTGTCTGAAAACAAATAAGATAGTTTCGTAGATATAAGTGCCTGTTAATGTTAGTATCTTTCCCCTTCTAAATTGAGCTCTACATGATTCTATGTATTGGAGATTATTTAGAATACGCAGAGCTTGTTTTTGTATTCTAAACAACTTGGTCGTCGTCCCAGATCCATTGCCCCAAAACATAATTCCAAAAAGTAGATGAGAATAGAATCTGGAAAAGTACACCAATCTTAAGATTTCCGCGTCCAGATAAGATTTCCGCGTCCAGATATCGATATGTTAAGTGATAACTCACTTCTCCGTGTTTTATATTCATCCATATGCTTATGTTAATGAGAAGCCTAGTCCACTGGCCTTTCTCTGAATGTTCCCGTTTTTGCTGCCACTCATTAAGGAGATTTTTTCTGGCTTTCTGTCTGGAACGTATGTAGTTGCCTGATTTGCTTATATCTGCTTTTCCTTTCGCGAGCAAGTCGATCGGAGCAATGCCAGCAATTACTAGAACTGCATGACACCGTATGGTATGCACTGCATAGTAATCTTACGATGCACGGATTCCAGTTTCTGTTCATCCTTCTGGTTTCCATTCTGTTTGCCCACACTGGAGCTCCATAGAGCATAACCGATTGTGACACACTGCTCAATAGTCTGCGTTTTGAACTTCTCGGTCTTCCCACGTTTGGCATTAGTTGTTCTATAGCACCCAGTTTTTTAGTCTCTGAGAGATGTGCAGCAAAAGTAAGCTCTTTGTCAATTATAAGTCCTAAATATTTTATCTGCTGTTTTGGGATTATCTCTATTTCGCCCACTTTAAATTTAATTGGCAATAATCTTCTTTTCAGTTTTCTCAGGCGTCAGTTTTAATTTTCTTCCAGTAATCCACTTGCTTACAATACCTATCGCCTGGTTGGTAGTTTGCCTTATGTCGTGTTCATTTTTTGCGGTTACAACCAAGGCTAAATCGTCCGCAAATCCAATGAGTGTGGCACCCTCTGGCACTTTTAATCTCAGGATGTCGTCATATTTTTTTTTTAATCAGTAAAAACCTTTATTACCCTAAGGTGTAAAGGAAATATATATATAACATCATATATAACATATAATCGTCATATATAACATTCTATAATGTGGGGCCCATAATTGAGCCCTGTGGAACCCCACAACTGACTTCCACATCTTCCGTCTTGTTTTGAGCTTGCAGTAGCAGTTTTCTGTTTTTAAGGTAGCTTTTTAACATACGGAGCAGGTATGTCCCCAGTTAGCAGTGTTAAAAGTATTTCGCACATCAAAAGTTATTAATGCGCAGATTTTTGTGGTTCTTGATGTACCAGCTCTTGCCTTCTCTGCGATCTTAAGTACTGCATTTACTGCATCCGTCGTGGACCTGCCTTTTCTAAATCCATACTGTCTGTCGGATAATCCAATTCGTGCAAGTTCCTTTTGTAATCTTGCCAGTAAAAGTGCTTGCAACAGTTTTCCAGCTACGTTTAGCCTATACGACGACGGTTGACCAATCGGCTTGTCTCCTTTCTTTAGAAGAACTAATCTTGCACTTGTCTGGGAAATTTCCAGCAAGCAGCAGACTTCATAACTTTGAGCATAAACGTAGGTTCTTGCTGAGCGGTGGTCTTCGGATGGCACGCCGTCCAGTCCTGGGGCTTTTGCGTATCGTATCATACTTCGTACTTCGGTCACTTTGGGTTGGTTCCAGATAAGGGTTTTTTGACGTGGGAATAGGACTTCAACCACTTGTAGTGCTCTTTCCATCGTCATTTGCACCCCTGGGTATTGGATTAATGCATTATTGACGGTAAAAACGGCTCAGTCCAGAAGCCTGTTGTAGCTGCATTCCATATGTCCTGCCAGAGTTTCTCAAAATGTCCCTTGGAACATGATTTCAGCCCTTGTTTAGGCAATTTGTCATATGCAATTTGCCACTTGCTGCGAATTTTGCGAGAAAATCCATGACCACTTGCTGCGAATTTTGCGAGAAAATCCGCTCGATCATTGCGTTTAACTCCAGTATGGGTCTCCATGGGACTCTTGCTGCTGTTGTTCACGTCTCCATCAACAGTTCAGTGGCTCCATTCAAACTTTTCGGAGCGTCGAGAACAGATCGGCTGCCCCATATTATCGAACAGGGACTATTGCTGTGATTTTCAACATAATACAAAGCATGTAGTGTAGCTATGAGCTCTTCTTATTGAGCTAATAAGGTTCTAACCTAATGAGCTTGTGCTGAAACTCTTCACCATTGTAATGGGCAACGGATACAGCTCATGTGCCTTTGCTCGTTTTCAAACCGTCCGTGTAGAATCGAAGTTGCAACAGATTTGACAGTGTCAAATGTTACATCACCTATGATAATTTTAAAGGACGAATGTTCTGGTGAGTTCCAGTAAGAGCGGACAGACAAAATTAGGCAGATCAGATTAGACATAGTGATTACAACTAATAGTCCCTGTTCGGATGAGATAAATAGTTACCACGTTATTTCCAGTTCAGAAACGAAGACCGGCAGAAAAATGTCAAGCCACTGAGACTCTCGTGACACCTTTCACCGTAGAGGAGATCCTTGAGGCTAGGAAACGATTACTGTCAGGGAAAGCACCTGGTCCAGACAATATCCCAAATGAGATCATCGCAGAAGTGGTGGAAATGTAGCCAGAGTTGTTGGTGGAAACTTACAATCCGTGCCTTGGAAAGGGACTTTTCGCTACGAAATGGAAAAGCCAAAACTAACTCCTCCTACCGAGAAAAGGGGACAAACCATTGGAAGAACCATCGTCATATCGACCTATATGTCTCCTGGACAACATAGGGAAACTACTTGAAAGACTATTACTTAGTAGACTCGAGACATACATCGAAAACAACGGAGGACTGTTCCAATGGCAGTATGGTTTTAAATTAAAATGTCGCTCAACCGTGGACGCTATTGCTGAAGCAACAAAGGCAGCAGAAAAGGTCAAAACTGGAACACGGCAATTAAAAGGTTACTGTACATTAGTGACCCTAAGTGACGTAAAAAATGCCTTTAATTCAGCCAAGTGGGATGTAATGATGGAGGCATTAGCATCAAAACAGACACCAGAATACTTGAGAAATATGATAAGCAGCTACTTGAGCGACCGACGGTTGATATACCACACGGACGAAGGTGAAGTTGAGTATGAGGTAACGGCGGGTGTCCCACAAGGATCGGTCCTGGCACCATTCTTGTGGAACATTGTGTACGATGGCTTGCTAAACCTAGACTTGCCTTGAACAGTGAGAATAGTTGGGTTTGCAGACGACGCCACAGTGGTGGTGACTGCAAAGGAAATAAGCACACTGAAACTAGCAACTAAAACTAGCAACTAAAACTAGCAACTAAAACTAGCAAATAATTGGTTAAAAGAGCAGGGTCTAACAATGGCAGTTCATAAAACAGAAGCGATACTTATCACGGATGAGAGGCCATTCCCACCACCGAAACTCGTTCTGGAAAGGCAAAATATCCCTTTATCTAAATCGTTGAGGTACCTTGGCGTCCAACTCGATAGCGGTCTACGGTATACAGACCATATAGCCAAAACAGCGAAAAAGGCAGCGTCTACAGTGACAACTCTGGTACGGTTGATGCAGAACATTTGAGGGCCGAGGGAAATGAAACGGGAACTTCTCAACAACGTGGCACACTCAAAAATTCTCTACGCAGCAGAATTATGGGCACAATGGCACGAGCGAGAAAACAACTTACAGGAGTACAGAGAAAAGTGCCCTAAGAGTAATTTCTGCCTACATAACGGTTTCGGAGGCCGCGGCGCTGGTACTTGCAAGCACGCCCCCAATAGACTTACTGATTCGCGTGAAACAAGAAGTCTGCGAAGAGATACAACAACACAGAGCGAAAAGCGAAGTAAAGCATGAGAGGGCGGCTGTCAATCATCTGGCATCCGAGAGACTCACGGACCGATAGCATACAAGATAGGATAGCGACACTAGTGGACGGTGGACACACAGCCTTATCGCTAATGTAACAGCATGGTGAAAGGTCATACGGACATATGAGTTACTATCTTGCACAGGCGCTCACTGGCCATGGGTACTTCACCGCATACCTCGAACGGTTTAAAAAAAGGGACACTGAGCAGTACTGCCGTCATATCCCAGACGACGCACAACACACTATCTCCATGTGTACAGAATCAGAGAATGAAAGAACTCGACTCGCGAAAGCATTAGGCGGTACAAAACTAGAAGAACAGAATATCATGGAAGTTATGTTAGAAAGCGAGCATAACTGGGATGCAGTACAAGCTTACATAACCGGAATTATGATGGGAAAAGAACAAATGGAGAGGGAATGGAAGGCGACCATAATATCACACTACACACAAGGAAGGTAACATGGACGACTAGATATGTGACGAAAAGACCTAAAAAAGATTAAGTACGTGATAACTAATCCGACAGAAAACGTAAGACGAAATCGAGACGAGGAAAGGACAACAAAAAGATGGAAAAGGAAGCAATTAAAATAAACATCACCACCACCCTGAATCAAGGTATTGCTCAAGGAATCCCAGGTGGAGTGTAGTGAAGAGACTGAGGAGGGGTTTTAATGGGTATGCTGGTCACGAAGAACACGATCAGAGAGCCCCACACTACACGGGTACGAAGACCGAGTGTGCAACAATGCATTCCCACTCCCCCGAAAAAAAAGATCAAATTAAACAAAACTAGACAGAGGAGATTAGATAGACACGACAAGACAGACAAGACTAGACAAACAATACAATACAGACAAGACTAGACAGACAAGACAAGACTAGGTAGATAAGACTGAACAGACTAGACTGAACAAACAAGACTGTAGAGAGAAGACTAGATAGACAGGATTGGACAGACAAGACTGGTCATACAAGAATGAACAGACTAGGCTAGTCGGACAAAACTGGACGGACAAGACTGGGCAGACAAGACTAGACAGGCAAGACAAGACATACAAGACTGAACAGAGGTAAATATTCAAGACTAGATAGAGAAAAATGACTGGTACAAGACAACAGAGAAAATGTAATACTGTTGTCTGATCCAAAATGATTTATTAATGTTTGTTCTAATGAACTCTGTGTGAACTTTAAATCTACTATAACGCAAGAGTTCCGAAATGGAAACATATTGATTTCTAAAGGTTATTCACAGTATTGGCAATACACCAAAACAAAATAAAATTCTGCAGTTACTATAATTATTGTAATTATTAGTATTTGTAAACGCAAATAGTTGGCGATTTGCGCCATAACTTCGTAATTAATTGCTCCGGGTTTAGCCAGAACGCAACACAATAAATTTACTTTGAGAATTAAAACGTAATCGTGATCGTGAAATATAAAGGAAATAAAAGTAATTATTAGCTTAGTTTTTTATTACTATCCTCCTTGTTTGCCTTGTTTAATTAGACTTGTCTGTCTGTAATGTATTGATTAAAAAAAAAATGCTAAATTCGAACTTTCTACGAAAGAAAACATCGTTGCTCCAATTTTATAGATTTGTCGGTTTTAAAACTGTCTGTCGAATAAATGTAATCTCATATTTGTATTACTTGACCCGAAAATAAGTAGTCATTAAATTATATGAGAGAGATTTCTGTTGCATTTGGTATTTTCATAATCTGAGTGACGCAAATTATATAATCCAAAGTTCATTTACATTTTACTGATAACTTGTTTACTATTACTTTCATATGATAAAACGAAATAAAAATATATGCTTATAGACAAAACATTGATTACTTGAATGTGCATAGACATAAATTGTCCAATCTAGTCTTATAGGGCCATCCAGACAAGATTGAGCGTGACCAAACAATACCAAAGCCACCACCCGACAAAACAAAACAAGACCAGATAAGATTAGATATTATAAACGAAACAAGATCTGGTTGAGTAAGTAAGACCAGGCAATACCACACAAAACGAGGCAAGATTAGTCAAGATCAGGCAAGACCAGACGAGACCAGATACCACCAAACAAGACCAGACAAGACCAGGCAAGACTAAGGTGATGGTCACCATTTTTTTTCGTCAGAGCGGAACACCCGCGGAATTGTGTAAAAAAATAACCTTTTTGGTATTACATTGTCGGTTACTAAAACATTTCGGACAGTGTGAGGAAGAAAAACCAAATTCTGCTTAAGTGCCAGGTTATCTCGGAGACAATTAATTTCTTTCGCAGACTCAATTGCAGACACGTATTGTCCCTCGATTTTCAACACGGTTTGGTGAAAAGTCGCTGCCTGTGAATGCAAAAAATGTAACCACAATTCAGAGCTGGGATTTTCGGA